>OX454323.1:4255442-6655442 GCA_949715965.1 Dysmachus trigonus | reverse complement strand
CGACTTTCCTTTATTAAAAATTATTTACATTTTACCGATCTCTCCATTTGTTAAACAATTGTGACCCATTAGTTTTCGCACATTCCTATTGGACACCCTGTATGTAACAAAATATCAGTTTTAAGCCTGTTTTTTATCATTCATGGCAAATCTGCAAATAAGTATTTCTACTTTTTGTAAATAAATTGTTATATGACACGAAATTTCTTTTTTACATAAGATTTTATCCTTGAAAAAATATTTAAATCTTTTTATATTATTTCGTGGGGAAACTTACAGAAGCCGTATTTATCAATTTTTAATATGTTAAGGGGAGGTTCTCATCTAGAACGTCAAAAAAAAAGGTAAAGTTCGTGATTTTTTTGAAGGCAAATGACAAGACATAGGGAAATGATATTTGGCATTATCTTTTATTGTACATTTATCTGTACGAAAAAATTTTTTTATTAAAAAAAAAAACAAAATGGCGCCCGTTATTCAACTTCTCCGGAGGCATGTTTGTGTACAATTTGCGTACAAGATAACTCAAAAACGGTTCAACCGATCAACTTCTAGTTTCGTGCATATTAAAGTAAACAATTTTCTTCATAGAAAGAGTGGAGCACATTTTGAAAATTGTAACATTATCTCCTTTTTGTAAGTGATAAACTATGAAAAAAAACGGCCGAAAACGGCCTTAAAATTTCAAAATCGCGCCATTCCGTCAATTTTAAATTTTTTTTGAAAGTCGTCCACTCTTTCTGAGACAAATTTATTCTAGTTTATAATAATGTCATCATTATTTGATTTCAGACCAATCTGCGACCCCTAAATTGTACGCAGCTGGGCAATTTTCGAAAAACATGCCTCCGGAGAAGTTGAATAACGGGCGCCATTTTGTTTTTTTTTTTTAATAAAAAAATTTTTTCGTACAGATAAATGTACAATAAAAGATAATGTCAAATATCATTTCCCTATGTCTTGTCATTTGCCTTCAAAAAAATCACGAACTTTACCTACTTTTTGACGTTCTAGATGAGAGCCTCCCCTTAAGACCTTTATTTCGAATGGGAATATATTCTAAACCTTTTCTTTCGGAATCCCTACAAATATAATAAATGTTCGTAAATCTAAAGTTAAATGATTTTAGTTAACTAACACGAGCTTCTATTCCTTTTATTTTAACTTCCTGTTGTTTCAAAAGACAACTTCTCAACACAAATATCAAACTTTGATTATTTTCCAAGAGATTAAAGATTTTTAACAACAAAAATCTAAAATTTCGCAAGAATTCATACATTTTAAATATTTGAAGTGAATAAATCTATAAAATAAAAAATTGTATAAACGTTTTCAGATACTAAAAGATAACATTTCTGCAGAAAGATATGTCAAAATTTATGGTAGGTCGTTTGGTTTATAAGATTTATTTTATTATATAAACAAGATGTAGGTAATAAGCAGTGAGCATACAGTGCGCACTTAAAAATAAAATATATTTTTATGATGGTGCTACCATAAGTCGTGCTATGATGGGGTATTTTTCATGGACAATGTAGACAGAGAAAGCTAGCACAATTCAAGGAGCTAGATAGAATTTTAATTTCTCAATTGTAATGGATCATTGTTCCTTTAATCAAATAAATAGCTATTCCTGGAATTTTCAAACAGCTGAAAAAAAAAAAAAAAAAATTGAAAATGAAAAGAGATTCAAGCCCCTATAAATTATTCAGCTAATATCGTTGATAATGTACGTTTCGTTTTGCGTAGAAACGTGTATCGACTGCAGCGAAAATTTGTAGGGCTCGGAGTGTTCTAGACGAAACCAATAAATATTTAACTAAGTTTCACGTGCGCAATAACAGAGCTCCTCGAAAAAGATTTACTAGCAGCAATAACCTTAATTGTTTGAACTATTTCCGATTCTTGCCGGAATTAATCGGCTTCGTAAGACCTGGAGTTGGAGGTATAGGCCCTAGAAAAATATAGGAGCTCCCTTGAGGTTTACGACTTCAATTTCCGCACTAATTAAATAATTATCGGTTCCCATTTGTTTCGGAAATTTCACTCACGTGCTCCGAGGTACCGAAACGAAACGAAACGAGACGGTCCTACATAGATGAGGATCCGACTGTAAGGCCCCCAGGGCGTTTCAGAAAAGTGAATTGTCGACAATCTTGACCTAATTCAAAAGGTGTTCATAACAAAGCAATTAACTTCATTCCCGACACGCGAGTGGAATTTCGATCACGGCAAACATTGTGCTCCCGGGACGTGCTCCATTCCGGTAGGTTTGGGTCAAACTCAAATTGCACTGATGTGGCCACCCACACAACACAACATCTAATCTGGAGCCGAAAGCCTTGGAGCTGGGGATTCCTCGTCCCTTGTGGGTCTCCAAGGACCTTCGGGGTAAGTTTAACGATTCCTCTAATTATATTTTTACTGCAGAAGAAGATGAAGGGGATTCGGCAGATCATAAAGTTGGTCAGAATGAGTCAAGTGTTCATGGCGAGCAGATTAATACTTAGCACGATCTCCGGTTTATGCAGGAACAGGTCCATTGATGATGGATTTACAGAGAAACTTGAAATAAGGACGGGAGTCGGGAGTCCATTCCCGGTTGGCAGAACTTTTAAGGGCAGTACTGCGATTAGGGTTTCCAATGTTTGTCGGGTGTATCTTAGTTTGAGCACATCCATATTGCAAAAACCATGTTTTTGAATCGTAATGGATAAAATAAGATTGAATTTTTTAATAAATAATTAAATAGCACAGCACGCCTTAATATTGGTTTTGCAACTATAGCTGTCCACAGTTGCAAAACCAACTTAACTAAGTAGCCTTACTAAGTAGGCAAGTAAAGAACTTTCTATAAACATTTTAACGAACTTTAAAATATTAAAAGCCTCCTAGATTGTAAACAAATATTTAAACGTTTTTAAGATTATGCCAAAAAATTGAAGTTGAGGAACTGCTGTTTATATCGATATTTAACATCGTTTTTATAAATTTATGTTAATTCCGAAAATCATGAAAATCTTCAGAATAAATAATCAATTGATATTTCTGACATTATCTTTAATTGTTTCAATCTTTTCGGAAGCGCTTTTTGTGTGAATATATAGTATATATAATTTTCAAGTAAAGTCAAAAACTTATTTTTCAGCTTATGAAAAATTAAGTAAAGACGTTAAATCACCTCAAATTCTTTTTATTTTTATTATATTTTCAAGAAATTGACTCCTAAGTTTTACAGCATTGGTGTCAAACAATTTTTTGGTTAGAATAACTTGTACTTTCATTTAAACCTAGTTTGGTGAGAGGACACGGAAAATTATTGAGGCCCAAAATTGACGTTTTCTTTTGAATAAGACGTCTTATATTAAAAATATAAAAAAAAAATTTGATATGGCAAATATAATCATGTATTAAAATTATGAAACTTTGTTTCTCATGCTTAATGCGGATTTTATAATAAATTATCTTATATAAATAACAAATAAAAATTCTATAGCTTTATAAATGTGATTATTATTTTTGGCAAAGACTTCTTTTATGAAATATAAATATTAACACTGCGCAAATTACAAAACGTGACATTTTTCAAGTTTCACAACTGCACGTTAAGCATGCTCTAACCAAAAGCAGCAAAAGCATGCGCTTACCAAGAAAAATAGCCAAGTTTTGGCCTCTTGTTTAGTTAGTTTATCCGAGAAATCAATGCACATCATTACAATGCAGGCATAATTCGTTTATAGAGGTGTAAGACGGCCTAAAGTTGAGAATGGGATTAGTCTAAAATTGCTAAACAAAGGCACAACGTTTCATATGTTTCTTGGGACGCCAAATTCATTTTTGATCTTATTTTCTATGTAGGGTTTAAGATGATAAAACTAAGGGAAGGGGTTAGTTGAAAATCATTGAATGCGAGCATGTTGCACATCATATGGAAGGTTTCTTGGGATAATAAATCAATTTGTGGATATATGGAATACATAAGAGGGTTAGTCCAAAATTTTTTAATACAAACATATCGCTAATATGCTGACGAAACATCAATTTTTGGTGACTACTATATAAAGAGATTAAAAACTAATGGTGGGGCCCCAATGCCTCGGTTGGTAGTGCGACATGTGGCGCGGGGTCATGGGTTCAATTTCCATCAGAAACTCTTGTCACAAAAAGTGGTATCACAAATAAGTCTTTTGGATGGCCTAAGTCTTCCGAGAGCCACATCAGTCTAAAGGCCCAATTACAATGACCGGATCTAGGCGCAAGAGAACCGGATTGAAATATAAAATTGGTTTTCTTACCATACGTTTTATACCTCTGCGATTACATTGAACGGATACAAGTGGATTCGATCGGAACTATCGGAACTAAGCGCAGTCAATTTCGTTTGTTTAGAAATCGACGGATTGACGGATTGAAGTGTCAAATGGAAAAACTTCCATTTATCAGCATTTTTCTTATACTTTTAAATTTTTTAAGTTTTACGAAAGCTGTGTACATATTACACAACATTAGAAACATTGAAAATGCGTTTCTTTTACGATTTTTATCCATTTTTACTTTTCGCACTTTTGAGATTTAAAAAAAAACTACTTTGACGTTTTAATTCGAACAGATACGTCATTGTAATCAGTGTTGTTTTCCTATCCGTATCGCCGCGTACTTTGATATTACTACTATCCGTTCAGTTCCGGTCATTGTAATTGGGCTTTAATGGTCGAGAGTGACAAAAAATCGTTGAAAACGAGCATGTTTATAATCCGTTTCAAATGTTTCTCAGGTCCACAAATGCAAGACAATCTTTATTTAGTTTTTCGTTAGCTTTTATCTATATTCCAAATTTATTCGATAATAGTCGAACCCTTAAATTTTTATTCCGTAAGACCTTCTTTTCCTAAACTAATAAAGTGTAACTTCAAGAGGAGAATAACTAATAAAGTGTAACTTCAAGAGGAGAAGTAGATTAAGAGCAGTTTTTTGTCTTGTATTCACAGGGAAATTAAATGAAGTTTTGGGATATGTTCTTTAATTCGATGTTTTATTATGCATTATTTTTCTGTGCAGACCAATTTTCGTAATTTAAAAAAGCGCTCTCCTTTAGGTTGGTGTATCTTTTACGAGGTTTGGCGGGGATAAGTGCCTTAATGCTCTTCCTAAACTACTTAGAGGGTTGTATCTCGGAACGATTTTTTAGTTTTTCCTTTAGGGTGAATTTTTTAATTTGCACAGTCTTGTCTTATCTTCAACAAATAGAAATGACACTGAAGGGAGATTTTTTTTCTAATTTTCTAAAATTATTAATTGGTGAAATTATTTCGTGTTGATGAATAGTTTTAAATTCATACTTATAAATGATTTATTAAAAAAACTTTAGTAATGAACTATAAAAACGGTGTCGATCAAGTATTTAAAAACCAGAAAGTGAATTTTTAAGTATTCCATTAAAACAAGAGAACTGTTTTGGTAACTAGTTCGTTTTACCGGAATGCTACAGTTTTTTATAAAATTCTCCAAAACCGTCATTTAAATTAGCTTTCTTTTAAGTATTTCATATTCTTAACCCATTAATGCCCAAAGAACCTAATTTTTTTGTGCAGTTTGAAACCTCATTCTTACAATTAAAGGACATATTCCAATAAAAACCATGAATCTTACTAGTTTTGAGTGTGCTCTTTCAGAATCTGTCGTCAAAATTGAGTTTTTTCCAATAGGATATTAAATATGGCGACTTTTTGGAAAAAAAGTATCAAAAAATTTTAAATTTGTAATTTTTTTTCAAGTCAATAGATTTTTGCAATGCACTTCTTACTATGATCAACGGCGGAATGTTTCAACTTACAGAAAAAAGTTTTTTGCTGATCGCAATCACTCATAACCTTTTCAAAATGGCGGATTTTCTATAGTGCAGATTCTGAAAATCTGAAACTCTGAAAATCGTACAGATTTTCGTGAAATTCTGTACCAAGGGGTTTTTACCGTCACTAGTAAGATTCATGATTTTTATTGGAAAATAAATGTCCTTTAATTGTAAGAATGAGGTTTCAAACTGCACAAAAAAATTAGGGTTTTTGGGCGTTAATGGGTTAATTTCACACTCTTTTCTAACTACTTGGACTTAGCACCCAAATTGTTTTTTGCGCCTTCGTGACTTCGTGAGCGATAAAATTCGGCACGTTTTCATATTAATATTTTTTGGATGAAATTATGCGTTCAACAGGTGCCGATTGCTTTAACATAAATATATTTTTAGGAAAACATCGAAATTGTAATAAAGAGATATCAAAGTTCACCATCAATGTACTGTTTTTAGTTAATATATACATAGTACAATATATATATATATATATATATTTTTGTAGTACTAAATTCTTAACGTATTATTCAAGTATTCATTTTCTTGGAAAGTTTTCTTCTAAACAAAAACACTCAAATTCAATATGAATAAAACATCAAAAATGCGGCCCACTCCAACTATACCCTCTAAATATAATGAGCAGAAACATAAGCATTAGCGCAGCACCAGACCATGGATGAAGTTTTTATCCTTTTCTGCTCGTTTTTTGCCATTCAAGCAAGAAAATCTTGGCTTTGGTATCTACGGAATGCTTGCAATCTTTCGAGGTTGTTAATCTCCTCATATAAGTTCTTTAGCGAGCATCATAAAAATTACACGCTCTTTTATGTCGCACTGGTACCAGGTAGACACGCCCAAGTTAACCTTGAACTCGGAACGTCCCACTTTAAGTAGTAAAAAATTTAAGCCTCCCTCAGGGACTTGAAGTCTTTAAGGAATGACGGGAGCGCTTTGGAAGCAAGAATCTCGGCTGCAAGGACTGTAAGGGGTTTTGTGACATCGTGCACGTCTCTGCGAAACTAGACTAGCTCATTTTAGCAAGGGTTGTCCCAAAGTGAGTCTATAACTAAGGGGTGGGATACAGCTACATGCGCTCCAACTTCCCTTTTGGAGAGGAGTAAAATGAGGACTAAGCTTTCGCCAGTTTCATTCATAAGATATTAAGGATGCCGAAAAGTGCGCAAGTCCTTGCTCCGTTGGCGTTTTGATTCGAGAGCTTTTTATACTTTGGGTTGCCCTAGGTTACTAGAGTAGTTCGGTCCTATGGAGGAGAGACAAAATTCGTTTACTTTTCTCCAAATTTTCCCTGGTCCTTTTCACGTTGTTCTGTGTTTCATCGGCGTCTACCTTTCTATTAATTTTTCATCCAAAAGTCAGTGATAGCCCGAAACTCATGCGGGATGATATCAGTTTCTGTCAGAATAGTGTTATCTTAAATTTCGACGCGTTCGGTGGTCGGTGGTAAGATTTATCCTGTCGGGAACGAACCCTCCGATTTGGTACTATACGTCTTTCGGGCACTTGAACAAAAGATACTTCTACGTCTGATATTAATTAAGAAAAAAATGTAAAAGGACGTGTCTTCGTCTTCCCAAGGGACGTCCTCCGTCCAGGATCGCGGTCAATAATATCGCGGTCGATTATATCAATTCTTTTACGAAACATAAGCGGTTTTTTTTTTTTAAAAAGTTTTTTGAGGTAAACAAAGTGGATTCAATTCTCTGTGCCTATCCTGCTGCCTCTATTCAGGATATAGTGATAGCCTTCAATATCAAATAATGTGCCAGGTGGTGCTGTGTGTCTATTGTTTTGTGTAATGGTCATTCATAGCATGTGGACTGATTTTGACATGGTATTACGCGGATAATCGCCACGATTATCCCCTCGGTCGCCTAATCTGGTACCGGAAAGGGTGATTAAATCAGGTAAGCTCAGCTCTTTGTACTTTTGGGGATGTTAAAACCTAATCGCTCAATACCCAGATCACTGTCATTAGAGTAAAAGAGGGAATAATTTTTGTTTTTGCTATCGCTGCGGTTTCGGGTCATTATGCTTAATGGCGAAGATCAATACACGACGAAACTATTTATTTGTTTAATAAATTGATATGTTTGGTCAGTGAATGCGGTGGGTAATAGTCCTGACCTTATATTCTTGTCCTGGCAGTTTTTTCCCCCCACTAGTATTAATGGACTGCCTCGTCCTTAATGGGGCGTGTTATTAGTTTTTCGAAATGCTTCGTATATGTGTCCTATGTCCTCTATATATTATATATATCTAGAATATAGAGTGTGAGATCGCAGCAAAATTCCACTGTTGGATTTCCTATATCATTCTGGAGGTGGGGGTCATATTGGTGTGTTAATTAATTCATTTGGAGCTGCTCCTTTGTGGGATACAGTCACACTACCCATGGGAATTTAATTATTGGTATTAATGTACATGGGATTGGATGTTTGTGGCCTATTTGTTAATTACTTATTTGCTGGTGATGTGAGCAACTGATGAAACTGATTGGTATTTATCTTATATAAGGTCTTGAAATTTTGTTATTGAGGTTAGTGACCCTTTTTTCTTAATTGCTTCCGTGAAGGCGGCAAACATCCTGGTAAAACTTAATTGAACTTTTCCTTCATTTAGAAAAATAATAGACCATAACTCAAATTACATATTAATTTTTCAGATTATTATTATAAATCGTTTTGTAGTCATATCAGAAATGTTTGTACATACACATACAAATTTTTTATTTTAATTAACTTTTATATAAAAAACTAGTGATTTAAGACACAACAAAACTCAAAATTTCAATCAGAATACCGAAGAATGAATGAACGACTCTAATATGTAATTATAACACTTGTTTAGTTGATTTTAATTGTTATTCCCTCATAAGTCTTTGGATACTATTATATTTGTAATTTTCTTTCATATTGTGATAACTTATGTAACTTCCTAGTGAATTTGAAAGTAAATTTACGTATTCAGTGGTGTCGAACGATAGTTTTCGATCATAGTAGGTAAGGTATGTATTAATTTTTTTTACTTAAAGATATTTTATGTTTTTTAAAATTAGTCGATACTGTTAGGAAAACATTTCTTTTACTTTTTGTTCGTTTTAACCAGTTAACTGTGGTGCCCTCATCGAGCCATGACGAGTATATTCGTCAATCACAGAATAAATTGCGCTGGTAAGATAAGGCCATACACAAAAACCTCTCCTCAGATTGTGATAATTCTATGAATTTTTGAATGAATCGTGGGATAGTCAGTAGTGTTTGCTTATTTTTGGTAAACAAATTGATTGAATTCTTGGAACACTAAACCGAGGGAGGCAATTTCCAAGAAAATTTTGTGCCTCTCAGTTCATGTGCTTTGTATTTGGAATGGTTTTTTGTTGACATTCATGCAATTAGCCTCTTTCTCTGCCCGACAGCTTCCAATTCTTTTATAAAATCTAAATTATTTTCAGACTGACAAGAGTTCTTGTAGTTTCATATTTTTTGGTTAACATCTAAAAAACGTTATCATCGCACATAAATAAATTCATTATGCGAACTGGTAAACTTTTTCAACCAGTGCATACCGGGACGCATGAGATCATCTCAAACTGTTTATAATATATTTTCTACTTGTTTGTTTTATTCCGGCATAGCCTCAAAATATTCTAAACATCTTTAAATTTGAGAATATGTTTTGTTTTTCTCAAAAATTGCAATTTAAATAGCTAATGGTCACTGATTTATACGCATGACGAGTATACTCGTCAATCACAGTTAACTGGTTAATAGAATGGCAAAAAAAATGATGTGGTTTGTATAAATTTGAAAATAGCATATTACTTTAACTTAATTATTTTTGTTTATTAAACTTAAAGCTCAGAAAGCAATATGGGTTATAAGTACTGTAAAAATTGAAATATTGGCGCCTTTTTTAATTCTAATTGATTTAATTCTTAAAGTCGTCAGTGAATTTTAGTATGCTACAAAAAAGAAGTCCACCTCGAAGATAAGTTCATACATTAATATAAAGAAAAATATGTGAAAAGTACAATAATTAATTGTTAGGTATTAAATAGCAGTTTTTCTTTAAAAATTTAATAAATAAACATATTACTTATTTTTTTACTTCTTTTTTCTTATTTTTGTGAAATTCTAATCAAGTCAATGAGAATAATTTGATGTCACTGTCAGTCAGGATTTCAAGCTGGCAACAGTTGTGAGACTGCCGTAGATGTGCGTCATGTTAGCGTCTTAATTCTACTGGATTACTCGAAACCATTTGATAGTCTTGTTCATTCAAAGCTACTAGATAAGATCTCGAGTATCTTTCATTTCACATTGGTTGGAGATTTCTTATCAAGGAGATATCAATGTATAGTTATTGGTGGTTTTTTTGCATCACTATTACCACTTAAACTCGGAGTGCCGCAAGGGTCGCTTCTTGGACCACTCTTATTTAGTCTTTACATCAACGAAATCTGTGAGGTAGTTCATGATGCCAAGGTTCATCTTTATGGGATGATGTGCTACTATACTTAAGCAGACTTATCGGACTTATTAAGGACTTGATTCATAGATCGAACTGTGATCCGTCTGAAATTTAGAACTGGTCACTCAAAAATGACTTATCTCTCAATGCAAGCAAATCACAATTTATTACTTTTTGCAGTACTGCAACTTTGCCATTTGTTTGAAGCATTTTTGGGTATCTGGTTTGCGTAAGCCCTCGCATCATCTTTTGCCTTATTCGTTACACCTAAAACTAGTAAGGAATCTTCTTCTGCCTCATTTTACATATGATCTATCTTTTGCGTTATAATTATTAATTTTGATGCCTTCTTTCGATAAGAAGATTTAAAAAAAATATTTTTTTTTAATACGATTACGAATTTTAAACAGACCAATTTCTTCAAAGTTCCTTGATAATTGGTACATTACTCAGATTTAAGTCTTTTAAGTTTATATGTTATGGTAAAAACATCTATATTTTTTTAATAAGGAATATTGGTGTGATTTATTTGTTGCATTGCTTGTTTAACATAATACATCTTACTTTAATGCTTTATACTGTATTGAATATCCACTGGTACATTTTTCAAATCATTAATATTGAAAGTGTGAGAAGAAGATTGTTATAAAGTGAGAGGGCGACCTAGCGGGTGCGCACTGCGACCTAAGAGGTCTTTTGTGCGAGCAACGCCCAGATACGAAATTACTAGGTGTGGGAGAAATGGGTTAGAATTACAGAAAAATGATAAACATTTGTATCTATGTACTATCATTTGCAATGCAAATAAGTTTAAAAGGTAAAGTCTGAGATTCAAATGTTATTTCTACTAGCTCTTTATCTAACCTTAAAAACAACATGTTCTATATTTAAGGTAAAAGCACTCACCTTCAGAAGCAACAGCGAGCTGTGCTGATTTAACCCATATTTTACAGAGGATTTGAAAAAAAAAAGGTCACGAAAGCACCTCCAGGAATACGTTGACCAGCCTTGAAAGCAGGAAGCTAGGAGAAAAATAAATTAAAATTGCCACCATGATTGGACGTCCTGTCGCGCTCCAATATATCATCATCCAAGGACTACGATGCTGCAAATCTCGAGACATTAACTTTTTCTTGGGTAAAATTTCAGAGTCCATTAAGTTTTGCTACCTTTGCAAAACAGCACGATACTGTGGCTTATAATAAACCTGATAACATCCATCAAAATCGTGACGGCATTCGCAACTGAGATGTAGTCTAAGGGAAGGGGCTGATTTCACGCCACAGAAATTATTTAGGTGAAGTTTTAATGGTCATCAGCGTCTTAGACACGTTTCGCAGGCATCCGGAAAAATGTCTAATGGGGATTTCTTGTAGTTTTATGAGATAAGGGGTATTTTTGTTGAGCTGAGTTGCGTTATTTCTGCAAAATGATTTAAGGCCATTTTTTTACCATAAACTTTCTCCAGTCGTGACCACCCAGAGATGAGATTGTCAATAGTATAGGAAAATTATATAAAAAAATTAAGTATCTGGAAACAATTTTTTAGGGTTAGAAAAGAGTATCTTAGATAATTTAGACTTTGTTATGAACCATCATCACCAATTTTTCTAAACGATAATTTTCGTGATCGATTTAGTGATCGTGAAGTTAAGCAATTCCAAGAAAAAGTTAAAAAAAAAAATTAGTGTTGATTCACCACAAATAAAAATATGTTCATTCTTTTATTATGTACCTATTCAAGTACATAAGGATAAGCTAAGCTATTATAGTAGGCTATTATTTGCTGTACTGCAATTTTGGGTCTTCTAAGTTTTTCGACAAGATACCCAACAAAAATTAAACAAATTTAAGGGCAAGTTACTTCGAATACTAAGAACTATCTTTGGAAAATTACTTAAAAACACTAGGGTAATCTTACACAGGAAAACTACTTTAAATTATAAAAGTAATCGTACAAAGGTAACTTAGGTGAAAATTACATAAAATATCATTACTAACGATTTAAGAAAATTAACTAAAAATACTACAGCAATGACATAGCAAAAGCTATAAAAAGGACCCTAACATTTCAGTAGCCGAGTCTAGCGACAACTTGATGAAAACAAAATCATTCGCAGTCGGGTAAAAAACTGCATGCAAATTAGAGTGGTTGATTTGAGTTGCTTCGCAGACAAAACGCTCAATCCAGTAAAAATGGCAGAACAACAAGGACACTGATTGCGGTGGCAAAATTCGCACCCGTCTAAAACTCTGATCAGTTTAGGTGCAAATGGGATGGGCAGGGATTAGAAGTGCAGCATCTCAGCATTATTTTGCAATTAACTGGCATTAACAGGGAAATTGCAAGTCCAGCTCTCTTTTTGCGAAAACTAAACGAAATATAGTGAGTTGGATTTTGCGCTCCTCTGCAACTACGACACCTCCAAGCAGTTCAATCGCAGAAAATGCAAATGGAAATGTGCTGAAAAATCTCATCAAATCAGAGCAGTGATCTATTTTTTAATTGTTTTATTGTAGCGAGGAAACGCTTCCCATCACGGATACAGGACCAATGGACGTGTCGGCAGAATGATTAAAATATAGTTAATTTATACTCTGCACTGGAAGTGCAACGCAGCCATAAATTAGCCTGGAAATTGTTGCAAAATCCAATGAAACTTGCATCCTCTTTCGCAGAGATATAACCATATAAATCTTAATCTTGTAGCTAAAAGTACTCGCTAAAAAGAATTATTCCGAAATTAAGAAATAGATTTTATGTAATTTCACTTTTCGCATATATAAATCACCGCCTTTGTTTTCGTTTCCACCTGCTTCGCCATTTCCAAGGAGATCACAACTTTTAGTACACTTTGAATTCAATTGAAAATTGTTTTCAAATTATTCGATCGTATTGCGCTTTGGCACGGTGCCATTTTTGTACGACCTGCCCGAAAAACATGCCGTGTGCCCTGCATGTCAACAGTGTAAGAAAAAAGTGTACAACTTTTCTCCTTCAACAGAAATTTCGTAAAACCCAAAAAGTTTTTGGTTTTACTTTTCCTGTGAAAGCCACTTGACCGGAACTGATATATATTTATCATAGAAAACGATTCGGTTAGGTGCGGGGATATCAAGGCGGAGTGTAATTTCTTCTTTGCTCCCTGTTATCGTACATTTTTCAGAAGAAAGCTGTGGAAATTTACATTTTGCCAACTTTGAAATTGGATGAAGTTTCGCTTCATTGTTGCGAGGAGTGTTTTAAGGTTTCGTCCAATTTGAATGGGGTCGAATAACAATTTTGAGGTAGATTTTGAAACATTTTTTTTGACGGAAAGCATCGTTTAAGACTTTTCTTGTTGATTTGTTTTTAAATGAATTTTTAAATAAACTTCTCAGCCTAAATGAAATTGCTTTTAAGAGGGTTCATTTCAGTTCATTTCTTATAATAAACTTGATGTTTCAATGTGTTTGTCCTTGGGGTTTACATCTTAAAATGCTATTCATAGTAAACAATTACAAAAAAAAAGTTACATATTTAATTCTAATTAAATTGAACAAAACAAGACTCGTATTAAATTTATATTTCTTTAACACGTTGACAACCACACACTCTTTATATGGTGCAGTCAGGGAGTCCACAGTAAAAATTTCCTTATTCTTTTCTGAGCATATAATAGTAGAATATTAGGTTACAATAAACATTTTTATTTGTTAAATAGTACACATTCTATTGTACAATATAATGTTATTATTACTTACTTATTTACGTTGTTCCAAATTTTAAAAATTGGTTTTAAATATTGACTAAAATAAGTTAATAGCACCGGTCGGCGGTCACAGTTGACCACCGTGGCAGTCAACGTCTTAATAAGGACCAATAGTGCAATCATACGATTTATATATGGCTTTCTTTAAATAATTTCCTTTAAAACTGATACGAAAACATATTCAAAATATAGTATTATTTTTCTTAATTATTCTTTAATATATTGGGTGTACAAATTAATTCGGTCCTTTTTGTTGTTGTTAAAAATATATTGATGAATTAACAGATTAATCAAAGTATTGTCCATCGTTGATTACTACTTTTTCCCACCTCTCATGCAATTTTCGAATTCCATCTTGAAAAAATGTTTTGTCTTTTGAGGCAATCCAACTTCCGATAAAATTTTCTATTTCTGCGAAAGAAGTGAACCGGTGACCTGTCAAATCGTGTTGCATCCGTCGAAATAACCAGTAATCAGAAGGAGCAAGGTCCGGAGAATACGGCGAGTGCGGTAGAATATCCCACTTGAGTGTTTCTAAATATTTTTTGACGACTTTTGCGACATGAGGTCGAGCGTTATCGTGCAAAAGAATAACTTTATCATGTCTTCGTTCATATTCCGGCCGTTTTTCTTGTAATGTAATGCACGGCTCAAACGAGTCAATTGTAGCCTATACCGATCGCCGGTAATAGATTCACCAGGTTGTAGCAGCTCATAATATACAACACCTTTTTGGTCCCACTAAATACACAGACAAGAATTTTGCTTTGGTGTTGATGTTGAGGTCGATGGTAACGATCCACCAGGCTTATCGTAATATTTTTTCTTCTTGGGATTATCGTAGAATATCAATTTCTCATCCCCAGTAACAATCCGATGTAAAAAACCCTTTATTTTTTGCCTTTGAATCAACTGCTCGCAAGTGAAAAATCGTCTTTCAACGTCTTTTTGTTTCAATTCATCAAGAACCCAGTTTTCTTGCTTTTGAATCATTCCTATGGACTTTAATCGTACAGAAACTACTTGCTGAGTCACTCCCAATGTGTCCTTCAGGCTCCTCTTGCGTTTGACAAGGATCTTCATCGAGTAATGCCTCCAATTCTTCGTCTTCGAATTTTTTGGTTTGTCTAGGGCGAGGCTTACCTCCAACGCTGAAATCACCATACTTAAAACGTCGGAACCATTCCCTACATGATTTATCAGTTAGAGCATTACCACCATAAACTTCCACAAGCATTCGATGCGCTTCCGCTGCACTTTTCTTCCAATTAAAGAAAAAAATTAAAACCTCCCGAACATGCAGCTTAGTTAACACAAAATTTGACATATTCGACAAAATAAAAAAACAAGGTTTTTTATGAAATTCAAAGTTATAGAAACTGAATGTTATTGACAGATGTCTAACCTCTCTGAAACCACCGAGATCAGCTGTCACTGTGAAACATTCATAACAGCCAGAACCATCTTTTGAAAACGGACCGAACTAATTTGTACGGTGTAAATTGTGTGGTTCTTCTTAATAAATAATGTAATTTTTACTCATTTACATCTTTTTATAGCATACCTTTTCACTACTCTTTTTGTATGCGATTCTCTTGATAACCATCCTAATTTCAGCCCTCTCTAGTATTTTACTGCCCTAATCCTATTCTTCTTTTTCTTCAGTGCATGTAAGTTTACATGATGTTATATATTTCTTTAAGATAAGCAGGTTTGATAGCAACTCGTTTTAAGATAAAGTTTAACATCGGGTATACTTGGGTCTGCTTCAAATATTTATCCCTCTCTTATCCCTCATCCATTAAGATATCCTAGGCCTGTTTACCAGTCCCTTCATTTAATTAGAGCATTTTGGACAGTTGACACTTTCAGAAACAGGATTCGAGGAAGCAATTAAAACTCCGTCAAATTCGCCTCATTTGAAGTGACAGTTTTACAGTCCCCCAAATATGTCTCGATTGCGTCTCCACAGAGAGGAGGCCCTTTGCTTTTTCGGAAGGGCGGGCGCCATAAAGGCAATGCTGGTAGGTGGTTTGGTGGCAGCTCCTTTTTTGTTATTTTAATTTTTATCCCCCACATCAAAACACAATTTTACAGCCGAGCAATTTTTCCCCAAACGACATCGTCATCTCATTCTAATGGAAACCTACCGATATCACTTAAATATTCTTTTAGAGTTTAGGCTGTATTCGTCCCCTGAAAAAAGGGACATTAAATCGCACAACAAAGTGAATGCTAGATTAATTTCAATGAGCCCTTTTTGGAGCAAGGTGTCAACAGTTTACCAGCTCTTGATTTTCTCTTCACTTTATTGAATTTTTAATTCATTGCCGGTTTCTCGGTAAAATGAAATTGATTTCCTTGATGAACTCTCTTTCGAGGCGGTAGAATTTAGAGGGACCGGGAAAAAAACATCAAATTCTTACAAATTTCCATGAATACTTGAAAAAAGAAAAGAAAGAAGAACTTTTGCAAATCTTACCTTCGCTCTCAGATTTCTGTACAGTTCTCATTCATACCGGCAATTTTTTCTTTTCATCTCGAAATAGCTTTCTCGATTTGTAGATTCCATTAAATTTCATTCCGTGCACCTTCCTACCATCTTTTACAATTGGTAGAAGGAAACATCTGCGGAAATGAGATAACCATAAGAAATTTTAGGGGCGGATGCTGTCTTTTTAGGGAAAAACAAAAAAAAAAAAAAAAAAAACAACATAAAGAACACTTTCTTGGAATTTTTGCTTTTTTTTTAGTTACAATACACAGAACATTTTCAAATCTTAATTGAGCTGGAGCACACATCCATGCCTGGAAGAAATTCCAGCCTACCTGTGGCCGGAAAACATAACTTATTTATTATTCCTTGCAATTTTATCCGAACCAGATTCTTTCAGGAATTCATTAAAATTTTATTAGGGATTTCTTTATGTACGACGTTGCTTTTATAAGCAAACCCTCCGGCTCAGCAGATAAAAGGATTCTTTCGACGGGTCTCTTATTTGCGCCCGAGATTCACTCGAGAAAAAAAATGGCACACAAATTTTATGTTTTCTGCTACAATATCAGCAGAATTTCCTGAAACTTGAAACACGTCCGAGGGATGAAGTGAATTTTTATTGCTCTCTCAGAAGCTCCTTCAGAAGAAAGACCCAGTGTCAGAAGTGCAGTATTAAAAAATGGAATAATATCGCGTCACCTTGAGAGATTCCACCCTGACTATTTTTGTGATATTTCCCCGTTTCAAATCCAGAAAGGTATCTTTGAAGAAAATGAAGGCAAGAAGGTGAGTGAAGACATGTAGGTCATATGTGTGGCTAATCATTATGAGGATGAAAGGATTCAGGATATTCAGAGCTTCGGGAAACGGTTATTGATTTTCCGGATCATTAAGGCTTTGAATATCACAATATCCGTAGTAACCGGATGTTGCGGAAATTCAAATTTTGTTTGTATTGAACAACATTTGCAAATGCTGTGGTATCGCAGTTCTTCAGACATTTTCATGTACCTTTCTGTGTCCAACAACAATTAAACAGCCAGTAAAAGTCACGATTTGGTCATTAATATCATCAAAAGGACTCTTCCTACTTTATAATGAATGTGGAGCAGTATTTTACAGTCTCAGATACAGATAATCCCACTTATGAATTTAATGGAAGGGAAATCTTCATGTACGATAAAGTCCTTTGACATGCATCCGACGAAGAAAGTTACGGAGTTTTTAAAGACTAATAGCGGCCAAATCCTTGACTGGACAGTAAATAGTCCAGAAATAAACCCTATCGAATATATCTGGGCTATTTTGTAACAGAAACTGGCAGTGTTAACTAAATATTAATAAATGTCTTTATAAAAAAAAAACTTTTCTTTTGGGAGTCATAAAGCTACATTTAGAGGTGATAATATGCCACATCTCTATGTTTTTTTTCCAGCCTTTAAGCTACTTTAAGGGGGCCTCAATAGCTCGGTTGGTAACGCGACGTGCTGACTGCGAGCCGGCAGGGCGCTAGAGGTTGTGGGTTCGATTCCCACGAGAAGCCCTGGTCACAAAAAAAGTGGCATTGCATCCAAAACTTCTATTTCAGAGAATAATTTTCCGGGGAAGTGTTATTAGATAAACGATAGATATAATACTAGATATAAATAATTCAAATCTTTTATTTCCAGCTAACAACACAAAATTTCAAGTACTGGAAAACTTTCTCAATATCGAGCTAAATTTATCTGAATCACCATTGTATATGCATATATTTTTAGGATTGAACTGTTCAAGTTCTTTCGAGTAATTTATTCAGTAGTGAATTGAAGTTTATATTGACTTTCTCCCATGCTTTGCCTCGTTAACGATTCAAATGTGTACTTTTCCAAATTTAGGAAAGGATTTCTATTTTCGTATAACCATGTATATGATCATGAATCATTATTTCGAACAACTATCCTGTAATGGTCGCCCAATGTTGTAAATCATCTAATAACTGGTGATTATTTAACTGATTATTTGTCTATCAAATAAAAACACGCTTTCTTTGCTAGGGGAAAAATTTCACATAAAATCCCGAACATTTTCAAATTAGTTAGCGTAAACTTTTTTAATGAGTAGTGAGTTTAATGAGGTACCTAAGACGCATATCTGAAGTTGGAATGCAAAGCTTACTAGAAAAATGATTTATTAAATGATTTATTTTTATTAATATGATTCATTTAAGTTATGTACAAGTTTACAAACATTTTATTGCGTTCCAATTCAAACTATGTCAACTTGTATGGATAGTTTTGTAGTAAACTTTGACTATAGTTAAGTAAAATGTCTCACTAAAAGCTTGTTATATTTTTACATAAGAAAGTTTTGGTTGTAACGGGAAAAAAAAGTAAAATAAGACATGCTTTTCTCTTAATTTTGAACCAACAAAAAGTCAAAATTAATTATACAGGGGACATATGTTTTGTTTCTGCTTATCATAAAACATACATAAAACCCACTGCTAGGTCAGCCTTTATTTATTTTTATTAATTTCCACCGTGCTAAAGGTAAACCGTCCACCGCATGCGAGCGACAATTCATTCTCATTTCCTCTTAATTAACGTCACCTCAAAGGTACCCACAGGGCCTAAAATGGTTTTTGGGTGTCTATGTGTATGTAATTCTGCACTAATTTGGATCTGTTTACCAAGCAATCAGGAAAAGCAAAGGCACCAACAGGGTAAACACGATCAGACCGACCTCAGGCCCAAAGCCTATGATGATTAGCCTCAAAGGGTGCAAACTTGCTTAAGCTCAATCAAACTGAATGCAGCTGAATTGGGAACACTTGAAATTTCGGTGTATTGGGTGGGTGGCACCACTTTAATTAGGCTTACAAGTGCATACCTTGGGGGGCTGCCCAAAAATGTTGTCGTTCCCTAACCTCTCAGGAATATGTTTGCGCAGGGGTTGTTCTTTATGTATAGGGCTTCGGGTGATAGATACCTAACATCAGGCACCCCAGGCCAAGCTCCAACCAAAGTCATCTCCCAAAGTCTAGACATAATCTCACATCACGTCGACCGTGTAGCATACCTACCCCTCTCCCCTTTCCCATCAAACCTTCCCTCAAACAAGCTCATGTGTCGTTCGTTCGTAAAATGCTGGACATATGGACATATTTCTAAGAAAGTTTCGTTTTGGGGTTGAGGGGCTATTACGGATTAACACTTGGGAAGAGATCTAGCCGCGTGTATGAAATACCAAATCAAACATATTTGGGTATTTGTCTAATCAATAGCTATTACGGAAAATTTATGTTGCCAGAGCACTGCTTTAGCAACATGGGCATAATGGAGGAGCACATCCACCCGTTTCCATTTCGCAATCAAAGTTTGTCGAATTTCGATTAAACAATTTCTGAAAGCAATGACCTCACCTCTGGACTGACAGGCAAAATACACACGTCGAGACAAATAGGGTGGAATTGGATTAATAGTACAGTCCAGTGTTTGAATAGAGTCCTGAATTTTACCCATTCTCTACGGGTCAAGGTGGACAACAAAGGCAAAATACTTTGACACCACAATGTGAATGAGGAACTATTGACAGCCTGGCGACGACAGGACGAAATTGGTAATCCAGACTGGACACATATAGTACGTTTTGCTTGAGGTCGTTTTGTTGTCCAAATAACTCAATCGCCTCTAAGTGAATTGCACGAGTGGAGTTAATTAAATTTTCTGGGGATATTGGGACAAACATGAAAATGTTGTTATGGAAATAAATTTAGTAATTTGATCATTTTTTATGCTCCATCTATTCCACTCAACTTCCAAGAACCGGAACGGAGAATACATTACAGTCGTGAGGTGGCATAATGGCACATGTTTCGACACGTGTGTCTTATAGCTGATACGAAATATTCAAGGGTCTTATAGTAATTCCATAGTGCCTGTAGCTAGTTACGTTTCAGGAATGTCTTCAGGAATTAATTGAAGTAATATCTGGAGATTTCCGCTTTCGTAATATATTTATGTCCTTGAGTTAGGTTTGAATGCGCCATATCGTCGTGAAATTTGTACTTATTTTGGATGAAAACGCGTATTAAGGCAATGGTTAATCACTTCACGCACAATACGAATATTTGAACAGTTTAAATTCAATTTCTAGTATCTCATATATATATGTATATTTTATTATAATCAAAGACGACCATAATTATAATACACAACATAATTATTATTAAGTTAATTAATATTCTGATCTCTTTGGCAGAATTTTACTATATGTTCTAAAATAATTAAGTAAAGAACTTTGTGGAATCGGAAAATTAGATTTTTTTTTTATGATTTTTAAAGGATGAAATATTTAAATTCGAATTAAATCTGAGTATTTGTATTTTCCTTTTATAGCAATAAAAAGACATAATACATTTGATGTCACATAGAAACATTGTTTACATATTTATAAAATGAACATAAAGTGTTGCTGTAAACTTAATCTAAAGAAATATATAGTAGTCGTAGTATTGTACAATATATTCAGAACTGAGCATATAAATTTGATGAAGTAGTCGGTGGTATCAGAAGTAACTTATGAACGGCACGACTTCGATATTAGTTTTCGCATGCGGTATGCTTCCTGACCCTCTCAGGTACTAATTATATATACCATTGGGTAGAAGAAGAAATAAAATATGGTTATTTTTACAATTATTTATTTATTTATTATAATCAATACGTATAGCACCATCTGACAGTTAAATAATATAACTAATAACTAATATTTAAGACAAAAAATGTACATATTTAGTATAATGAAAAAATAGACTCTGAGTCAGGTAACAAGTAAACGCTTTTTCAATTCAACCCTGTTGCTATTAAAATCTATTGAAGGAAAGTAAGTATTATAATTTTTGGACATGGCTGAAACTGGTTCAAAAGAGCCATAATTTGTTCTGTGAACTGTTGAATAAATAAAGTTTTGTCCTCTGGTTACTCGCGGGCGTGAATTAAAATTAATAAGGCTAAGGAGATTGGGTGAATTTATAGCGCCAGTAATGACATCGTGCATGAAAATAACCCCTGCAATTTCTCTTCGCTTCGAAAGAGTCGTCAATCCCAAAAGTTTTAACCTATTTTCGTATGGGGGAAGGTTATACGGATCACTCCAAGGTAAACGACGAAGGGTAAAGCGAAGAAATCGTCTTTGGCACCGCTTCAATTCGTCCAATATGCACAGTGTAGTGAGGATTCCATATAATTGACGCATATTCCAAGATAGGACGGACAAAAGCATAAAATAGGACCTTAAGGAGATAGGGATCATCAAAATCTTTAGACCAACGCTTGACGAATCCAAGATTAGCATTTGCTCGGTTTATTATGTTGTCAATGTGCTTTCCGAAGTCAAATGCAGAATCAATAGTTAAGCCTAAGTCAACAACACTATCCGTTCTGGATAGTGATATATTATGGATTTTATAAGACTACTCTAAGATGGAGCTCCTCCTACTAAACGAAATAATATTGCACTTATTAATATTTAACTTCATATGATTATTCGAACACCATTTTTCAAAAATTATCAGGTCATCTTGAAAGCGGTGACTATCCTGAAGAGATTCGATCAGTCGAAAAATTTTCAAATCGTCAGGATAAGCTAAAACATGTGAATCTTGAATTAAGGGAAACAAGTCGTTTATAAAAAGAGTGAATAATAAAGGTCCGAGATGGCTGCCCTGAGGCACGCCTGAGAGAACTGAGACAGGGACTGAAAAAGCAGAAGAAAACTTAACCTTAAACGAACGATTAGTAAGTGACTTAATCCAATTAACAAAATCATTGGGAAAACCAATTCGTAACAATTTAAAAGTAAGCACTTTATGAGAAAGCTTGTCAAACGCTTTACTGAAATCAGTATATATGCAATCGACCTGTTTAAGCCTCTCTAAATTCGTTAAAGAAAAATTAGAAAACTCAACAAGATTAGTGACCGTGGATTTGCCCCTCACAAAACCATGCTGATTATCCGATATAATAGAACTGCAATAAAAAGACAGATGATTCATTAAAATCTCCTCAAAAAGTTTGGGGATCGGTGACAGTTTTGCGATAGGTCTATAGTTTTCAACCAAATCCCTTTTCCCCTTTTTAAAAACAGGAACCACATAAAAGAGTTTCCAAACTTCAGGAAAAACGCTCAAACGCAAAGACAAATTAAACAGAAAAGTAAGTGGTGCCAGAAGCGAAGTATAACATTTACGGAGGAGAACACCAGAAACCTTATCGGGAGAATCAGAGTAATTCTCGTCAATCTTATTTAGGTACTCAAAGACAGTACATTCGTCTAAGATAATATTTGTGAATTGTGTCGGAAGACCAGTCAAGTAGTTAAAATAATCTAAATCTATATCACAGTCGTCATCACAGTAGGAATTGCTAAAATGTTTAGCAAACAGATTTGCAATAGCAGAAGCATCACAGGAAGTTTCATAGTCAAGTTAACAGCTTAAATATCATTAAACCTTTTACAATTGAACAGAATGTATCAGTATTTATTACTTTGACTAATAATTTTACATAATTTTCGTCATACTTTTATTTCCACCACGAAACGCTAGCTTAATTAAATTATAATGAATCGTAAAATAAGGAATATTCTTCTGTTTTCTCTTAATTCACGTAATTTATACGAAATAAAGTCAGAGCAGTTGATTTGAATTCATTTTTAATTTTCAGTCTTTATATCATTCGATATTATATTTTCCAGGAACATAAATAAAACGTTATTAATTTTTCAGGAAAAAAAAATTCATTTTTCAGATGTGTTCTGTTCACCCACAATTTCTTGCCATCTTTCTCCATTAATGCTAATAGGACAAGAGAAATATTGGGGTGATATTAAAAATGTATGCTATGAAGCATTCTTCATATTTGTGAGGAATAAACGCTTTTGTGAAACTTTAAAAAATCAGTTTTATTACATCGTGGTATGTATAATTATATGAGAACATAAAGATCATGGGAGAAAAATAATTATCATTATTATATACAATTTCTTAATGACTGCAACAATGTGAAGTAGTAGTTGCCTAGTACGTTTGGGCAAGAATCAAAAATTGTTCTTTTCCATATACAAGTATTTTTGAAATTATTAGTTTCTGTAATATTTTTTCTATGCAAATAACGATTACGAAATAACTATTTTTACAATTTTTCCTATTAAAATTTGTCAGGAAAATTAACTGAAATTTTGATTCTAACTGACATAAGTTGCCAAACATTATCTTGCTATTTTCCAACAATATCTAAATTGAATTTTAGAATTAATAAGATTCTTTAAATGTAACTATTTTATCACCTTTACACTAAAATTTAAATTCAAAAATATGTTTGTTTATTCCTCCTATTCTGCCATTTCAGTTGATAAATTTATGCAACCCAGTTCTCATAAAAAGTTGTAGAATTGTAAGATTATTCGAATTCATAGCTTTTTTAGGGTGTTTTTCGCAAGCCTGTCTAGGAAAGGTTTTATGAACTTTTTATAGCCTTTCGGTTTGAAAAATAGGCTATAATTAATTATTTCTGATTCAGTCTCTTTTAGATTTTCGGTCTTGCTTTAGCTAAAGGAAAAAGTCCTTGAAACCAAATAGAAATAGCACTCTCAAAGAAAACTTCTACATCATTCCAATATGGTCAGTCCCAAGTAATCCCTTTGCACCTAAAAAGTTTTAGTCCTTTTTGCGCTAAAATTTGTCCATTAAGACCCGAATGGATGGCCGATGGTAGCCCAATCAAAAGGCCGCTTCAACAAAGAGACCAAGTGACTGTGAAAAATTACGCTCGTCGCCAGCTGCTCGAAATAGGTCTGGGAAAAAAGTTTTTAACATCAATAATTTGCTGGTCCCTATCTTGTTCGCCATTTGTTTGTAATAAAAGAATTCTGCTGTCCCTTTATTATGGGCCACGAATTCTTCAAATAATGTTCTTATCACATTTAAGACTTTTAAAAGGAGTTTAAAGACAGACATGGCTGAAGGGATAACATCAAAATTTTACCCACCACTTTATTGCCTTCTCTTACTGTGTTAAATGTGATTAAATGCTGTGGAACTTTTGAAGAGGAGCTTTATTTCGAAAACTTTAACAGCTTCTCAGTCACGCAAAGAGCAAAGAGAGGCTTATCGTCTTATCTGCAAACATATGCCCGTCTTTACACAAAAGTAAGATGGTGCTGTTTGTTTAGGATGGTACATGCTGTGATAACACGTGTTTAATTTATCAAACTAAATTTGTACCACTTCATAATTTACACAATCCCACGCAACAAAACAATAAAATATTTAATAGCAACATTTTACGGGAAAAACAGGAAAATTTCAGAGGAAGGTATCTGCAAATCAAATAATTTTGTGGAAGTGTATAATCTAAAATTATGTATAATTATTTTGAGGCAATTTGGAATAATTACGTGCTTATTGCTTTTAATCATAATTTAATATGTTTTATTTAATAAAGGATATTGGGAAAACTGTATGGAGTGTTCATTTAAAAAAATTGTAATTTGAAGCGTGGTTTATATGAATAGCTTTAACCCATTAATGCGCAAAACGAGGATTCGAATAGATAATTGGGTCTATTTTCTTCCAAAATCATACATAAGAGGTTTGTAGAGATGTTCTTTCAGAATCTGGTATTTGTTTTGCATAAACACTTCAAAAACCCTATTATTTTTGGGGTTTTAAAAGAAAATGCTGACTTTCTTTCGTCTTTTTTCTCTTCAAAGTCGATTATCTTGACGTTGATGCTATTGAATGGTTATATAACCACTAGAAAACACAGTCCGAATACCTAAACTTTCTCAAACCATGGTATTGAAAGTTTTTTGTTTGTTTTAGGTTTAGCAAAATGGCCATTTTGTACAGCAATGTAATAAAAAATTTTGGATTTTTTTTCCAGGAAAAGCAACTACCTTACAAACGAATTTATAGAACAGAAAATACTTTAAATTAGGTAAGGAACATGTGTGAATTATATCGACTATTTTTGGGTTTTTTGATTTGGCAATTTTTTGGAAAATCCAAAAATGTCCAAAAAATTCTGAAAAAATTCACACGTATTTTTCGGCTAAAATTTATTCGTAAAATTGATCTTTTTTGAGTAAAAATATCACCAAATTTCATAAAAAAAAAAAATATTTATAATAGGTATACATAGTCGTGCCATAAGTTCTGTCTCCCTCCCCTCCACTAAAAGGCTCACGACGCATCCCGATTACCTGTCGCGAATTAGCTTAAATACTTCCCGCTTTGTTAAAAAAATATCATTTTGTCATTGGATTTCGAAGGAGCAACATGGAGTGGGGCATTAAAGAGAACAGGATCGCCGTTATTGCACTATTTAAGTGCAACAAGCCAGCAAAGGAGATATTTGAGCTTCTTCAGCCACTACAAATTACAATAAAATTTGTGCATCGTACTATCAAACGATACCGTGAGACTTCCTCTGTCGATGACAGGTCCAGGAGCGGGAGGCCTCGTACGTCTCGTACACCAGCAGCAGTAGAAGCGATGCGTCACCGCATACTGAGAAATCCGCTCCGGAAACAAAAGGTGATGTCACGGGAGATGAAAATACCCAAAAGGACGATGTCTCGTATTATCAAGGAAGAGCTTAAGCTTAGTGCTTATCGACGGTCAACAGGGCAGCGGCTTACGGACAAGCTTCGTGCGATACGAGAGATGCGATCTAAAAGTCTCTTGAAGAAGTACGCGGGAAAAAAATACCAACAAATACTTTTTTCAGACGAAAAACTTTTTACTATTGAAGAGAAGTTTAACCGACAGAATGACAGAGTGTACGCGCATAGCTCTAAGGAAGCGGCTGAGAAGATACCCAAGGTAGAGCGTAGCCATCATCCCGCCTCAGTCATGGTTTGGTGGGGAGTTGGCTATTACGGTGCTACGGAGCTGCATTTTTGTGAGCAAGGCGTGAAAACGAAGGCAAAGAACTATCAAAGTGACATCCTGGAGAAGATGGTGAAGCCGCTCAACACAACGATGTACCATGGTCAGCATTGGGTGTTTCAGCAAGACTCAGCACCAGCTCATAAAGACAAGAAAACGCAAATCTGGTTAAAATCGAATGTTCCTGACTTCATTTCTGATGAAGATTGGCCTTCCGGTAGCCCAGACCTAAATCCTTTGGACTACCGCTTATGGAATATTTTAGAGGAGAAGGCCTGCTCTATTCAACATCGAAACATTGAGTCATTAAAAGCAAGTTTGATGAAAGCAGCGAAGGAAATATCACTAGATGTGTTGCGTACTGCGATTGATGAATGGCCGAAACGTTTAAAAAAATGTGTAGCTGCAAAGGGTGGGCATTTCGAATAATTGTCTGCATTACTGTAAATTAGAATAAGTATATTACTAAACATAATAAATAAAATTTAATTATATTTTTCTTATATGAGCTTTTTTTAATTTTTCCTTTGGGACAGAACTTATGGCACGACTATGTATATATAGTCAGTCAATTCGTATACAAATAGCATAAAAGACATTTTTTGTACTCATGCTTTTCTCATCCTCGCAGTTTTCTTAACAGTCTTTTTTATTTAAAATTATATTGTAAATAAGAAATAGTTTTAAAAGTATATTTCGTACTTATTAATGAACTTTTTGAATAGTTACTCATAGCAAAACCTTTTAATTTAGCTAAAGGAATATCAAATTACATTGATTTATGCCAATTTCATGTAAAAATATGAATCCAATAATTTTGGATGGGTGAAAATCATGGCAATCTGTATTTATTGCAAATCTTTGCTATACTTAAGTCTATTTATACTATCTGATAAATCATATGATTAGACATATGATTTTTTATTTTAGTTTTCAAAAAGTGCGCCCACATCATAGCATTCGTGTATTTCTTGTTTACATCTATTTGACAATCTCTTTGAGTTAGAGTGATAAATGCACAGACGCTTTCAAATTCCTATGACTTCTCCAGCGCAGGTGGATATTTTTTTACCACGATCGCAAAGGGCGAAATAAGCAGCGATAGATCACTTTCTTTCTAACTATAGTAAACTAGAGCCAGATCATCCTCAAATACTACAACCTCACCATTGAAGGGATAATTTTACATAATAGTCAGTTAATATATTGGGTGTACAAATAAGTTTCCGACCTTTTTTACTGAAATAAAAGACATTAGTTCGTGTAGAAAATTAAAGAATATTTTATTCAAAATATGCTCCTTCGGAAGATATAACCTTCTCCCATCGTTCAGGCAATAAACGGATTCCCCGGGAAAAGAAGTCTTGTGGTTTCGAGGCGATCCAGTCATCGACCCATTTTTTCACGTTTTCATGTGAAGTGAAGTGCTGCTGTGCCAGGGCTGATTGCATCGACCGGAACAAGTGGTAGTCAGAGGGAGCAATGTCTGGTGAATACGGCGGGTGGGGTAGAATTTCCCAGTTCTGCCCATCCAAGTAGTTTTTGACAGGTATAGCAACATATGGCCTAGCGTTATCATGTTGCAAAATAATTTTATTGTGCCTGTTGTCCCATTCCGGTCGTTTTGCAGCTAGAGCTTGCTTTAAAGCCATCAGTTGTCGTCGATAAACTTCTCCCGTAATGGTTTCACCCTGTTTCAGCAGCTCATAATATACGACACCCTTCACATCCCACCAAATGCAAAGCATCACTTTCGAACCATGGATATTTGCTTTTGGCGTCGACGGCCCTGGTTCACCGGGCTTGACCCACGCTCGTTTACGCTTTGGATTGTCATAATGGATCCATTTTTCATCCCCAGTGATGATCCGATGCAAAAACCCCTTCCTTTGTTGTCGTCGAAGCAACAATTCGCACATGGTTTTCCGACGTTCCATGTCCCTTTCTTTCAGCATGTGTGGCACCCAAGCTCCCATCTTCGAAATCAATCCCAAGGCTCGTATACGTTGCGAAACACATTGTTGGGTAATATTCAACTCTTCTGCCAATTGTTTTTCAGTCTGATAAGAGTCCACATCAAGCAATTCTTCCAATTCTGTATCTTCAAATTTTCTTGGTCTGCCTTCACGTTCTTTGTCTCTTACGTCAAAATCACCAACTTTGAATCGTTGAAACCACTCTTTGCAGGTTGTTTTCGATGGCGCATGTTCACCGTAAACTTCCACAAGCAAACGATTTGTTTCCGCTGCACTTTTCTTCAACAAAAAATAATGAAGTAAAACTTCCCGCAAATGTTGTTTTTTCGGCACAAAATTCGACATTTTCAATTACATGAAAATAATTCTTGTTTACGCATTGAACAAATTTCACTAGTAATTATTCAAGCTTGACATCTAACCTCCGAAAAACATGTATTGCCCGATTGAATAATATGCAAGCAGTGATACTAACGACACCTATCTGAAAAGGTCGGAAACTTATTTGTACACCCAATATATAAAGAAGAGGAAAGCACCCAGAACAGATCCCTGTGGGACACCAACTTCAGCCATACATATACTCCAAGGTTCCTCTGGTGCCTTTAATTTTAACATATTGTTTATTTTTAGATAGGTACGACTAGAACCAATTTAGGATACGTCCTCTAAATCCAATTGTTTTGTATAGAATAACATTATTTACTAAATCGAAAATCTTGGTTATTCCGATAAAAAGGAGAACACACATACGATCCTCTATCTAGATTTCAAAGAAATTGTTTAATTGCGTCCTACATACTTTAGCTATTTCTAAACCAAAAGTGATTGCCGTTGAAAATGTCTTAATTAATTAATAATGGAAATAAATAGTTTTCTATTTTAACTAAATGAAATCTCGTAGAATACATCCGCCTACAAATTCGTAATTTACTGGAAATTTCTTATAAACATCATACATATATAAGATATTTCTACTGTGATTTAGGATTAAAGTTTTCATTTTAGATATGTTTCTAGGTTAAACATTTGTTTTTTTTTTAATTTTTATAAAAGTGACAAGTTTGCTTTTGTCAGAAACGCGCGTTGTAATGAAACATTTTGTTTTCGTATTCGTTATGTAAGGAAAAACTCTCAAAAAATCACTATGAAATGTTGGGAGATAAATTCTTGTGGAACAATATGTTTTCGATCTCAATAAATTAAATTTGCCAGGTGTATTTTTCTACAAAAATTTTTTCGTGATGGATTATATGATAAAAAATGGTTTCCCTTAGAATAGCATTCCCTCAATAGAGCAGTCATCATAGCTAACGAGCAGTTTATTATCATTTAATCGGCTGTCACTCACCTTTCCCGATAAATCCTTAATCAATTTCTGTAGTGTCCGAATATAGGGGCAGACTGGCACGTATAAATGGTTACGTGTCAGGTGAATGCCGGCGCCAGCAACCCTCAAGGAAATGGGGTGTCACCGGTATTAGGGGATTATTTCCGCTTGATTCCCGAAGACTGAACATGAAGTAGGCAACATAAAGGAAGGACACCTCTAAGTTCCTACAGGAAACAGAGGAAGTTGCGTACAAAGTTCTAAAGTAGTTGTCCAAGTTTTGTCTCAAGTTCACCAATTAATTGCCCTCGAGCGCGCACGGCGAAGACAACGACACGAACATTGACTACCTGGTCTTTTATGTTGTATAAGATAGAACCGTGTTTGTCGTTTAAGATACGCTTGCTGCGCATGAAAGCTTTTTATGTCTTAAAATCAAGAGTTCAAAGAGGCCGTGAAATAATCAAGCACACCACGGCAAGTATAAAAAATCAATAGAGCAGTAACAAGGGTTGTTTGGATGGATACTGTGCTTTTCTTAGTAACATTGTTTTTTTTTACTTGAATTAGGGATGGGAGAGCAATTCAATTTGGCAAAAATAAGGGCATTTGCATAAATTCCGATTCGTAAGACGCCTTAGCGTTCAAGCAAGTTCACCGCCCCTGAAAATCGTTTCTGCACTTGTTGCCTCCCGAATCAATTTCATCGAAGGCATTCTTCCAAAAAATCGAAATGTAATATTACTCTAGGAAAGCAGTTGGGAGGGTGTTGCGGGATGGAAAAACAAATTTTACACTTTCTCGATAATAACGAGACAAATCTCATCCAAAACTGCCGGCGTGGGATGGCAAGACAATTCGAAGAATTATTTCCGCCAGGCGCTTATTGTTGTTACCCTAGCTCCGTTTTTTTGGAATATATAAGAAAAGTCGAGGGTCAGTTGAACAAAATTAAATTCTAGTCGCTGTTCGTTAGGCCAGCCCCTTAACGATGAAAGATATTGCTGAGTTGAAGATTCACTTTAAAGTGCTTGCTCAAGAGGTGGAGGTTAACCAAATTCTTCCTTTGTTGCTTTAGAGATCTAGCGAAAGCTCTTCGGAGATTTTAGTCTTAATTTAATGTAATATTCAGCAGAGAAGAGAGTTCAACATTTAATTAAGAGTGAATGCCACACTGTCTGTTTTACCGTGAACGATTAAACTATGAAGAGCTGCTACGTAGCGAGTACCTCAATTTCTAACAGCAAGCAGAATAAATTAGGATGTGCTGCTCATTTTACTCAGTCAAATTCAATTAATTAAACTCACTAATAATTTAGCAGTCACTAGAAGGGTAATATGCATTAATCAACCGAGCAAAATGAGAAACTTAGAATTTTAGTAGACATGTGTCATATGATCAAATGTTTCATTTCACATATAAATTTCTCTGCAAATTTGCGGAGGTAAAACGATAATTGTTAAAGACATAGTAGTTTAAGTGGTTTAAATTTTAGACTATTGATTTTGAAAACTTTTTTCTATATAAAGACTGATTCAGAAAAAAAACCGACCATCTTTCCGCCCCCGATACTCACCCACAGGTAAACAAAATTCGGGAACGCAAGTAGCATTGCAACTTATACACTTATATATTCAAATATATGCAAGCCATTAAGTGTAAAGATCTTGTGTAGTAAAGATGGATGCCAGCCAAGAAGTACGTCGCCAATTAATTATTTCTAAACATGTGAAAAATTCGAATATGTCGCAAAGGGACCTCGTTAAAAAGTTGATAATCCTGAAGACGACCATCCAGAAAGTCCGGATCGGGAAGGAAATCCGGTGCGGCAGACCAAAAGTTGACCAAAGAAGTGGTAGCCAAGTTTAAACGGAATCCCAACCTATCGTTGAGAGATGTGGCTGATAAGGTTGGAACATCATCTGCAACGGTCCAACGAATCAAAAGAAGAGAAGGCCTACGAAGTTTCCATGTTTAGAAAACACCGGATAGAACATCAGAAAAGAACCAAGTTGCAAAATCCACGAACGAAATTCGACTGCTACATTATGGATGGAAGTTTACTTGAAAACGAACTTCAACCAACTTCCAGCACAGGAATTTTATTTGGCAAAGAAGAGAGATGACATAGATCTCAAGTTTAAAAATGATCAATGCATCAAATTTCCGGAAATTTTTGCTTTGGCAAGCAATATATACGTGTGGTCAGAAATCATGACCTTTCGTGACAATAGGCATAATCAACACGGATGTATACGTTAAGGACTGTCTTCAGAAGCGCATTCTTCCAATCTTTAGAAAGCATGATGAATCAGCTTTCTTTTGGCCGGATTTAGCAACTTCTCACTACAGTAGGCAAGCGAGAGATTTCTACGATGTACAATCCATACCCGTAGTACCAAAAGAAGCGAATCCACCAAATTATCCAGACCTATGGCCAATAGAAAAATATAGGGCTAATATTTAAAGAAAACTTTTAAAAAACAAAGAAACACACCTATAACATAGACACTTTTGTGTGTTTGTATGTTCACGTATTTACGTAAGCTGATATATTGTTAAAATGTATAACCTAATTATTTTACTTCCTTAATATCTATCTCTTATAATCTATTAAATTGCCAAAATTAATATATATATATTTTAAGAATCCTCGCATTTTATTATTTCAATTTGTTTTCAGTTGGATTTAAGACAAATAGAGAAATGTAGAGAACACTAACCATTAAAACCAGCCACACATAATTAAAATGTGATTGCTTCAATGTTTATAGCATAAATGAAGTATTTGTATTTTTATAAATGCTCACATCCTGTTCTTTCGGGATAATTTCAAAAGGGTTTTCTAAAACATCATACCCTACTTTACTACTTTAAACATATCGATCTCCTGTTTGGGTACTTGTGTACATACAGTTCTCTTGAGAATAGACCTTTCTAAAGTAAAATCTCACTCCCTTAGGGTTTGTGCGTTTTCCATCTGCTTCCGGTATAATGGAGCCAATGGAATCAACAGAAGGCCCTATAACCGTCATAAGTTGAAATTTTATCACTTGACTGAACATTTGACCTTAAATGCGGGCAATAAAGCTGTGTGCGTATCTTCTTTAAGGTGAAAAGGTCGCATCATAGTACTCGAAGGGACGAGCCTAGAAAAGGGATCAAAATAGCATTGTCCTCTAACTAATTTTTTTTAAAAGGACGCCCTTAAGAAATTTTTGTGAAATAAACTAAGTGCCACTTGGAAAAATCTAATTTTCTTCTTGAATGGTAGATTAGACAGTCAGAGGCACTTGTCACATTTCAATCTTGCTATTTGTTTTTTAAACATTTTTAACTCATTGTATAGTAGATTCTTTCCTTGGTACAGTGTGCGCAATTTCTATAAGCGCAGCCAGTTTTATTCATGTTTAAAGAAAACTACTTTTTATTTTTCAAAACCGATTATATTGCATAAATTCCCCATTGGTAAATATTAATTAAATAATATAAAACATTAATTAAAGTAAGTAATTACTTTATAATAAAAATAAATATAATTAAAAGTCTCTTTTGTCTGCGCAATTTCTATAAACTCACTTTATATTATAGTCTTTATTTTAAAAGCCTAGTGAAAAGTAAATTTTTGTATATTTTCTAAGTATTGTGTTTTATCTCCTTTGTTAGTTATAACTTGAAAAAACCTGTTAAACATCGAATTTATTAACTTTTTAAATGAATGTTCATCAATATTATTCCAGCATTTCAAAATATCGGCTTTCAGTTGAGATAACGAAGAAAATTGTCCACCATTTGAGTAAACTCTTCGTGCCATGATTCCCCAAATGTTCTCCATTGGATTTAAATCCGGACTACGTGATGGCCACTCCATTACAGGAATATTTCTTTCACTAAACCATCGTCTTGTTTCGGCAGAAGAATGCACAGCGGCGTTATCCTGTTGAAAAATCAATTTTTTTTCCATATTGTCTTCTAAATATGGAATAAAAGATTCCTCCAGCAGGTCTGTATATATGGCAGAGTTCATTCGGGTGAGAACAAAGCTTAAAGATAACTTTCCTTGGTAAGAAAAGGCACCTCATAACATTAAACTACCAACACCAAAATTACTACTTAGACGAGGCGAATCGGGCTTCCTTAAATCATGCCAATTAGTACTCAATCCATCTGGGCTATCTAAATTAAATTTTTTTCCGTAAGAAAAAATAACGTTTTGCCACTTTTCGTCCCAGTTCATGTGGCTTCTAGCAAAATCTAGGCGCGCATATTTATGATGCTGTTGCAGTTGGAGAGATTTGGCCGGTTTCTTATATTTAATATAAGTAGTGTCCTTCAAAATTTGTTGAACTCTTCTTCCTTTAATTGGGAGTTGTAATTCCCCTATAATTTGAGCTGCACTTAACTTTTTTTTCATAACTTCTTCCCTTATGTTCCCAATATTTTGTTTGGAAACTTTGGGGTTCCCTCTTGGACGATCCCATAATCCATTACGATTGCCCTTTTTAATAAAATTTCGCACCACACATTCTGAACGTCCAATTCTCCTTGCAATTTATCTTATACCAAGACCAGTTTCCCTAAACGCACGGATTCTGACGCGATCATCGTTGTCAAGGACCTTTCCTCGGGGCATTACAATAAATCTTAAGAAATAACAGCAATTATACAGAATTAAGCTAGAATTGGAAAATAAATATGAAACTCACATGAATTGTTTCCTAAAAAATTGCAAAATTACTTTGCGTTTAACTAGTAATACTACAAAAAGAAAATGCGTTTATAGAAACTGCGCACTCTAAGATCAATTGTGAAAGATTGATCTATTGCATTCACGCATTGACTGATATTTGGAATTGTTTTATTGCTGGGTCATTCCATACAAAATCATCAAAAATTAAAAAAAATTGAAGCCGCACTATTTTTGATTTGGACGAAACTTGGTGGGTATCTTTGTTTAGATGTCAGAAGAGAAAATTCACCATCATTTAATTTTTCTGATGTCTCAGCTTCGGTGCGCGACCGCTAGAGCACTCAAAAAGTGTGATTTTTACGCTCTACTACTATGCGCTGTCAAAATTGTTCTATTAGAGATATTTGAACATTTGTGGTCGCAGTTGAAAGCTAAAATATAGTAGTTTTAGGAAAAAAATATGGAAATAGAAAAATATTTTTATTCGAAGTATACTAGCATCATGAAAATACGATTTTTTTCACATTTTTATATGATTTTCAAATGGCTGTAGTATCTTTCCTGGTAAATAAAAAAAATTTACTTTTTGTGTACATCATGTCCATATATTAAACAAAACAACAGTTCATTATAGACTCGTTCGACAAATGTTTTATATTAAAAAAATAAGCTTGAAATTTGAAAATTTCTGAGAATTGCATATTTCGAGCTTCAAAATGAAAATGTGGGACAGGAGATAGAGAACTGAAATTCTCAGGAAATTTAGGTGTAACCTTGAACTTTAAAGACCCGTTGAGTTTGCTTTGTTTTTTGCATCCCTCTAGTAATTACAGCCATTTCAATACAGCTAGTAATGCAGATTTTCCTTTTTAATTAGTTTCTTTTCTTACTTCACAATACGAGGAAACAATAATGTAGTAATAAAAAAAGAACAATGTGCAGCAGATACTCCGTAAATGCTAGCAAACAAATGAGATCAAGCCACTTTACTTCCTTTTTTAGTGTATCATAAAAAAGATAGTTTGATTTATAAGTTAAAAACATTTTGTGTAATTAGCGACTACTTAACCCATAGTACTGTAGCATTCTATTCATTTCAAAAAGTGTTAATTCAATACATCAAAAGATATTATCCAGAATTTAAAAAAGTTAAATATTTCATCGATGGATCAGCGGCTCAATACAAAAATAAGAAAAATTTTGTTAATCTATGTCATCATAATGATGATTTTGTGTTGGAAGCAGAGTGGTATTTTTTTGCCACTTCTCACGGGAAAAGTCCATGTGATGGTGCAAAGGGAACGATCAAACGAATAGTGCGGAAAGCTAGTTTACAACGAATTGAAGATCGTCATATATTAACTACTAAAGCTATGTTAAATTTTTGTTCCGAACAAATTTCTGGAATCGAATTTTTTTTTTTTTTTTGTATCCAATGCTGATGTTGAAGCTGCGGATAAATTTGTATGTGATAGATTTAGTAATATTGTTACAATAAAGGGAACAAGAATGTTTCATAGTTTTGTACCCATTTCTCAAAGTAAATTGAAAATTCGTAAATACTCGGCTTCAAATAATTCAGAAATTATAAGTATGTCTAACATTTCAAGCATAATAATATAAAATATTAATAATTCATTGTTGTATTAATAATGATATATATTAATATTAGAGTAACAAAATAAAATTCTGATATTTGAAATCGCATTCTTCATTTACGATAAATTGCATTCTTCTTTTGGGATATATTTATTTAAATCGCCTTCTTCATTTGGGATGTATGTATACGGAGTATCTACTACATATTGTTTTGTTTTTTATTGTTTTTGTTGTTCTTTTTTATTACTGCGTTGTTGTTTCCTCGTATTGTGAAGTAAGAAAAGAAACTAATTAAAAAGGAAAATCTGCATTACTAGCTGTATTGAAATGGCTGTAATTACTAGAGGGATGCAAAAAACAAAGCAAACTCAACGGGTCTTTAAAGTTCAAGGTTACACCTAAATTTCCTGAGAATTTCAGTTCTCTATCTCCTGTCCCACATTTTCATTTTGAAGCTCGAAATATGCAATTTTCAGAAATTTTCAAATTTCAAGCTTATTTTTTTAATATAAAACATTTGTCGAACGAGTCTATAATGAACTGTTGTTTTGTTTAATATATGGACATGATGTACACAAAAAGTTAATTTTTTTTATTTACCAGGAAAGATACTACAGCCATTTGAAAATCATATAAAAATGTGAAAAAAATCGTATTTTCATGATGCTAGTATACTTCGAATAAAAATATTTTTCTATTTCCATATTTTTTTCCTAAAACTACTATATTTTAGCTTTCAACTGCGACCACAAATGTTCAAATATCTCTAATAGAACAATTTTGACAGCGCATAGTAGTAGAGCGTAAAAATCACACTTTTTGAGTGCTCTAGCGGTCGCGCACCGAAGCTGAGACATCAGAAAAATTAAATGATGGTGAATTTTCTCTTCTCACATCTAAACAAAGATACCCACCAAGTTTCGTCCAAATCAAAAATAGTGCGGCTTTGACCATTTGATGATTTTCTGTAGAATGACCCCTTTTATGAATAGTTATAAACTTTAACAATTGTGCCTGTAAAGAACCTTTGTTAATACATATATCGCTTTATTTCAATGAATTGTGCATTTCACTTGAAAATCAGACGTGCGCTTATAGAAATTGCGCTCACTGTAGTTCATTTCACCTTCATTTTTAGGACATCTAATGGGCAGCTTATTGGAACTTATATTGAATTTGAATTGAAGTTGAGGGAATTCTAAATTGTTTGGCGTACTTTTAAGAAACTTTAAAAATAAATTTAAGAAGAAATTTTCTATTATAATATTACAAAATGTCAGGGATGGTTTCACTTGAAAAAATATAATAGAATTCAAGATAAACTATATTTTTTCAAGAATTTGAATCCTAGATGACGGACAAAAAAATCGAAATCGTCAAGTATTATTGTAAGCATTTTAGGTAACATGACTAAACAGATTTTTTTGGCATATCAAAAGGAGATTCATAGAAGTAGAGCGATTCTAGAGAAAACCATACTGGTTTGCTGAGACAAGACGCTTGCTTATAGTAGAAATTTGTGAGGGTATTATACAATTGATTCAAAAAGTTTTGGGATACACGAAAGTTCTGCAATGGGCCTATATGTTGCACACCTAATTTTTGTTACCCTTTTTCTGAATCGGAATAATGAAGGAATTCTTCCAGAGTATGGGGAATTGTCTTGAGAGTCTTTTGAAAGAATAATGTTAATGGCGAGACAAGTTCACTATAATGTTCATTAAGAATAGCTGGTTAAATACCATCGGGTCCTGATATGAAACCAAGAGAAATAAATAAAGAGATATGCTTGAGGACATCATTAAGAATAATACATATAGATAAATTAATAGGAACAGGATTTTGTCTATGTGGTTAAAGTTATCATATTGCATAGTAGCAATGTAGTCGTCCGCTTTTCTTTTAATGTCAATAAATTTATAAAATGAGCGCGGATTGCTCTAGAATTAATTTACTGTATCGTTATACAACTGTGTGGCATATTTTTGAAATTTATTGTAAAAATTAACGAATTTATCGTACAAAGAGTTATTTCTATCCAAAAGATGTGCCTTACACAATTAATTCTTCTTATTTATTATACAGTGGTGGAAATAGCTATAATTCCACTGAATAAAAGTTATGCCAAAGGTTTGTATTTTGAGAGAGAAAAATGAAAACTGCACTCCTCGGTTTTGTGCGCATGCTCAATCAATTTGGTCAGAATTTGTGTCAAATTGGTTAGTGTTAACGGTTTCTGGGGGAGTTTTAATCATTTTCGTTGTGATTGCGCGTGGAAATTACTATAATTCCAGAAGTGTTGAAGTGCCGCTGGCGGATTAAAACAAGGAGTTATTGATTCATTAAGATATAAAAAATAATTTTGGAGGTAATTTAAATATTTTAGCACAAAAAAAAAAAAAAAGGAGTACTATATTTTATCCAGGAAAATTATTAACTAAAGAAGAGCAGACGAAAGTGGTTGCGTTCAAAACAGCAAGTTTTTCACTGCGAAGAATTGCTCAGATGTTGGGAAATTGAAGAACTCACACAGCTGTACGAAATTTCCTGTGTTTATGCGAAAATTATGGTAAAACTAACAAAAAAGGACCTCCGCCAAAACTTACCAACATGGACCGGCGTTCTATAATTGGGTTAACAGGAAGAAAACATTTAAGTTCTTTTCAAATTGTGAATGACCTTAAGTTGCCCGTGATTTCTAGACGTGTTCGGCAGATTTTGCATACCAGTGGGACGTTAGAATGGAGAAAAAGAATATCAAAACCGGCAATGAACAAACAGCATAAGGAAGCCAGACTTCGATTTGCAAAAAATCATATGTCTTGGACCAGTGAATGGAGGAAAGTGATTTTTAGCGACGAAAAGAAGTTCAATTTAGACGGTCCAGATGGCTGTCAATTTTACTGACACGACCTTAGAAAAGATACAGAGGTCGCTATGAGTCGCAATTTTGGAGGTGGTACGGTAATGGTTTGGGCTGCTTTTTGCAGCCAAGCGAAGACTCCCATTTTTTGGATATCTACCAGAATGAAATCCAGCGATTATATTCAACTACTGGATAGTATCTTAATTGACTTCGGCGATGATAATCTCAGCAATGAGTGGATCTTTCAGCAAGACAATGCTTCTATCCACTCATCTCGCGAAACGAAATCGTGGTTTCAGACCAGGAACATACCTGTTTTGGATTGACCGTCGCGTAGTGCTGATCTGAACCCAATTGAAAATCTATGGGCAATATTGATTCGGCAGGTTTACTCAAATGGAAGGCAATTTACAACGATTCAGGAGTTGAAAGCGGCCATAAACATGCTTGGGCGCAATTTTCTCAATCGCAGCTACAAAAGTTGGTAGACAGCATGCCAACGAGAATTTTCGAAGTAATTCAGGCTAATGGAGGCAGTACACGTTATAAAAAAAAAAAGTTGTATTGTATTTCTTAAAATATGAATAGTGGATTTATAGATATTTCCATGCTAAAAATTGTTTTTTTTAATATTACTTAAAATTTTGCTTTCAACTAATGATATTTTTGTTTTTTACGTTAGATTTTAGAAATGATACAATAAACGGAAATAAAATGGCTCACTTCGAATTATAAATTAGCAGTCAGTTGCTTTCAATAGAAAAAAAGCTCAGTGGAATTATAGTTATTTCCACCACTGTATAAGGCTCCGCAGAATGCTATTGAACCAGGGAGTTGAAGAAGTAAAAGAACGCTGACTTTCTTGGACAAGAAAGTCAATACTATTTTTAGATAAAAGTGTAGTGAAATTAGTGGAGGATATTATTTTGGAACATTCTTCCATATCCGCCTTTGTGGTATTGTAGCATTTATTAAATAAATGGCAGCCGTCATCAGAATTGGCTACCCATTATACGTAAATGTTGGATAAACTAAAATCACCTAATACACAGAAAATGTTAGGACTTATTTAGTGAAGTGAGTTATTAATAAATTCCAATTTCGAAATTAAGATATCATACATACTAATATATATCCATTCCTGTGTGAATTTCGGCCTAATTTTAATTTAAGAGTAAATAGATGAAACGTAATTGTGCGGTTATTAAAATAGTAAAAATAGGTAAAATAAAATTGATGGCAAAAAGAATTAAAGCAATCAAATGCACAAAAAAATTTTGTTATTTCAATTCAACAGAAAATAATCAAATGGGACAATTTTTATATCTGTAATTGGTATGAATATTATGAAAACAGATAAATTGATTTTTAATCAAAATGATTTTGCTATTCGATTTTGATTCTCCTTTCGACTAATAAAGGGAAAGTATAATGGCTTACAAAAGATTTTTAGTAGATTATTGAGAAATTATTTGGTCATTTCATATTATTAAACGATTTTATTTAGCTTGACCCCGTATATTTATATCAAATCATGTGGCAGCTTTTTCAAGTGGTGCTTATACTAAATCGATTCTTATGAAACTTTGCACGCACATTGAGTTCCTATGACAATATATGAAAATGATTAAAAAAAACCAAATTCAATTTTAATTTCAAAATGGCCGCCATACAAATTAGAACAAAAAATATTCCGATCAAACTGAAATTTGATATATAGGTAATACCTACGGTACAACCCTGATGAAAATGCAATATTATAAAAAAAAGAAAAAAAAAATGGCGGCTTTCAAAATGGCCACCTAAGAGGTTAGAGGGTAAAAATCTGAACAAGCTGAAATTTGCTACATACATAAAACATACTGTCTCGATAACAATGCAATATTATAAAATAAAAAAACCAAGATGGCGTATTTCAAAATGATCGCCCTATAAATTAGAAAAAAATTCCGATCAAGCTTAAATTTGATACATAGAGAATACATACAATCCCGATGATAATGCAATATGTATTATAAAAAAAAAAAAATATGACGGATTTCAAAATGGTCGTCTCACGGGTTAGAGAAGAAAAAATAAAATTCATAATTAAAACTAGAAAATAAAAAAAAAGGTAAAAAAAATTAAAGCTAAATGGTTACACCAAAAACTAGAAAAGAATTGGGAGAATCTTGAAATTCTGACGTCTAGTAAGAAATCGTGTCGGATGCCAGGGCACTTTGTGTTCGTAACACAGACTAAAATAAAAACATGGGACGAATAAAAACCTGTATAACGATTGTATAATTAGTTAAATAAGAACGAATTGTCTAGGAGTTTCTAAGCCCACCAAAAGAAATAAGGTAGGTGCGGATAATAAATAACAAAAATATAATTTAAAATGATCGATGTCGCTCAAGGTTATAATCGCAGGTAGCTAACACTCATCGATGGCACCTGAAACTGTTTGCGACGCTTTTGTTGATTCGGATACATACTTTTTATTTTATTTCAAATCTCCCATAGCTAGGCCTTATTACCCGCACCTACCTTATTTCACATGCGCCGCACAGTGCAAAATAAATATTGAGAGTTAAAAATTTGAAATTCTCATAATAACAAGTCCAATGTTCAAATTTTTTATTGCTGTTTCTGTAGCACCTAAAGTCATTGGAAATTAAGGAAAACGAGAGGACACTTTCTTACTACCATGTTCCAAAAGAAATAGTATTGTATAAGGATCTAAAAATCTTTTCCTAGATAATAGCAAATTTCGAATCAAATACCTTAACAGTAATCGGAGAAAGACTCCAAACTTATTAATCCTGGTGCCTATTGGATGAGTGGTTTTCAAAATGGCGGTCTATCAAATTCTAAACATCTACGATTTTCCCAAAAATAAGTCAACATGTATTAATTCATTGTTAAAGTACTACCTTGCTTAAGTTCATTTCATCGGGGAATGGAGTTGTGGAAGTCATGTATGGTTCTGCAAACCGATTTTGACATATTTAGATTGTAGAGGGTGCCTTTTTACGCTAATTTTAGTATTAAACTTTATGAGTTGGGTCATTAACGAAGAGTTTCCTTCAATATCTTGTTTCTTTAACTATCGCAAAGATTCCTCACTGTTTTTCACGTTGAATCAAAAGCTAAATATTGTTCAGTGGTCATATTAATTTTAATTGGAATTTTACTATTTACCATACGAAAAAAAGTTGGTTCATTAGTACCGCTGTCGTAGTTAACAATTAATTAGAATGATATGAAAGCTAGAGTGTTTTTATATCAGCACAAAACATGAATATTGAAATGAAGCTCATCTTTAAACATAGTTTCAGTCTGCCTTCTTGTCCTTGAGTTCGCTTACATCCAGACATTGATTTGAAATTCAATGACGTTTATAGGCTGCATTTCCAATTACTTCATTTCCTTATAGCACTAGTCACCTTGGACTTTGACTCATACCCAGACTCAAACTCCAATCCGAGTTCGATTTTTTCACCGTCCAGAGCCGGAAAATGGGGGGAATAATTTATGGCTAATGTTCAATTACAGTTCATCATTATTAATGCCTCGGAATATGACAGGCAGACCTGCGGCAGACCGCACAAATTATGTTTTCGACAAATTTCAATTTTATTAATCCGCCAGGCCGGGCTCTCAGCACCTCAGATAGATCTGGTCCGCGGATGGTCGCGTTATCACGATTTAGTGGTCCCGATCGACGGTGGCGGTGGAAATATTCTCAATTTTGAAATCACTGATTTATGGCAGATTGGAGTTTCTTCTTCCACAGGCCTCGCAGTCTCGTGGGGCTCGTGTTCGGGTGGATGGGCGCTCCTCAATTATTCATTCATTAAGTGCCGGCAGCATTCCAAGGAGCCAATTAACAAGAGAGTGTACTTAAAAAGCAAATTTGAGCAGGGCATGCACCCAGCTGCTAGCAGCTTGCTAATTTAAAAGTTACTAATTGAATGCTACGCAAAACTTTATACTCTTTGGAGACGGGCTCGTCCACTTCGTCTGGGACCTTGACAGACCCCGGCAGAGCCCCTAGACAATACTAATTGAAACTCTGCGAAATTCCCAGATCGGAGGAAGAGGCCTTTTCCCCCCCGGAAGGTTCCGGGCAAATTCATCACGACCCAACTAAAATATTTGAAAATGTCGAGAATTGCTAATTTTTATCCATTAATCTTGAATTTTCCACGCTACGGCCGTACGACAGTGGGCATTCAGAGGGAAATTGGATCAGAGATTGCGTCGACTTTTCATAGCCTCACCTGACCACCTCAATTTCTTTTGCTGCCTGAATTTTCCTTTCTTTTTTCTCGTCACTTTTGAGGTTTGGGCCTACAAAACGTGCTTTTTCCCTTCTCGGTTAGCTCAAGAAGAACGCATTAAGGAGGAACGAGATGAAATCTCCAGCTTCTAATGGTTCATTGCGCTGATTGCTAATCAATAGCGACAGGAAGATTGCTTTTTGATGATTTTGGGATGTCTTCGGAGACAAGGCCATCTGGGGCGGTGGTGGTGAAATTATTCGCTTTTGTTGTGCCTTCGGGGGTTTATTAAATTGTTAAATGTGCTGCGGGTGATTGATTTATCTGCAAACGATTTGTTTATGAGAATTTCACAATCAGCGTTGAAGGAATTCACTTAATCTTAATTTCCTTTTATAGTTATCTGAACAAATGTGATACCAAAACGAGATCTACAATAGATACAATAATGGAATGGTATTAAAGTGCTACAGTATAGTAGGACTGAAATCTTTTATATTACAGTCTCAATGCGGTAGATATTCCGTAAATTCAAGAGGACGCAAATTACATTTTTATCGCAATTTGATAGCTTTGGATCCAAATGGTTTTTCCACAGGTTGATAATAATAAATCAAAGTTGATCGAGGAAAAAATCTACAACATAAGATCTATCTATCTTAGTTTCTTTCATTCTATGTGATGAATGTTTTTTTTTTTTAATTTCTTTATTTAGTCTTAACTATCCTTGAAACCCTAATGGGTTTTATTTTTATAAAAAAAAACTTAATATGGAGTTCCCATTTGGTATAATTTTGCCAACCCACATAAAAGATACTCCGGGTTGCTCAAAATATGTAGAGAATATTATAATTTGGACTTTTCAATCTTTAAGATCTACTCTCTGAATATAAGTTACGATAAATAGCAACTGCTACTTCTGCTGTGTGACTGATGGTGCTGTCTTGTTAAAATCATAAATCCCTGGTGTCCATATCTTTCAACTGATCTCAGTGAAAGTTTAAGCTGATACTAAGTGGCATTGACTTTAACTATATATAACTTTATCATTTTTAATCTAGTAATTCTCTTTGATAGTTAGAAAAATGTATTTGTAGCTGCTTGGAATATTTGAAAATTAAAGATTTATTATTTATGCTTATTTTCGAAAACTTTTGACAGGCTCTCAGAGGTTTTTCATTGAAGCTAAAAATTCATCTATAAATCCGTTTGGTGACTTCTTTCTATTAACGGAAAACGATGGTCTAATATTTTTATTTTCATTTCTATAGTAGGTACGTCTAGGAATTTGGAATATAAATGTTTTTCTGATATGCATGAATTTAAAAATTGTTGTTCCATTTAGAAATTAAAATACAGAGTGCGGTGAAAAATTCCCACAAATCTAGATATATTAATGTTCATTATAGCAATACTATACTAATGTAAGAGGGCACAAAATCGGCCAAAAATCTATGTAAAATAACTTTTGTCAATTTCGAATAGTGAGCATGTAAGTGATGTAGTCCGATAATCCTTAATTTATTAATCCTTTCAGTACGACACAGTTGACCGCGGTTATACATTACCAATACGAGCAAGTTTTCCACAAGAGTGGTTGCACAGAGCTTTCCATGAATGCGAACTTTCAATCATTTGAATCGGACTATAGGCAGCGATCGTGCACACAGAACTTTCCATGAATGTCGATTTTAGGCGGCGATCGTACCCAGAGAATGTTTCGTGAATGCCGATTATAAGCGGCGATAGGCCCGAAAGGGTTAAGTCTAGGCTTTCCAACTTTGTTAACTTTGTTAACTGGAATCGTTCGTACTTTCTCGACAGGACATATCAGTTTTCTTTTCGTCGTGCCGTCTCGAACTAAATAATAGCTACGTCAGGAATCCCACAGGATAGTCCCTTAGGTCCACTTCTCTTTATTTTAAAATCTTAATCAACATAGACTATATGAAAATATTCTTTCGTATCAAAAATAAATAAAATATTACCGACTGCCACGCCAAGTGATGAATAATCCATCATAGGTTACAGATTAATTATGTTATTTTAAATGCACCTGAACTGCTAAATTTCTGCCAATATTAAAAACCACTCCAGCAATTTCTTCGAACAAAACAGCAGCGGCAGTTCGAGTTGGTACCGGAAAATCGTTCGTTCGTTTTGTTCAATGGGCTGTAAGAGTAACTTTTGAACGCAAAAACCTTTAGTATTTTGTTTTTGTCTCCATAATGATGTTGAACGATATTCCTCCCCAATTACAATTAGTAGAACTTTGCTTTTCCGTAAGAGCGATAGTTTAGTAGATTCGCCCTGGAATGATTGGAATGAATAGCACAAACCGACATAAAAAGAAATGTAGTTTCTTGGCAATTATTGGTCTACTTCACGGTTAGTTACATAGTGCCCCGGGAGTTTTTGTTCAGCTTTAACAGACATACAAAGAAAGCCAATCAAAAAACAGGGATATTTCTTCCTTCTCTTTTAAATCCGCTTGGTATTCATAAGCCAGAATAGAAAAGATTCCTAGATTCCAACTTCCACTTTGCTGTCACCTAAAATGTATTCCAGTGTCATTTTTAATTAGAAACAAAGCAAAATTGCCACTTCCTCCTTCCACAAGGAGGATTCATTTTCTTCAATGAACCCTTTGCGCGAGCTTCCTATTTCGCTGTGGGAATACGAAGCGCTTCTCCAATATCAACAATAGCAGAAAGCAATATGGGGAGTAAAAACAGAAAATGTTTTCTCGCAACAAAACAAATATTTCCGCAATGGAAATCAGCGTTGAGGGAAAATAAAAGAAAAATGATGCTCCAGAGAAGCAGGCTGCTCGCAAAGGTGTCTGGCTTTTCATAAAAAATACTCACCGTCACATTTTCCGGATTTTCACCGCTCAAAGTGTTTTAAGGCGAACTACCCGCTTCCGAAGAGCTCATGCAAAACCTGCGGTGTTTGTTTTGAGACAAATTTTCCAGGTCAAAATTTCTTTTTATGTATGTTCCTAAGTTGGCACGAATTTGGTTTGGGTGTGCCGAAAGTGAAAATTCCTGACTATAAAATAAAATAAGAACAAAGCCCAAAATGTTCATTACTGTGACATTCTGATAATTATACATATTTTAAATGCTATATGTGTATGAAATTTTTAGGTAGTTACATATGTCAAATTACTTTCTCAATATGCTTATTAGAAATAAATAAACTACCATCAAAAGTTTGTTTTAAGCACACTTAAATAAGTAAATATATGTACAGTAGAAGAACGGGTAGTAAATAATGGTAAAATAATATATATAATATAATAGATATGACCTCTTCCTTAAGCTTTTCAAAATTACCAAGACTCTTTTTGAAACTGACAATTTCCTAATAATACTTTAATTTTGATAGATCAATATCTACTTAAACACTTAGAGCAAAAATGTCTACACATTTAGCACTATGTTTTAATATCTTTTTTGGAATATTTCTTTATTAAGGGGTTACATGGGTCTTAAAGGTATAACAAAAACTACTTCTTTAAAAATTTATATTTCAAAAACGAAAAATCTTTTTTATTTAAAATTTAAACATATGAAAGTAAAGTACTTAGAGTACTTGTAAAAAAATTTTCAGCCAAAAATATTGAAAATTTTCCATTTTCCAGCCGTTTTTCGCCGTCAACCTTTTTTTTTGTGGTGGACACGATTTCTCGAAAATAAATTGACCGATTTGGTTGAAGCTTTGCACAGTTATTCTTCATAGTATTGTTTCGTTATTGAACGAAGGAATTTTCATTCGGTCAAGTCGTTCTTGTTTTATACGAAAAAGACCTTTGAAAAATGATGAGAATCGGAAAAACGCATACAAATTTGAGACGAAAGTTGATTCAAACTTATGTCAAAATGTCAAATTTCATTTTTTTTTTCAATTCCTTCGTTCAATCATGAGCCCAGGGCATAAACTACAAGAAAATTTTTGAATTTTTGATTTCAGATGAATCCACATCGAAATATCATGTCCACCACAAAAAAAAAAAAAGGTTGACGGCGAAAAACGGCTGGAAAATGGAAAATTTTCAATATTTTTGGCTGAAAATTTTTTTACAAGTACTTTAAGTACTTTACTTTCATATGTTTAAATTTTAAATAAAAAAGATTTTTCGTTTTAGAAATAAATTTTTTTAAAGAAGTCGTTTTTTTTATACCTTTAAGACACATGTAACCTCTTAATATTAATGCTTTTATGGTCAGTAAATATCTTATGTAGTAATTAAAATTCAAAACTTCCCTCAAATAAAGAGTTATTTACCTATTTGAAGATACAAGTTCTAGGTCTTGTGGGTATAGCAAACCTGATCATGAAGAAATTAAACTGTTCTGGATTACCCCACCTTTCTCTACATCAAAACCTTCTACAATTACAAGCCCCGAACTGGTCTGGTGCACACACACAGCCCTAGGGTAATGTGGTTTGATCTGTCAAATAAAATTAGTTGTTATGCCCTAGACAGACAGCACACATAAATTACTAATTAGTACTAATTACTAATTTAGGTGCTGTCTGTCGTTGGCACATGAGCACAAGAACTATTGAATAACTGATAGCTGATAAATGATGATTAAGAAATGGCTGTCTGTCACCATTTCATTAATTAATAATTAGTACTAAATGAGTACTGTTTGTCTAGAGCATTATGGCGTGCGACGTAAACATGGCAAAATTTCGATCACGTTTTTAAACAGAATATATAAAATTTTTAATAAATTCTTTTACTATAGAAAAGTCGTTTTAACTTGTGGTGAGGGATAAATATCCGAGTCCCTTTAACACCCGTGCACCCTCCTGGAGTCGCTTGAGATACATCCCTCGTTCGTCGAAACATTGAGGAGATACGTAGATAGTACTTTTGGGATAGCATGCTAGATAGAATGAAATCTGTAGATATCCCAGTTGGCGATAGTGTCACCCACTCGATTTCAGGCGAATTTCCCTTATCTCTCGTCACTGCTGCAGAAGATCCCATTTCCATTGTCTGTCCGGAAAGCATCACAAAGTTGCAAAACCTATGAACTGCAATCATGCTGACAAAGTTGAGGCATTTAATTGAGAATGCACCAATCAAATCAGAGTCGTAAGCCCTATACACGTATTAACGTCTGCAGCCTCCATGGACCGCTTCTGAAGGCAAGGAGCATTCTTGCATGTAACAATTGAATTACTGGAGGCGACCATAATTACTCTGGGAAGAAAGGAAGAAGGGAAGAAGAAGGAATATTCATTGGATTTCTCTACCCAGCGAATCTATGCCCTGAGCTCGTTCCCTTTGAAGGAATGTGTAATTTGTCCTTTTGACGCTTTCGCAATCCCAACGTTCTAGAGACCATTAAATTGGTCTACCAACGTCGGGTTTTCCGCAGTGCTCCCCAGCAATCCTTTAATTGCGGCGATGCTTCTTGGACCGTTTCAAGGACTTTTATCACTCGGGGTGCTACAATTTGTTTTCCGCTTTTTACATAAAATACAAAGTAACAAAATCAATGATTTTTTAAGTTCTTTTTTTTTTTTTTAAATAGAACTTTAACTGTGTTTTTTTAATGATCTGAGTAATACGAGTAATAATTCAAAATGTCCATTCAATCCAAATTTTAAATCCAAAAGAGATCATTAAAACAACGCCGCTTTTAAAAGCTACAAATTTGGAATTTGGATATTTTCTTTATTATATCATACTGTGGAGACGTCGTTCCACTAGTACTTGTTCAGTTCTCAAAATTTCAGCGTAGTAGCAAAGATCATATAAACCTTTATGTTTTTTTTTTCGAGGTATAAAGTATGAAAAAATTTAAAGATATCAGAACATTCTTTAAAAACCCCGAATCGTCGGTGATACATGATAATGCAAAGATGGCAAATACAAGTAGTTCTAGTTCTTCTATACAACCTAAAGCATCAACAAGTACATCGGAAAAAAATCGCTTGCCAAATTTTATCGAAATCCGTTCAGCCGTTTAAGCGTGAAAAGGCAACAGACAGACAGACATAGTTACTTTCGCATTTATAATATTAGTATAGAAGTATGGATTTAGCTGCACTATTCGACTTTCAGCTTTACTAAGGAGTTAAGAAAGACGCCACATGGTCATAAGGAGAGTGAATGACCCGCATTAATATTTATCAATAGGCGTAATTTGTGATTTCTCATTAAATAATTGTCGTTAGTACAGTTGGACAGCTGCGACCCCTGGGGCAAATCCTATAATAGCTGTAAGTGAAATGATTGCTTAAAAGATTTAATATTATTTTTTTTTTTCAAATATGTATTTGGCCCACAGAGTACTATGTAGATGTTTACACAACTGGAGATCCTACTTACCTATTTAAAAGCTCGGTTGCCACTATTCAATATCAAACCACTCCTGCGTAATGGCTTTTTTGCCTACTTTTGTAGTGCAGATCTGAAGAATAAAAACAAATGTAATGTGAAATTTTCAGCTCACGTAGAGTTACATAAGTCCTTTGATGGGGGAAATCAGGAGTTCTGGTCCTTATGGACTGGATGCTGCCATTCGAAAAGATTCGATATGTGAAGCGAAGTTATTCCCTGAATGGAGCCACATTCCCGGACAAATCTCTAATCTGGTTGCTCGCATATTCAACAGAGACCGCTTCGGTTCCCATGCGAACATAAATAGCATCTCTTCTGCCAGGATCCGGGCGACATTTTTCCGCTTGGTCTTCCTTATTCCCATACAAAAGATTGCATTGATCGCTCCATCGGTCAGAAGACGTCCGGTCGTCTTCGCGTCCCGCCGGCAAAACTTTGAATGGATTTTACTGCGGCGGAATTTATCGCATCGCTTTATGACGGTTCTGCCCAGCGGGCATTTTATGGGGTTCCGCAAATTGACGAGAGCACTTTGTTTTCCCAACAGATCGTCTCGTCGGTCCAGCGGGGGATTCTGGCGGAGCCACTGCACTCAGCGGCCAAGGATGGAGAGGGGGAGCCACATAATAACTCTTTCATTTGACCGAAGGCTTTAAAATTATTAAAAGCCCTTTTATTTGGCTTTTATGTGAGGCCCTAAAAAGTAGCAATGCATAGAAGGTCAATTTGCAAATTTTATATGCGCGCTTGATAGCTACTATCGCAGTTGAAGTGGTCCATTGTTAGATTCTGAAATAATCCCCCATATAAAACAGAAATGTTCGCTACAAATTGCAGTGAGAGCATTTAAAATAACAAAAGCTGCTGTACCAGATACTGGGAACATTCGTTTTTCAAACTAGTTGAGTTTGGATCTTCTGCTAGTGTCCGCATGATGAATATGATGGCATGATGTTGACATTGTCGAAAGTATTGAATAAATCGATATAAAGTAGTATAAATTTTTCCTCAACTTAAAGCTTATGCCATGTGACCTTTTGCCTATTTAATTACAAAATTAAGTACAAAATGTATGTTTATAAATATAATGACGGCGAAAATTAAACAAAAGCTATAATAATTATATAAGGATAGTTAAATTAACTTATTTATTTTATTATTTAGTATTCTTTACTTTTATATGTATACACTCCCGAAGTTAACAAATTTGATGAGTGTTTTGATCCGGCACAACCAAGCCGATTTCATCAGTGCGTCTATGACACTTATGTACAATGGAGGGATTGAAAGCAACCCTCTATATCTGCCCGATTGCAATTAGTGTTAATTATAATATAATAATTTTTCAGTCTGTTTCCAGTTTTATTTTCTTTCAAAAATATAGGATGTAGTGTGCTTTTGGTTCATTTTTGTAAGAACTGCAGATCACATTGAGAAGGCGATACATAACACTTTTAATATTATTATCATCATAATACTTATATAAGACAGCTGAAGTATGGCTCGGAAATGATTTTTGTTTACAACAAAATTAGAACGCTTTGTTAAATCCGGTAGAAATTAAGAGAAATAACGTCGCTATAAGCTAACGTCTGTTTAGAATAATTTACATAAAAATTTCAGTAACAATTCAATTAAAGAGTGTGTTTGTTAATTAAAATTCGAATTTCTCTCTGACTTTCACAAAATGGCTAGCATCCTTTTTTTTCCACCCTGTTTAATCTAAATATAAAACTTGGAATAAAGAAAGCCGGCCTTCGACACTCGAGTGCCAGTTGCAAAATCAATGTTTGAGCTTTTTATAGAGCGATTGCAGAAAAAAATTGTCACTACAAATTTACATTTTATAGCTTTTTGATTACATTTAATTGCAAAGCGACGATGATTCTGTTCTTATAGTATTGTGTTAATTTTAAATTTGTACAATTCCATGAATTGCCAATGATAATAGCTGAATTTTTTCAGAAAAATCTCATTCTATGCACTCATTACCAATTAAATTTATCATTTGTTTTATAATTTGTGAACATCAAATGTGATTAAAAATGCCGTAAAAAAAATCGAATAGAACTCTATAAATTTACCGCAAAATTTATTTGATTATTATTTCGCTTCAAAAATCGTTGACATTAATGTCATTCTTAATGTTGAAATAATTTGCTCTTTTAATCTTACGTGACGGATCATATCGACGTTGTGACTTGAGCAATTTTTATATTATCAAGTATTGTACATTTAGCTGATAAAATTATTTTAGCTACATAATATTAGTTATGGGAGAGTGAATGAGTTGAAGAGGTGTATTATATTTAAAGTGAGGCAGTTAAACGTTCACGTGTGTTTTCGTGTCAGAGAGTGATGCAGAGAGTAGCATGTGCATACTAGAAGTGTTATTCATACAAAAAAATCGGAAGGAATAATAGCATTGAAACAGTAGTAAATAAGGGCTTTGAAGTTGAGGTAGAGTGGAATTTTCATGGATTATTGAACTAAATTGTAGAAACACTCCCTGAACTTCAAAGCCTAATATCTCAAGAAATATCGATGTTAGCGATTTGGTGTTCACAACTTTTTTGTAGGAAATTAAATTTCCTACAAGTTTGTCATATTCACTTTTTCTGTACATCTTGTTGTTTACGAGATAGGGGTAAAAAGCGAGAATTTCATGGAAAAATTGGGTTTAGTGACCCGTACTACCTCGCTGGTGGGAGTTAGGGTTACACCGCAATGGACAATTTTGTAGAGCATTCAATTCTGAAGAAACCCGACCATTGACCAAGATTATACCATAAAATGCCTCTGAGCTGTAGAGTTTTGAAAAAAAATAATCAAAATTAACATGTATTTTATATTGGAAATCTTTATACGCCTTGGTCTAGTACTTAATATTAATATTAATGGCTCCAATTTTCACGAAAATTTTGTTTAGGTATTTGCCACAAAATTTCGAGGTGGGACTGGAAAAAAAAGTAGTCGCGAAAAAAAAGCACCCTAATACATATATTATCTTTTTCATTTTAAACAACATCATTTATCAATACACTTATTATTTTCGTTGATTTGTAATAATAAAAATGTAATACATTTTTGGGTTCGTAAATATAAGAAAATAAACAAAAAAGTTCTATATTTTTACTTTTTAAACGTTTTTATTTAGAATGATTCCTACTTAACAATCAAACCTTGTGATCGATTTTTTACCCATTTGCTGTTACTCGATTGAGCTCAAATTTCACAAATGTATATGGTTTGGACGACAATTGAAAATTACAATGCCATCGAGTAGAACTCATGATGTTTACTCCTTTCATTACATTAAAAGAATTGCTTTTTAAAAGTATTTTTAATTGATTATATAATAATCATATAAATATTTAATATCGCATAACTATTTGAAACTGCTGAATAATTGCAAAATTAGTAAAGTTCAACATGTTGATTTGAAAATTATTTTGATAATATCTTATTTCGATTTTACATTAACTATTATTACAATGATAGTAAAGAAATCATGGTATTTATGTAACAAAACAAGTTAATCTATGACTGAAAATTGTAGTACATAAATGACCAACGTTGTGAAATAGACAAGTAAAGAACTCAATGATTTCTAAGAGCACATTCGATCTTATCACAATAGTTTGCACTACAATAAGCACATACTGCTCAACTGCACATAAGTTAATTAGCTTTTTAGGTGACAGAATTGCATAAGAGGCCGATTTATTGATTAAATAAGCAACTCTCAATTAGTGCAGTCTCGAAAGTCCTTAATATTGCTATAAAGGAGTCGTAATCAATAGGCAACTATGTATTATATTTGTATGAACTTGCATATACAATATTAACAAGGCAAGTTTACTCGAAAAGGTCTATTTATTTTCTTCGTATACTTCTAGAAGTTGCTAGGTTGTCAAAAGGGGGGCCGAGAGGACGACCAACCTTAGGGAGCAATAAAATCTTCCCTTTCACTCTACGTCTGCACGTCGTCGTCGTCGTCGTGCAGATTGTCCAACGCTTACGACACCTTTAGTTTTCACAAGTCGAGGAACACAGTTTGTACGACATGAATAACTTTGATATGATGTTAAGACCATGGGCGAGGGCGGGGTAGGTGCTAACTTCTCGGATTTCGTCTAACAACTTGTTAAGGCTATAACGAGCCGCAGCCACAAGAAACAAGATAAAAGATAAACACTGAAAACAGTGGGAGCACGGTGGTATGACAAAATCCGGAGCTCATAAATTTTCGCCTAGATACCACCGTATCTCTCCTTGTGATATCTCGTCCTGGTCCTACCTGAAACCCTGGAGTTCTTCTTTTGTGGGGTGCCATAGATGGCGCTACATGGTGAGGACTGGGAAGCGCTTTGTACTACATCCTCTGGCGTGGAAAGTTTTACACGGAGGAAGGAATGAAGAGAAAAAAAAAACACAGCATTTGTTATAAAAAAATGCTTATATGTTGGGATTTTTGCCTGCGGAAACCTTCAAAAGTTTCCCCCCGATTTTTACCATGATGTATGGCAGAGCAAAGCTAGACTTTGATCCCCATCACTCACACATCTTGGCAGCGGATGAAGCCTGCCATTGGCGGGACTGAATTTGGACAAAAATTTAATTTCTCGCATCACCTATCAAACAAATTGCGATTTGTATTTAGATGTGGAGCCCACTGTAGCAGAAGCGCTATTCAGGAATTTAGTTGCTGGGGGGCCAATAGCTTCTGCCATCCTAAAATATTTATTAAATATTCAGATGAATTCTTTTAAATGCTCCTTTTTACATTTAATTCAGCTACGCTATTGCAATTCTTGATTCAATCAAAATAGCTCCTGGGCATTCACCGGTTGGGTGGAATATTAATTTTTGCCTTATCAAATTTATTAACTAACTGATGCCTATGAATTAAAAATTTCTGCAGTTAAAAAGTTAAATTAGTAAATACAACAAATTTCGTTACTTTTGATGTGGGCAAACCATGACACAAGAAACTCAATTAAACTTTTATATTTTATGTAAATATTGTTAAGTTCAAAATTCTATTTGAAATATGCTATGAATTCCTATAACGTTTTATAAAGTTTTAAAAGGAATTAAAAGTGAACAACGAAACAGAGCACTTTTCATCCTGATCTAATTCCAGAAGTTTTCATTTCTGAATTTGTCATCTATAGAAAAAAATTCAATGAAATCATCTTTCGCTTCAAAAGAAATAAAATGAAAAAAAGAGATACAATAAAACCTTATATAAAATCTTAATTATCTCTAATAGATAATAATAGAGGTAGAGATTTTGTATTTTGCAAATTTTGCCTATTTTATATATTATATTAAATATTAAAATTCGAAATTTTGTTGATTGTTTCACAATAATCTCATTAAGAGTTGTCATTTTTGTTCAAAAAAGATATAACCCGTATCGGGGTCGTACACAATGGTGTGATAGATGATACAAATAAGACATAGCATCCGATTATATGGATCTGTAGTGATGAAATCATGTAGTTATTCTAATAGTGAAGTTTTTATCGACTTTGGTCAATTAATTATTAACTCCAGCATTGGCTTAGTTGCTGACAGGAAGTGAATGCGAAGTAACCACACAACCACCAGGTACGTATGAAGCGGTCTATTTACAAAACAGATGAGGAGCCTGGTGATGAATTTTTAATTAGTTTACTCTGTGGTAGCTTGGAATTCCGTGAGCACACAGGAATATGCTAGTATTTCCTGGAAAGAATTTCGTTTTGTAAATATTTGCCATTGGATGTAGTACGTAAGAACTCAAACTCTCGGTGCATGGCTTTGGCCACTTAACGTGTTTCAGAGCCGATACCTTGCCTCGAAATTGTTTTGCGAAGCATTACATTCAATTAATTCATCGAACCAACAATGATAGGATGATAGGCGAAGGGGATGAATACATCACATTGTGGAGGGCGAAGTTATTCTAAGCAAATCTAGAGAAATTATGTTAATTAATGATACCACATTGAACTGCCTTATACTGCAAATACCTATACATACTAGGGTGCTTTTTTTTCGTGACTATTTTTTTTTTTTCAGTCCCACCTCGAAATTTTGTGGCAAATACCTAAACAAAAATTCCCTGAAAATTGGAGCCATTAATATTAATATTAAGTACTAGACCAAGGCGTATAAAGATTTCCCATATAAAATACACGTAAACTTTGATTTTTTTTCTTCAAAACTCTACAGCTCAGAGGCATTTTATGGTATAATCTTGGTCAATGGTCGGGTTTCTTCAGAATTGAATGCTCATGTGTCCATTGCGGTGTAATCCTAACTCCCACCAGCGAGGTAGTACGGGTCACTAACCCCAATTTTTCCATGAAATTCTCGCTTTTTGCCCCTATCTCGTAAACAACAAAAGGTACAGAAAAAGTGAATACGACAAACTTGAAGGAAATTCAATTTCCTACAAAAAAGTTCTGCACACCAAATCGCTAACATTAATATTTCTTGAGATATCGGGCTTTGAAGTTGAGGTAGTGTGGAATTTTCATGGATTATTGAGCTAAATTGTAGAAACACTACCTCAACTTCAAAGCCCAATATCTCAAGAAATATTAATGTTAGCGATTTGGTGTGTAGAACTTTTTTGTAGGAAATTGAATTTCCTACAAGTTTGTCGTATTCACTTTTTCTGTACCTTTTGTTATTTACGAGATAGGGGCAAAAAGCGAGAATTTCATGGAAAAATTGGGGTTAGTGACCCGTACTACCTCGCTGGTGGGAGTTAGTGTTACACGCATTGTACAATTTTGTAGAGCATTAAATTCTTAAGAAACCCTACCATTGACCAAGATTATACCATAAAATGGCTCTGAGCTGTAGAGTTTTGAAGAAAAAAAAATCAAAGTTTACGTGTATTTTATATGGGAAATCTTTATACGCCTTGGTCTAGTACTTAATATTAATATTAATGGCTCCAATTTTCAGGGAATTTTTGTTTAGGTATTTGCCACAAAATTTCGAGGTGGGACTGAAAAAAAAAAAAATAGTCACGAAAAAAAAAGCACCCTAACACATACTGTATATATTATGTCTGTTTCATTGACAAAGTGGTTAGAGGAACTAAATTCAAACAATATCTACAAAGTTGTGGAAATGTAAGGTTAAATTTATTAATTAGATTACTATAATGTATGAGGGCTTTCTTATAAGTCAGTGATTTTAGAATGAAAAGTTATAATGACGAAAAATAAATCAAATTAAGTTGGAGAAATTATCGCCTTCACACCTACACTTATTACGTGTTTTAATTAGTTCATTATACATATAACATTGTCAATTTTATTAACTTATTTTGTCTTCTTATATTTATTATAGGTAAGCAGTAAACCTATACTTGGAAGTGATTCATTCATTCATATTAGAGGACTTAATTCTGAGCAGATGTGTCAAATATCAGTAAGTAAAAAAATTATAAACGCTGATTTTTGCCCCAAATACACAGAGCAACGACAGTATGCATACATATATACATACCGTGATAACAAAGGAAGTGACTTTTGACCGTATACTGCCATCTGTTGTTCGATTGTAACACTTTTTTGCATTGGTATGACATTCTCTATAATTTGTGGCATCATACATTGACATTTGTAGTAATCACATTACATTAAAATAATCTTTTACGTCTAATATTATATCAGTTTAACTTAAAAAGGTTCTTATTAAAAATTACATGAATGACATATTATGTTTATGTGGAAATTTCATAAATTTTATATGATAACCAATCATCATTAATATAAATATACACACTATTACTTATGAGTTATACTCTATTTGCAAAAATCTATTAATTTTTTATTATTTATTTATTCTTTTTGTGTACGAAATCAAAAATTAAAATCTTGCATAGCATCGTGTTTTTGAAAATAGTGTTAAGAAAAGAAGTAACAAAACATATATTTTCATAATTTTACGAAATTTATTAAAAAATAAAGAAACTTCAAAGGATCTTAAAACGATGGTGCAAAAAAAGCTCGAACCCATAGCTATAGGTATAAAATGTAATTTACCTGTATTTTTACTTACCAGTATTCCACGGAGGTGCGACAGTTGTTGTTTTAATTCAATATTTGTTGTATGAGAGAATCCGTGAATTTTACGGAATATGCTGTGGGAGTTTTTAGGGTTTTATTATTTTCATTCAGTAGCCTCAATTTTTAATGTTTCATTTAAGGGAGTAAATACAATTACACGGGCAAAAATTACGCATTAGAAAACATTTTTTTTCACAAAGAAGGTTTAATGCAATCATTATAAAACTTTGTACACTTGTTAAGGTATAAATGAGAAATGTAAAAATATTTTTTTTTGAATTTTTGAAAACAAAATGGCGGCTGTACGCTGGCGTGAAGTTGATCTACAAAAAAAACTGCAACCACTCTGGACGTCGTGGTATTGATCTGTAACAGCTCATAAAAAAAATTTGGCTTAAATATACATGTAATTTGTCGGTAAGCCTCAAAAATTAAAAAAAAAATAATAATTCTTCGTTTGGTAGAAGTTTTTGTAAAAAATTGATAATTTTCACTATTTTTTCAGCCATTTTTGCATTAATAATTCAATTTTGCAACAAAAAATTCCAAAACAATTAGGCTTACAGACAAGCCTAAGGTATAAAGAAGAAACCCTAAAAATTTCAGCTAAATTGGACAAGTAGTTTTCGAGTAATCGTGGTTGCAAATTTTAAAAATGTTGTTTTGAGAAAAACGCGTTTAAAGTTTTGAAAACCTGCTATGCGCTGAAGAAAGTGTTCTCGAAAAATGAAGAAAAAATATATAAGGAGTTCGATTTTCGAAACTTTTTGCAGCCTATTCTACGGGAAATTTCCTAACTTTTTAGAGAAACAAAAAAAAAATCGATTTTTTTGACCTTCTAATTGTATTTACCCCCTTAAGTCTAGTAAGAAGTTCGTATAACATTCCGTTTATGTATTAATTGGCTAAAATATGGTTAATTTCACTTTTGAGCTGGATTGTTTTGAAAAATACTACGTGATGACAAATATTCGTTTTTAAATTCGTATTAAGCACAATAACACAAATTTAGATTATACATACTTCTACGGCCGAAATTTATGAGCCTCTTCCGTAAAACTTCTTAACTACATCAAAGAAATCATTAGTAGTTTTTAAAGGCTTTTCTTTTAACTAGATCTATATATTATATATTTATTTTGTTCTAAGCCGCTTGTATACGTTTTGATGTAAGCCTAGAGTAAATTAAGATATGTAAAATTTTAGAAGTAAAACAAGGAATATTATTTGGATATTCTACATACCAATTTTTGTTTCATAATCACACTGATCACATTCTCTACAGCCCTGTATTAAACGATGTTGTAATTGAATTAACCGAACAAAGCGGCAGATTTATCAGACAGCTCCACGAAAGCAGATTAACGCGTTGACGTAGTAATTAATAGTAAAGCCACGAAATTTTCCGGCTCATTTCGCAACACCTCCCACTACAGATTGACACGGTCATCAGAGCCCAAGGGGAAAATGCGGAACAGCTTTAAACGACAATAAAGCCGAACATCGCTAATTAATCAAAAGGCAACTTTCGGTTCGAAGCAATGTTCTCCGGGTAGCAGGCAAAATTTCAGTTTCAATGGAATTCATGAATGAAATTAAGATGAAATCTGCCCTGAGGGCTAGAAGGGACTACAGAGGTATAGGCCCAAACACAACGAAACCTCCAGTCCCATCACAAATAATTCCCTTTCGATCCTGGCTCACATGACCGGGATTCATAATGGAGCCCATGGAAAGTGCCAAAGTTTTACTCCGTCATCAAAAATATGTAGGGGGGTCCCGGTCATGTTTGGTCCATATCATCTTAGGTTACAGAAAGTTTTATGGAACGTGAAAAGTTGCTCTTTACTAGTTGCCTCCTACTTCCGACTCGTTTAATGTTACCTGGAGAAGGTGAAGTGCTGTAAAGGACAAAGGGACTAATTTTCTACCGAATTCTTAGAATGTTTCCCCACCGAAAACCCCTCAGCATGGGGAGGTTATTATGCCTAGTACCTAAATAATGCATGAGAAATGCGGAGTTATTTATCAACGATGTCAAGATATATTTATCTTGGAGTATTTTGTAGATGTCGTCATTTTTCTTTCTTGTATGACAGGTTGGTAATATTTATTTGTGCAAGAATGCCACTCTAAAGCCTGGTTTAATTTGTGATTTCTGTGTACAATAGAAAAGACTTAGGCCGGTAAGCTAGAATACAAAAGGAAAGATATTAAGGCTTGTAGAATCTCGCATCCATTCAAAATTCGCTTCAGCTTTTTTCTATTTAGATATCATATTTAAGGCTATTTTGCTGGAAGATTTTTTAGAAAAATGACATAAGATTCGAGTCCACTTTTCGTTGTCTTTTGAAATCAGTTTAAAATATTTCAAAATGACATTTATTGGAGTTATTATTCTCAAATCAAATACTTAGCGGCATCTATGCAATCTGAAAAGACGATATAAGGATTAATCATCATCCTCTATCTTGCGGATGATCTACCAGTGAGACCAAAGCGATTTTATATTTTTATTCAAAGTGTCGTTCTTTTTTGTTCTCTTATATTTAAATTTTGTTAAGTTTATTCTTAGCTTTAGAAATATATCATTTTTTACTGACTACCCTTTGGACCTGGTAACTTTTACCAATGAAGACGCTTAAGTAGCCTTAATAGTCTGGAATAATTGAGAAGAATGTCTGATTTTTTTTTCCAATATAGCTGAATGGTAGGCCTATCCAATAAAAAAAGATTCATGGCCTTTATCATTGCCGCAAAAACAAATTTTATCTACATCTACACTAATATTATAAAGAGGAATGATTTGTATTTTTGTGTGTATATTTGTAATGAATAAACTCAAAAACTATTGTGCCGATTTCAAAAATTCTTTCACCGTTAGAAAGCTACATTCACCCTGAGTAACATAGGCTATATCCAATTTAGAAATTCAAGATGGCGGATCCAATATGGCGACCTATATTTCTCGATTTCAACGGACCTTAATGAAAATTAGTACAATGATTGTCTTGAAGTCACTGATTTTGAATATTACCAAAATTTACAAATCCAAGATGGCGGACCCAATATGGCGACCAATATCTCTCGCTTTCAATGGATTTTAATGAAAATTAGTACAATGATTATCTTGAGGTCACTGATTTTGAATGTTATCAACATTTACAAATCCAAGATGGCGGATCCAATATGTCGACGAAGATTTCCCGATTTCATCGGATTTTAATGAAAATTAGTACAATGGTTATTCTGAGACCACTTATTTCGAATAATATCAAGATTTGTAAATCCAAGATGGCGACCAAAATTTCTCGATTTCAACGGATTTTAATGAAAATTAGTACAATGATTATTCTGAGAACACTTATTTTGAATGTTATCAAAATTTCCAAATCCAAGATGGCGGATCCAGCATGGCCACCAGAATGTTGCGATTTCGACGGAATTTAACGAAAATTGATACAATGACTGTTCTGAGGCCACTAATTTAGAATATTATCAAAATTTGCAAATCCAAGATGGCGGATAAAATATGGAGAACAAATGTCTCGATTTCAACCGATTTTAATGAAAAGTAGTACAATGATTATTCTGAAGCCACTAATTTCGAATATTAGCAAAACTTCCAAATTGAAGATGGCGAATCCAATATGGAGACTAAAATTTCTCGATTTCAACAAATTTTATTGAAAATTGGTACAATTATTATATTAAGGTCACTAATTTCGAATATTATTTAGATTTAGAAATCTAAGATGGCGAATCCATAAAGGGGTTTTCGGGTTGAAACAATTTCTAGGATATAACAAATTAAAACATTTGAGAAGTGTTTAATCTACATCTACACTAATATTATAAAGAGGAAAGATTTGTATTTTTGTGTGTATGTATATAAATAAAACGTAAAAATATAAAAAAAAAACATGTCCACCCGTGCGAAGCCAGGATGGGCCACTAGTATTCTATAAAGTTCAAAGAAATAAAATTTAGGAAAACCTTTGAGGGCGATGTAAAAACTTACTCATTTCATTGGCTATTTATCCTGTAAAGATTATAGTTATCCCTATGTCATTATACCATCATTCAGTCCAAAACATTCTAAGTTTAAAAACTTAATTTTTGGTAGTGAGTCTTTAAATTGTTACCACTTTTCATTGTGAATGTTTTTTTGACATGTGTGAAATAAAGGTTATAAATAAATTGATAGTTTAAAAAGCCTTATTTTATTTGGTAACCGTTGCTATAGTAATGCAGTCCCATATTTAGACATGTTTTCAATTTTTTTATGTATGGAAATTTATGTAATATAAATAGGAAAATGCTGTAAACTACATTGCTGTAGTATATTCAGTAAGTAGCCTTAGTGTCCGTTTGGTTTAAAAAGAGAGCTAACATCGCCCTTCAAAAGTACCCCAATTTAAGTAAGCGATAGGAAAAATGTTGTAGTATTACATTTTATGAAATTTCTAAAATTCGGTGAAAATGTGACTCTAGGGGTTTTTGGGGTCGCTGATTACGAATCCGGGGTCAGATTTGATCCATTTACATATCCCTACCCCCCACTCTAGCTCCCTTTAGGGTCACTTTTTTACCGAGTTCCGGGAGTACCAAAACATGAGCTGTTTGAAGAGGTGGTAAGGGGGTGTGAGAGGAGTAGGGGTGTGTGAACTTATCAAATCTGACCCCAGATTTGTCATCAGCAAATCCGGAGTACTAAAAAATGAGGCATTTTTAAGAGTAGTGGAGGGGGTAGTAGGGGGTAGGGTGAATGCATTTATAAAATCTGACCCCAGATTCGTGATCAGCAACCCAAAAAACGCCCTGGATCTTGTTTAAAGCGCAGAAAATGATCAAAATTACAAGCTTGCGCGACGGTAGTATTAAAAGATAAATAAGTAAAGAAATCTGGTAACATTCTAAAAACAAGGATCAATTGCCCCCTTTATCTAGATTAAAAGGAAGGAGCAACCAAGCCCGTCAGTTCCATTATAATTTCGTAAATGTTATATTAAACAGTGTGAAAAGCCACGTTTTTTGTCTGATTACACTTACGCTATGGTTCCGATTTGACGAAACAATTAGTTTGCATAAAGGAAATATGGATTCAAATATGGGTATCACGAAAAATAAAAAATCATTTCAATGAACCTTTTTCAAATAATTTAAATGAACCACGTTTAATTTTATTACTAGACTTGAAATTCAAAAAGTCGTGTTTGTTGTTTACCACACCCGACAAATTGTTGCCAACATAATGATTTGATTTAAATTTAGTTGATTTAATATAAACCTTGATTTAAACTATACTCTGAAACTGGACAGGGCCTTAAAGATATTTATTAAAGCAATGAAAAAAATGTGTGTTATAAGTATAAATGTTGATTTTTTTCGATTGATTCTGCTACCCTGCTGTGCCTCATACAAGAATACTTCAGGAAAAATATGTTTCAATATCTTGAAGGTTATTTACAAGCTGTTTCAAATAATGAGTACATCTAGGTACTGCACGATATTAGAATCCTTTCCAGTGCCTCTTTATTCCTCTCATCTATTTAAATTGCCTTCTAAAAGCCTTATACATTATACCTACTTGCATTCTATTCTTAGCTTTTCAAGTGGAATAAGAATACTTTAACATTTCAATTACACCCACATCTGCATCTCGTCTACCGAAGAAACCGAACGAAGGCATATTGAAGATATTTTTATTGTAAGTCTTTAATGCACACACCTTGTTTTTACCTCCTTTGTTCCACTTGTTTGCTTAGAAGGAAACAAAACAGCTTCCGAGGAAAATAAGGAGCTTAGGTTGTAATCCTCCTTATAGTTTGCTAGCGTTTTTCTGAGAAAAAGCATTTGTCCTTCATTATCAGACCTAAGGTTTATTACAGTTGAATGGAGAAGAAAACTAAATCATCAAGTCGTTGCCTTTTTTTGTAATTACGCACAAGGTTACCACTGCTCTAGTCGTGTAATCAAAATTATTTAGGGCTTTTCTAACACCTTTCATAAGATGATAGTGAGAAAATAGAAATTTTTTTCCGTTAATTAGAAAAAGGAGTGTATATAAAAAGCTTGACATTTGCTTGATGGTGATTTTTATGAAAGAAATCAGAACGTTGTAACACTTTAAGAAGATCCTGTGTTTGTGTGTGTATATATACTTGTACTAGTACATATATATATATATATATATAGTACTTTAATATTGATGAATTTTGTCTATCCATTGTCAACTTTCCTTTTCATTATTGTTTACAGATTATTATTGCCTTAGTAATTAATATATGAAACAAACCGAGCATTTAATAATAAATAGAGGACAAGTAGAGGAAAAAACCTTCAACTTTTATTTACATTCGAGAAAACAAACAATGGCTAGTTTTATATAGGGTGCGCCATCGACTGATTTATTTTTAAAAATGCTACAAAATAAAGGCTTTTCAATATTTTAGATTTGGAAATAAGTTTTCAATATTTTCCAAACGTTGTTTAAACGCAAATCTGTTTATTTTGTACTACGGAAATATGATACTGTTTTTCTGTCAAATTTTTGGGACGTGATATAGCTGTCTGTGTCAAAATAACATATAATTTAAAAAGAAACTAACAGATTGCCCACCCTTTAGTTGAGTACCATTATAGTTAAAAGCTTTTTCTCCAATTTACTCCTTTTGAAAAAATTTAATTAATAACTGTGGGATTACCATTCATTATAATCTTTTCTTTTAATTTGGATAAGAGAAAACTCATATTTATTTTCCATATTACTATTTAGTCCCTCGTTGGTCATAGACACGCACAGCTTAGTTTAAAGGATTCTTCGATAAATTATTTTGAAAATATTTAAATTTAGCTACTTAACGTTTTATATATTTTGTCCCTTACATCTACAAATCGGAGTTTGTATTCAATAGTTGCTTACATATTTTTATCGTGCGATTAAATTCCTGGATAGCCGAAAATATATTTTCATCATAATTAGCAGCCACTTGAATTTGAGAGCAATAAAATCATCCAAATTACTTTCATTTTAGTCTGTGCAGCAAATTGGTATTCAAAATATCTTACAAAACAAATTGCCTGCACTTATTTCGAGAATTCCATTATTTGTTACAGTTCTGTTCGATTTTTTGTGCCATAAGTAGATCAAAATTACACTAAGAATGGCTGAGTAGAGCTCTCAAGGTTTCTCCTAAGGATATCACGTGAAGGCATCCCAATGCTATCAAACCATTGAAAATTCACTGCTATTATGCCCCTAAAGATTTGTAAAGAAGGTAAAATGGGAAATATGTGTACGTGTCCCAAAAAGCATTTCTGAGGGGAAAGCGGAGAGCAGCAAGAGAAAGTGGTCAAAGGAAATCCAGCTTTGTGATAAAAATCAGGTAAGAGCTCCGGAAGGGTTCTTCCGCTCGCTTCAATTCAATTTCGATAAGGTAGGGTATTCTGATGGGTGATATACTTTAGCACAAATCCCGACAAGGGTCTTATGTATATAGGATAGGAATCCATTACGAATCCGGTCCACCCCAATGGGAGTGGATGTACAAAATCGAGAGAAAGGTTCAACTGTAGCATGTACCTTGAGCTTTAGGTTTGGTTGTAAAAATGAGGTCCTGCTGGAATTTACCGAACTTACAGTTTCCGTGGGACCGAGAAATACTTCCAAGGTGTAAGCTTTTCGATGTTGTTATGAAGGACATAAAAAATCCAAAATGATGAGAATTTGTTGAGGCCCGAGAAATTAGCATAGATTCTCCAGGTTCACTGATTTCCTTGTGCTCACCAGAGAAAAGGGGTAAACCTTATTTAAATTCATGAAACCCGGGGGGCAATTGGGTATATTTTAATTAAATATTAGTAAGGGAAACTGCTTTAAGTTTTCGTTAGTGGAACGTTAGAGTTAGTTGGCTCTAAGCGAAACTCCATAAGTTTTCACTATACTTGCCAGTCATAATTTCCCTAATCAACCAAATTACGGGGTTGCAAATATTTTGGAAGTTTGAAAGTACCAACTTCTGTGGGAGGAGTTTCATTGAAAATATTAAACGCATTTGCTGGTCGTCTGGTTCGTTCATTATTATCAGTCTGTAGCAAAACATCCTCGTGGAGTCACGGCCCAACTCCTCTCTCCCACTCGCTTCCCCTTATCAAAAGTCACGGACAGGTGATCCGTCGAGGATAAAAGTAAAGTGAAAATTAATTATCTTTGTGGTCTTGTCTTGACCTTAATGCAGCTGAAAGATAAATTGTCAGATTTTCTTGACTGTCTGTCTTGTTAATGAAACAGAGATCTGTTCCAGGAAAATTGTTCCACTTTTAAAAATGATTGACATACAAAAAATATAGCTTTCATCATTTTCTTGTTCTTCTTTTTTTCTTCTTCTTCTCTTCTTTTTCTTGTTTTTGTAGCTATTGAAGTTCCACTTAAGAGATAATTGACATTTTTAGACCATTAAGATATTGAGTACCTTAAGACTGACCGTAAAAATAGTCCAAAATTAGCCTATTTCGTGGACTTCGTATTTCAAATCAAAATGTGTTATTTGAAAGTTTATGATAAGATAATGCTATCAGAAAAATTTCAAGATCTGTTTCAATTTTTAGAGACGAATGATCAAAGTTGACGAAATGGGGTTGTAGTGTTTCAGTTGAATACAAGTTTTGACATTAAAAATCTAATATCTCGACAATGAAAGAAGATAAACAAGTTCATCTTATCTCATTTTAAAGCTTAGATCACGTAGAATACCAAAGAAATATCAGTGATATAAAAACAGTATAAATATTGTTAAAAACACCCCTTAGGCAGGGTAAATCTATCCCCATGCACGAAAAATAGCAATACATTTAAAATATCTGAAAAGGACTGTGTTCATGAGTTATAATTTAAGCTAATAATTAAGTAGCAATTGTCATATATTTATGGTTCGTTTTCATTGACATTCACCATTGCAAGGAGGTGAAACAAACAACCGCTAACAGTCAAAAATATATAAAAAATTTTTATAAAAATTACAAAAAAAAAGAAAAAGTTTTTTGCATCAGATCCAATACAAATGCATATGTACATTCCATAAAGAGAGTAAAAATACCTCCAAACTACCCCCAAGCACGAAAATTGGCAATAAATTATAAAGTATCCAAGAAAAGTTTTGTTCAGTTGTTATAGACTGAGCTGATTATTTTCATTATAATTATGGCATTTTAAAGTAACTGCACAGTAGCGGAATTGCGAAATTCTTCTATAAATGTAATTGAATTAAATTGGTTATGCGAAAATAAAACAAACTTTTTAGTATTTTTAATATCTTCAGTTTCATAAGCTTCCATTAGTAAAAGCACATTTCTCATCTTTATTTTTTAATAAAATGGTAAATTTACACACACTGGTAAATTCAAACAATATTTCTTTCGATTACTGAAAAATGTTATTACCAATTTTTTCTTGAAATTTACACAATATTACCTATAATTTTATATTCAAAGAAAGTGTAAAATCGCTTTAATGAACCTTTTTTAAAAGCTTAACTTGCTTTTTAGATTTTGCTTTTTTTTAGATTTTGAAGTTGAAAAGTATACATCGCATATACTCAAATGATTACACAATTTTATAGACGGTTTTTGGTAAATTTTTGATGCTAAAAAAATATTTCAAAAAATCCATCACTTATAGTTTTTGTAAAAAATATTATTTCCTACCACTTTTTTGCTAGTTTTTGGGGGTTTTTCGACTCATTTCCTGAGTTAATCTTGTCTGCTAGATAAAAATTTATGTATATATCTGTGTTTTTAGTGTATTTAGAAATAAAAACAATGTACCTGAACTTTGAAACCTTTTTGAATCTTTGATGTACCTTTGGAACGAAGTCGAAAATAATTCATCTCTTCTGACCACCACCAACAATAATTGAACGTTGACAACTTAACCATTATGTCGCTTAATACATAGGAATTAACTTTCTTTTTCTCTTCTAAGGTTGGAAAGGGATATATGATTTCGTTGATTAATGCAATATTCAAAATGACTATTGACAGTTGACATTTTGTTTGTTTCTTTTATATAAACAATTGTTAAACATTATTGCCTTAAGGAAATAAGTTTCAAAACTTTAAATGACTTTTTTACTTGATTTAAAATTGTTTTTTGTTGCTTTGTTTATAATAGTTTCACAAATATTATAATATTATTAATCATAAATAAATATTAAATTTTCCAGAAATTCATTGTAACGTTTTTGAAAATTGATATAGGATAGGATATAAGATTAGTTATCTAGTTATTCAATTACAGCACTAACTTTGTTGACACCTCCAATTCCAAGCATTATACATATTTGCCCTTTTATTTAAATTCAGCATCCACTGAGAGTTATTTTGATGGAGTTCTTCCCTAATTAGGAACATAATATGTTTGTTGTGTTTAGGGTTAGAAAACAACAATTAAGTTGTAGTGTTTATATTTTAGATGATCCTTTGTTGACATTCTAATGCTACATGAATTATTAATCAGATACTATTCATTTAGGTAGAGTGGCACATAAAACAAAATTAATTTATCAAGGCGAATAATTAATATGTAACCCTCCCTCCTTTCTTGCTTCCGTCTCCATTAAATATTCAACAATATTGCTGAGATGGGCACATGGGGCAAATTCGAATGAATCTCACTAATTCACATTTAATTGCCGTCACTCATACATTAGATAAATGTAACTGACTCTGTGTTTGGGAGAAGTTTGTTAATTAAAACACTTCACGAAAGGATATCGGAATTTTTGTTGCGTGTACGCACAGCTCTGATGGTTTTAATACAGGAATAGAAATTAATAAATTATTTATAAAGTGCTTAGAAATGTAATTGTTTTGGTCTTATTCCTTAATTAGAAAATATATGAACGTTCTTTATATTTTTTGAACGTTTATTTCTATGATAAAAATTGTAATGATTTTAATCAAAATATGCGCCTTTGGCAGCTACAACCTTCTCCCACTTTTCTGGCAACAATTGAATTCTGCGGTAGATAGACTGATGTAGCCAGGTCTGGAGAATACGCTGGGTGGGGGAGGGTTTCCCATTCAAACTCTATCAGTTTTTGTTTGACCCTCAAAGCAGCATGAGGCCGAGCGTTATCATGAAGAAGAATCATTTTTCGTCGATTCGATGCAATTGATGGTCTGTTTTTCATCAAATATTTGTACAAATTCCTCAACTGTTGTTCATAACGCTCAGCGGTGATTGTTTCATTCAGTTTTAACAACTCGTAATAGAGAACTCTTTCCATATGCTACCATATAGAGAGCATTGTCTTATTAGCGTGGATGTTCCGCTTTGGAGTCGATATTGTCGGTTGGCCAGGATCGACCCTTGATTTTCTTCGTTTTGGATTCTCAAAATAGATCCATTTTTCATCTCCGGTCACAATACACCATAAGAAACTCTTCTTTCTTTGATTTGCAAGTAACGAAATGCAGATGTTTAGCCAATTTGCAATAGCACTGTCATATATATTTTGAAAGTCATATAATTACTGCATGAGCTTAATTATTGAATTCCTTTTAAACATAAAATATAGTGATTTTAACAACTTATTTATATCTCGAAATATACCTAATTTAATTAAAGTTTCGGTTAATTAGCACAATATTGTTTTTCTTCTCTCTTTGATTTATGTTTTTCGTATCCATTAATGAAGGTTTTTCAAATGCAACAAGTCTCCAAAATTTCCAACTGTGAATAGATGGGGGATTTTTAAGAATTTTTTGTATTTTCGCTCTTAGGGTCTTAGGATACATTAAAGTGTTAGACAATCTGGTTAACAATTGTGTTAGTGTAAGCTTAAATACTTGAAACTTAAAACGTATTTTTCTTGAAACAACATTTTCCGACTTCTTCGATTACTTATTTTAAAATTGGAAAACGTTCTTTCGTCTGTCTATTATCTATCGAAGAACTAGAATTATGAATTAGAACTGCTTAGTATAATAATTTTTGCAATTTAATTTATATTTGATATGATTAGGCTAGTTCTGCTCAACTGAAGCAAAAAATTTTTTTGATTATTAAGATTTCAGTAAATTCGAAAAATGCTGTTTCGAGCAAAACTGAGTTTAAAGTTTTGTATGCAGCTTAATTAGACCGTACTACGGAAAACTTGAAAGCTGTCAACTTTAATTGAATCAACACCTCGCAACACGACATTAAATTACACGAGAGCGAAATTAAAGTTTCATCAAGTAATCCTTAAATTTTCTTAGTCTAATTCTCGTCATCCTTTTCCAGCCATCCAAACACATGTAAAATGACCGCAAAATTTCCTTTAAACTAGAAAATCCTTGAAACTAAACTTAGAAGGGTGTTTTTGACCCAGTAACAAAATCTTTAATCAAATCCTGCTCACAAGCAGCCATCCTGCTAGTGACTTCTACATAGGTAAATATTTGTATCAGACCCTTCAGTAACATGCTAATAATAAATCCCCTTAATTCCTTAAGCAGCGATGAAAAATTATAGTTAGCCAACTTCGAAGGCACCCTGTGGAGGTAAGAGCTCCAATCGTGCTTTCGGGTTCCAGTAGTCGTATCCAATTTCACCTGTACAAAACATTATAGTCCTAGTGTTTGCAGGGTGGTCGGCGGCAGGAACTATGGTACAGAAGTAATAAATCTCAGTGGGGCACGTTTTTATGCAATCCTTTCATAATCTCGGGAAGAATAGTCTCAGGTCGGCTGATTCCGAAAGCGCAACCAACATGCTTTCACGAAACGAAAAAAAATCATAAGCCCTGGGCAGCCTCATCGGTCACAGCAAACATCGGATGACGCAAAAAGTGGTACAGGTTGGCTGGCGGTAGGGGAGGGGCTGCATGCCTGGGGTCCAGGTTGCCCTTGTCTTTCTGGGAGGAACAGGTGGTGGAGGTTTTGGCCCGGAAATATGGCAGAAAAGCCTAGGCACTGCCCAGTCCGCATTACAGCAGAGGAGCTAAATGGGTACCTTGTAGTTTCCCATGGGTCGGATCGCTATTATTCTTCGGTTAGTCAAACACGAAAACTGCCCGGTCTGTGATGGAGTATAAACTCCCCTGAGAAAACTCATGGAAAATTGGAAGCGCATGAAATAACTCCCTTTGGCCACCTGGCCCAGCAGCTGCTTAGCCTGAAGAAATGCTATGCTGTGGTTAGACACGAGGTGCTAGACGGAGGCACTCAGGCTTTTGTTGTTTTCCGGTGAATTTGTATGCGTACCTTAAATTCTTTTCAGGTCGCTTTTACTCGATTTAATGAGCTTTCGGGCGGTTACTAAAGTTTCTTTGCTCGAATCGAATCGGTACCAATTTTATCGTCCCTTGAGAACTGTTTATAAGTTTTTCTTGGTGTGGAAAAGTTTTGCACTTTGAACCTTACAAGGAAAGTTTTCTTTCGCAAATTGAAAACCGTTCTAAGTTCTTAAAGTTGTAGATTTTTTTCTTTAAGTAGCAGAAAAAAGAAAGATATTCAGTGTGAATCAATATCACTGAGGATTTACACAATTAAGTGAAATGCTACTCATTGTGGTAAACAATTTCGAAGAAAGGAGGTTTAGTAAGTCTCGTAACTACTTTAAAAGAAATCGAATTATCTCCCTTTCATACACTTTTATGAATACAGTGGAGAAAATAGCTATAAAATCAATTACATCACTTACTTTATCATTACATGTTCAGTTTACGAATATTTTAGATCGCTTTAACGTTTTTATTCAAATATAAATAAACTAAAATTCCACATTAATTTTTGATTTCAGTTCGGAAACAATATTATACTGCCATCAATTTTCATAAACTCTTCTGGTGGGGATACTTCGTAATTTTTCCATCTGATTTAAGTCATCAAATTCGATAAGGACGTCCTACAGCATGTTCGGGGTGCTTTTCTGAATTCATTTTATGAGTAATGAAGCATAAAGGTGTCGATCCCACTTCTGAAATTACGACTCATCATTATTTCGTTTTCTTTTTTTAAATCGTGCCAATAAAACTGGCATTCCTCAGAACTGTCCAAATTGAATTTGGTTTCATCACTAAAGACATTTTCCCAAACTTCAGTCCAAGATATATGATTTTCCGTCAATTCCAGCTTCCGAACTTTATGGATTTTTGGCCATGTTCGCATCCTTTTCCTTTCTAAAGTATAATTGAAAATTCTCGTTAAAACTCTATGATATGATTGTCTGTGGTTACCTATTTACTTTACATTACTTACATTAATTGCAAATATTTTAATAAAAAAAACTTGTAGAAGTCGAAAGATTTTATAAGTATTTCCTCTTTTAACTTTACAAATCCAGCAACAAATTTAAAATGAGTTTTTTTTTTGTTCAGCCCTTAAATGATATTTTTAGCAAAGTACCTTCCCTTTCTGCGAAGGCAATAAAACAGTTGAAGTATGATATAAGAGTACTACTCTAAAAGAGTAATTGGCACAAACCACTGTGACATTTAAAAAATAATCCTAAATGAATTTATAGCTATTGCCTTCACTGTATGTCCACAAAATTTCATGTTGACATTTAAAGAAATCACGAACTTTTTTAGGTTTATCAACGCGATAACAAGGCGTTTATTTCTTCACTCAAAAACTTAATTCGCAAGAGTTTTCGCAATTGCTATAATTGTTTTTTGTTTTTTTTTCTACCATCGTTATCGTCAAAGTTATCGATTAAACTTGCTAATGAGATACTACAAATTGTAGAAAATTTTGTTTAAGTATATTAAATTTTATGAAAATTTTGTTTGAATATATTAAATGTCAAAGCAAATCTTTTATAATTTTTGGTGTCCTCCCTGTTTTGGTTTTTATTTTCTTTGTTCCTATTTTGGTATTTATTAATATAAACATTAGTATATAGTGGTTTTCGAGATCGCTAATATAGGGCTACAGATTTTATATGTTTTTCTGGTGCCGAATAACTATTGTTTTATTTTTATAGAATTTTTTCCATGGATTACGAATTTCCAAACGAAAATGTTCAATTAGCTCCCGTTTTTGAGAAAAATAGAGTTAAAAAGTACAAAATATCGTATTTCAGCCATTTTTGAATGATCATTAAATTTCCCGATTTTTGTGGATGTTTGAATATTTTTTTCAAAGAGGTATACAAATTTTATATACGCTAAAAGTGGTATATTTGCTCTAAATTTTAAAACATAAATCAAAATATATTGTACATATAATTAAACATCCTTTATACACAAACTTGTTATACTCGCAACCATTTTTCAAATATTTAGAATTTTTTGAGTATTATACAATAATTTACAATTTCTTTATATTATATTATTCATATTTATGAATATGTACATATATCTGCAAGTCCAGCTTATTAGCAATATATAGGCATATATTGGAAAATTTGTGATGCGTAATCACTCAATAAAATATAATTGAAATGCTTTCTATTTTAATGCGTTTTGTTCGATAATTTCATAAGCAGAAAAAGTTATACATTAATTAATTGTTTGTGGTCGTATCTGTAACAATGCACCAAAAGTTGAAATTTCAAATTAAATAGATTAATTTTGATACATGCTTATCATGTTTGAAAACAGCTAAGTTTGTGTATCTTTTCTTTCCAAACATGAAAAATGAATCAGTGAAAAAAGATTCGTATTGTCGAGATCATTCATGAAACTATTTTTCAGGGTTAAGAAAACGTATTTTTTTTTTAAAACTAAATTGATTTTTTTTTTTTTTTTTTTTTTGTAAATATAATTTTATTTTCAAAATCTTAGAATTTCGTTCTTCTTCGTATATACTGAACATTCAATTAATTTTCTTATAAGAAAATATTTTTCAGAATTTTATTAAATTTCATAAATTCCAGAAGTACGAAGAAAGAACGATTAATATAAAATTGAGATTTTGTCATCAAATGCTGCAATTATAATATCGTAATGCTATCAAAGATGATCTGGAATCCCTATGGCTTTTGGAATTTTAATAAAATAATTTGTGAGATAATTGCGTTCATTGCGTCGTTTCTAATTCAAAAAACAGAGAGTATAGAATATTTTCCTGGGAAAAAAACTTTTGAAAGATAATTATGGGAACGAAATGAAATTTGTTTTTTATAAAGTAGGTATCTACAGTTCTCTTTCTATTTTAGTAACAATGGAAATTTCGGGATAGAGTAGTCCTACACAAATATACCTTTCCTCAACAACTTCTTACCCCTGTCAGCTTTAGCTTCGTTCTTTTATTTAAAAAGGAAAAGAACTGGAGACGATCTGGGTAAAAATTATGTTCCTACGCCCGAATAAAAAAAAACAATGGAAAAATTCCGCGAGGGAAAATTCCCAAAAGTATAGGGCTTCAAATACTTTAGATTTTTGTTCCCTTTTTTCTCCTTGCGGCGCTGTAAAAGGGAGGGGAGGGGGTCAAAAATAACCCAAATAAACAGAGGCCATCGTTAAATAATCGCCGGAAAGTCAATAACGTTTTAACTGCGTCGAACGGAAGGATACAAAAAACTCTTTTTTCTCAGGTGTTGCTCCGGTCAGTTCAGGTAAATGTAAAGAAGATGAAGAGGAACCGGCTAATTTTTATTATATTTTTAATGGGGTCCGACTTAAATACTTCTTGCTTCTCGTGGACTGATTCCAAGGGGATACCTGAGGTGAGTCTGAGGAGTCTTTAAGGGTGCTCAGAAAAATTTGTAATAATTACTTAATTTTACAAAAAGGGCTGGCTAACGGCAGCGAAATGAGGCAATTTGTCGTCATTTTGGCGATGTTGTCTTTAGAGTTATTAAAAATTAAGAAATTAAGGGTTGGAATTATTCAGGAGATTGTATTTTCTCTTTAATGAAAATTGATGTTGGAAATCTGCAATTAAAAACAATTTGTTGGTAGAAGGTTTATTTAAAGAAATTGTGGAAAGAAAAACAAATGTTTTTTTTAAAAAATATTGAATACTCTTTTCTTTCTAATTGAAATAATTATCACATATCACCCTTTCCAATGTACCTTCTAACTAAAGAAATGAGTGGTTAATTTCAAAGAAAATTTCATTTAGCATACTTCATCATGTCATGACGCAATTTCATAAAATGAACATCGCCAAAAGTGAAGTCATGATTTTTAAATTAAAAAAATATTCACAATAAATTATTAATATATTCGACCTACCCAGTTTTTTCGAATAAATCTGAAAAAGTTTTTTCATCTTTTTATACAATAGTGTTCGAAAAGTTTTATTAAATTGAGAGACATTTTGGTTAAGTCACACTTTCCTTTCCTCCCTTCTACCTTAAAATAATTTATAAGTCAAAAATCGACGAAGCTGCACGAAATGTCAATTGACATTTTAAAAGCTGTCAATTTATGGAGTAAAGTTTTTTCCACGTGATTTTTTGTAATCTAAACTGGTTAAGACGAGTACCGAAGAGATTGTACTACCAACAAAAACTACTGAGTGCTTTCCCTTAACCCGGGACCGAATCGTATTATGGAAAATTTGAAAGAGTAACACCTCTATGGATGTTTTGGAATCCAAGAATGGCCGAAATTATACGTCATATTGCATTTGAAAACTAATACTGTTCAAAACATTTCATGTGGGGATTAAAATAAAAGATTTTATAAAAGGACATGACTTCGTATAGATTAAACTTATTATCTATATATTAATACGTAAACATCGAAAATTGTTGTTTTTTTTTGCAACTTATATTACGTTGTAACAAAATAATTTGATAATTTTTTAAGAAATTTTATTTTGATATTTTTGTACAATTTAGCTTAACATTTGATTGAAAATATAGTCCATCATTATCAATGATCTCCTGCCAACGTTAGGGAAGCGACATTATTCCATTCTCGTAAAACTTGGGCTCACGAGAGTTAAAAAATTCCGACAACCACTGTTCCAATCCATATCGGTCATCATAAGATTTTCCGCTAATGTGAGCCTGTAACGATCGGAACAAGTGGTAGTCAGAAGGAGACATATCCGGCGAGTATGCAGGATGGGCTAAGGAAATCCAGCCCAGCTCCATAATTTTTTTACATGTCATCGAAGCGGTGTGAGGGCGGGCATTGTCGTGGAGGAGGTATACATTGCCTTGTTCTCCTTTAAGATTCACGGCTACCTTATCCAGCATATCACAGTAGCGTTCACTATTTATAGTCGTTCCTTGAGGTAATAGTTCCCAGTAGATAATGCCGTGCACATTCCACCAAACACTAAACATAACCTTGTGTATAGTAATTTTACATTTAACTGTTGGGACTCCTCTTTGACCTGCGCTAAGCCATTGTCGCTTATTGTTATGATTAACATAAAGCATCTACTTCTCATCCCCGGTAACCAAATTACGAAGCCAAGCAAAAGTACGATGTGAAGTGAGTAATTGCGTACAAACCGCCACTCGAATCATCCGTTGACCATCCGTCAATTCGTGGGGTACCCATTGACTGTGCCTGTACACTTTACCCATCATTTTCAAATGTCGAGCGATAGTAGTTAGTATGGGAGCATCCGAGTCCTCCTTGGATCTTCCTCGATGAGCTGCGCTACCGCATCAACCTCAACCGGCCGCCATTCGTGAGGTTTATCTTGAAGGTTGTAGTCGCCATTCGAGAAACGTCGAAACCAATCTACTGCTGTATGATAAGAGACCGCATTTTCTCCCATACATTGACATATATTTTGTGCCGCCTGCTTAGCTGTATGCTTCAAATGGAAATCATAAAGTAGAAGGACGCGGATGTCTCGTCTTTTCAAATCGAATTTTTCCATAATGCTACTCGCTGCGCTGTCTATTATTGCACTGATGAACTGAGCGCGCTCACGGGTATTTATACTCATAGTCACAGAACTTTCTCGAACTTGTAAACATTTCCAGAACGTTTCCGAAAAAAATTATCAGATTATTATGTTACAACCTAATATTTAAGAACAAAAGATAAACTAATAATAATCATATAACAATTTTGCGTTGAAGCCTGCATATGATTGAATACCAATATTTCACTTAATATATAATATCAAAAGATCTTGTATTTACATCGGTATCACCGGTAGTGAGGTATAATTTCGTACAAAATTAAACTGAAAACTAGTGCTCTAGTAGTCTACCCAAATATCAAATGTCAAATTTTAATATTTGGAATAACGGGTAGAACTTACAATTTAATAGGAGAAATTTTACAATATATTTAACCCCAATTTTATTAAAAATTAAACCGAAATTTCTTTATATGTAGTAATAAAAATGACAAAATTTATTCAAATAAATACGCAATTAAACTAATCAATTCATGTCTCGTATTTTACCAATATAAAGAAAAATTGGTTTGTTTGTTAAATCCCTTAGGAAATATAGAAAAGATAAATTGTGGATTAAAATAAAATATATAGTCTGTCCCATTAGACTTCGGCAGTTTATGGCAGACAATTTGTTTATTTTCAAACTGAAAAATTGCTGAGATATTCAGCTACAGAGCCCATCTGTAATTTTTTATTTGTCACCAGTTCCATTTACCTTCTGCTCACATTCTTCGAAAATCCCCTGAGAACCATTTTGGGGCTCCCATTTTAAACATTGGGAAAAAAGTGCCCGAGCAGCTCCCGTCGGGCTTATTAGCACAGGATTTACATCAAGTCGGCGACAGCCAGAAATAAGAAACGAAAATCTTCTAAATTACGAAAATCACCTCCGTAGAAAGTGATGGAGGCAAAACGATTGGATCGAAAGGATCCCGGGGAAACAAACAAGCGATCGGGGAGCAACTTTCTGGGATGTTCGATTTTTGATCTCCCCGCTAATTACGAGCCCTACTAAGCCAAAAGTCTAAGGATGTGATTGGTGCTTATGGAGCCTTCCTTGGGATCCGTGGGATGGAGCAGATGCGATACTTGAAGTGATATTGGGGACTGGGAGCCGATACAAAAAATCAGAAAATCCACTTTGTTTCAGTGGCCACACAGCCAATTTTATTTGCTTCTCCAAGTTATAAGGAACGACCATGATGTGGAGGTTCCCGAGGGCGAGCAAAAGTAATGAGACAGGTCCCGGCAGTGGATCGGGAGCAGATTTTTGCTATAAATCGATAAACCGCTACTGCCATAGGAACTTCTTCGGGATGTCTCGACTCTGAGGCTCCTTATTCGTGCCAAAAATGAATTAAGGTAATCGAGAACTTTTATGGATTTTATCCAGTTTAGGGATGCTGGAGCCCAAAGTAGCTTCCGGCTCCCGTAGCAGAATGGGAGGTGATTTGTTGTTTTCTGTTGCGATTTCGGGGGGAAAAATGAACCCACTCGAGGCTTTGAATGTGAACGACGACGCACGCCGTGCTTAATCCTGACAAAGGAACCTTTGCGTTCCCTGGCAGACAAAAAGTAAGCGAAGGCAAACAAAACGTCTGAAGAGTCCCGACCAATACTCCACTGGGTAATTACTTGGAGTTGAAAGGACTCCATTATCAGGGATTAGAGTTAATCTAATCAACCCGGTCGGATGGTTTGTGGTTCAGCGGGCTGCGGACAAAAGCGTGTCAGGCACGTGCATCGCATTTTTTTCCCAAAAAATCTTTTGATTGAAGTGAAATTAATTTGAATTTCGGGATCGGATACTGACACCCCATACCTACGCCATTTAAATTCCTCGTACGTTCTAACAAAAGAGGTGGATCTTTCGAGGATACGAAAAGTCACGAGAGAAGGTTGGGTATGTAACCCCTTAATCCCGAGGAATTGTACTTTCATCAAGTCCAGACACCCACTTTAAAAGGGATATTTCACATAATAACATGTATGTGTGTGAGCTGGACTTCAACAGAAACACGTTCATCTGATAGCTGAGTATACGTTTCTGGTTTTAAAAGCCCTTGGCCGCACAAAACTCGCTTATTGTGTTTTCAAGATGGCCATCACTGGTTTCTGAAGAAACCCCAACACTTTACGTCCCTGAATATTTGGGGGCTCTTTGTTGTCAATGGTTTTGGATATAATGAGTTATAGTCATTTTGTACGATAAATTGTTCGGCGAATTCTCTCCAGTTTTGGACGGAAAATGGTCAAGAGTTGGAAGACTGAAGTATCCATTTTACATGCAAATAGAATTAGATATCGAAGTGACTTTCGAGAGAAGCATACAAAACACTTAATTTTATGGAAAGTAATGGAATTTCAAACTTTTCGAATTGTCTTCTTGTACAAACTTAGATTTGAAGCAATGGGACTATTTTCCATATCTTTGGGTCAAGGATAATGTTGAAAAGACTTTGTCATACGATTTCTAATAATTCTGCAGGCTTCGTCACTCTAGCTAATATTTTGCTTCCCCGAATATAAAAATGTCTATGTATTGAATTGTTAAGACAATTATTGACTTTGTTTACACATTTGACATAGGTTTATGATTTTATTGTGGGCACAAAACGACCGCAATTAAGCTGACGCAGAAAGCTAATTTTTTTTTCTTTCAAAAACTGATTCTTAAAGGATCCAGTTAAAAAATATATTTTACTTATGCCCGGTTTTTCAGTACATGTTTAACGTTAGTTTAATAAAGCCTCGTTCAAATTTCTCTGTAGAAGACCATCGACTTAAAAAGCACTTGGTTTAGACTTGCATGTAAGATTAAATAAACCAAATTTTAACTGCAAAACTGGACATTACATGCTTGATAATAAAAACACCATTATTTTATTCAATAAAAATAAGTTTTTAAATGATTTCTTTGTTAATTTCTTTATATAAAAAAATTGCTTCCTCAAAACAGCCAAAATATAAACTAGCTGCGACCGACAAAATTTTTTTTAATAATCTTTATTTCGTAAAGGGAAAATTTCCCCAAAATCATGAAAGAAAATGATCTGTTTTGAAAAAAACAGTGTAAACAATTTAACCATTTTTAAGCTTTGCGTCAATAAAAATACTTTCATACAGGGCATTAAAAAATATAATATAATTTCAATGTCAAGAAAATTGACTAAAAATCCATTTCTAATGCAAATACTAAATTCTATTAATTTATTCTACTTCTTACATGAGTTGTCTTGGCTGGCACTGACACACAGAGGCAAGGTTTCGAAACCGGTTTTTATTATCTTGTAAAAATTTACTTTTATCAAAATATATCGATTTCTTTATAACAGGCAAAATTGATTTTTAGTCAAAATATTGGGCTGATTTACTATAGAAAGTGTACCCCCTTTGCACTTCACACTGAAGTTATAAATAAGAAAGTTGGCAGTAAAAACCAAATATATATACTCTACACTGAGAAAAGAGTTTGGCTGAGCCAAATAAATATATTTATTTGCACTATTTCCCTGATAATTTAGTATTTATTAATAAATTTAATAAATGTTATTACACTGTATATTTGAATCCCATGTAATGAATGCTTGAAATAAAAAATCCATTTATTTGAGGGTTTTTATTGAAGTAAATGATTTATGAAATATAATAATGCCTATATTTCAGGAAAATACAATTATTTGCTATGAAACTCATTGAAGAGTTATAATTATACAATGAACATATTCTTTTAAATGTGAATTTATTAATAGTTAACATGCCATAGTTGTCAATAAATTGTTAACGTTTTTATTATGAACAAATCATATTTCGTCGTAATAGGGGGCTTCAATAGCCCGGTTGGTAACGCGACTTGTTTACTGCGAGCCAGCAGGGCGCTAGAGGTTGTGGGTTCGAATCCCACGAGAAGCCCTGGTCACAAAAAAGTGGTATCACTTTTTTAGGCCTGTAATGGCCTAAGTGTGTCTTCGGACAGCCACAACAATTTACATCTACAATATGAATTTTAAGATTGAATATCCAATTAACTCATCTCAAAATGAATTAATAATTTTTTTTAATAAAAATTATGGAATTTTCAAATGTAAGTTGAGAGTTAGTTGTAAAATAATTTTTATTTATATTGACATAGGTTAAATGTCATTTACTCAATAGCCTCAATAGCTCGGTTGGTAACGCGACGTGATTACTGCGAGCCAGCAGGGCGCTAGAGGTTGTGGGTTCGAATCCCACGAGAATCCCTGGTTACAAAAAAAGTGGCATCACAATGGCCTCCCTAAGTGTGTCTACGTACAGCCACTGCAATCTACATCTCTACATCTCTACATAGAATATGTATTTCTTTTTATTAATTATTTTAAATAATTTATTCAAATATTGTATCGTTTCAAGTGTTTCTCACAATTATTCTTTTTAAAAATTTATTTTATTGTTCCAAATTATGTAGTTTTCATTCAAATTACTACTCAACTTTGTATAATTCTATACAACACTGAATTAATACGATTTTGATTTAATACAATGAAATGATTTGTTTGTTATTAATAAATGAAGGTTTGATGTAAACTAATTCATCAAATATGCGGCTTATTAATAATAACTAAATATTTATTTCGCCATTACCAACTATATCATTTGTTTACTATAAATAAATTTTATTAGTTATAAATAATCTCTTTTCTCAGTGTAGTCACTCATATACTTATTTACTTTTTTAACTTTCATCCAGCAAACTATCTGCGAAACTTTAAAATAAACTTTGGCTTCCCGAATCGTTGCAGATCACACTGTTTGAAAAGCAAATCAAAATTAAACCTCAAGAAATTCGGTTGATTTCATTACTTAATTTTTACAAATGATGCTTTCAATTTTTGAATACATAGTACACCGAAATGCCTTTTTTTCAATTTCATAAACAAACTTAAGTGATTAATTTAGAATTTGTCACTGAATTGTAATAATTTAAATGCACTATAAATAAATAAATAAATATCGAATTAAATGATTTCACGACTTTTCGTTTTGATTGGTGTATTGACAACATTTATTGAAAAGTAAAAACAAAATATTTGACATAATTAAACATAATACTATAAATGATTAATCTACTTTATTCATAGGCAATGAAGTATCAGAACGTGAATGTGAATTTCATAATGTGAGGAAATTATTTATTGCAGTGTAATTTATTATATTATGTTGCAAAGCAGAAGTTAGAAAAGTATGCAATTATCAATTCAAAAATGTGTTCCCTTCTAGGTTTCTCTGAAACTATACAGGAAGGTGCAAACTGAATAGGCCATTTTGAGAATCTGAAATGAGCGTTATTAAGACATTTTTGTTTCTTTCAAATATTTAATATAATATAAAATTAAGCATTAAACTCACCTCGGCAAATGTTTCGTTACAAAGGGGAACTATTTTGCCTGCTGTAATGAATGGTTCATTTTCGGTTCTCTGCAGCGTCAGCAAAACCATTAATTTAAACAATCGTGATTGGTTGTACCAATCACACTGGTAGATATTATAGCGAAGTTGTCTGTTCTGAAAGAAAAGTTGTCTAAATATAACGTTCGATAAAGATGATGTTGGTAAACAAAGTTATTTAAAGATAAGGATTTGGAAGATATTTCTGCTAACCTGCGTTACGATGGCCTCACCAAAGAAACAATAAATTCCTAGTTGGAAAATCTCAAGAAGCAAAATCATTGCCATGGACCAGAACGACGCGCTGTTAAATGGTACTATAGTTGTTATATACAAAGCCAATCCAATAACGATAATATTAAGCAAAAGGGTACCGAGTGTCACCAAGTTGAATATGTCCTTAACAAAGTCAATTATCCTGGAATATTTTGAAAACTTGTCTTCTCAAAAAATAAGTCGTTATGAGCTTTTAAAGGCATGACTTTTGTTCATATGAAATACTTATAATTATGATTTTTTATGAAAATTCAAATAATACGGACATGGTACTCTTTGCAGTTTTCCTATATTAAGAGGATAAAAATCTTACAGAACAGCGAAAACGCAGATAAACCACTTATAATTCACACCTATCGTAATTTGCACAATAACATTCAAATACCTTAAAGTCTCAATAAAACTCTCGATTACTCGAATCATTGCTTTTTCCTTTTCCTTATCGCTCATGTCGTTTGCTGATCCACTTATAAAAGTTTCCTCGAAAAACGCATTGATAGTTTTAAAGAAAGCTTCAATCATTAACATTATACCACAAAACATCTGCAAATCAAATAAAATTCAATACAATGATTTACATTAAAGATCAAAACTACCGTGTCACAGACTGTCATGGAAATTGCAAGCATAGTTACTGAAACTATTTGGTAGAAATAGAATATTTCGTATGCGGGACTTTGTAATATATCCACAATTGGGGCTGGATTTTTAGTAGCGATTGGGAATGGCATTGAATTTTCTTTTATTGGTTCCAAAATAAAGACAATTATACTTAGTGTTACTATAATCATTCCAACTATGAAAAACATCCTGTACATTCTCAAGGCGTGTTTTATGAAGGTCTGGTCATCAAAACGTCCCGAAAATTCTTGTAACCATTTCAAACACTGCTTGATTTCAGCAACTGAGCTCCACATTGAATAAAGCTTAGTGGTGCAAAGAACTACCCCAAAGCTTAAAACTAACGCCCTTTGGGTGTCAACCAAAGCTCCGTTTATCTTTAAATCAAAGTATCCTGATAATGCACAAATACTCAACCCCAGTCCACAAATGAGTGAAATCAAAGCTCCAATTATATTTCGCTTCTTTACGTCTAGATGAGTACAATCTTCCCAAATGCCTAAAATTTTTAGGGTTGTTGCAGATTCCCGAAAGAAGAAAATCGACTGATTATCACCGATACTTTTCGATTTCCTAAAATAATTTAAATTGAAGCAGGTAAAACCGAATTTTTGCGTAAACTTACATCTTCTGCCTTTTGTAGTCCGTTTGATACGAAGGTTTTGGGTCAACTGCTTGTTTAACCGATTGGAAAAATAAAGAAAGATATTTTCTAGAGCTTGAGAAAATGCAATGTGTTGTTGAATAAAAGCTTGTAAAAACCGCAAGTTTGCGTGATCTTAAATGTTTCGCCTTTTTCAGTCCACTCGTTACGAAGATTTTTAGTCAACTACTTCTTTCTAGAGCTTGAGAAAATGCAATGTGTTGTTGAATTTGAAAGTGGATCAAAATCTATCAGTCAAGGCTTAAGGTGGTCAGCACTGGCCTTGGACATCCAGGCATCCCAGGAAAGATATTCTTCAGCGCCCTTTATTTCTTATTATTCACTCGCATTTTTTTTTGCGACTTGCAACATTTACTGGAATTGTTAACAAAATACGCATGTGTTAGGGAACAACTCTTAAAGATTGTGTCTTTTATAAAACTGAAAACTGCCCGCCTGTCCTTGAGGTAGTGTTGCCGACCCAAGATTTCGCCACACAACAAATCTCCCTGAAAATATCTGATTTAAAATTTTGGCTCGTTGATTCTCCAATATTTTACAAGCTTTTATTTAACTTGAGTCGATCGTATGTATGTCTTTCCGGTTCAAAATTTGTACTCGAATTTTAACCCACTTCCTTTTATCCGATTTTGATAACATTTGACAGATTTATGTAAGTCGCGGGACAATGCAATATAATATTTCCAATTTCATTCTAAATCCAATATGGTGGACGCCCCAAGATAACGGACTACTTTTTTCTGCATAACCCCATTGATATGGGTATAAAATGAAAGGGTTTTACGATTATAATACGATAACCTATGAAACAAATACAGACTAAGAAGTATAAGATAAATAAAAGTAAAAAAAGATAATTTAAAATCAAGCTTATATATGTTACATATATGTATAATCTCAAATATGTATAATGTATAATTTATAAAAGCTTGGGCATTACCATTTCACAGCTATTTTAGGTATAACTTGTCATTAGCTGTCCATCTTAGTTAAACGCTCCAAGCTACTTTAAATTATACATATACTACCTTGATCAAAAAGTTTCAAGAAGACCACCCTGTGGTGCTGTCAGTCACCCGATTTGAGTTCCTTTTTTTTTTTGTAAGGTTAATACATCTGTTATTGACATTCCCGCCAAATTGCAGTGTTATAGCTTTATATTTGTAAAAGTCACGCTGTCTTGAATACATCTGCCTCTGTACGTTTTTCGATTTTTATACTTTGCATCAACGAGTTTGTATTAATATAAATGTTGCATTAAAAACGGATTCAACGGTACGAACACCTTGGAAGTGTTGGCGAAGTGTTTCGGCAACTATACTCTATCACAAATGAAAGTTTAGGCACGAACGCTTCAGAGGTGGGTGTGAGACGAACGCAGCGACACGCCTTCGAAAACGAAAACTTCGATAAAACAAAAGAAATGATTGCCGAAAACCAGAAACTGACCATGGCTTATGGATCCGTTCAAAGCATATTGGTTAATGATTTGGGCATCAGACGTGTCGCTGGGGGGGAACGCGTTTTAGTAGCCAAGAGGAGATAATGGAGAAATCGAAGATGGTTCTTATGGCCATACTGAAAAAGCAATATCAAAAATGTTTAAAGGATTGGAGCAAGCGCTGCCATAAGTGCGTTACAGTTGATGGAGAGAACTTTGAATGGGATATTGTCTACTTTGATGAATAAACTTGTATTTTTATTTTTCTGAATAAATTCCAGAAACTTATTGATCAAGGTGGTATATAAAGTAAAAGCTTGATATAAGCTTTTTTGTGTTTAATTTTTATTTTGTTTTTTGGTGGCGTTATTCTTTCATCAGTCAAGAAGCTTATATCAAACTTTTACTTTGATGCGCAGTTCAACGTTCTTGGTTCTAGTGCCCCGGGCGACTCTGGTAGTCCTCCCTTTAAAGCCGGCAATGGGTGTGGTAGTGAACAATTAAATTACTGAATATAGTAGTACAAATTTCACATTTATACTTAACTCTAGTCAGCACTGACTAAATATGAAAATATACCATTATAAATGAATAAAGTTTATTTTGATTAAGTAAATGTTGACATATTTTTTCTAAACAAAAAAAAAAAAGTCTTAACAAAATAATCGATCAAAATTGTAGAGTTCATCGAATCGTATCGACGAGTGGTTAGCTTTTTAGAGATATATTCTCACGTTTGTGGTCTAGGGTTAACACTGAAGTTAGAAATATAAGAAGTTGGTAGTAAAACCAAAATATGTATAGCTACTCTACTCCCTCATTTACTCTTTCGTAAATTTTAAAATTGTCTTTTAGTTTCTTTCCGTATTCTTTTTAATCACTGTTTGAAAAACGAATAGGATTAAAAACAACCCTTCAAAAAAATGGTGTTTAAATATTCTGTTCTAATAAGTCGCGGTTTTATTAAATTTCCGTAAGACCAATAAGATCAAAAGGGGAAAAGAGGAGTAATGATGGCCGAATTCAGCTTAAAACCGCCGTTTTATATAATAGCAAAATAGTTTTTTAAACATTCTTCATTGATTTGAGTGCACGGTGTATTATCCTAATTGAGACATTATTTAACAAATAATTTTATTCTTCTTCAGTTAGGATTAACACGAATGGGAGACTAATGACTTTTGGCAGACTGCCGAAAAAGGACAATCGACTGATACTTTCCAAGTTCCTGAAATAAGATTTTGAACTTAAGAATTTTTATTCTAAAAGCTTCTACCACAACTTTGTGTAAACTTACATATTCTGCTTTTTGTAATCTAATCGAAACGAAGATTTCGAGTCAAATATTTAACCCGCTGCAAAATTGAAAGAAAAAAAATTTCTAGAGCTCGCGATAATTTAATGTGGTATTGAATTTGAAAGTGCAACAAATGTTATCATTAATTTATTCATTTAGACATAAAGCGTGGTAATGAATACTGAGTTTAAATAATAACATGTTACTAAGGCCCTGCAAAACGGCAATTTAGCCGTTTGAATAATTTGCAAAAAAAACAATTCACATTTTCGCTTCATACTGAAGTTATAAATATGAAAATTGGCAGTAAAACCAAAATATGCATACTCTACTCGCTGATACATCTATTTGCTTTCTTAACTTCTGCAAAACTTTGGATTTCCGGTTTGTTCCGAATCACTGTTTCAAAAACGAATAGTATCAAAAATAAACCTTAAGAAATTCTGTGTTTTAAAATTCCGTTGGTGAGGTATCATCACTAAAATTTCACAAATTATGCTTTAATTTTTTGCATATACACAAAAATGATATATTCCAATTTCACAGAACAACTTAAGTGATTGATTTAAAATTTTTCACTGAGTTGTAATCATGTAATTGCATTCTGAAATGAACCTGGAATTAAATGATTTCACGATTTTTCGTTTTGTTTGATTTATTGACAACATTTATTGAAAAGTGAAGTCAAAATATTTCAAATAATTGAACATAATACTATAAATGAGTAATCTACTTTATTCATAGGCAATGAAGTATCAGAAAGTGAATGTGAATTTCATAATGTGAGGAAATTATTTATTGCAGTGTAATTTATTATATTATGGTGCAAGAAGTTAGAAAACTATGCAATTATCAATTCAAAGATGTGTTCTCTTCTAGGCTTCTCTGAAACTATACAGGAAGGTGCAAACTGAATAGGCCATTTTGAGAATCTGAAATGATCATTATTAATATATTTCTTCCAAACACTTTTAATATAAAATTAAACATTAAACTCACCTCGGCAAATGTTTCGTTACATAGGGGAACTATTTTGCCTGCTGTAATGAATGGTTCATTTTCGGTTTTCTGCAGGGTCAGCAAAACCATTAATTTAAACAATCTTGATTGGTTGTACCAATCACACTGGTAGATATTATAGCGAAGTTGTCTGTTCTGAAAGAAAATTTGTCTAAATATAACTTTCTATAAAATGATATTGGTGAACAAAGTTAAAAATAAGGATTTGGAAGGTATTACTGCTAACCTGCGTTACGATGGCCTCTCCAAAGAAACAATAAATTCCTAGTTGGAAAATCTCAAAAAGTAAAACCATTGCCATGGACCAAAACGACGCGCTGTTAAATGGTACTATAGTTGTTATATATAAAGCCAATCCAGTAAGGGTCATATTAAACAAAAGGGTACCGAGTGTCACCAAGTTGAAAATGTCCTTAACAAAGTCAATTATTCTGGAATTTTTTGAAATGTTGTCTTCTCAGAAAATCAGTTCATGTGTACTTTTTAAAATATGACTATTATAAATATAAAATTAATAAGTTTTATAAAAATTCAAATAATACAGACATGGTATCCCTTGCAGTTTTCACATTTAAAGAGAATAAATATCTTCTTTCATAATAAAAGAAACGCAAATAAATAATGATATAAATTCAAAATTATCGTAATTTCCACAATAACATTCAAATACCTTGAAATCTCAATAAAACTCTCGATTACTCGAATCATTGCTTTTTCCTTTTCCTTATCGCTCATGGCGTTCGGAGATCCACTTATAAAAGTTTCCACGAAAAACGCATTGATAGTTTTAAAGAAAGCTTCAATCATTAACATTACACCACAAAACATCTGCAAGTCAAATAAAATTCAATACAATGATTTACACTGAAACTGAAAACTACCGTGTCACAGGCTGTCATGCAACTTGCAAGTATAGTTATTGAAACTATTTGGTAGAAGTAGAATATTTCGTAAGCGGGACTTTGTAATATATCCACAATTGGGGCTGGATTTTTAGTCGCGAATGGGAATGACATAAAATTTTCTTTTGCTGGTTCCAAAATAAAGAAGATTGCATTTAGTGTTGCTATAATCAGTCCAATTATGAAAAAAATCCTGTACATTCTCAAGGCATGTTTTATGAAGGCCTGATCATCAAAACCTCTCGAATATTCTTGTAACCATCTCAAACACTGCTTGATTTCAGTTTCTGAACTCCACATTGAATAAAGCTTAGTGGTGCAAAGAATTGCCGCAAAGCTTAAAACTAACGCCCTTTGGGTGTCAGCCAAATCTCCGTTTACATTTAAATCCAAATATCCTGAGAATACACAAATACTCAATCCCAGTCCAAAAATGAGTAAAACCAAAGCTCCAGTTATATTTCGCTTCTTTACGTTTAGAAGATTACAATCTTTCCATATGCCTGCAATTTTCAGGGTTGTTGCAGATTCCCGAAAGAAGAAAATCGACTGATTATCACCGATGCTTTTCGATTTCCTAAAATGATTTGAATTGAAGGATTTAATAAAAACTTGTAAAACCGCAAGTTTGCGTAAACTTACATATTCTGCCTTTTGTAATCCGTTCGATACGAAGGTTTTTGGTCAACTGGTAGCTTAACCGACTGAACAAATAAGAAAGATATTTTCTAGAGCTTGAGAAAATGCAATGTGTTGTTGAATTTGAAAGTGGATCAAAATCTATCAGTAATTTATCAGTCAAGGCTTAAGGTGGTCAGCACCGGCCTTGGGCATCTAGGCACCCCAAGGAAGATATTCCTCAGCGCCGTTTATTTCTTATTATTAATTCGCACTTTGTTCGCGAGTTGCAATTTGCTCGCGACTGGTAATAGTTGCTTTAATTTTTAACGGTAGCGTTATAGCTTCATATTTGTAAAAGTTACGTCGTCTTGAATACATCTGCCTCTGTATGTTTTTGGATTTTTATACTTTGCATCAACGAGTTTGTATTAATATAAATGTTGCATTAAAAACGCATTCAACGTTGCGAACACCTTGGAAATGTTGGCGAAGTGTTTCGGCAACTATATTCTATCGAAAACGAAAGTTTAGGCACGAACGCTTCAGAGGTGGGCGTTAGACGAACGCAGCGACACGCCTTCGAAAAAGAAAACTTCGATAAAACCAAAGAAATGATTGCCAAAAACCAGAAACTGACCATGGCTTATGGATCCGTTCAAAACATATTGGTTAATGATTTGGGCATCAGACGTGTCGCTGCAAAGCTGGTGGCGAAAGAACTGAATTTCATGCATAAAAAGGATCGCATTGACGTCGCGAAAGATATGATTTCGATGGCTGAATCCGATCCAACATTCATCCAACGCATAATTACTGACGACGAGACGTGGGTTTATGAGTATGACAACCTCCCCGGGGAACGCGTTAGTTAGCCAAGAGGAGATAATGGAGAAATGGTCATACTGAAAAAAGAGTATCAAAAATATTTCGAGGATTAAAGCTGGCAAAAAAAAATAAATTCCAGAAACTTATTGATCAAGGTGGTATATAAAATAAAAGCTTTTTTTTCTTGGCGTTATTCTTTCTTGACTGATTGATGCGCAGTTCAAGGCTCTTGGTTCTAGTGCCCCGGGCGACCCTGGTAGTCCTCCCTTTAAAGCCGGCAATGGGTGTGGTAGTGAATAATTTAATTACTGACATGTTATTCATGATTTCTGAAATCAGAATTCGCGAGTTTACGATTTTAATAATATAGTAGTACACATTTCACATTTGCACTTAACTCTAGTCAGCACTGATTAAATATATAAATATACCATGACAAATGAATAAAGTTTATTTTGATTAAGTAAATGTTGACATATTTTTGCCATATAACAAAAAAAAGAAGGTTGTTGTCTTGACAAAATAATCGATCAGTAGAGTTCGTCGAATCGTATCGACGAGTGGTTAGCTTTTTAGAGATATATTCTCACGTTTGTGGTCTAGGGTTAACACTGAAGTTAGAAATATAAGAAGTTGGTAGTAAAACCAAAATATGTATAGCTACTCTACTCCCTCATTTACTCTTTCGTAAATTTTAAAATTGCCTTTTGGTTTTCCGTATTCTTTTTGTTGTCTGTTTGAAAAACGAATAGGATCAAAAACAACTTTTCAAAAAATGGTGTTCAAATATTTTATTCTAATTAGTCGCGGTTTTATAAAATTTCCGTAAGACCAAAAGGGGAAAAGAGAAGTAATGGTGACCGAATTCAGCTTAAAACCACCATTTTATATATGTAATAGCAAAATAGTTTTTTAATCATTCTTTATTGATTTGAGTGCACGGTATGTTATTCTAATTGAGACATTATTTAACAGATAATTTTATTCTTCTTCAGTTAGGATTAACACGAATGGGAGACTAATGACTATTGGCAGACTGCCGAAAAAGGACAATCGACTGATACTTTCCAAGTTCTTGAAATAAGATTTTGAACTGAAGAATTTTTATTCTAAAAGCATCTACCACAACTTTGTGTAAACTTGCATATTCTGCTTTTTGTAATCTAATCGAAATGAAGATTTCGAATCAACTATTTAACCCGCTGCAAAGTTGAAAGAAAAAAAATGTCTAGAGCTTGCGAAAATGTAATGTGATATTGAATTTGAAAGTGCAACAAATGTTATCATTAATTTATCCATTTAGACAGAAAGCGTGGTAATGAATACTGAGTTTAAATAGTAACATGTTACTAAGGCCCTGCAAAACGGCAATTTAGCCGTTTGAATAATTTCCAAAAAAAAACAATTCACATTTTCGCTTCATACTGAAGTTATAAATATGAAAGTTGGCAATAAAAACAAAATATGCATACTCTACTCACTGATACATCTATTTGCTTTCTTAACTTTGATACAGCAAACTATCTGCAAAACTTTGGATTTCCGGTTTGTTTCGAATCACTGCTTCAAAAACGAATAGTATCAAAAATAAACCTTAAGAAATTCTGTATTTTAAAATTCCGTTGGTGAGGTATCATCACTAAAATTTCACAAATTATGCTTTAATTTTTTGCATATACACAAAAATGATATATTCCAATTTCACAGAACAACTTAAGTGATTGATTTAAAATTTTTCACTGAGTTGTAATCATGTAATTGCATTCTGAAATGAACCTGGAATTAAATGATTTCACGATTTTTCGTTTTGTTTGATTTATTGACAACATTTATTGAAAAGTGAAGTCAAAATATTTCAAATAATTGAACATAATACTATAAATGAGTAATCTACTTTATTCATAGATAATGAAGTATCAGAAAGTGAATGTGAATTTCATAATGTGAGGAAATTATTTATTGCAGTGTAATTTATTATATTATGGTGCAAGAAGTTAGAAAACTATGCAATTATCAATTCAAAAATGTGTTCCCTTCTAGGTTTCTCTGAAACTATACAGGAAGGTGCAAACTGAATAGGCCATTTTGAGAATCTGAAATGAGCGTTATTAAGACATTTTTGTTTCTTTCAAATATTTAATATAATATAAAATTAAACATTAAACTCACCTCGGCAAATGTTTCGTTACAAAGGGGAACTATTTTGCCTGCAGTTATGAATGGTTCGTTTTCAGTTCTCTGCAGCGTCAGCAAAATCATTAATTTAAACAATCGTGATTGGTTGTACCAATCACACTGGTAGATATTATAGCGAAGTTGTCTGTTCTGAAAGAAAAGTTGTCTAAATATAACGTTGAATAAACGTGATATTGGCGAACAAAGTTATCTAAAGATAAGGATTTGGAAGATATTACTGCTAACCTGCGTTACGATGGCCTCACCAAAGAAACAATAAATTCCCAGTTGGAAAATCTCGAAAATCAACATCATTGCCATGGTCCAGAACGACGCGCTATTAAATGGCACTATAGTTGTTATATACAAAGATAATCCAATAACGCTAATATTAAGCAAAAGGGTACCGAGTGTCACCAAGTTGAATATGTCCTTAACAAAGTCAATTATCCTGGAATAATATAAAAATTTGTTTTCTCAGAAAAACAGTCCATATGACCTTTTAAAGGCATGACTGTTATTCATATGAAATACTTATAGTTATGAATTTTTATAAAAATTGAAATAATACGGACTTGGTGCTTATTTTCATATTTGAAGAAAATAAATATCTTCTTTCAGAATAGCGAAAATGCAAATAGACTACTTATAAATTCAGAGCTATTGTAATTTGCACAATAACATTCAAATACCTTAAAGTCTCAACAAAACTCTCGATTACTCGAATCATTGCTTTTTCCTTTTCCTTATCGCTCATGACGTTTGCTGATCCACTTATAAAAGTTTCCACGAAAAACGCATTGATAGTTTTAAAGAAAGCTTCAATCATTAACATTATACCACAAAACATCTGCAAATCAAATAAAATTCAAAGCAATGATTTATGTACATTAAAACTGAAAACTACCGTGTCACAGGCTGTCATACAAGTTCCAAGTATAATTATTGAAACTATTTGATAGAAGTAGAATATTTCATAAGCGGGACTTTGTAGTATATCCACAAATTGCACTGGATTTTTAGTAGCGATTGGGAATGAAATCAAAGTTTCTTTTGTTGGTTCCAACACAAAGACGATTATATTTAGTGTTATTATAATCATTCCTACTATGAAAAAAATTCTGTACATTCTCAAGGCATGTTTTATGAAGGTTTGGTCATCAAAACGTTCTGAAAATTCTTGTAACCATCTCAAACACTGCTTGATTTCAGTTTCTGAGCTCCACATTGAATAAAGCTTAGTGGTGCAAAGAACTGCCGCAAAGCTGAAAATTAACGCCTTTTGGGTGTCAGCCAAATCTCCGTTTATCATTAAATCAAAATATCCTGAGAATGCACAAATACTCAATCCCAGTCCAAAAATGAGTGAAATCAAAGCTCCAGTTATATTTCGCTTCTTTACGTCTAGATGAGTACCATATTTCCATATGCCTGCAATTTTCAGGGTTGTTGCAGACTCCCGAAAGAAGACAATCGACTGATTATCACCGACACTTTCCGATTTCCTAAGTTTATAATAATTTAAAGTGAAGGATTAAATAACTGCTGGCAAAACCACGAGCTCGCGTGAACTTACATGTTTCTTTTGTCTTTTGCAATCCACTCGGTACGAAGATTTTTAGTGAACTAATTACCCGACTGAAGAAATGAACGAAGGTTTTTTCTAGAGCTTGAGAAAATGCAATGTGTTGTTGAATTGAAAAATACAACGAATGTTATGATTAATTAATCAGTCCAGCCTTGAATACTGAATTCACCTAATAACATGTTATTCAGGGCTTGCAAAAACGGCTGACAATTTTAATAATTTACAACCCTTCACATTTGCACTTCCCACTGAAGTTAGAAATATGAGAAGTTGGTATTAAAAACAAAACATGTATACTCTTCTCACTCATATGTGTATGCACTTTTTCAATTTTGTTGTAGTAAAATCTGCGCAACATTTTAAAATTCCGCTTTGGTTTTTCGAATTCTTCTAAATTATTGTTTGAACGAATAGAATCAAAAATATTCTGTAACAAAATTCGATTAATGTTGAATTATGACATAATTGTCAAAAATGATGCTATAAGTTTTTGAAAATGCAATAAAAAGATATTTATGATTTAAAATATGTCGACTAATTTTAGCTATTTAAATGCATTTTGAGATGAATTTGGAATTAAATGATTTGAAGACTTCCCGTTTTATTTGGTTCGTTGAAAATTATCTTAAACAATGGTGATTCGTTATACCAATCAGACTGATGATATATATTGTAGCGAAATTCTCTGTTCTAAAGAAAAGTAGAAATATAACGTTTGATGAACATGATAAAAAAAGTTATTTAAACACAAAGACCAGCGCCATATTTACAATCAATTATGTTCCGGGGCAGATTTCAGACATGAGGTCCCTTTATATTATTCTTAAAATTCATGCTTGATGTACTTATGTTTTGGATTTTGGATTTTTATATCACATGAAGTAATTGTTTACAGTTATTAAGTTGAATAAGGAACACCAATATTATTATGCTGATAAGTGTATATTACAAAATTTTTGTGTACATACGCATGCTTCCAAAATATTTTATAAATAAAACTACTTCCCAATAATTTGTTTTATTGACTGCATGAAGTCTCACGTCAGAGGTGACTAAAGCGTTTTGTTACGCCAGCGATGACTTCATAGTGCAACGAGTTAATAGAGCTTGAGAAAATGCAATGTGTTGTTGAATAAGAAAACGCCTCGCATTCAATTAATAATTTATCAGTCAAGGTCTAAGGCGTAGTAATGAATACTTAATTTTAATAACCACGTGCTATTCAGTTTTGCGAAAACAGTAATTCCTATGACAATTTTAATAATTTAGTAGTACCTACACTTTTCACATTTGCATTTCAAATTAAAGTCACAATTAAATTATATTAGAAGTTGATATAAAAAGTGAAATATACACATTCATATTAATTCTTTCAATATTAATTCAGCCAACTCTCTTTAAGAGAGTCTTTAGATCCCCATTTAGTTTTTCGTATCCTTTTAAATCACAACTTGAACAACGAATGGGATCAAAAATAATCCTTTAAAAAAACGCACTTATAAAATATTATTATTGCAATGGTGAGAAAGAGATATCGGTCGTGAAAAAAGTACAGATTCTGCTTGCAGCTTGCAGCCGATTACCCTCGACGCGATTATTGGGACATCAGCAAAGACAAGTCGCAGAATCGCAGATCGATTCGCTGAATATGCAGCTAAACACACGCTAATCAATCGATAATTAACTTGCGGACGTAGAATTTTATTAATTTTTGTAATAATGAATTGTTAGTCATCTGTTAGTATTAAAAGTAAAAAGGTATAATGGTATTTGTAGATTATAGCTATTTAAGGAATTAATTTCTCAAATAAATTATCATTCAAGTTTCCGAAGGTGCGTAGATAACTTTCTTCCCCAACATTCTGATCCGGCTCGAATAACCATCCTTTAAATTCTCAAGGCATGTTTTATGAAAATCTCTATGGTCAGCAAAACATTCTGAAAATCCTTGTAACAATCTCAAACAGTTTTTGATTATAGTAACAGAGCTCCACATTGAATAAACCTTAGTGGTTCACAAAATTACCTTATAACTTAAAACTACGTTCTTTGGGTGTCAGCCAAATCTCCGTTAATCTTTAAATAAAAATATCCTGAGAATGCACAAATACTTAATACTACTCCAGAAATGAGTAAAACCAAAGCTCCAATGATATTTCTCTTCTGTTTTTTAGAAGATTGCATTGTAGCCATAAACTTGCAATTTTCAGACTTATTGCAGACTGCCGAAAGAAGAAAATCGACAGATAAGTGCATGATTAAATGAAAGCTGGTAAAACCACAATTTCGCGTGAACTTACATGTGTCATCTTTAGCAATCCACTCGATACGACGATTTGAAGTCAACTACTTAACCGACTGAAAAATTGAAGGAAGATTTTTTCTTGAGCTTGAGAAAATTCAATGTGTTGTTGAATTAAAAAGTGCAAGAAATGCTATCATTAATTTATTAGTCGAGTCTTCAATACTGAATCCTAATAACATGTTATTCATTTCTTGGAAAGCAGCTGATAATTTTAATAATTAGGCTTTTTTAATTAGTTTCTCGGAAGTATATCGTTGGCAAAGTGATTGCCTTATTAATTCCATTGATAAATCTTCTTTATGCTCTTTCATTTTTCGCTTTTTGGTGATTTCCGAGCACTGATCCAGGGATTTAGCTGGCCTACAACTGCCGGATGATGTAGAAGATTCAAATGTTGATGTAGAAGTTTCCAATGTTGATGAAGAAAATTCCGATGTTGAAAATGTTGAAGTTGATTGCTAAGATAACACGGAAGATTTTATTTCTTTAGACTTCTTCTGACTTCCATTACATTAAACATTTTCACAATAGAACTTTGAAATCATAGAAAACTCGAATATTTTTTAAAAAAAATGAGCTTTTCAAAATTTTATCTGCCATTCCAAACACAAAGAGGAACATTTTTAAAATCTATGATATGATGAAAATCGATTTTTAATTACACAAGCATCGTTTTGGCCCACTGTGCGACGCCGTCAATGAAAGCAGCTGAGATGGAAGCAAAGGGCAAATACCATCAGTTGGTTGTCAGCAATGTTGGTGAAAAGTCCCAATAAGAAAGATTAATTTTTCGTAAATCTAAAAACTCTGGCAAATGTAAATTAAAATTACTGCTGAAATAATAAACATAAATCAAAAAGTCAGCTTATAATTAAGTATCTTACGAAAGCAATCTTTCAATGGATTTAAATTGTGAAGCACACGTGTGCAAAAATCACACGGTGTTTCCTTGGAACGACAAACTTTAATATATGTACGTCCTCGCGCCTTCGAGGAAAAGGTAAGGCCACACAAAAACACACCTGAGAAAGCACAGAAGTGAAAAATGTTTTTCATAACCATCTGAGCACCAACAAAAAATTTGAGTAATTTTTTTTTCCTCAGCGAAAAAGTTAGCGCCCTCACCCGCGTTTTTAAGTTGATTTTAAACATTTGCCAAAATACTAAGCACCGAATTGCCGCACTCAAAAGGCCCCGTCGATTCCTGTTTCCCAGAAGCCAAATCGGGAGTTGGGACACACGTTGCCAGAAGCCGGGAAAAGTGTTTTCAAACAAAAAAGTAAACATCTCCCCTGAAGAGTTAAGCTGGTTAAACTGCTCTCTCCTCCCTCGCTACTCAATTCCCGTCTATCCCCTCCCGTGCACCTTCCTCCTACGTCGCCCCGTTTGCTGGAAAAGGTCTTGAACATCTTTCCAGTTGGCTTAGAATTTCGTGTACCTTAATCCCGACGCCGCAATCTTCTGCAGCATAAATTCTAATTCAGGTGAATGTTTACTTTCTTTTTTCGAAACAACCGAAACAACTTTATCCAACGTCCTTCTGCTTGGCAGCAAGTTGTTCCGAAATTCTGAGGTATGCTCGGGATGTCATCACGTGCAGCCATATCTTTTCTCCAGTTTTCGACAATTATACAAAATTTGGATTTTGCGGGACAGGGCAGGTTGACGTTGATATTATTTTTCGTACTTTACCTAAGAAGATTTCTTCGAGGTTGTTTGAACCTCGCAAAACAATCCTTGGACATTTTAGCTGAAGGTTAGTTCGTGGCAGCTGGCTGGTTAAGACGTACACATGGCGTAATTCATGAGTTTCGCCAGTTGGTCAACACTCAGTCCAACTTTATGAATTTTCAGTAGACTTTATCTGGAAGTTTGTAGGTAAAATGTTGCAACGACATTTCGTAGAAACAGAGAAAAGTAAAGGCAAGAAGTTTCATTTGGATTCTAGAACAACTACAGTGAACATATATTTTAAAGGTCATTTACATGTTATATCCCAAAATCTAAAAGTGCTTTGACATTGCATATTGCATAGTTTAGGTTGGAGCCAAAAGTGATTATTATTATTATCTCGCCGTAGTCAGATTTTGGAGATAGGTTGAGGTACGTATTGTAGAATAAAGCCAGCAAGTCTATAGGATCTCGGAGATATCGTGGATGTGAGCATCGAAAGTCAGCTTATTATCAAAAGTGACCCCAAGATCCTTAAACTCAGTAACCTCCTGCAATGTCACTGCCTAAGTGATATGAACTCACCGTAGGAGACTTTTTAAAAGTATAAGTCATCTTAAAACACTTGTCCAACATTTAACAACAAGCGGTTTAGAGTGCACCAGTCTTCAATAGCGAGTAAGTCACGCTGAAGGATATCACAGTCGACATAAAATTCATTCACTCTAAATATCTTGACATCATCAGCATATAAAAGGGAACTAGACATAATATTCATGGTCAAGTCATTAATAAATAACAGAAAAATGAGAGGACCAAGAATAGAACCCTGGGGAACACCGGAAACCGGGACAAACTCAAATGACGAACAGCCAGCAAACACAACATGCATTTTACGGTCACGCAAATAAGATGAGAGCTAACTCAAAAGGGATCCAGATAAGCCATATTTTTCGATTTGATACAAAAGAGTAGAATGGCATAGCATACATGATCAAAGGCTTTACTGAAGTTGGTATAAATTATGTCCACCTGCTTATGATGTTCAAGTGAGTATGCAACGAAGTGATTAGCTGAGGCATTGTTTATATTCAACCCTTAAAAGGTATCATTCAAATAAATCACGTTAAGTATATCATGGGTAAAATTTCACCCCAGAATATGCTTATATATCTTTTTAATTTAATAAAGACATATAATTGCAATTAAATACATTATTATAATTATTATTGAATGTTATATTTTGCATTAACGTTACTTTTATAGTGATTTCGTAAATGTATGCAGGAAAAATTATTGTTAAAAGTCATTAAGCTTTTCTAAAAATTTGGGGTCAATTTGCCTGAGGTGAAATTTCACCCATGATATAATTTAAGGGTTCATTAATATATCCGCCAGCGTTTTTGCTACTGCTTTTTACTCTTTATAAAAAAGCATTTCACACTTGTCAGGTTTTCCTTTAACCTAAACTAACTATTGGTACACTAGGAGGAAAAATTCATTAAATTAATGTAAGATTGCAGTAATAGATTCATTGATTTAAAAAATATGCATTTGACACTGGCGTTCAAAATTTAACAAAAAATCGGCAAATTTTGTTACTTTTTAAACTGCTGTAACTTCGCGAAAAATGAACGGATTTAGATGAATAAAGCTCATTTTGCAGCTTACATTGTCTTCTCTGAAACCTATGTATCGAAAATTTCGTTCATCCCCTATTATGGTAGATTCGAAGGTAGAAGAAAGAAATGATCCCTACATTTTTTGTGAGGTTTAGTGGCTTCCCAATTCCAAGTTAGGAAGTACTTTCTCCTTTAAAGCCGGTTTTAGAAAATTTGCCTGTAATCAAATAGTTATGTGCTGTCAAAGCAAAAAAGTTATATGCAACTACATACACTAATTACCGTACAGTAATCTGCCAGACATTATTGGAAATATGAAAGTATCCTCTCCACAATTTTCTCAAAAATGTATTTTTATACTGTGTCTTCAATATTTTGATTATGTTAAAAATCCTATTTTTGACATATCTTTGTTTATCAACCGTCATTTTGAAAAAATATCTTCAGGTTTTTTTTATCTACTGACACCACCTAAAGCAATGCTAAAGAGCAAGTTGCCGCAATTGTTTTTCTCCGTGCATTCAACTGTCAAAAGTCCGAAAGAATTAAAAGATCACTGATTTACTCTTTAGCACACAGATTAAGAACATTCTTTTCTTTTTAAATCGCTGTTTCCGCGAAATATGAACGGATTTGGATAAATAAGTGCTAATTTTTAAACTTCTACTCTCTGCTTTTAAACTTACATATCAAACGTTTTTGTTCATATTCAATTGCTGCATAAGAAAAGCCAAAGGAAACAAAACATGATCCTTTAATTTTCAATTGAATACTGCGGCTTCTGTAGGTTTGAAAAAGAATTTACAGTAAATCCAAGTGAAGAATTTTTAATCTTTAAAACGGTATTTTTTTAAATTCTCCTGTGATGTTGCTCAACAAACCTATGAGCTGTCAAAGCAAAAACGTCATTTCCAAATTTGTGCTTCCATATCTCCCAAAACAGTATTCGTAGAGGAGTGTTTTCAATACTAAAAGTGTTCCTTTGAAAATACTTACCAGTGAATTTTATGAAATTTTAAAATCTATTAAGTATAGTGTGGGTTCTTAAGTGTAGCTCCATTTCTTAAATATATAAGTAGTAGCATATGTAGTTTTATGTGAATTTTTCTATACCTACATATAGTATGCCTATATAAGAAACTAATGAACTCGTATTCATTCAACAAGCACTTTAGTATTAATTCTGTGCACACGCTGCGTTCAGGCAAGTAAGAAACAAAATTAAACCTTTTCTTTTAGAAGATTAGTTTGTTGGGAGAAGTAATCGTGTTTTTCTGACCACCTGCGATAGCCCACTAAAATTAGACTCAAAAAGGGCAAAACTCCGAAAAAATTCCAAAATTATTTGAAAAATTGCAGATAGTGAGACTTTATAGCTTCTTTTGCTCGAAAACGATTTATTATATACAAAAAAAAAATTTAGGAAGTTTTTTTTGTAGCATTTTATAAACTAAAATTTTTCTCATAACTATTTTCTTCGAAAAATTGATAATATGTAGAGTAGATACATTTTATTCGAAAATTACAATTGAATCCACCCCTTTCAACCTCCTAAAAAAGAAAAAATCAAGGTAAGAATGAAGGGCAATTTTCAAGATATTCATAGGACATCAAAATAAAAGTCGCCACAAAAATCCAACTTGGTCGGAAGTGAACGCCTAATTTTACTGGGCTAAGAAGCAGTTTTAAAGAAAACCAATTATTTATTATTCCTACTTAAATTTTTGAAAAATCACTTTTTCTTCCCTTTAATTTGGTATTTATTGAAATAACAAAAAAACAAGTTCTGTACAAAACATTAAATTAGATCTTACTTGGTTTTTTTTTTATAAAAATAATAATTACTTTTTGCGGTAAGGCGATATTAGAAGTATAAAGTTTACCTTTTAAAATACACCCAATGCCATATTTTATTCTAACAACTTTTTCCACTGAAAACACACAAAAGCGCAAAATGTTGTATACGAATAATTTCGGGAAAATGAAAAGTAGTTTTGTTTCCCCGACAATCCCATTAACATCATATACCCTTAATTTCCTTCATAAAATTCAATTTTATTACGTCTCTAGAGTACAACGATATCTAGGGCGCACAAGCACACTTACAGAAGGAAACTCGAAGCGGGGGTGACTTCCGGCGACGGTGTTTCATGTCGGTATCGCAGCATGATTGTACTTTGTCCCCAATGCCATTTACATACGAATACGATACAGTTTAATCTAATATTTCGAAGTTTTTATGTATTATCTTTTTTATGTAGTTATCCTTTTCGGCATAAATGACCTTTTGGTCGCAGTGCCCACCGTAAGGGTCAACCCTAACAATAAATAAATGATAATAGTTTTTTAGTAAATGAAGTTTTAGTTTAAGTTGTTTTTGTTGATTAATTTTGTTATATTTGCAGCTTGTATTAACCCATTAATGCGCAAAAAGAGGATTTTGTGCACACAAGTTCAATTGTACAATTCGAATAGCAAATTGGGGCGATTTTCTTCCAAATTCGTATATAAGGGGTTTTTGGGGATCCGCCTTGGTCACAATTTGGCGAATTCATGTGCGAACGGACAGACAAACAGACTGTACGACATTTTTCTTGAGGGTACACCTCATCCATCGAAGTAGATGAGTTCAAAAATATCGATGAATGTTTCGATCCTAGAAGCCAAGTTGATCTCATCAATATTGCACTTACCTTCTCTCACATAGGCACTCAAAAAAGAGGGATCGAAACCTAATTCCTATATTTGGCCGATAAAAATTCGAAGTGTGAATTATAAATGAAGGAAAATTTTATAACAATATGATGAAGAACATCCAAATCGTCCAAATTAGGTTATTACACCAAATATGATAGAGAAAATCGATATGGTAATTAATGATCGGGTATTGAAAGTGCATGAGATTGATGGCATCAAATCAATCGAACGGGTGCAACAATTTTTGAAATACCACTTTGAAAGCTTCCCGCAAGATGAATGCCGCAGTTGCTCACAATTTATTTATTTATTTACGTTACTGTCTATAGAGTCGGTCTCTTACAGATTATGCAAAAAAAGTCACACAGGTGTAACAACTTCAAAGGAATGTTTGCCGGGCGATGTTAAAGCTCAAACCGAAGGACTTTTGGCATCGATTTATAAAGGTAGAGGAAACATGGATGGGTTGGAAAAATCGTATTATTCGGAAGAGTTCGAAAAATTGAAAAAACCTTTAACTAAACGTATTAAATTAGAAGAGGACTATTTTGGAAAATAAAATGTTTCCCAAATAAATGTTTTTTTCTGGTCGAGGCCAGATATTTATCATATATTCGTCTAATATGGTATGTAGGATGGCAATGTATAGTATGTACATCTTTTTATTAAAAACTTATTTACGTTGAACAGAAAAACTATGAAACTACTGGATCCTAGTTGGAAATATGCTAAAATCATAAACTATTTTGTTGGCACATCGAAGCCAAATGAAAAAACTATTTGCGCAATTCGATGAGTTGGTTCATCCTGTTAAAATTGAAGCTTCGCACAGAAAAGGTCTTCTGGAAGCCTATTCGCAGAGGTATTAAAAAAAAAGGAATTTCTATCATAGGTTAAAAAACCCCGGATTAAAATGGGAGTGGTGCTAGAATTTTCCAGAGGTGTACAACATGCAGAACATAAAAAAGGGTCCACTTCAGCGTTTTTTTAAAATCCTAATAAACACTTTCGTTTCGGCGTTGCTAGTCAAACATTAGAGATAATATCCTTTGTTTGAGCACTTCACAAGAGCTGAAATGTAGTATAACAGGAGCGCAGAGGGTTCCTCTTCCTCATATTCCGGGAATCGTCCCGAAGCGCTCCCAGGACAACGCACCACTCGAACCCGGACTGAGAACGGGCGTGGTCTCAAATGTTGAACACAACGCTGATTAGGGTTATTTGCGATATGGGGTACTAGCACGCGGGGGAGTCCCCGGAGGGATTTTAAGACTAGTTGCTTAGAAAATCCCGGGCTATATCTCGGAGCACCTACACCGTGTGTAGGAAATCCACCACATTATGGATAGATAAAACTGTTATCATAACGACTAAGACCATTGCTAAAAGCTGAATGGAAGATTTTACGGCCCTTAAAGGCAGTAACGAGTTCTTTATGGAGAGTTAACAACAGGCGAATTATTCGGAAGCACTCAAATCGTGTACTTTACGCCATAGAAGATGATGGGGATTTAAGTTGCCAACGTTACTTCATTATCCCCGGAGTTGACGGGTAGTGCGGTTAAGTACTGGGGAATTGCGGTGATCATTCTCATACATAAATTCATACGTCCGGGCGAGTGCGACTTAATTTGTATATAAAAGTTCTAAGAGTTTCCCGCGATTTAAGTAGAAGTAATTGGCAATCAAGAAAGTCAAAGTAATCTCTCTTCGCAAAGTCTTCTAATTAATGAGAATGTTTTTCCTCGCGCGAGTACTTTCGCAAAAAGTATTAAATCGTGCTAACGTTGGCAGCTGTTAAACACCATGTCCTTATTTATATTGTGTAAGTCCTTTTGAACTCCGCTCAACTTGGAGGCATTTTATCTTCCATAGAAAAGTCAAATGTGTTTTATTTTATGCGCGAATCCGAGCACAGCTGGAAATCTGAAAGCAACATAAATCTTTGAGGAAGCAAACAGACCCGTACGAACATAATTAGCATTAAATACTGCTTGCCTAAATAAGCGACTAGAGAAAGTGGACTGTCGTACTTTAATACAAAATAATCTTCTCCGTATCCAAAAGATAGCTCCCTTGGTGATAAGTCTGTGCAAATAATATCGCAAACGATATTAATATGAGACATCAGGATACAAGATATTGCCGGTGTATATTCCAATAGAAGGCACAGTCCGTCCTTTGAAACGACATTCACATACCTAGAAATGTTTGGTCGTTCTATGGCAATAAAAGGCTCTGATAAACGTTACGATCCAATTTTATTATATTTCGTACTATCAACGAAAATTTGTGTCCTGAGACAGTCATAGGTGCAAGCAATTCTCCTGATATCTAAGTGGATGGGTAGCTTGCGGAGAATTGCCAGTGAACTATTCTCAACGGGCGATTCTCGGATATTTTAGTATCCAGAAACCTTTAGTCCTCCTGATAACTGCTAGGGAAATTAAACTTTTTATATTTTAGACTCTAGACACCTTAAAACTTCCATGATAACAGCAAAAAATAAACATTATGACTGGCTTCTAGCTGAACTTTTCTTTAGCATCCAGACATGATGTTAACAGAGGAATACACAACACAGCCAACATAAACTCTTCGGAAAAATTGTTTTACCATTATAAAGTTTTACTGAATAGAACGCAATCTATTTTTAATCTAATAGAAAATAACATTGAGTATAAATGTACAGGGTGTCCAATAGGAAATTACGAAAACTAATGGGTCACAATTTTTTAACAAATGGAGAGATCGGTAAAATGTAAATACTTTTTAATAAAGGTCATTTTTATTTCATGTCCATTTTATTATAAAAAAATTAAATCTATTTAATACAAAACAATTAATTTAAAAATATAGTGAGAAACGTTAGTTACTAATGATATGTATTTTCGATATTTTAACCATCTAATTTGCCACAAACATCCATATGCTTTCTAAAACTATTAAAAACTTGTTCTAAAGTTTCATTTGATATGCCATTGACGATCTTCCCAATGTCTTTAATAAAATCCTCAACTGTTTTTTGGTTATTTTTATAGCAGAGATCTTTAATGTAGCCCCATAAAAAGAAATCAAATCGAATAAGATTTGACGAGTAATCTGGCTATTCTATTCCTTTTCCCCTAGCAAAGCGTGGGTACCCTAGGCCAATAACTCGATCGCCATAAAATTTATTGATGATACTTCTTGTGTGCGAGGAGGTACTGCTCCGTCTTGAATAAAAAAAAAAAGATTTAACGCGGCTCCTCTTTTTCGCATGAGAAAGGATTTGATCTCTAATATCCCTTTGTACTTCTCTCCGGCGACAGAAGATTCAAAGAAATGCAGGTAGATACCTTTTATGTAGATGGTTCACATCTCACAAATATATATTATTAATAATTCACGTTTTTCACTATATTTTTAAATTGATGGTTTGTATTAAATAGATTTAGTTTTTTTATAATAAAATAGACATGAAATAAAAATGACGACTTTCCTTTATTAAAAAGTATTTACATTTTACTGATCTCTCCATTTGTTAAAAACTTGTGACAAATTAGTTTTCGCAATTTCCTATTGGTCACCCTGTATATTTAATGCATAAATATACCAAATATCCCTTAACTTTGTATTACTTCATTACTTAAAAATATGCTTAGAAAATAATATTCTTACCGTTATAGTAAAATTGGCTTTAACACGTTCAACCCGGAGCAGTTTTTTATACTTCACTTCATCGGGAGGCAGCACAAATCGTATTTTGCTTTATCTGGCGGCACCTTGCAAAAAATGTTTTTAAAAAAACCATAAAAGCAAATAAATATGTAAAAACATTAGATCAATTATAGCCTACCTGTAAAAATAAGCTCTTCAATTTTTTAATAAAAAAAAACATGTAATGTGATGTAAGCCACCGGTGGTACACGCCGCCAGATAAACCATTCGCCTGTGAGCCACCGGTGGTCCACGCCGGGTTGAACGTGTTAAAATGACGGTGTCATATTAAAGTTCTTCATATCTAACTATCTAAATTGTCTTATTATTAAGATATTCCAGGTATACACATATATATTTTACATTAAAATTGAACTTCCTGGCTCCAAAATCTTCAAAAGATTGCGTATTCCATAACGACGAAATACAGATTAAAAGTAAATGAACAATGAATGAAATAATATTTTTCCATTTGATTAGTCTTATTACTTATTCCCTACCTATCTGAAAATCGATATCTATCCCATAATTTTTCCCCTCTCTTAAATATTAAGGAAGCAGCCAAACCCTGATCCAAAAACAATCTGAGAGATACAAAATTAATTGAAAAAATTCTTTCAAAATGGATAAATTCCCTGAACGGTGATAGGTGCAAGTGCCAGAACCTTAAGCTCAAAGCACGTCCAGAAATGTGAGATAGGCCTACGAAACCTTATTTTACTGGAAGGGGTACATCTAAAAAGTTTAACACGTGGGTGGAAATATTTGACAATTTTTTTTTTTTTTTTTTTTTTTTTGTATGAGTGGGCAACGGGATGAATTTGAAAAGTAAGCTAAATCCAAGATCCCATTAGTGCTTATTAAGTTTCCAGACAGTAGAAAGATTGTCGTCTTACAACTCCCTCGTGTAAAACAGCCAGCCTATCATGGGTATTCTTCATGATTGAGCTTATACTTAAATGGAGTAAGTTTAGAAACATAATCTTATTATAACGAATCGTAAAGGATTCTATTGTCTACTGCAAAATAAACATCTATAACGAGCTCGTTCCGATTCAATTTTTCACGCCTGAGTTGGCAGCGCCATTAGTACGATTAACTGAACAATTGGAGTACCCTAGTTCCACGACTTCAATAACTTTTCCGTCGCCTCATCGGCGATTATTTTCCGGCCAACTGGCAATTTTTTCCCATTGACTGAGCCCGACTTCTCCCGGATCCTCCTGATTATGCAGAAGGAGCCGCCAGAGCACCTACTTTAACGCAGAATGGAATTGCAGTTGTCGCACAGATCGTCTAACTCTAGGAAGAGGCGCAATAAAGGCGAACTCCATCAGGGATACAAATTAGATCCCACTCAGCTTAGATGCTCGAAAAGGGACCTAATTCTCGTTCGCCAACATTATGGCTCACCCTCGAGAGAGCTTGGATATTGTTATTGTTATGGTCGATGGAATTATTCAGATATTTCTGAGACAGACTCCATATATTATATACTATACTTGCAGATGGTAGACATTTTTTTGAATTTTTTGCTCGTTTACATTTCTGCAGTCAATTTGGCACGTGTGCCAATTTACAACGCCAAGTTAGACAACTAAAATCACTTTAAATGCAATCAGTATGCAACAGTTTCCTGAGATTGAATGGTTTAATTGCATGAAGTGTTTTTTTAATGTTCTGAAATGGGGTATAAATGTACATTTTCCTTTTTTAATAAATTATTTATACCCAATTATGTTTAGAAACGATAAGATACTACAACCAATCAAAAGCTTCGTATTTTTAATAATGTTCTTTTCTTTTTTAAAGAAACGAATTTTCACTAACTCAAACTCAAATTTGTTGGAGAGATATTTATTATGTTTATTGTATATAGTATGAAACGTTTTGCATTACTATCTACTTATTAGTTTAAAGTCATAAACTTGAAATTGAAATAAAATTTCTTCAAAACATTCCTTATGGACCTAAAAAATCAGTAGTATGTATATTGTATGTCGAAACGCAATGATAAGGAACAAACACTTTTTTACTCTCTCTTTTATTGATTCAAAATGCTAAATTTTTATATATTGTATATATTTCTTTTTTTTTAGACAAACACCAATATATGACCTTTCAAAGAAGCTTACTACAGCAAAGTTCTTCTTACCTGCTTGGACCAGACTAACGAGCATCATTGGTAAGTTCAGAAAATGTTTAAGAACGTATCTAACTTATTTTTCGTTTAAATGACTGATTTTCCCTATGGAATAAAACTGGGTAATAACATTTACATATATCAACATCTTTTAAAAGAACATCATTCTGTTAAATATTAAAATGTGCAATTTTCGTTGACTAATAACTTAAATGTATACCTTACAATTTTCAAAGTACAATAAGAGTTAGTTTAGATTCTTGAAACGAGAAAGTAATGACTTAATCGTAATCGTTTTTTTTTTCTATTTCCATACCATTGAGATAAAGTAAAAATTATACTTTAAATTATATTATATAATTGTTTTATTTTACTTTAAGCACCTCTATTTTATTAAAATATTTATATTTTGTTGTCTTCTTTGAATGCAAAATTTCCAAAGTTGTTTGTGCTGCTTACGTATATCTCTAAAAAAATAATACTATTAATAGTTTTCTACTTTAAATCATCTATAACCTCAATTTTGTAAGAAAAATTACTAATTGCCTAGGGTGCTTTTTTTTCGCGACTATTTTTTTTTCTCAGTCCCACCTCGAAATTTTGTGCAATTACCTAAACAACAATTGCCTGAAAATTGGAGCCCTTAATATTAATATTAAGTACTAGACCAAGGATTCCCCATATAAAATACACGTAAACTTTGATTATTTTTCTTCAAAACTCTACAGCTCAGAGGCATTTTATGGTTTAATCTTGATCAATGGTAGGATTTCTTCAGAATTGAATGCTCTACAAAAGTGTCCATTGCGGCGTAACCCTAACTCCTACCAGCGAGGTAGTACGGGTCACTAACCCCAATTTTTCCATGAATTCCTTGCTTTTTGCCCCTATCTCGTAAACAACAAGAAAAAGTGAATATGACAAACTTGTAGCAAATTCAATTATATGGGGATATTTGTTTAGGTATTTCCCACAAAATTTGGGGGTGGGACTGAAAAAAAAAATAGTCGCGAAAAAAAAAGCACCTTACTAATTGCCATTATTTTTTATCGTCAATAATTTTGACGAGTTATTAGCATTGTAAATAATTATTGTGGATTTATTTTCAAATTAATGTAACTTATACCTTATTTTCCCCAAAACCGTAAATGTTTGAATCGATTAAATTAATAGATTTTATGAATTCAAAATTTAAACCCGGATTATCAGCTAACTGATGGTACGCCACCGATATTTTGCTACCCTAAACACTCCGAATTTGGACCAAATATAATACCTAATAATTAAAACTTCTTAAAAAATATTAATTCGGCGTTACCTATAATCCGGCTCCGTCGAAAGCAAAAATATACTTTACTTTACTTTACTTTACTTAACTTACCATTTATACTACTTCAATTGTTGACGTCCTTAAGCTTTGTCGAACGATTTGTTCAAGTTTATGTTGATCTATAAATGGAGAATAAAATAAACTGAAACTAATAACTCGCTTGTATACGACTTCGACATGTGACTATAATTAATAATGCATTCAAAATGTTCCATTCAACCGCCACCACTACCATTAAAATTATATAGTTCGGCTCATAAAACAACACTTGATTTGAAGATCTATTAATAATAAAATTATAATATACATTCAAGCTGACGCGACGCCTTAAAACACATTTTCCTTAAGAAGCCAATCACTAAGATATGAGAGGAAGGAATTATAACTCCTTAAATCACTGAGGGCACATAAAACCCTGATGACGATGTGATTGTAATATTTTGTGCCCCTTGGGAAATCAGTGGACGGTATCATAAAGATGGTATATACAGTTTTTTTGGGGGAAATTAGATTAATTGCTCCTGAAATACTAATAAATTTGCGAATAAATTAGCAAGCTAATAAACTAAAACGTTTGTTAGATCTAGCCAAAGTTTTATCGATAAAACCAATAGTCTATATTGCCCTTAAGGATGTAATCAAATATTCGAAATAATCTCGAAAACTTGATAACAGCGCCCGTGGCTACATCATCGATACAAAACAATACTAAAATTTAACTCATAGATGGTATACTTGGATATGAATACGATAGGTCTAACTCTGGAATCGAATTAATTAGGATTCTATTTAGCTTTACTCTGTTCATTTAATGAGCAGTGGTCGGGTGTATGAGATGACCACTGGGCAAGGTTTTTGAGGACCATTGCCAGAACGTACGAATAGAACCTAGTTAGTGCTCATACGTGCAGCAGATTGAGTCCATCCATCCATTTTGGAAGCTAAAATTAATGCAGTCAACCCTAGTTCTGCTCGTTTCCTTGATGGCTTCATCTGGGATTGAAATGTTGGCTTAATGGACTGAATGCAAATTGCACGGTTAGTGTCAAGAATATATGATAACCTTGACCACAATTACCGCCCTACCACTTGTTTGGTAAAGGGCCTCAGATGGCAGAGGCGATTCATCTGAATCGCAGCACGTCCGTCAGCCTGAGGAAAATTAATTTCGCAAACGAACCCTCGAAAAAGTAAGCAAGCAGCCTTGGGAATTTGCAGAACAACGAAAATACCACCTTTGCTTCCATCTACAGACTACAGATGTTAAACTCCAGACACTACAAAAGATCCGATTAAAGGACTCCTGAAGTCGTTCAGTGTGGCGACGGCTTTGGGTGGTTTAATTGAATTTTCGTCTTTTCCTTTTAACATTTTTTTCTCTAGAGGATGAAAGGTGTGATTTAACACAGTTACTTGCAAAGAACCTATCTAGATTTCGAAGGGATGGCATCGTTAAGATCTCCATAACTTTATTTATCCTTTTTTCCTTCCATTTGTTTGTTTTTAGATATAAAATTGTCGTCTCTAATGTAAGCCAAACAATTATAATTGTTACGAGCTTTTGGGAAATGGTAAAGTTGATTAAATTAGTTACAGAAATTATGCAGCTTTGGCACGCGGACTTTGTAAAAGATGGCTTTACCGTGTAAAGACAGTTTATTTGCATTTCACATGCCGGCACGATAAAATTAGAGTACACGCTTAAGTATGCTATGCATTCACTCTTCTCAGTCTACCACCTCAAAATACTTAACGATTTCAATTGTCTGGCGAAATTCTACTATGAGAATCATCCATCTAGAGTGGGTGCTGAATTGGGGTACGTTCAGAGATTCCTATATCTGTTGCATTCACGCAATCCAAGCATAATGACTTCGAATGCTCTTTAATTTTGTCAAATGAAACGTTTTATTGTAAAGATTAGTAAGTTGGGAGGTAATGAGGCGATGTCACGTCATCTTGTTTACCCGCGAGTTTTACTAGCTCCTTTTTGAGAGACGGTGAGGTAAAATGAATGGCTGAGAATGGAGGGTTGGTCTGTAATTGGAAAGTTTTTGTCACTCTTCGATGATAAAAACGAGATCTTATAATTTGTCCATAAAACTGCAATTACATTCGAGTGAATGTAGAACGTGTCAAACGTGGGTGAGATTTTATTTGACAATGTGGCTGTTGATTTGAAATTAATTACATATATATTTGAAATTGAATTCTTTATGCATACACAAATAACAATTTAATTTAAAAAGTTTGATTAGTTTATGCATCTATAAACATTCCCAACTTTTTAAAAGGAGATTACTTTATAGTTTGCACATTAACTCCCATTTTATGGAGATTTGGTAAACAAACGTGGTATTTTGGGGGTGAAATTTTGGTAAAAATTAATGGAACTATTCAAAGTAATTATCTTTTATTCCTAGAAATTATGTGTAAAAACAAACACGCAATGAATTGCACAATTTATGTAATAAATTATGCTATGTGTATAATAAATTACATACCTAATGAAATATACACTATGTGTAGTATTATATAAAATAATAAGCAACTATATATACACAAAGTTAATATATATAAAGCCCTAATAAATTTAACATAATTAACTTAAAGTCTTACAAAAGCCATTTACGTTTCTTTTAATCACAATAAAACGGCAAAAAGAAAGGACTTCTTTCGGCTAACAGACAGAAGTTTATTTTAAAATTACTTACACATTTGAATTTATTTTATAATTATTTATACATTTAAATTTACCTTTTAAATAAAATGTATTACCTTAGAAAAATGCTTAATGGTTTTCCTTGAATCTCGAATTTTATGCGAATTCAAGTGATTATGTTAGTTCATATCTTCTAAACGAATTGAGATACCATTCTAAAATTTTTTACATAATATTTTCATATTACAAGCTATAATTTTCGGTAAGAATACAAAATTTAAAAAATGCAAAGTTTGAAAAAATTAGATTTTTAATATTATCTTCCGGTTTATTATACGAAAAAAAAATTCAATTTCAATTTTTAATTAATTTCTAAGAAAAATAAGTAATATTCTCAAATAAACACAATTTACTTATTATTCAATCCATTTGATTAACTGTGTTACTAGCATTCGAAAAACCCGTTCATCAAATTTTGCCAATTCTTTGAAGTCGCATAAATTGGTAACTAAGCTAAAAAAAAAATAAAAATAGTCATGTACATTTATTCAGACCCATTGAAGTACAATTAACCCAATTATGAACAAAATCCAGTACTTGAAATTTTGTTCGTTGTCCGCTTCACGTGAAATGCCCCATAAATCACCTTTTGGCTATTATCTATAGATTATTATCAAATTTATTTAGCATGTGTATATTACAGTACAATCAAGTTGGCGTCGCTATCTTACTCTTATACTAAAATTTCTTACCATTCAAATATTAATTTGTTAATTTTTACAGGAGAATCCCGGTATACAAAATTAAAATAAATTCATGGAGAAAAAATGTAGAAACCTCGAAGAGGGGTCAAGAAATATATTAATAAGGGTATTCATGAAACTAGATAAGTTTATGTATCGCGTATTTGCTTATATTTACGCGCAGCATTTCATGAACGTACCACTTTTTACATTGTCAATATGAGTGTAAATCGATCAGCTGTTCGTCTGTCGACTAATATCAATAAGTAGTGACATTCAAGATGCCAAGAGTAAGCGAAAAATTAAAATTAATAAAACAGTGGGAACAATTGGCCTTTAGTGATTTGTTAATGCTAGAATTATTCGGAAACCATGATGGTAGTGTTCGTTGGTTGTAAAAATTTCTTTTGCCAAATTAACCCATTAATGCCTGAATAACAAAAAATTGTACGGCAACTTCGAGGCGCTAACTTTTATCGAAGGGGTGGTCAATTCTTATCGAGACCAACTTTTCTAGACGTATTTTGAGTCGCTCGACACGATCCAACCAAAAAAAAAAAAAAAATGAAAAAAATTATTATTATTGTTTTTCTGCAATATTATGCAAATAAATACCTTTTTCACGTAATTTTTTTTCGAAAAACGACTGATTTAGTCGGGAAAAAGCAACTTTTTACTGCAATAAAGTGCATAAAACGTGTTATTAGGACTTAAACTTCAAAAATATGCAGGAATTTAATCAGTAATCAGTGACCCAAAAAACTCCGTATACCCACTTTTTTTTTGAAGAAATTGAGAATTTTGCCAAAAATTGTTCGCCATCTTGGATCCGCCATTTTAAATTACGAAAATTTGATAGTAAATTCCTAATCAGTGACCCTTAAAACTAGTGTATATACATTTTTGCGAATAGTCGAACATAGTGTGATAAAAAACGTGATCGAAAGTAATGCAAATATGCGTTACATTGTTGCAATTTTTATGCTGCCTAATATTTGTAACGAAAAAAATGCCTCCATAATTTTGAAGTTTAAGTACTAATAACACGTTTTATGCACTTTATTGCAGTAAAAAATTGCCTTTTCCCCACTAAATCTGTCGTTTTTTCGAAAAAAATGACGTGAAAAAGGTATTTATTTACGTAATATTGCAAAAAAACAATAATAATAATCTTTTTTCACTTTTTTTTGGTTGGATCGTGTCGGGCGACTCAAAATACGTCTAGAAATGTTGGTCTCGATGAGAATTGACCACCCCTTCGATAAAAGTTAGCGCCTCGAAGTTGCCGTACAATTTTTTGTTATTCAGGCATTAATGGGTTAAACTTTTCAATGTTTTAGATAATCAACGTAAGAAGGAGGAAAAAATTCTTGACAAGTTAACGCTCGCAATGCTGGTTGCAGAAAACTGTAGGTATGGCGTTCCATTCGTCCATTACAGTGTCCCAAAATCACAAAACTTCCTTTCGGATGTTTTGCCGTATTTGGATGAAAAACGATTAAATTAATCAATTAAATTGTTGAATTTAATTAAAGCTTCGACTTACCTTGGACATTTTTCAGCAAAAAATCGCGCAAAGAAATTTGTTCTTCTGACCCACCGACGTTTGTGTAAGTTTATCAGATCGTTTACACACCGAAATTGCCGCATAAATTTATTAGGTTTGTGTATTAGATTTTCTATACAAATGTTGACAGTTCATTTATGAGGCTGGGAAACTTATGCGGTTTACGCGAATACGAGGTCAATACGCGTTTGCATGAATACCCTTAATAAAACTTAAGCTAGAGTTCTCAAATAATACTTAACTATGAGAGCAAATGTCTATGCTGTAGGAGACTTATTGTTATGTATGGTCGTGAAGAAATTTATTCGAGCAATACCAGGGGTGGCTTATAAACATTTTTAATATTTTATTTTGTTGTAATAGGTTGAGGACGGGTTGAAAGATAATTTTATAAATTAGTAGCGTCTAATAAGTGGATATAAAGTTTTTATTAGTTTATTCGTTTTTTCTATGGTATTGTTTATACTTATTGTTTTATGGTATATAGGGGCCATATGATAAAATTTTAGCTAAATATACTCCTAGATACTTTATTTCACTGGACCAGGGTATATTTTGATTATTAAAGCTCAGTGGTTTGTTTGGTAAAAGTTTCTGGCTTCTTTTTCTTTTGAAATAGGTGTATGATTTTTTGGCTGTGTTTGTTTTTATTTTCCACTTATAGAGATAGATTTGTTAGTAACTCAAGTTTTTTTTCCAATATTTTGATGTATGTTTGTCAAATGAAATATTTTCTTATTATTATTTCCATTCATCCAATTAAAACAATTTGTACCTTATATGTATTAGTTTAGATATGTACCTAATTTGTAGTTTGTGCGCAATTTATAAATCGTGAAATGCAGACTTAAAATAGCAGACAATTTGAAATATTTTTCAGAAAAAAAAGGTTGAAGTAAATAACTTAATTGAAACTTCTTAAAATCTTTATAAGTATTACACAAACGTAAAATTTTAGCAAAGGCATTATCCTGAGCTTACTTTCATACATAAATTTGGTTCTGTGAAAGATTTTACTTGTAAGCCTTAGAAGAAAACCTAATCAACCAAAAGAGATAATTTTAATAATGGACTAAGTTGAAACTTCCTTCAACAATAATCAGGTGAAGAACGCTCAATTTCATAATTAATTACTCCTAATGGATTATCTCCTGGAAAACTTGAAAGCTATTCTCTGCGGTATGAAGGGATCAAATTTCAATAAATTACTTCAACCAGCTCTCAAATTTCCTCAGTTCTGAATTTCTTCCTTCCATCGAAGACGGCCGCCCAGCGAAAAATTAGGTACATTTCTTGTACTAACGAAATTTTCAATATTGCACGTTTATTAAGCTTTTTGTTAGGTCCCAGAACTCCGTAGTGTTTTCATTATAAATAAGTCGACCGACTTTGTATCTATGGCTACTGCTAAGGCGCTTTCGGCGGGACGATAGATACCATAAAAACCATTCATACAGCCTTATACCGTCCAGAATAAAGCACCATCTGTAGGGCTTAAATATAGTTCCCGTCCCCGTGTAATTGGGGCTCGGATTCGTCTCTCTGGCAGAAATTGGTTGGAAGCAAAATAGTGCGGCTGAAAATCGAATAAAGGACTTCTCCGGCGCAGTTGGTTCTTATAGGTCCTTGTACGAATCCCGAGGAGCCGAATATCCAATCGCCCTAATGGACATCGGCCCTCTTCGCCAGCGTTGTCGTCGTCGTCTGCTTTTCCACTTGCTTTTTATTCGGTTCTGGTAGCAGCTTATTTCCATTTCTGAGCACTTTCCTTTCAATTTCGAAGGGCCCCATCGGTGAGAAGGGCGCCTTTGAATTATTTGCCGCAAGGTAGAAGATACTCGGGTGGCGCTCCATTATTTAATAATATTTGAAATAAATTTCAAAGAAAAATATCCGATCGCCCGTTATTCATCTTTTCAGACATTCATTCGAGCTCACATAATTTGGATGAATGGGGGGTGTGAAATCGAATAAAAGATATTTTTATTAAATGCTGTTAAGGGCCAGGAACACTGATATCCCTTAGTTTTTATACATTTATCGATGCCTTTTTCGCAATTCAGGTGCAAAAACGTACCATTCTATAAAAGTTATATATAATTTTAGTTTACATCAATATTTTTGAGGACATGCGTTTAGAACTTATACACCTAATGAAATAAAAATGTGTTGTACTGTTTATAAATAATAACTTTTACGTTCCTCGTATATTGCGTCAGAACTAATGGAAATTTAGTTTGCGCAGATTCTTCAGTCTTTAGATTTAAAAATCACACTTTGGTTAGCCTCGGGACTTTTTAGAAGAAAAGTAACTGCCATATTTCCATTTTTGCAAATTTAAGGAATTTTTTGATAATACAAGATAGCTAAGACATCTCAAAACAATAGGCTTTTGTTTATTAAAACTTCTGTAACCCTACAAAATTCTCAGAGTTCGCATTTATAAATCTGAAAACATTCTTTCGAAATATTATATGTATTATATTTTCTTATTGTAGTCCGTTTCAGAAGGGATCCTTCTTTTTTGGGCAGGATTGAGTAAGTTGCCATGCCTGTTACAAATTGACTATTTATTTATTAGTCTCTTAAGGGGGCAGTACACTTCTATTTTTTGAAAAAATCGATGTTTTCAAAAACATCAAATTTGTATACTATATACCTTCAAAAGTAGTTTACAATCTGTTAAATCGATTGAAAAGGCATTGCCGAATAAGCGTAAGATACTTTTTTTTCAGAATTATCTGCGAATTGAATAAAAAAACCTTTAAACGCATTTTTCTCGAAACTACGTTTTTTGACCTGGTTGGCAATTTTTTGAAAAAACTACTGGTCCGATTGGGCTCAAATTTTGCGGACTTATTCCATATATGTTTGCTTATGGTGTGAACCATTATTATTAATATAGGTTAATATTGAACCCTTTTTTTAAAAATATTTTAATAAAACAAAAAAAAATAAAAATGAACGTTAAAAAATTAAAAATTCCGCCATTTTGTTGTTTTCTTGCCAAAATACTTCATCGTGGTTCACACGATAGCAGCTGACTTATATTTTAATATGTGCTTTGAATTTTTTGTTTCAGACGTTCCAGAGCTGAGATTTCTTACCAACCAGTTTGAAAAGGGTTTTTTTTTAGGCAGCCATATTACTGTCGTACAAACGCCTGAAATTTCGAAAAAAATATTTTTGTTTTCTTTGATACATATATTTTAATGTGTAAAATTTTCAAATGATTCAAAAAATTTTTCTATAAAAAAAAAACACTTTTAAAAAATGCAAAAAAGAAGCGTACTGCCTCCTTAAACGAACCTTAAAAATTAAAAGAAGTTTTATAAATTCAAATTTCAAATACTTAATTCAAAATTTCATAAATTTCCAAGAATTCTATAAATGTTCGCTTAAACCAAATTAATTTAAACATTTAGTACAATTGGTAAATTACTGAATAAATTATTCAACAACTTCATAAATTTATTAATGAAGGTTTCTTCTAGTGATTTTGATAGTTTTTTATATCTGTTCGATTTCATAGCAAAAAATATATTTTATTATCAGTTTTTTTTATACATGGTAAATAAGCATCTGAAGTTTACAAAAAAAAATTTTGTTGTCGCGTTTTCATGAGTATTTTGTGCAAAATGGCGACATCCAAAGTTTTTTATTTTTCTGATGCAGGTAATTTCTTGACTCAGGAAAGCGAAACGAAATTGATTCTTATTAATTATTATTCTGGCTAAGGTCCGTACTGGAATCATTAATTTTTATTCTTATTTATGAAAGTTATAGAAAATTAAAATTAAAAAAAAAAGATCGAAAAATTCAAAACTCCGCGTTTTATTATTATTTTTTTTTTTTTTTTTTTTTTTTTTTTTTTTAATAAACATTAATCGTGCTATTACTGACGATAGCCAGAACAATAATAAATAAGAATCAATTTCAGCTTTCAGATGATCCTCAGTGAAGAAATTACCTGCACTAAAAAAATTAAAAAAATAAGTTGATGTCGCCATTTTGGAATAAAAGAAAATGAAACAAAAAAAATTTGTTTGTAAACTTCAGATGCCTATTTATTAAATTTGGGAAGTCCGAACAAGAGCGCAACTCATAAAGTCATCCACATATTATATATGGCGGCCTAACAAACTTGGTAGAAGATTTATCGTGAGTTTGAAAAATAATATCAATATCAGTTATGAGATATGAGATATTTATGTAACAAGCCAGCCAAATTACCAATTTTTAGATTTACATAAGCCTACATTTGCGTCTCTTACTTCTTTCGTTCCCAATAAAATGTCGAAAAAATCAGTCATTCTAAAGGTTTATTTTTAATTTGAATCAATAAACAACAATTGAAACATGTCCCAGATTATATCGAGTACTAAAATACGCATGAATAAGAACCGACCCTGTGAACTAAGTCCATTTTCCTATAATTTCCTTTTAATTTTAACGAAGTACATTCACATGAAATCGCATAAGGAGATTTAAAAGAGCCTTGTTGAACCAACCTTTCTTGGGTTCAATTAAACCTTTTTGTGAGCATTATATACCTACAATATACAAAAAGAATTCATCTGATTTGGAAGTGGAAAGAGTTCTAAAAGTAGACATATCGATTTTTTTTTATTATGTCTCCGGTTAAATCTGAAGAAAACTGAAATCTAGAATTTTTTAAAAACGTTACACAGTTCACAAAAATGTTATACACGTGGTTTTCTGAAATCCACTTTTTTTCCATAAATCGAAAAGTCTTTCCTTCATGTTTTACACAAGCTTCAGATTGAAATTTGATTGAAGTTTGAGCTTTTTAACTTAAATGGAGGATGATCACACTTTTTTCGTCAATATTTTCTCATATTTCGAAATTAATTTTCAGGTATGAAATATTCAGAGAATTTTATTGAGATGGATTTCAATGTACATAGATAAATCCTTCTATGGAAAAAGATATTATCTTAGAAGTTTAAGTTACAACAAAAAGGGCTAAAATAAACAGGTGTAAATATCATAAACATTTATTATTTTTGGGAAATATTTAATAAAATATAAAATTTTTACAATCATAAATTTAACATTTTAATAATTGCTTTGCGTCTAGGGTTGCCAAATATACTCTTATATATATGGGGTATAGTCAAACATGCATTTTTTGGACCCATTTTTAAGATTATTTTTTTATCGATCTGGTAAAAGTAAGGTAAATGGGCGAAGTCCTACACTAAAGAACAACTTTGTAAGAGTATTCAAAAAAATTTTTATTAAAAAATATTGAAAAAATTGTTGCGTGTATTCCACAAGCGGAATATTTATATTTAGGTCCTTTTGAACTGCATGGCAATCGTTAATATTTTTCGTACGAAAGAATATTTTCATATCTTGTCATTTCAATTTCATGAATTGATCAAATAAAGAGAAATGGACTTAATTGACTACCCTGCGGTACTCCTGATCTACCTAATATCTTTGTAGTTTCATGTCATGTGATTTTCGATTGAATTATAAGTTTAATTTAATTTAACCAAACTTAATTGTCTTTAAAACAAACACTTCGAACAAATTTCAATGATAGGCTGGTTCTTTAAATATTTTTCATTCGTTTTTTTAGAAACATTCGCCTACTTAAAATTCATATTAAAATTACGTCCACTTACAAAATTATCTACAAAATTGAACACGTCTGCCTACCTGTGTCCTCCGAAACGTGATATGTCCTGTCCAATTAAAATGGGAACTAAAAACAGCACGTGCTTAGGGGTCCCATTCAATTAGCTGCAGTGTCAGTTTGACAATTTTAATGGATTGTTTTTTTTTTTTTAATGTGTATAAATAAATTCTTTATGTACAAAATAGGCCCACAGCTGATTCATTTTCGATAACGTTAACGAACTACGAGTATATACATATGTATTAGTACGTTTTGTCTCGATTTACTGGAGAATCGTTTGGTATACTGAGAAAAACTAACAATACATTTTCATGTACTAAATAAATTAAAAAAGGTTAGGATTTTGAAAACTTATGCAGATTTAAAAGGTCTGTCTGTTAACTCTAAAGTTTTTACTCATGAGTAAAACTTTTTACTTTAAAGTGTCTGTTAACCTCACGGAGGGGAAAAATTTAGCTTTTGACAGCACTTCTCCTCTTACTCAATTCTACCAGATTTTACTCACGCTGCGAGATCGAGTAAATTTTGGGTAAAATCACCGATTGCTTGTCACTGTGTAATCTGTCATTTGCCATTCAGATAGAAGAAGAAGTTATTGAAAAAATCTGTAAATAAATAAAAAACAAATTTCAAAATCTTCGAAAATATTAAAATAAATCCATAAATCTTCCCTCTGACATCTTGATCATGTTTGACAAGTAAGATTTTGAAGGTGTACCCAATTTTTACTTGAAGTCGTCTGGTAACTTTTGATGTTTATCCCCCAAAATACCATATGAAATTTTTTACCAGTCTTTACTCAAGAAAATTGTACCCAAAAGTTACCAGACAGACCTTTAGTTGTTATTTGTATTGAAGATGGGTTTTCTACCCTTGTTATATTTCCCCCTCACCATTGAGTTTCAGCAGGAAGCGCGCACTATAAAGATTTCTATCTAGACAATTTGCACATGCCAAAAGTCGCCGCACATAATGGAGACACATTATGCTACTACATACTATACATACATGCACCCATAGTTAGTCGTACCTTGAGAATCGGATCACATTTCTTGCGAGGAAATCTCTCTATCTGGAAGCGACTTCCTCACGGTTTTCGTCATCATTTCACTGAAATTGAATCATTTAAATGTCATTTGATTGAGGGGGGGCCTCCTCCCTCGTCCGGGAGGCGTCAGAAATGAGACATGTTGAACCGTTCCGTACACCAGATGATACCCCTGAAACACATACCACGTGGAACGTGTAATAGGGCTCCTTCGGGTGATGCAAGATGGATGATGTCAATTCGCCTTTGTTTTCGCTGTCTCCTATTTTATTTACGTTGTTTCTTTCGCTTTTTTACCTCCCGGAGACTTCCCCGAGGAATTCATCTGGGATGGAAGAGAATTTTCGATGAGCGTGCCTTTTACCAATAGAACAAATGGTGGCAATGTTTCTGGGAAACGCAACTTCACCTTGCGGGCAAACGACTTAAACAGTCAATTCGCAAGGGTACCAGACAATTCCCCAAATTGAGCATATTAAGGGAGCGATGGAACTTATGTTAAGAATTCATAAAATATTGTTTTCTCATGTTACACAGACAAGTCGGTAAGCGGCAGGGGATCTCATTATGTTTTTAAATTAATGATTTGAACAAACATTTAGGAAAAATTATTTTTATTTTTAAGGGAATATCTTAATAAAAACATCTTTATTAAGCGGTATTATTGTCAGTTATGGGATTAAAGATGACTTTGTTAAATATTGGTCTTTAAAAGCAATGAAATTGTAAATATGTAACATAATTAATTACATACATGTAGTGAGAAAAATGAGTTTGAAGCTTAGGTAGGTATAACGACATAGGCATATAGAAAAAAATTACATTTCTGAATATTTTCAACTTCTCTCAAAATTTAATATTTGTACTATTTGCAAAATGCAAAAATCTGAGGAAACGTTCGAAAGTTATTTAGTTTTTATTAACATTATTTAATTCAAATATGCAAGCTCAAAAATTTGGCATTTCCAAATGTTTTTACTAGTTTTAATTGTTATGACATAGCACGTGATTTAACATAATTTACTTTGCTTCGGTTCCCTTTAAAATTGCCTGATAAAAAAATTGTTGGATATTATTTTAACGAGCTTTGTAAAGTCGATGTAACTTCATCAGCATAGATCCCTACTTTTTAAGGATGCTCAGCTGCTAGACGAAAGAGAATCATTAAAATTATCTTAAGTTCGAATAAGAATAAGAACCGCATTACTCTCGAGCTTTCTCACTCTCATTTATTAGCAGAGTGGTAGTTAATTTCCACCACCGCCAACCACTACAATGTTGTTTTCATTTTGAAGTGAATATTTCGCCAAGGTAAATATTTCTTTCTGAATTTTAAAAATTTTTCTCGGCAATATCCGACAGTTTTCAATTTCCCGTCCTTTCTTAATTCATACATAATTCATTGCGCCTATTAATTCGAGACCCATCTTTTAGTCCGGTGCGGCGGGTTTACGTTAAGCTACTGCACAAAAATACTAAAAAAAAAATGCGAGAACCTCCCCGAAATTGGTATATACTCCATTAGTTCTCATAAAGCCACTGTGCCCCACCCATCATACTGTCATACTCGCCGCCACTGGGTCCCTTTGAATTTATTGCATCAATTCGGGATGGGATAAGAAATTTGGACGTCGACCGTGTTCGAGGAAAGCCGATTTAAGGGCGAGGACTGATTCTGGCTGTAATTTTGATTTAAATGCTGCGACGTGGCCCATTCCGAACTTTTATTTTTTTAATTTTTTTTTTTTAGTATGAAAAGCTTTAAGTGATTTTTTATGTGACTCGTCACGAGCAGCCCTCTACAGGGCAAAAAACCTAACCATCGCTGGGTCTTGTTCCCAGAATAAGGGATGAAGATGAAACTTTCTACAAATTTAATTAAACTGCTAATGGAATTGCAGTGGGCCGCAGCAGACGAAATTATATTCTCTGATGATGGATGGAGGGGAAGTTAGGGGTAAAAAAGGGGAAGAGGGTTGCAGTCTGCAAACTGTAAGGTCTGCTCAGGAAAGTTGAAAACTTTTTTTCAGTGTGAGGCTGCGTAATAAAATATCTTCCCGACGAGAAAATTCATTTTTGTTTAGGTATAAATGATGAAGACAAATCTGGTTATTTAGCAAATCGTTAATTAAAAAGTGGTTTGTGATTTAGCGGTCATGATAATGATAAGCCTATGACAGACAGCGCCTAAATTAATAATTAGTACTAATCACTAATTAACAATATAGAGCCTTTTTAGAAAGTGGTGGCTTCAACTTTCTACTCTGTGAAAATAATAAACTTTGGAGCTTAGATCATAGAAAATATGAAATGACCTTAGATTAAATTCCTTTAAACAATTTTTAGACTGCCTGCAGTATTACGTAGCATTTCGTTTTTTATTTTGCTCGTTTAGAGCCCATTTCTCAAGGAGGAGAGTGGCGAAGACAAAAGACTTGGTTGTGTGGCTAAACTGTCGTTTTACTTTTGACGATCATATTAATGAAATTGAAAGGCGAACTCTACTGTAGATTTTGTTAAGCGATGGTGTAGGGAGTTTGAATTCTTCAGCGTTCCTTATCTACTAACTATGGTTTAATGCGCCAATTACGTCTATGTCTCGTGTTTTCAATAACAATTATGCTTTTATCGATTTTAATTTATCGAAGAAATCTTTTAAGACGCATATTATGTAGTTATCTAGTTCTGCATTGCATTTTTTTTTCATTTCATAATTTTCAAAAATGTACTACCACAGGTCTGACATCTGAGTATATCTTAATTTACACTATTTTGAATACAAAAAAGAAAAAAGTGCCAGACGATTTTCTCGGTTACAAATACCTGTCAGATGGGTCTAAAGGTGCTAAGATGGGTAACACTGTATTTTTCCAAAGCTGACTTCTACTGAAAATGTTCTATAAAATATTCTAGGAAATATACTTTCTCGTTCTTACATGGGCATATTGCATTAGTTGATCTTACCTGTATTTCCACTACATATGGTGAACAATATATTCATCTCGGAAGCATCTGTAACTTTGCTCAAATTGTCTGATTTTCAAAATATTTTTTCAGAATATTTTATAGAATATTTTCAGTAGAAGTCAGCTTTGGAAAAATACAGTGTTACCCATCTTAGCACCTTTAGACCTGTAAAATGACAGGTATTTGTAACCGAGAAAATCGTCTGGCAATTTTTTTTTTTTTTTTTGTATTCAAACTAGTGTAAATTAAGATATACTCAGATGCCAGACTTGTGGTAGTACATTTTTTTAAATAATAAATTGGCAATTTGGCAAAAATATATTAGTTGTTCATTTTGCAACCGCGCTAATCCTGCCAGAAGTGGATTTTCTTACTTCAATTACATTAAATAGTATGTATAAAATGTTTAAGCTTTGTGGCTGAACCTTAGTCGAAGTCGCGACCAGCTCACCGACTACTACTCAAAAATAGCCTTTGCAGCGTATTGAGGAGTTCATTTACGACCATGCACCATAATAGTGGGTATAGCATGTCGCCCTGCATGCAGGCTCTTTCCGTGTTTCTTCTGATTTCATGGTCTCCGATTGTGGTGGCTTCAATTCTTCTTTGTAGCATATTGTTGATATATCTAATTATGGTTTGTCGAACACCATGTTTCTGCAAAGAGCACAAAGCTTAATACTACGTTTAAGAATACTCATAAGGAGGGGGCACGACCTTGGGGAAACGGATTTGAATGTAATTTTGCCTAGAAGACTTTGGATGCGTTTTTCTCTGCTACTACTGGGCATTGGACGAAAATATTTTATGGCTAGTATACCGACATGAAATACTACTACTAGGCAAAATTTCATTCAAATCTGTTTCCCCAAGGTCGTGCTCCCTCCTTGTCAGTATACTTTGTTTACTTATTTTATTTTTAGAAGACTACTTTCTTTGTTCTTTTCTTAAACAAATCAATTCTATCTATTTAATATACGTTATTTCCTTTCAGGTTTTGATATGCATTAAGTTTTGATTTTATTTTATATAAGAGATTTTTTTATTTTCAGAGTATGTTTTCATTTTATTTTATTTATTTTATATTTTAGGAATTTTTGCCATGAGTGACCAGTAGGTATGTGTAAAAAATCTGGAAAAGTATCGATACCATGAAGTACCATCGTATAAAATGAAGTATCGATACTTTTGATACGATATCGAGTCCTTAGCCTCACATATGCCATTATTGAGCACTCTTCCTTCCATCTCTTGGGCTGCTCCTTCTTCAAAAGGAAAACTTACTTTGAGAAGTTTATGAAGTCTGTTCTGGAGCTATCTTCCCTTTGGGAATTATGCAAAAGGTTTGTTCACTTCACAACCCCCAGAGAGCACTTTAACCGTGATGTTTGTGAACGTCCTCATAATAATGCACTCTAGGCTGTATCGAGATCGTTTAGAGAGGAGTCCTTCAGGACCACTTCTCCCCTCCTGGCTGAAGTAATAAATCTTAAGTAACCTGTGGACGACAGCCTCCGACAGGTGATTTCAAGCTTCTTAGCTCAATTTACCGACTTTATGCATTTTGTATTGGGCCCCAGGCTCTTTTATCTCTCAGATGCTGATCTTTCAAAATTAACTATGAAAATTGACTTTGGACCATTTTAATTTCATGGAAGGCATCCGTATCACCGCAACCCCCGAAATCCCCTCAAAAGTCCGCACGTGCCCTTAAGTATATACTTCCGTTATTAATAATGCAGGTGTGCATTTTCCCTTGTAATCAGTTCAGTTAATGAGTTGAATTTTTCATGACACCCTTAACCAAGTTGATGATTAAGCCTTAAATCTGCAACATCGTGCCGGGATGAATCTCAATACTTGTGGGTAACGCGATAGCGACAAATCGATAAGAAGCGTTCAATTATAGCGAGTGAGATTCGACGCGATGATGCCGTAAATAAGCTTCGCCTCCCCGACGTGATTTTGCGGTGGGTGTACGCGTTAATTGGAACCTCTTCGAAGAAATGCCGATGAAAGTTGACTTTTTTAGGGCATCATCGTCTAGAAATACAAATTTTCCTCATCTCTAGGTGTCAAAGGTAATTAGAAAGTACTTAACGTCCTTAAATAGCTACTTTGAGGCTTTTCACAAAATACCAAAATAGCTGTGATTGGAATGGAGTCTTTTATATAGCATAAAATATGACACGTCTGCCACGACAAATACCATGAAAGATTAAAGGAATTCATTTCATAACCTGAAGAAAGTCTAAAAATAAATATACCTCTATTACATAAGTCATACCTTTTTAACCAGCGTCCTGAGGTTTTTCAATTCCAATTGCGACAATCACACCTCATCTCATATCGTTTAAGAAAAAAATATGTTTCGTTGGTGCGAGTCGCTTTATGATGTCACAAAGCATATTTGTACTAGGGTGCTTTTTTTTCGCGACTATTTTTTTTTCAGTCTCACCTCGAAATTTTGTTGAAAATACCTAAACAAAAGTTCCCTGAAAATTGGAGCCCTTAATATTAATATTACGTGCTCGACCAAGGCGTATAAAGATTTCCTGTATAAAATACACGTAAACTTGATTTTTTTTTCTTCAAAACTCTACCGCTCAGAGGTATTTTATGGTATAATCTTGGTTAATGATACGGTTTCTTCAGAACTGAATGCTGTACAAAAGTGTCCATTGCGGCGTAATCGTAACTCCCACCAGCGAGGTACTACGGGTCACTAAACCAAATTTTTCAATGAAATTCTCGCTTTTTGCCCCTATCTCGTAAATAACAAGAGGTACAGAAAAAATGAATAAAACAAACTTATAGGAAATTCAATTTCCTGTAAAAAAGTTCTGAACACCAAATCGCTAACATCGATATTTTTTGAGATATTGGGCTTTGAAGTTGAGGTAGTGTGGAATTTTCATGGATTATTGAGCTTTTTAGAAACACTACCTTAACTTCAAAATCCAATATCTCAAGAAATATCTATGTTAGCGATTTGGTGTTCAGAACTCTTTTGTAGGAAAATGAATTTCCTACAAGTTTGTCATATTCATTTTTTCGCTAGCTCTTGTTATTTAGAAGATAGCGGCAAAAAGCGAGAATTTCATGGAAAAATTTGGTTTAGTGACCCGTACTACCTCGCTGGTGGGAGTTACGATTACGCCGCAATGGACACTTTAGTACAGCATTCAGTTCTGAAGAAACCCTATCATTAACCAAGATTATACCATAAAATGCCTCTGAGCTGTAGAGTTTAAAAAAAAAAAATAAATCAAAGTTTACGTGTATTTTATACAGGAAATCTTTATATATTAATATTAAGGGCTCCAATTTGCAGTGAATTTTTGTTTAGGTATTTCCCACAAAATTTCGAGGTTGGACTGAAAAAAAAAAGTCGCGAAAAAAAGGACCCTAATTTGTACACTTCTAAAACATGCGGGCAGATGACTTAAATTAATTTTAAAAATTGTTGCAGTTTATATAGCTCTCAACATTGGAATACAATTTGAACAAAATATTGAAAAAACGTTGAAAAAATTAATTATTTTATTATAAAATTATATGTTTCATTGTTGTGCATATACTTTTTTTTGTGTACATACATATATACTTTTTTACGATTTTTTTAATGGACAATTAATTCTGGCTTATTTGTTATTAATTTTAATAAATGAATTTAAATAACACGTAGCGTAAAAATGTGTCTCCATTATTTATATTAATACTAAAAGTTCAATTTCCAAGTTTTTATAGAACCATTCTTTATTTTGTCATAAAATTGTTATCGTTATTATGAATGTAAATATTTTTTAATAAAAGATTTGAATTCAGAAGTATTTTTAATTTTAATGTTTCTTATAATTTTTTCTTTATATTTACGAAAATAAAACCATAAAGAAAAATATCTTGAAACTTAATTTCCTATCTACTTAGATAATCAGGCCAAGGAAGTCTATTTATAGAAACAACACAAATGTTGAAAGATCAGCGTATTTCCAGTTTAAAAGCTGAGATAGGATCATACATTCTTTAAAATGATTTTAATAACAATTAAAAGGTTAAGAGCTCTTAGAATTTTTTTTGTCCAGAATCGGAGATGAAGTCTGAAAATCGAAAATTAGTAGAATAAACTAAAATAAATTATATAAAGCATACTGCCATGTTTGATCTTCCTAATTGAGAGAAAATAATATCAGATAAACCCTTTTTAATGTTAATAAATAAAATAAATATTAAATATATATGTATCTTATATTTAGAAATGAATTTATTACATTAAAAAAACTATTTAGATATTTATGATATTTACCCGACCGACAAATGGTTTCCAATTATACTAGTCGACCTTAGTAAATCTTCCTGAATAGGAATCTTATCGTCATATATAGCAATCATGTTCCTGAATTTAGTCGGCTTTCATTGGTTTTCTGCCTACTTATTATGATATATACCAACATAAAGGGAGAACCGAGTCCTAAAGCCGTATCTTAATTTACCCATCTGCTAAATCATCACTTCTCCGGATCCGTGCTAATTGAGAACATAAAAAGTGCTAAGATTATTGATAGCTTCTTGGTGGGGTGACCCTTACTATCCAGCCGCAATGGCTTTAATGCTTGAAATGATTAATTGCTGGAACATAACTAATTAACGATTCAACTAAACTTGCGAGGCCTAAAGATGTCAATGGAGATGAAAGGGACTAATTGCAGTTTGTCCAACAATTTTCAGAAGATGTTGGCAATTTCGCTTTTAAATTTACTAATTGCTTTACAGGAAAATTGTAAGGTCTTGGAAATTAACTTTTCATAGTTATTTGACCCAGTTAAAGACTGAACCGTGAAATAGTCAAATAAATTAATTGGTGTAACATTAATTTGAGATCAAAGAGTTGCTAACTAATTTGGTTTCTAGCCACTTTGAATACTTTTGGGAGTTTAAACTTTGATGTTTCGAAATTTTCTTATGCTGGCGCTAAGTGACTGAAAAATATTGGATCCCTTTATATATTAGTAGACGGACTTGGTGCATTGCATTGACGTCTTATAACCCTGCGATATCTTGTGGATTGATAATTTAACACGTTTGTGGACGATCGAAGCAATATGACGTGAATGCTACAATATCCAAATTCATAAGCCACATTATCGTCATTCAATTCTTTATAGCATTCAATTTTGAAAAATATATTGTTTTTTACTTCTGCACTTAAAAATTCGATGGCATATTGTTCAAATCAAGTGCACAACTTGCCGTGAATACTAGGATCAAGGATTTCCCGTATAAAATACACGTAAACTTTGATTTTTTTTCTTCAATAATCTACAGCTCAGAGGCATTTTATGGTACAATCTTGGTCAATGATAGGATTTCTTCAGAACTAAATGCTCTATAAAAGTGTTCAGTGCGGCGTAATCGTAACTGCCACCAGCGAGGTAGTACGGATCACTAAACCAAATTTTTCCATGAAATTCTCGCTTTTTACCCCTATCTCGTAAACAACAAGAGGTACAGAAAAAGTGAATATGACAAACTTGTAGGAAATTCAATTTCCTCCAAAAAGTTCTTGAACACCAAATCGCTAACATCGATATTTCTTGAGATATTGGGTTTTAAAGTTGAGGTAGTGTGGAATTTTTTGAGGGATTATTGAGTTAAATTGTAGAAATTTTCTCGGCCAACCTGGATCCGCCATTTTGAATTTTGGAAATCTGACTTCAGATTCGGGTTCAGCGACTCCAAAAACCCCCATATACTGAATTTGCGGAAAATCGGTTCATTTTTGGTAATTTTAGCCGCCAGTTTTGATCCGCCATTTTGAATTTTGTAAATCCAACTCCGCATTCGTAATCAGTGATCCCAAAAACCCCCATATACAGAATTTGGTGCAAATTAGTTGATGTTTTAAACTTCATCCACCATATTGAATCTTCGACCGCCATATTGGAACCGGCATGTTAGGTGTTTTCATTCAACCACACCAGGTTTTACAGGGTCATCTTTATCCACAATTTGAGCCTACCGGTCGCTTATTCTTTTTTGTTTCTACAAGCTGTTTTTGCCGTACACTCGATTTTTTTCCAGCTTCCAGCCGCCATATTGAATTTAGAATTTCGCCGGTAATTTTTTGAAAGCTCTTGTCCAGACGAACATTTTGATATCTCAAACTTCAAGGTGCATAAATACCAATTTTGGGTATACAGTTGATCCGTTCTGCGTGAAACGTCCCATATTTATTGTCATCCAGTTCTGAGTTATGTATAAAATCTGTAGCTCATTGGGAAGTTAGTTTAAAATCGATTGCAAAATTTGTATCGAACAAACAAACAAACAGACAGACAAAGAAGCGAGTTAATTAAAAGGTGGTAAAAAAGCGCACTTTTCTCAACTATAACCTGCACGATGGTTTGTCACCTTTATTATATTGTATTAGATAATTTCCGTACAAGACATTAATTCATTAAAATCTATAAATTCTTAATCATTCTGGGGGCAGGAAGATCTTACACTTTTAGGTGCCTGATATGCTTCAGCTATTTATTTTTACGAAAATGATTTTAAACGAAATTTTTAATTGAAATTAAAAGCATTCGATATGTGTTCTAAAGGTCTGCTGTATTTTATTTTAAACCAATAAGATTAAGTTCAGGTATAAACTTTGCAAGTTTAAAATGTAAACTTTGATTTTTAATTTAACCTTTGTTTGACTTCAAACAGAAGGTCTAACCTAAATTGCTTTAAGAATGAATTTTTTTAGACTGGACTTATTTTAGAAATCTTAAAATGATAAAATGTTCGACTCTGAAGAGATGTATTCTTTGTGGGCTGCGTTCGGCTAAAATATAAATAAAATATAAAATATAAAATGTACCATAATACACTTTTACACACCACTACTTTTAGATTAATGTTGCCAAACTGAAAACTATTATTAGTACCTAACAACCATAAAAGAATTTCTTATTTCAAATGTCCTTAAAATTGTTTAAAGAAAACTTTTCCCTTTTAATGGTACTTATATTAAAATAAATGTCTCATCGTCTGAGAATTATTGCAAAAAAGTTTTCGCTTTTGTATCCTTTCAATACGTTCAGTTTAAATGCGCGCTAATGTCATTACAGCTGTCTGTTCTTGTCGATTAATTTTCATGGACCATTAAATCCACTTCCTTTAGAAAATTTAGGCAAACTAATTCTACAACTGGGGCAGTGAAATGTTTTGAAGTCATCCGCAAAATTGGAACCCAGAAAAAGGTTGTCTTCGATCTGTTCTTCTTCTTCCGGCTGCTGCTGTGCTATTTTCACTTGACATATAGCCCGATATTGAGTTAATGCTCCCAGCGGGAACGGTGTTATCGGGAGAATTGGGCAATTAATTGAGAACACGATTAATCCTTATTTATACACTGGAAAGAAATTAAAGCGATTCCTTGGGGTGTTGCCGGAGCATACTGTTGGATTTCGCACATACGGAATCCATATGGACCACCAGGCTTTTGGCCAAGACGTCCCGGTCAATGAACGACCCACTAAAATCAGGAGGCAAGTTTCTTCAGACATGCGTTCGATTTATTCCCGGATCGTGTTACCCAAGCGGAAAATTTACCCAAACGAAAATGGAGTCAGCGGAATTCTGATTTTAAGGCCGGTTGTTTGTTCTCGTCGGCTTTAAAAGGCTTTGGCGATGGTAAAGAATAATTAAACACCTTTTGTTCAATAAAGGACGAGGTTTCGGGAATATTTCAGGAAGATGGAGAGCAGAATGATTAGTACGTTAAATTAATTAAGTGAAGAAAAGGGTTGTCGGAAATAATTTTAAACAAGAAGTTCCTATTTCCGAACAATTTGTAGATTAAGAAGTACTATCGAACATTTCAACACATAGTTATTCGGATAGTGGAAATCATCAGTTTAAATAAAATATGGATTCAAGCTCAAAATTTCAAAGGTAAACTTCCGAAAGTCAATATCCCGAAACTAATTTAAAGCTTAAATACATGATTCTAAGCAAAGCACGTGGATAAGCATGCATTTGTTTATTTTCTGTTAATTTTAAATTTACATATTCATTAGGGTGCTTTTTTTTCGCGACTATTTTTTTTTTTTTTGAAGTTGAGGTAGTGTGGAATTGTCATGGATTATTGAGCTAAATTGTAGAAACACTACCTAAACTTCAAAGCTAAATATCTTAAGAAATATAAATGTTAGCGATTTAGTGTTCATAACTTTTTTGTAGGAAATTGAATTTCCTACAAGCTTGTCATAATCAATTTTTCTGTAACTCTTGTTGTTTAGGAGATAGGGGCAAAAAACGAGAATTTCATGGAAAAATTGGGTGAATAGGTGAATAGTGACCTCGCTGGTGGGAGTTAGGGTAGGTATAGGTTGTAATTGTAAAAATGCGGCGTTTATAACCTGCGCTAAATGCAGAAATAATTATTGTTTTCCCTGTTTTTATAATCAATATCCACCCCGCCAATTGTAATTCATCATGAAAAATAATATACAAGTTTGAATTTGAATGTACAAAGTCTTTTGGTATTCGCTTTAATTACAATCCTTTGCTGAAAATTCCGCAATCCCAATTTTTTTCCTTATTTATGCCTTCTGCGTATAAATAAATAAAAACAATAAAAAATTGATCACTTCACTTAATTGCGGACTCGAATCTTATAAAAATTGGGAAAAAATCCGTAAAAAAGTATCCCCACGCTGGAATTCGAACCCGTGACCTCTGAATCCCAAGCTCAAGTATTCACCATTGCACCAGCGGACGATTTGGGAATGTACTACAATGGATGGGATTTAGAGCCGCCTGAAAATTTTTGTATACTATTATTTTGTAAATGCGTGGTCATCTGGAGTTCCCACTTCGGGTACTTTCATTTTTTGCCAAGCCTTCCATGTGCTATAAATTTAAGCGAAATCTGTGATGACGACCAGGTGCCTTCTCCTTGTTAATTTTAAAAATAATTTTATTTTAAACGCGTTTTTCTCAAAACTACATTTTTGAATCCGGTAGGCAAGATTTCTCAAAAGCTAATCCAATAAATAAATCTTACTGAAATTTTTCAGACTTCTTGTACATAGTATTGACTTGTACTTGAACGAAGTATATTTTTTTTCGTTCATTACAAATCGTTTTACTAGTAGAAAATCACCAAAATATAAAAAAATTTACACAAAAAAAAAAAATCAATTAGTAGATGCATAAGGCTTGTACTTGGAAGAAGGATTTGAAGAAAAAATGACATTTGAATTTTTGACGCATCTACTAATTGAGAAAATGATGTTTTTTTGAATTCAGATAAGCCTATCTCGAAATATCAATGGCTCAATTTTAATTTTTACATTTTTTTACAACTTGTTCAAGTGATGTACTTTTATATCCTAATAGTTGAAATAAATGACTTTTGTAAGTTTCGTAAAACAAAATTCGTAATTGTAATTTTTTTTTGGAATTCAAAACCCACTTAACCCCTTAAGAAAAACCAGTATTTTATACAGAAGCATTTTTTTTTATATATATAGTATGTAATATATAAAGTGATAATAAATTAAAAATCAACTAACCCACAAAAAGTAATTTTCTCCCATTGCTTAACAGTTTTATGGAAAAAGCACTCATAAATCATCAAATTATTATAATATGCTACTAACTTAACCATATTTCCTTATTAAATTCCAGTACAAATTAGTTCTCATTAATGATTTCCAAACAATTTTTAGACCACTCTTGTTTCTTTCTCTCATAATACCCAATTTAAACGAATTTTACTCAAAACAGAGATCTGGCTTATATTCCTTTTTCCAGAAAAAAATCTTCTAGATTTTACCTTGGTAAAGTAGATTCCTTCATAAGTAGGACTAATTAGTCTTGAAATCCTTAAAATTTAAGTGCACTTAAGAGCAACATAAAAGGCAGAATTTCTCTTATGCAATTAAATCTAAATTATTTTAATTTTCCATAGGCATATTTCAATAAAACATAAATATATCACTTTTCTCATCGGTGGCATTAGCTAGTTAAACAACTTCTCATTTCACCATGTTGCTTTTCATTCAAGCATTTCTCTAATACGAGGTTGCTAATGAGTGTACCTGCATATGTATCCACACGGAGCTGAAACAAGCGTTTTGTGTGGAAATTATAGCGAAATTGAATTAACAAAGGCCACACTAGTGGGTTATTCAGATAGGTATTTATGTAGGCAGTCGTATGCAACAAGGCCAAATAGGTCTGTTCCCCAAAACCAATCATTATCAAGCTGCCGTGGAAATTCCGTGCACTACTCCTCTACAATTTGGTGCAGTAGTTATTACCATATATTCTGACCACCACAACAGCCCAAGGACCGTGAAAATAAATTTTAGTTCAGAAGCTTTGACCACGAACTGTGAAATTAAAGTATGGCTAAACTAGAATTAGGTCTTTCAGGATTTTTACAACCATGTTAAAGTACTTACATAATAATCTTTTTGTCAATAGCTATATGCTGTGTACATGATTGACCACACCAAAAAATAATTATATTATAAAACTTTTCGAAGTTCATACTTTTGCCCTTATTAAATATTTCTGACAAATAGTATCTATGACTGGAATGGAACAGAAGTGTTAAAAGTTATAGTGTGGTTTTTAAATTTGTCATATTGAGACTTAATACTCAATTGTGTATTTTTTGTAATAAATTTGAAGAAGTAATTTAAAAAAAAGGTACATTGTAGTCTCCAAATCATTTAATATGCGTTGAATAATTCTAAAATATTCAATTTTATATTTCAGCTGTATTGAAGAAAACTTTGTTCTTTACAAGTTATAGGAATTCAGTCCAAGATTTTTGACTGTGTGTACTCTTTTGAATATTATTGTTCGAATAGTATGAAAGTTTTTTAATGAAACAATTTTTTTCCCAAAAGATCGTAGTAAGGAGGCGGGTGTTGCTTTTCGGTAAAATATAAAGAAGATAATTCAGAACAAAGATAGGACTTCCTAAGGACTCCTACGACTGTAACGAGTCCTTACAAAGTCCTACATTTGTTTTGAATTATCTTCTTTATATTTCTCGCTATAATGAACACCTAATATACAGGGTGTCCAATAGGAAATTGCGAAAACTAATGGGTCACAATTTTTTAATAAATGGAGAGATCGGTAAAATGTAAATACTAAAAAATAAAGGACAGTCGTCATTTTTATTTCATGTCCATTTTATTATAAAAAGATTAAATCTATTTAATACAAACCATTAATTTAAAAATATAGTGAAAAACGTGAATTATTAATAATATATATTTGTGAGATGTGAACCATCTACATAAAAGGTATCTAACTACATTTCTTTGAATCTTCTGTCGCCGGAGAGAAGTACAAAGGGATGTTAGAGACCAAATCCTTTCTCGTGCGAAAAAAAGGAGCCGCGTTAAATCTTTTTTTCTTATTCAAGACGGAGCAGCACCTCATCGCACACAAGAAGTATCATCAATAAATTTTATGGCGATCGAGTTATTGGCCTAAGGTACCCACGCTTTGCTAGGGGAAAAGGAATAGAATAGCCACATGACTCGTCAGATCTCATGCGATTTGATTTCTTTTTATGGGGCTACATTAAAGACCTCTGCTATGAAAATAACCAAAAAACAGTTGAGGATTTTATTAAAGACATTGGGAAGATCGTCAATGGCATTTCAAATGAAACGTTAGAACATGTTTTTAATAGTTTTAAAAAGCATATGGATATTTGTGGCAAATTAGATGGTTAAAATATCGAATATACATATATATATATATCATTAGTCACTAACGTTCTTCATTACTTTTTTAAATTAATTGTTTTGTATTAAATAGATTTAATTTTTTTATAATAAAATGGACATGAAATAAAAATGACGACTTTCCTTTATTAAAAAGTATTTACATTTTACCGATCTCTCCATTTATTAAAAAATTGTAACCCATTAGTTTTCGCAATTTCCTATTGGACACCCTGTATAAATATCTATATGTATTTTTCGCTATTATGAGTATCTAATAACATAATCAATAACAAAATGTATAAGAAAGCTTTCAAGCAGTGCCGGATTAGCCATGTAGCAGGAGGCAGCAAATGCTACGGGCCTCGCGCTTTGGGGGGCCCCGCGCCTTCGGCAAAAAAAACTACAAATCAAAAAAATGTAAGCCACCCACTAAGTCACACACATAGTAGCAATTCTCAGTGACCGCTGGCAAAACCCGGGGTTTCAGTGTGAAAAAAACACTTATTTTTCCGATTTTTTTTTAGAAATATGGATTGAGCAAAGTTATTGAAACCTTTTGTACATTATTAAGTATAATGTCGATAATACTCAGTAATTTTTTTATGCGAAAATATCGACAAACAAGCCGGTGACGGAGCTTTTCCAAGAACGTCTTTGGAAATAGACGATTTGCGGTGTACACTGTATCTCAGCTGGAAATTATCCGAAATTAAAAACCTTTAAAATTTAGTCAGAGTATCATTCAGTCCTCCCCCCAACGTTCTCTGATTATTATTTTTTTCATTTTTAAATTTTTGGTGGTAATTTAAAGTAAAAACTGCTATTTTTTACGACAAATTTCACCATTTTGTAAGTGGAAATCCACCTTAATGTAAAAAAAAATTTAAAACTCAACGTAGGGGGGAGGTATTTTATATATAGAAAGTGTGTACCAAGTTTGAAATGAATCAGTAATGTAGTTTTTAAATAGCAGTATACACGGACTTTTAAAAAGTGGTTTTGAAAAAGCTTAGTCACCGGCTTGTCTGTCGATATTTTCGCATAAAAAAATTACTGAGTATTGCTGAAATCATACTTAATAATATACAAAAGATTTCAATAAATTTGGTCAAACCATATTTCGAAAAAAAATTGCAAAAGAAGGTTTTTTTTTCATGCTGAAACCCTTATCTCCCATATCTCGGCACTGATTTCGATTTAATATTTTAGACAGTTATTATTGAAGGTATAAAGAATCTAAAAATGTAAAAAGAAAAATTAATTTTTTGAAAATTCTAGACGGTAATAGTACCTTAAGGAACACAATGGGACAAGAACGTTTGAATGACCTCACTATAATGAGTATAGAAAATGACCTTAGAAATATTAATTTGACGAGTGTTATTTCTAAATTCGCTTGCGTTAAATCACGAAAAGCCTTTTCCTAAATGTTTTGGTTTATTTACATCATAAATTTTAATAGGTAATGCAACTCAAGGGCCCCGCCCGTCACATTTGCTACGGGCCCCGCGCTGGCTTGATCCGGCACTGCTTTCAAGACTGTATAATGCGGATGGTACTATGGTATCCCACGCACTTAATGATGGTAAAAAGTGTGGTTATTGATAATGTGGGTTCACTTAAAGCTTAAATTTATCGAAATGACAACTACCACGAGCGGACTTTTTAAAGCGTCGTTTTTATCGTACAGATGAAACAAACAAAAAAACAAACAAATTTCAGAATTCTCCGGTATTCTTAAAGACAAAGATGAATGGGAAGGATACGCAAAATGCAAATAAGCGTAGAGGGCCTCAGTAAAAAGACACTATCTCTGGGATTAAGGCGATGGAAGTTATTCGTAAAATGAAAAGCGGTAGCTCACCCTAATCGCTTACGCTGTCAAAAACTTCTAATTCCCTTGGAGTTCTTTTAAGTTATCCTTTTTTGTATTGTTTTCAATCTTCGGAGGCATCTTATGGTACATATCATAGGAAAATGCAAACTTTTTTTTCAATTCAGTCCTCCGGGAATTCATGGAATCTGGTAGCTTTGGAGTGAACCCATCCTAAATAAAAAAAATACTGCGTATATTTTGCCCTGTTTATTTGGTTAGGTCTATTCCCGCCGGATATGAAAAAATAAGATAAATAGCGCCAACATCCATATGATCCGAGGGCGTATTCAGCATCTGGATGTCAGCAAAAGGCTAAAAGAATTTTTTCGATTTCTAAATAGATATATATTTTTTATGCGGACGAGTTAGACAGAGACGTGGGTTGACGTAGTAACTTTTCTTTCACGGAATTCCAAAACTTTTCAGTATTAAAAGTAAGAGAGTATGAGGGTTCCATATGCTATTTGATGGCGACATGAATAACAAGTTTTAACAATTATATATTGCGTGGATTTAAAGATATGCCTTTTCAAAAACGAATGCAAATTATAATATACTTCTTCTTTATTCGGCTTGCAGGAGGGGTGTTACTGCTTAATCGTTGGATTAATGAAAATATTCTCATTTAAAGTCGCAATAAAAATGTTAGTTGATTAACTGCTAAACTACGAGCATAACCATGAGATTAAGTTTTATATTTTCGGAAAATCCCTCAAAACTTAATGGGTGAAAATAATCAAAAATTGGCTTAAAGTTCAACTTTATTGTAGTTTGAAAAACCTAGTGAAAGCTTAAAAAGGTCACATGATTCGAAACTGAGTAAAATTATTTTCTATGATTTTATCTATCATCTATTTAATTCGCAGGCAGAATGTGAAGCGTTTAAAAAATATGTTAAACATAATACAATATTTTTAACGTAATATTGCAATATTTTGTAATTTTTCGTTATTCAGTTGTAAATTTGTACATTCATTAGTGAGTGAATTTAGAATGAATTTTTATTGCCTCTATAACACCGGTATCAACTATACCGTCATCCCTAAAAAACTATCGAAATTCATAATTTTTTGACACTGAATTTAATTTTAAATCAGGGACCGTAACCGTTATGATATTTTCGGTAAAAATCAGATCTAAAAAATTATTTCCTGACTGTTATTTTTCTGGACAACAATAAAAATTATGTTTTGATTTTTATTTTTAAAATCAGAAATAAAAATTAGAAAATGATTTTTATTTTTAAAATGAGAAATAAAAATCAGAAAATGATTTTTATTATAAAAATCAGAAATAAAAATCAGACTATGATTTTTATTTAAAAAAATCACAAATAAAAATCAGAAATTGATTTTTATTTTTATAATCAGAAATAAAAATCAGAAAGTGATTTTTATTTTTAAAAACAAAAATAAAAATCAGAAAGTGATTTTTATTTTTAAAATCAAGAATAAAAATCAGAATATGATTTTTACTTTTAAAATCAAAAATAAGAATCAGGAAATAATTTTTAGTTTTAAAATCAAAATTAACAATTAGAATATGATTTTTATTTTTAAAATCAGAAAATGAGTTTTATTTTGAAAATCAGAAATAAAAATCACAAAATGACTTTTATTAAAAAAAAAAAAAAATCGGAAAATGGCTTTTATTTTTAAAACATATATAAATGTAAATGTTCGTTTGTTTAAAGTCTTAAATCTCTGAAAGTTCTTTGAAATTGCTTTGACATTTTTTTTAAACTGCGCCAGCGGACGTAAAAACAACACAAGCTAAGCTAAATATTTGACGGTAATGGGAGCGCTATCTGTTGAATGTGATAGCAATGCATCCAATACTAAACATTGATCATGCCGGACACCTCTGGAAAACATTTTCTGATTTTTATTTTAGATTTTTAAAATAAAAATCATATTCTGATTTTTATTTTTGATTTTTGTTATAAAAATCATATTCTGATTTGTATATTTGATTTTTATAATAAAAATCATTTTTTAATTTTTATTTTTGATTTTAGAAATAAAAATCATATTCTGATTTTTATTCTTGATTTTAAAAATACAAATCACTTTCCGATTTTTATTTCTGATTTTTTAAAATAAAAATCAATTTCTGATTTTTATTTCTGATTTTTTTAAATAAAAATCATATTCTGATTTTTATTTCTGATTTTTATAATAAAAATCATTTTCTGATTTTTATTTCTCATTTTAAAAATAAAAATCATAGTCTGATTTTTATTTCTGATTTTTATAATAAAAATCATTTTCTGATTTTTATTTCTGATTTTAAAAATAAAAATCATTTTCTGATTTTTATTTTTGATTTTAAAAATAAAAATGCGAAAATAATTTTTTTCTTTTGATCTTTTTCGAAAAAATCACGAATTTAAAAAGCATATAAAATTCTTAAAGCTCAGGCCATAACAATCATAATGCTACATTTAAACCAATTTTCCCACAAATTTGTCTACATGATTTTTTGGTTGGAAAAATTGAAAATAATTGTTATTTTCGGTCCCTGTTTTAAATACAATAATTTAATTTTAATACTTCAGCAAGATATTTAACAAATTTATTGTTAAATTCATTGTGCGTACATTTACATCAATTTTGTAATTAGTAAACTTAAACATCAACATTTTACACTAAAAGTTTTTTATTTTCAATATTAGTATGTGAAAATTCTATGCAGTGGGAAATGTTTCTAGATATGTATGTATATAGAGTGGGCCATCCGCTGGTTTCTTTTTAAAGTGCTATGAAATAAACACTATTTAATACTTTTTTAAGTTTGTTGATTTATGGGAAACCTACCTATTTCCCTCCTCTTTCAAAATACGCACTGCTCTAGCAACAAAACACTCACTTTAGTAATAATTTTTCAATATTTTCCAAAGTTGTTCAAGCCTAAATCTATTTCATTTCTTACGATATTGTGCTTTTGGTAATTTTTTGAGCACGCAAAATTTGCAAAATTAGATGTTATTAAAGAGAAACGAGCAGTGGCCCACCCTATACACATATTTACAATAGTAAAATTTGAAATATATTTCACTGTGTTTGTGGTTGTGTTTATATATTAATTGAATTTTCTTTTTTGGTGCTCGTTATTTTAGATTAAGAAACTACAGGGTGTTCAGAGGTGGGAGGGAAATATTGCAGGGGGTGAAAGGTCAGCAAAAAATCATATGGGGGAGGTAAAATAAAAAGTAGATATGTTAATAACATGAATTTCGGAGAAAAGTGGGGCGAAAGGTGAAAAATCGTGAAATAAAAGTTAATTTTTTCAACTTTCAGGGGGGATTGTGGCCAAGGGGTTGGGGATAGGGGTGGTGTTGACCTTTTTGGAAAGGGCTTCGAAATAGTGATTTTTTGAGATCGGTTTGGGGTGGCTGTGATGCGTAGAAAAAATGATAAAAATTCATATAAGGCAAAATACTGATTTACGAATCACCCTGTAACTGCCGAACGGTGCGAAATACCCCCCCCCTCCCCCACCCCCAACCCATACGATTTTTTGCTTGTCTCGGTCTGACCTTTCACCTCCTGCAATATTTCCCTCCCACCTCTGAACACCCTGTATAATGTACATATAGTATAAAACTAATGTTTGACTTGTCTTACATTTTTTTAAATCTGTTAAAAATGTAATACAAAATTTTCCTTTTCAGATTTGCGACTTGATCGTATGATTATTTTGATCCGATATGATACAATTTGGTCCCAATCTACCCTATATCGTCTACAAATTGATTGAAAGAACTTTATATTCTAACTTTTCTTTTGCAAAATCATTTATCAACTGGATAATGTTCCCTTAAATAAAATCAAGCAGCAGCGTGTATCTGCAGAGCAATAGAAAAATGCCAGCGCATCAGCTTGGTTGTATGGATATCATCATAAAGGTCAAGCTGACCACAATTTATTCCTCCTCACTACCGCATAACTGGGCAGGAACTGAAAAATTATTCCTCCATAGATAAACCCAAACGAAGGGCCGTGGGGTCGTAATCCACCTGTGAATTTATCCGATTTCAGCAAACATACGAGCTCGCCGTGAATCGTGGCAGAAAGTTGCGACTGCCCTAGATCCGTGGGTAAAAGCAGGAAATATTAAGAACAGAAATGAGCTTCCTGAGAATTATGTACTCAATTTGACCTTAGTTGCTCCATATCTTTGTCATCTACGAGCAGAATTGATAGCACCTCCAAGATGCTCTGGGGAAATTCCCGATCAATAGGAAAATAATTAACTGAAATCGGCGGGGGGCGAGCAATTGGTGCCCTGCTGGACGAAGTTAAGGTGCAGGGCCCAAGGGCGCTCCTCCGCTCTACCTTTTCGCCTTGGCCATTTTTCGCCTTTATTTAAGTCTGATCAGACTCCGTGAAAAATTTATGGGACGTATTTTAGTGAAAATACCATAAAATGAAACCGATATTAAGCGAAATTAATGGCAGGAGACTTGGGAAACTTAATTAAAGGGCGCTGCGTGAAATTTCGGACGGCTCTGTCGGCTTCTTGCTGCCACACTGGCTTTAAGGCGTACATATTTTTGGGAAATTTATTTTCGGAAAGGAACTAGAATTTTTTTTTCATGCGACTCTAAGATAACTAGTGAACACAAGAGAAAATTTATTTTAACTTTAAGATGAGGCCCCAAAAACATTAAACGCTGAAAGTTATTCAAAATTTGTTAATCACAAACGCTTATAAAAAATGCTCTTATTAAAGTTATACTTTAAATAAATTTTGCTTTCTTTAGATTAAGGGGGTAGTACCGATTATAATTTTCTACAAATCAATTTTTTTTTTTTTGCATTTTTCAATTCCTTATACCTTTAGAAATTAACTTTCAAAATTTTATTAAGAAATTTCAAAAAGAAAAATAGTTACAGCAGTTTAAGCGTGCGCGCCTTTTCCGCTCTCCGTCGGTAATTTCGGCTATATAATAAATTTAAAAAAAAACTTAAAACGGGTTTTTCTCAAAATGAAAAATGGCGGACAGTTTTTTCAAATGGCTGAATCGATTTAGGTCAAATTTGGCGTGATTATTTATTCAGGTGTCCTGTGTGGTAATCCACCACAAAGCCAATACAAAAAAATTTGGCAAGCGAAACAAAGTGAAAAAATAGGTGATTTTTCGAAAAAAATGTTCAGACAGCCGCCATTTTTTTTTTTTTTTTTTTTATCATTTATTCGAATATTGTGTTGAATTACCACGTAAGACGCATTCTTCTTCAAAATGCCGTTTGGTTGACTTGGAAAATAAAAATCTTCAATAACTCTTAGTCAATTAATGAGTTTTATTACATTTTCTTCAGCGAAAAAAGTTATATTCGGCCCCTGAATTATTCTTTAAATTTTAAGCTATAGGAAAAAATAATAAAAATCTTTTCTTTTCAAATCTAGTTTAGTCCCAATTTCAGTTCAATTTGTTTTTAATTTTATTTATTTGTTTATATTTTCAGGACTATAACCAATCTTAATTTTTTTATTTTTTGTCTATTCTGAAGTACTTTTGAGGATTGACCCTCGTTATAACGTTTTTGCAATGAATTTAAATCTAAAATTTGTTAACAAAGAGCTGTTGAGAGTTACAAAGAAACATAAACTTATCCACTTTCGAACGCCGTCAAAAATACTTCACTCCATTTGGAGACTATGTGAATCGAAAAATAATAAATTTACCTTCACTTATCACACAGGACCTGAATATTATTATACTTATGTATAGCCAAGACTTGTCTTAGCCCTTCGTTATTATAAATGTAAAAACAGTTTAATTTTTCCAACCCTGCCACGGAAGGTGTCCAAAAACCCAACGCGTATACCACCACCATTTTCCGGAACAAAATAATTTTCCACAAATTAACCTTTTGGGAAATAACTTCAGAGTCAAATTACACACGTGGTCCTCTTCGGGATAATACAGCGGGTCCTGGGTCCCTTTATTCCCGTCGTTCGTCGGGAGGGCGAAAAAACTCCACGAGGCGTATCACCATTTTACTTGTGAGCACATTGAGTAAAACTCTTGCTAATGGAATGGCTCATTAAGCCGCAACCAACCATTTCCATAGAATTTCCAAGGGCATTAGCTAAATTGCGTACAGGATACCTTTGCGGCGTTACAAATATTATGGAAGGGCTTTCGACGGAGGCCGAATTTTAAACTGAAACGACTTAGTGATGTTGCCACCGGCGCCGTTCTCAAGGGTTTAATCGGTATGGAAATTTTTATTTAAGTGGGTAAAACTTAGGAACGAATGGATTTTAAATTCCATGAGCAACACATGAAAAAAATTCTCACTGATATAAGATATGTTAATGCGCTGTTATCAATTTTGAAGGATACTTGTGCTTTAAAGGAAACTTTAAAATGTTCACAATGCGAATTTATCTGTCTTAACACTAATTCGTATAAGGGCAGAAAAGTGGTTGAACACTCAGTTTAAAGTTTGAAGAGTCTACTATTGAATAACTAAAATATTTTTGGAACCCATTACATCATTGTAATTTAAAAGAATTTATTAGTTTTGATTTAAATCCTCAAATCAAGGAAATATTACTTAATTGTACTACTCTTTTGCTTTTTTTTTTAGATACCTACTATTGATTTTATTTCAACAAATTTTATTTTTTATTAAAATGATTTTCTTTACACATATTTCGACCAAAAGGATGCTTTTGAATGAAAATAAATGTATAAGTGGGCAAAATTTGAATGAATTTAACCATTATTATAAGAAAATTAAAAAATTTGAAAATAGTGATTAAACGTGTATGTTAAAATTTTAAAAAGTGTCTTTTAATACCTCTGCTAAAAATAACATTTAAAAAAAATTAATGCTTCTTGAAAACCAACATTTTCTTTTTAATTTACACGAAACAAGCTTAAATGTAAATAAAATAGCTTGTTTGGTATCTAGTTGTCTTACATACATATTTATATTAGTAAGTTACTAACTTATGTCTCAAATTAATGTATTTATTTCTTGTTTATCATATCTTATAAAAATTGTAGTGTCTGCAAACGGCTGAAGATTCATACCTGAAACTTTGATATACTATATGCTAAGAAAATATTTTCATAATTTTCCCTAACTTGTTTGATATCTGACATGATCCAGGTCAATTTCGTATTTAAAAATGAAAAATCGTTATTCTCCTGATATAAGAATTCGAACAAGAAAATTGCGTACTAACCATTTTTTGATAAAGTTACAATATGAATGTTAACTAAAATTTTTATTAGTTAACTTACACTCTAAAAATACCCTTTTGGAAGGAAATTGAATACCTTCCATAATGGTAGTTAAATTACACTTAAACAAATTACACAAATGTCTGTGTAAAAATACACTTTTCTTTTGTAAAAGTAAAAAATAAAATGTGTATTGTTTACTTCTTTAAAGTAGGTAAATAATCACATAGCAGATGTAAATTTTTGGAATTAAATACTTACAATACAGGAAAGGGGACAAGGACGGTATTTTTAATGAATGGGAGACAATGAAGGAAATAATAGAAATAAGGTTATTTGAATATTAAATTTGCAACAATAAGCTAGCAGTATATGAACTTATGAAACATAAAAATAATATATATTAACAAAAACGTTTTTCTCGCCGTTGTATTAAAGTTTTAAGATTTGTATAAATGAATACATATCATATTATATTTTTTTAAAGTTCTTTAATCTAGTTATTTTACTTTTAATGGAAATTACACCTTTTCAGCACGTCTTAACTTTAAGGAATACCTTCACAAAGTGATTGTGCATTCATTTTGTTTGAATGAGAGAATTTAGGTCGTAGATTTACGTCAGTTTGACATAATATTACATATTCATGTGCAGATTTACACCAATTTGGTGTAAAATCACACAACATTTACAAAGTTGAGTGAATATCATACCCAAAGCTTTAAAGCTGTGCAATTTCTAAATTGCTAAGCTAAATTGCTAGATTACACAAAAAATATGTACTTTTGTGATCATGATAGATTTTTACATGGAAAAAAGTGTAAAGTTGCTCTTAAGATCAGTGTGAATTTACGTTCAGTTTTTAGAGTGTACTATGTGCAAGGTACAAGAACATTTCTCATTGTAATTAAAAATTTTTCATGAAAATTGGTACATAGGGGTTTTGCAGAATGCTCATTTCAAATCCGCTGTCCAAATTTAGAAATTCAAGATGGCGGATTCAATATGGCGACCAAAATTTCTCGATTTCAACGGATGTTAATGAAAATTAGTACAGTGATTATCTTGAGGTCACTGATATTGAATGTTATCAAAATTTACAAATCCAAGATGGCGCATCCAATATGGCGACCAATAATTCTCGATTTCAACGGATTTTAATGAAAATTGGTACAATGATTATTCTGAGGCCACTAATTTCGAATTATATTAAGATTTGGAAATTCAAGATGGCGGATCCATAATGGGGTTTTCGGGTTGAAAAAAATTCTAGAATATAACAAAATAGCACATTTGAGAAGTATGAGCCTAGGTGTATATTTAATGTTTGCCTAATCGAACCCCCGTAAGGCAAATGGTGGGATTGCCTCTTTCATTGTAAGGTTATAAATGCATTAGATTTGACTCATAAGACCCTTGTGAGAAATTCATAAGGTAAACCTCACTTCAGTATCGCTGATTTTATTTTGTGAGGTCCTCATGAGGAATCTACGGGGAAATCCCTCTATCGGCATACCCCTCACTTGCCACATGATTAATACCTCATTCAAACTGCTCGATGGATGACCATGGAATTTTGAAAAACCTCTTTATACTTAAAATTGCAATCACTTAAAATCTGCTCGCAAAAATAACTTTGCTTCACAAAATTTCGCTCTAAAATGCCAAGTGAATTGCTCTTAAACTAAAAATTTCGTGAAAATTTACACAGTTGTCGATGAACTATATAAAAATAGTAAGTTTTTACCACGTTTTACAAAATTCGATAGCAGATTAACCAAAATATTAAAATGGCTTGAAACTATTCAAATATTTTTAAGTTCGTCGTTTGTATTGTTTGCATACGGACACTCAAAATAACAAATTTAACGTCCTCTATTAATTCAAGAAAGTTAACTCAACAACTATAATTAATATTTTCCGTAAAAATATACTATATAATTTTCATGAAAATACCTACCAGATAAATGAGACGTGACAGCCTATTGGCGAATTGTCCGAAACACGAGCGTTATTAAGGGGTTGCAAATTTTGAAAAAAATCGATTTGTTTTTACATTTTTTAATGGTAAGAAAAGTACTATTACATTCAAACTTTTAAGTATCAAAAAGATTTTCATTATATTCTATGAAATTTTTGTTGCAAAATATTGAAAAATGGCCCGCTGAGAGGTTTTCGAAAACCTCTTAATAATGCCGGGGTCTTGGTCTGGTTCAATGCCCAGATAGAAAACGATTCGAACCTGTAGATTTAGTAGATTTAGAATATATGACTACCATTGAGCCCATCCAATTCCCTGATTTTTCGTATTACCCATTCATTTAATATTTACCTAATGATACGTGAACAGCAAATTATCCTTAAAAGTGCATAATTTATAACTTTAAAACTAGTTCTTCATTTAATTTCCTTTAAATTAAATAACACAGAGTTTTCCCGGTATTTTCAAGCTTAAATTGAAAACTCTGAAAGTGCGCCGGAAGGTGCATTTTCACATCAGAAATCAAATCAAAACTTTCTCAGCCACTGAGATCCTATTATGACATGCTCGTAAACTGAACATTTGATGCAAACATCCGGTGTTGTTTTTATTTCGCGCTGTATAAAACTTTTATGCAAACTAACAAAAACTTGTACCATCAATTGTTTATATAGTGCAGCTACCTATCTTCAGTCTATCTATCCATAGCACTTTTTGACGAGAATAGTTCCGGGAAAATCAGTGGATGGAAAAATTGTAGTACAAAATGCGTTCTACGTTTACCTTCCATTGCACAAACAAACATACAAATCCCTTTCAAGTTGAAGGAAAAGTTTTCATAGTTGGCAGTTTGTGGACAAAATTTTTAGATTGCTTCCTTTATGGATCTGAAAAACCCGAGGTATTCTTTTTTGTTTCCGCCTTTGAGCTTTTTTAACCGCGACTGTAACTCGCGCATTGCATAATACTCATATGGAAAATTTTTCAGGAAAGATTCTCCGTTCAGTGTCATGTAGTTTCTAGAAAAATGGGAAATTTCATAAAGAGTTATGATAACAAAAGTTTGCAGTAGCTTTTATATAAATATAAAATGTTTTTATTTTTGCGACGTCAAGCATCATCCATCGTAGTGATGCATCACTATTCAAGTCATTCTTCTTCAGATTCTGTTATTGTAGCGGTCTGCCACTGAAGTAGTGTCACAAAGATGCAAAGACATACCATAAAGATACGATTACATAAGACAGACAGACAATCTGGGAAAGGCTCAAGGCGGCCAGAAAGATCTAAAAGTTGCGGTGCAGAGATAAGGCCACTCCATCGCAAGTAATAAGTTTGCAGACACAAAACTAATGCCCTCCACCGCCCGAGGGGTAGTTCTTCTTCGTCATAAAAGCATCTTAGTTCTTAAGAAACCAAAGAGCATTTGTTTATGATGGTCGGATGCATAAATTCATGTCGTCATCCGCCGCAGATGACGGATGCAGGCGAGTGACGCTCGTGTCAAGGATAACAACTTTCGAGTACCTCAATTAATCTCATTTAAATAGAGTTATTGTGCTGTGATTGCATTGTTAATGCTCGTTTTGCACCCTGCCGCCCTCTGGGGCACGTGCTGAAATATAGTTCCATTTTGAACAATGGCAGCTCGATCCGATTACAACTCTTACATAACATATACTCAGAAGTTATAAGCATTGCAACCGCTTTGTCGGTTGTTTTGCCCGCTGCCTGAGCCTTGACAGTAATTCACACTTAATCAAATTATATCGCACAACGAAGCAGTAGTCATATTTAACTTAAAGTGATAATTAAACGCTATCTCAGCAGAAATGGATTTGCGCACCTATGAATTTATGATAAGACTTCAGGCTTTGTAGCTTTCTCATAATGAAGTAGACTATGTCAGAAAATATCAATGAAATTATGGTAAAAAGAAATTTATTCACTTCAACACAATCATAGCTTTAATTCTTTATAGGATATCAATTTCAGACGAGTAAAGTTTCATTTAAATATAATAGAATTTTTTATTTTTATATATAATTTTTTGTTGAGACGATTATTTGTTATATGAAACAACTATAACTCAGTCAATTCTTATCGTACGGGGATAAACAAAACATCGAATTAAAGGTTGAATAAAAAAAGCAAATTAAAAAAAAAAATCAAAAAACCCGACTGCCTTAAAAAAGCGAACTAAAAAGATAGAAACAAGATGACATAGGAAAATAGTAGAATGTACATATAATGGAAATCTTTTTTATTTACATTAAAATAGTTATTGTTATTATCCGTCTACAGCAGTGATGGCGAACCTAAGACCCGCAGGTCAGACATTGACCCACGCAGGCTTTAGAAATGACCCACGCGTTGATTTTTATAAACTTACTAATTGGTTTACCCTGTTTTACCCGGCATTGGGTAAACACGTACTAATTAAACACTTCTCAAATTTTCTTGTTTGTTATATCCTAGAATTCATTTCAACCTGAAAACGCCTTTATGGATCCCCATCTTGAATTACCAAATCTTAATAATATTCAAAATTAGGGGCCTCAAAATTTACGTACTAGTTTTTATTAAAATCCGTTGAAGTCAAGAAATGTTGGTCACCATATTGGATCCGCCATCTTCAATTTATAAATTCGGATAGAGGATTTGAAATCAGCGCCCCCAAAATTCCTTAAGCACCAATTTTCATGAAAATCTCTTCAAATTTAAAATTTTCAGCCGCTATCTTGAATCCGCAGTTTTGAAATCGAAAAAACATTAGCTTATATGTTAAGGTGAAATATGCACTATATTCAAAACAAAAATGAGGAATATCAATGCAAGCGTTTAGGCGTGATTGAGCAACAAACAAACTAACTTTCATTTTTATATATACATATATAGGAATTTTTTATCTCATAAAAGAGAACAGATAATCAAAGTTAAAAAAAAGAATATATATTTAATATCGAATGTTTTATAAAAAAAATATTGCCAACTGGACATTGCTTGGCTGATTTTCTATCATATTACTGAATCTACGTATACGTACACTGACGAGCAAAAGTGGTTATATGTTTCTAACTTTTCTGGTTTTCATAATGTCGCACATTACATAATTTCAATAAAAATATTTCAATTTAAATACATGTATATTTATTAAACAAAGCAAAATTTGTTTCAAAAAATTCATAAAATATTATATTATTACCTATGTACGTTAGGCAACCTTATTTGTACATTTCTTTATTCCTTGTTCATTCAAATACTCAGTGCAGGGGCAACTGCCGACTGGGCATGCTGTCACCTGATGCAGTAATTCATGGTATCACCCCATTTATATCTATTTTTTGAATTCGACCTTTATTTTTTGCTCTTCACATGCAATAGTAAAAGTTGTAAAACAAAAAGGGAACGTAAACCTTTTAGACGATTTTAAAAGTGAGAACTAACAAAAAGTAGTTTTTAACCATACTCCCCCCTCTTTCCAAATGACGCCACTGACTTAGTGACCCACGAGCTAGTACTAAATAAAATAATGAACAAAATATGACCCACTTCACAAAAAGGTTCGCCATCACTGGTCTAGAGCCGGCCAATGAAAAGGTGATCGATAAAATCGTGGAACCTGTAAAAATCATCCAAACAAATATGATAAATAATTGCTAAGATTTTCTTTTTTTTCGTTTTATTAAAAGTAAGAGACCCAAAAACCCCCCTATACCAATTTTCGCGTAAATCTGTTGATTTTCAAAATTTTCATCCGCCATCTTGGATCCGCCATTTTGAATTTTGCAAATTTGACCTCGGATTCGTGATCAGAGACCCTAAAAACCACTCTAAACCAATTTTGGTGTAAATCGGAATTATTTTCAAAAATTTCGTCCGCCATATTAGATTCGCCATTTTGAATTTTAAATCTGACAACGGATTCTTGTTCAGCGACCTCCAAAACACTTTTTCTCTGTCGGAATATTTCTTCAAAAATATGGATGACATTGATCCTGATGAGATGTAGTTTCAACAGGATGGCGTTACATGCCATATAGCGACACAAACCATCTATTTGTTGAAATCATGATCTGGCGATAAAATGATTCGTCTCCAAGGTGTGTCATCTGACACCTCTCAATTATTCCCTCTGGGGTAACGTGAGGTGACTGGTTGAAGCCAACATTGTTTATGTTACTAGTAACATACGGCCGACATTGCTCGAAAAAGTGACCTGACATTGGACTGATTAGAAAGAAACTTCAGCCCTTGTACCAAAGTAACAAAGTACTAATTAAACTTTTACCTTATTATAAATAATCCTAGCTGGTTTAGGTGATTTTACAATAGGTTTTTCTCTCTCCTCAAATTACTACGAGAAAGGCAAAAAAGAATTTATTTTTAATATTTTCCAAATTATTTATTCCTGTCAGTATTCAGTTTTCCTTAAGCTTCCCATATTTCTCAAATTCCGAGAAGAAAATAAGAAGCAAATTAAAAATGATTGTGTATCCACCACTTGAGGTACAAAACACCTCCTTAAGTTTTTTTTTATAAAGCAACCTGTAATACATTGTTATCATAATTAGACCCATATCCTTCTCTGAGCTCCAGATGGCGGGTTTTTATCCACCGGGAGCAGCTGAGGAAATCCCCAAATGCGCTGTTGCACACAAACCTGATTGAGAGCCGTGACCCGTCTGCTAAATAAATTTCCTCGAGCGGTTCATTAACTAGCATTAAGGAGATTCAGGCGCTGGTAATTAAAATATCTTTGGTTCAGAAACCAGTTTCCACCCGAGTAATCCTTCGTCTAAAGCGTGCACCTTACTCCAGCTAAATCCACTTACTGCCCGTATCTTACAAGATCCGATCCTTGTGATTAAAATTTAAATACTTCCCCAGAACCAGGTCCGGATACCTCGGGCAGGAGTCAAAGAACAGGGTGGCCCCGAATATCTTTCGTGCTGGCGAAAAAATAAGACCCGCAGCATGGTGAAGCCTTTTAATTAAATTTCCTCAACAGGGATAATTCCTTAATCCTCCAAAGTTTCTGGATTAGAAGGGTCAAGTGGCAGATCTGCTGCGATATTTTCAGCCAGCAGGGCCCGAAAGGTATCCATCATCATGTCATTCGGCAGGGTCACACCCTTTTCCCTATTAAATGGGCCATGTGAGGGCCTACCATGGGTCCCTAGCTTGGTCGAACCAAAATGCGACGCGCAATGGTGGCGGCAGCCCTAAATCCCACTTTAGATAAAGTCAGGTGAACCGGAAAACATGGAAATTACAAGGCGTTCTCGAGGGGTCGCCGCCGCGCCGGTTCTAATGAAAAGCAATTAATTAAAAGTCTTGCGGCTTCGGGATGTCAAAGTGCCAAACTAATTAAGTGATGCTGCTTTAGTTGATTATCGTTCGCTGAAAGAAAAAGAGTCCCATTCAGCGCCGTGAAATCAAGAAAAGGGTTTTACACTCTTACAATCTCACAATTATACGCGAGCATCCGAGGGTCACCTTTTAGTTTTAAGACATTATTTTCAATTGAGGTGAATTCATTGCTCTTTTAAGAGCAAACATCTTAACGCAGTACTCTAATTAAAATTTAAAAGGGGTAAAACCAGATGATGTTTTGAACAGATTTAGTAATATTTTGCAATTAATCAGTGTGATTTCTGCAAGGTTGTCTTAATTAAAATACATGCTATGTTTTCATGCGTATATCAATTTTCAAAATGTATATTTCACAACCGACACTTTTGTTATAGGAACACAGCGCATAATATGCAATTTAAAATGTGAATACTATTTGGTATGATGGAAAAATCACGCACGAACACAAAAGTTGAATAATAACTTTCCATTGCACTAATATTTTAAAAGTAAGGTACATCTAAAAATTCCGAAATGGAATATCCCACCTTCATCTTATAATTAATATTCACAGGTATAACAATGAAAAATAATGCCAAAATAACCATGAATTTTTTGATGACCGTTAGCAGACCAAATAATTACTAAAATTAATTGCAATTTGATAACACTAACAAGGAAACGTTCTCAAGTGTGTCTCACCGATTTTGATGAAATTGAAATATGTTATAGAGTATCGAAAAATAAGAGACACATATTTTTTTTATCTGCGGATACGCACAGTTAGGAGGCGAAAACCACCCCTAAAGTTTACCCCCAAAAACAGTTTTTCCTAAATATTTCAAGTTCTAATGAATTTCTTCGAATGAAACAAAATGGAAATTATGTCTCAAAAATATTATACTATATACGGGAACCGGATTACTGACAAAAGAGTAATCCGGTTCCCGGGGGTGGCAACCCTTATTTTTTATTGCAGAAAAACAATTTTTTTTATATTTTAGCGTCATAACAAAAACAGTTTTAATTAAAAATCATTGAAAAATATTTTTTTACATACGATTTTGAAAAATAAAGTTGACATGTTTTTACGTTTTCGTACAAAAAGCTCCTCAAGGGGGTTAACAACCCCTAGCACTAATACGTAAATGATGTAAATTCTTTCAGACATCAGTTTCTTCGTGAAAACCAGTATTAAGGGGTTTTTGGAGTCGCTGATGATGAATCTTATGTTAAATGTAAAAATTTCACAATGGCGGATCCAACATGGCGAACAAACTTTTGAAAAATACACCAATTTTCAGAAAAAAAACAATAAATAAAAGTACCCCTAAATGTGCGTATCCGCAGATAAAAAAAATACGTATCTCTTATTTTTCGATACTCTATAACATATTTCAATTTCATCAAAATCGGTGAGACACACCTGAGAACGTTTCCTTGTAAGTCCTATCATACATTTAACCCTTTACAGCGCCATGTGACATTTCTGTAACAAACCTCAAAAACCCCGCCAGAATACGCACCGAATGTATTTAGTTCATTCAAATCGGTGCCACTTGGCTGTCACACACTATTGAACAACGTAGTATCCACGGAAATCATCATAGACAGCGTACACTGTTAACAATTAATAGATTAGAATTTCGCCCGTAATTGAAAGTGACAAGTTGAAATTCGTGCAAATTTTGAATTTTGCAAAAAAAATACAAAAAGTGTGCAAAATTGTGTTATTTTCTTGGAAACCTATAGATAAGTGAATGAATATGTTCCTTCTATACCAAATAAGGTTTTTTGTTTACGTTTAACTCAATTTTATAGTAATGTTACACTCCCTTAAATGTGAAATAAATAATTAATACTACATATTTTTTAATTTCTGAGAAATACGTATTTCTTTATTTCCCTAAACCTGTCCATTTTTAACATAATTTTAATGTTTTATGATCTTGGACTATAAAGGATTAAATTAACTATGAAGTACTTGGACAATTAATTGACATTAAAATATTCAGCTGCATCTAGTTGACCCAAAAAGACAATTTTTATCAGATGAATTAACATGGTATTATTGTTGAATCAACAAGAAAATTTTTTTTTTCAGTGTTCTGTGGAAATATATTTTCCCTTTTACGAATTTCAAGAATTTGCACCTTATAAAAATTACTTGCATAAATTGAAAATGTATGTGGATTAAATAACGTAAATAACATATAATTTTTATGACATTTTTTACGCAGTTTAAGAATCTGGAAACAAACTTCCACCATATCAAGTTTTTTAAAAAAATTGGATTCAAAAGTGGAAAAAATCATTTTATAATCATTTTTTAAAATCTATTAAAAATAACGAAGTTTGGCAGAATGTCAAAATGATACTCGCTTGAGATCTAAGCTATATATATATATGTAAAGTGAAATTTTACTATAAATCTTACTGATATATTTTGTAGGAGCCGATTTGTCACAAAAAGGTTTCAGTTTCCATGTGCTTTTCTATTCTACTCTATTTTGCAGGACGATTCTAAGATTTTATTTGAAAAATTATATTAATGTTGTTATGTAGATTCAAAAAATACTGAATTATGCTTTTTCTGCCGTTTCAGGTTTAAGATCTGCTGATTTGATCTGTGTTGGGTTCAAAAAAGGACAAAACATTCACTGTTTGGTCCCGAAGGAACTTAATCCCCAAAAACCCGACTGATCCGCTTTTAACGCGGAGGGATTTCGTGTAATTCGATCTGGGACAGAAGAGCCCTCCGCGCAAGATAAAAAAGCGACGAAGAAAGAGGCTCAATCAATTGGCACCGCCGAGGTAACAAGCCCCGCAGGAGGAGGGTCGGGTCTGCGGCTGGGCGAGGACAAGGGCACCCTGTGCTGAGGCCTGATGGGAAACACCCTGTGATACGACAACGCACAGAAACGCATCCTGCCCCGCGGCATCGCAATATGTACGATCACTGCGTAGACGGCCTCACTGGGGTGACGGGCGATTTCCACGGAGCACCAAATTTCACCAACTGCAGCAACATTACGGTGGCGGAGCCCGACGGGGACGAGCAATGGCCGCTGGAGCGAGTCGTGTCGATGGTGGTGCCCGTGTTCTTCGGCCTAATCGGATTAGCCGGCTTATTAGGCAACGCTCTGGTAATTTTAGGTGAGTGCTAATCATATTCGAAGGTGGATTAATCCCTCTCCCCCCATCAACCGAAACACATTGCTCCACTCTGGGCAATTTTAGGAAATTTTGGCCTGGAGCCCGGGTTGATTGTGTTATCCCGCCAGTGCAGGCCAAGCTCCAGCCGCTCTTCGCCTTAGTTAGTGACTAGTGAGGGTAATTCTGTCACAGAAGCCCCCAAATTACCAGGGCTAAATAATGAAATTCATCCTCTTGATAACCACTAAAATTTGTTAGTTGGCGGTGTTCTGGTGGCTCATTCACGCTTCTAAGGTAATCTCGTTACGTTAGTGCCGCAAACCTTTTGGTCAATTACATTTCTGGAAAAGAATGTTTGAGTAAGCAAGTGGACGATGATGTTGGACCCGAGCTGGTCCGATAAACCACATGAATTGCGGGTTTATTGGCAGCAAATTAACCCCATAATGAGGAATGTTAGCATCTGCTAGTAAAGGGATGAAGCCGTTGTTTTAGTAGCAATTCGTAGGCCAGTGCTAAAACTATAGTTATTTATGTATTTATTGGCGGCGGTCCTAGCCTATCTGCCGCCGGGGTGTAAACACTACCTTGGCGCCCTCAGCTGATGTGGAAGTTGGGTGAACTACACTAAGTAAAATGAGCATCTTATATTTAAAGAAATCATTTAAAAAAGGGAACCAAGGAGAAAAATCAGACTTCCTATTTTTAAAGAAATATTATTTTATTATTATTTTTAAACCTTTAAAAAAGCTGGACTTAGAAATTTATCATTAAATTAAAGATATCATTTTACTTATTATAAGAAAATACAATGTCTTTAAAATAAGTTGAATCGGTATGAAATTAGCATAATATTACTACACTTTAGAAAATTTGCTATACCTAAATTAAAGAACAAATTAATTTGAATTAAAAAAAAGCGGCCAAGTGCGAGTCGGACTCGCCCATGAAGGGTTCCGTAGCAGCAAGTAACATAATATAAAAGTTCTTGTTATTATTAGAAAATAATGGTTCACGGTTATGTTTATGAAATTAAATGTCTTTTATTTTATTTTTATATTTGAGTTGATTGAATGAAAGGTAAATTGCGGTTTACGATTTATGACGTATTAAAAAAAAACTTCGCACTAGATCTCGTTCAAACCAATTTTCGGTGGAAGTTTGCATGGTAATATACATCATATATTTTTTTTAGTTTTATCATTCTCTTATTTTAGAAGTTACAGGGGGGGGACACACATTTTACCACTTTGGAAGTGTCTCTCGCGCAAACTATTCAGTTTAGAAAAAAATAATATTAGAAACCTCAATATCATTTTTGAAGACCTATCCATAGATACCCCACACGTATGGGTTTGATGAAAAAAAATTGTTGAGTTTCAGTTCTAAGTATGGGGAACCCCTAAAATTTATTGTTTTTTTTCTATTTTTGTGTGAAAATCTTAATGCGGTTCGCAGAATACATCTACTTACCAAGTTTCAACAGTATAGTTCTTATAGTTTCGGAAAAAAGTGGCTGTGACATACGGACGGACAGACAGACAGACATGACGAATCCATAAGGGTTCCATTTTTTGCCATTTGGCTACGGAACCCTAAAAAGCATCTACATGATTTGATGAAGATGCTTTCTTGTTACTAAATTTGCCTTTGTTATAATTTACACTTGGTGAAAAGAAATGTTCCATTGGCTCCGTATGTAAGTAAATATTTCTAAAGTAAGCAAGTAAATAAATTATTGACATGTAACATAATGGACTAATCGTGTTTAGGTGAGTTTTTTTAATGATCTGATCTGGATTTGCAATTTTGCATTGAACACACCAAAGATTTTAAAATTTCCAGTAAGTGCAACAAATTGCCATAATTTTTATCAATTTAAACTTGAAATTCAAATTCATTAATTTTTCATTTTTTGATACAAAATGGATATAGATCAATACAATTTGATGTTTCTTTAGGTAAATTAAATAGTTTTTCTATGAGTAAATACTCAAAAATTTCAATTCAATGCAAACTTCCATATCTAAATCAGATTATTAAGAAAATCTAGCTTATATGATCTGTATGATTTCTACAGAAGCATATGGTGCGATTATCGTTCCCCTTCTTTCGCACTCTGGCGTCAAATTTACACTTTTAACCCTTAAAACCACATTTTGCTTATAAAATCCTACACTGATTATTTAATGAAAGCAAACGAATTACCTCCTTTAAAAGTTATGGAAATACTTTCTTGCTACCCGACGACATTTATCAATGAATCTAAATCTAAAACAGTATAAGATCATTCAGAAAAAAATTTAAATAGCATGTCGAAACGAAAATTAATTCTGGAGACATTCCTCATTTCCAGATCCCACCCTAATAAATCCTATCCTAGCAATGAAAAATAAAAATAAATATAAGTTCTGTCCTCCCACTGTAGCACGAAATTTGTCAAATTTTTAAATGCCTATGACAGGAGATTGAGCGGTCTATTTTTAAATATGTCTTATATGCCTGAGTGGGTTTTTATATTTAAATAAATATTTTGTATGAAGGATAATTATATTTCTTAATATATAAAAGATGATTTTAAGGGCCGGAAATGAAAAATTATAAAAAAATCATCACAATTTCGGAGCGCATGTCATGGCTGTCACTTCCAGTGTGCGAAAGAGAGGGCACAGAACATGCGTACATATATATATATTTGTGAAGAATGTGCGGGAGCACATTGGAGAGTTTTAATCCTTAAAGGTCTGGAAGTATTACATTTTTCATAGGAAGAAAACCTGCGTACTAAACATTTTGCACTGGTCCGTTAAGGATTAAATTAGTAAATTTCCATTAAGCTGAACTACACTACAGTGAAGGCAAGATGGCGACATTTTAACAATTTATATGCACAAATTTTATATCATGCTCCCTATCAAATATTATACACCAACTCCCCTGGTGTCCGTCGACAAAAACGTCGAGATTTTGACATGAGAATATTTCGAAGGAACGGGACATTTTTGACATTGGAAAAACGCTTTATTCACATACAAGTGTAAAGACACGCAATGACCTCTCTCTAGTTCGTTTGTTACTCCTAATAATAACCTAAGTTTAAAATGTAGCTCTTGTTTAATGTTAAATAAAATTAATATTATATTTATTTTGATGAAATTGAAAATGTTATAGAGAATCGAAAAATAAGAGATATGCATTTTTTTATCTGCAGACACTCACATTTAGGGTGTGAAAACCACCCCTAAAGTTTACCCCCAAAAACAGTTTTTCCTAAATATTTCAAGTTCTAATGAATTTTTTCGAATGAAACAAATTGGAAATCATGTCTCATAAATATACTAACCTTTTGTAAGTAATCCGGTTCCCGGGGGTGGCAAACCTTATTTTTTATTGCAGAAAAACGATTTTTTTGCATATTTTTGCGTCACAATAATACCAGTTTTAGTTAAAAATCATTGAAAAATATTTGTTTACATACGATTTTGAAAAATAAAGTTGACCTATTTTTGTGTTTTCGTAAAAAAAGCTCCTCAAGGGGTAAACAACCCCTAGCACTAATACGTAAATGATGTATATTCGTTGGGACATCAGCTTTTTCGTGAAAACCAGTATTAAGGGGTTTTTGGAGTCGCTGATTACGAATCTGATGTTAAATTTAAAAAATTCAAAATGGCGAATCCAACATGGCGGAATAATTTTTGAAAATAAAAACAATAAATAAATTTACCCCCTAAATGTACGTATCCGCAGATAAAAAAAAAATACGTGTCTCTTATTTTTCGATACTCTATAACATATTTAAATTTCATCAAAATCGGTGAGACACACCTGAGAACGTTTCCTTGTTAGTGATCGGTCTTGTGCTCAGGGCTTCGGCGGCCCCCATGGTAGAGCCGCCCCTGTCTAGAAAGTAGTGAAGTCGTGGAGAGCGTACGGAGGGGCGGTGGAGGTGGTCAAAGCCCACCTTCTTAATACGATTGTGGAGTAATTACGCGACGATTACCACCCATAAAAAAGGTACACTTCCACAAAGATCAATTTGTAAAAAGAAAATATTAAGACAATGGGCATTTTGTAAAAGGAAAATCTCAAATTAATGCGCAATTTGGTACAAATATGGCAACACGCAATAAGCTAACCACTAGAATAACATTCGGTTCTAGAGTACGCAAAAGAAAACGAATTGCGTCCTAATAGAATAAACACAAAAAAGCTGCTTACTATAATACACCCCAACCTTGTTCATGAGGGTGTGCCTTTTTTATGGGGGATGGTAGCAGCAAAAATTTATGGGGGAAAGGGATGATCTCCACCCAACCTTCGGGTTATTTTCCAGACAATTACCAACTTAAGTACCCACTTTTCTCCCAAAAATTATGCACGATTTAAACTTTAAAAATAAAAATTGAGAAACGTAAACAACACCGAATTCGGACCCGGTCTCCAGGGTGATAAGCGCGTGCACAAGCTTCGGCGCCAATCTTCTTCTGTTGGCATGTGTCGGAGAAAAAAATACTTAAGTTACTGTCCAAGGGCTACTTAAAATTGGTCTCCTCCATTTTCATCATTTTATGTTTATTTCTGGCAACATAATATTTGTGTAGTTCTTTGAAAATGCGTATTACTAATGGATTTGTGAGTGTTTTTGTTGAAAATAATGTCCAAGCCGCGTGTGATAACGTAGCTGCAACTAAAAGTTTAACTTTAGAAGAATCTGGACAACAGCTGTTTTTTGTGGCATTCTATTGCTACACCCGGTAGCTTTCCCCTTCTTCTTCACCTGAGTTCAATTTGACGGATCTTGGTAGTTCTAGTGTTAATTTAGAATTTGAATGTACTAATTTTTTTTTTAGTTAACTTATTATGCGCAAGGTATAACCTACAACCACATTAACCACATTTCTCATTGTAAATAAAGATTAATATTGAAAGGACACTTTTTCTGATTTTTTTTAAATTAATCATGTTGTTTTGAACGTTGCTTCTATAAATAATTGAGTAACATTTCATGAACATTTTGTGCAAAATTTCATTCAATAGATATTAATAATTCTTTTCAAAAACTGTTGAACAGATCAACACGGAATTTTTTCAATATTTTCCAGAAAGTAGTGCTCAATTAACCCATTAATGGCGAAGCGGACATTTCACAGTCGATTGGGTTTTCGTCCATAAAAAGCCTAAGACCAACTAAATACTATTAGAAAAAAACATTTTCTTAAGTAAAAAGACCTGCTCTTTCCGAATCTGAGGTCAGAATGGAAAAATGTGGACCAAAAATTAAATATGGTCGCCCAAAGATGCCTAAACTTGAAGCATCGAATCTTAGAAATGACGTTTCAAAGTAACTCATACTGTATCTTTGGAATGCATAACAAGAACAGATAACATGAAAATGTTAGTAACAAATATTTTCAAGATGGCGGCTCCAATATAACAAACAATTTTTCTTTGCAAATTTAGAGCATGCAAGTAGTTATTACTTTTGTTTTTGAGGTCGCTGATTTGAAATTTAATATCAGATTTTCATTTTACAAAATGGCGTATCCAATATGACCGACATTACAACAAAAAGTTTTTTCTTTGCAAATACAGTGCATGCGGATAGTCATTATACATGTTTTTGAGGCCGCTGATTTAAAAAATCGTATCGGATTTTCATTTTACATAATGGTGGATCCAATATGGCCACTGCAATAATAAAATACTCAATTGCTTTCAAATGTCATGAGTTTTTAACACTAGATTTACCACGACCAGTCAAATTGACTGGTACTCAATTTATTCTCTGAATTGATTAAAATTTGTAAAGTTATCTCCTAAGAGTTATGCCAAAGCTTATTATGGTTCAAAATTACGACATATCAAAGACTTTATTCCCATTTATAGTTACTAATTTAAATGTAAAAACACAACACTTTAAAGGTACCGAAAATTATAAAAATTACAGGTTTTCGCGCTGGTAAATCTAGTGTTAAAATGTTGCTGTTCGTTTGTCATCTATAATGTTGTCCGACAAAATTGCACATTTCCTGGTATCGTTTCACTTTTTTAAACTTGTAAAATGTAGTTTCATTAAAATAATTTTTCCCTATATTTTTCCAAAAATATCTAAAGTCCAAACATGTTAGAAATATTGCACCACTTTTGGCTGAAACGAATCTTTAAGAACATAATTTTCGATACATTTACTTTTCTTTCGATACAAAGAAAGCTTGTTGGGATTCCCCGAATTTTCAATGCATTTATAGATTTTTTTATTCCGCCGCCCTGTGCTATAGCCTAAACTGTCCATACGTAAAAGTTGTTTTATATATCACTGTCAGCACCCATTTGCAGAAATTTGTTCGACTTAGTCTGTCTTATGGATTTTCGATGATCTCCTTGTCAGCTTAACAAAAGCTAAGTGCTCGTGATTTCTTGTAACATGAATTGAACGGAACGCTTAATGGTATTATTATACTGGCTTATTTTGGAGCTAAGACTTGTTAGAAAAATTGAAAAAGATTAGGTATACCTATAAAAGATAGCAAAACATCATAATTCAGAAGATTTGCACGCTTCCGAGCTTAACAGTTGAAATGTCTCCGATAAGAACCACGGCTTATTTTGAAACGAGTCAACGTCATGCTTATTGCTTCGTCACTTCGTGGAACAAACTCTCGGCCGTGTTTAATTTTATGTTATATTAGAATTGGCTAACTTAATCTTACTTGACTTTAAAGATTGGGAAATTTTAATTTTGAGATAATAATTTTGGTGCTTTTGTGATTTATATAAATAACTCCACGAAAATTTTAAAGAAGAGTTTCATACTCACTACTTTTCATTTATTGAAAAAAAAGGCTTCATGTGTATATTATATCTCAAGATTGATTCATCTCAAATATACTTATATTTTCCATTTTTGAATGTTTCACGACAAATTCTAGATTTTTTCGCAACTTTATTGGATTTAAAATGTTTAAAATTTTCAGAATAAAAGAAACTGTTAAGCTTAAGCTTATTTCAAGAAAATTACAGGGTGTCCAATAGGAAATCGCGAAAACTAGTGGGTCACAATTTTTTAACAAATGGATAGATCGGTAAAATGTAAATACTTTTTAATAAAGAACAGTCGTCATTTTTATTTCATGCCCATTTTATTATAAAAAAATTAAATCTATTTAATACAAACCATTAATTTAAAAATATAGTGAAAAACGTGAATTATTAATAATATATATTTGTGAGATGTGAACCATCTACATAAAAGGTATCTAACTGCATTTCTTTGAATCTTCTGTCGCCGGAGAGAAGTACAAAGGGATGTTAGAGACCAAATCCTTTCTCATGCGTTAAATCTTTTTTTTTTTATTCAAGACGGAGCAGCACCTCATCACACACAAGAAGTATCATCAATAAATTTTATGGCGATCGAGTTATTGGCCTAGGGTAACCACGCTTTGCTAGGGGAAAAGGAATAGAATAGCCACATTACTCGTCAGATTTCATTCGATTTGATTTCTTTTTATGGGGCTACATTAAATATCTCTGCTATGAAAATAACCAAAAAACAGTTGAGAATTTTATTAAAGACATTGGGAAGATCGTCAATGGCATTTCAAATGAAACGTTAGAAGATGTATTTAATAGTTTTAGAAAGCATATGGATATATGTGTCAAATTAGATGATTAACACACAGGTTGAAATCTGTATATTAAACTTATCTTTGTGAATTTTTTTCGAAGAAATGATTGAATTTATTTATTTCCAATTAAAGTACATATATTAAGTAATGTTTCAAGAATACTCTATAAAATTTTCAAAGCAAAATATTAAGAAATGAGCCTCTGGTAATCAAACATGCGTAGACTCTATAAAAAAAATTGCATTTTCCAGTGGACATCAGAACTCGACACTGAATCATCTAAAATCAAAAAATCAAAACTATTTTGTTAGTTTAAGAGTTTCTCTAGGTAGTGACGTTGAGTTTTAATTTTTAAAATTTTTTTTCAATTTTTGACATCACTTAGAAATCAAAAAAAATGAAATTTTGAAAAAAAAATTGTTAAAATTCAGCACATTTGTTATTTTAAAACGGAAAATAATTAAAAAAAATTAGAAAATCTCGACGTCACTACCTCATAAAGTGTGTAGAGAAAGCCTGTACAAAATTTCAAGAGGATCGGTTCAGTAGTTTTTAAGATACAGTGTCCACCGACTTTAAAAATAGTAGTTTTGAGAAAAACGCATTTAAAGATTTTTATTATTGTTCTTCGAAATACTCACACCGCTGAAAACTGTATCGAGAGTAGGGATATTTAAAGTGTTGTATCTCTGGCAGTTTTGCTCCGATCGACTTGAAACTTTCACAGGATATTTTTGAAGATGTCTACTTTCATAAAAAAAAATGAAAAAATTGAAAATTTCAACCTGTAAATATTGTGTTGAGTGTAGGTAAATTTAAATTAAGTAATTATTAGATTAATGTGATTTTTCCTTGCTTTTAATATTATTATTCAAATAACAGCACAACCTCGGTTCCTTGGAAATTTTGACAAAAAATTTAGAAATACGATATGGGTGAACTTTCCATTGAACAAAAAAAAGCAGTAAATTTTCTGAATTTAAAACGAGTTTTTTTTTTCATTTTTTGTTCAGTAAGAATTTCACAAAGATTGATTCGTTGTCTGATTTGCTCCATCTCGATTGGCAATCTTCTAAGTAATGTAGATAGAACCATTTTATATAAGATGCCTTTCTTTTCCAACACATCACCATGTCTGTATGCAAATAAGGAATTGTTCTTTGGCAGAGGGATAAAGTAATTTGTAAAAATAACTCATTCTAACTATCTCAAATTGGAGCGTCTCAATCTCAGATAAGACAGCATATATTTCCCAAACCCCCATCTTTCGTATTCAGGGAAATCGCATCAATTTGCTAAAGTATCTCAAACTCCCGGGAGCTGCCAAATGCATCGAATTCCCGAAATATTTGCACACATCAATCTTATCCAGTCCGCGTACGATATTGGATATTGCAATCCCGATCGATCTCCGAAGCAATTGCTGCTCCGGGATTACATTCAACAAACAAAATCATCCCATATATTCCCCTGGGAAATAGGTTGCCCTTTATAAGAGTTGTCCTGCTCGAAGGGATTCGCTGGTCATTGACACGGCGCCGCTCTGATTCATTTCACATATTGTCCTTCCGCTTTGGTGTCTTACAATACCGATGAAAAAGTTTATCCCTTCAGCATTATTTTCACACTAAAGCTCTTCCGAGGGCGCTGATTCCTTCGGTGAAAGGAAAAAGGGCAAAGATGTCCTTCTGCCGTTGTTTCTGCGATTTGCAGTATGAGAGGTGATTTTCTAACCCACACAAACACTTCATGGACCAGTCCGAAGAAAAATGGCAGAACAAAAAACTTATTTACTTACTCTCAGATGAGAGGATGCTTGGGTGCCTGAATCCTGGCTGGCGGAAATTGATGGTCGAGCAGACGACAACTTCTTTATTGGGTGAAGTCATCATCCTCAATTGCACCTTCGCGTAGATGTGCCAGTGTAGGTGTAGGTGCCCTTTGAATTGATTCATCAGATGCTCTGTCGACCAAGATTGCGTTATCGGACGGGACCACCAAATCGGCCCCTCGGGCTAGTAAAGGTGCTGACTCGAATCGACCTGAATTATTTATGAAAGCACAAAACTCGGAAAATTGATAGTCGATCGGTTCCGGTTAAATGAAATCCAGCACGAAGATGGGATTGTGTCCGAAAAAGGTATTTTTTCTGGCCAAGTAAGCCGACGACGTCTGCTTCTTTTTTTGTTCCGCGCTGATGGGTAAAATTTATTTTCTGCTGAACCCCTCCCTCAACTTGCTGGATGTTCCTCCGGGAATAAGGACAACGAAATAGGATATGGATTATTTGGGAGCCTTCATCACAGTTCAGCCCAGCACGGAAGAAGAGTGTTATAAAATTTAACATGACTCCTTCACCTTAATACAATCTATCAGATCTTCCTGATCGCTTAAAGGGTGGCTTTTCTTCCCGTAGTTTTATAAGAACACCTCATATGAGGGGGAGTGGGTAAGCGGAGTATTTTATAGCTCGCACAGAAATATTGAAATTGCAGGCTCCTTTACTGACTTTTCATGCTTAGAGGAAATTTAATTCAGAGCACTGTACCGTGGCATCATCTGGAAGGAAGATGCTCGTTTGAAAAGGGGTTCTTTTATGGTAAGATTGTGCCCTCTTTCTCATACATTTTAAGACGGAAGTTGCAAAATTGTATAGAAGATTCGAGCCATATAAATATACTATACTCGTAATTTTTAGATTTATCGGATTTAAAGTATGCAATTGGGAAAATTCATTTATTTATTTTCGTATAAGTTTAAGGATTCTCTCGATGGTGAATCGGATAATGGCGAGGATTTTATGAGTCAATGAAATTTTTGATATATATGAGTTTAAATTTTTATAAATTTTGTATTCGGACAAACACATTAGAGGTATTCAAAGTTTCCTGTATTTCCTGTTTTATCATTGTATGTAGTGTGAAATTTTAACTATTTCCATAGTTTTTATTGATAATTTTTTTAAGCGCGTCCGGATTTTGAATTTAAATAAAGCACATAAAAAATCAGCAAGTGACCGTAAATTTTGGTTCAGACGGAAGATAATTTTTTAACATTTAATATTTAAATTCAATTTCGGGTATATGACTATCGTTGCTACAAATTTCATAGCGCATCCTATCAGTCCAAGATTTTACCACTTTTTTTTAAACACTTTGGACCGTATAATCGCAATGACACGTCAATCGAAGTTGTTATATCACATCACAATAACACCATGAATATCACGTTATGCCCGATTATTTGGCCTATAAAATTCACGAAGTACTCTAAAAGTTTTTATAATTCAGTCCTGATTTCCGAAACAAATTTGTACGATTTAGGAATTATTGCTGCGGTGTATATTTTTCTATGATTATTTGTTATACCATACTAAATAAAAATGACATTGACACTTACAACAAATTACATATCATTTAATAGTTATCCTTATCGAAAATTCGGCGCCTCTTATAAAAACGACCACTATAGTTGTTCTAATTTAGAATCCACTTGTCTACTTTTGATGTACCTATTTAACGTATTTAAATTAAATTAATTTTTTTTATTCTGAAATTTTACGTGCATTTTCGACATAAGAAATATTAATCTTTGGAAAGGAGTTGCTTTTTCGACGTATATTTTTTTTTTTTAGTTTACCAGACACGTGTGACATTTTCATACAAAATTCGAAGTTTGAACTTAAAACATCCATCTTTCTTTTGAGAATCGTTATTTTTTAAAACCATCAAAGTTCACAAATTCAAAATTTGAGGTTATTAATGTATTTTTTTTTTAATTTCGTTGAAACTTAGAAAAAATTAACCTTATTCACATGATTTTTCACTTTAATTGAAAATTGCTTCCGTGGTTAATCGAAAACAACTCTCTTTGTGACTCAACAAAGACGCCTTTACAACTGAAGCTTATCGCTTTGAAACTCAGATTTATTTTTTCGGTCTTTTCATTCCCTCTACGCAAACTGTACACAAAAGAATTTGAATAAAACTGATCACTATTGAATGAACCTTCGATTCGAGCCAGAACAGTTCAAATTACTCAAAGGGTATGGTATAGCATATAAATTGCAATTCACTATTAAATAGATTGTACCAAACGACTTTGGTTCGAAAAAAGAGTGTGATTGTTGCTAAACGAATTTTCTGGATTTTTACGATTATTGGTCGATTAGACCTAGTTTTTGATATTTGATTATCACTGGAAGGAAATTTCATAGCAATAAGGTGAAGTTGGATCAATAGGTAGGATAGACCTACGTGGATAATTGGAATTTAGCAAATGAATACACTTTTAGAGCGGATTAAGTGTAAATTGATAGCATACTGAATGCCTTTTAGTTTCAGGAGGTTGTAAGACTTATGTTAGATAGTTAAAACAAGACAATTTATGATTAAATAGTTTTAAAAGGAGATTTATACATATAGAGATTTTATTTTGCTGCTTTTCCTCTACCGCAATGGGGCCTTACAAAATTAAATTAAATACATAGCTAAGCAAAATAGAAAACGCATCTCAGTTGTAAAAAAAAAAAAAAATCCAATCTCTGAAAACTTTAACAAATAACTCTAAATGAAATTATATTATATTATCCGGCACAATAGTAAGAAATAAATAAAACTTTAAAGATTTATTGGAAATGACGTCATATTAAAATTTAAATTCTTCGAAAATTAAAAAGAAATGTGTGTAGGAATATTATTAAAATATTATCATTATCTAAGGAAATCGATGAGCCACAAAAATTTAGTAAAAATACGCAAAAAAACAAAAAACAAAAAAGCTTTGACAATTTTCAATATTTTTAATAAATTTTGACTTTGAGATTCTTGAGAGATAGTTAATTTGGGCGGAATTTGGGCGAAGGCAGATGGTGTAATTTTGCCGGCCAGCCGCTCGGCGGGTAAAATTGTAACACTGGTGCCAGGTGTGGGGTTCCCGGAACCCTCCTAACCGGGGGCAACCCCACAATCCCTCTAGCGTCCAGGGCGTCAATGACGGCGATCGTGCAGCCATCTTCGGCAGCCGATCGTTGATGCAGCCGCGGTTCTCCTCTGCCACAACGGCCGCGTTTTTCACTGCCGCAGTGACATTGTGGCAGTTGTATTTCGTACCCGCGTGCGCCTCCCGCGCTCTTGTCCTCTGCCACAATGGCCGCGTTTTTCACTGCCGCAGTGACGTTGTGGCAGTTGTATTTCGCGCGCGTATCGCGGCTGCAGCCATGCCGTCGCTGCATCCATGGTAGCATTGGCCATGGCGTCCTGAATGCCGCATGAAGTTGCTCGGATGGAACTTCGAGCTTCTGAGGAGGGAGTACTGTTACAGAATTTGCCTTCGCTTATACTTCACACTTGAAGTTGCGATCGGGCAGATATAGGGATTAGCTTTCGATCCCTCCTTTGTGAGTGTCTATGGCAGAGAAGCCAAGCGCCATACTGAAGAGATCAGCTTGGCTTCTCGGATCGAAACACTCATCGATTTTTTTGGCTCGTCTACTTCGGTGGACGAGTAATATTCTTAATAAAAATGTCCCTACGTCCGTCTGTCTGTCCGTTAGTCGCGGAATTTGGGTGAAGGCAGATGGTGTAATTTTGCCGGCCAGCCGCTCGGCGGGCAAAATTGTAACACTATTATTAATTCATACTGACTTCCTTCATCAACTTCTGAACAATTTGTCGTAAAACAATCAAAAGATAGTGAAATTACACAAATTCTGTCTTTTTACAAAAAACTAAAAAAGTAAAACTTAAAGCTCTCTTTTCAGCCCCAAAGTCTGTGTTGGGATAAATAAAATTCAAGCCAATTGATAAAGATGAAAATTTTTGTTTAATTACTACATCAACTAATATATGTCTTCTGTGGAAATTTTACTTTGGTGTCTTGTTTGATGGAAATTAGATAAATTTCGCCTTATAAGATCTTTTATTTGAAATTCTAAAAATTTTACATTTTTGCAAGAAGTAAGTTAAATGTAAATAAGAAATGTTTATTTTTTTCATTGATTACATGGGTCAACATTTTATCTAGGCTTGTGCACGGGAATCGAAGATTTTATTCTAGGGTTTTTGGGGTCGCTGATTATGATGAGCGGGTCGGTTAGGCTCCATTACGTCAAGTTTCAGGTTATTTGAAGGTCAAACTGTCAAAAAACCTTCTAAAAATTTGAAAAAATTCATGAAAATGTTTTTGAGGTCGTCGAAACCGAATCCGATGTTTAAATTAAAAGTAAAAATGAACACCGGATTCGGATTCAGCGACCTCAAAAACACGTCCATGAATGTTTTCAGATTTTTGTAAGGTTTTTTGACCGTTTGATCTTCAAATGAGGTAGTCTGAACTCAGATTCAGATTAAGGGTAGAAAACATACGTATGAAGTTTTTCAGATTTTTCGGATAGTAGGTACTTAGAATTTTTGTCTCAAAAATCCCTCAAATGACCTTGAATGACCTCGAGGATCCATGCAAAGTAAAAATAAACACCGGATTCGGATTCATTGACCTCAAGAACATGTCCATGAATTTTTTTCAGATTTTTGGAAGGTTTTTTTGATCGTTTGACCTTCGAATGACCTTGAACTTGACGTGATGGAGCCTAACCCAACCCCAACCCGCTCATCGTAATCAGCGACCCCAAAAACCCTAGGGTACCATTTTCGATTCCCGTGCACAAGCTTAGATAAAATGTTGACCTGTGTTATTTTATTCACAATAGCATTACCTACATAAAAAAATTGGAAATAAAATCGAGCTTGGAAAGTGAAAATTGACCTTACAGATTTATATATAATGTTAATGTATAACAACAACAAAAAAAATATTGTATTTAATATTTTGCAACTATACGACTTGACATTTGTAAATACCGACTGATAGAGTTAATTACATTTTATTTAACTTTTATTATTACATACTATATTTCTCCAATGTTTATTGTGAAAGGTACAAAGTTCCTTGCATTAATATAATAATATGCTTCCAAAAGCTTGACGACCTCTCGCTGTTGAGCAAAATCCATTTCATAAATATCACAGTCGTTACAAACACAATCGCGTTTGCATTGTTGCATTATTTAAGATAATGTTTAAAGCAATATTTGCAATAAACCATAACGCTTTGAGTCCTTCTCACTCTTCGACGTGGGCAATAGACTGTATGTGTCCAGTACGCTGAGTACCTGCGAGGCACGATGCCTATAAAAAATATAGTAATTAAGGGAAAAAGGCACGCATGTTGCAGCCATTGCTACTTTAAGCCTCATACGTAGAAGTTTCACCCATTACATTAATTTATGCAAATACAACTTTTATTTTTCTACCTATTTTCAACATCAAAAAAAGTGTTTTATTGAATTTATTATTATTTTATTAATTATCGAATAATTTGCGTAATTTTCATTTTTTAGGAATTTATTAATCCCCCCAGGTTCCCGTTTAATTTTGGAAGACCGCCAACAGAGTAAGATAAAAGTTCTCGTAAAATGGTTTTGATCACATTTTTTCAAACACATGCAACAAGTATTTCTTTGGACATGAATCAACAAAAATGTCCCTGGACGTATTATTCATATCTTTTGGTCACGAAACTGAGTTCCATTGTTCTGCGAGACGCGTTGACAGGATTAATTTAATAAATTCCCGGAATATGCCCACCTACGGGCAAAGGACGGAAAATAATGTCAAAAAAGTAGGAGAAGTATTATATTTACTCTCAATTTGATTAAAAATACTAGTGGGTGGTTCATTTGCATGTTTGTCTTTTTCGCAATAACCATTCTTCAATGTTAAGGTGGACGGGTATCCAATTTATATTTTAGTTACTCATATTAACAGAATATAACGATCTAATAAAAAATCAATTTGCGTTGTTGGGAGCTTTACAGAGCTTATTATTTTTAGATTTTGTTGAAAATATGTACGATATGAGTTATCTGAATTTATGTCCTAAAAATTGTTTCACCCAATTTATATGCAAAAAATTTATGTGCAAAAACCCAAAACAAAAAAAAAAAAACTTTCAAAACTATGGTTTGAGAAAGTTTAGACATTCGAAACGCGATTTCTGGTAGTTAAATGATCATTCAATAGCAGCAACGTAAAGATAATCGACTTTAAAAAGAAAAAAAACCAAAGAAATTCAGCACTTTTTTTTTAAAAAACCTCAAAACATAATAGGGTTTTTGGAGCTTTTATGCAAAACAAATGCCAGATTCTGAATTGTACAATTGAACTTGCGTGCATAAAATTCTCGTTTTGCACATTAATGGGTTAAATGAACCAATAGTTTTGAAGTCGCGCTAGTTCAACACGTACTGCACTTCTGTAAATTTTAATTTAAGAAGTATAAAAATAAAAGATGGGCTTCGTGAAAGATTATCCTCCTGTTATATACTTTAGTCAAGTAGATTTCACGTGTTAGTGTCTGCACATGCTTTTATTCAATAATTCATTTACAGCTGTAATAATTTGGACCTCTATGGCGACTTAAAGCGGAGTGAGTGCGATTTACCACTCTGGAAATTTAAACGTCGCGTCGGCAGTGCACTACGGCTTCGAATATAGAGTTAACTTTTAATACATAACACCTCCAATCTTTGTAAGTAATGTTGTTGATGAAGCTGAACAATAAATAAATAAAGTTATCAAGCTGTTTAGGTTTAGTTATTTTAAGATTTAGGAAGTCCTCGACAATTAATTTTCACTTCACTATATTTTTTTAATTTATAAGAAATATGTCCAGATAAAAATGTAATTTTCTTAATTCTTCGTTTCAGTGGTCGTGGCCAACCAACAGATGCGATCGACAACAAATTTGCTCATCATCAACCTGGCGATTTCGGACATCCTGTTTGTGATATTCTGCGTGCCGTTTACAGCAACCGACTATGTGCTTCCGGAATGGCCATTCGGGAACCTTTGGTGCAAGTTCGTACAGTACATGATCGTCGTCACGTGCCACTGTAGTGTCTACACGCTCGTCCTGATGTCCTTCGACCGATTCCTGGCCGTCGTCCACCCCGTGACGAGCATGTCCCTGCGAACGGAGCGGAACGCAATGTTGTAAGGATCCCGAAAAATCCCACAGGTGTGATATTAATATAAAAACCTTCTCCCGTCCCCGCGCAGAGCCATCGTGTTCGCCTGGGTGCTGATAGTGACGACCGCCATTCCAGTTGCCTTGTCGCACGGCGTACGAATTTACCGATTCCGGGGTCACAACTACACAGCGTGCGTATTCTCATCCCAACAGGAAATCTGGAGTCTCGTCGGATTCCAGGCAAGTGCCAAAATGAATTTATCTCACCCAAATTCCCACAATATCGTCGCTTGGGAGCGGACTTGAATGGAAGTATCTCCTCTCAGATTTGGTGCGGTTCGGTTCGTGTGCGTGCCTCCTCTTTTCCACAACACCTCAACGTGAAGGATAGTGGGAAATTATGCAATATTTCAGGGAGAAAAAACCAATTCCGCCTGTCCCAGATACAAAATGCTCCTGCTCAACCTCGGCTCGAATGCAACCATTTGTCATGAGAACACAAATCGTGCCGGGTGAAAGCGTGATGATGACGTTCGAATTACCCCGAAAAACTGGCGATATTTTTCAAGCCGCGCAATAAATATACCTACATATGTTTTTGCGAAGCGGACTTTTCATATGCTATGGAAACATGAAACGAATTTTAAAGCTTAAAAGATTACAGATGTTTGTTCTTGAATAAAATCGCTTTAATGTGCATATGGATTCGAGCAATTTATATAATTAATTTTCCATTCACATGTATTTCACCTACATCGTGCATTTCCAAAGCTACATAAGCCGATTATAGCTATAGGCCATAGCCATTAAGGGGAGGTTCTCATCTAGAATCTTGAAATTTTCGATTTTTTTTTTTATTTCATATTATTAAAGTTTAATATGTCTAGAATGTTGCTTTAAAATATTTAGTCGATCCGAGCACTAGAACGGATTCTACAGCCCATTGATTCTGGCGGTGTCATGATCGTAGTGGGGCGCTCAGCCTGTGCCGTGCCGTTCAATCACGATTATCTCGGAACTTTGTTTTTCAAGATTTTTCAAATTTGCGTACAAGATAACTCAAAAACGGTTCAACCGATCAACTTCTAGTTTCGTGCATATTAAAGTAAACAATTTTCTTCATAGAAAGAGTGGAGCACATTTTGAAAATTGTAACATTATCTCCTTTTTGTAAGTGATAAACTATGAAAAAAAACGGCCGAAAACGGCCTTAAAATTTCAAAATCGCGCCATTCCGTCAATTTTAAATTTTTTTTGAAAGTCGTCCACTCTTTCTGAGACAAATTTAGTCTAGTTTATAATAATGTCATCATTATTTGATTTCAGACCAATCTGCGACCCCTAAATTGTACGCAGCTGGGCCATTTTCGAAAAACATGCCTCCGGAGAAGTTGAATAACGGACGCCATTTTGTTTTTTTTTTTAATAAAAAAATTTTTTCGTACAGATAAATATACAATAAAAGATAATGCCAAATATCATTTCCCTATGTCTTGTCATTTGCCTTCAAAAAAATCACGAACTTTACCTACTTTTTGACGTTCTAGATGAGAACCTCCCCTTAAGGGGGGAACCCAGTTTAGACCGATCGAAAAATCGTCTTTTTTTTTATTGCATGAATCGTTAGTATAACTATTCAAGAATATGTGGTCAAAATTTCAAAGCAAAATTCCCATTAGTTCGAATGCAATGAGCACTTAAGTGACAGCCCGTCGGTTCTGTGAAGAAGCGCACGGTAATTATAACGGAGCGGTCGCCCAGGCCCTTCTTTTCCAGCTACCTGCCTCAATACCGCTGTGCTATTGAATAATAGAAAGAGGAGAGTTTCGGCAGATGTTATTGTTTGGCATTGGGTAGAACGTTCTCGAACGTTTACGATATTTCGACAGAGCGTCGAGTCTGGTTAGTTGAGCTCCGGCTTTCTTACATTTTATTTCAAACGCGTTTTTCTCGAAACGACTTTTTTTCGACTTGCGTATATTCTAGCTCAAAAAGTTATTGATCAATCGTTCTGAAATTTGGTGTAGATATTCTTTATTCAATTCCACGAAACATGAACCAAATTCGGGGATTATATTGTTATTAAAAATATATTTTTTTATGCAAGAAAGATGAAAAAATATAGTATAAAAACATGACATTGTGTTCAAACACCTCAAAAACATGCAATTTTCAATTTGTTTGATCAAAATTAGGTTCATATTCTTAGAAAATATGTTTTTAATGAAAAAAAAAAATCCTGATGATTACAGATAAAAATTGCGACGTCAGGGATATACGCAAGCCAAATGCTCGGATGGCAATCGCCCATGGACTGCACGCGGTAATTCCACTATTTCCGGCGGAAATCGTTTGAAAAAATTTTAAAGTCTACTTGAAAACATAATTAAAATATCCTACAAGTTTAAACAATTTGTGATTATTCCTTCCTGGTTAAAAAAAATCCTGAAAAACACCAAAATTTCGACCTCATAAACTGGGTTCCCCCCTTAATTCCACTTTTGATGTGGTGAACATGTTTGAACCTAACAAAGAAACGTTCTCAGGTGTGTCTCACCGATTTTGGTGAAATTCAAATATGTTATAGAGTATCGAAAAATAAAAGACACGTATTTTTTTTTATCTGCGGATATGCCCATTTAGAGGGTGAAAACCACCCCTAAAGTTTACCCCCAAAAACAGCTTTTCCTAAATATTTCAAGTTCTATTGAATTTTTTCGAATGAAACAAAATGGAAATGATGTCTCATAAATATACTAACCTTTTGTAAGTAATCCGGTTCCCGGGGGTGGCAACCCTTATTTTTTATTACAGAAAAACGATTTTTTTTTTTATATTTTTACGTGACAAAAATAACAGTTTTAGTTAAAAATCATTGAAAAAATTATTTTTTACATACGATTTAGAAAAATAAAGTTGACCTGTTTTTGGGTTTTCGTGAAAAAAGTTCCTCAAGGGGGTAAACTACCCCTAGCACTAATACGTAAATGATGTATATTCTTTCAAACATCAGTTTTTTCGTGAAAACCAGTATTAAGGGGTTTTTGGAGTCGCTGATTACGAATCTGATGTTAAATTTAAAAAAATCAAAATGACGGATTCTACATGGCTGACAAACTTATGAAAAATACACCAATTTTTATAAAAAAAAAAAAAAACAATAAATTAAAGTACCCCCTAAATCCGCGTATCCGATAAAAAAAATACGTGTCTCTTATTTTTCGATACTCTATAACATATTTCAATTTCATCAAAATCAGTGAGACACACCTGAGAACGTTTCCTTGTTAGAGGGACTTACAAGGAAGTTACCCGAGGTGTACCGCACCGTTTTTCTTGATTTTGTGGTATGGGGTAGAGCATCGAAAAATATTGAACACGTTTTTTTTTTACGTGCTAACTCCTCCATTGAAGGGGTAAAAACCACCCTTAAAGTTAACCCCCAAAAACAATTTTTTTGAAATATCTTGAAAACTAATTAAAATTTTGCAACAATACCAAGTGCGCTTTTTAGGTTGTATTATAACAATATTGTGAACTGTACTTTGGACCCAAAGGGCTGCAACCCCTAAGTAATTTTGAGGGTAAATACTATTTTTCAGTATGCTCCTCATTTGCTGCATACATTAACGAATTCATCATTTTTATCAGTTCATTTTCGAAAATAAAAAATCGATTTAACATTTTCCATACCTTTTTATAATACTTCATTATCTTTTCGACTACAGTTCAATCTATTGAAGCTGAAATCACAGCATTTCGATTTTTATATGTATTTACGTAAAAAGTCAATATTTTATTTTATTTTAGCTTATTGCATAATTTTTATGAATTTTCTGAAACTGTATTGGAATATTTCTTCGGCTTCAAATCATGCCTAATTTTTCGTAAAATTTATGAAATTTTGCTTTGACATTATGTATGCAACTTCATATTTATGAAGCCATTAGTAATATAAAGATGGGTATTTTGTGCAGTTTCTAAAATTGCTCAAAAACCACTGAATCGATTGTGTTAATATTTTAGATATTGATAAAAAACTAAAATATCTAGTCTTTTTTTTATAGTGGTTTTTTAAAATTCAGACTAAATTTTCTATTCTATCGTTTAAACTCAAAAGTCCCTTTTTCGGCTTTAAATGTTATCAAGAGATCGTCTATCTACAACTTTTACATGAAGTCTTTTTCTACTATCGGTTATCCCCTTTAGAATCGGTGATACCAAGAATAAACGATTATAAAATGCAGCTACCTATTACTAATTTACTTATATAAATACAAAGGATCCAATCTGAAAGTGTCTCATTAGATCCCATAAACTGAAAGCTTGTTACCACCTGAATAAAATCTGAAAGGTCAAGAATCGACGGTACCTCCGACTTATAAATCTCCAACCGGAGTTACAATCCATTACCATGTCCCCACGTGTCAACGAGGAAACCCACAAATTCAGCAGAAGTTCGTCTAATCGTGAAATGTATTTCTCCCTCTGACCCAATTTCAATTTACAAAGTTTCATTTAGTGAAATCCCTCGATTTATCGTCGTCAAAGGAGTTCCTCCATTGCTGCATGGTTAGCAACAAAACCTTTTACCTTTCTGTTGTACCTTCGAGCGTAATTTTCAAACCTGTTTACCTCTTAACATATCGGACCCCCGGGGAGGCCTTATATAAGCTTCGAATCGAAATAACACAGAAAAAAAAGTGACTATACTTTTTCTCGGAAGCATCTGAACCTAGTTTTGATTTCGAGTTTTTCAGCCAAAGTATCTGAGGTTGGAATCACTTCCATTTGAAACACAAACAGGAGACGAGAAATATGGTATCAGGGATGAAGGTCCATTGAATGGGATCAACAGCCACTGATAACTTGTTGCGGTGCCTATTCCTCTTACTCAATTTAACCATTTCTGATTGCAACAGGTTTCCTTCTTCCTGTCATCTTACGTGCTGCCGTTGACACTGATATCGTTCCTCTACGTTGGAATGTTGGCCCGGCTGTGGAAAAGTGCGCCTGGCTGCAAGCCTTCTGCTGAGTCAAGGTAAGTGCAATCGAGCAAAAAAATATCGGGCAATTGGGGCTCCTTAGGGCACATTGAGACTGCCGAGTTTCTTCCTTCACGGGAGCAGCCGAAGGAATATTGCAGTACACTTGACAACATCAGCTACTCATCTGTTGATGGTTTGAAATGGACCGAATCCTTAAGCCGGATTTCATCGATTTCCTGGAGCGCCCTTATTCACTTAATGTGTTCCAGCCTCCGACATATGCTAAATTGAACCCCCAATTGCTCGGAACAGGATTTATCGATCTCAATTTGCTGATTCGACGTTTTTATATCTTTTTTATATCTGACATCCTTTTATCCCACAGAAAAGGCAAGCGGAGGGTTACTAGGATGGTAGTCGTCGTTGTTCTAGCATTCGCTGTGTGCTGGCTGCCTATTCACGTGAGTACCAAAAGTGAAATGTTTAAGTTTAAAATTTAAATTTAATTGCCCCCAAATTAAAATTTTGTATTATTTGGTATGTGAACTTGGCTGATTTCCACCCATTGAAGTGAATACTACGCCAATTTGCACGATTATGCTCTTACAATCGCATATACGGGTACTACCCAAGAATTATAGGGTATACTATTAAATTAAGTGGATTTTCGTAAATTATTTATTTTACGGATTAACATTTCGATGCAAAAGCTTAAGCTTTAATTTTGTAAAACCAATTAGTATAGCTTTTAAAATGCGTTGGATTACATTTCCGTAAGTGCGACAATTAATAAAAACATATGTTGAAAGCCTCGTGTCCTTAACCCTTTCATACAACAGGACAAGGACATGCGAAACAAGAGGAAGGGTCATATAGTGCCAAATTAAATTATATAGAAAATTGAATCACCACAATATCACTGAATGGTCCAAAACCTTCATTTGTCTAATTGTTATTTACAGTGAGGCTTTTGAGCGTTAACAGAACACAGATGAAATTGAAAACTGATGCAACATCCGTAATTGGAAACAAGTGTCGTATAAATAGGGTTCTGTGAATTCGAAGGTACATATACAGATTAAGGCCATGGTCATATAATTGAATTTCAAGTGATAACGAGTAAGCTCTCTATAGTATTTAAATGTTACCATGGAACTCGCGAATCAATCCCCGGATATTTAATTAACTAAACTATTGCAATGTACAAGGAAATTCATCATTGAAATATAATTAGATAAGTGAAATTAATGCAATTACAGTCATAGGAACAAACATTCAATAACCATATAATAATATCAACCTACATCTATGTACATTAAATTATTTTTACCTAGATATAATTACATTGATACTATCTATCTGAAAATAATGAAATTCGTACATTTGAAAAACTTTCAAGTTGTGATGGGATTAAAAGAACATTATCCATATGGTAAAGAATGAAAATATCATTGGAAAAATGTTTCTGCTTGCTAGTATAATAGTAAACATTTATTACGAAAATTGTAAAAGTTTTTGTATTCGATACTGCATAACTACAAGAACGTGTATACTTTTATTACAAAATATCTATATTTTCGAAAACAAAAAATTACAATATACATAGTCGTGCCGTGCCATAAGTTCTGTCCTAAAGGAAAATTTAAAAAAAGCTCATATAAGAAACAAATAATTAAATTTTATTTATTATGTTTAGTAATATACATATTCTAATTTACAGTAATGCAGACAATTATTCGAAATGCCCACCCTTTGCAGGTACATATTTTTTTAAACGTTTCGGACATTCATCAATCGCAGTACGCAAGACATCTAGTGATATTTCCTTCGTTGCTTTCATCAAACTTGTTTTTAATGACTCAATGTTTCGATGTTGAATAGAGCAGGCCTTCTCCTCTAAAATATTCCATAAGCGCTAGTCCAAAGTATTTAGGTCTGGGCTACCAGAAGGCCAATCTTCAGCAGAAATGAAGTCAGGAACATTGGATTTTAAACAGATTTGCGTTGTCTTGGATTTATGAGCTGGTGCTGAGTCTTGCTGAAACACCCAATGCTGACCATGGTACATTGTTGTGTTGAGCGGCTTCACCATCTTCTCCAGGATGTCACTTTGATAGTTCTTTGCCTTCGTTTTCACGCCTTGCTCAAAAAAATGCAGCTCCGTAGCACCGTAATATCCAACTCCCCACTAAACCATGACTGAGGCGGGATGTTGACCACGCTCTACCTTGGGTATCTCCTCAGCCGCTTCCTTAGAGCTATTCGCGTACACTCAGTCATTCTGTCGGTTAAACTTCTCTTCAATAGTAAAAAGTTTTTCGTCTGAAAAAAGTATTTGTTGGTATTTTTTTCCCGCGTACTTCTTCAAGAGACTTTTAGATCGCATCTCTCGTATCGCACGAAGCTTGTACGTAAGCCGATGCCCTGTTGACCGTCGATAAGCACCAAGCCTAAGGTCTTCCTTGATAATACGAGACATCGTCCTTTTAGGTATTTTCATCTCCCGTGCCATCACTTTTTGTTTCCGGAGCGGATTTCTCAGTATGCGGTGACGCACCGCTTCTACTGCTGCTGGTGTACGAGACGTACGAGGCCTCTCGCTCCTGGACCTGTCATCGACACAGGAAGTCTCACGGTATCGTTTGATAGTACGATGCACAAATTTCATTGTAATTTGTAGTAGCTGAAGAAGCTCAAATATCTCCTTTGCTGACTTGTTGCACTTAAATAGTGCAATAACGGCGATCCTGTTCTCTTTAATGCCCCACTCCATGTTGCTCCTTCGAAGTCCAATGGCATAATGATATTTTTTTAACAAAGCGGGAAGTATTTAAGCTTATTCGCGACAGTAAACCGGGATGCGTCGTGAGCCTTTTAGTGGAGGCGAGGGAGACAGAACTTATGGCACGACTATGTATATTTTGGAAAACAAGATTTAATGATTCCCAAGATTGAGCTATACAGAAAGCAAAAAAACTAGAATGATTGCTTTTAACCAAACATTTCCTTTTTCGTAATGGTACCTTAGACAAAAGTTGCAAACGTTCAAAGTGAAAATAGGGACATTTTAATTTTAAAGGAAATGTAAAAATATGGAGAGAAACAAAAAAGTCCTACGCTTCCTTTTATATACATACAATGTCCGAACTATATGTAAACTATAATATGTTAATGGCTGATAATAGATCACAATAGGATGATGCGATCTTTACATTGATTTGTAGAATCAATTCATTAGAAAGGGTCTAGCCGGTTAAGGCGGTAAATACAATTACACGGGCAAAAATTACGCATTAGAAAACATTTTTTGCAGAAAGAAGGTTTAATGCAATCATTATAAAACTTTGTACACTTGTTAAGGTATAAATTAGGAATGTAAAACATTTTTTTTAATTTTTGAAAACAAAATGGCGGCTGTACGTTGGCGTGAAGTTTTTGTAAAAAATCGATAATTTTCACTACTTTTTCAGCCATTGTTGCATTAATAATTGAATTTTGCAACAAAAAATTCCAAAACAATTAGGCTTACAGACAAGCCTAAGGTATAATGAAGAAACCCTAAAAATTTAAGCTAAATTGGATAAGTAGTTTTCGAGTAATCGTGGTTGCAAATTTTAAAAATGTTGTTTTGAGAAAAACGCGTTTAAAGTTTTGAAAACCTGCTATGCGCTGAAGAAAGCGTTCTCGAAAAATGAAGAAAAAATATATAAGGAGTTCGATTTTTGACCTGAAACTTTTTGCAGCGTATTCTACGGGAAATTTCCTAACTTTTTAGAGGAACAAAAAAAAAATCGATTTTTTTGACCTTCTAATTGTATTTACCCCCTTAAGAAGGTGAAAAGTGCCCCCAGCGCTTTTGAAAAACAAAAAATATCCTTATATAGTAAATGAAAAAGTACATCGTTGCTGAAATTTTCAGACCCACAGACCCTCACATAACCTCAAAAAAAAAAAAAAAAAATTAACACGTGATTTTCAGTGTTTTGGCGATATCTCGGCTTTTTGTGGACGTAGAAAATTCTTCTTTTCTCTAAAATTATAGGAGCTTTTGTCAACTACAACATGATATTTTTTTCGACATTTTTGGCGCGGCAAATTCAAATTTTTATGCAAGTTCGAAATTTTTATAATTCAATTAAAAAAAAAAAAAAAACAAAGTGTAAAGCAGAGCATTTAAAAAGGATGAACGTCACAATGATGAAACGCGAAAAGTTACCACAAGGGTGTTCCATATAAGACGGATTTACATCCTATAGACCACAACATACCTTATGAAATATATTTCGAAAATTCTATTACGTATCTCTGGATCTGCACACTATTTGAAATAATTGCTTTAAGATTTTTGGATATGCTTTTATAAATCACCGACTTTCGTAATCAGTGTAGTCTCTACTTCTAATTTTGAAAAATTGTAAAACCTTAAATTTGAAAAGTGGTTTCACTTTTTTTTCCGAAAATGAATAATTTTCGAATTTTAACACTGTTTCATTCGCTTTATGCATATCCGTATCTTTTCTAAGCACAGATTATGAAGCTATCATTAAAAAAATAAAATAAATATCTATAAATACGAAATTTTTTACCGTGTTACACGAAACAGTGTAAGACAAAAACATAAGTTCATTTTATAAAAGTTATATACGGATAACCGTGTTATACGAAGATACTGTATTGTATGAGGGCATCACCAATTTTCAGTCCGTGTTGTACGAAAATCTTGCTCTCAAAGTACTGTGTTGTGCGAGTGCTACCCATACATTAATTTCCAAATACATAAACCATAAACACATAAAACACTAGGGTGATCTGACCAATAATATGCTTAAATGTCTAGTTACAAAAACCAAAGGGAAAATTTATGACATTCATTTTATAAAGATACATACCAACAAAGCAAGAGATTGCAAAAATGCAATGCCGAGCATTTAGCGATAGCGAAGAAAAAGTACATAAATGCAATGCCGGATATTTAAGTGTTAATTAAAACCAAAACAATGTCCCTAAGGTGAATTATAGGAAAATCTCGGGGCAGAATACTAAAAGTGCAATATTGTACTATAAAGCAAATCTGTTTTAGCTGAACATGGTGTATATCAAAAACTTACTAATGACACCAGAAAATCTCTATCCCTCCCAAATGCCTTACAACAACACAATATTTATGAACACACAACAATTGTATAAGACAAAGTCCTTTGCAAATTGCGTTGTCACTTCGCGAGAATTATCTATTTGTATCTGTCACTCGATCAGAAAAACTATAATGGAGGTGTGTCCTTCTAGTAAACTTTTTGCGACCCTTTCAGATATCAAACTGACTATGCCATAACAACGAATTCAGGGAATACTTTTGTCTGAATAACTTCAGAAGTAACTGATGAACCCTGTGGGGGGTTTCAAGTGTCAAAGCAAAATACAATCTCCTGTCAACTGGAATAACACGAAAACGGCTGTCAAAAGGTAGCTTCTTCCACAATGAAATGATTTGATTATTTTCATTTTTCCTGTCAATTCACTGCTGGGATCACACCCCCTCTCAGAGAGCATGACTTTTTTTTTTTAGCTTGACCCCATCTGTGTGGGGTTGATGTCTGTTAACCCTATTCATTAAGTGACGATCTTTGTCAGCACTTTTCGTTTTCAGAGAAAATATTTAAAACCTGATGCGAAATTTAGCAAGTTCAAGGCGGGGTTATCCAAAACCTATGTCGCGCACTACTACGTGAAAAGAATTATGGAATGTCAGAAACCATAAAAAGAATTATTCTCTGCTTTAAGAAGTTGAATCTTTCTCTTTTTTTGCGCGGTAATGGTGCATGTTTGCCACCCGGAGAGAAAGTTAGATGTTTCCCACAGAGAAATCAACGTCTGGGCAGTAACCCGGGCCCGTGGGAGCTACAGGACACCCTGCAAATTCAGTCATTAATATATATTTCAGAATTTATTATGCGAATGGCCTGACCCAAAAACAGGGCACCAACTTTTAGCAACTTCTAAATCGAATTGTTTGTGTAATTTAATTAATTATGAAGTAGACGGCGAAGTAAACGCGCACAGAATTCATAATTCATTGTGAGCTTTTTGTCGAAGAAAACCATTAGCAGTTCGGAAGCTACTGAAATGTTGAAATCAGATGTAAATGGGCTATTAGAGGTGAAGTTGAATGAAAACCAGGCAAAATACTCTTTCAAATGAACAATTAAAATTGTAGCGCGTCTATAAATGACTTCAAAAGTTTGTGTTTTCCAAATTAAATTTATTGACATAAATAAAAATGTACTTCTTCCTTCAAATGAATAACAAACAATTACGATGATTACTTACTATGTAAGGTATATCGGCATGGTACAACTTTGGAATTCTTACAAATTTAAAAAGCTGTGAGCTCGAAATATTTTCGCGATTGTACATACGAAGACTGTTTGATAAGTTAATGACTTTTAAATGAAAAAATAACCACAATTCGATTTGTTCGACATAGTCTCCTTCCAAAATCTTGAAAATGCAAATAGACATTTTTGGCCTTGATACTAAACAAAAATTGTTGTGAGTTTATGCAAAAGAACGTCTCTTTGACTTGACTTGAATTAAACGTCAATTTCAAATGGGTTTGCAACCACACCAATGGCTTCATTTTATTATTTTGATTAGGTTTAAACGTTTTCGAGTTTAACGTCTTTTAGGCGAGTTGGTGTTACTTATTATGTTATGGATTAGTTGTGACAAAGTTATTTTCTTTCAGTTTAATTCACACTTAATATTACAAATCGAATCTACTACTTCACCTTTTTTATGGTACCTGAGTCCAAAAAGTTGTGTTTCATTTAGACATAAAACAGAGATACTTCAGCAAAGACCATCAAATATTTTAATACACTGAAAGATCCCTTTGAATTTTACGAAAATCCAATTTATATGCAATCTAAACTCTTCTACCGTAATTTGTATGCCTTTGGAGTTATATAACGAAAAAGAAAATTTTCGACAGTTTTAACCAATTACCGCGTTCTAATGCAATTGGTTTCCCCACCAGATACAGCCCAAAAATAATGTTAATGTTCTAACCAACTGGTAAAATCTTAAATTTCCGCCGGAATCACACGAACGGACTGGATAACTTTCACTTGTCGGAAATTGGCATCGTGACCAGAGCATCTGCCTTGAATTTAAATACATTCACTTTCCGAACCATACCTACTTTTTCCCACACCCTCTTCGAATAATTCATTTCCATGGCAATCACGTTAACCTTCGTTCCACTCAGAACGGCCAGACTGTCGTGGTTCTGACTTAATTGAGACCTCTGGGCTATTTCACTTTGCATAAAAATTTCATTAGCGGGCTTTATGGAAGTTTAACTACAAAGGACTATATAGCCATAAAATTCCCTAGAGCAATTCATCAACCAGTTATCCATTGAATGCACTCCCTTCGATGAGTTGGGATTATCATTCGCGGCCATAAAAAGGGTTATGGCATTTCCTGGTGCTTTTTAACTAAGCATTTATTTGCTTACCTTAATTCCCCTTTGATGCATTTCTGCATCAAACAGCAATTAGCAGTTTATTTACCAAATGCTACAAAAAATTTTCACTCAGATATTGTGGAAATCCGAACATTGAGTAATAAATAATAAATGAATTTTTGAAATAAATGTGAACAATGGTTAAGATTAAATGAATAAATAAGGTCCGCGCGCAATGAAAGTGAAAGCAACAAGATTACAATTTATTTTTTGGTGCTAAAAATAATAAAACGATAAATATACAATATCAGTTTGACATACCTACACCAGCGGTCAAGTTCATTATAATTAAAATTGTTATGCCATATATGGTGCAAATTAAATCGCCTATAACTTGATGATAAAAATGCATTACTGAAAATAATTGTTTTTTATCACAATGGGCCCTTGTGGCCTAAGTGTGCCGTCAGGCAGCCACGGCAACCTAAATAATTGTTTAGTTCTTATCTGTGTTCTTGAATCAATTTTTTGAGAAAATCATTTTTGACAAATTAATCTTTTGGTCCTAAAATATAGTAAAGTAACGATCAACAGAACGAAAACTATGCTTTAAACCATTAAAAAGTTAGTGTACACGATTACAAAAAAACGATTGGACCGATCGGTCTGAAATTTTGATATGTTATTTTCCGAAAACTTTCTGAATTTTTTTTCCGATTTTCCGGACCAAAAATGTACGGTTTTTGAAAAAACGCCGCCATTTTTTTTTATTTTTTGATGAAAATTTTTTGTTTTGTTTCAATCGCTAGAGATTGTCATACCAATTAAAATATTTTTTTTTAAGACGTTCCAATGACTCAAAATCGCATACACCGTAATTTTTAGGGTTCCGTAGCCAAATGGCAAAAAACGGAACCCTTATGGATTCGTCATGTCTGTCTGTCTGTCTGTCTGTCCGTCCGTATGTCACAGCCACTTTCTTCCGAAACTATAAGAACTATACTGTTGAAACTTGGTAAGTAGATGTATTCTGTGAACCGCATTAAGATTTTCACACAAAAATAGAAAAAAAAGCGGCCAAGTGCGAGTCCCCATACTTAGAACTGAAACTCAAAAAATTTTTTTCATCAAACCCATACGTGTGGGGTATCTATGGATAGGTCTTCAAAAATGATATTGAGGTTTCTAATATTATTTTTTTCTAAACTGAATAGTTTGCGCGAGAGACACTTCCAAAGTGGTAAAATGTGTGCCCCCCCCCCCTGTAACTTCTAAAATAAGAGAATGATAAAACTAAAAAAAAAAACATGGCAGTCGCGGGACTGGCCGATGGAAGCTTTGCTTCCTACTAATATTTATAGAAATATTTTTTCAAAGTCAATAAGTGCATATGATATTATTAAAATATTGTGAAAATAAATGAAGTGTATTTTTCTGTCAAATTTATAAATATTTATCGTATATATATACGTATATGAGATTGTCATATACGTATATATATACGAATATAGAGAGAAAGAGAGAACGATAATGTGTATAAACTGGAATGACTGTATTATTGTTATTATTTTCGTTACTTTTTTTCGTTACCGTCGGAAATTGTGAACGAATCTCCCGCACAACGTCCCAAAGGAAGCAAAGCTTCAAAAAAATATATGATGTACATTACCATGCAAACTTCCACCGAAAATTGGTTTGAACGAGATCTAGTGCGTAGTTTTTTTTTAATACGTCATAAATCGTAAACCGCAATTTACCTTTCATTCAATCAACGCAAATATGTATAAAAATAAAAAAAGTACATTTAATTTCATAAACATAAACCTTTTATATTATGTTACTTGCTGCTACGGAACCCTTCATGAGCGAATCCGACTCGCACTTGGCCGCTTTTTATTTTTAGACGATTCAGTGACTCAAAATCGCGTAAACCGTGATTTATTGAGGTTTTTTTTGAAGAAAATCTACCAACCCAAAACCAGCCTGGAAACATTTTTTTGTATTCTTTGAAGACTAAGAAATAAATATGCAAAGTTTCATTACATCTCTTTTTTTTCCCTTCAATTTTCTAATTCTCCAAAAAAAACAAATTTATTGAGAAAATCCACAGCGCGCTTTTCTTACTTAAATTCATGATCTGATCCAGTTCAAATTAAGCAGTAAAATTTGCATTGAATTCAACTTTGTGAAAATAAAATAAAATTCATTTGATGGATTGATACACAATTTAATGCAATTATATTTTCAGTTCGAAATTTCGAAGTTTGGATAAGTTAAAACCATAACAATTTGATGCGATTTTCGTAAATTTTAAAACCCTTGCTACAGTTAACAATTAAAAAAAATTAAATTCAATCTAAAATTTGAATCCAAATCTACTTTGCACAGGTCACGGTTTGTTGCAGATTTTCTCTTGTCCAGGTATTTTAATATCTCTTGTGTGAGAGCTGAAATTTTCACACCAAAATATATGTTGAATCGCAGTTGAAAAGAAATTCCTCCGCATATACATAAGAAAATCATTTCAAATAAGTTTTACGAAAATTCCTTTAATCTTTCCTTATCTTCTGGCGGAAATTTGTGAGTTACTCTGACTTGAAATTACTGGGAAAATTACATACGTATTTAAGACAGGAATAATCTAAGTGAACACCCGTGTGCGTTTTGCTCTCTTTGAAAGCGCTCCTGGCATCTTGCAAGTTCCTTCCGCCTTTCTATAGGGGATGTTTTAAAGATCGATTCAGAGGCTATTTATTTCCAACAAGCACTGCCTATCGTCGCATATGTGCCCTTTGGTGCTCGGGAGTTGTGGAAAGCTATTTCCATGTCGTAAATTGCTTTGAGACATATTTTTTGGTGGAAAAAATTCCAAGAAAACTCTATATAGTAACAAAGACCCATAAGGATGAGCGTTCGATTTCCGAATGCAGGCGTGTTTAGGGTCCTTTACAAGTGATGCTAGGGCCGGAAAAAATCGACATAACGTAACTTACATAAGTCTCAGTACTGAGAGATGTGTCACACGCTTTGATGTGTCTTTGATAAATTGATCAACCTTGAAGACGTTTTGCGATATATTGATTGCTCGTTCATTGGAGCGACAGTCGAATTTGATGGTATTAAGCACGAAGACTCTTTGTACCTGGCTGTGTTTGATGACTCAATGCCACTAGATCTGTATATTTGGAAGCGATATCCAATTTGGCCCCCACACACCCCTTTGCCATCTGGCGTTCAAAACCAAAAAAAAAACAAAAGGCCCCTCAAGTCTTTTACGATGTTCATTGGCGTGGCGATGGCACGTCTATAATTCATCTGTTGACATTGACTACCTTCGGATTTGTTTGCGCGAGGGTTCCTTGCGGCATAATGATGAGCGCAAACAGCCTACCCGAAAATTGGTGGGTTATTTTCATTTTCGCCGTAATTCACTTTTTGACTTGTTTGTTCTTGACTTCCGAAATTAGGGCTTCTTCTTTCACATCCCCAATCATTATGGAAGGGTGGTTTTTTGGTGACTCTGCCTTGATTTTCTTCTGATTTCAAAGGAGTGTAATTACTGCCTTCGGAGGCGTTAACACATGTTCATCATTTGTTTTTGGTACAAACTGATTAGGAGTTTCTTCTTCTTACACAAAATTCTAGCAAAGTTCAAGGGAAATTTCATAATTCAGCACATTAAGGGTTCACCTTCTTTTCGGTGGTATCACATCTACACATGACTACTTCTTCATAATCAGATCTGAAAAAGATATATTTACTTATTAGCCTCTTTATGTAGTTATAAGAGTAACTTTTAACCTCCAATTAACAACGGAACGTACTACGTTGTTGCCGAGCTGCCGGAGATGCCAACACGTGCTTATCGTTGCTAAAGAAGATCCCACAGAAAGCAGGGTACAGATTGAGTCTGAGGTTCCCTCATCCTACCCGCACCCATTAATATTTCGGCTTTTGATGAAACGTTGTAAATGTGATTTATTTCTTAATATTTTATAAAAAATTCGTTGCAAATTGCGAAATTGCCTTAAATTAAAGATGCTTCATTAACACTTTAAAAAATCCTCAAGAAAATCTTAAAATTAATGACGGTGACGAGCACCAAAGAAATGAAAAATTATCTATAAGTGTCATTAACTGGATTTTCTTATCTGCATAACTCTAAATATGTACAGACTCGTAAAATAGATTTTGACAAACATTGCATTTATTTTATTTTATTTTATTTATTAATTCGTCGTTTGAAGTTTGATGTTTATAATAAATAAAATATGCCCCGATCAAATCTTCCTAATTTTAATACTCAAATTTATAATATTAAAACCCACAATACCTAATATATATATTTATACATAGGGTGGAACATCTGTTTCTTTTTTTTTTAATTACAGACGTGGCCAAAACATTACGATCACTAAAGAAAAATCGAATTTTCGTTATAAAATCATTTATTACTTGAAGTAAGGATGTTATTATTAATTTTTAATACTTTGTACATTTTCCTTTGGCTTCTATTAAACTATTTATTCTATCAGTCATGCCTCTTATTAGCGAAGGGCACATATTTTTTATGTCGGAGTCCTCATTCCATATGTTGATGATGTTTTCTATCAATTGGTTCTTTGTCGTTATTTTCCTTTTTGATAATTTGTGTTTCAAAATGCTCCATAAATTTTCTATTGGATTCATGTCGGGGCTATTACCAGGCCATGGGAGAACGTTGACTCCCCTCTCCTGTAGAAAATCCGTGACTGCCTTGGCTTTATGGCAAGGGGCTCCATCATGCATGAATTTTCCACCACCTTCAGGAAACCACTCGTTAAGCCGAGGAAGCATTTGTGTTTCCAGTACTCTTAAATATTGCTGATGTCGCATTGTTCCTTCCACGATGTAAATTTGTCCTGGACCCTGTGATGAGATGATGCTCCAGACCATTACTTGTTGCGGATGCCCTACGGTTTGCTGAACGCATTCTTGATTAAAGGCTTCACCCGTGCGCCGTCTTACATATTGACCACTCTTTTCCTTAACTTGGAATATTGATTCATCACTGAAGCATACCTGCAACAAAAACACATAATTTTAGCAACTCATAATTGTTCAAAAATAAAACTACAGCAAGAAATATTCGATTTAAAATTTTAGTAAGCCTACGCCAAATTGTAAAATTTCCAATATCATGAAAAATTATAACGTTGGTACCACATACATTTTCCCAATCTTCAGCAGACCAATGCCTTAGTTGTTTTGCCCAAGATAGGCGTTTCGCGACCATCGTAGGGGTTAGTTTAGGCTTTTTTCGAGGGCGTCGGGCATTCAGTCCTTCTGCTTGCAATTTTCGTCGAACTGTTCTGGCCGAAACTTCCACTCCTTCTTCGCTTAAACGCGCCGCCAACTCAGTACTTGTAGCCCATCTGTTAGCTAGCGATGCGCGGACGAGCTGCCTCGTATCTCTTGGTGAAAATTTGGATTTCCTCCCGGTTTTCTTCCTTTAACTGGTTGGTTCCGCCAATTCATCCTGCGGGGTCTTAATGATTTTGCTCACCGTGGATTGAGCAACCTTTACAATTCTGCCAATTTCTCGCTGGGAATATTTTTTTCGTTGTACAGCGATTTAATCAACTTAATTTTTTCGCTCGAAATATCACCTTTGCGACCCATATCTGAAATTTTTCGAAACAGTTACAAAATAGCCAAAATATTTTTTTTTATTAAAGATTAAAAAAAATATAGAAGAAGGATACTTTGTGAATATCCTTTATATTAATTACTTTCTTAATCTTAGTTGAATGAAATATACTTACCAACTTTTCTAATTCAATTTCCTGAGAAAAATCACAAATCAAGTACTGATTCTAATTCTCTATAGATCACAATTTTAGGTACTCACTTACTTTCAACGTTAACACTGACCGCAAAACCGACTGTATTGAAATGATTTTTTTATGGATACTAGCTAAGGGTGTGAGAAGTACAACGAAAGAAATCCCGGTGTGCAAAAGGGGGAATTCCCGGTTTCCAGGAATTAATATCCGGGAATTCCGTAAATTTTTAAGTGATCGTAATGTTTTGGCCACGTCTGTACATGTTATTTTGACACAGATAGCTCTTTCGCATTTAAAAAATTGACACAAGCTTAGTATCATATCTCCGCGGTATGAAATTAATCGATTTATGCTTGAATGCTCGTGTAATCAGCCGTTCTGAAGATTTTCATGTCCACTGCGCTGCTGCTATTTGATGCCGTTCGACTTTTTTTTTCTTTTTTTTCCTTTTTTTTTCTTTCTTTCCTTCTTTTTCTTCTTTTGGTGCCGTTAAAGATTGATGATATGCTGACAATCCATAAACTATAAGTTTTCGATACCATTACGTTTACTGACGGTCCCAAGTAAAACAAAGGGTTTATCAAGTTATCACTTCTATAATATTTGTGTGACGGTACTCCAATTATTTTAAACACCATTAAGAAAAACCTATTGAAATTCCTAATTCGTCCATAACATGAACAAAAATAAAAGAAATTACAATACTCGAATTAAAATTGGTATTTCGATATGCTTCGTTACCATCTGATATTCCAACATAAGGATTTAATCCTCTTAACTGAAACTTAATAACTCGTAGCCCAAACTTGTAAGGAAGTTCATTGGTACTTTCATCAGTGACACCTGCTACAGAGTTTGGCTAAACTTTCTTAAGTTTGGATATCTCCATTCGTATCGTCTTAATACATACACGTATAGTATACGATATTACAGAACAGAATTCGTCTGTATTTATAGAAGGAAAACGGAAAGAACAACTTCGAAGCAATTTCAGGCGAATATTGCTCTGCAATTCAATGAGAAAATTCTTAATGTATCTTCGCTCGCTCCACCATAAGCTAAATACAATGGGAAACGAGTGCTATTGTTCAGGACAATAGATCGAAAAATATTTGAAAAGAAAGAAGCTGGCTGCTTTTTTGTAGAATAATATGTTAGACGGAGCAATAAGCATACGCAACATGTAACAATGTCTCTTCAGCTTTCCTTTATGATTTTCGAGTCCATAAAAATATTCAGTTGGATACCGCGGTATAATGCGATTTTTATGTGCCGTCAAATTACCATTGAATCTCAGACCGCCGCGCCGTGCCATTTTGCCTGAAGAGAGGAACAAACGATAAGACTTATGGCTTTGAGGAGGAAAAAAAAAATTTAATATATTAGATATGGGTGCGATAAGGTTGAGGTAATGTAAATATATGAGCAAAACGTGACTATAAAAATATCACAGAGAATTCTCAAGGAATACTAATTGGTCCTCGACTTTTATATACGAGAACACGCTTTTGCGTTTGATTTACATCCTCCGCAAATTTCCAGAAGTAAAATCTTCAAGACCTTTTTGTTTCCATTTCTTTTTAAGGTTATTTAATATCCTCCGAAATTATAAAAATGCGTAATACCTAAAGATGTTTTCAGGTTTTATCGTTCCTGAAACAGACCTTGCCGGTGGGCTGTTTTGGATCCTTTCACGGGCAAATTGTTGAAAAATTTGTATCCTCGCAAAATATCTACTGATGTAAGTAACTGAAGAAATTTTATTTTGAATGTTATATTTTTATTGGATTGTGAGCACTTCAATGCATACAAATATATTCAGTCCTAACATAATATCCTTAGGTCCTCCAATATTTCAGATGATGTAGATGGAAGAAAAAATCATTTATCAAAACTCTGCGTAAAATTTTAATTCTTTAAGTGGAGACATGAAAAGAGACTTTGATGAGATGTGATTCGATTTGGGAGACTCGAAAAACCTATTAAAACTCTATGAAAATTTAATTTTGATTTTTATTCGACGTGCTTTGGCCTAATAGAAAAGAATTGAATTTAAATTAGATGAAACCATATAATGTGTGCAAAATATAAAGTGGATTTTTAAACAATTTTTCTAAAAATTAATCATCGTGGGTTCATTGTGTTCAGATAAAATCACAATTTTATATTTTTCTTTGTGTGATAATATTTTATTTTAATCCTCTTTTTCATGTTCCGTATAATATAATTAATTTAAAATTATGCTATTCTTTTGCTATCGTATTTTATTCAAATTAAATGTAGCTTATAAAACAAACGACTGTAAATTCACTGATCACAATTTCAAATTGCAATGGTTTTGTCTTTTATCCCTAAAACTTTTCCTACGAAATAATATTTAACGACTATTAGTTATAAACCATATCTTACAAGGAGAAGGCACCTACTCGTCATCATCGATTTCGCTAAAATTTATAACACATGTAGGGCTTGGCTACAAATGAAAGTATCCGAAGTGGGAACTCCAGATGGCCAAGCGTTTTCAAAATAATAGTATACAAAAATGTTCACGCGACTCTAAATCCCATTTGTTGTAGCACTTCCCCAAAGCGACGGTTGGTGTAGTGGTTAACACTTGGGCTTATGATTCTGTGGTCATGGGTTCGAATCCCTGCGTGCGGAGGCTTTTTTTCGGGTCTTTCTCAATTTTTATAAGATTCGGGTCCGCAATTAAGCGAAGTGATAAATTTTTTATTTTTTTTATTTATTTATAAGCAAAAGGCATAGATAAGGGAAAAAATTGGGTTTGCGGACTCCGCAGCAAATGATTGTAATTAAAGCGCATACCAAAAGAATTTTTCAAACTTTTATTATTTTTCATGATGATGATTTACATTTGGCGGAGTGATATTCATTATAGAAGCAGGGAAACAGTAATTATTTCTGCATCTAGCACAGATTATAAACGCCGCATTTTTACAATTACACCGTTGACTTCCCATTATATGTTCTTCTTGGAAGTTTTAAGGCTATCATAATTGAATTTTATGTTTCTTATTTAAATACGCACAAAAGAAATTTACTTTACCACTTTTTAAGTAGGAATAATTATAGCTATATATTTATTTAATAAGCACTGTGATTTTGTTGAATTTGATATGTCTAGGAATAAATTTAAAAATATTATGCTGGCTTTGGTTGCTAAGCTATAAATTGTAAATTAGTATATCTATCTCTATAGTCTTTCACATTTGATAATCGATAAACTTAAATAAATAAATTATGTAATTTTTTTACAAAAAAATGATTTTTTCAAAATCTTCAAGTGAAGAATTTCTTGAAACGCTAAATTTTTATTGTTATGTTGTGTTAAGAATTAGGAATAAATGCACCATAAAAATGAAAGTGAAACCTTTTCAAAAGTCGATATAATGCTCATAATAAGAAAATATTCCAAAATTACCCGCAGGACTTGTTGAATTACAGGGCGCGTGAGTACAAAGGTCGTTTTACATCAAAGGTGATCGGCGGCACCACCAAGAGGCTCCTAATTGAAAAACTTTTCATCCAGTCGATGGGACTCTTTGCGTCGGATCCTAATTGCGAAAGTAAATTATCCAGTCACTTAGGCCGACAGCTTTTATCTAGGGCACGGCAAGTAAGCTCCGTGTAATTACGGAAATCCCGCTAATGTCCCCTTTCCGGGACCCATCCGGATATAGTCGGTATGTCTTAAGTTTTCTAATTTCTACGACAAAGTTTTCTGGGTGATAGCGACTTACCATGGGGTGGTGATCCTTTCTAATTAGCAAAAACCCACCTGTCAAATTTCTACCACGAGTTACGACCTTCATAGCCCCTGCCCCAACGACCTTCGAAACTCCACACTATGGAGTAAAATCCTTGGACATACTCGGGCATTATTCGGAGATAAACTTTTCAACCCTGTTTTTCAGGATAAAGGGGAGTCGTAAACGGATTAGGTGGACGAAGAAATTTTTTTATGAAATGTCACCTAAAGCAAAATTTCTTGTCCCATCAAAACAACTCAGTCTGAATAAACAAAGGCGTGCACACTAGCCCTTTCTAAAGAGCCCAGACTCTTTGTAATGGCCTTCTACATATAGCCAAAAGTTCTCTGGATAGTTACCCCCTTCCCCCTCCCTTCCCCTCCGCCGCTCTCTGTTGACCGTCTGAAGGTCTCCGAAGACCCCGAAAGCGGATGTGGGATATAATCAAATCCAAAAGTGTACCATCCTCCAGGGATAGGTTGTTTTTGCAGGGAGATGGCTTGGCAAACGATGATGTGGTCCAGTCTAAGAGGATTTCAAGTTTCCTTGTCGGTTGGGAGGGGAATAATGGGAGAAAACAATAAGTGAAAGCGACTTTTGATGGACACCCTTGGGGATTTGTGTTCGGTAATTCGATTAGGCCATTTCCTGGTTAAGCAAATTCCCTGCAAATTAGGGCAAGATATAGAAGAAGGGGTCCGAGTCGAGAGTAAGCCAATCTCTCCCAGAATCCAGAGTGGACAGTGGCAGCGGTGGCGACGTACGTACGAAAAATGTTTCGAGATGTTTTTTGACAACTTCACAATTAACTTGTTATTCGCCGTCAAGCTGAATTTATTATCGCATATCGCAATCCCATTTGGTTCTTGATTAAAAGAACAAGATCTTCGACTATCATCAAGAAGTCAGCTAATGTAACGAGTACTGTTCGCATTGACATTTGAGAGAAAAGTGATATACGGTGACGTGTGAAAGTTCTTTGAATTCTTGTCATTCAAGTACTACCAACTTGAGGGTAGATATTGTATTAGTTGGTCGAAATTAAATACATTACATTTTATATTCTGTAACTATCACCTGATTGTTACATTGATGAATTCGAAACACAAACTTAGCTCCTTTCAATCTGCTATAGTTTAGAGAACAAATCTGCAAAAGGTTCATCAACTAAAAAGTTATAAAGCCATATTATGCTATTTTATATATTTTTATGTCTAAAAGATTTCATATGTGACTCTAAACAGAAGCTCTTAAATAATACACTTCATTCATTATACAATCCAATAAATGATGGTGCGGAACTTACGAGTAGGTACGTTAATCCCATGAATTATTAAACTAAAATGTTACCTCCCCGCCAATTCTTCAAAAATTGTTATTTACTTAAATGTGATATAATGTTCTTGAAATACAAAGTTTTTAATTTCTTAAATGAATTAATGTTATAAGTACACTAGGGTGCTTGTTTTTCGCGACTATTTTTTTTTTTTCAGTCCCACCTCGAAATTTTGTGGGAAATACCTAAACATAAATTCCCTGAAAACTGGAGCCCTTAATATTAAAATTAAGTGCTCGACCAAAGCGTATAAAGATTCCCCTGGCGCAAATCGGTGTGTACAGAAAGGTACAAGTATGGTGCGTATTATATGGTACGGGGTGTGTACGAACGTGTACGTAGTGGTGCATCACTGTGTGCCTTAGATGTGACGATAAGGTACGGTTGGGTGCAGTAGTGGTGCCCAAACGGTAGATTGAGACACTATTTGTGTACGGTTTGTGTACGTGTACCGTTTGTGTACAGGTGTGTGTCGTGTGTACGGTCAAAACCCCCGGGAATACATATAAACACAAGCCGTGAAGTAGAAAATGCATATGTAGTGATGTAGTCCGAGAATCGCCGTGAAATAACATTGCTTCTTATGGCGGATGATCCAAAGTAAGCCACTCCACTCGCCTGAACTGCTAAACTATAACTTTTACGCAAAAATTATGTTCTACTAACTATAAATATGGAGATACCTTTCTAGTGATCTAAAAAAATTTATAGTGACAAGAACAAAATATTAGAGTTTTTTGCACTTAAGAACAACTCTAACCATTTCCCCGAACAAAACAGCAGCGGCAGGTCGACTTGACAGCACGACTTTCCGTGGTAATTTGTTCGATGGGCAGTAAGAGTAACTTTTGAGCTCAAATATCTTTAATATTTTGTTCTTACCCCTATAATGATTTTGGTACTATAAGAACGGTATTCCTCCCCAGTTACAATCAGTAGAACATCACTTTTTCGTAAAAGCGATAGTTTAGCGGATTCGCCCTGTGGAGTGAAATGAATGGGCTATACCGCCATAAGAAGCAATGTTATTTCGGCGCAATCATCGGACTACATGACCCTATAGTTGTGGTAGTGAGCAGGTCTACTTCACGGCTTGTATTTATTATTCCCGGGGGTTTTGGTACGGTGTACCATTGAGGTGATCGTGGTGTACGGTTTGTGTACAGTGTACGTTAGCGTACCGTTTGAGTACATTTTGGCAAGAAGAATAAGCTGGCACAAAAATAACAATTACAATAATGTTTTTAATAAAATACAAATACAAATGTTTCAAGATATTAGGGAAAGCAAAATCGGAAATTTTCCCAGAAAGATTGGGAAAATTTCCACTTTTTCGAACTTTTCCAGATAACTTTCCATTTTTTCCGAAATGTTGCAAAAATGTCCAGAAAAACTCGATAAAAGGAGGAAATTTTCCCAATGTTTCTGGAAAAAATTCCGATTTGGCGTTCCCAACAAGATTTGGAAATTATCTCTCTTAATCAGAGTCGTCTCCACTGCTTTCCAGGCGACTTCCCTGGTCAGAGTTGTTGTTATCACTGCCGTTCTCTTCAGGATCCTCTGTGATTGAGCAGTCAGCGTCCACGTCATTATAAAAATCCTCCTCGACTTCCTCCTCAGCTTATTTTTTTTTTATTTTTCTTCTTAAGGTTGAAACAGACAGTGAACCAGAAGTGGAGACACAAGTTCAGCATATTATTGCCAACCATGATATACTTGTAAGTTTGAAGATATTACATATTGTCTATGTGAGAAGAAACTCAAATATACTCTGTACTCACTGACATATAAGAACTGGACTGCTGATCCCGTACAAAAACTCACATCAAAAGTAAGACCAAATTTTGACCGAATTCTAACTATCTCGCTCTTTCTTAAGCCCGCAGGCAGACAAATTTACAAAAAAAAAAAGGCCAATAGCCAAATGAAGGTGGCGCCATGTATGTGCACTTCTTTTGGTTTTTTCTAGTATCTTCGCGTGTGATACATCTTTTTGATACTCCCAATAGATAAATAAAAGTAAACACAAGCTTTTTGCACATCACTTTTACCCACGACAGCCTTTACAAGTTGCCCGCCAACTCATCATTTTCCGTTGCAATCAGCTGTTAGAATAGTTTAACGATGTCCAACAGATGGCTACTTCATTTTGTGCTTTTAGCTTGGGTTGGTATAAACGAGAAATGTGAAGGTTAGACAAAGGCAGAAAAATAATTTGTATAGCTATCTTTGTTTTTCTTAAGTCCCCAGCTGATTGTGTACGACAGTGGTGTAACACGCCTTCAAAAAGCAAATTGGGTAATAATTGAGTACACTTGTGCACGCATTGACGACATATTTTGTGTACGGCAGTGGTGCACCACACCGTCGAGAGAGAATTGTGTGATACTTAAGTACACTTGTGTATGGATTGACGACGTATTTTGTGTACCGTTGTGGTGCACTTTCGAATGGCTGTACGCGTTGCGTACACATGAGTGCAAAAGCGGTAACAAGTTGGTACCGTTTCGGTAACGCACCACACTTGTACACTTACAGCCTTCGTCAACTTTTGCGCCAGGGTCCCCATATAAAATACACGTAAACTTTGATTTTTTTCTTCAAAACTCTACAGAGGCATTTTATGGTATAATCCTGGTCAATGATAGGGTTTCTTCAGAATTGAATGCTCTGCAAAAGTTTCCATTGCGGCGTAACCCTAACTCCCACCAGCGAGGTAGTACGGGTCACTAAACCCAATTTTTCATGAAATTCTTGTTTTTTTGTCTCTATCTCGTAAATAATAAGAACTACAGACAAAATGTAAATGACAACCTTGTAGAAAATTCTATTTCCTACAAAAAAGTTTTTAAACACCAAATCGCTAACATCCATATTTCTTGAGATATTGGGCTTTGAAGTTCAGGTAGGGTTTCTACAATTTAGCTCAAAAATCCATGAAAATTCCATTCTACCTCAACTTCAAAGCCCAATATCTCAAGAAATACCGATGTAAGCGATTTGGTGTTCAGAACTTTTTTGTAGGAAATTGAATTAACTACAAGATTGTCAATTACATTTTTTCTGTAGCTCTTGTTATTTACGAGATAGGGGCAAAAAAACGAGAATTTCATGAAAAATTGGGTTTTGTGTTGTGTTTAATGTTTTCATTATGCATATTTCAACAAATTAATGTAAATGAATCATACTTTCATGAACTTAGGACAGCATAAAGCAATAGAGATAAATTCAAATAAAGGATAAATGTATTGATATCGCTTAAAAATTCCAATTTTAAAGATATAAGATATTATTTCGCAGAATTTTCTAAATTTATAAACTAGCCCATTAATTTTCTGAAATGCCAGACTTGTATTATCTTTCGATCTTAAAATGTAAAACGTTCACCAAAAATTACAACATTTTATTAATTAATTATTATCCTTAAATAACACAGAAGATGTTTAACATGAGTGATAACGCTTTATTATATCAAGAAATGAGTGGAAAATTTGTTTAAAACAGTACCAGTAATCTGAATTACTAATTAAAGGTACATTTTAAGTAAGCGCAAAGCATAAACATCAGCTTAGAAAAATATCAACCTTCTTTGAGGCCATTGTTAATTATTACAATCCTTTTCTTCCTTATGAGATAATTGTACTTGAATTTCTCCAGTGACCCATCAAGGTCTTACAGAAAGGAAAATCTTTTCTCAAAAACATGAGAAGAGTCATTTGAAAACACTTCATGGTGGAAAACAGATTCACAAACACCCGGTGATTTCTGCAATTCAAATCGGGAAAATTACTGAAAAGAAGAAGTATGCTCTAACAATGTCCTCGAATCGAAAGCGGTACCGGAAATTTGCATAAAAGTAATTCTCTGCAATCTCAGAGGCATAAATAATTTCCTTGTGCGAACCGTGTGTATCTAATTCATTTTGCCTTCCGCCTCCATCTGCTCTGTGTTTGTGCTACTTCCTTATTTGGAGGCGTATCTTTTGTGCATTATCTCGGCATCTTTGAAAGATACACGAGGCGATCCTTGTTCACCGGGAAAATCTGTGCGATGTATATTTTCCTAATAAGGAATAAATCTATTCATCCTTGGCTCCACTGTGCTGAATTATTTATAAAGGACTCATGGAATGATACATCGGACAGAACTAGAACCGTCTTCTCTTTCTCAGGATTTCTGTGAAGATACTGGTTGAAGCAGGAAGTCATCAGTGTAAATTCACTGCAGGTCCAAGTCCGTTCGATGGACGGCTATTAAGTTCGATTATCTGCAGTTTATAGGTGATCTCTTAAAGATTCAAGATTGTGTAAAAGGCGGCCGTTCGAAACGTCTCTGTATTTATTTTACAATTGAAGCTTCGGGTGAGTTAAAGATCAATTTTGTGTCTCAAAATTGTTCAGAATCCTTTTAACACTGACATAAAAACCCTTTCTCTAGAACTCCAAATGGAAAATGACTGATTTATAAAGCGTTGGCCATCAGTTGGTTTCGTTTTACATTTGTTCTTAAAACTGCACCATTCAATTTTGTGCAGTGATTGTTCCTTTATTGATGAGAGTGCACTTTCCGATTATTTATGGAAAATAATTTCATTCAAATGGCTACTGCAGCTGGCTTGTCAGTAGCCCATCCTATCGTACCTTAAATTAAAGATGTTACCATCTTTGCATTGTAAACAAATTTGCAAGAATCCTTGAAATTAACAAATTAAAGCAGAATATCTTTCCCAATTTCGGTGACATTTATCTTTTAAAATGGCGAATCGAATAAATTAACAATTTTCTTATTTTCATTACTTTTGCGGATTAATTTATAGATTAAAGATGGAAATATATTTATCTAAAGAATCTTTACTATTTTAAAAAAAAGTTAATTATCTTAAAGTTTTATCAAAATCCGTAAAAAGACCAAGACCTTTAAGCCTCTAATGTATTTCCGGCCTAGCTTTTATTTATAATCCATAGCAAACACCAAATTTAATCTTTTTGAGATTCAAAATTGGGATCAGATGACGATAAAAAACGAAATACTTATATAGGGTATTAATTCTTAAAACTATGAAATAGTGCTTTTAAGCATTAAGGCATTCAAAACACCCGTATGCTTTTAGAAATAGTACCTATATTTTGATATTGCAAACTATTAAAACACAATTTTAAACCATTACTAAACTGAATAATATCCCTAAATTTTGCTCTGTGCCTTTGACAAAAAAAAGCTTTTGAACATTTTCGAAGGTTATTAGAATTGCTTTTACAATATACTTTAAAAAATCGGGAAAAAAGTCTTAAGTAAAGAAAAATGTCTCCATCTCCTCAAGGGACCTATAAGAGCATTTCTTCAAAAGCAATAAAAGCCCATTCATTGACCCGATTTTCTGCTCCAGAACTTTTGGGGTACTTTTGCAAAGGCTCTTAACATTATTTTATTTTTATTTTTTGTAATCGCCAATGATGAAGGTAATAAGTGTCCCCGACATCGTCGTAATGATCGTTAAACTTAACGACGCAGTTTGCAACCACTTGAAACGCTTAATGGAATTGAAAGCGATTTGAGACCGACGTTTTAGTCGGCCCGGGTGCAGCAAAAGTAGTTGATTGAATTGCAGAAAGTTCTTTAACTTCAATCGTTAGGTCGCCGCAGGTTGTGCACCAAATACATTTAGTTGAGCTCTGAAATTTCATTAAAGGATTCATTCGCCGACAATTGCATCTAAAGGAAATGTCATGCGGCCAAGTTTTTAGCGCTGGAAGGGGAAACGGTTTGACAGAACCGGAGGGCTTCATAACATGAGCAATTTTGTCGCTTTAGGGTGGCCTTTTTATCCAATTCATCGTTTTTGAGGGTATTTCGTCTGGTTTTATGGGGTGTCTGGGCGAAAATTGCTTTCACAAGCTTCTTTCGGTGACCTAGATTTGAACTCACTAATAAACTGCAGAATGACATCTACGAATAAAGTGTTTATATGTTTTATGCTTTATCTAAGGATGTGTATGCGTTGGCTTAGGCAAGTACTATATATAGGACTTAATTTAGAAGTAAATATTCATTTTAATAAATGGACTTTTTAACTTTATTTAATATTGCAAAGCCATTTGAAGCACAGAATAATTTTAAAGGCATACACACCGAATTTAAGGTTATATTTAGAAGAAAAATTCGATGAAATGGAGCATTCTTTGCATTTCTTTCTTATTATACAATAGTATTCATAATATGCACTAATGGAAAAAATCAACTGAAAACATATTTGAATAAAACAGTTGATTGTTATGCTAAATTGTAATGTACTTGAATTTAAAAGCGCAAATTTATTTAAAAAAAAAAAAAAAAAAAATTAAATGCAAGCTAAACTTTTTTGTTTTATATTCAAAATAAAAACCTTAACCCTTAAATGCGTGATTTTTCTTTTTATTGCGAAACAAATATATTTGGTAGTATTAAAGAGGTAGGTAGAATATAAGTCAAATAAAAAATATAAAAATAAATATTTAATCATTATTTTAGTATATTTATTTAAAAAAATCAATTGTTGTTTATAAACTACACTGCGCAGTCACCAGAAATGATGAAACTATGGTTAACAAATCAAAAGTAGTTTTTAAATAAACTTTTATTATTTAAAAAATAAAAACAGTTCTATGTAATAAACAATAATATTTATTTCATATTCTTACCTGCAAACTTCATCAGAAAATTTTTATAAAAATCTTTATCTACCACCACAAATTTCCGAAAATTAGTGATTGTCACTTTGACAAGGCCATGGAGGGGGAAAAAAAATAATTAGCTGTGTTGCCAATACAGAGTTTTAATTTCCCAATCAAATCTTAACAATAATAAAATAGATTATTTCTAAAAAGTTAGTGTATCCAAATTTATATAACATTTTACTGTCTGTTGTTTTTAAACAACACTGCGCATTTAAGGGGGTCCTCTAGTTTCTCGGCTGATTTTTTACGGCTTTTTCAATAATTTTTTACGGGCAAACCATCGAAATAATCAATCTCATTGTTTTTGCATAATCTTTATTAACATTTATATAAGCTTTACAAATTTTTTGAAGTCAAAATATATAATAGAAAAAAAGTTCTAGTGGCCGACAAGAAGACATCAAGTAAAAGTGGTGCTTGACGGCGACCAAGATTGCGGCTGTTCTGCTTATCTGAAATCAAAAAACCAAACGGCATTTTAATCTTCATATTTAAGACTAGCGATTGAACTAGAATGAATGCTAAATTACAAAAATTGACTTTTTTATACACTTTTGAAAATTATATTCTATTTTTTACTCATTTTTTCTTAAGTTTTTCGCTCGTAGAAAAAAAAACTATCGAAGCAATCATGATAATCCTAGTTCAATCGCTGGCTTATAACATATTAAAGATGCTGTATAAATTTGAACAAGATCGGTGCAGTAGTTTCTGAAATATCGTGGTCGCCGTTTCGAAAAATGGTGTTTCGAGAAAATCGCGTTTGAAAGTTCGCGCAGCCCAGCGCGCTCTTCGTATACCTGCTCCGTTCCAGGGCCGTAACTTGTGAACCACTTCAAATATCGAAAAATCCTTTGGTACACATTTTCTACACATATTGTAGATGTGATTTATGAAGAAAAAAAAAAATCGATTTTTTCGAACCGAGAAACTAGAGGACCCCCTTAAAGGTTAAACTAATTGTCACTATCAAGACTGTCCCATTCAAGATTAAATCTCTAATATGTAAAATTACCTCAAAGCAAGCAAAATAACTATTCAAAACCTTACTTTCTAAAATATTTTTGGTTTATATTAACCCATTAACGCCCAAAGAACCTAATTTTTTTGTGCAGTTTGAAACCTCATTCTTACAATTAAAGGACATTTATTTTCCAATAAAAACCATGTATCTTACTAGTTTTGAGTGTGCTCTTTCAGAATCTGTCGTCAAAATTGAGTTTTTTCCAATAGGATATTAAATATGGCGACTTTTTGGAAAAAAAAGCATCAAAAAATTTGAAATTTTTTTTTTTTGTAATTTTTTTTCAAGTCAATAGAGTTTTGTAATGCAATTCTTACTACGATCAACGGTGATCGGAATGTTTGATCTTACAGAAAAAAGTTTTTTTGCTGATCGCAATCACTCATAACCTTTTCAAAATGGCGGATTTTCTATAGTACAGATTCTGAAAATCTGAAAATCTGAAACTCTGAAAATCGTAATCGATTTTCGTGAAATTCTGTACCAAGGGGTTTTTATCGTCGCTGATTATGAGATTAAAATCAGATTTTTAAAATTCAAAATAGCAAATTCAATATGGCTGACAACAAATTATAAAAATATCACAGATTTTCATGAAATTCAGCATACCTACAGGAGTTTTGGTAGTCGCTAATTAAAAATTTAACATCAAATTTTGAAAATTGAAAATTGAAAATTGAAAATTGCTGATTCAATATGGCGGAGGGGACTCACAATAATAAAGCACCCCGAGAAGTGAGAGGCAAGGGGACTCACTATAATAAAGCACCCCAAAGGGGACAAAATTCTACCACGTCCACGCCGTTGTCTCTGGATTACGCAAAGAGTAGAAATTTGAATTCGTGATCAGCAACTACAAAAAACCTGAATTTCATAGAAACCTACAAGATTTTCAAAACTTGATGTCCGCCATTTTTTCTGTAAGTTCAAATATTCCGATCACCGTTGAACATAGTAAGAATTGCATTGCAAAACTCTATTGACTTAAAAAAAAATACAAAAAAAAAAAAAAAAAATCAAATTCTTTTATACTTTTTTTCCAAAAAGTCGCCATATTTAATTTCCTATTGGAAAAAACTCAATTTTGACGACAGATTCTGAAAGAGCACACTCAAATGTAGTAAGATACAACTGCAGAAAAAAATTAAGTTCTTTGGGCATTAATGGGTTAATATATTAAGAACTTTTATAGCTATCATGCAAAAGCTTGTTCTATATTATATATTATTTTAAAAAACATTAGGAAAACCTTACATATGATCATTTTTATTTTACCAAGAAATATATTTAAACCCTTTTAGGTTATTTGCATTAGGAGCGGCAGCACTATAGCTTTTGGAGTTGAATCAATGACCAAACATTTCAAAAGAAATTATAATTTTGTATTTATATAGCATGCACGAATAATAAACCTTAAAACTTTCATTAAGTTATATTTGATCAATTTCTACTAATTACTCAAAGGCTCCAGTATACAAGCATTCTTCTTTTTCTGGTCCAATTAGAGTCTGTCAATTTTGTTGAGATTAGATCGAAATAAATAATAATTCCTCAAAGTATTTTAGCTTGGTTTAATGTTCTGACCAATAGCAATAACTTTTCAAACAACCTATTTGCCTCCAGATAGAAATAGGGCATCTCACACAGTTTTCCAACTTCACCAGATTTATTCTTTATTGAAATTTAATATGCTTGCAATTTGTGCTAACTGAGACCAGTACGAAAATTTAATGTGTAATCAATATGTCTAGAATCTTCTGATATATATGATAACTGCCTTGCAGTTCCAGGGTGATCTTCGACCTTCAATAAAATTTTACACTCGATCGTGTTGATTCTGGAGTCGAAAGACCAGTATAACTTATATTTAATCGAGAACAGACTTCGATTTCTCTATGATTCTAGTAGTGCTGAATTGGTAAAATAGAAAGGAATCGCTTATCCTGCCAATTCCCCAGGACTTTGATTTTGACTAACCTTAATTGCTCCCTTTGTTTTCTGCGTAGATTTTACCTCTGACTCTAACTTGCACAGGAGCTGAGAAAATTGCTCAGATTGCTCGGTTTTATTGCTTTTATCACATAACAATTATGCAAAGTGGCATGGCATTTGCATAATAACATTTCGCTACCGCGACGTAGGTACAAGAATTGTGGTCTTTTTGCAGCTATTGATATGCAAATCAAGTTTTAAAACCGTCTCGTATGTGAACGGAATAAATCATGCGATGAACGATTTTTAAAAACTGTAAAAGTATTTCACTGGCCCTAACGAGGAATTACAAGGGCATGGAGTTTACTTTACAGGTAAGGTTTTGTTCTAGTCTAAACATGAGGAAAAACACATATGGGGGCACTCAAGATAAATCCATTTTTAATTTGAAATATGTGAATACAATTTGAAATTTACATGAGATAAAAACGTTAAATGAAAAATTATATATCCGCCTTCAGTTTGATAAATGGCGTGAAAAAAAAAATAATAGCTACTACATATACCATCAGGTCAGTACGAATATTACAACAATATTATTGTAAACATGGTATTTAAAATGAAATATGATATATTAAAGATAGAAAAAGTGTAATTTTACTACCATTATGGAAGGTATTCAATTTCCTTCCAAAAAGAGAGTAAAACTACACCAACATTTTTAAGAGCGTAGTAATATTAGGTTGTAACATAATAATCTGATAATTTGTTCGGAAACGTTATGGAAATTTTTTACAACTTCGAGAAAGTTCTGTGACTATGAGTATAAATACCCGTGAGCGCGCTCAGTTCATCAGTGCAATAATCGACAGCGCAGCGAGTAGCATTATGGAAAAATTCGATTTGAAAAGACGAGACATCCGCGTCCTTCTACTGTATGAGTTCTGTTGGAAGCATACAGCTAAGCAGGCGGCACCAAATATATGTCAATGTATGGGAAAAAATGCGGTCTCTTATCAGCAGCGCAGCTTATCGAGGAAGATCCAAGGAGGACTACTCGTCAACTTGAAGAAGAATTCGGATGCTCCCATACTACTATCGTTCGACATTTGAAAGTGATGGGTAAAGTGCGCAGGCACAGTCAATGGATACCCCACGAATTGACGGATGGTCAACGGATGATGCGAGTGGCGGTTTGTACGCAATTACTCACTTCACATCGTACTTTTGCTTGGCTTCGTAATTTGGTTACCGGGGATGAAAAGTGGATGCTTTATGTTAACCATAACAATAAGCGACAGTGGCGTAGCGCGGGTCAAAGAGGAGCACCGACAGTTAAATGTAAAATTACTATACACAAGGTTATGTTGAGTGTTTGGTGGAATGTGCACGGCATTATCTACTGGGAACTATTACCACAAGGAACGACTATAAATAGTGAACGCTACTGTGATATGCTGGATAAGGTAGCCGTGAATCTTAAAGGAGAACAAGGCAATGTATACCTCCTCCTCGACAATGCCCGCCCTCACACCGCTTCGATGACATGTAAAAAAATTATGGGGCTAGGCTGGATTTCCTTAGCCCATCCTGCATACTCGCCGAATATGTCTCCTTCTGACTACGACTTGTTCCGATCGTTGCAGGCTCACATTAGCGGAAAATCTTTTGATGACCGAGATGCATTTGAACAGTGCTTTTCGGAATTTTTTAACTTATTATAATTATTTAAATGAACAAAATGAATAAGTCTAAAATTAAGTACATCTAACAATAAGTTGGGTAATTTTCCTGAGTACTGTGGAATCAGGTTCAAGTAAGGTTCAGCTTTATGTTATTTATATCTAATTCATACAACATTATGATTAACTTAAGCCTTTGAAAGACTGAGAAACTCCGACGGGCTCAAGACTTTTATCCCTGTACCGATTATAATGTGTTCCCATCGATTTTGATTTGTTACAAATTGATGGGAACACATTGAAAGCTTCCTACCGTTCAACGACGAAAGCCTTTTAACCTCCATTAGCCGAAGAAAATTGATAAAACGTTTCTAAACTTTCTTCGAAGTTTCCTGAAACTGTCCGTCTTCGATAAGGACCAGAAAAGATATTCAAATTGGCATTCACTTTTCCGGTAGTCAGTGCAATAAGTCAGGAGCAGCAACTTTTCACCCAGATATCCTGTAGCCTAGGCTCATCCTGTTCCAAGGAAACTTTCTAATGGGATTTCTCTAAAAGCGTCGCAGTTCCTTTCGTGTCGAATCGGCTGACCGCTATTTTTACCCAAATACATATGTATAATACAATATACATATAAAGCGCCTGTAGGTCTTTAAACAGCTCCAACTTTTGGCGCAAAGCCAATTTTAAAGTTACAAAATAGTCAACTGTCTTCGGGTGCAGGTCTGATGAAGTCAAACTCACAATACATGTCGAAGGAATTCCTCTGGGGGTTACAACTTCAAAGTCAGGATCCTTATGCAGCGGACAAATGTCCTTGATCCGACGACTCCTCCTTGGGAATTCTTTTCATTTGGGGCGGACGAATCAGTTGGAAGGGTCAGTGATTGCATTCAGGAGATTCAGAGAAAAGTTTTGCTCGGATGGTAATTATTTTTAATGGTGAGAAGATGGGAAAATGGGATTCTTGGCTCGAGTACCATTTCTGCTATTTCTCAGGGATTAACTGAGCACTCTAATGAGTTGATTATGTTCGTAGTTCTTGTCTACATTTGCATTTAAATTGATGCGGGATTAAGTAAACAGTTCTCTTTTACATTTCTCTGGGATTAGTTACGAGGAGCTTGGTAATATTTCATACCAAATAATTTTATTCATAGAAGTTGTTTGATTTAGTTAATGTATCTCATGGAGCTTTTTCTCCCTCTGTAATATGAATGGCATAAGTTGCTGAAGCTTTCATTTTTATTAATTTCTCGTAATTTCCATTCAACAACATTAAATGTACGTCATATATTCATACCTCTATTATTTATGTAAATCAGTAATTTTCGTATTTACATAATTAACAGTTTCCATATTGATATGGATCTGACAGACCCTTATAAAAATGACAACAGCCTGATATTTGTAAAGCATAGATTACAGCGTAAAATAATATTTCGAAAATAACTATCTCGACGAGGAATTAAGATATCTCTATAACTACTTCAAAGTTCGCTTTTATTTATTTTTCAAAATTACAATAATACAAAAATTATTACGATAAGCATTACTACATCAAAACTTTTTCTACCAAATGCTGCACTTCTTTGTCGGGTTCATGTTTGTATCTTTATTGCATTGAAATACTTCAGCAAATGACTTTGAATTCTGAATCATTCCAATAACCCGATGTTTTCCAGGAGTATGTGGGTCAACAGTAATCTCATGATCCAAAGCTTCAGGTTTTATATTGTAGCACAAGCCTTGGGAGGCAGCCACAAAGAAAAGTCTTCTACTTGGTATACTTGAATTGGCTAAGGTTTCTTCTTTTTTTGCGGTTTCACTGGCAGACTCTAGCCACTTATCGTATGTCTTAAGTGCAAATTCAAGACCCATGTGGTCGGCGATATTTTCGAGGGCATTGTCTACTTTCCAATATACTATCTTTTTTCCATATAACCTGTAGTTAGCATACTGATCTATGTAACACTGTGACTTTTCCTGGAATAAAGTGTGATCATCCTCGTCCCACCAAAGTTTGTAGACACCAAGGCCATTGTGGTAAGCTCCGTCTATATCAAAAGAGTGAAAAATCTCATGGGCGAGAATTAATCCCACATGGCCATATAATAAAAACTTTGAAAAATGACTGTGATAGTAAGGTGGCTGGAATAATCCTGGATGCAGGGTGATTTTATTATCTGCTCTATATGTGAATCCGTCAGCATTTATAAGAGGGTATGGCCAATCGGTGATGTCACTCGCTTGGTTTAAGTAAGCACTTCGAATCTTTTGAAGAGTCAAAAATTTTTGAAGATTAACAAGAGATTCGAAAAACTCGTTTTGTTTAATCGTTGCGTTTTCATATTCAGAGTTTATTATAGAGTCATTGTATAAAAAGTGTTCGTAGCTCAAGTCGAGTCCGTAGGCATTCAGTTTTTTTATCGCTTCTGCTCTGGTTTCAGCACCAGGCCAAGTAGCATTTTCTAAGAAATTTCGAACTGTTGATTTTACTTCAGCAAATATCCTCTTAACATCAGTGAAACTTTCACTCGGCATATTTTTTTCTATGAACATGGAAGTGATTGCTGTATTCATGCGTTCTTTCATTAGATCAAGACAAAATTTTGGTCTAGGTGGTGGTTCTAAAAAGCCCTGCGATTCTTGGTTGTAATTATCAAGAATTTTTATAAAATCTGTACCAAGAGCTTGTAAATAATTGTCCACAACAGACCACAAAATGTAGTTGCACACAATCTTAGGACCTTTTTTAACTAGTAAGCCTGGTAGGGCTTTGAAATACAATAAAGCACGCACAATGATTTTAGTGGAATTTGGAAATTTCAAATTATACACCCTTTCCAAGTAGTTTTTAAATTCAATCTCAGGAATTTCCTTATTGATGTCTTCTATAGTTGTCAAATTCTGTTCGTTATAATCAAGTGCTGTCAGCTCATCTTCTAATGATAGAATTTCTTCTTTCGTTGCTTCAGCGATGTCGTCAGAAAGACCTAGGAGTTTTAATGTTCTCAGTATTCGAGATCCATACACAGTTAAGTTTCTTCCATCAATAACCGTATCTGCGCTATCAATAACAGGCATATAAACACCTGTACCCGTAAGAAGGTCACGTAAAGTCTCCACCTTAAGGAATATATTAATTCCGGTTTCTAATTTCACTCTAGTCACAAGTTCTAACCAAGGAAGTGTCTCATTTTTGCCGTCTAAAAGTGGCCATCCACCCAATCTATTCAGCAGTTTCATCAAGGGTTCTTTACCTCTTCCATTAATCGTGTTTACATCTTTACAAGAGCTGAAAAAAATTTTCGCCTTGTCTATAGCGCTCGGATTTTTATTCGCCAAAGCTTCCGGCAAATCTGTATTTAGAAGTTTTTCAACAATCTTCATATTTTCTTCAGTTGTCGCAGCCTGTAAGTCAAATTTTCCTGTATGTTCCGGCGTTGGATATTTTTCGTCGAAATGTCCACAAGCATATTCGTAGAAGTCATCGCAGGGATTAGTTGTGGTGTTCATCAGGTCTTTCATCAATAATTTTCGGTTGAGCGTAATTGCATCTTCACTCTTACTACCATTTATTATTAAAATTACAAAAACACTAAAAACTGTTCTCCACTCCATATTCATACTCTACGAACTTTTTGAACTTGCTAGGAAACCTCATCTCTATGGTGGTTTTTATACCCAACGCTTAGTCAAAAATCTGCTTCAGTTTCAATAACAGAAAACATTTTAATTAGTCAGGTGGTTTATAAAATTTCTTGCTTATTTAGATTGTTATTACAAAAGGTTCAGCTTTTTCTATTGCGTCAGCGTCAGACATGTGTTTATACGTACAACTGGAATTTACAAACATTTAACAAAACATTCATCAGAATCGCGTCCATCAATTTGTAAACAAAGCTCTCGTATGAGCAAAAATTGGAAAAATTATCAAAAAGGCTTTGAAATACTGCAGAAGCCACATATTCATTTTTTTATATATTCTTCCAATCCCAATAATTTTCTTTTCGGATCAGTTTAAAAGTTATTCGACAAAATCTCGTTTGCATTTGACGCCCGCAACCACCAAGCAGACTTTTCTTCAGTGCAAATTCTGCAAATTCTAGTATTTTAATTTAAAATAACTAAACGTTTTATTTGGAAACGTTTTAGTGTTTAAATTGATGTACCCAATTTTAAAACGTTTTTGAGCGTTTTAAATATTAAAACATTTGAAGTGTTTTAATTTAAGACCTTTTAGGCGTTTTGAATAGATTCTACATTGTTGTAATTTTTTCCCGCCCAGCGGCTAGCCGGCAAAGCTACAAAACCATGGGCGGGGTTAAGGGGTTCAGAGCGAAAAACGGGAAAATTAGTTCACTGTTCGTTTTTTAACTTAAGGCGGCTTGCAGCAAAATTATACAAATCTCGATTTTATTAAACCAAGACTTAGCCCTAAACTCAACTTAACTTAAATCTCATCTAAGATATATTGCACGTAATAAAATTTCTATCGATTTAACTAAATCGCAAGCCGTCGACTCATGGGCTCCAATAACATCGCCACAAGCTGTTAGTTGTCTACCAGTAGCATAATACCTCAAATGCATAGAAGTTGGTTCATAGGGGATACAGCATTTCTATTCATAAAACATATGTAGGTATTAAAATAAAAATTGTGATTGGTAGTTATTTTTTAGGTTAGTCGCATATCAATAAAATTTATTTTACATAATTCAACCATAGCTCACCTGTTAAACTCATTTGGAAAATTATAAACAATTTTACCAAGTAGAAACATTGCACTTTCTTTACTTAGGCGGAACCTTTCCAAAAACTCGTCATCTCGCAACGTATTAAACAAATCACCTCTTACGAAGACTCTTCGAGAGAAAAACGAAGTTTCTAAATATTGTACTATTTCTTCGTCGTCTGATAACAAATCGTGATCAGTTTGCGCAAATAAATCCATTTTCACAAATCACAAATTCACCAGTCACCAACGTCTTTCAACAAAATCGAGATTTTGCAACTTAAACCGTCATAAGTGCCAGTTTAACTTTGACGCTTATTTTAATCGAGATTTAAGCTAAATCGATGATGTGCAAGACGTTAAATCAGTTTTAAGCTAAAATCGAATTTTACTTCCAATAAATCTAGTTTTAAATCATAGCTGCAAGCCGTCTTTATTTATTAAAAATCCATAATTCCACAACCACCTACCATCATGCTAATTAAATTTATTATTGCTATTTTAAATATAAAATTTTATTTTCATATATACGTACACTAAAAAATACCGATCCCTCTTTCAATTGTTTTCTAATAATTGGTTCAACTTTTAGAAATTATTTGATTCAACCATTCTTTGGGCATTGAATCAACCACAAAATTTTCCTTATATTTTTACTTGGAACTGCATGATTCAGCAGAGTACTACATTTTATATATTATACTATATAAACATTTGAAACTGTTTTCTTATTTGATGCATAATAAATGTGTTGTTTTTACACACTTATAGTTTTTAATATTTTATCTAGATTTTATGCCTTAATAGTAAATGCTTCTAGTGTTTCGTATGAGTGAAATACTATTTGCGTTTTATTATCACACACTTAATCTGCTTCAACATAGTTCATATGTATAGGCATACTGCCACACTCCTGGCGCCAGTGCGCAGCTGTGTTGATGGATATACATAGGTACATGTTATATACTATGACTCACCGTATACAGCTCAAGCGTGATGCGGAGTCAATGCTTTTTACCCATCCAAAAAGTGCTACAACGCTTCTAAAGAAGTTTTCACTTCAAAAATAATATATAAAAGATTACTGTAGAAGTCTTTGGAACCTTTTGTAGTAAAGTCACACCTCGTATCATCATTGTGACGTATATAAATATATGGATAAGTATAAAAGACGAGGAGCGATAAGACCTCTTCTACCGCTCCAAAATATAAAAATGTATACTGTAAAAAGATTATTGCCAAATCTGGTGTTCCACAAGGCAGTCATTTAGGTCCATCCGTTTTTCTGCTCTTTATTAGTGACATTGTTGATTCTTTTCAAAATTCTGAATTCCTACTGTTCACAGATGACCTTAAGTTATTTCTTAAAGTGAATTCCGTGAGTGATTGTCTCCTTAAACATAACGACATAGAAAGGCTATATCTATGGTGCAGGCTTAACAGATTATATCTGAATATACAAAAATGTAAAACCATGACTTTTCATCGGAAAGCCAATTACATTTCGTATAACTATGAAATAAATAATATCTCTCTCACGAGGGTATCTGAAATAAAAGATCTTGGTATCATATTTGACACTAAGTTGACATTTACTGGTCATATAGAATCGGCGATTTCGAATGCATTTCGATCTTTGGGATTCTTAAAAAGGAATGTCAGAGACTTTAATGACCCACAAACACTAATAACTCTATATTATTCATTAAAGAGGTCGGAATACTCATCTGTTGTATGTTGTTGTATGTTATCAAGTTCATATAAATCATATCGAATCGGTGCAGAAAAAATTTACGAGATTCGTTATACATAAATGCGATCTCTTAATGGGTTCTATGCCACCATATCGTGCGAGATGTCTACTGTTAGGCTTATCTTATCTCAGCTTTAGACGTGAGGTGAATTGTGCAGTATTTGTAAAAGATATTCTGACGAATCGAATTAAGTCACCAGAGTTATTGTTTATGTTAAATCTATATGCTCATGAAAAGTCTATTCGTTCGAGAACTTTGCCCTATATACCACAGCACAAAACGACGTACGGCTGTCATGAGCCTGTTACCAATTGTATAGTTTGTTTTAACTCTATTGCTAGATTTTACTTTACCGCGATACCAATTTAAAAGTGAATGCTTCGGTAGAGACAATATGAATTAGATTGTAATATTATACCTGCTATTCTGTAAGAATAACATCTGTAGACAATAAATGAAAAAATAAATAAATAAATTAATTAATATTTGTTCCAAAGTTGACTATCTGCCTGATAGCAAAATAGCATTGTAAGAAAAAAACTGATGCAATGAGACTTTTTTACACGAAATTTAGGCCAAAACTGATTTCTTCGAAATTATACATTTTTTATCATTCACTCAATCATCGTGTTTCGTACAGAGCGCATGCAACAAGCATTTTATTATAATTTTTAAATAAATTTCTTATGACATATTAAAAACAACATATTGGAGCATAATTTTTATTTTTAAGTTGTATATTTTTACACAATCCCATGTTAAGTGTCGGTATTGTTATTATTCGTTTATAATTCTCTTGCGCCACATGTTAGGCTAATGTTACTAATGCCTAAAGTTTAATATGTAGATTTATACAGTATCTTTTCAAGAATAAATAAAACACATAACTAAAGTGCTGCTTCGTCATTTATTCATATAATTAAAAAATCAGTCAATTTAGTTATCCTCCAAAGCTTGACTTTACTGTACATTAGTAATTACATTTCAATGTACCTATGTATTTCATATACTTCTTAAAGAATAGCAAACAATATACATTTCAAGATACGTTTTATATCACTGTTTTTAGAAAAAATATAGAAAATGGAAGTAATTACATTAAGAGCTGAGTATTGTTATTTATTGTGAAGATTTCCCTTTGTTACCAATTACCGAAACTACTATAAATAGGTATTGTCTATCTAGGCGTCAAACGAGATTTTGTCGAATAACTTTTAAACTTATACGAAAAGAAAATGATTGGGATCGATAGAATGTATAGAAAAAATGAATATGTGGCTTCTACAGTATTTCAAAGTCTTTTTGATAATTGTTCCATTTTTTGCTCAAACTCTAGGTTTGTTTCCAAATTGATAGACACGTTTCTGATGAATGTTTAACAATTCCAATTGTTCGTATATACACATGTCTGACGCTGACGCTGACGCTGACGCTATAGTAAAAGTTGAACCTTGTGCAATAACATTCTAAATAAGTAAAACATTTTATAAACCAGTTTACTTAGTACCACTTGATTAATTAAAATGCTTTTGCGTTATTGCAACTGAGGCAGATGTTTGACTAAGCGTTGGGTATAAAAACCACCACAGAGATGAGGTTTTCTAGCAAGTGCAAAAAGTTCGTAGAGTATGAATATGGAGTGGAGAACAGTTTTTAGTGTTTTTATAATTTTAATAATAAATGGTAGTAAGAGTGAAGATGCGATTACGCTCAACCGAAAGTTATTGATGAAAGACCTGATGAACACCACAACTAATCCCTGCGATGACTTCTACGAATATGCTTGTGGACATTTTGACGAGAAGTATCCAACGCCGGAAAATACAGGAAAATTTGATTTACAGGCTGCGACAACTGAAGAAAATATGAAGATTGTTGAAAAACTTCTAAATACAGATTTGCCGGAAGCTTTGGCGAATAAAAATCCAAGTGCTATAGACAAGGCGAAAATTTTTTTCAGCTCTTGTAAAGATGTAAACACGATTAATGGAAGAGGTAAAGAACCCTTGATGAAATTGCTGAATAGATTGGGTGGATGGCCACTTTTAGACGGCAAAAATGAGACACTTCCTTGGTTAGAACTTGTGACTAGAGTGAAATTAGAAACCGGAATTAATATATTCCTTAAGGTGGAGAGTTTACGTGACCTTCTTACGGGTACAGGTGTTTATATGCCTGTTATTAATGGCGCAGATATGGTTATTGGTGGAAAGAACTTTACTGCGTATGGATCTCGAATACTGAGAACACTAAAGCTCCTAGGTCTTTCTGACGATATCGCTGAAACAACGAAAGAAGAATTTCTATCATTAGAAGATGAGCTGAAAACACTTAAATATAAAGAGGAGAATTTGACAACTATAGGGGACATCAGTAAGGATTTTCCTGAGATTGAATTTAAAAACTACTTGGAAAGGGTGTATAATTTGAAATTTTCAAATTCCACTAAAATCATAGTACTTTCCGTATTGTTTATCAAAGCCCTACCAGGCATACTAGTTAAAAAAGGTCCTAGGATTGTATCCAACTACATTTTGTGGTCTGTTGTGGACAATTATTTACAAGCTCTTGGTACAGATTTTATAAAAATACTTGATAATTACAACCAAGAATCGCAGGGCTTTTTAGAACCAACACCTAGACCTAAATTTTGTCTTGATCTAATGAAAGAACGCATGAATACAGCAATCACTTCCATGTTCATAAAAAAAAATATGCCGAGTGAAAGTTTCACTGATGTTAAGAGGATATTTGCTGAAGTAAAATCAACGGTTCGAAATTTCTTAGAAAATGCTACTTGGCCTGGTGCTGAAACTAGAGCAGAAGCGATAAAAAAACTGAATGCCTACGGACTCGACTTGAGCTACGAACACTTTTTATACAATGACTCTATAATAAACTCTGAATATGAAAACGCAACGATTAAACAGCATGAGTTTTTGGAATCTCTTGTTAATCTTCAAAAATTTTTGACTCTTCAAAAGATTCGAAGTGCTTACTTAAACCAAGCGAGTGACATCACCGATTGGCCATTCCCTCTTATAAATGCTGACGGATTCACATTTAGAGCAGATAATAAAATCACCCTGCATCCAGGATTATTCCAGCCACCTTACTATCACAGTCATTTTTCAAAGTTTTTGTTATATGGTCATGTGGGATTTATTCTCGCCCATGAGATTTTTCACTCTTTTGATATAGACGGAGCTTACCACAATGGCCTGGGTGTCTACAAACTTTGGTGGGACGAGGATGATCACACTTTATTCCAGGAAAAGTCACAGTGTTATATAGATCAGTATGCTAACTACAGGTTATATGGAAAAAAGATAGTATATTGGAAAGTAGACAATGCCCTCGAAAATATCGCCGACCACATGGGTCTTGAATTTGCTCTTAAGACATACGATAAGTGGCTAGAGTCTGCCAGTGAAACCGCAAAAAAAGAAGAAACCTTAGCCAATTCAAGTATACCAAATAGAAGACTTTTCTTTGTGGCTGCCTCCCAAGGCTTGTGCTACAATATAAAACCTGAAGCTTTGGATCATGAGATTGCTGTTGACCCACACACTCCTGGAAAACATCGGGTTATTGGAATGATTCAGAATTCAAAGTCATTTGCTGAAGTATTTCAATGCAATAAAGATACAAACATGAACCCGACAAAGAAGTGCAACATTTGGTAGAAAAAGCTTTAACGTGGTAATGTTTATAGTAATAATTTGAGTATTATTGTAATTTTGAAAAATAAATAAAAGCCAACTTTGAAGCATAATTGATATTGATATTTATAATGTTTTTAGTAAAGCATAGAAAATTCAAAATTTACAACACGCAGAAAAAAACTAGTTCTCAATCTATAGCATTTCGACAATAGCGCTGAGAACGTCTTACGCTGAAAATCAGTGAAATTTCTTAAAATTAGGAAATCTTAGTCGACGCATTGAACGTGTTATGTTGTATTATATTTCGAAATCCCAACATCATATCCGAAATAAGCGACCAAAAATCCCACAAATAGAATTTTACGTCGCCATATTGGCTTCGTTGTTGAAATCGAGAAATTAAGGTTGCCATTTTGAATGCACCATCTTGTGTTTAAAAATGTTGATAATATTCAAAATGAATGCCCTCAAAATACTCATGATACCAATTTTCATTAAAATCAGTTGAAATACAGACATTATGGCCGCCATTTTGGATCCGCCATTTTGAATTTACGAATTTTGACGTTATTTAAAATACGAGTGTATATGCCTGCGTTGGTATGACATCACTTCCGCTTCGTGACGGTTGGTTTTTCTATGCTGCTTTCTAATCTCATGTTAAAATGATAGTTTTCATCTACAATTTTAATGAAAATAATATGAAATTGATATTGAGATGAGAAACAGTGCAATTTAGTGTTGAGTTTTTTTTCTGAGTGTATAGAAAAAGATAGTGAAATAATTTTTTTTTTTTTTATAAATTGTCTAGCACTAGCACTAGATATTGGCGTAAAAACGTCGCTGAATAAACAACACTAATGTAAAAATATATTTGCAACAGTGTAAGTATTTTTATTCAAAAAGCAACATTTAAAAAAAATCATATATTCCCAGTCTTAAAATCCAAACAATTCGCGTGGCAATTTATTTCACACTAAACTACTAAAGCGTCCATCAACATCATTTCTCTACTTCCTTCCGCTCACTGAGCGAAGTAAGCCATAAAACCACTGCTTGCGAACGTAATAAACTTCACAGAAAATATTTCCGTCCAATCATAAAAAAGGAGTGCGTTCTTCTCGCCACGTTTTCACTCTTCAACTGGAAAATTTCAATTCTCCCGGAGTGAAAAATTGCGAAATTTTGTTGCTAGCATAACGACGATGTAAAAGTTCGGTGAGTTTCTGCATTAGCCGAGTTTTTTTCGGTGGCTCATAAATTAGCCCTAAGCTGGCACCCGGTGCGAACAACATTCTCAGACATGACTTGATACCTTTGGTGAAGGACTGTAGAAGGAGGAAAAACAGGAAAGGGTGTGGCAACAATAAAATTTGGTAGGAAAATTTCGGATGCTAGTTGTCAGTTGAAAAGATTTCCAGACATTCTAATGCGGTCGGGAATGTTTTTGAAAGTTTGACAACGACCCATTTAGAAGAGAACCCGAGAACTACCATTACGAATGTCTGTTAGAGCTTTTCATCTAGGTAATGCTAGAAAAGATACAAGTCGACTTAGATTCTATAGGTGCCATGATGTTTTCTGAAATTAGAATATTTTCTAACATTGTCTGTGTTATGTTTATAGATATTTGGGTAGATAAGTTTTTATTTCAGGTAAAGTATGGAAAATTATAAAAAAAAATTTTGTTGCACAGTAAATGACTTAAAACTAAGTAAATGAGAGAATATAGGGTCATTAATAATAAACGAGAAAAGGGAAAGTTTATAATAAGAAAATGAAAGAAGATGAAAAAATAGGTAGTGTAACAAAGTCGAGGGATTGACGTGAACGGTTCGCAATACACGTCGTTTGTAGCAACGATGTTAAATAAATGTCATACTCATAGATTAATATGTTGGTTGTTACACATATAAATTTTTTGAATATATTTCCTGACGGTTCACACGTCGATTATATTTTTATTCAGAAGTAGTCGATGGTATCAGAAGTAACTTATGAACGACATGACTTCGACATTCATTTTCATATGCCCCTTTCAATATCCTGGGATTATTAGGTTATCGTTACAGGAGGATGTGTAGAACAGGAATAGTTTTCTGAAATAACCCGGAGAATTATTTTTAAGAAGGTTAAAGAGGAACACAAGAGATTGCCGTTTAATAAAATATATTTCTGATAGATATTATCGATGGCTGCGATGCAATACTTAAAATATTAAGAATTATTACAATTGTATTAGATTTCAAGTTAAAAAAAAAATTATTTTCTATTCTTATGGTTAACAAAAAGGTTTTTTTTTCAAAATAATGGTATTAGGAAATGAAATTTCCCTTTTTGGGAATATTTTTGAGTAGACTTATGAATTTGTAGATATACTTTTAAAGGTATGGAATTTCACAAAATTTAAACAAATTAAATTTAATTTCTTTGATCCGTCACAGTGATGTTTCCGATAAGATAAATCGAAATATGTCCAATTGTTTCGTGTGACTTCTTCTTTCACTTCTACACTTTTTTTTTGGGGATGTATAGATGAAGAACGATAGATGAATCATCCCATCCTACACAAATCAGATTACAGTAGATGGATTCAAATCAAATCCAATAATAGCGAACGAAATCCAATCAAAACTCAATCTTGTTTTGCACGCTTATGGCGACAGGTGATGTACTTTTATTTTGTACACCTAGATTGTTCTGCTTTTTTTCCCAAATTGAATTCGCTTCAGATTTGGAAGATATTCGAAAAATAGATCCAGCCTGAAAATCACGTTCAGCTATTCGAGTTTTTCTAAGAGAATCGTTGCACCCTAAATGTTAATTTCTTAAAATACATTAGCTTTTTATGAATTTCATTTCACTTCGGCAAACATCTTTTGACAAACACGTCAACAACACGTTTTCATTCGAAAGATTGCTCTTGATGAACTGCAAAGTAATTGCCATTCTCACGAACGATGTACTCTTTTATTACGTAAATCGTAAGGGCTCTAGAAAATGTTTCGATTTTTATTCCTTTGATGATATCAGTGGTGTGTTCTGACATTTTCAATCAGTTTACTACGAAAGATGGGTGTATATTTGCCTTTTGAGGTTTCGAAATGTGCATTCCTTTTAGATATGTTTTCACCTTCTTGATCAAAATATCGTTATAGATATTTGCTCAATAGACTGTTTTCGGGTATCTTTTATCTATTTCCAGCAAAAAGTGCTGAGAATTACCATTATATTTATATTTCATAGAATTCTTGACATTAATGGTAATAAATCCTACTTATCATAAGTATTTTTAAGTTGTTAACAACCTTTTCGTAAGGTATTTATGATTAATTTTAAGGGTGCCTTAAAATTTCCAAATAATTATAATACATCGTAAGTAGATGTAAAATCAAAATTATATCTATACAGTATTTATTGTTAATGAAATGTTATCAATTGACAGATTTCTGTTGATTATATTCTGTCATTATACCACAACAAATGCTACATTCTATAATATATGTAAATAAAAACGAATTTTCCCTCTTGCTGCACGCATACTTGTGCATGACGTATGTAGAATGTGAATTCGCCGTAAAAAAATTCAATTCCGGAAATAAAAGTCTATTTCCGGTTTTTACAATTCCAAAGGTCATTTAGAGGTCGAAAATGCTATTTTTTTAAGAAATGTATCAAATGAAATTAGTGTAATTTTCATCGTGGAATTCGAATTCGAGGTCAAAATATACCCATTCTATTTAAAATAAAGGAACTTTTGGGCTAAATAACGTACTTTAGGTTGAGACCGGAAGTTGAAAATGGCGCCAATCGAAAGAGCGTACCTACTTTACTTAAATGGAGAAATCGGCTTGGTGAAAAAAAGTTGTTGGTCGATTTAGAAAAGGTAGACGGGTATTTTTTGACACCCTGTATATATTATAACAAGGACTTTTACGATATGGCGACATAAGTGCATACAAAACATATTTGAGCTGATTTGTTATATTTACATACAATATATGGCCTACAAGATACTTTTGTATATATTGTAGTATTCACAATGCGGTTTTCTACTTTCATCTTTGCGGACTACACACTAATTAAGAGTTTACTTTCGGGTAGACAACAGAAAATTAGGGTTGGTGGTTAAAAGTGGTGTTCCACAGGAGTCAATTATTGGGCCTTTGCTATTCAGCATTTACATAAATAATCTTCTCGAAATCCCTAAATGTGCGTACGAGCTCTAATTGCCGATTTAAGACCTGCTAACTAAATATTTTGATTCCTAGGCCATATTGTAGAAGGAAGGAGATTACACTAATGCCATGAAACTCTTGGAATCTCTGTATAAAAGATTATAATCTTCTAGTACAGGTCCGAAATAAATTTGAATTTGATTTGTAGAATCCGGCAAAACAATAATAAAAAATAGTCCCATTTATTTTTCACAAATTGTTTGTTCGAACTTTCCCAGCATAAGGCTACAGATCCTACCAAAAAATAATTTATACCACGTTCTGGCAATATTAAATTCAAACCGACAACCCCTCCCCACCCTATAAAAGTTTACACAAGCAACATAAAAGACAGCGATAAAAAACGAAACCCCCTACCACAAAAACTATAGTCTCGCAAAAATTTCTAACCGTCCAGCAGCGCGCTGGTCCCTTCGAAATCAATTAGTCGGCAAGCCTGCCCTTTCCGCTGTCCGCCACTTTCTCAAAGGGCGGTTACGATAATTTATAGCAAGCATAAAGCTCTGGGGAAAGGCATTTTTCTCTGCGTCGCGTCGTGAGAGATTGTTTATGGCTTGTCCATAAATTCAGACATTGCTGCACGACAGAACCTCCGTTCGGATAGGTTTTATGGGAGAAAGTTGCTAACTGTTTACAAATGGCCCACTTCCCAACTAAACCTCCACACCAAATGTTATATGTATAAAGAAGCTGAGGAACTGCAAAAAAGACTAAATTGGCCAAAGAAAGGCTTTTTTAGCAAAAAATTTAAGGATATGACGACGACGGCAACTGTAGGCTGTAGAGTGTTTGAGGGTGTCGAACGGAAAATTGATGACATTTCACGCTATTTTTTGAATTTCTTAAAAAAGAACTGTTGCTGTGCGACTAGGATCGCTTTCATGACAAGTCGTAAACGTTTATTTTTATGATTTTTTTTTATTATCTGAAGACTGACTTCTCTCTTTTGTCATATTTATTACGGATTTCACTATAAACGTTGTTATGGCACCTTATTCACATAAGTATCTTCGGCATATATTAAAATAGCTATATATACCGTTTAACAAGATTTGCTCCACCATAAACTAGGTACTTTGTTTTTATTTACTGCTTTAAAGTACGGCCAAGTATAATAAAAAATTATGTCCTATTATTGCAAATGTAAACACATCTTACTTCCACAATCTATCCGTATCTCTACTAAGAATAGAACTTTAAAGAGTGAACGTTGGTGAACAAAATAAAATACACTTTTTTTTAAACATTTATATAAAACATATATTTCTAAGCACGTATAAAAATTGTCGATAATGGTTGTTTTTCTCTTTATTAGCTTTAAATTCTATATATTTTCATATCTCTAATATATTCTGGGTACAACAATATCGTCTTATAACTATAAAAAGGTCCATTTGTACTTTAATTGGATTTGATGCATAATTTTAACCCGATTTTATTTGTAACTAGAAATAAAATTATTTCTTTAACCCATTAACGCTCACAGGACGCAATTTTGGTATCTGAATTTGAATTGTCACCATCAGCTACAGACAGTTTTCATTCACCACGTTTTAATTTTATCTTCCTCTATGAACCTTTTTAGGTTATCAATTAATAATGAGCCCTTTCTCCATTCAAATGAGTCTTCAATCACTTCAATATCTCACTCTCATCATGAGTTTCAAATAGACAAAGTTTAAAAACTCTTAACATTGTCACTAATGTTTTTTTCTAATTTAACTATAATTATTTATTTAATTAGTGCCAATGTTCAAGATTTTTTAACTTTGACAATTTGAAACTCATGATGGAAACGGGATAGAGAAGTGGTTGAAGTTCATTGAAACGCAGAAAGAGTTCTCTATCAATTGATACCTTAAAAGGGTGCATAGGGTGTGTGTTAAGAAAATTGCAGGGTATTAGAGGGGGGCTCTCTGAGCAAACATTGATTGGGGATTTCATAGATCCGATTAAGTTTGTTGAAACACGTCATTACGAATCACTCTGTATAGTATTTTACAATTTTTTTCTAGATTTGACCCAAGAATATCGAATACCGGAACAAATGTATCTAAGCTAAGCTTAAAAAATTAATAATTTCAAAGAACTCTAAAATTAGATGAAAATTGTCCTTACACTTCCACTAGAAATAAGTAGATAATCACAACCACAAAACCTACAGTGGTGGAAATAGCTATAATTCCACTGAATAAAAGTTATGCCAAAGGTTTGTATTTTGAGAGAGAAAAATGAAAACTGCACTCCTCGGTTTTGTGCGCATGCTCAATCAATTTGGTCAGAATTTGTGTCAAATTGGTTAGTGTTAACGGTTTCTGGGTGAGTTTTAATCATTTTCGTTGTGATTGCGCGTGGAAATTGCTATAATTCCAGAAGTGTTGAAGTGCCGCTGGCGGATTAAAACAAGGAGTTATTGATTCATTAAGATATAAAAAATAATTTTGGAGGTAATTTAAATATTCTAGCACAAAAAAAAAAAAAAAAGGGAGTACTATATTTTATCCAGGAAAATTATTAACTAAAGAAGAGCAGACGAAAGTGGTTGCGTTCAAAACAGCAAGTTTTTCACTGCGAAGAATTGCTCAGATGTTGGGAAATGGAAGAACTCACACAGCTGTACGAAATTTCCTGTGTTTATGCGAAAATTATGGTAAAACTAACAAAAAAGGACTTCCGCCAAAACTTACCAACATGGACCGGCGTTCTATAATTGGGTTAACAGGAAGAAAACATTTAAGTTCTTTTCAAATTGTGAATGACCTTAAGTTGCCCGTGATTTCTAGACGTGTTCGGCAGATTTTGCATACCAGTGGGACGTTAGAATGGAGAAAAAGAATATCAAAACCGGCAATGAACAAACAGCATAAGGAAGCCAGACTTCGATTTGCAAAAAATCATATGTCTTGGACCAGTGAATGGAGGAAAGTGATTTTTAGCGACGAAAAGAAGTTCAATTTAGACGGTCCAGATGGCTGTCAATTTTACTGACACGACCTTAGAAAAGATACAGAGGTTGCTATGAGTCGCAATTTTGGAGGTGGTGCGGTAATGGTTTGGGCTGCTTTTTGCAGCCAAGCGAAGACTCCCATTTTTTGGATATTTACCAGAATGAAATCCAGCGATTATATTCAACTACTGGATAGTATCTTAATTGACTTCGGCGATGATAATCTCAGCAATAAGTGGATCTTTCAGCAAGACAATGCTGCTATCCACTCATCTCGCGAAACGAAATCGTGGTTTCAGACCAGGAACATACCTGTTTTGGATTGACCGTCGCGTAGTGCTGATCTGAACCCAATTGAAAATCTATGGGCAATATTGATTCGGCAGGTTTACTCAAATGGAAGGCAATTTACAACGATTCAGGAGTTGAAAGCGGCCATAAACATGCTTGGGCGCAATTTTCTCAATCGCAGCTACAAAAGTTGGTAGACAGCATGCCAACGAGAATTTTCGAAGTAATTCAGGCTAATGGAGGCAGTACACGTTATAAAAAAAAAAAATTGTATTGTATTTCTTAAAATATGAATAGTGGATTTATAGATATTTCCATGCTAAAAATTGTTTTTTTTAATATTACTTAAAATTTTGCTTTCAACTAATGATATTTTTGTTTTTTACGTTAGATTTTAGAAATGATACAATAAACGGAAATAAAATGGCTCACTTCGAATTATAAATTAGCAGTCAGTTGCTTTCAATAGAAAAAAAGCTCAGTGGAATTATAGCTATTTCCACCACTGTATTATGCTTCGTATAGTCATACTGATTTCGATAAATAATTGTTAAAAAATGCTATGGTTTCACTCAGAATTAATCGTTGCAAAGATTCGATGTGCGCTTATTTTTTTGCACCTGACCGGTTTCAATCAAACCGTTGTACAAAATTAATTTTTATATCTAAGAGAAGATAGGCAGCTTTTGTTCCATTTTGGCATTTTTCAACTTAACCATTTTCTGAAAATTGATGTAAATCCTTATCCCCTAATCACCGAATCAGCCCTTGACCTCCTTCCAACTGTGGCCGAAATAACAATTCCTTCCCCAGGACCCAGGAAGACGCGGGATTAATTTAAAATAACGAGCCTGCCTGAAATAAGTAAGCATTAGAAGGAAATTCGTATTGAAAGCAATTTCCGTCGTAAAAACAGCCACATTTATACCTGCGTAAGGCCGTGTTCTTCCTTACGGATATATAATTTATGTGATCTTCGTATCCCATAAAACGTCAATCGATTCCCACTGAATTATTTTATTAATGCAAATGTGGGCAATTTCCCCAAGCAGCTCAGGAATCCTTCCTTAAATCAATTCCGCCAGTTTATAAACTGTCAACAAGGATCCCTTGTCCGGAGTAAAATATGGTAATGAACGGGCCTGTAAACAATTTTCATTCTGTCTGTCCGCCTCACAGAAATCGTACTGTATAAAATTTCCACGAATCTAACGAGCATCCAGACAAATAGCTCCCAACTTGTCATTTTTGGGCAGAGCTCCAGATAAAACCCTTGTTCCCAAAATTCAAGGCGTCCAGGAAAAATGTCCGGTTGCCCGAAAAGGACTACAAATTTGTTCCGAAAGGAGAAATTGCCTACCCAGGACTCCTTGTGGACGAACACCAAGCCTAACTGGAGCCGTTTTGATGGACGACGTCACCCTTGGCTCCCTTATTTTATCCACTTTTGGGTCGTTTTCTCGCAACGACCTCATGTTTCAATTAAACAGGTCGAACGGTATTAAGTACCTCCGCAAATTGAAAGCGAGGAAAAAAATATAGGGCCGTTCATGTCGATTTTAATTACCGCCCTTCTGATGAATAATTAATATTCGATCCACTTCAGACGGCAGCCGGATCAGCCCTTGGACAGTTATCCTACCTTTGATGGCCAATTTCCAACTCAAACAGGTTTTTCGACCATAAAAATTTGATAGGTCCTGACTATACCCGAAGGTCGATTTGGTTTTTTGGAATGGGCCTTTCAAAAGAGGATTATTTTTGTCGGCAATTTTCTTGTTCGCGTTCGCGGGGGAGTACCAAATAAGTCCGCTTTTATTTTTAATTAAATCTGAAATTGAGGATATTATGCTTATGGCTCTCTTAAGTAACTTTTCCGCGAAATTAGCCAACTGAATCACCTTTGAGCGTGTACTTACATTTTTAATTGAAGCGATTTTACTTTTATTTCTTATTGAAATGCAGTCTTTTGGTACCTCAATCGTAATCATGTTGGATTACCATCGCTTTTAATTTCCTCTTGGATATTAATTTTTCTCTCTCATTATAGCTTGGTTAGGGAGCTAAAACTTCTTTCTGAGGAAAACAACTCAAATATGGAAATGGCTTTATAAAAAAAAAAACTGATGGAAAGTAATAACAGAGCTATTTTTTTTAATGTAGTCGCCGTACTTTGGAACATTTTTTTTTTCAGAATTGAGAACAGAAACGTTGTACGTATAATACCTTTACAGGGTAAACTTTTTGAGACCATTGTTTGTGACGTTCTGTTTCTTTCATTCAAAGCCTATTTTGGTAAGCACTATGACGGTGTTTTTGTTAACGGGAGATCAACAACCCCAAACCTTCTAAACTTTTCTTATATTAACACAATCGAAAATAGTGTGCAGGTCAATTGTACTATATATACACTGATTGCAGTAATAGTTAATTACCAAGTTCTGATTTTCAAGCTTCAGAGATTTCGTTTTCTGGCAATTTCCCTGAAGATATCATTTTACTTAAGGAACGAAATTTAATTAGTTTCTTTCAGAATAGATTTGCCAGCTTCTTAATGATGACTTTAATAATTTTTATTTATGGTGTTCCTCAAAATAGTAGTTGGTTTTAAATGTGAGTAAATTTACTTTTATGTTTTTTCCATAAAAAAGCTATTATTAAATTTCAATACCTGATTGACGGAAGTAAAATATAATTCTTGTTCCCGACTAGACTAACAAGGTGAAGGCACCTACTCGTCATCACCGATTTCGCTCAAATTTATAGCACATGTAGGGCTTGGCTACAAATGAAATTACCCCAAGTGGGAACTCCAGATGGCCAAGCGTTTACAAAATAATAGTACACAAAGATTTTCACGAGGCTCTAAATCCCATTCATTGTAGCACTTTCCCAAAGCGGCGGTTGGTGTTGTGGTGAACAGTTGGGCTAGTGATTCTGTGGTCGCGGTTTCGAATCCCTGCGAGCGAAGACTTTTTTTCGAATCTTTCCCAATTTTTATAAAATTCGGGTCCGCAATTAAGCGAAGTGATAAATTTTTTATTTTTTTTTAATTTATTTATTTCATTTATATACATTTTGTAATAGGGGTGCCGGTTAATTCGTGCGGTTTTCTAACAGATGGCGTAACTTGTTTTATATTCCAGTGATTCACCTTTCCAAATATGTCTTGGAAAGCTACTGTCATATAGTTTCAGAATCAGTATGTGTCATTTAGCTGAAGCGTAAACAACAATACTTTTTTTTACTCTGAAAATGTCGAATTTTGTGCCGAATAAAGTGTTTTTGCGAGAAGTACTTCTTCATTACTTCAATATGAAGAAAAAGGCTGCCGAAAGTCATCGTATTTTGGTGGAAGTGTATGGTGTGCATGATCTAGCTGAGCGTACGTGCCAGAAGTGGTTTGCACGGTTTAAAAGTGGCAATTTTGACTTGGAGGACGATGAACGGCCCGGACAGCCAAAAAAGTTTGAAGACCACGAATTGGAGACACTGCTCGACCAAGATCCATCCCAAACGCAAGAAGAACTTGCAAAATCACTTGGCGTCGCTCAACAAACCATTTCCGATCGTCTAAAAAAAAAAAGGCACAGCAAGGTAATTTTGCAACAGGACGATGCTCGGCCACATGTTGCACAGGTCGTCAAAACCTACCTTAAAACGCTCAAATGGGATGTCCTACCCCACCCGCCGTATAGTCCAGACCTTGCGCCATCCGATTACTATCTCTTCCGATCAATGCAACATGGCCTGGCTGACCAGCACTTCTCCAATTATGAAGAAGTCAAAAATTGGATCGATTCGTGGATAGCGGAGAAGCCGGCCGAATTTTTCAGAAAGGGTATTCGTGAATTGCCAGAAAAATGGGAAAAGGTTATAGCTAGCGATGGACAATACTTTGAATATTAAATTTGTAACCATTTTTTCACAATAATGCTTCAATTTTCGAAAAAAAACCGCACGAATTAACCGGTACCCCTATTATTTTTTAGTATTATATAAAATAAATGAAATTTAGTTCGATGTTTTTGAAGACAAAATAGAAGGCGTTCAAAGAAATAATAATTTGATAACCCTTCACAGGAGGAAAACGTTGATATTAACTTCTGGGGAATGATATTTTCTACAAACTTTGGAAAGGAAGTGTCCTATATTTTAAATGAAATGTTTCATATTTTGAAGTAAAATTATGCCCAAAATGGATAAGAAAGTAGATTCCCATGCTTTATCGATGCATCAACGGAAAATACATAAAAGTAAAAGCACCCCAGCAGAGGTAGCAACAGCCTTATTATAATAGAAGAATCTTCTTCAGCACCAACGCAACGTACAAATTAATTCGAAATCATCCACAAACTGCTCTACATAGAAAACATACCTTGGAAGTTTGGCTTAAGAAAAATAATAATTATTTTAATGAGGCATATGGTGCTGCTAAATGAAGAAATAATATACGTTGATTAATTTTATCTAATCAACGTGTCCATTTTTTATGAAAATACAGTAAACAAAGCGAGTTTTGGACTATAGAAATCTCTTTTTAATACCATGCCATGGCAACATAAGGGCCTTATTCATCTAATTCTCTGAATTCCATTAGAAGCACATTCATCGCATGAAATTTTAATTAGTGGCCTCCACAACGACGAAAGCAAAAAAAAAATCACAATTAACTCCCCGTCGTCGCTGATAAAAGGAGCTAGTCACGTCTTTCATTTCATTATGAGAAATGGGCTCCATAAATCTCTTTTCTGGCCGTACGCGCGCGTTTATACACGGAAAGATGCGACGGAGTGCGGAATGAATTTACTGTGGAGCCTTTTTGCCGCAAGGAATTAATTTCGCTGCTCATTTTTCCCTAATTTCAGCTATAGGGAGATTTCCCAACTCATATAAAATTCAATTCAGTCGTGGTAAATATTTAAACGCTTTTCTCATCGGCATTGTGTGGCAGGGTGCGCTTAATGGGCCATCATACGACGACGTCTCAATTTTCTCGATATTTCCCCGGCTCAAAATACCAATGAATATTTTAGGGCAATTTTTTTCGATGTTTCACGTGATTATCCCACTTCTTAAAGCAAAAATTTGATTTACGACAGAAAACGGTGCAGTTACTCATAAAATTTTAAGCGATGAAATCAGGTTATATTTTATTTTATGGGAGATGCACGCAATCGATCGGAGGAAATTGGGTCCCTAAATTTGGAGAATTTAATAGCAAATATATTATGGGCTTATACAAGGATTTATTTTTTACTTAAAGACTTCCTTTCGATTAAATTCTCAGATGTTATAATAAGATGAGAAAAACAAGATACGAATTGATGACAATCAAAACTCTTAATCACTATAAAGAAAAACTATTCTAATTATTGTAAAGAACATAAATTTCGTTCTGAATTACAAGTGATCTATGCTTGCTTCGCAATTCACTTATTTCGTACGCTGATCAGCAGTTCAAATCGCATTCTGAACAAATTTGTTTTTTAAAGTTAAGACAAAATCCGTGTTTGCTGTCTTAAACTCATATTATTATGAGATTAAACTATTAAGGAGTTACGTATACAATACTGGATTCAAGCTCTATTAGTAACATAAGCCTACATTTGATGGTTCCGGAAAGAATGTATGATAATTATGGAATGGTTTTAACTTCGGAACGGGGAACATCAATGTTTTTGGAACAGTTGCTATCTCTGTACTGGAGGATACCATATTAATTGTTATGGAGTCTGTGATCGCCACGCAGCGGAGATTTAGAATGCAATTCAATGTCAGTCATGGCTGAGTTTCGAATACACGAACTTCGGATTTAGTCAGAACATGAGCATCCAATAGAGAAGGAAATCAGGTTAGAACTCCCGAGAACATCGAACAAAGAATAGACATTCAGTCTTTATGTCGACCTTAACGCCAGATTTACTGAATCAATTTGACGGGTTTCAGATTTCGTAGCGAAACTTACAGAAGTTGTATTTATCTATTTTTAGTGAAATATATTACATGTAATTTATGTAATAATACTACGATATGTTCTTGTAAAATCCTTATCTCTCGAGCCCTTTATTTCAAACGTGAGTATATTCTAAACTCATTTTTTCTTAATCCCTACAGATCATGCAATAAATGTCCCTAAATCTAGTATTAAAATCATCATTGTAAATGAAATATCAAAAATCTCCATTGATCCTAGAATGCCTGGCTCATTTTTATTAAATGGTATTCCCAGTATATAAAATAAAATAAAAAATAATATTGTGATTATTTTTGGGTATCTGACTGTCATTTCTGAAATAATTTTTTGCGTAGAATCCGAATCCGGGTTCAGAATTGACCCATCACGTCAGGCTTTTGAGATATTTAAGGTTATGTATATGAGAAATGGCTTTTTTCGTTTCTTTTGAGGTTGTACAGAACTTACAAGATTTGTTTGCTCTATCCTACATATTCCATCATTTAGTAGTACTCTTAACCTTCAAATGGTGATGGCGTGATGAGTTGGAAAGCTTTTGGTATGCTGGGCTTGGTCAGCATATGCTTTCCAACTCATCCCGTGACCTTAAAGTAGCCTTAATTTTTCAAGGAAAAATCGTATATACGTAGCATCATTCGAGAGTGCATTTTGAAGGGTAAAGGTATTACTAAATGATGGAGTACATAGGATAATATACATAACCTCCAAAATAACCATTTTTCGTATGCATAACCTCAAATATCTCAAAATTCGAAAGTGACAGGCCAATTCTGAGCTCGGATTGGAATTCTACGCAGGAAATTACTACAGAAATGACCCTCAGCTACCTAATAATAAAACCTTGCAGATCTGTGTTATGAAACAAGAATGCTTCATTATTGATTTAAAAAAGTTCTGATTAAATATCCCCAATTTCGATATCAGCGGATGTACTTTCTTTTCTTTCGCCCTCTCCTTCTCCCTCTTCCTCCTCTGTCGATATTCGAAATAATCGTTTTTTTAAAAGAAAGGCAACCGCACAATTGCAGTTAACAATGAACGGTACCTCACAATATTGCGTGATTTTTTTATCCTCGTGTTGAAAAGACATCAAATCAACTTATCCACTGTTTGGTTGCAACAATAGGGGGGGGGCCCTTACCTCAAGAGAAGTGATGAGGTTTTTGATTTATTTCACCCTCTGATTACTCCTTGTGTGGATATCTGAAAGCCTTCAAATCTTTACGCAATATATTAACGAGAGAAATTTTGGCTGTCCCACGGGCTGTGATTGAAAGGTGTATGGAGAACTTTTTTGCGTTGCGCCAGTACATTGTATATAATTGTCGTCATTCGAGTAATGTGATTTCTACCACATGATCACATCACCTCACATCTATTGGTTTTTTAAAAAGACAAGATGTAAATTTTGAGTTAAAAAAAAGTAGATTTGATTAGAAACTTTTGATTCATTAACTTCCCAAAACCGTCATACATTTTTGACAGATCCTGTATAAAATCAATCAGAAAATAATAACGAACTAATAAATAAATATTTTTCAATATGAATAGGTAGGACATAAAAACACGCGTTTTTCAAAAACTTTATATTCACATTTTAATCGTTACAGATTTTCTTTTAAGATTTATAAATACCAATGGTTACCCAACAATTTTGTATGATATCCAAATAATTTCTTGAAATATAATTATAGCAATAAACTTGTTGCAACATATTGCCCAATTCTGAGCTACGGCAATAACTTATCTCAAGTCACGTCAATTGCTGACTGCATAAGTTCTTAATCTAGGAAAGTATAAATTTTGTGCCCAGGTATTCTTAATTCATATGTACTTCTTATCTAATATCTTTTATTTAATCACTAGAAACAAACAACATTTCCAGTTTTTGCATCCCTACTAATTTGTTGTTTTTAATATTGTTTAATATTGATATCTATAATAATATTCAAAAAATCAAGTGATTCAACTAGGTGTGATATCTCTTAATTATAGAGACTATGAGAGAGTAAAGAAAATCATACTCCAACATTATATATTTTATACAATATATTATTTTCAAGTGATTGTAAAACAACCCCAATAGAACGGGTATAATAAAATTTACAATCATTTGAAAACAATTAATAAATGTTATTTACATAAGTAACAATATTAACTACTAAAATAATACATAATTAATCTTTTTTCCCGCACGTGCTTTATGCAAAAATAAAGGGGTATTAACCCTTCTTTAAAGGGATGTTTACCTTCTAGAACAATAAATCTTGGTTTTTGCACAAATTCATGACCAGAAAAAAGTTTTGAGCATTTATACGTTATATTTTATTAATTCCAATCCAAGTTAAAGGTGTTTGAAAACACTAAAAAACACTCTTATTTTGCGTCACAAAAATAACAGTTTTAGTTAAAAATCATTGAAAAATATTTTTTTACATACGATGATGAAAAATACGAAAAGACGTGTTTTTGGGTTTTCGTAAACAACCCCTAGCACTAATACGTAAATGATGTATATTCTTTCAGACATCAGTTTTTTCGTCAAAGCCAATATTAAGGGGTTTTTGGAGTCACTGATTACGAATCTGATGTTAAATTTAAAAAATTCAAAATGGCGGATCCAACATGGCGGATAAACTTTTGAAAAATACACCAATTTTTATTAAAAAAAAAAAAACAATAAATAAATGTTCCCCCTAAACTGCGTATCCGCAGATAAAAACAATACATGTCTCTTATTTTTCGATACTCTATAATATATTTCAATTTCATCAAAATCGGTGAGACACACCTGAGAATGTTTCTTTGTAAGGCAAAATTTTATATATTCTAAAATTATATATGTAGGTAGTGGTAAAACTTTTAATTTTGAAATAAGCGACAAATAAGGTGAATTTAATATTTATGCATTAATGGTAATTAATCTTAAAATATCATTGAAATTATTAAATAGGTTTGCAAAATATAGAAATATTTCTTAACATTTTAAACTGATATTACCACTGTAAACAAATATCGCAATTTCAGTGTTAATCCGACACGAAAAATGTTAATATGACATTTTTATATATAAAATGATAGTTTTTACCTACAATTATATTCAAAATTATATGAAATTGCTGTTGACATTAGAAACATATCAAATTAACATTAAGTGCTTTGCCCAGCGTAGGCATACCTGCTCAAATCCAATTAATTTCAACAAAACAATATTGATTGACTAACAATTGAATCAGTATCCTTCAAAATTCTGAAAATTCTCGGTACAAAACATGAATTTCCATAGTTACTCATATCATAAACTTTCATGTTAAGTTTTAAATTAAGAATAATCGTTTTTAAAGCCGTATTTAGAAATTTTCCAGGAAAAGCACTGTATAATTCCCTTGCTTGCTTAAAGTCTTCTGAACCACTCCCACTGATGAAAATCATCATGATGAAATTTTCGCATTCTGAGAATTTGCTCCTCTGTTTAATTTGCGGGGGTGTAAAATAAAGCACTCAAATTTATACTGGAGGCTGGACCCGGACGAAGCAGACACGTATTGACATTTAATTAGTTCACCTACTCCCAGTTAAGCTGAACTTGCTCCCGGCTGCAACGAGGGTCACTTCCTCTCTTCCTGTTAATTAACCTGTTGGACCATACGGAAGTTCCCTTAGGAGCCTTCCTGCAAAAGTGGCCGCCTGCAGCTCTTTACGCCCACCAATACTTCCAGATTCGTTTTGGTGGAGCTGGGAAAGCTCTAGGAATTTTCCATAAAAATGTCAAAAGTGCCATTTTGCGCAAATGTCGATTCTACACCCACATTTCCAACGAACGAGATATGCACGTGTAATTAAAATTCTAATTAATTTGTGTCAAACCGCAAATTCAAATCCTGCAAAAATATATCTGGAGTCGCAAAAGCGCCGTACAACATTCCTCAGTGTGGTTTGAAAGTCTTCAAGCCCTTTTTGGGGTGGAAAGAAATTCCCTCGCCCCTTTTTCCTTTGAAGCTTTATACAAGAAAAATATTTCCTTGTTTGTAGGATCTCTCCACCCCCGCGCGTCATTGCGCCACGAGCCAAAGTCTAGAAGGCTTTACATTTTTTTATCCGCCGTCGAAACTTTTCCCTTAGTTACGTTATTTCACGCTCATACGCAACGAGGTTCCGAGGTATGCGGCAGGAATTCTGCGAGGATTTTGTAAATCTGCTGATGGTGGGATAATATCAGATCAAATATCTTTTGCACGCGGTGTTTAACACATATTTTTCCAATGTAATGCTGCTGGATTTTCCCGCGTGCAACTCTATACATTTCCGATTATCCTCTTCATGCCCGTTGTTTTCGTTTTTCTATCTTGAGTTTTTCCCCTTTTTTCTGCAACAAGTTTTTATTCTCTAGGTATTATAAAATCATGATATCGAAAGATTTTATAGGATTTTCATGAATTTCAATTTTTTTTATTATTTCTACTTATCTGTCAGTCATGAAGAATTATGCCCTCAACCTGTGGGAAGGCGGAGTTCGGAGTTTATAAAAAAAAAAACTTTTTTTATTAGGAATATTCCCAGCAGGCGAACTGAAAAGAATTTTGAAAGCTTAAGCGTAGTATGCTGTTCGCGCTAAACGAAATTTTCCATACAAAATTCCGCCTGGCGAAATGAAAAGCTAAAATTCCGCTGCGGAATTTAGCGAAGTGGTACGCTGTTCCTTCGCTAAATGGTTTGTTTCACGGATAAGCCACTAGGTGCGCTGCAAAACTCTCCACAAGATTTTAGCTAGCCTGTGAATGTACATAGCATTTATTCGCGGCGGAATTTTGACATTTGAAGGATTTGCGGCATTTGAATTTGAATTTGAATTTTTATTGAAATTGTATTTGAAGAACGTATGCAGAGGTAAAGCGATAAAACAAAATAGAATAATAAATAATAGAATAATAATTAATAGAATAATAAATAAATATTTGAACAGAGATGGAAAACACTGTAGACGAGGTTTTTTTTGAAGAATATTTAATTAATGAAATACCCAAGAAAAAGTCTTCGAAAAGGAAGACATCCGTGTTTAACACTGGAGGGAGAAATTTTCCCAATGCATTTATTGCATCAGGATGCGTGTTCCTTTTTGGAAGCAATTCTGGCTCTATCATCCTGAACAGAGTATGAAAAGTTTTTAGGTCCATATGATAATTTTCTCTGAAAACGCTAGGATTTTGTACCATGTCGAAGAACTAAATTAAAGTGTGAATTAATATCAAATTATGAAATTTACTAATGTGTACTTACAGCTGTTGCGAATCGGCCTTTGGTTTTTCGTTTCTGGAGATAAGGATTTACCCGTACGGAAGGGCTTCGTCTTTGGATCGTAATTGCAAGAAGAAAACAGCTCCTAGCATCGCAATTTCTTCGATTTCTTTAATTTTATTTCTTTTCACTTGATTCATTTACCTTTTATATATTGACGTTAAACGTTATGTTGTGAATCTATGCTAAATCTCTACTATCAATTCTACAAAAAAATTTTCGCGAGGGTTTATCTTCGGTTTTCACGCGTTTTTTTGGAGACTGGTGAAATTTTAGCTTAGCGCGAACAGCGTACTACCCTTTAGATTAAATTAAATATGAACATTTAGAAGTGTTAGACAGTTGGAAAATAAATTGTTACCAATTCAGCACTATAAATCTTAACTAAGTTCCATACAAATTACACTTCAGAGAATTTAAATTTTCAAAAATATATATTCATTTCAGAGTGTATCCAGGCGAAAGTTTTAGATATTTATATTTATAGCGCTCTTTTTAGCTAAAGATCAAAAAGGTGAAATCTCCTTTCCCAGTTCGCCAGCACTAATTGAAACAAAACTTTTATATAAAAAAAACCCTTTCGAAAGTTTTGGAATTTGATTGACTTTGATAGCTTAAACCAAAATTTTTTAGTGGAAATTTAAATCAAAATAAATATAATCGTTAACTGAAATTTTTTTTATTTATTCCAGTGGTTTTCTTTTTGATGAAGTATCAATAAAAGAAATTGTATATTATCTTTCAATACACGCAAAAGCAGCGTTTCGCAGTGATTTTGAAATCAGTGCATACTAGGGTGCTTTTTTGCAAGAAATTTTTTTTTTTTTTCAGTCCCACCTCGAAATTTTATGGTAAATACCTAAACAAAAATTCCCTGAAAATTGGAGCCCTTAATATTAATATTAAGTACTAGACCAAGGCATATAAAGATTTCCCATATAAAATACACGTAAACTTTGATTATTTTTCTTCAAAACTCTACAGCTCAGAGGCGTTTTATGGTATAGTCTTGGTCAATGGTAGGATTTCTTCAGAATTGAATGCTCTACAAAAGTGTCCATTGCAGTGTAACCCTAACTCCCACCAGTGAGGTAGTAAGGGTAACTAAACCCAATTTTTCCATGAAATTCTCGCTTTTTGCCCCTATCTCCTAAATAACAAAAGCTACAGAAAAAGTGAATATGACAAACTTGTAGGAAATTCAATTTTCTACAAAAAAGTTCTGAACACAAAATCGCTAATATCGATATTTCTTCAGATATTGGGCTTTGAAGTTGAGGTAGAGTTTAATTTTCATGGATTATTGAGCTAAATTGTAGAAACACTACCTCAACTTCAAAGCCCAATATCTCAAAAAATATCACGTTTTAATATTAGTAATGCTTAAAAACGTTTCAAAATTGGAAATGTTATACAAACTTCTGACACCAGTTCTTTGTGTAAAGTTGAATCTTCGAACTTCTGACACCAATTTTTGTTATAAAATCGGTCTTTAGTTCAAGAAAACATTTAAGTTTCTTGGTTTTTTTTTCTAGTTTATTCTCATTAACTTTCATCTACATGTTTGTCCTTTAAATCTATAGATAATTATTATAATAAAATGTTTTTATAATTCACTTAATTTCAAATCACTTATTTTACAATAGAATTCTCATTTATAGTTCACTTAACTTTTTATTTACTTTACAAAAGCTCCAAATTTCACGTGTAACACAAAATTACCGTCATTTTCTTCAAATTGTTACTTTCACTTTGGCAACTTTCTGAGATTATTCTGATACATGCAGATTTTCTGCTAAATTGACTTCTTTACACCGGCAGAATTTCTTTTAAATTTGACTTCTATTAACTTCTGGACACTGGCAACCTTTCCACTTTGCGATTATTCTGATAACCGGCAAACTTTCCACTAAATTCGACCTCTATTGACTTCTTCTTAGGCAGCTCAGTCAGCTCAATTTATAGTAAGGAGTAAACAACTAAATTTTAAGAGTAAACAACTAAGTTGTTTACAGCTGCGCTTAGTTTATATAAACAATCTTTGAATCAATTATCCGATTTCATAAACAATCGATCTTCGCTAGCTGAAATCCGATCTTGGAAAAATCTGATGCAATATTCAAGAGACGTAAATAATATTTAGACTTGTTGCGAAATTAGCTTTTTGCGTAAACAATATTGCAAAATTGGGTTTTGAAATGTTGCGAAATTAATTTTTGTATTATAAAATATTGAAATTTGAGATTTCAGCCTAGGAAAAATTTTAAAATAAATAAAACGTTTAATCGTTTTAAATTAAAACACTAGAATTAACAGCATATGAAAACAATTCATATTTTGATAATTGCATCGTTCACAAATGTTTAAAAATTGAGCATCGTGATTTAAGCACGTAAACGTTTTAAAATTAAACATTTTAGCTTTTTTCAATAAAACACATAAATTTACAGTGTATGTGATATACTTTCATCGTCTTCAAGGCAGAGACGAAATTCCGCCTAATTTGGCACACCTATCTTATGTAAGTAGTACTTTAGTGGCCACATAGGTAGGCTACCAACAATCTGAAATCTGCTCTTCTCAAAACGTTGATTTCAGTGTTATGACAGATTAATTTCTTTGTTAACCACATATTCTGTAAGAAAATTTTTTGATGAATATGTATGTGCGTGAACTGGTAAATTATTATTATAAAAATTAAATTTTACTCTAATTTGATACCAAGCTTGGCCTTGAAATTTTATGTTTAAGTCATTCTTTGATATCATTTAATTGTTATATATGAATTAAAGAAAAAAACATTTTGACTGCTAGCATATTTCGAAAGATGTTTTTAAAATAATTTCCAAAATATTCATATAACAGTCGAAATTTTAAATATTATTCGAATATTTTACAATTCATTGCGCATCGATTAAATATTACAAAAGCCCTCGAATGCAGATTATACTGAATATCCATCCGAAAATTAATCAACTTGGAATTCAATAAATATAAGTTTTCCAAAATTAAGAAATTAGATCAAGAAACAACCTGGCTGGAAATTCGTCGAATTTCACCCTACGAAAATTCAATTAATTGTGTATTATTATTAAATCAGTATAATACCTTGATGATGAGCCCAATCATTTAATAAGGTATTATACCTTTAATTTCATAATAATACGCCACGATTAAAGAAACATTTTCTAATTATAAGTAATTTTCTTCCGCTAGACCAAGCAGAAATATTTGAAATGAATTCGAAGAATGCAAGAGAAAGTTAATTTTCGTGCTGAGTGTTCGATTGTAATAATTTCCAATTTCTGTGTGTATGAAGTAAGGGGGAAGATTAATTTAATTTGTCGGATGGTGAGCTGAAATCGATTTTCGAAATGTATATTCCCTCTGTAAAAATAGCAAGCGTTTAATTTGGTCGTTTTTACAGGTGATTGATTCCGACACGTAAAACCAAATCAGCAATGAAATGAAGAAGCAGTTTTAAGGGCTTTAGCCCTTCCACTTGAACCGATATCGAAGTGGATCCCAATTGACCTTGCAGCTCTAAATGATTCGCGAGCGCTCTTGATGGGATTCCATTAGGCCGGGAATTTCCTCCCCTGAGGTGATGGTGCAAAATCGCTTCAGTGTTCCACGTGGCCAGGGTTAGGCTTTTGGGCATTCAGTGCGAGTCTGACAAATGGCCCTGACGTGGAAACATCAATGATCTTGATCCATTTATCACCTCAATCTTGGCAGATCAGCATGTGATGGATGTCCCTTAGTCCATTTATTTACCATGGTGATGAAACATTAAAAGCCTTACTTATTCAACAGCAAGTAGATATGTACGAGTATATGTCTGTGTCCTGAGTCCTCTGGTGCTGGACTTCAAAAGAGCCCCTTACTACATGGGTGTATTATGGCACGTTTTCAACAAAAGGGTATAATGTGGATTTCATCGAACCCCAAAGTCAGCCACTGGCTTTTTGTGACGACGTGATGAACATTTTAAGTGGCTGCAAAACATGTTTCCAGCCCTTACGTCCCCTCAGTGCGATATCATCCATATATATGGTATGTGTATGTTTTCCATCTTCGGAGAGGTTCCAACAAGTTTTACTTTGTTGCCTTTTAGTGGCAATCATAAACAAAACAGCTGGGACATGAATTCCTTTGGATCCTGGATCCATATGCGTCCGACTGAAGACATTAAGCAAAATTTGCGGACTATGTGAAATCTCAAGATGCCCGGGTACTTCTTAGCTTGATTTACACGAGGAATGTCTAAACCAATTCCTTAAGACATTGTTTTTTTTTTTTTTTTTGAATGAGGCCAATAATAAAAATAACAATTTTCAGTTTAAAAAATATCGGAGTATCTACTTTTCGAAGAATTCCTTTTTGGAAAGGTAATTAGATAGGAAATTTTATAAAAATAAAAAAAATAAAGTATTTTTTACATGAATTTCGAAAAAAACTTAGATAAAACCTGAATTTTAGGAAATTGCAACATTTTTTTCAGTTTCACAGGTGACTGTAGCTACAGTGGAAGGAGGTAGATTATCATAGTTGGTAGTTTTGGAAAGGACATTAATATAGTAGTTTTTTGGTGTGAATTTGATATCGCTCGGTTGAGTAGATCAAAAGATAAAAATGGACTAATGGTATGCATACCATGAAAACTCCGAATCTATGAATAACCCAGTAACTCCTAAATAGTTTAGATAAAACTTATCTTCACCAATAAAATATTAAATTTTAAATTTGCCTTTGATGCCAACATTTTAGAAACGAAGTACTACAGCAAAGCCTCTATTAGAATATTTTGAAACTATTCTTCTACTTCTTTAATCTATATTGGGATAAGTATCTGAGTTAATAACAAATGTTATGAATTAGAATTATGGATCCTCCAGTTGACCATCTTCGCGATCTGTGATCTGTGACAGCGAACTTAATTTTGTTCTCACATCAACAACACATTAGCCAAAGCTAACTCAACTCTCGGTTTTGTGGGTGGTCTATAGAATTTAATAACCCATACGCCACGAAATCCCCATACCAACAGGATTGAATCTGTCCAACGCATGTTCCATGGTCAGATCACCAAAACTTGCCCTCATCAGTCAACCCTTAGGAAAGTCCTGAAACGTCCTCCCTAGTTTTTAATTAGTTAATATGTTATAGTGTTTAAGTTTGTATGCTTGTTTTGTATGTATGCATAGCTTGTACTAAGCTGAATAAATTAATAACTGTAAAATAATAAAAATAAAATACATATTACTTAATTCCGTGATTAACACTCTTTGCCATGCTCAATGACTTCTAAAAAAACTTCTAAACAAAAAAAGTTTAAGATTAATAAGCTAGTAACTTTTTACTTATTTGTCATTGTGAATATCATAAATTTTACACTATTTACTAACTTGTTTGGCTAATAACTATCATTAAATAGTATGTTTTATGTACTGTCCAAGACATTTTGTATTCTTTAAATATAGCCCAAGGAAGCCAAAAGGTTGGACACCCCTGATTTACAAGTTGCCCTTTAGCAGATGTTGAAAGCAAAGTGTCTTCGCAACTACAAAACAATGAAAACAAAGGAGAGCCGCCCTTCGTGGTGGGATAATAAATTTTCTCAAAAACCCATATCACACTAAATTGGGTCTTCCGTCTGAGGGAAAAACTTTCGGAGCGTCTTCTTCAGAGGATAAGTGCGATGCCGCACACTACATTGCATATATCTAAAAAGGAAAAATTCATCCTTACCACAGCTCTCCTAGTGACCTCATTTGCTTCTTCTTTTACGGTGTCGAAGACGTGCACAGTGCAGGTGTATGCTTCTTACCTCTTTGTAAAATTTTAAATTCGTCGAGAAGTTTGTAAATGCAGCGTTTGAGTAACTTGCACGAAAAATGCAACTTAAGACAACTTTAAAGTAGAGGAGCAAAATTAATGTCTTATCCAGTTTTTAGCGATTTTCTCCAAGCCTCGTCCTGCAAAAGTCAGCATATAGTGGATAATTGTTCTAAGTCCAGCGGAATTGCTTTCTAGGAAAACGTTTGCGGAGCTTACTGATTACTTCAAGTAAGAGACTTTTAATTAAAATCCGACCGTTTTGGTCATCGTAGCTCAAAAATTTAGCGATTCAGCTCAATTGGGAATTTTCATAAGAATTCATTTCAATTTTGTAAGCGAAAATCTGATTTCATCCTGCATAAACTGAATTTCTGGGGCGATGACCAGATTTAAAAAATCCAGAAATTTGAATATATATAGTACATAAAAAGACCTACTTAATCTGCCGATGTTTTTTATAGAAGTTCTTTCTACATTCATTCATACGTCAAAAACAACTGATTTTTCTATGCAATTTAGGAGATGAATGGAGAGACGATTAAGCACTAATTGGAAAGGGTGAAGTGCAAGCTTACTAGGGTATATAAGTAAATAAAATTCCTTAAAACATAACTTTGCTGATTTCCGCAAAATATCTTGATTTACAACTTTATTCCCATAGTCACTTGAACGCACTCAATTACAGTGTTTTAATAAATTTTTAAAAATTGATATTTCAGCAAACTTAACAAGTGCTTCAAGCAGTTGGTTTTTCTGACAAAAAAGGAATTATTCACCTGAACTTTCATTGAAAAGTGAGCAAACAAATTTTGTATTGCAAAACGGACATAACATAACATAAAACGATCAATTTTAGTGTATTTACGTTCGATTGTTTGAAGCTTTTGAGCTTATTTAACTTTCGAACAATTAATTATGACTCTTAAATGAGGGTACAAAATCAATCCATTTGTTGATACATATCCTATAAACTTATGTAGGTACTTACTGTACTGTAGGTATAAAATAATTTGCTTTGACATTGAGTAAAGCTGAAAATATTATGCATTTTTCAGGAGAGCAAAGTTGCTTGTTCTAACGAAAGTCCATTGCACAAAAACGATTTCATACGTTTAAGGGGGGAAGTCCATGTAAACGACTGATTTTGAGAGTCATATTTTAAAAATTGTTAAGAAGGTGATAAAATAATTTTATTGTTTTAAATTTTTAACATAACTTTATTTAACTTTTCTAAAGTATAAAAAAACAATTTATTTTTTTTTTCCCCTTCCAAAATGGCGGCTCAGAATAATTAAATTTTTATAAATATTTTTAAAAACTGCTCGTGTCGTAACTCAAAATGTTATTGACCGATTTACCTAAAATTTCAGATATTTCGCGTTAATAACATACTTTTTGAGGATCATATAAGTATGTCGAAAAAATAGCACAAATTTCTGACTTATTTTTCAAAGGCTTATTTTATATTGAATTTTATGCTCTTTTTTTAGTTTTATAAGTCTATCCTTCCCGTTAATATGTTATAAAAAGAAAACAATTTAATTTTTCTGTTTTCGATCCATGGTTAATGTGTAACAAGTGGAGCACTTTTCAACCTCTCGTCGGAGACGACAGACAAAAAATTATCCTGAGCCGCCATTTTGGAAAGAAATACAAAAAAAAGTTTTATTTTTATACTTTAGAAAATAAATAAAATTATGTAAAAAATTTAAAACAATAAAATTATTTTATCACCTTCTAAAACATTTTTAAAATATGACTGATTTTGAAGCGTTTACATGGACTTCTCCCCTTAAAAGGGTAACTACAATTACACGGGCAAAAATTACGCATTAGAAAAAATGTTTTTCACAAAGAAGGTTTAATGCAAGCATTATAAAACTTTGTACACTTGTTAAGGTATAAATGAGGAATGTAAAAAAAAATTTTAATTTTTGAAAACAAAATGGCGGCTGTACGCTGGCGTGAAGTTGACCTACAAAAAAAAAAAACGGTAACCACTCTGGACGTCGTGTTATTGATCTGTAACAGCCCATAAAAAAAATTTGGCTTAAATATACATGTAATTTGTCGGTAAACTTTAAAAATTAAAAAAAAAAATAATTCTGCGTTTGGTAGAAGTTTTTGTAAAAAATCGATAATTTTCACTATTTTTTCAGCCATTTTTGCATTAATAATTCAATTTTGCAACAAAAAATCCCAAAACAATTAGGCTTACAGACAAGCCTAAGGTATAAAGAAGAAACCCTAAAAATTTCAGCTAAATTGAATAAGTAGTTTTCGAGTAATCGTGGTTGCAAATTTTAAAAATGTTGTTTTGAAAAAAACACGTTTAAAGTTTTGAAAACCTGCACTATAATAATAATAAAGGCCTAAACAGATAAAAAGTTCCACAGCACTCGTCTCCACTCGCAAATTCCAAAAACATCAATTTTACACTAAAATGAAGGGGACTGCACAGATAAGCGAGTGGTTAACACTCGTCCCTTGAAAAGTTCGTCAACTTTCTACTTTTAACACCCGCAAATGTCAAAAGGGCAGTTTGACATTCTTGATTTTGTGATGGTGATTTGAAGTGCGATTACACATTTCTGGTAAGGAACTATTTAGAGACATGAAATATGTTTTAAAGCAACTTCCTCCATAATTTCAGTGCATTCGACTTAAGTAACACATCAAATGAACAGATTTTTGACATTTGTGAACGGCTTATCTGTTCGGTTACTTTTTGCGAGGGGAGACGAATGCTGTGGAATTTTTATCTGTTTAGGCCTTAAGAAATCGTTCTCAAAAAACTAAGAAAAAATATGTATATAAGGAGTTCAATTTTCGACCTGAAACTTTTTGGAGCGTATTCTACGGCTTTTTAGAGGAACAACAAAAATCGATTTTTTTGACCTCTTAATTGTATTTACCCCTTTAAGTTGTCAATATACTCAAAAATTTAGAAAACAGGCCACCCTAAACATTTGATTTTAGTTTTACAATAAAAAATTAAGAACTTTTTTAATCTTCACAATTTTTGCCATTTCCAAAAATTTTAAAAATGCTTATGTAAGTACTTTTTCATAAATTATGTTTATGTTCTCATTATTTTTTTTAATTTGAAGTACGACGAAAAAGTTGAAATATTTCGGTACTTTAAATTGCCTATTTCACTACATTTTTTTACATCAATTTTGTTTGTTTTATGGAACAAGACCGTGTGGAAATTATTTTTGTTCATTTTAATTATCCTGAGATATAATTGAAAAAATCCCTTCCCATTTAATTATGATATTATAATTTAAGTTTAACTCTGTAATTTAACAATGTATTTATATTTGTCATGCAGTAACAGTTTGGCATTGCTTGGAGTGCATAAAAAAGAAAATTTTATTAATTACATAATTAACTTCTTGAGTGTCACTTAATATACAGTCACTCAAAAATTCTTGCAACATTTTTTTTCGCATTTTTGATATTAAGATTATTATCAGCGATAATTAAGCATGCAGATTTTCATTTATTATGCCGAAAACTTAACTGGAATAATTTTTTTGCATGTTGATATTATTTTGTGCGACGGTTTTTACCTGTCCCATTGTTTTCGCGACATATATGAATTAGGGCTTTTGTCTGTTAGCTTGAAAGGCACAATATATGAAATGGATTAAACGATTTTTTAATTTTCCCTATTTTATTTTAACAAGCTTATGTCAGTTTTGTGAGTAAAATAGATTAAACTCTCCCCACTTAATTTAAACTACATACATAAATCCCTTAATTCCGTATGTATTCGTGTTCAAATCTATTTACATAATAGCAGATTTGAGCAAAAAATCCAGGAACTATGGAAAAACATTTTTGTGCCAGCGACTGGCGTTTATCTGTTGGCGATGTGGTATTTGACTGCATCTGTTTTTGCTATTGTTTCTGAATTTTTTAATTTTATGGCGAAGGATGAGAGTAAAACTGGGTTTTATTTGAATAATCCTCTATCTGCAATTGTGCTGTTTTTCATACATACAAAGCTAACCCGATTAAGTTCTTTAGCATATTCCCACAGCAAAAACTTTACTAGGCATTAAACAGTTGTGCAGGAAAAGCAAGAACATTTCCACAATAAAAAAGAAAAATATTTGAAAACGATAAGCTTGCAGAAAATTTATTGAATTTCATTTTAGTAATTATTTTTTCATTTCGCACTCAATATTCAGAGGTCCTTAATTTGGCAGCATAAATCCAGCTGGTTCTATGCGAATGGGGATATTTTGAATTGTCCAAACTTTATTCGTTTTCTTCAATTAAGTCTGCATTTAGAATAATATAATAATATATTAACACATATCTAGCTAATTATGCCAAATAGCAATTTAGCAAACCTTTAGTCCAACACTAATAGCTAATAAACACTAGTTTGGATTATAAAAACTAAATTTTAAAAAATACATCAATATATACAACTTATCGCCATCAATATTTTTAGTGTTAATAACCTTTATAAATTTTTTAAAAATTTGGCTCGCCATATTGAATTTAGAATGATTTCATCGTATTTTACTCGTCAAAACCTTTCATTTGATACCTATTTCAATGAAATTGTGAAGAAAAATGCAATCCGCCATCTTGGGCCATACGCCATATTGAATTTCGAGCAATATTTGATATATTATATTGCATTGTCACCGGACTTATACACGTGTGCACAATTTTAAAGCTCTATCTTAATTAGAATTAGTCGAAATTTTAATTACAAGATTTGTCCCTGATAGAAAAAGTGAGTTAATAAAAACTTTAAAAATAAATTTGCTAGAATGTAATTATTTTTATTAAATCACATGTTCCATTTAGTTCCTACCCTTTAAGTCAAATGCATCCACCTCGCAGTTTTAAAGCCAGCTAAACTTTAGCTGTAGGCACACTTAATCTACCAACTTACCTATTTTTAAGAAAGAAATATTTAGAAAATTCTGTACATTTTAAGAAAATTAGTGTACCATCTTGACGATAAATGTAATTAAATCTTATCAAACTTGTGCCAAATTATCGATTCGCCCGTAGGTTATAATCCCTTTATCTGCTTGAAAGAGGCAAATGTTGATTTTTCTTAAATACCCTAATTCTTATGCCGATCCCTATTTACCCTTGTACAATTTTGTTTGTTGAGAGAAAATCATGAGAACCCTCATTAACTTTGAAAGCATTGTTAAATTTTGTTTTTGCAAAAATTTTTCACTCATGCGCAACTTATAAGATAAAGATAACACCAAACTTATGTATGTAAATAAAATTAACTAAGCTTTAGAGAAAGTAATTGCCTAAAGGGTATGCATAATTAGCATTCTTCGATTATTTTGTATCATTCCTGCTTATTCACCTTATTTGTGCACGTGGTTGTCGTTTACATTTAATAAACTCTTCTGGTATTACAAGTAAAATTATTTTCAAATAAAACCGTTTCAACGAAATTATTATTGACATAATTTCATTCCGCTGATGAAAAGCTGAAAAAGCTGGTTTTTTGTACTAACAAGGAAACGTTCTCAGGTGTGTCTCACCGATTTTGATGAAGCTGAAATATGTTATAGAGTATCGAAAAATAAGAGATACGTATTTTTTTTATCTGCGGATACGCACATTTAAGGGGTGAAAACCACTCCTAAAATTTACCCCTAAAAACAGGTTTTCCTAAATATTTCAAGTTCTAATGAATTTTTTCGAATGAAACAAAATGGAAATGATGTCTCATAAATATACTAACCTTTTATAAGTAATCCGGTTCCCGGGGGTGGCAACCCTTATTTTTTATTGCAGAAAAATGATTTTTTTGGTATTTGACTGCATCTGTTTTTGCTATTGTTTCTGAATTTTTTAATTTTATGGCGAAGGATGAGAGTAAAACTGGGTTTTATTTGAATAATCCTCTATCTGCAATTGTGCTGTTTTTCATACATACAAAGCTAACCCGATTAAGCTCTTTAGCATATTCCCACAGCAAAAACTTTACTAGGCATTAAACAGTTGTGCAGGAAAAGCAAGAACATTTCCACAATAAAAAAGAAAAATATTTGAAAACGATAAGCTTGCAGAAAATTTATTGAATTTCATTTTAGTAATTATTTTTTCATTTCGCACTCAATATTCAGAGGTCCTTAATTTGGCAGCATAAATCCAGCTGGTTCTATGCGAATGGGGATATTTTGAATTGTCCAAACTTTATTCGTTTTCTTCAATTAAGTCTGCATTTAGAATAATATAATAATATATTAACACATATCTAGCTAATTATGCCAAATAGCAATTTAGCAAACCTTTAGTCCAACACTAATAGCTAATAAACACTAGTTTGGATTATAAAAACTAAATTTTAAAAAATACATCAATATATACAACTTATCGCCATCAATATTTTTAGTGTTAATAACCTTTATAAATTTTTTAAAAATTTGGCTCGCCATATTGAATTTAGAATGATTTCATCGTATTTTACTCGTCAAAACCTTTCATTTGATACCTATTTCAATGAAATTGTGAAGAAAAATGCAATCCGCCATCTTGGGCCATACGCCATATTGAATTTCGAGCAATATTTGATATATTATATTGCATTGTCACCGGACTTATACACGTGTGCACAATTTTAAAGCTCTATCTTAATTAGAATTAGTCGAAATTTTAATTACAAGATTTGTCCCTGATAGAAAAAGTGAGTTAATAAAAACTTTAAAAATAAATTTGCTAGAATGTAATTATTTTTATTAAATCACATGTTCCATTTAGTTCCTACCCTTTAAGTCAAATGCATCCACCTCGCAGTTTTAAAGCCAGCTAAACTTTAGCTGTAGGCACACTTAATCTACCAACTTACCTATTTTTAAGAAAGAAATATTTAGAAAATTCTGTACATTTTAAGAAAATTAGTGTACCATCTTGACGATAAATGTAATTAAATCTTATCAAACTTGTGCCAAATTATCGATTCGCCCGTAGGTTATAATCCCTTTATCTGCTTGAAAGAGGCAAATGTTGATTTTTCTTAAATACCCTAATTCTTATGCCGATCCCTATTTACCCTTGTACAATTTTGTTTGTTGAGAGAAAATCATGAGAACCCTCATTAACTTTGAAAGCATTGTTAAATTTTGTTTTTGCAAAAATTTTTCACTCATGCGCAACTTATAAGATAAAGATAACACCAAACTTATGTATGTAAATAAAATTAACTAAGCTTTAGAGAAAGTAATTGCCTAAAGGGTATGCATAATTAGCATTCTTCGATTATTTTGTATCATTCCTGCTTATTCACCTTATTTGTGCACGTGGTTGTCGTTTACATTTAATAAACTCTTCTGGTATTACAAGTAAAATTATTTTCAAATAAAACCGTTTCAACGAAATTATTATTGACATAATTTCATTCCGCTGATGAAAAGCTGAAAAAGCTGGTTTTTTGTACTAACAAGGAAACGTTCTCAGGTGTGTCTCACCGATTTTGATGAAGCTGAAATATGTTATAGAGTATCGAAAAATAAGAGATACGTATTTTTTTTATCTGCGGATACGCACATTTAAGGGGTGAAAACCACTCCTAAAATTTACCCCTAAAAACAGGTTTTCCTAAATATTTCAAGTTCTAATGAATTTTTTCGAATGAAACAAAATGGAAATGATGTCTCATAAATATACTAACCTTTTATAAGTAATCCGGTTCCCGGGGGTGGCAACCCTTATTTTTTATTGCAGAAAAATGATTTTTTTTAAATATTTTTGCATCACAAAATTAACAGTTTTAGTTAAAAATCATTGAAAAATATCTTTTTACATACGATTTCGAAAAATAAAGTTTACCTGTTTTTGTATTTTCGTAAAAAAAGCTTCTCAAGGGGGTAAACAACTCCTATCACTAATACGTAAATCATGTATATTCTTTCAGACATCAGTTTTTTCGTGAAAACCAGTATTAAGGGGTTTTTGGAGTCGCTGATTACGAATCTGATGTTAAATTTAAAAAAATTCAAAATGGCGGATCCAACTTGGCGGACATATTTTTAAAAAAAAAAACGATTTTTATTTAAAAAGAACAATAAATAAAAGTACCCCGTAATATTGAATATATGTAAGTCAATACTATCGAATACTGCACAAATCCTAGAATAGGTTTTTAAAAAATTCTTTCTTCACGTCAAAACTATTTGAAACGTCAAACTTGCATATCAAATTACAATATTGAGTAGCGTTTTTTCCTCAAAAGATACGTTTACAATTCAAGTGGGGTAAATAAAAATAATATATTCGACCTAAAATAACTTCTTACTCTATAACAATTTAGGATTTAGTAACTAGTTAAATTAAAATCACTCCGTCAACAGGAAGATAAAAAGTAAAGGAACAAATTATATTGAATTTCTTAGCAGTGCAGACATTTTCAAATGTTCAAAATGCTCAAAAACTTTCGTTTTTATTTCAAAGAAATCAAAAGAAAACTTACAGAGTCTCGATAAACTGTTGGCAACTAGTTAAAAAGTACGTAAACCATATCAGAGATGGTAGCATAATTTTTTTTTTAAGAAAGAAAAGCTATCAGCATACGGTGTTACTTTTTCCCTTCTATTGCAATTACCCCACTTGACCCAAAATAATATGATATGGCTTTTCCTTTGAAAATCGTGAAATTGCAAATGAACCATAACTAAAAAATTAAAATATGTAACATACGGAAATTTAGAGAAGATTGATTCATTTACATATATAGAAAACTGTCGATGTTAAGCACAAACTAGCACGTCATTAATTCTCCACTGAATATGAATGCAAGGAAGGAGCAGTGTTACAAATTACTTCGGTATGCATTCCAGACTGTAATTATTCAAGCCTGAACACTAATTGCTTTTTAAATATTAAGTTTAACTTAGAGAAACGAAAAGTCTCCCGAATCAAATTACTCAAGCCCTTTTATGTGCAGATTTTATAAGCACACTAAATTGCTAGCGATGGCCTCCGTAAATATTAACAAGATCGCTCCAGGGATCCCCCAATGACACCCAGAACCACTCTTAATGACGCTCTGACTTTAAAGAATCCTGTCACACATCGGAAGCTCTCCCCAGGGACCTCCAGTACAAGCGGTACGAGCTGTCTTACGGATCTCAATAATTCTCAAATCCTCAGCTGCCTCGCCCCCGCCGATCCACTGGGGGCCTCATCCATTGTATTTCCGTCAATCTGCGATGATAATCAGGTCACCAGAATGGAGTCGTGCCCGCGAGGACTTGTATTGTTTTGCCGGTCGGCCGGATTGAAATTTCATTGATTGGGGAGCACCTAAAAATTCCAACCAAGCGGGCTTTGCTCCTCCATTCTCCCCGTCCGCATTCAGGGCACACAGCGAACATCCGAGGGGAAGTCCCGCTTGCGTCCTTTTGAATAGACGAAGCATAACACAAATTTTCCTCCGTCGCCCGAACTTTGAGAGTTAGGAAAAATCAGGAATCACAAGATTCGGATTAAGGGATTGGACCGACGATGGCTGAAGACCGGGCGGCCAAGGGTATTCCAGATGGCTTTCCGGGGAATTTTCCAATTCACTTCACGTCTCTGGTATTTATTTGGGCATGAAACAGCAGCCTCCTGAAAATATTTACGCATACGAGGCAAAGCGAAGCGTGTGGTGCGACAAAAGCTTAAAGCCTATCTTTTTTTGCGGCAGATCAGAACATCATTTTACGCTTCAGGAGAATGCCCTCGAGATTACTCCAAGCTTGGAAGGTATACTATACATATACTCATGGTTATCATTCAACTTTCTGAATATACTCCCATTACATTATAATAAATTCTGAAATCATCAAATTAATACCATGCATATGAAGAACGATGCTATAGTATGCACTTCGAATAGACTCCTACTTATAACTAGGTGATTTTTCTCCATTTTCTGCTATTTGGAAATATATATTATACCTTTCTTAAAAATTATAACTATAATAATAACAATCGACCAATTGCAAAACTTTTCTAAGCTATTATTTATTCGCAAATTTCAATCATATGTAAACGTCTTATTTGTAATGACCAACATGAGGTCTCAAAAGGTCACTCGAGAAATACGAATCTTCTTAAATTTGTTCTATATGTTGTTGAAGGCTTCCAGATAGTTTTACAAACAGACTGTATCTATACAAATTTTAGCAAAACCTTCGACAAACTATCATAACGTTAAAGCTTGAAAGTAAATGCTTTCCACCATGTCAACTGGATATTTTCTTATTATATTTGTCAAATCTTCGATCATTTAATAACATATCGTTTCTTAATCATTTCTGATCAAATTTTGCATTGAATTAAAATTTTTGAATATTTAATTAGTTATTCGCAATATGACATAAAATATGTATTAAATACAGAATGTAAAATAACAATAAAATAAGAAATATAAAAAAAAAAACTAAAGAATTTAATTACGTCAAGTAGAAATATTACCTATAGTCTTTAACGAAAGGAATAGACAAATCAAAATTACAAATGTTACGATACAAATTAATTAACCTTGAAACGAGCGTAATGGTTTTATATAAACCGTAATCATTATATTGGTGGGATAGATGATGAAGATTACAATATTAGATATACAGATATACTTAACAAAGATAACAACTGTGGACTGACACATTCACCAGGCATAACCTTAAAAACTATTTATTTTACGAAAAGAACATGAAATATTTCAAAATTTTGCAAGATTTGACGTTTGAATTGCTAGAAATCTTGGCAATTTGATATGCTCTTTGCAAATTTGAAAATCTTTGCTAAAGCTGTATTGAAATATATTTTTTATTGCGCCGATAGTAATCCAACTGCAGATTTTAGATAGATCTAACCTATTTTTTACGAAGCTTTTAATCGACGGCTTTTACAATAGATCCTTTTTCTTAAAAGTGCATTTTGTGTCACCTTTCGTTGATTTTTTCATTTTCTGCTCCTGGAAAGTGGGTAATATGTATATACATATTTTATAAAACAATTACTTTATCTTTATGTGGTAAAAATAAACTAAAAAAAGCTGTCTTTAATTTTTTTTATTATTACTCAACTGGGAAAATTAATATTTATTTTCGGGTATTTTTATTTTACCCAATTAAATATTTTACGGAAACATCAATTTTTCGAATAATGATAGACTTCATGATACACCGATTTATTGCAGCATAAGAACAAATATAACCGTTTTAATAATGTGACTTTAAAAAATATCTTACAATCGTAATTGCTTTTTTTAAAGGTCATGCAAATTTGTCAATGAAATGTCATCTATCTAATCTATAAATTTAAAACAAAAAACCATCCTATCAAAAAATCAATATCAGTATTTCAAAAACAAAATCGGTATATGCTTTGACCTTTATAAAATAAATCTTAATTTATTTTAATTATCATCACTGTACGTGGATATTTCTTATCAGTAAGTATTAGGTTGTAACATAATAATCTGATAATTTTTTAAGAAACTTTATTTTGATATTTTTGTACAATTTAGCTTAATATTTTATTGAACATATAGTCCATCATTATCAATGATCTCCTGCCAACGTTGGGGAAGTGACATTATTTCATTCTCGTAAAACGTGGGCTCACGAGAGCTAAAAAAGTCCGACAACCACTGTTCCAATGCATCTCGGTCATCAAAAAAATTTTCGGCAAATGTGAGCCTGTAACGATCGGAACAAGTGGTAGTCAGAAGGAGACATATCCAGCGAGTATGCAGGATGGGCTAAGAAAATCCAGCCTAGCTCCATAATTTTTTACATGTCATCGAAGCGGTGTGAGGGCGGGCATTGTCGTGGAGGAGGTATACATTGCCTTGTTCTCCTTTAAGATTCACGGCTACCTTATCCAGCATATCACAGTAGCGTTCACTATTTGTATTCGTTCCTTGTGGTAATACATAGTTCGCAGTAGATAATGCCGTGCACATTCCACCAAACACTCAACATAACCTTGTGTATAGTAATTTTACATTTAACTGTCGGTACTCCTCTTTGACTTTAAAATGAAGCATCCACTTCTCATCCCCGGTAACTAAATTACGAAGCCAAAAAAAAGTACGATGTGAAGTGAGTAATTGCGTACAAACCGCCACTCGCATCATCCGTTGACCATTCGTCAATTCGTGGGGTACCCATTGACAGTGCCTGTACACTTTACGCATCACTTTCAAATGTCGAGAGCGATAGTAGAATGGGAGCATCCGAGTTCTTCTTCAAGTTGACGAGTAGTCCTCCTTGGATCTTCCTCGATGAGCTGCGCTAGTCGGTCGACATCAACCTCAATCGGCCGTCCTTCGTGAGGTTTATCTTCAAGGTTGTAGTCGCCATTCGAGAAACGTCGAAACCAATCTACTATTGTATGATAAGAGACCGCATTTTCTCCCATGCATTGACATATATTTTGTGCCGCCTACTTAGCTGTATGCTTCAAACGGAACTCATAAAGTAGAAGGACGCGGATGTCCCGTCTTCAAATCGAATTTTTCCATAATGCTACTCGCTGCGCTGTCGATTATTGCACTGATGAACTGAGCGCGCTCACGGGTATTTATGCTCATAGTCACAGAACTTTCTTGAAGTTGTAAAAAATTTCCAGAACGTTTCCGAAAATATTATCAGATTATTATGTTACAACCTTATGTTATAAGATGTTTTCTCCAAACTTCGTATTACTTATTCTCTACGAAGAGGTCCCAAACATAATAAATTTTCTCATAGGGAAAAACCCATGTCTACGAGGAGTGCCTCAGAGACCTTACATAAGAAATTCTGACCTAATATGCATATTTATATTGAGCTAAAGCGTGCACACCCGTTTTCATCAAAAGAATTACTCTCGTTCGCTTCAAACTTCTTCACACGTTCTTAATTTGAAGCTAGATATTTCCATATACACGCCAGCTCCCGAAAGGATCCAATAAGATTTTCATGCAAAGGACGTGTGAAATTTGGCGCTGATAAAAAATGTGTGAGCGCCTCCGGAATAAGCCCAGAATTTGGATCGGCTTTGGTAATCTTATGATTTAGCTTAACCCCTCAACCCCCGCCCTGAGAAGTAATCAATTCAAACGCTGATAACAAGGACAATTCAGGGATCCGTTCCGAAAACATTTTGTATTCCAGACGAACCCTGCTCTCGTGAGAACGGTGATGATTAGATCTCTTCGCCGCGGTGGGATGCATCGCAATCGTAATTTCGGTGCACAGACGAGCGAATAATCCGTAGAAAGTGTTGCGAAGGTCGTTCAAGGACCACCCGCACCCTTTCAAAGGGTTCACCTCGTTGCACAGAATGACCAGAATTCTTGATAGTTGCTCGGTAGCTGAGTGATTTTCTAAATCCCAAGTCCTGTTCCGATAAAGAATGGGAAAACTTTTCAAATTGAGTTTTGATTTGTTGACGGATGTTTACAAGATGGAAATTGAGGCAAGAACTTCTGGTTTTCGATATTGGAGTGAAATCTCAGTGGTTTAACTACTTATTGAATATTTTATTTACTTTTCCTAGTTTTTGACAATGAAATTTCTGAACGAATTTTCCCGGAAAGCCACTAATATTATCAACAAGGGGTTTGCGGTCGACAAAAGGATAAGTATTGATTAAGTTATAAAGGCACGAGTGGCCTCAGCTTATCCCAGAATGTTAGCCTTTTTCTCCTGAAAATATCCTAAGCCTAGATCAGATTATCTATGCATAAAATATTTCGAAAATTTTGGGACATATTTTCAGAGAATTAGTAGTTTATGGCCTGGCAGAGGATTTCTCTAACAAAGCCTTTTATTCGCAATATGTAAAATTCCTTTCTTAACTAAATAATTTAATAATAATTACAAAAAAAAACACGTATTTTCAGAAATTCGTTTGAAAATTTTAAATTTGAAGCGATTTTTATGAAAATTAGTACTTGGAGGTTTTGCGGGATGCTGATTTCAAATCCTCTATCCAAATTCAGAAATTCAAGATGGCGGACGATATTCTGATTTTGAATATTATCAAAATTTACAAATCCAAGATTGCGGACGCAATATGGCGACCAAGATTTTTCAATTTCAATGGATTTTAATTAAAATTAGTACAATGATCGTTTTGAGGTTACTGATTTTGAATATTATCAAAATTTACAAATCCAAGATGGCGGACCCAATATGGCGACCAAGATTTCTCGATTTTAACGAGTTTTAATGAAAATTGGTACAATGATTATTTTAAAGCCATTAATTTTGAATATTATTAAGATTTGGATATTCAAGATGGCGGATCCATAAAAAAGTTTTTGGGTTGAAACAAATTCTAGGATATAACAAAATAGTAACGCAGATAGTAAACTAATAAAGAAAATTTCCATGTAATAATTATTATTTTTAAGAATCAGTATTTTGTGTGAGTATTATCAGGATTATATTAGATTTTATTTGATCAAATTAGAGCATAATATTCCATTCTAAAATCGGGATATAGAGGAGCTTCTAATTAGCTCCTGAACCCTCCTAAAGCGGACGTATCTACCATTTTGGCGATCAAAAATATGTTTTACTTTATATAGAATCTCTATAACGTTAATTCTTATTTGCTCATCCGAGAATTAATAGGATCAATGGGTTCAAAGTGAAAATAGAATTTTGATTCGGAATCACAGTAGAATAAATCCTTAATTGAAGGACACATAAAAAAGGAAATGTAAAATTAACTCAGTGAGAAAGTTTTCCTTTGCTTAGCAAATACCAGCTAATTGCAGACTTGTATTTTGGTTGGGTTTTAAATGATATTCAATCTAAACACTTCTTGACTTGCTGTTTAAATAAATTATTTCTTACTTAAAAGTAGGTACATTTATGTTATAAGCTTCTTCTAAATATTTGAAGAAGTAAAAGTTTATGAACAAGACTTTAATTAATTATCTTTAACTCATCCTTATCTAAAACAAACTTTTGTAGATAATAAAAATATTCTTTCTAAACGGAAGGTATATTCGCCAAAGATATTAAAATTAAATAATCCAAAACGAAAAAAAAACTAACAATTTAGTTCTAACACTCAGTACGATAAATGTGAAATTGTGCAAATATTTAATATATTTTAACACCGGTTTCTTTATTTTTTCAGGTAATATTGGTTCTCAAATCATTGGATCTTTATGGATCATCACATGTGACGGTCATTATACAAATCGTTTCACATGTTTTAGCATACACAAACTCGTGTATTAATCCAATTTTGTATGCCTTTCTATCGGATAATTTTCGAAAAGCATTTAGAAAAGTAAGTATGGATGTGATTTGAATTACTTATGCTTTTTTAACAGAATAACGCCTTCAGGACAGCTAATTGTGTTTAAAGGCTATAGCGGGATAAGGTGGTGAAAATTGCCCCCAGCGATATCGCTACGACGGGTGGCGCTTTCGATAGGTTGTGTCAAAAGATGCCTCCATGCCAGTTTTTAGCCCTCTAAGTCTACAGTTACCGGTAAAATCGGTTTCGTCCCATTTTATCGAAAATAAATTCTTACGGCCGCAGTTTTTATCCAAAAATTCTGAAAATTTCCACAAACCTTTATTTTTATGTTGCCAATAATCGTGGATTTTTATAGATTTTTACCTTTAAAATTCGGGTCAAGGGAGCCATTTTAATTTTTCAAATAATTTTTAGGTTAGGAACCCTATTTTTCGCCAAGTTTTAAACCATTGTTTTTTAAGTCCTTTTTTCCGTTTTTTCGAATGGCGGAATCAAACTATCGAATTTCAGGGTGCGTCATTCCGAAAAATCGAAAAAACCGTTTTTTTTTTTTTGCGTTTTTTCCATTTATTTAAGGCATAACCTCAAAATTCAAGGGCGCACTACTTACCCATACAACCAAAAATAGTCCAGGACTCATTTTCAGTTGAAAACATGATTGCAGGATCGATTTTAATGTTTTAAAAATCGAAAAAGCTAATTTTTTCGGTATTTTAACCTTTTACTTTATATATAACCTTGAAATTAAAGAGCGCATTGCTCACCCATATGACCACACACACTCTAGAACTTATTTTTAGGTGAAAACATTCTTTTAGTATCGATTATTACGTCTCAAAACTCAAAAAAACTAAGTTTTTTGTCATTTTTACCATATATTTAAAGCATAACCACAAAAAGGCCTAATACTTGCCGATACGACAACGAATTTTTGGATAAAAACTGCGGCCGTAAGAATTCATTTTCGAAAAAATGGGACGAAACCGATTTTACCGGTAACTGTAGACTTAGAGGGCTAAAAACTGGCATGGAGGCATCTTTTGACACAACCTATCGAAAGCGCCACCCATCGTAGCGATATCGCTGGGGGCAATTTTCACCACCTTATCCCGCTATAGCCTTTATAAGAAAATAAAATATGTTAATTCTATAAATTGTCCTTAATGCATGCAACATAATCAACGCACACATGTGTAGTGTGTATCGGTATTCCTGAAGAGTTTAAATAAACATAAAATTCACACAATTTTATAATTTTAATATAATTTCAAACAACTGGCATCAAACTAATTTTCGTTGTTAATTTCAAATATAGAAGATATAGAAGTATAGAATAATAAGGAAATTTAAAATTTTTTTTTTAATCCGCCATACTTCAATTTTGATCAAAATGCAATATAACACTGAGGAATAGTAAATTTATATCCGACCTAATACACACTAACTTACAACGATTACTTTTTTTTCGATATGTTTTAACTATTCAGATTAATTCATACCAAAACAATAATTAGATAGTTATAAAAATGTCTTACTTAGATATAAGTACCACACCATTTTTAATACCATAATTGCATCATCATAAAATTTAAGATGAAAACAAGTCGGGTATCAGCGACGTTATAATGAACAAATAAATCAATTTGTATTAAAAATCTTTGCATTTTCAGATAATATTTAAGGAAAAATTTGAAGAGGATACAATTACAGAAGAAGACTATTTTGAAGAAAATATTATTCTTCCGCAGTTGGAAGCAAACAAAAATCGGAAAAATTCAAATTACCAAGGAGAGAACACACATGCTTTTGATAATCTAACTGATATTATACAAGAGCAAGAGACGCAATCACAACTGGAAAATGAAAATATCATCGATGCATTTACTAAAAGCATTTGTTCACAAATGGAAAATATTCAAAAATCTGAATCTGAAAAACTCATGAATGAAATTCAAGGAATAATGACAAAAATATGTGTCGATTCTGAAAGCTCTTGCGTTTCATCCTTGTAAAATTTGTCATGAAAGGAGGAATAAGAGCAAGGAGGTCAGTTCATCAATACATCAAATATACTAAACATATTAAATATGTTAAATGTACATATTTAACATCACTCCAATCTAATAATCAAAGAATAATCACAATTTTAATCTTAATGGAGCAGACACACACGTTTTTATTATGATACCCCCAATATGAAATGAAAAATAATAAAATATATTTTAATTTAATTTTGAATTTTCATTTACTTATTTTTCCTCTGATCTATTTATGTAAAAGACCGGAATTGCGGGCATCATTTTTACTTCTTTAAAATTAAGGAAAAACTTAAAGTCTTTCTGGGAAAATAGGCATAAATTATTACATTCCAGGAGAATTTATACTTTCCTTTGTGTATTTTTTGAAATCTTGAAATTGAGCAGCTTTTTTACTAAGAAATTCGATTATTTTTCAGTCAAATAAGAATTTGAATATATTATATTTCTGTTCTCAAAATTTTAATAATACTTTTTGTTTTTCAAAAAACTTATTGTTTCTCAAAAAACAGCAACATTTAAAAACAAAAATGTCATTCATTAGGAACCGAGAGAGTTCTGGATTATTTTTTTTCGAAAAAGCGAAGCTTTAAAACGTTCGCACGTTCGCGGACACAAACATTTTCTATCTGCACAAAAAGGCAGGTGATTTATTATTAAACTAATTATATTACCCAAATTTCTGTCAGTCACATTTTGCCCTAGTGCTGGAAATATCACATTTTAATAGTTATATACAGGGTGTCCAGAAAATAGTGCGCCAAAATTAAGGGGATGGTAGCTTGGGTCATGACCTACTAGAATATCAAAATATGACCGTCGTGAAGACTTCACCGTTTTCGAGATATTTGGATATTTATGAAAAATTAAATTTTCACTACCTTTTGTCAGATTATTGACTAAATGATGCACCTAAAGAGACATGTTCTCATTTATTTTTTTTTGCTAAAATATTCTAGATAAGTTTCCCTACCTGGTAAGCATGTCATTTTTTATTATTGACACATGACAGTCGCGAAAAAAAATAATTACATTTTTGTTTTTTTTTTTGCTGTTCAAAATTATTTGACTCTACTGTGACCTAATTAATGCAGATTTCAGAAAGGTATAACATCACCCATTTTATTCATGAATAACAAGATATTGCCATATTCATTTTATATCAAATTTAATTTTTCATAAAAATCCAAATATCTCGAAAACGGTGAGGTTTTCACTAAGAGTCATATTTTGATATTCTGGTAGGTCATGACCCAAGCTACCATCCTCTTAATTTTGGCGCACTACTTCCTGGACACCCTGTATAATTAATGCTATAGCATCTATGACGATATAGATAAAATTGTTCCACCAGAGTGACGTGAATGCTATAGCATTCATAATGCATGAACAATGTTGTCTCCAACATAAAAGTTCTTGCCATTGACCACATTCAAACCATAATAGTCCCCAGTACATTGATCTCGCGGAAAGTTGATTGCTAAAGTTCTTTACCTCATGGAATCGCTTATTTATGACGAGTCCACCGATGAATTAGGTATATGACATTTTGGCGCAGAGGCGTTTTTCTTTTTTTTTTACATGCAAAATGTTGGTGGCGGTGGAGACCCCAAACGCCGCACGATTATCGGTGGCCTGTGAAAATTAAAAATTTAGCTATTACTTTTCAACATGTCCGTTGAGCGACTTATTGGAGCGGTGGAGAGTCTCTCAGCTATTGAAAAGTACCTAATAGCTAAAGTTTTAATTTTCACAGGGTTGTTTAATTAAATTATTTAAAAAATAGTGGTGAACTTGGCTACCGATAATCGTGCGGCGTTTGGGATCTCCACCGCCACCAACATTTTGCATGTAAAAAAATAGAAAAACGCCTCTGCGCCAAAATGTCATATACCTAATTCATCGGTGGACTCGTCATAAATAAGCGATTCCATGAGGTAAAGAACTTTAGCAATCAACTTTCCGCAAGACTGAGTACTGGGGACTATAATGAATTTATTTTTAAAATTCATCATGGGTAGATTCTCTATAAAAAGGGTTTTCAGTAGAAAAAGTATTCATAATTTTTCAGTTTCAAATAAATATTTTGCGAAAAAAGTCAATTAGTTTTCCAGGAAACGAAAACTTTATGAGTCAACGCAAAACGCTAGAAATCCCTCAAATACAAAAACTACAAATTTACTTATTTCTTTTGATATCAGTGGTAATAACATAGAGTACATTAATTCCAACGTCGAATTTCCATTTCACATTTTTTGTGTTGTTAATAAAAAAACAAAAATTGCACTCAGTAAACTTGCAAAAAGTTTTTTATGTTGAGCACCAACCCAAAGCAGGACAATGTTAAAATCGTTAAAAATGCAGAGCTTACGTTTTAAGCCTGCTCACCGCTTATTGCACATTTGCATTTGTAGCAGGTGTGCAACCACCCTTAATGGGATGTTTTTATGGTAGAAGGAGAAATATGAGAAATGTTTTGTAATTTCGTTTTATGGTTAGACTCAAGCTCGGAGCTTCTATAAAATTTTAATGCTGCAAAATGGGTAAAATAAAATCACAACTTTTTTGAGCGGTTGATTTCTTAAAAAATATATGTAAGATTCAAAAAAAAGAATAGATAATAAAAAAATTTAATTAATTTTTACATTATATAGATTGTTGTACACATATCACGTTTTTGTAAAGACAGTTCACAACGTTTCATCCATTCGAGACGAGCAACACACCGTGTGTGTTATGAAACTGAACTTCAATTATCAATCATTAGTAAAAAAGCAGTCATGAAGATAAATGGTTTAGAAAAATATTAAAGGATAAAGTATACACCTAAGCTTAAACTTTGTATTAGTTTTAAGTTAGACCCTAAAATGCTTACCCCACAGCCAGGATCGTCGAGAATGACCAAATATTTTAAAGAATATTGATGTTAAGGGGACATTCTCATTTGAAATGGACATTGGAATTTTTTTTTTAAACCCTATTGCATTTATTCAAAAAACTTTTTTCACATATGAATATATAGGCATCGAAGTATACAAAAATATATATATGGGGAATTCTTTTTCAAATCAGCCACCCCCCTAGGCCATTACAATTTTGGGATAAAAAATTTGTTGAGCACACCAAAAAATTGTTCAGAAAGTCTAGTTTTTAAAGCCGTTTGGTGTTTTTTGAAAAAAAAGCATCTAACCTCAAAAAAACTGTTTAAAGTGAGGCACCTCGCAAAAAAATGCCATTTTTCAGTCAAAAATGATTGAGAAAATTATAATTGTTCAATAATATTAACCAAATTACTCAGAAAAAGTGTTTTGGGGGTTGCTGAACAAGAATCCGTTGTCAGATTTAAAATTCAAAATGGCGGATCCAATATGGCGGACGAAATTTTTGAAAATAATTCCGATTTACACCAAAATTGGTTTAGAGTGGTTTTTAGGGTCTCTGATCACGAATCCGAGGTCAGATTTGCAAAATTCAAAATGGCGGATCCAAGATGGCGGATGAAAATTTCAAAAATCAACAGATTTACGCCAAAATTGGTATAGGGGGGTTTTTGGGTCTCTGATCACAAATCCGAGGTTAATATCGGAAATTAAAAAAAAGTTAAAAACAATACAGAAGATCTATTATTGTACTGATGGCGCTAAGCAAGATGAACATTTTTACTTAGTTATCTTACTTTTAATAAAACTTTCCAATGAATCACTTTATTGATTTGGTGACCAGTGATCTGCATTTTTTTTCCGTATCATTAGAAAATGTTTTAATTAAAACAATTCCATTTTTCTGTACTATAAAACCGTGGTTTTTTGAAATCTCAGAAAAACTCTTGCAATTAAGATGTCTTTGATTCAATTTCCGCCTCATTTTGTCATGAAATACTTTATCAAAATATAAAATACATATTTTATCGAAATGTTTTTCTGCCCAATTGAATAGTGCTTTGGGAGTTAATATTGCTTCAGATGGTTTAGCCGTAAGGCTCGTTTTGTAGGCTGACCTTTTGAAAGTAGCACCTATTCCATTATACATGCTTTTTCCATGTGCAGTTGCTGTGTAATGCCATTCTGCTTCAATATTAAAATTTTTTTTTTGTGATTAATCAAATTGCTTATTTGATATTTATTTTTAAAATGTTACTTAGCGCCATCAGTACAATAATAGATTTTTTGTATTGTTTTAACCTTTTTTTTAATTTTTGGTATCAGTAGCGACTGAATAGCATATACAGCGGCAGTATCGTGTTTTAGGCTATCAGACAAAAAACCTTACTCTGATGTTTAAGTTCATTATTGTTTTTGTAATAGAAAATCACAGGTACCACTGTACATTGATTGTTGTTGAAATGGAATGCCTGGGAAGCATCCTGACACACGAACGCATAATTTTCTGAAAAATCAAACATTACTAATACTTCACGTGGGCTAAGATTTTCTTGTTTTTCGTTTTATTAAAAGTAAGATAACTAAATAAAAATGTTCATCCTGCTTAGCGCCATCAGTACAATAATAGATTTTCTGTATTGTTTTAAACTTTTTTTAATTTCCGGTATTAACCTCGGATTTGTGATCAGAGACCCAAAAACCCCCTATACCAATTTTGGCGTAAATCTGTTGATTTTTGAAATTTTCATCCGCCATCTTGGATCCGCCATTTTGAATTTTGCAAATCTGACCTCGGATTCGTGATCAGAGACCCTAAAAACCACTCTAAACCAATTTTGGTGTAAATCGGAATTATTTTCAAAAATTTCGTCCGCCATATTGGATCCGCCATTTTGAATTTTAAATCTGACAACGGATTCTTGTTCAGCGACCCCCAAAACACTTTTCCTGAGTAATTTGGTTAAAATTATTGAAAAATTATAATTTTCTCAATCATTTTTGACTGAAAAATGGCATTTTTTTGCGAGGTGCCTCACTTTAAACAGTTTTTTTGAGGTTAGAATTTTTTTTTTTTCTAAAAACACCAAACGGCTTTAAAAACTAGACTTTCTGACAGATTTTTTGGTTTGCTCAAAAAATTTTTTACCCCAAAATTGTAATGGCCTAGGGGGGTGGCTGATTTGAAAAAGAATTCCCCATATATATTTTTTTTTTTTTTGTTATGCTTTGCGGCAATAGAGGGTGTTGTACGAAAAGTCCCTTTTTAGCTGGTACCAGTTCCTGCGGTCTTCCTGGAGAAGATAAAGACAAAATTCAAAATGGGTTTTGTTCTTTAGACTTTTTTCTAGGACATAGACCTTTAAAAATAGTACTTTTAATTTTTTAAATTAAAAAGTTTTTGTAAAATAATTCCTCAAGTATCATATCATTTCTGAATCTGCATTAAATTGAGTAGTTTTTAAGATAATTTGCCAGTTTCTTTTAGTACATTTTTTTTTCCACGACTGATTGTCAAAGTTAAAGTTACAATTTTGACAGAGCTAAAAGGTAGCACAAATGAGTTATTTTTCTTGGAAGGTACACTAAATTTCCGCAGAATTTTAATTTTAAGGTCTGAAACAACTATTCAAGATACCTCAAAAATAAAAAAGTATACAACTTGAAATTATTTTAAGCAATGGTGGTTGAAAATCTAACTAAAAGTAGAGATTTTAAACAAAATTAAATATGTGACAATATCTCGAAAACTAAGATACTTTTACTAAGGTCATGCATATTTTATCTGACAGATCTAAGGCTAATCTATCTTCCATGTCACTCTGACCTGGTATTTTTGGGACACCCTGTATATTACATATTCAAATTCTTATTTTCTGCTAGATTGTTACTTCAAACCTACCCGAAAGATCAAAATTTCGAAGAATTAAGCGAGGAATAGCAATTTTTTTAAAGCTTTCCGTGACATCCAGTTAGTTGAACTTGAAAGGATAATTATTAATATCTTAAATAAAATAGATGGCAAAGGCTTGCAGTTAGATTTTGCTGAAATCTACATATGGTTATGTATATTCATCAGCATACCAATCTCAGTAACTACAACTACAGAGCGTGCATTTAGTAATTATTTTGAAGATATACATATTATAATAATATAATTGAGGCCTTTGCAAGCATGCAGACATGAAAGGAAATAATGAAATAATATATTTATAAATTTCGTATACATTTTCCCCAATATTTTCCCTGATAATTTTTTAGTTTAATTACTTAATGAAGTTAAAACATATTTTTCTACATAGGTTTTTACATGTGTGTGCCTTCGAAAAAGACGATGATGAAATTCTGGGAAACTTAAAACGGAGGATCTCAGTCCAGATACAAATAAATAAATCTTTTCCCTACCGTCTACACTAATTGATCGTCAATTTCACTTACCGAATACATATACAAAGCATTCTACACTATTAGTAGGTACTTCATAAAGAGAAATTACAATATACTTAAAAATTTGCTTTTGTGAACCCAATAATTATTTTTTTGGCTTCCATATACACATTTTTTTAATTGCTATAATTCTAAGCTTTATTCCAATTCCATATCCAAAGATAAAACAAAAATCTAACATTAATTTACTTTTCTTCACAAAAACTAATATTTTTCTATTTATTATATACACATACTCAATAGTTGATACTATATGTATAATTTTCCACGATTTTAAGTAAAAATAACTAACTTTAAACAATATATCTAAAACGCCTATTCTAAACTGTTTTCAATATATAGTATAAGTGTTTATGTTTTAGCGATAGTGTTGAAACTTTAAAAGTATTCTTTAAAAATTTGCTAATTTAACCGCAACTTCATCCCTTGAGAATATGTTTCAAATAAATATTATATAACTAATTAATATTAATAATAAATTAAACAGAGAAAGAAAACATGATTATGGCATTATGGTATAAAATATGTATATTAATTAAAGATATTGAAGAAAAGAAAGAAAAGTTTTTCATCTACAATAAATTCCTGAAATTAATTTTTCAAAACCTGAGCGCGGTTGATTGAAGATTCAAAAAGTCTTAATGTTTAAATGTTTAAATCAAAATGTTAATTCGCTCTAGAACTTATGGAATTTAAAATATGTATGCAAACATCTAGAATTTTGGTGGATATGCTCTAAATAGTCTAAATCCATATTAATATTGTAATTCTATCTAACTTGCATTTTTAATAATTAATAAATAATATATAACATAATTAAAAATAATGAATTTTTGCTTAAATAGTGAATTCATAAATTTTTAAGTTTATCTAATTTTTTTAATTCTACAGTAGATAATTTAGCCGTAACATTTTTTTATCCATAGAATGACAACAAAGTTATGAAAAAAAAACAAATCTTGAAGGATTAATTATTATTATAATATGTTACGAGGGTTTCTACTTTGTTGGAATTGAAAACCAGACAATTTTGTGAAATTTTTGGGAAAAGAACTATTAAAGATAGAACAACAAATTTAACATATATAAGGATGCTTTTTCTTCGCGACTTTGATTTTTTTCTTCAAAACTCTGCAGTTCAGAGGCATTTTATGGTATAATCGTGGTCAATGGTAGGGTTTCTTCAGAATTGAATGCTGTACAAAAGGTTCCATTGCGGCGTAACCCTAACTCCCACCAGCGAGGTTGTACGGGTCACTAACACCAATTTTTCCATGAAATTCTCGCTTTTCACCCCTATCTCGTAAACAACAAGAGCTACAGAAAAAATGTATATAACAAACTTGTAGGAAATTTAATTTCTTCCAAAAAGTTCTAGAACACCAAATCGCTAACATCGATATTTCTTGAGATATTTCGCTTTGAAGTTGAGGTAGTGTTTCTACAATTTAGCTCAATAATCCATGAAAATTCCACACTTACTCAACTTCAAAGCCAAATATCTCAAGAAATATCAATATTAGCGATTTGGTGTTCCAGAACTTTTTTGTAGCAAATTGAATTTCCTACAAGTTTTTCATATTCACTTTTTCTGTACCTCTTGTTGTTTACGAGATAGGGGCAAAAAGCGAGAATTTCATGGAAAAATTGGGGTTAGTGACCCTTACTACCTCGCTGGTGGGAGTTAGGGTTACACCGCAATAGACACTTTTGTAGAGCATTCAATTCTGAAGAAACCCGACCATTGACCAAGATTATTCCATAAAATGCCTTTGAGCTGTAGAGTTTTGAAGAAAAATAATCAAAGTTAACGTGTATTTTATATGGGAAATCTTTATACGCCTTGGTCTAGTACTTAATATTAATATTAAGGGCTCCAATTTTCAGGAAATTTTTGTTTAGGTATTTACCACAAAATTTCGAGGTGGGACTGAAAAAAAAAAAATAGACGCGAAAAAAAGCACCCTAGATATAGTATCTATTATTTACTCATTAACACGTCATTTGCTCCTTAAAGTTTTCAGTGGAATCAATGGGACCAAACTGAAATTAAAATGTTGATTCGGGAAATCTCATTGATCTTTAATAGTTCTCTTCATAAAAATATTTAAAAAATTGTGGAATGTTTTTTCAATCGTTATTTTTCTTGAATTTTATTTTTTAATTTCAACCGAGTTTAAACAAATCCATATTATAAGAATTGCATATTGAAAGACGTCCAAAGATTTTATGAACTACACCGTATTTATGAAACCAAAATAAAACAAATTGTATCTTTTTGAATTTTTTGAATTTCTAGGTGCCGGGTAAAACCCAGTTTCTGAACTGGTGATATGTCGAAAAATTTGCTTGTAGATGAAATTTTAAGAGTACGTATCTCAATCTACCTTAAACCCCTCGGGTTTACCTTCCTTCTATACTACATAATTATTTATCCCCCGAAAATAAATGTGTTTTCCTTTAATGCAAATTTCTAATATTCAGAAAAGAATACTAATAATATATGAATTAAATTATTTATTTATTTATCACCGAATTAATATCATTTCAATATTTTTGTCTTTTCAGATAGTCTGGTGTGGAAGTCCACCACCTTTGGATCCTCGAAATCACCCAACAAAAACGACAAGAACCACTGGAAATGGGACATCGAATGCCGATTTACTTTAATCAAAGATTAACTTAGATGAATTTTCAAACTTTGAATATCATCCTCGATGAGAAAAAAAAATGAATATATTTTTCCAGGACCAGGAAATTTCTCCACTTCAACTAAAACAAATATTAATACTGCTGCAATCCTATCAGAGAAGTGCAAACTGTTAAATGTTAGTAGGTAATTGTATAAAATTTTATTGAAACAAAAATATCTGAAGAAAATCGTCAAATTGACGTACTCTTAGTTTATAAGCAAAGCTGAAAAATGTGTAAATTTCTAAATGTCCATTAGCAGAAAATTGCCCAATTAATGTAAATACCGTCAGTGAGATACAGTATATATGAAATCAATTGCAATTAACTAAACTCGTTGTACATAGATACAAAATAGCGCACAATGTGTGCGATTATACCATTTGATGTAAATTGGCGCAGATTAAGGATAAATTAACACGCCCCAGAAAGCGTATGTTTATAAGGACACGATATTGTTTCAATTACCGCCTTAAATGCTCCAAAACGCGTCCCTCAGGAGTGTCTGCCAGGAGTCTTAATTATGTCATCACAGTAACACCCGCCATGAAATTTCACTGATAAGCACAGTATCTCTTTTCCAGTTTATCTCCAAACCATTTTCATCCCGTCTAGGCAGTGTACTGGAGGAAAATGCTACAATATCTCATAAGGCCCAGTTCTCAGTTACCTACATTTTGGCACATAAAGCCTGCATAAGAGCCACAAGCCGACCTCGATCTTTTTTCCTCGTCGGACCAAAAAATATGCCCGCAAAAGTTAGAGTGAATTTATTCCAGGTCGGGTAGGGCTGCAGGACCCCAGATAAGGAAGTACCGTCGAACACCTGTTAACCGCCGGTCCGTGTTTATTTCCTCAGCAATTTTTTATCGTATTTTTTCCCTTACTTTTTTTTCGCAATTCCTTATACCCAAACCCCGGAAAATACATAGATATACATTTTGCACCACGCGCCAGAATTTTCTGGTCGACTTTTATTGTTCTCCAGCCAATTTATGGAGTTTCCACTGCGATGAGTGTGTGCCATCGTATAATCTACTGCATATAATAATAGCACGCCCCGTCCGTTTTATCACAATGAGATAAATGTGCTCTTATTTGTCATCATTTGAAAACATAAGCGCCTCTCTGGAGGATTGATTAAACAAAAACAGCATCCTGTGACGTGATATATATGTATGGATATGCTGCAGGGTTGCGAAATACTCTTCAACATTTCAAGCTACCACATATTTGCGGCTTTTATGAGTCAGCATATCCCTTGACAACATAACGCCACATTGTTCAACGTTAAAAGATTTTTGATCCCGTGGAATGAATCCCCAAAATTCGGTAAACAGTCTCAAGAAAAGTACTTTCGTTCAATACGGAAAAATTATTGACGTGCGACATTTTCATACAAAGATTATTTCTGATTAGTTAAGCGTCACTGAACCCTGTTGAGTGCTTTTTACAAGGTTTATCCATTACAGGGTGACACCCTATGGAAATATTTATGGGTAACAACATATTTCATGTAGTTCGTTTCGGTTCAAGATTGGCTGAGATAAATGCAGCTAATGTACTCGAGAGTATGAGGAGCATTTCACCAAAATAGAAAATTCTATTTGATATAAATAACAGACGATTAATTAGAATTTGCAGTAAAAAAACCCACATATGTACGTAATTCAATTTTTTAGTTCATGAATTCCATTCCTCCTTCGAATTAATGCAAACTTGACTATTTACTAATATCATGGTCCTCTAAAAAATAACAAAGTATAGGTATATCGATGAGTAGTAATAATAGTAACTTTTTAATCTATGAAATTCGACACAGCCCTTGTAAATAAATTTACCTAATTTTCATTCACGAATATGTCCTCTTTTAAAAAATAGTCAAAATTATATGTTGTTAGCAAAATTATATATTTTTTAATTGATATAGTGACTTCTTTCACTTTAAGCTCTTAAGGGGTTATATACAATCAGGAGGACCACAAAAGTCGATTTTTCAAGAATTTTTCTTGAGTTGACCTTTTAAGCTATTAAGGTAGTAGTTCCCTGTAGAATAGGGAAAAATAGACGTTTAAACTTTATTTATTTTCTCAGCTCCTTTTTTATAAATCTAACTACATCTTTTTTTATTTGGATACCTAAGTCTTGAAGTTGACAAAAAAAATTGTTTTTCTTTTTTTAGTACTTTATTATATATACAGAGGGCTTTCAAAAATGAGCAGTTCAAAAAAAGATGGTTCCATGGCGGACACTCAATCTCAGAAACGGCAAGTCTGAAACAAAAACACCAAAAAGAATGTTAAAAAGGAAGATGTTTTATAGGGCAATTCACCACAATTAGAAAAAATCGTTAAAAAAAAAAAAAATTACGGATGTTTGAAAAAACATTTCGAAAAAATCGCATTTTTTTCGCTTTGTTCGGTTTGTAAATATATTTTTTAATCAACTTTTTCAGAATTTTCTGGTGAATTGCCCTACAATAGACCTTAACCAACGAAACGCTATAAGGTTTATTCAAATCGGTTCAGCCAATCCGGAGATTGACTGTCCGCCGTTTTGATAAATGTAGTTTCGAGAAAAACGCGTTTAAAGTTTTTTTACGATATATTTATGTGTGCATAGTGAAAAATGCGCGCGCACTAAAACTGCTGTAACTCTTCGATTTTTTCGAAATTCTTTGTAAAAATTTAGTAGATGATTTCTGAAGAAATAAGGAATCATAAAATGCAAAAAACAAAAAATCGATTTTTTGGAAAATTTTGAGGGAACTACTACCTTAAGGGAAATTTTACTTTCTAAATTGGAAAAAAAAACAATTTTTAAATATTTAAAAAAACAAAAACTTTTATATTTATGGTTATAATTTTTTTTACACATTGTTAAGAAGGTTTTGAGGTATACAAAAACATTTTTTTTTTTGCACTTTTAGTTGTTTTTCACCTCTGCAGAGGGCGTCTTCCAAAACATGCATATTAATTTAGGAGACACTTTTCTGCCTTCCTGTAACAAATATTTTTAAATTCCAACGGGATTCAATTCGTGAGACTTAAAACTAATAAATAAACTTTTAAAAAGTTAATTTTTTTATATTTTGATGGCCTTTATACGCGATTTTATAAAAAGTTCGAAAAAACGCCTGTTTTGGGGGTGAATTTACCCCTGTACTAAAAAGGTGGGGTGGTTTTTTAACTTTTTAGAGGTTTATTTAGTAGTTATATATATAAAGTATCAAAAAAAATTTGGTTTACTGAGATTGGCTTAGTAGATTTTGAAAAAAATGTCTCCCAGTTTTTAAAAATGTGATTTCGAGAAAAACGCGTTTAAAGTATTTTTACTGTAATTTTATCGAATAAAATGGTCATATTATGGCTGTAAATACAGCTATAACTTCGTTTCTATTTCGAATTTCTTAATAACATTTTAGGACAGTATTTCTATGATACTAAGGAACGTTTTTACGTAAAAAAAATCGATTTTTTGAAAATTTAGAAAGTAAAAGTCCCCTTAATATAAAAATTTGTACACATATTATGGTAACTCTTGAGGATATTTTAATGTTTTTTATTTGTAAAAATAATTATTTTAAAAGCTGCTACAGCTGATCTCCGTGAGCAACTCTAAAAAAAGGCGTCTTGCGGTGAGCACGGGGGATCATCCAAAATGAAAAACCCAAAAATATTTCGTTAATATATTGTTTTATCTTGTAATTAATCGAAGGAATAAGCAAAATAAGAATTTGTTTATAAAATGGAAAATATTTATCGGTGAGAAAAAAACCTTCGATTACTAAACAAAAATATATGTACTTAAAAAGCTTGTGTTCAAATTTGAAACTGATTAGTTCAGCCGTTTCCGAGAAATCTTGCTCACCGACTTTAAAAACACAGTTTTGATATAAACGTGTTTAAAGTTTCAAAAACGCCTTACCTTATAGTAAAAAAATCATTACAAATATGCGTGTAACTTCGAGAATTTTCACCAGATTAACATGAAATTTTCTGTGGATGTACTTTAATATATGTATATTACAAAAAAAAATTTCTGAATATCCTGACTGCATAGCATAAAAAATGTTTTCGACCATACCACGTACTGCATATTTCCAGTTTTAAAGACCATTTTTAAATATAAAATATACAATAAAAAATTGTTTATGTAACATCTAATTTTCTTAAATGTATATGATTTTTGGAGACTATCTGTAGGAAAGAATTTCTTCGGAATAAAAAAAGTAAGAAAAAATAATATTTTGAACTTTGTAATACAGCAACCAATAAATAACAAAGTACATAACAATATCGATAAAAACCATAAAAACATAATTTCAACCCAGTTACCCTGTTAAAAAACATACAATTTGATGAAATGTATTTAATAACATGATGAATAATATTTACAAACTCAATTTTTATTCTCATATATATACAATGGGACGTTTAATGCAGAACGGATCACCTGCATACCCAAAATTGGTGTTAACTACTACGTCCACGTCGTTGCTTCTGGGTCTAGAGTAGTAATTTCTACTAAGAAATTTTGTCTGCCAACTTGGATCCGCCATTTTGAATTTTACTAATCTGTCTTCGGATTCGTGATCAGCGACCCCAAAAACCCCCGTATACTGAATTTGGGGAAAATCGGCTCATTTTTGACAATTTTAGCCGTCATCTTGTATCCGCTATTTTGAATTTTGTAAATCCAACCCCGCATTCGTAATCAGCGATCCCAAAAACCCCCATATACCGAATTTGGTGCAAATTAGTTGATTTTTAAAAATTCGTCTGCCATATTAGAACCGTCATGTTAGATTTTTTCATTCAACCACACCAGCTTTTATAGGGTGTTCTTTAGCTACAATTTGAGCCAAAAAACGACCGGTCGCGTATTTTTTTGTGTACAAGGGTTTTTTCCGTAAACTTAATTTTTTTCCAGCTTCTGGCCGCCATATTGGTGTCGCCATATTGAATTTTGAATTTCGCCGGCAATTTTTCTTTTATTTTTTACATTTTATAACTTCTTAATATGAAAGTTAGTTAATTAAAATATATCCAAAAATTTCATAATTAAATTTTCATAAAAATTTTAATTATTTTTCTACTTTTAATAAAGAATGTTAACTGTCCGGTGTTTATTTTCGAGCAGAACTTATATGTACGACTTTGTCGATCACATACTTCCTAATACTCCAAATTTTAACTTGAACACCAAAACAACTTTAAATTAACCAAATTAACTAAATTGCTAATAAGTCTCTCATTAACAACCAAAACATGTACTTACTTAGAGGTACACTACCCAGATGATTACAACTTCAAGGGCATGAAGGCAAATTAAACGAAGTTACGTTATTTAATACGACATTAATTACGAACTAGCGGCGTTGGGTAAATTAAACCCGAAAACCCTTTTATGAATCCGCCATCCTAAATTTCCAAATCTTAATAATATTCAAAAAAAAAATTTTTGCTTTTGTCCTGTCTTACTCTCTTCGGGAGCCTCTCCATCCGTTTCTATCTTGGGCTAGTTCCTTAAAATAATCATTATACCAATTTTAAATCCGTTGAAATCGAGAAATTTTGGTCGCCATATTGCATCCGCCATCTTGAATTTGGAAATTTTGCTAATATTCGATATTAGTGGCCTCAGAATAATCATTATACTAATTTTCAGTAAAATCCGTTGAAATCGAGAAATTTGGTCTCATATTGGACCCGCCATCTTGGTTTTCTTTAAAATCCGTTGAAATCGAGAAATCTTGGTCGCCATATTGGATCCGCCATCTTGAATTTCTAAATTTGGACAGCGGATTTGAAATCACCATTCCGCAAAACCCCTATGTACCAATTTTCATGAAAATCGCTTCAAATTTAAAATTTTCAGCCGCCAACCCTACGTATTATCCGAAAAAAAATTATCCTATATGTTAAGTCAGAATATGTACTACCTTCGGACAAATAATGAAAAATATTGACGCAAGCGTTTAGGCGTGATTGAGCAACAAACAAACAAACAAACTTTCATTTTTATATATGTATATACAGGGATTATTTTTGTGTGCAGGTCGTCAGACTTTTAATTTTCGCAATTTAAGAAAATACTTCCTTTAGGTGGACGTATTCTTCGCCATGGTTGGAAAGCTTCAGAGTGCTATTCCTAAGCTAGAAAGTTTGTATCTCGGGACAATTTTTCGGCTTTTTCGTTAGAGTGCAGTTTAGCAAGACGCCTCCCGTTTAAAACACCCCAATTTTCAGCTCTGAAAAAGTGTTCCGCTTAAAAGCCGTAATTGCTCCTATTAGTAAAGCGTAAGTGATTGTAAATTATTATAAAATACAAAACGAAATCTACATCAAATCTCACTTTACCTAGCTAAGAAGCAAATAGTAATTTATCTTCATTTTATCTTAAAAGATTCATAGTTTCATCAGAGAAACTTTTAGATAGAAGTTAACGTAGTTTCAACGAAAAACTTTGAATCCATTATCTAGAAAAGTTGTCTGCTTGCTAATTTCAAACTATTTAACAATCAGAAGTAATATATCTTTTGAATTTATTACAAATCCTCTGAATAATAGAAAACTCCCACTAGAGATAATAGAAATGCTTAAATTACGGGGTTTCTTAGTGTAAAAGTGTCAAGCGTGATTCATCACATTTCGCTTGGAGAACGAGAGGATGAGTACCAGACACAGGCCATTAAATAAATGAATAAAAATCACTTCTTCGTGCTAAAATAGCGATAAAGAATCAAATGGTACAAAATTCAGCCATTGTGTCATCAACACCTCATTTGCGATTCCGCCCCCCCCCCCCCCCCCCCCCTCCCCCCAAGCGACTAACTCACCTCAATTTATTCCGGCAGCGTACCGCAGAGAGCGTATTATTTGCGTACTTGCTAGAAAGGCCCTAGTAGCAAAGGAGTTCCTCGCAATTTGCTTCTGCGACCGGGGAGCACCCTAGATTTTTCAACAAAGGCGTCCTTTTACTTTTGCCTTTGCCTCCGAATCTCGCCTTCTCCGCGCAACCAGATTCGAATAAATTTGTCCTGTCGTAACCCTGTCGAAAAGTGAATTATCAGCAGCTTAAGGAGGGCCAACCCTGCCCTAGAGGAAGGGGATGTGGAAACGCCCGGCCCTTCTACACCGACTGAATATTTATTGCTTTTTAAATCGCAGCACTTAAGATCCTTCAAAGTTTAGTAGTACCGTCCCGGGTTTATTGTACTCCGATGTCTTCAAGGATACGACTTGGGGTTAGGTAAGGCGCTACAAAATTCATCCAAAGGAAAATATAAAACTTTAACTCCGTCTAGAAATGAAACGATCTCAGTTTCATAAGGCACAGAAAATTTCACCTGCAGATTGGAGGAAGAAGCAATCCTTGCGTAACAATGAGTGTGGATTGCCTCAGGTCATTAGCTTTTATTGAGTTTGGTTGTAGTGCTAATGAGAAAATTAAAGATGTTATGAGGATATTAGTTTTCATGGATTCAAAGGAAAACAAAACTCTTAAACCGTAATTAAGCACCCATAACCATTTGCAAATTTGAAAATTGTTCAATCTTACAAAAACGATTAAAGTGGTTTATTTATGGAAAACGAAAAAGACTCAGAGCCCATAATACATATAAAGCGAAAGAACATAAGATAAACATGTGCAGAATAACGTATCCACTCTTCCATTTAAATTATTCAGATTATTCAAATATTCAGAATTAAATAGGAGATCAATTTAAATAGACCTTCCACAGTTTATTGAAAAATAAATTTTCTTATGATTTATAAAAGGCAGTTATGAATTTCAAACATGAAAATCAAATATAGAGGCCTCTTTCACGTGCAAATTATAGTTTTGAAATTAAATGGCAGCAAGTTTATGTACCTTTTCTACTAAGCTTTTTCTTTCGAATATATACATAACGAATTTAAATTAATTGAATAAAAATTGCACTGTGCTAAATTTTGTTCTAATTGCCATAGATACCTGATAAAATAAATAGCGCTATCTACCTACTTATCCTATTTCATAAGTTGCGCTTTTAAGGGGACCTTTACTTTCAAAATCGACAAAAAACACACTTTTTAAATGTTTTTTTTTTTGAAAAGAGTATTATATTTATTATTCTAAAACCTTTTGTACATTATTGGTACCTAAGATTATGAAAAATATAAAAAAACTTTTTTAAATGCAACTTTAGTTTATTTTAATGCCTGCAGAGGGCGTTATCCAAAATGCACTTTTAAAACGGCCGCATTTCTCTAGGACTTCCTGTAACAGATAGAGTAAAAATCTTTAGTGGATTATTTTCATAAGACACAAAACTAGTACCTAAACCTAAAAAAACTTTTATTTTTAATAAATATATCATTTTATACACATTTTTCTAAAAAAGTTAAAAAATGACTATAAGTTGGGGTAAACTACCCCTCCGCATAAAAAAGTGGGGGGGGGGGGGGGGGGGGGGGGGTACAATAATATTTTTAAAGGTTTAGTTACTAGTATATTTGATAACGAATCGAATGGCGTTTGGTTTGTTAAAATCGGTTGAATAGTTTTTGAGATACAGATGCGGCCATTTTCAAAAATGTGATTTCGAGAAAAACGCGTTCAAAGTTTTTGTTATATAATTTTTACATATAAAACGCGTAGAGCTGCCGTTACAAATATAGGTATGTATAACTTTTTTTCTTTTACTAATTTCTTAAAACGGTTTTAGGAGAGTGTTTGTGTGATGTTAAGAAGCATTTTTATGAAAAAAAAAAAAATTGATTTTTTTCCGATTTTGAAAGTAAAGGTCCCCTTAATATAAGCCTTAGTAAAGAAATCAATAGAGATTGCTTAATATTATTATTTTACCATTTTTATAACCTGTTAAATAATGTCCTTCTTATAAATTAAACACTTAATACTGAGTTTATTAACAATTTTAGTTGTTTATGACAAATTTATATTTTATTAAACCGAAAAAGTCCTTGACTTTAATATTTTTCAAAGCTCTGAAAATATGTAGAGACATCGAAAAATTTTAAAGATGTTTTACTTGAAACCAAATCTATAAATACCAACAAATTTAATATTAACGAACCCAGAAAACATAAAGTGATTGCTGCTAAAAATTTTGAATTTTAAAAAGTTTAGAACATCGAAAAATAAGAGACACGTATTTTTTTTTATCTGCGAATACGCACATTTAGGGGATGAAAACCACTCCTAAAGTTTACCCCCAAAAACAGTTTTTCCTAAATATTTCAAGTTCTAATGAATTTTTTCGAATGAAACAAAATGGAAATGATATCTCATAAATATACTAACCTTCGTGAAAACCAGTATTAATGGGTTTTTGAAGTCACTGATTACGAATCTGATGTTAAATTTAAAAAATTCAAAATGGCGGATCCAACATGGCGGACAAACTTTTGAAAAATACACCAACTTTTATTAAAAAAAAAACAATAATTAAAATTAACCCGAAATGTGCGTATCCGCAGATAAAAAAAAATACGTGTCTCTTATTTTTTATATTCTATAACATATTTCAATTTCATCAAAATCGGTGAGACACATCTGAAAACGTTTCCTTGTAAGTCATAAATCGTTGTACACACATAAATAGAGAACATTTGGAAATATGTCAATTAAAAATTTTATTATTTAAATCACCCTGTATGTAATTTCAAATAGATAACAGCTTTGAAAACAAAACCCCTAAAAAAAAAAAATAATCTAAAATAAGTAAATTAGCATTACCACTAAATAACTAATTAAGTTTGGCATAAAGTATTTTAATTGCGTAGTTTGGGTATATTTTAGTTTAGTTTTTCACAGGTCCGTAAATCATACAATACTAATTGCGGAAAATATTTTCCATCATATCAAATTGATTTAGATTTGATATTTTAGCTGTCATCCCGTCATTTACATAACTAGAATATCAAACAATTTGTTCCTGAGCTTAATTTATACAAATTAACCTTTAAAATTTGCAGTTATTATCTATTGATGTTATGACTGATTTTAATTAAACCAACCTTTTCTAATTAATGAGAGAAAAGTTTTTCGTATGTATGCTAAATTTATTTATTTAATAAAGGGTGAAGATTGCACTAATATCTTCTTCTTCTAACTACATATCTGGTTGAAACAACATGACGGAATTAGTTCAATCAATGAGGTCTATTTTACATCAGAATTTTTATATTAAATACCTTTGAAGCGACCTAGATACCTGGATACCTAGATACTCTAAAGATATTGAATACCAAAACTGAGAGAACAATGAAATCAAAAATGATTAAGATTAACTTGATACTGAGAATAATAATAGGTGAAATTGTAAATTGCCCTTGTCGATAAACAGTCATGAACACAATTCGCAACTAATAGGAACTACACTATAATGAAACATTAATCAGTAATCAGTGTTTTTGTGAATTAATTAATAATTTTTATTGAAGTTTTAATTCAACACTTTACACAACCCTAAATCTGCTTCAGAAATCACATCGAAATCATATTTTAAAGTTTCTATCATAAGAAGGTTTTATATTATACATGGATGTGGGAACAAAACATTGTTCATGTTAAGTTATGAAGAATAATTGGTTCAAGTTTTAGAAAATATGATAATTTCAAAATTCTCACGTGACGTTCGGAAATAATAAATAAAGCGTATGATATCATACACAAGATTTTAATTAAATGCGTTAATTCGTCGTTATTTGCTCCGTCGCAGCATTGGTACAAACTATAAAATAAAAATCCGCTCATACAGAGATTGGATTTTTCCTGCGGGATGTTTCGCCAAGACGCGTCGATGGCTTCCGTCAATTCGATTTTGTTGTTGTATTGCCGGTCTTCTTTGTACACATCACGGGCCAAAATTGACCAGACGTTTTCAATAATATGTATTCATATCTGATGATTTGACAGGCCAATTGTCACAAAGATTGATTCCACTTTGGTCAAAATCGCCCAAATTTGACCTGGCCACATGAACTGATGCGTTATCTTGTTGAAATTGCCAGCCTAAAGCAGCACATTCGTATCCTTATGCCAGGAACTGAGGGCCAACTATCTCGAGATATTGAATTGCATTCATTCTGGTTGAAATGTATGTCAGCGGCATCTTCTTCAGGTGTCCAATGGCTCTCCAAACCATAACAGAGCCACCTATTGGCTGGAGACAACATTGGCTTATGATTCATTTCCTGGTATCTCAAGTTCTGAGAATTATTCAAAATTTGTCGAACATTGTCAATTAGGCACAAAACTATAAGTGCGTCTAACCTTATTTCCCATTAGTAAACAAATTTAAATTACTTTAAAATTATCATTTAGAAATTATTTTCAAAAAATTCCTTTATTATTTGTTTTGAAATAGTCTCTTACAAAAATAAAGAAAAACACACATTGAAATCTTTTCATTCTCACGAGCTATTATAAAAAATGTTGGTGCGTCTAACCTTATTTTCCCCAGTGTATATATCAGGAAATGAAAGAAGACATGAATTATGATTTATATTAAACTGCACCTAAAAACAATGAAAATTAAAATTCATAAAAATTACCAAGAAATAGACGGGACTTATTATCCCAAAAACTTTTATAATCAACTTGAAATTTATTCATCAAAATAACTACAGTCGTAGAGAAAAATGTACGCTTAAAATGTTGAATATTTCAATGCAATTAGAAAATGTTAAAAACTACAATTAGATTTCGAAAATCTGTAACTGGACATGTCTATATGAGATTCACAAGATGATCTCTAAATGGTGGTCAAGTAAGTCTTCCTACATATTTAATCAACTACGAGACTATGCAGCGAAATTTGAATTATTATAATTTCCCACTGAATTCAAATTATTTCCTCAAACTTCGTGGAATAGCAACGAACGTAAACGAATTCTTTAAAGTGTCGATTTAGAACTGTCGAAATTACTCTCTAAAACTACCGCAAAAATTACATATAAATGAAATCCAATTAATATACGTGAAACTTTTGCAATTCACTAGAACATGCTAAGCCAGAACTTTAACGTACTTAAATGAAAAACTTTCTCTCTATTTCGCGACTACACCTCAAATGGTCCTAGATTTATACTTTTTTATATTGTAATCCACTTCCATTAAAGTTCACCAGCCAGTGTAGCTGCGCACAGTGTTTCAAATCGTCGAAAAACTGGCCAAAACTTTAATAAATTTGAAATTAAGAATACGGAGGTTTTTAGTGTTGCTGATTTCAAATCTGTTATCAAAATTCAGAAATTCAATATATCTGATCCAATATGGCGTACCAAGAGTATTAAATTTGATCGGATTCTCACAAAGATTTTTATGTGGGATCACTTATATCGACTCTGTTATCAAAGTGAAGTAGTTAAACATTGGGAAACCAATATTGTGGAGGGTCTTTTATAAAAATTGGCTCTATGAGTCACTTTATAGAATTGTGATATCAAAATTGTAAAGTTAAAAATGATATACCATTTGTTACAATTTCTATAATAACTTGATAAAGTTTTACAATCTCGAACCACTATAATTTATCTGCCATGTTGAATTTTATAATTTTTCATACTAATTGATATAATTGAATTCAAGTTTTAAAACCACATTGTACCAATTTTTATGAGAATTCTGCGTAGGTTTGCAATTTTGATTCACCTTATTGGATCTATCATTTTGAATTCCGAAACTAAAAGCATTCTATATTAAGGCCTCTGAACAGGCATGGGAAAAACCGCATCAAAATCAATCCTGTATTTTTAGAGCAATAGCCGAGCAAAATACAATATTGATACTATTGCTTGTACATACATAGAGATGTAAATTTTCTACCTTATATCAATGGTCGTTAGAATCATCGCGCCAACACGCGTCAATCGATCTCTGCAGAAAGAGCTGCATGCATCTGGTCCCAGAACGCTTGAAATACAACCACAAAAAAAAAATCAGATTATCGCATAAAAGTCAGCTTCCGCGGCGTGTGGAAGTGCATTCAAAAGATAAGGGTCCTCGACCCGAGGTCTGCCCCATAGAGAGCGCTCTGGAGGGTATTTTTGTGTTGCAGCTTTTTGAATTGTTCCCACAATCCTCTGAAATCCTGCAATGTTCGCGTGTGAACTACAGGAGAGTAGTTGGCCGTAACCAGCTCCAGCAGCATCCCATGGACCATAATTCAGATGCATCCGGTAACACGTGCTTTTTTTCAACAGCAGCCACTGAGGGTGTAACCTGCCCTTACTCAAAGTTGGGTGTAAGAAGATTATTTGCGAGTCGAAAAATGAAGAGAAAGATGTTTGGGTCAGAGTTGATTTGATGGATACTCACAAGTATCTGAGTATTTATGGTATGGGATTTAGCTGAGGTTTTTGTTTGGGATTTTCCTCCTTTCGACCCGAGGAGAAAACGAATTTTTTAGTGGTTCTTTTATTAACTCAAGTGTAATCTAGGATGATCGGGATTTTTATTTTGGGATAATGCTCTGTTGTATAATGTGAACCTGTCTGGGGTTTAAGATTTTTATATTGTTTGTTGGGTATATATACTTATTGAAATAGGTACTATCCGAACCCAGCCCTACGGCTATTGACTAACAATACATCAACACCATCAATTTCAATATTTCGATTTTCGTCAGAACTGCTTGATTTAACCTAAAAATGCGCCGCGTAGATGTAATGGAGAAAGAATTTATATTTGCCTTACTTGATGGTACGAGAAGGCATATTTTATATGAAAATGTAGTTCCTGGTTTAATGCAAACACCGAGAGCAAACGTATTTTTATCGGAAATGCTATGAAGCCAAACGAAAGTATAAATTTATAACACTGTCTATACTTCCTGTAGATATCATGGACACCGGGAAAAGAGAAAGCTTATGAAATATGGGAAAGGATGAAAATCCACAGAAAAATAAAAACCCTTTACCTTTTGCACCCCCTGGCTTATTGAAATAAAAAGAATGAAAATATGAGAGAGATTTATCTTGTAAAAATTTAAAATCATAATTGGAATTAGTTTAGGCTTTATATACTTGAAAATAACGAATCTCGAACCAATTTTTCTCCGAACACATATTTTTAATAAGGGAGTACAAAATTCTGATTGATGAAAAGGAGTGGTTCGTTTTAGTTTATTTAGTTAAAACACAGTTTATACTTCGTTACATTTTATTTCAATTTATAACTCAGTTTACTTATTTCTATAGTGCTATCTCTTTGAATTCCTAGGTAGAACTAACTGGTTATAATAATGTACGAGCTCGTAGACTCAGCACACACATACGTATAAATCAGTTATCACTCAAACTAATGATTTACTGAATCCAACAACACTGATAAACATAATTAACCATCGATTTCATTCTTTGATACATTTTTTAATACTCATTTTCCACTTAATCTAAATAATTAAGATCACAGGGAGTTCTCTGACGGTTCCCTATCTAAATTAAACTATTAGTTTTCCATAATACCTGAAATTGATCGAATAATCCGTTAATATTCTAGCGTATGAATTTAATTCAAATTAATTATATTTTATGTGTATCTCTTATACATTCTTCAAAATGTTTTGAGCATAAAACGCCAATCACGGTAAGACAATGGTGATTTGAAATCAATTAGGATACGATTAAATTGAATTATATTAATTATAAATGTTACTAAGGTTTGCTATATTTGACCTCTGTTAAAATTTAAATCTAACATTTATATTTTAAAATAAAAAACCCTAGAAAATTTATTATTTTGGAATATCACTCGTCACGAATAGATTTTATGACGAGTGATATTCCAAAATAACAAACTTTCTAGGGTTTTTTATTTTAAAAAATAGTAAAACTGTAAAAATAAAAAAACCTCGATTTTTCAACTCTAAACCACTAAATTACCTCAAAATTGTGGAGTTGGACCCTAAATGCAATAATTACCAAAACAAGAGAAAATTTGAGTAAAAGGATAATTTAAGTGGTATAATAATCAACACATTATGAAAAGCATCGATATGACTTAAACATCAATGTCCACAATGCACTTCCTATAAGTAGAAAAATCATATCTTAGCTTCAATATTGATTTGGATATTTCTTATTACAATAGCTTCGTCATCCTAACTTCATTTATGTTCCAAAACTTTATCTGACAAAGCCAAAAATCTTATAATAATTTACACTCAATAGAAAATGTTTTTAGTAACATTTTTTACGATCGTGTATTAATATCAACCAATTAGTGGCATTTATTTCCTCATACACTAACTCTAGCTGCCTGATTCCATACCATTCCTAACTATAAAACCATTTCTCAATTCTATATACCTTTGACACATTTACAAGCTATTTACTCTAACACAATAAGGTACAAAAAACGGAGTGTTTACAATATTCTCAAACAATATAATATAAAGTATTTGAACACAAATACATTGACTTAATAAAGTACACATACAACAACAATATGTCCAAAAAATGCGCCTATCTATGTAGTATTAGTAAAAAAAAAATCCTTGAATGAAAATTGTATTTATCTGTAAAATAAAAAGCTTAACAAAAATTTAGTCGTTACTCATTAACTTTACTATTAGCTAATGTTATAAATAATTGTCAAAATGTAAAATGATTAGATTATGTAAAAACAAAACTTTTAAGAAAAAAACATGGTATAGTTAAAATCATTTCTTTCTAGCCTCCAATGCTCTAGAGGGCCCCAAGAGATAATGAGGCTAATAGAAATTTGTATTTTTTCTAAGCGTAGATTAACAATTTTGCTAAGTATAAAAAGTAAAGTATTGCAATTGTTTTAAATTAAAAAACCATACCGAAAAGAGTATAAATTCCTAAAAGATGTATGAAATTATGTCTTAGTAACTTAAGATAGTATGGAAATCAAACAATAATCCTATCGCCAATAGCTTAGAATAAAAAATCCCTTTGATTAGGATAATTTTAGTGTAAATAAAAACATTGAAACTGAAACAAATTTGTAAAGTAAAAGATTAATCTTCATCTGGCAGGGTAATGTTAACAGAAACGTTCCAAAATTAATATAAATACGTGTATGTTACCAAAGCGTGTGTAATTTTGGAATTTAATCATTTGTAAAGAGAGTTATTTATAAACTTCAATTGTATTAGGACAAATTTTTTTATAATTGTAAAACAACTCTAAACAACGTGAAATGAATTGATATTTTTTAAGTGAAAAATATGAATTTATAGAAGTAGTTGTTTGCTAAACAAAAACAGAAAGATTGTTTACTATTTGTAAGGATTTAATATGTATTATTAATATGTAGTTAAAATATACTAAACGAAATTATACTGTATTTTTAGGAGGAGATGTGTATTTATATTTACTTGAGATGCACGTTCATTTACTTGATAACTATAAATTGACAAAAATGACCTATTTGAAGTAATAGGTAGTTTGTAAGGCGAAAGTTCATTAAACTTATTGTATTTGGAATTTATATAGGAAATGCTGTGTTTTCAAATTTGTATAGCTTTAAGAATTATTTAATGTGAAATACTGAAAGTATTTGAAATAAAACGAATTCTAAAAAACACTTTTCGATGTTTTTATTTATTTAGCTAACGTTTCACACCAAAACATGAAAGGTAGATTAATGAAATATATCTAATTTAGTTAGACAAATTATTGGGTGTGTGAATATGACTCCGCCCTTTCCCAACAGATGTCGTTTCTAGTATTATTTACGTGTACTAATAAATGAAAATACCTGTGTTCGATAGTACTTTATATCATCTGTCAAACATGTAGTTTGTAGTTTTATGTAATAGACTCAAACATTTTATATCAACTTCTAATATTTTTTTTTTTTTTTATGTGACTTTAGTGTGAAATGCAAATGTGAAAAATGTAGGTACTACTAAATTATTAAAATTGTCATCAGAATTACTGTTTTCGCAAAAACTGAATAGCACGTGGTTATTAAAATTAAGTATTCATTACTACGCCTTAGACCTTGACTGATAAATTATTAATTGAATGCGAGGCGTTTTCTTATTCAACAACACGTTGCATTTTCTCAAGCTCTATTGACTCGTTGCACTATGAAGTCATCGCTGGCGTAATAAAACGCTTAAGTCACCTCTGACGTGAGACTTCATGCAGTCAATAAAACAAATTATTGAGAAGTAGTTTTATTTATAAAATATTTTGAAAGCATGCGTATGTACGCAAAATTCTTGTAATATACGCTTATCAGCATAACAATATTGGAGTTCTTCATTAAACTTTCAATAATTGTAAGCAATTACTTCATACCGAACATGTGATATCAAAATCCAAAGTCCAAAACATACTCATCAAGTATGAGTTTTAAGAATAACATAAAGGGACTTTATATCTGAAATCTGCCCCGGCACATAATTGTTTGCAGATACGGCGCTGGTCTTTGTATTTAAATAACTTTTTTTATCATGTTCATGAAACGTTAAATTTCTACTTTTCTTTAGAACAGACAATTTCGCTACAATATCTAGCAGTCTGATTGGTATAACGAATCACTATTGTTTAAGATAATTTTCAACGAACCAAATAAAACGGAAAGTTGAGAAACCATTTAATTCCAAATTCATCTCAAAATGCATTTCAATAGCTAAAATTAGTGGGCATATTTTAAATCAATCACCTTAATTTTTCTATGAAACTGGAAAATATATTTTTGTTGCATTTTCAAAAAATTATAGCCCAATTTTTGACAATTATGTCATGATTCGTCATCAAGCGAATTTGGTTACAGATTATTTTTGACTCTATTCGTTCAAACAATGATTTAGAAGAATTCGAAAACCCAAAGCGGAATTATAAAATGTTTCGCAGAGTTTACTATTTTTAACTTCGGTGGAAAGTGCAAATGTGAAGGGTTGTAAATTATTAAAATTGGCAGCCGTTTTTGCAAGCCCTGAATAACATGTTATTAGGTGAATTCAGTATTCAAGGCTCAACTGATTAATTAATCATAACATTCGTTGTATTTTTTACTTCAACAACACATTGCATTTTCTCAAGCTCTAGAAAAAGTCTTCGTTCATTTCTTCAGTCGGGTAATTAGTTGACTAAAAATCTTCGTACCGAGTGGATTGCAAAAGACAAAAGAAACATGTAAGTTCACGTGAACTCGTGGTTTTGCCAGCATTTATTAATCCTACACTTTAAATTATTATCAACTTAGGAAAGCGAAAAGTATCGGTGATAATCAGTCGATTGTCTTCTTTCGGGAGTCTGCAACAACCCTGAAAATTGCAGGCATATGGAAAGATGGTACTCATCTAGACGTAAAAAAGCGAAATATAACTGGAGCTTTGATTTTACTCGTGTTTGGATTGGGATTGAGTATTTGTGCATTCTCAGGATATTTGGATTTAAAGATAAACGGGCATTTGGCTGACACCCAAAGGGCGTTAGTTGAAAGCTTTGGCATATTTCTTTGCACAACTAAGCTTTATTCGATGTGGAGCTCAGAAACTGAAATCAAGCGCTGTTTAAGATGGTTACAAGAATTTTCGAGAGGTTTTGATGACCAGACCTTCATAAAACACGCCTTGAGATTGTACAGGATGTTTTTCATAGTTGGAATGATTATAGTAACACTAAGTATAATTGTCTTTATTTTGGAACCAATAAAGGAAAACTCTATGCCATTCCCAATCTCTACTAAAAATCCAGCCACAATTGTGGATATATTACAAAGTCCCGCTTACGAAATATTCTACTTCTACCAAATAGTTTCAACAATTATACTTGGATGCTGCATGGCAGCCTGTGACACGGTAGTTTTCAGTTTTAATGTCAATCATTGTATTGAATTTTATTTGATTTGCAGATGTTTTGTGGTATAATGTTAATGATTGAGGCTTTCTTTAAAACTATCAATGCGTTTTTCGTGGAAACTTTTATAAGTGGAGCAGCAAACGACATGAGCGATAAGGAAAAGGAAGAAGCAATGATTCGAGTCATCGAGAATTTTATTGAGACTTTAAGGTATTTGAGTGTTATTGTGGAACTTACGATAACTTTCAATTCAGAAGTAGTCTATTTGCTTTTTTGCTATTCTGAAAGAAGATATTTATTCTCTTCAAATATGAAAACTTCAAGCACCATGTCCGTATTATTTCAATTTTTATAAAAATTCATAATTATAAGTATTTCATATGAACAAAAGTCATGCCTTTAAAAGCTCATATGGACTGATTTTCTGAGAAAAGAAATTTTTAAAATATTCCAGGATAGTTGAGTTTGTTAAGAACATATTCAACTTGGTGACACTAAGCACTCTTTTATTTAATATGACCGTTATTGGATTGGCTTTGTACATAACAACTGTAGTACCATTTAACAGCGCGTCGTTCTGGTCCATGGCAATGATTTTGGTTTTTGAGATTTTCCAACTAGGAATTTATTGTTTCTTTGGTGAGGCCATCGTAACGCAGGTTAGCAGTAATATCTTCCAAATCCTTATCTTTAGATAACTTTGTTCGCCAATGTCACGTTTATTGAACGTTATATTTAGACAACTTTTCTTTCAGAACAGACAACTTCGCTATAATATCTACCAGTGTGATTGGTACAACCAATCACGACTGTTTAAATTAATGATTTTGCTGACGCTGCAGAGAACCGAAAATGAACCATTCATTAGAGCAGGCAAAATAGTTCCCCTTTGTAACGAAACATTTGCCGAGGTGAGTTTAATGTTTAATTTTATATTAAAAGTGTTTGGAAGAAATAAAAGTGTCTTTATAATGATCATTCCAGATTCTCAAAATGGCCTATTCACTTTGCACCTTCCTGTATAGTTTCAGAGAAGCCTAGAAGAGAACACACTTCTGAATTGATAATAGCATATTTTTCTAACATCTGCTTTGAAAGATAATATAATAAATTACACTGCAATAAATTATTTCCTCACTTCATCAGTAGATTAATTATTTATAGTATTAATTATTTGAAATATTTTGTCCTTACTTTTCAATAAATGTTGTCTATAAACAGTCGTGAAATCATTTAATTCCGAATTCATTTCAAAATGCATTTAAATAATAAAAATTCAATGACAAAGGAGGAGCGCCAAATTCTATGCAAAAGTGGCCCAATTTTTGTTCATCAAAAAAATTAAAAAAACATTTTTCCATAATCTATCATTATTGGGTGTGTGAATATGACTCCTCCCAACAGATGTCGTTTCTAGTATTGCTTACGTGTACTAATAAATGACAACACTTGTGTTCGATAGTACTTTATGTCAGCTGTCAAACGCACTACGTGACATTTGGTTGAAATATTAGCAACAAGTGCTTTTACCTCCTTGAAAATGTCGGTTTTCGTTCCAAGTAAACATCATTTGAGGGAAGTACTATTACACTATTTTATTGCAAAGAAAAGTGCAGCGGAAACTCATCGTTTGCTTGTGGAGATTTACGGTGAGCATGCTCCATCTAATACAACTTGTAAGGAATAGTGTCGACGATTTCAAAATAATGATTTTGGCATTGTTGGCAATATTAAGACCAACGAAACGAGGTGACTACTCTGAGGGACGCTAAAATGGGGTAAAACGGGATTCAAAATGAACTTGTGTTAAAAATTGTTTTCTTATGGCATATGAATGAGTATATTCCACTTTTTATATCAACTAACATGATTTATATGTCACTTTAGTGTGAAATGCAAATGTGAAAAGTGTAGGCACTCCTGAATTATTAAAATTGTCATCGGAATTACTGTTTTCGTAAAAATGGAATAGCATGCGGTTATTAAAATTAAGTATTCATTACTACGCCTTAGACCTTGACTGATAAATTATTAATTGAATGCGAGGCGTTTTCTTATTCAACAACACGTTGCATTTTCTCAAGCTCTATTAACTCATTGCACTATGAAGTCTTCGCTGGCGTAATAAAACTTTTAAGTCACCTCTGACGTGAGACTTCATGCAGTCAATAGAACAAATTATTGGGAAGTAGTTTTATTTATAAAATATTTTGAAAGCATGCATTTGTACACAAAAGTACAGCATTTGTAATATACACTTATCAGCATAATAATAGGTCTGTCTGGTAACTATAAAGTTTTTACTTGCGGGTAAAATTTTTACCCGAAAGTGTCTGTTAACCTCACGGAGGGGAAAAACTGAGCTCTTGACAGCACTTCCCCTCTTACACAATTTTTACCAGATTTACCCACGCTGCGGAGACCGAGTAAATTTGGGTAAAATCACCGATTGCTTGTCATTGTGTAATCTGTCATTTGTGTGTTTCAATTTTGCGTTGCGATTCAGATAGAAGAAGAATTTATTGAAAAATTGTTTAAATAAATAAAAAACATATTTCAAAATCTTCAAAAATATTAAATAAATCCATAAGTTTTCCCTCTAACATCTTGATCACGTTTGACAATTTACATACACAAGTAAGATTTACGCAATTTTTACTTGAAGTCGTCTGGTAACTTTTGGTGTTTATCCCCACTACCATATGAAACTTTTTACCAGATTTTTACTCAAGAAATTTTTACCCAAAAGTTACCAGACAGACCTAATATTGGTGTTCCTCATTAAACTTTAAATAACTGTAAGCAATTACTTCATAACTAACACTTACTTAGCTACTTCCAACAGGGTTACCCTCTGTTGGGTACCGGGACACTCCGGCGTTGAGGGAAATGAGGTTGCTGATGAACTTGCCAGGGAAGGTTCATCTTCTCGACTCAAGGGTCCTGAGCCCTTTCTGCAGCATTGGCTGGTCTTCGTCCAAAGCTGTGATAGAAGAATGGGTCAGGAATCTACAGTGCATACACTGGGATAACTTCCCTGGGATCCGGCAAGCTAAAGAGCTCGTCAGACCCTATACCTATACTGAAATCAATGCTTTGAGTAAAGCGGATCTCAGACTGTTGGTAGGTTACCTAACTGGCCACCATGGGCTAAGATACCACCTATATAAAATAGGTCTGTCAAATGAGACGGAGTGTCGTCTGTGTCTTGAAGACGACGAAACTACATCACACATTTTGTGTGCTTGTCCGGCTTTAGCACGGTTAAGAAGAGGGATCTTCGGTCAAGAGTTCCTGGACTCGGCTGAAGCTCGTTCATATTCTGTAAAAGACCTTCTGGCGTTCCTTAGGGTAGCAGATCGTCTTTTACTGTAAAGGAGATTCGGCACAAAAGACCGTCTGGTCGCAGTGCCCACCATGAGGGTCACCCCTAACAATAATAATAATAATAATAACATGTGATATCAAAATCCAAAGTGCAAAACATACTCATCAAGCACGAATTTTAAGACTAACATAAAGGGACCTCATATTTGAAATCTGCCCCGGAACATAATTGATTGTAAATATGGCGCTGGTATTTAACTTTAAATAACTTTTTTTATCATGTTCATCAAACGTTAGATTTCTACTTTTCTTTAGAACAGACAATGTCGCTACAATATATACCAGTGTGATTGGTGTAACCACTATTGTCTAAGGTCATTTTCAACGAACCAAATAAAAAAGAAAATTGTGAAATCATTTAATTCCAAATTCATCTCAAAATGCATTTAAATAGCTAAAATTAGTCGACATATTTTAAATCAATCACCTTAGTTTTTCTATGAAACCGGAAAATATATTTTTATTGCATTTTCAAAAAATTACAGCATCATTTTTGAAAATTATGTGATGATTCGTCATCAATCGAATTTTGTTACAGATTATTTTTAATTCTATTCGTTCAAACAATGATTTGGAAGAATTCGAAAAACCAAAGGGGAATTATAAAATGTTTCGCAGAGTTTACTACAACAAAGTTGAATACACATATGAGTGAGAAGATACATATACATGTTTTGTTTTTAACCATATTTCTAACTTCAGTGGGAAGTGCAAATGTGAAGGGTTGTAAATTATTAAAATTGTCAGCCGTTTTTGCAAGCCTTGAATAACATGTTATTAGGTGAATTCAGTATTCAAGGCTGGACTGCTTAATTAATCATAACATTCGTTGTATTTTTCAATTCAACAACACATTGCATTTTCTCAAGCTCTAGAAAAAGTCTTCGTTCATTTCTTCAGTCGGGTAATTAGTTGACTACAAATCTTCGTACCGAGTGGATTGCAAAATGCGAAACATGTAAGTTCACGCGAACTCGTTGTTTTGCTAGCATTTATTTAATCCTACACTTTAAATTATTATCAACTTAGGAAATCGAAAAGTATCGATGATAATCAGTCGATTTTCTTCTTTCGGGAGTCTGCAGCAACCCTGAAAATTGCAGGCATATGGAAAGATTGTACTCATTTACACTTAAAGAAGAGAAATATAACTGGAGCTTTGGTTTTACTCGTGTTTGGATTCGGATTGAGTATTTGTGCATTCTCAGGATATTTGGATTTAAAGATAAACGGAGATTTGGCTGACACTCAAAGGGCGTTAGTTGTAAGCTTTGGGGTATTTCTTTGCACAACTAAGCTTTATTCGATGTGGAGCTCAGAAACTGGAATCAAGCGCTGTTTAAGATGGTTACAAGAATTTTCGGGATGTTTTGATGACCAGACCTTCATAAAACACGCCTTCAGAATGTACAGGATGTTTTTCATAGTTGGAATGATTATAGCTGCACTAAGTATAACCGTCTTTATTTTGGAACCAATAAAAGAAAATTCTATGTCATTCCCAATGGCTACTAAAAATCCAGTCCAATTTGTGGATATATTACAAAGTCCCGCTTACGAAATATTCTACCTCTACCAAATAGTTTCAATAACTATACTTACAATTTGCATGACAGCCTGTGACACGGTAGTTTTGATCTTTAATGTAAATCATTGTAGTGAATTTTATTTGATTTGCAGATGTTTTGTGGTATAATGTTAATGATTGAAGCTTTCTTTAAAACTATCAATGCGTTTTTCGTGGAAACCTTTATAAGTGGATCTCCGAACGCCATGAGCGATAAGGAAAAGGAAAAAGCAATGATTCAAGTCATCGAGAGTTTTATTGAGACTTTAAGGTATTTGAATTATATTGTGAAAATTACGATAACTTTCAATTCAGAAGTAGTCTATTTGCGTTTTCGCTATTCTGAAAGAAGATATTAATTCTCTTCAAATGTGAAAACTGCAAGCACCATGTCCGTATTATTTCAATTTTTCTAAAAATTCATAATTATAAGTATTTCATATGAACAAAAATCATGCCTTTAAAAGCTCATATGGACTGATTTTCTGAGAAAAGAAATTTTTAAAATATTCCAGGATAGTTGAGTTTGTTAAGAACATATTCAACTTTGTGACACTAAGCACCCTTTTATTTAATATGACCGTTACTGGATTGGCTTTGTATATAACAACTATAGTGCCATTTAACAGCGCACCGTTCTGGTCCATGACAATGATTTTGCTTTTGGAGATTTTCCAACTGGGAATTTATTGTTTCTTTGGTGAGGCCATCGTAACGCAGGTTAGCAGAAATATCTTCGAAGTCTTTATCTTTAAATAACTTTGTTTACCAATTTCATGTTTATCGAAAGTTATATTTAGACAACTTTTCTTTCAGAACAGACAACTTCGCTATAATATCTACCAGTGTGATTGGTACAACCAATCACGATTGTTTAAATTAATGATTTTGCTAACTCTGCAGAGAACCGAAAATGAACCATTCATCACTGCTGGCAAAATAGTTCCCCTTTGTAACGAAACATTTGCCGAGGTGAGTTTAATGTTTAATTTTATATTAAAAGTGTTTGGAAGAAATAAAAGTGTCTTTATAATGATCATTCCAGATTCTCAAAATGACCTATTCACTTTGCACCTTCCTATATAGTTTCAGAGAAGCCTAGAAGGGAACACATTTTTGAATTGATAATAGCATATTTTTCTAACATCTGCTTTGAAAGATAATATAATAAATTACACTGCAATAAATTATTTCCTCACTTCATCAGTAGATTAATTATTTATAGTATTAATTATTTGAAATATTTTGTCTTTACTTTTCAATAAATGTTGTCTGTAAACAGTCTTGAAATCATTTAATTCCGAATTCATTTCAAAATGCATTTAAATAATAAAAATTCAATGACAAAGGAGGAGCGCCAAATTCTATGCAAAAGTGGCCCAATTTTTGTTCATCAAAAAACTTAAAAAAACATTTTTCCATAATCTATCATTATTGGGTGTGTGAATATGACTCCTCCCAACAGATGTCGTTTCTAGTATTGCTTACATGTACTAATAAATGACAACACTTGTGTTCGATAGTACTTTATGTCAGCTGTCAAACGCACTACGTGACATTTGGTTGAAATATGAGCAACAAGTGCTTTTACCTCCTTGAAAATGTCGGTTTTCGTTCCAAGTAAACATCATTTGAGGGAAGTGCTATTACACTATTTTATTGCAAAGAAAAGTGCAGCGGAAACTCACCATTTGCTTGTGGAGATTTACGGTGAGCATGCTCCATCTAATAAACATTTTAAGGAATAGTGTCGACGATTTCAAAATAATGATTTTGGCACTGAAGAAAAGAACATGGAGTACCAGCAAAAAAAATTTGAAGCATTATTGGTAGAAGATTTTTGCCAAACTCAATCAGAATTGGCTGCAGCATTAAGTGTTGAAAGATCAACTGTTGCAAAGCGTTTAAAAGCAATGGGAATTCAAAAAGTTGGTAACTTGGTTCCGCATGAATTCATAGAAAGAGACATCGAACGTCGAAAAACAATTTGTGACATGCTATTTTAAATGCAGCAAAGAAAAGGTTTTTTGCATCGAATAATCACAAGAGATGATAAATGGATATATTATGAGAATCCTAAACGTAAAAAAGCTTGGGTGAAGCCAAGTGAACCCGGCCCATCACTGCCAAAGTGAAATATTCACTTTGACAAGGTTATACTCTGCATTTGGTGGGATCAGAGGTGTTGTTTATTATGAGTTGCTCGAACCCTCTCAAACTATTAATGGAGAACTTTAGCAACGACAAATAATGCGTTTGAAGGGAGTCATAGAAGAAAAACGACCAGAATGGGTGAATAGGCACAGTAAATTAATTCTTCAACAGGATAATGCCAAGCCGCATACCGCAAAAGTTGTGAAAATATATTTAGATGGACAGAACTGGGACTGGGACTGCTACTCCACCCGCCATATTCGCCAGACAAAGCTCCTTCGGATTATCACTTATTCCGAACAATGCAGTCAGATCTTACGGGAGAACGGTTCACTTCATACGAAATTATCAAAATTTGGATTGATAATTGGATCAGCTCAAAAGACAAAGAATTTCTTCATGCAAGGAATACGTAAATAACCTGAAAGATGGGCGAAGATTGTAGCTGCCGATGGAGCATACTTTGAATAAACTTTTCTTTAATTTTCTAAAAAAGCAAATGTGTTTTACTTTAACAAAAAGGGCGGAGTCATATTCACACACCTAATATGAGAATTATGTCAACATTTTTTTCTTGTCTTTACATTTAGATACCTACGTGTTTATGAGTTGCTAAGAAAAAATAATTTTATTTTTATATTCAATCAACTTTTTAAGTTTTTTCATGACAGGGATCAAATTGGAGTGATATTTTTACTCAAAATTCATCAAAAAAACAAAAAAAGTTAACAGAGAAGCATTAATATTAAACAACAAAGGAAAATTTGTAGTATATCAGCATTCTTCAAAGAAACCATATAATAACCACATAAAAGACAAATATCGTTTCAGCTATATTTGAAATCTAATTATTCCTCCATGTTTCTAAACAAGCTATAGCAACTGAAATCTTCTTTTAATTAAATACAGGAAGTACTTTCGCAAGTATCTATAAATTTATCTTTTGAACTTGAAAGTATTTATCTTTTCTTAATGACCTTAATAACTTATGATATAAAAGTTCGCCTTAAGAAGAGCATGAAAAACGTTTTAATTTTTCTGGTTTTGGTATTTAAATTTGGCATACATACTTATAAAGGTTATTTTGCCGATACTAACTCTGGATTAACTTAGTCAAGTAAATTAGCTTATAAAATGTCTTTACATATTTCAAAACTGTTTTTGTTATAAGGTAGGTGCGGGTAATAAGGCCTGTCGGCTAATAAAGCCTAAGTAACAAAATATATAATTTAAAATGATCGATGTCGCTCAAGGTCATAATCGCAGGTAGCTAACAATCATCGATGGCACCTGAAACTTTTTGCGACGCTTTTGTTGATTCGCATACATACTTTTTATTTTATTTAAAATCTCCCTTAGCTAGGCCTTATTACCCGCACCTACCTTATTTTTAGTTTTAGTATTAATTTACAATATACAACACTATAGAAAGATCATTCTTTGGACTTAAGTCAAATTAATTTGAATGAACCATAAAAATATGTTATCTTCCAGCTAATACTTAAGTTATTTATATCTCAACTGAGCTTCAGTAGCAATCTCCATTAGACTTTTAAATATTTTTCTTACCGCACTCCTTTATTATGTTATGCTTCTCGATTCAGTCATACAATAATCGCTAATTGGCTAGATTCATCAACCGCGAAAATTTAATTTACTAATTGCTAAAGACAGCCGGCTACCCTTCGTAATGTAAACTTAGAACAGCTCAGTTATGCGGGGAATAGCGAAGAAGTTATTAACTTTAAATCTACTAATTGCATACTATTGGCCGCGATGTGTAGGCCTAGTAGGATTCACTTGGTGTCCAAAAAAGTGCATTTTTGTACCATCAAAACCTTGGATGATTTATAGTGTTGTTCTTAAAGTAGTAACCATACTAACTCTCGGATTAGCTTGCAACGACGTAGTGCTAGAAGTAGAAATAGTTCGAAATAATAAAGTTGTAATGGCAGTGCAAATCTTTAACGCCCTCCTTAGAATTACTGTAGTTTTTTCAACATTAGTGTTCCATTGCAGACAACAGGAAAATTTCCTAAACAGTGCAAATAAAATTTTGGCTATTTACAAAAATTTTTCAGGAGAAGGCCGTGAAAATGTTAAAATTTCGCTACTGTTGACATTAAAACTGGCCAATACCATTATAATGATTGTCTGCGGTAATATTGTAATGTGGCAACTGAATCCAAATCCTAGCTGGTTGTTTGCCATTGTTTGGGTCTATGATATCCATCTAACTTGCCTTCTTCACGCAATGGAATATCAATTTTTCGTTTTTGTTGCCCTCATTTCGGGTTACTATGAACAACTACAACTAGAACTATCTAATATTCTTCAAACACTACAAAGTGAATGCCCGGAAAATGTTTTCAAACTAGACAAACAGATAAATCTTCTATCCCAAAGATACAGTAAAATTCTGGAAATTGCACACAATATCAATAGTATTTTCCAATTTCAAACCCTAGCATTGGTATGCATTTCTTATGCAGACACCGTTGCAATAACCTTCTTCCAGTATGTACGGATGTCTGATCGATCGAAAACCTTCGGTTTTAATTCAGTGGTCGGCTCTTTTACACTAATTTTCCAGCCTATTTCAATGCTGTTGGTCGGTGAGATGTCTGTTAGGTATTGGACAAAGTCAAAAACTACACTAGCAACACTATTTCCGTTGTGCCATCATAAGTTGAATGATAAAATTGAGAAAAGTGTATGTAAGAATTTCTATTTGGAAAGATATCGTTTAATTTCTCTAATATTTTATAGCTGGAAACCTTACAACATTATTTCGTTCAGAGTGAGGCCCGATTGAATCTTTGTGGATTGTTTACTTTGACTAGACCAGAATCCTTTGCCTTGGTGACCTCAATAATTACTAAAGTAATTATACTGGCCCAATTTAACATAACACTGAACTAGGTAGTTACTAATTAAAGTTAAACGTAAATACGAAATACAATGATATTTTTAAAAGCACAATAATATTATATTACTAAATATTGTATAATAATATATTACAAAAACGAATGTTATTGATTTTTTAATCAACCCCAGATGATTTTATATCGAAATACTTTTTTTCACGTATATAGTATACTAATACACATATTTGTATCAAGTATTTTAACCCTTAATTACTTAAAGTATTCTTTAATAAAATAATTAATACTTATAGTATATATTTTTCTTTTTTTTCTGCTTTACATTTATTATTACTATTTTTAAAACATTAATTTATATAATATATATATATTTATATATGATTTTTAAAATTTTTTTCGATTTATTCGAAAAGTTTGAGGTTATGTCGAAAAGTAGTTGAGACAAGAATTGTAGATCTTTTTATTATCTACAACTTTTATATTAAACTTTTTTTGATCCGAGCTATAATTTTCTTTTTATTAACAAAAAACCGTTTTTTTGACGTGTCGCGCTATATAAATTAATGTTTTAAAAATAGTAATAATAAAGGCACCATATTTAGAAAGCATGCTTTTATGTAAAATTTGACGGAGAATACAATAAAAATACTAAAAACGTGCTACGAGGTGGGGGCCATTGTTAAAAATTGATTTAAACAATTAAATTGTTAATAACAATATAAATTTGCTAATAATTTTTATTAAAAATATTTTTTTCTCAAAACTCAGTCCTTTAGATTTAAAATGAAAAAAAAAATAAGTTTGTAGCTCAAATAAAACCAGAGTTATAAATTTTTGAAAATGAGTCTCCAAGCCAAAAAATTCATTATTCTTACATTTTCGATCACTAGTATTATCGAAAATATGCGGAACAAAAAAAAATCCTCGGATACGTATCTCTTATTTTTCGATATATGTAGAATCCGTAAAAAAAGTTTCAGCTAAATCGGAGATGTGTCGGTCAAAAAGGTGTTCGGTTTGTAAAAGAATTACCCATATTTACATTCATTTTACTAGAAAATTGAATATCTGGTATTATAGAAATAAAAAACTATTATTAATACTGATTGTAGTTTTAAAGATGAGTATTTTATTATTATTGTAAATTAAAGCAGATTTACGCTAAAGTAAGGGTGAAATGGAAAACGTTTTTACAATATCAATAGAGTAAAAAATACACGTTTTTGTGATAAACAGTGAATTTACTTCCTTTAAGTATATTTTTACATACGAATTTTAATTTTGCTTCAACATCAATTTTTCAAATTCATTATTGCAGCAGCGATTATAGTTTAGTTGAAAATTTTGTAGAGTTTAACACTAATTGTAAGATCGTCAAAATCTCTAACCATAAATTTTCTATAATATAAACTTTTCAATGCAAGATATTTTTGAGGTTGGAGGCCAAGACTAGAAAATTTGTAGTGAATTTTTTCTAAAATTCGTAATTTAAAGATCACATATATAGATTTTGAAGATACTTTTGCACTTTTTATGCAACTGAAATCATAAACGCACTTTTACCCTTTTCCCACATATTGTATGGAATTCTAATCCAAAAAGTGAACGCTATGCGGGATGTTTCCTTTTTTTCTTTTTTTACTATCATCCTGTTTACAGATACAATCGAGTACTATCTATTAACTGACGAAAGTCGATAAATCATTAAAATTAATTAATTAATTACTAAAGCCTTGTTGCTATCTTTCAATTTCGAGAATCTAGAAGTTCTCAGTTATGTTGCGACTAGCGAAGAAATTATTGAAGTTAAACCTTCTCATTGCCTACTATTGGCCACGATGTATAGGTTTAGTTGGATTCACCTGGTGCCCTGAAAAGTACACATTTATAAATTCAAAACCCTGGTTCGCATATAGTATAATTCTTAAAGTGGTTACCATTGCATCACTCATATTAACTGGCAGTGACGTAGTATTCGAAATAGAAGTAGTAAGAAAAAACAAAGTTGTGATTGTTGTGTATTATCTCAATGCTTTGCTCAGAATAATTGTAACATTTTCAGCATTAGTGCATCATTGGACGCGACAAAAATATATTCTGAAAAGTGCAAATCAAATTTTAATAATTTATAAGAACCTTTCAAGATTAGGACGTGAAAATGTGAGAATCTCGCTACTCTTGACATTAAAGGTAGCCAGTATTATAATTTTTATATGGACTACAACGTTTTCGATGCTGCAACAAAGCCATAATCTTAGTTGGATGTTTCATATTGTGTGGGCCTACAATGTTCATATAATGTGTATTCTTCATGCCATGGAGTACCAATTTTATATTTTCGTAGCTCTTATTTCGGGGTACTATGATGTACTCCAACAGAAAATAGTCAACATTCTTCAAGCAACACAAAGTGCACTTCCTCAAAATTTTCTTAAACTAAACCACCAAATACTTCTTCTATCACGACGATACACCGGAATACTCGAAATTACAAATAATGTTAATAGCATTTTTCAATTTCAAACCCTGGCATTACTATCCCATGCTTACTTAAATAGTATTACAATGGTTTTTTTCTTATATGTAGAGATGAATAAAGAAGAACCTGATCTTGGGGGAATTTCCACATTATTGGGTATTTTAAACCTTTTTTTGCAGCCCATTTTGGTTATATCGCTGGGTGAAATTGCTGCAAGAAATTGGACAAAATCAGAAACAGCATTAAGATCATTTCTGATTAATAACAAATTGGACGGCAAGATTAATAAGAGTGTATGTTTTCTTTATGTGCTATTTTCTATAGTATTTAATAAAAAACTTACTTTTATTTGTATAGCTCGAAACATTGCAGTGTTACTTTCTTCATAGTGAGGCCAAGTTAAATCTTTGCGGGATGTTTACTTTAACTAACCCAGTTGCTTTCGCAATGTTTACCTCAATTTTAAGTCAAATAATTATACTAGTTCAATTTGATATAGCTCTGTACTAAAGTGTGTTATGAATTCCATCGTAAATTAGTTCTTTAACAATATACAATCCTGATAATTTATATTTTTGTGAGAAAATTTAAGAATAAAATATGAAACTTTTTAAATTTGTATTTTAAATTTATCAAACGAAAACTATAATATTCAACAATATATTCTAAATGATTTTCATTACAAATTTGCCTGTTGAGAACGTTTTTTTTTTATAATAACAGAAGCATCGAAACCCAAAGGTCCCATTGAATGAAGTTGTGATCTGTAAGTATATAATGAAACTACTTGAAATGATGCCGATTGAACCCAAAATGAAAGAAAATTAAATTGTAATAAAACTCAATTAATAAATGCAGCATAAACATTAAACTTTACATTGAAGTAAGGACACTTAAAAACATAATAAATGCGTGACTAGCGTACAAAATCACATGTAAATATGAATGCGGGACATCAGAGTGCGGCCGAGGATGGGAAGAGGGACATGTTCCTTTTTTAATATAGACAGATAGCAACCATTAATTTTTTCTTGTATATGACGATGGATTTACTCGAACACTACACAGGTAGAATTCGAGCCTTCGATGCCTTCGAGTAATTCCGACAATCTGATGAGAAGGACGACAAATCCCACATAATTTAAAGTAGTATAAGTATACCATAGAAATTAAAATATAACAACAAATAATAGAAAAACTTAAATGTTAACTTTTTCTTGAAGTCGAATTTCCTGCCATTGTAAAGTTTTTTTGACGAATTCCGATTTTTGATTTAAATTTTCCAAAATCGCTCGCGTGAACACATATTAAATTTTACTTGCAGCATGGCATGGAAGGGTGTCCAGCTTTAGCGTCGTTTTATCTGAAGTGTAAAAAAGGAATGGAAGTAAAAAGACAAAAAATCCCAAAGTGCATATTGTGATAAAGAAAGACAAAACTTTGAGAGAAACTCTTCTGAAGGAGGTATATCACTAAAATGTTTTATAACAAAACTTTTCTATAAACGTCATATTTTCAATGCCAAATATTTTCTATGATGCTAATTAATTGTATTTAAAAATTCTCTTATTTATTTAAAATCGTCTAGGGTCTATCCATATTAGCATGACGAATTTGCTCCTAATAAGAGTCTATATTGTATCATAAACCATCATGTAATTACACAAACAAACAAACAGAATATCTATACAGCAGCGTGTCAATTAATTAGGCAGAATAACTTGAAAAGTAGGCATCACAAAGAAAAATAACTCACAAGGAAACGTTCTCAGGTGTGTCTCACCGATTTTGATGAAACTGAAATATGTTATAGAGCATCGAAAAATAAGAGACACGTATTTTTTTTATCTGCAGATACGCACATTTAGGGGGTGAACACCACCCCTAAAGTTTACCGCTAAAAACAGTTTTTCCTAAATATTTCAAGTTCTAATGAATTTTTTCGAATGAAACAAAATGGAAATGATGTCTCATAAATATACTAATCTTTTGTAAGTAATCCGGTTCCCGGGGGTTGCAACCCTTATTTTTTATTGCAGAATAAATTATATTTCTGCATCACAAAAATAAAAGTTTTAGTTAAAAATCATTGACAAATATTTTTTTACGTACGATTTTGAAAAATAAAGTTGACCTATTTCTGGGTTTTCCTAAAAAAGCTCCTCAAGGGGGTAAACAACCCCTAGCACTAATACATGATGTATATTCTTTCAGACATCAGTTTTTTCGTGAAAACCAGTATTAAGGGGTTTTTGGAGTCGCTGATGACGAATCTGATATTAGATTTAAGAAATTCAAAATGGCGGGTATAACATGGAGGACAAACTTTTGAAAAATACATCAATTTTTATAAAAAGAACTATAAATAAAAGTTGTTGAGGTCGCTGATTACGAATCTGATGATATATTTAAAAAATTCAAAAAGGCGGATCCAACATGGTGTACAAACTTTTTATGCATAATAACTCGTCAGGAGTGGGTTTTCGGCAAAAATGTTCTAAACAGAAGTTGTAGGATTATTCTCTGGCTATTTGATGGTGACCTTATATACATATTTCTAATAAATATGTAGTAACGAAATCAAATACGTCTTTAATTCCAGCACCTTTTGTAAAATGTTTTTTTTTCAGCTTTTAAACTAAACCATCCGTGCAAATCTGTGCTAGAAATTACTGGATTTTTGAATTTAATTTAATGAATTTTTGTTTATTACATGAATAGCAAAAATTGAAACATTTCCATGTTATTGTAAATTTTATTTATAAATTAACATAAAAAAAATGATTATATATGTTTTAGGAACTATTTACTATTATACAATATAATATTTTAATACAAAGCTATGTTAAATTGGATTAATATAATTATTTGACTAACAATTGAGGTAAAGATTGTAAAAGTAATTGAGTTAGTTAAGGTAAACAGACCACAAATATTTAATTGTGCGTCGCTCTGAAGAAAGTACTGCTGCAATATTTCGAGCTAAAATTAAAATAAATTAACAATTTAAACAAAATGTTGACAAATTCATACACTCTTCTCAATTTCGCTATCTAATTTATGATGCACTAGAAATGATCCTAATGTTGCTTCTGATTGTGTCCAATTTCTAGCAAATATATCAGCCAATAAAATAAGAAAAATAGGCTGTAAAATAAATGTTGAAATCCCCACCAATGTACAAAACCTCCTGATAACCGATTCTTCTCTATACAATTCTACATATTGGTAGAAAATAATTGAAATGTTGTTGGTATAAGAACAGCATATCAACACCAGTGTTTGGAACTGAAACATGCTGTTCACATTGTTTGCAATTTCGAATATTCCGGAATATCGTCGAGATAGAAGAAATATCTGTCTGCTTCTTTCAGAACTATTATGAGTAAGTTCATTTGATCTAAGAATGTGGAATAACTTTAGTCGGAGAACGTCATAATATTCCGAAATGAGCGCTACAAAAATAATAAATTGATATTCCATGGCGTGGAGAAGACAAGTTAGATGAAGATCATAAGCCCATGCGATGCGAAACATCCAACTTGGTTTTGGATGTAATTCCATCATTGCAAAAAAACTGCAAAATATTAAAATTATGATGTTGGCTAGCTTTAATGTCAAAAGTATCGAAATTTTCATATTTTCATATCCTGGCCTCAAGAAGTTTTTGTAAATGTTTATAATCTGATTTGCACAATTCAAGAAACTTTCCTGTATTTTCGAATGATTCACTAATGTTAAAAAAATTATAATTGGTCTCGAAATACTGTTAAAAAAATTTACAGCCATCACAATGGTGTTAGTTCTTACTAAATCTATTTCCATAACCACCTCACTGCCTGTTAATATGAGTAATGTAATGGTAACCAGTTTAGAAATCACACTATATGCCATCCATGGCTTTGAGGGAACTAATTCGCATTTTATGGGACACCAAGCAAATCCAACTAAACCTATACATCGTGGCCAATAATACGCAACGAGTAGGTGTAATCTGAATAACTTCTTCCGTAGTCGAGACATAACTAAAGGCTGCCGACTTTTCCAATAGAAGAGTAGTAACGTAGCTTCCATAATTAATAAATTAATTTATACTGGTCAATGACTGCAGACAATCAATTGATAGCGCACTTGACAGCAAAGTAAACGCAACAACTTGCACTTTTTAAATTAGAATTCCTTTGAATTAAAGGTCCTCGTTTATAATTTCACTTAGGTATAAAACACTCAATTTTTGAATAGGCTAAGTTAAAGGTAGGTAAGGTATCCAACATCTCAAAAAAGCATTTGTAGATAGAGAAATCTTCTGCTACAATAAAGTACGTATAAGAATCGCTCGTAAACGCAAAAGACTAAGATGCAGATTATCTATAGGCATACTTTTTTGTAGATATTTCAAGTAACCATCAAACACATTATCCAATACATGAAAATAAGCAAATTCTTATTAAAACAATCAAAAGAGTCAGAATTTTGATGTCATTTCCATTACTACATATTATTTTCCCATGAAAACATCAGAAAACTTTGAATCTATTATAAACATTTAAAAAATCACTGAATGTCAAGAATTCCCTTATATTCTATATTCGGAAAACTAAAAGTAATAAAGAAAATATACATACAGGGTGATCCAAAAGTATGGAAACGGCTAAATAACTTTCGAGGAATGCATTTTGGAGAAAAAAGTTGTAGGCAAAAGTTTTAGGAATTTTCTCCAGCTATTCAATGGTGACCTTATATTTGACCTTGACCATGGCCTTGAAGGTCATTTCAAGGTCAAGTTGACTTTTTTAAATTGGAACCCTTATTTTTGACCACGGAAATGGAAAGAGCGGACAATTTTACGTCCAATTATGACCTTGACCATGACATTGAAGGTCATATCAAGGTCAAAATGGCTCTTTAAAGAGGAACCTGCATTGATACTGCGGAATTGCAAAGAGTGGAAGTTTTGCGTCCAAATGTGACCTTGACCACAACCTTGACCTTTAACATGACCTTGGCAATGACCTTGAAGGTTATATCAAGGTCAAGGTGGTTTTTTGAAGGGAAACCATGTTTTTAACCACGGAAATGGAAAGAGCGGAAAAGTTAACGACCACGGAAATGAAAAGAGCGGAAAAGTTAACGACCGAGCATGGTGAAGTCGATTAAGGCAAGGTCAAGTGTGTCATGGTCAAGGTCACATCCGGGCGCAAAACTTCTGCTCCTTCCAAATCCGCAGTAACAATGCAGGTTCCCCTTTAAAGAACCATCTTGACCTTGATATGACCTTCAATGTCATGGTCAAGGTCATAGTCGGACGTTAACTTTTCCGCTCTCGCCATTTCCGTGGTCAAAAACATGGTTTCCTCTTCAAAAAACCACCTTGACCTTGATATAACCCTCAAGGTCATTGCCAAGGTCATGTTCAAGGTCAAGGTTGTGGCCAAGGTCACATTTGAACGCAAAACTTCCACTCTTTGCAAATCCGCGGTAATAATGCAGGTTCCTCTTTAAAGAGCCATTTTGACCTTGATATAACCTTCGAGGTCATGATAAAGGTCATAATTGGACGTAAAATTGTCCGCTCTTTCCATTTCCGTGGTCAAAAATAAGGGTTCCAATTTAAAAAAGTCAACTTGACCTTGAAATTACCTTCAAGGCCATGGTGAAGGTCAAATCTAAGGTCACCATTGAATATCTGGGGAAAATTCCTAAAACTTTTGTCTACAACTTTTTTCTCCAAAATGCATTCCTCGAAAGTTATTTAGCCGTTTCCATACTTTTGGATCACGCTGTATATTTCTTTTCAATTTCTCAAATAAAGAATTTAATCTTGAAGAAATGCGAGTAAATGTGAGTGTTATAAATTTATTAAAATACTAATTTCTATATATCTTAGTTGTTATGATTTTTGCTATAATTTTATTATAAGAAAATATATGTTTTAAAAATGGTTCGCATCTTTTGCCTTAGCGTTCTGATTAATCATTTTGAATATATGTGCATAATCAAAAAATCGTACGCTTAATTTGATCCGATTTTCACTCAATTTTCAAAAAAGGGGCACACCTATGGGACCAAGTAGACTTTGTTCTTTAAGGTATTTTGAACGTAAAAACGCTTGTGAACAGAGGAAAAGCGACGACCATTTTTTTTAAATCGAATTTTACGAAGTTCCTTGCAATGAAAATTTTACGCTTTTTTCCCTACTTACGAGTTGTAACTTTTGCTTACATTGGGCTGCGGGGGGGCAGAAAAAATACCAAAAAAATCATTCTCCATGTGAAATTCACTGCTGAATCTGAATTCGCTGAGATATTTTAGCCTAGAGCTAAGGGAAAATTAGAAAATCGAAAAAACTGCAGTCAGAACTACTTTTACGACTAACTACTTTAATGCGAGTTTGATCGTCTCTACGTACACTGTATGCATACTTAGCATTACTTTTATTACATATATGTCTTCTAGTTATCAATACCTTCAAAATGAAACCTCGACGAACCTTCTAAGTGCATTCTAAACGAAGTTATGGGCTTTTGAAGTTCAAATGAAAATTAGGACGAGAAAAATTCAAAATCAGTAGTTCTCGTGTAAAGCAAAATAAATCTATAGTTTCATAGGCTTTATACTTACCTTAAATATGTAATAAGCTATATTATTGTAAATTCATTTGAAGACTAAAAATAATAAATTACTTTTGTAACTTAAAATTGCAGTTTGTCATGGCAATAATTTCTTAAAAAATTTAAACTAAAATTTTAAAAAAATAAATAAAATTATATTTTTCAAAAAGATAACAAACAATACTTGAATAACTATTAAAAAAATTTAATATTAATGTAATTTTTAGTAGTTAATAAATGATATAATACACTAAAGAATACAATTTATTCCTCGTAAATAACGCAATTTGAGACTAGTTCATCAAAGTTTTTTATCTGTACTTGTGAAATAGTAAAATATTCTTTTCGGCCTTTGCAAGTACGTTTTGGCGGGGGATCGATTTTACACAATATTTGAGTAAAAAATAAGTGCTCTATCTGGTCTTCATTAGGCCACTGAAATATTTTCCTTCCTCTTTCCAAAAACTTAACTGTGATTTTATCACTTTTAACATCTGTTATTAAACCGGGGTACCATATTCCGTCATAAATTACACATACCCATTCACCAGTATTGAACGTGGTACCAGCAAGTGGTTCAGAAACATTTAAATTTTCACTGTCATTATTAACATCAGTATTTTCGCTAGCCCACGTAATTTTACTTTCAGATAAATCATAATGTTCACAGCTATCATTACAACTCAAACAGGTCAAATATCTGAAATACAATTGTTCAGGCTGCTTTTCATCCCAAATAATTTGGTGCACTTTGCTGGTACTCTTAATTGGTTTTAAATCTGGGGGAAGTAGTTGCTCTATTTTTATAATATCAGCTTTTTCTACAATATATGCCTTAATCACTGTATTATTGTTGATTAAATTAAATAAATCTTCAGCGCATGTTATGTCACCACCATTGGCAACATGTCGGTCACCCGTTTCTTTCGTATTGCCCCCGATTGCATCAGCAATGCCTTTACCGTGATTCGGTCCCGATAAGTTCGAAGTTGTATGTCTAATACCCAATTTTTTTGAAAAAAAGTGAAATAAATAAAAGTTTGATTTATTTTTATATTGACTCAACGGACCATCACTTTGAAAATTAATGACCGAATGAGAGAGAGAGAGAAAGAGAGAGCTCGCGCGAGACGGTTGCAGTTGCAGCATTGGGGAATTCGTTCCAAGAATTTCGAGAAGAATTTTTGAGAAAAGAACGTTATAGTAATATTTATTTCAAGCGTTTGATCTTTTATTTTTAGGAGCTCAATATTTTCCAATTAATATATTATTAATATAGTATTATCAAATATAATACTGATTGACTGTACAGAGCGATTGTTTTTAGTTTATTAAAATTATATATTAAAGTGTAGGGAGTCACGCTACTATGCTAATTAAGGCTATTTTTCTCGTCCTAATTTTCATTTGAACTTCAAAAGCCCATAACTTCGGTTAGAATGCACTTAGAAGGTTCGTCGAGGTTTCATTTTGAAGGTATTGATAACTAGAAGACATATATGTAATAAAAGTAATGCTAAGTATGCATACAGTGTACGTAGAGACGATCAAACTCGCATAAAAGTAGTTAGTCGTAAAAGTAGTTCTGACTGCAGATATCTCAGCGAATTCAGATTCAGCAGTGAATTTCACATGGAGAATGATTTTTTTGGTATTTTTTCTGCCCCCCCGCAGCCCAATGTAAGCAAAAGTTACAACTCGTAAGTAGGGAAAAAAGCGTAAAATTTTCATTGCAAGGAACTTCGTAAAATTCGATTTAAAAAAAATGGTCGTCGCTTTTCCTCTGTTCACAAGCGTTTTTACGTTCAAAATACCTTAAAGAACAAAGTCTACTTGGTCCCATAGGTGTGCCCCTTTTTTGAAAATTGAGTGAAAATCGGATCAAATTAAGCGTACGATTTTTTGATTATGCACATATACCTTAATTTACAACAGACCACGCTGTTTGTATTTCCAATGGATATTTTGCTACTGAACCTGGTTTCAAATTATCTAATTTCCAGATATTTATTAAAACTTCCCATGGACTGGACATACCTTTTTTAAGCCCAAACAGACAAGCTTATAAAAAGTAGTTAAAAACAAAGTCTTGGATTTCATCATGAATAGATTCATTATCCATATTTTATTCAAATGAGAGTAACGTTGCACGAAAATGTGAATGTAAAACTTGCTAAAACTCACTGATCCTAGTCAAAGAAGTTTTTTTTAAAAAGGTGCAAGTCAAAGCGAATCCACCCTACTCAGACGACAGGTCTTTATAAATGCAAATATTCACCTCTGAAGAATTTTACGGATGCTTTAATATGAACAGGTCCCCTGAGTTCGTTAAAATGAAATAAAAATACCCTTTTTCTCAACTTTCTCTGTTGGGAATTTTTGTTTTCATTTTGCAACAGTTTTAGTTATTTTTCGCTTATGAATGGAATGGAACAAAACAAACCAAAGTGTCCGACTTGGAATAGGCACTGTCGGACAAAAGGATCTTTTATTGCTCATTCCGGCTGAATGGTGGTTTTGAAGTTTTTCACTAAATAAAGATACTTTGAACAATATGAGTTCTATATATTACGAGTACTAGACTCGTAGTCCCACTACGTACCAATATAAAAGCAGATGTATAGGTCTACACAAAATGCAAAAAAATACACCTGAAAAGCTATAATGATGTTTAAACAGAATCACATCTTAATGCATCACGTGTTATTACAAATGTACTTCTTTTTCTGGGAATAGAGATGTTTAGAGTTAAATGAAAGAGCAGCATTTTACTCTTCTTCTATATGTCAGTTTACATACAACATGACAGTAGTATATTTCAAAGTTTATAACGACCCCATACTTTAGCTTACGTTTAAATAATACGTCATTGAACCGTCAACATGCAATCTTAATCATGCTTTGACATTTAATGACATGTGCAATACCGACATCAAAATTTTGAATTAAGATTCACAAAGCGATAACATTTTTATAGAATTTTATAGCAAGTTATGGAAGCGGAAGAACTGTAAAATCATAAAGTAGCAATAGTTTTTAAAGTTAATATTTTTTTAGGAAAATTAGAAAATGGTTTGTTACCAAAGCCTAAATATCTCTATATCTCTCCAAATTTGGTACCTATACGGGAATTTTTGAAGTCGCTGATCACGAATGCAAGCCATCTTGAATTTTGCAAATCAGACCTCAGATTCGTAATCAGCGACCTTAAAAACCATCGTATACCAAGTTTGGTATAAATCGATTGATTTATAAAAATTCAGTCACCAAATCGGTTTTTTAACCGCCATGTTGGATCCGCCATTTTGGATTCTTTCATCTAACCACACCAGCCCCCTGCCACTTGTGCTCAAGGACGAATTTTTATTGTCCCCATCCGCTACACGGCGCTGATGGTACTTGTAGGCGAACGATGGCGGGACTTTTAAAAATATTTTTTTTTCCATATAATATCAGATGGTGGAAAATGTTTTCCACAAATTCTATGATGATCTTTTAGATCTTTACGATCCAATTCCGAATCCATTTAATAAAATCAAAAAAATAAAAACGCAATTTGCACAACTTCGAAATCACAATTGCGATGACAACCATTCAAATAACTTGACATTCGTGCTCAGGACAGTCTGCGCCACCTCGCGGAGTAGTTTCCGGTGGCGACAGTAATGCCTACTCTCCAATGCGGAAGCCGACCACAAACCAACCACTTATGAGTTGGCTGACAAAATGCGTTCGTACACATCTTTATCAATGTAGATGTGAGATGTACAACGTTCTGCTTGTTTTAATCGGGAATGAAATGGAAAAGGAAGAAATTTATATTTCGTAATTTATGAATAAGGATGTTTATAAATTTCATCCTTTTTTACTTAACACTCCAAATAAATACCATTTCCACTTAAAAATGCTTCTTCACTTTTGGCGGCAATTTTTTTCTAACACTTAACCTCAATTTTTTCTTAAGATTTGATATTTTAGTAGTACTAAATATTTAGCTAGGCTCAGAACCACTACTAGAAATCGGCTGAATTTCATGTGGCAATTCAAATCTTTTAACTAATACGAACGAAAAGCTAGAGCATGTCCACCAAAACACGAGCGAGACGGGAAATTTATTTTACAATGAGAAGGAAAAGGTAGCAGCACTTTTTTTGGTTGGGTCGTGGTTCGCTTTCTCATTGGAGAGTAGGCATTAAGTAAGCATCCACTTTTTTTTATGAAGGCTTCATAGAGAGTGACAGGGGCTGAACCACATCAACTTTTACACTCAGGTTTTCTCCAGCTTCCGGCTGTCATATTGGGTCCGCCATTTTGCATTTTTGAAAAATACCGCTCTGCGTTTGAAAGCCTCTTACTAGACGAACATTTTGAGCCATTAGACGTCTCGATCGTTCCAATTTGCACCGCCGAAAGTCTTAAAAATCAAAATAATATTAATAATCATTTGTACAAAATATATGCAACATATACCTACTTACGAAATAAATTTATTCACTTAAAATGCTCCTCATTTATTATATAAGAGTAGCATTAATGAAAATCATCAACAGCAAATTGCATTTATGATTCAGGACAGAATCACGTAAATTCCTGCATCCAGATTTCGTCTCACATGAAGCAGACTGAATTCAACCATGCAAACTACCTCAGCGCTAACAGACTTTGGATTTAATTAAATGCATTCCTAAAAGATTTCCCGCAAATATTAAATGCACCTTGACAAGTCTTTGGAAGAATCGCTGCAGAAGGAGATTTTCGTTTTGTGAACATGTTTGTGCTAATAAGACTAAATTAATAAAGCTATCTGCTCTGTGCTGCGCTTCCGTCGGGTACGTAGAAAAACGTAAAGTTTTTTAATATGAACGACATCGAGGCGAATGTGATGGAAGGGAATTTAAAGTATATTCAAAGACATAGTTAAATGGCATTTCCACAAGTACATTATTTACAGAGATTGATTGATGTTGTCTGCAAAGGTTTCCTTGCTCTTTCAACTTAATTATTAATTTTAATTAATTTATTATTGAATTGACTAGACGCACCATACGGCGGACACGGGTACATGGATCACACGAGTTACATATTTTCCTTATGCAAAATGCCTTTTAACTGAGAATTTTCCTTATACAAAAAGTATATTGACTGAGAAAAATCTTCACGAAGCTCATTTCTGGGGTGATTTAAGTTCTAAGTTCTTGAGAACGTACAAAACGATATGCATGTTGTTACTAGTCGTAATTTAGTATATATACTACCCTACATATCTTCAACCCCTAGGTAAAAAGTAATGAGCTTCGCGAAAATGTGAAAAACGATATGCATCATGTTACTAGTTATAATTTAGGAAAAACTACCAAATTTCATCCTTTCAACCCCTAAGTAGAAAGTAATCTTAGAAATAGGTCGCGTTTGCTATTCGGTAGGCACTGGGAGTGCCCTAGACGACCCAATAACATAATAATAATAATAATAATCTTAGAAATGAGTTCTGGGTTGTATTTCATAGCGATTATTATATGCAAAATTTAAAATGGTACCCTGTGCACTCCATACTTAGCAAAAAATTATGTATCTCAGAAAAGAGGATAAATAGCCAAAAATCACTTTTGACCTATATTAATGACATAATTTTTCCTGCTTATCGTCACTTCCAAAATAAAATGAGTATTGCCACATGTGCCTATGTCCTTGAACAGTTCCTCATCCTTGCAAAGCAGGCGGCAAGAGTAGGAGAGTATTTTAACAACCTGTCAGGAGTATTTGCTCTTTAAAACGAATCGATCAGGCTCTCATATTTCCAAAGAGGCCTAAAAACATGATGAGACCAAAGCGAATTTCTTCTTCCAAAAAAAGGGGAAGTTTCAGTCTCCATTCATTTAATAAAGATTCTTTCAGAATGCCTAAAGACTCCATCTGCTCCTCATCTTTCTAGCATTCACCCTTACACCACCCACTATTTCAATCGAGAACGCTCAATGTTATTACAATATAATCGCTATTGGGGTGAAACATGACTGGTGGATGAGTGAAATTCAATAGTCGGGCAAATTCGATCTTGCAACATGTCACGGTTATTGCGCGCTCATGTCACCTTTTATTATATTTTCCATCAACTTTTTGAACTGTGAGTATATCTGAAATGACACTATGCCAGAGTTCATCTTTGTTTGATTCAAAGAAAACAATGATTCTGTTATTGTCGATATAGTTAAGATAGTCTAAAATTAAATACCATTGCGACACGAACGCGTAATTCAAGGCAGTTCCGCAATAGCCCCTCCCTACTTTGTCCCATGAAACCCACTTTCGAACGAAAAATCTCTTTAGACCTCGGACGGATGCCAAAGTCTTCTTTAAGTTGGCTACACGTGTTCGATGAAACCTTTTGAAGTGTAGCACACCTACACATATAAATCCACGAGATTATTTTTTTTTTTCTGTGAATTCTTTAGCTCTAGCAATTTTCCATCCTCCTCCATCACTAATGGGAACCTTGTTTTTCTTATCTCTTATCGCGACATCTCCAAGGAGACTCGAGAGAAAAAGGCGATAATTGGCTTCAAAAACCTACAGATTTTTTTTTTTTTTTTGAGATTCAGGATGAGTTTCCCTGAGACAAAATTGAACGATGCGAAAGAAGCAATTTCAATACGTCTCGTAATTAGGCAATTTAAACTCTTGCGATGACATCATAATGAGAAGAATTTTGTGAAAGAGATATTTTCAGACAATTTTAATGAAATCTCTTAGGACAGGTAAATAAGGATAAAAGGATTTTAAGAAAAGCTGAGAAACATCGAAAAAGGAGTCGCACTTTTTTAATCTCAAAATAAAAGTCCCCAGAAGACTTTCATTTTTAAATCTCAAAATTATTTTCAGTTCTCCAGCTACAATTGCAAAAAAAAATACGAAGTAAAAGCGATTTTGTTACAATTGATTTCCTTAAATTCCAAAAACCCATTTGTGAGCATATTTTTGAGGGTTATTAGAGTAAAATAAAAACCGATTTTTTTTCAAACCGTCACTCTAGAATAGTAACGTGTTTTATGCTAATTAAAAAGACAATTACGAAAAATTACGGACAAATTCGATTATTTATTTACCATTTTTAAGAATTTTTTAGTTTTGCAACGATAGTTTACTATAGTTTGAAACATATTTTTTTTAAATTAGGCAAATGCAGATGATTTTGTTCCGGATAATAAAGTGGTTAATCAAATGAAAAACTGCAAAAAAAAACCGGCATAAAAGAGACTTAACAATTTTTCAGTTCTACAGCTAAATGTAAGAAACGATTTTCTTAAATTCGGCCTATAGACTTACAAGGAAACTCTCTCAGGTGTGTCTCACCGATTTTGATTAAATTGAAATATGTTATAATGTATCGAAAAATAAGAGACACGTATTTTTCTTTATCTGCGGATACATACATTTAAGGGGTGAAAACCACCCCTAAAGTTTACCCCCAAACACAGTTTTTCCTAAATATTTCAAGTTCTATGAATTTTTTCGAATGAAACAAAGTGGAAAGGATGTCTCAAAAGTAATCCGGTTCCCGGGGGTGACAACCCTTATTTTTTATTGCAGAAAAACGATTTTTTTTTATATTTTTGCGTCACAAAAATAACAGTTTTAGTTAAAAATCATTGAAAAATATTATTTTACTTACGATTTTGAAAAATAAAGTGACGTGTTTTTGGGTTTTCTTAAAAAAAGCTCCACAAGGGGGTAAACAACCCCTAGCACTAATACGTAAATGATGTATATTCATTCAGATATCAGTTTTTTAGTGAAAACCAGTATTAAGAGGTTTTTGGAGTCGCTGATTACGAATCTAATGTTAAATTTAAAAAATTCAAAATGGCGGATCCTACATGTCGGAAAACCTTTTGAAAAATAACTAATGACCTATTTATTAAGTATTAAAATGACAGTCCCTAAGAACTTTTAGGCAGAAATCGTTGATTTATTATCAGTTTTCTCCAGTAAGTCTTCACCCGACTTTCTACCTTGCGTACATCCTCGGAGGTCGTAATTTTTATCGAATATCAACAACAAAATTTGTGTACATTATCAACATATTTTCTAAAAATATGAATTACTCTGCGGTCAAAAAAGTTGAAAATTTAATATTTGATGACTATTCAAAAAAAAAAGTTTCAATTTTCACGCTTTTTTGTAGCTTTATGCAAAGAAAAAATAATTTCAAAATGATATCATCTAATTGTTAGTTCATATTCTTAGTAATTCAGTAAGCTAAAAGTACACAGCATTTTAAAACAATCGGTCAATTAGCTTTTGAGTAATAATGCACGCAAATTGAGAAAAACGCGTTTAATGTTTCGAACACGCGAGGAGCGAATAGGGAATAACGTATAGCTGCGGAAAGAATACGAATTGCGTTCTAAAACTTTAAAAACATATTCTTCAGATGTTTTTCTGACGATTTATGAAAAAAAAAAAAAAAAATTTACGATTTTGTTTAGTTGTCTAATGTGGTATCCTCCTTTGTATAATTTCTAGACTAGACTACCCCATTAAATACTAAATCACTGAACCATTTCATAATATTGAATTAACAGTGCATTAAACTTAGTAATTTAGTTTAAGTGAATTTTTATGATACTAAGCTTGGAAATTTAGTGATAGTGGCATATCATCTTGACAAATTATTGATTTGCAGTGCCCACTCTCATTTAACAACTCAATGACGTTGAAGTTGACGAAATAGTTGACGCACCACTCTTGAATCTTTTGACTCGTCTCGTTCGCAACAAAGATTTCTACTTTTCTATTTCTTCAATATCCTTAAAATCCCTTTAGCAAATTTCTGACTCCTTTTACCTCTTAGCAATCAACTTCGTGCATGCTTCCATGCTTCTTTACTATACATGCAAAAATAACATACCCCGATGTGAACAGTATCTGCAACTCGTTTTATTTCAACACACCAGCTTAGAAGAGCCTGTAGGAATATTTCGATGCTTTCACCGGCATGTTGACGAGTTTTTTTTTGTATATTTCTGTCGTCCTCATAAATAACAAGGTATAGACTAAAAGGAAATATACCTAACAATTGCTTCTGGCAGTGGATGGAGGATGTTTAAAGTATAAAATCCCATGCCTCCGATTGCCTGTAATGCCTGCCTGTTGTGAAATTATTTCCAATTCGAATATTAAAAAGTTTCGAAAATGTAAACACGTTGACGTTGTTCGTTACATCCCCGCGGCAGTATCAGATTCTTTGCCATACACTTAATTACATCGTTCTGAATCTCAAAAGCCCCCAGAATGGGATTAATTAAAAAGTTTAATGAAAGCAACGCCATAGCATGACAAACAGAGTTTTCCTGTTCTCCTTTGTTTTCTCAGCCCTTTGTGTAATTATTTATAACATATATATATTTTTTCTCAATGTATTGTGTGGCCTTTGTAGAGAATTCGCAGGACCTCGTACCCTCGGGATAAAAGGTGCGGGCAAATTTTGGTCCGACACGAATACGTACTGCTAGTATTGTTCTGCTGCTAATTCATAATTATGGCCTGGCCCTTCAAAGGACGATTTCTGTTTATTTCAAAACAATTTTTTCCCCGTGGCAGTGTGGCAATAATAACAGCTGAAAGAAAATTAATTTTGCTTTAATGTGCCCCATACATGAGCGATCAAATTGTGAACCAAAACATTTTAAAAAAAATGCCTTGAAAAGAATATTTTCTTCTTATAAAAACTTTATTTCATACCTTAAAATTATTAATTTTTAAATTAAAGCTATTAAAAATTAAACTTTGTACTTTCTTAGTTTAAATAAATTAAAATTTGGAAAAATTATTATTCAAATAAAATATTTATTTTTTCAATATGTAAGTAATAAATTTTTAAATTGAATATAGTTTTTTTTAAGACGGAAAAAATTTATTAAAAGAAGGAAATTAATTATCGATACATATCTATCAAATAAATCCATGATTTCGATGACGTGATCACAAGATTTGCAAAAACAAAGCAGAGAAGACTAAATTTTGGTACATATTACAATTTTCTTAAAGCTGAATGATCTAATCTATCTCAACTAAAATTAATATTATATTCTTATTCATTATGTGTTATGCTGTGAGTCTCGGTCATCAAGGACATTTCAAGGTCAAGTCGATTTTTTTAAATGGCAACCTTTACTTTTGATCCCGGAAATCAACCTAAGGTCACCATCATATAGCCAGGTAATAATTCTACAACTTCTGTTTGGAACATTTTCGTCGAAAACCCAATCTTGACGAGTTATTTTGCAATCCCCGTACTTTGACCTTTTTCTGATATGAGCTTCAAAGGTTGAATTTTTAAAGTGGTCAACGTCATACTTGAACGTAAAATCGTCTGGTCTTTTGATTTCCAGGGTCAAACGTAGGGGTTGCAATTTAAAAAAATCTGCTTGACCTTGAAACGACCTTGAATACCGAGATCAAGGTCAAATCTAAGGTGACTTTTTAATTGCCAGGGAAAAATCCTACAACTTTTGTCCAAATAATTATTCTCTGTGATGCCTACTTTTCAAGTTATTCTGCCGTCCCGGTACTTAATTGACAAGCTGTATATTTTTATCATAAAGTAAAAATGTATCTCTTTTTCGTATAAGATAAATAACAATTCTCTTATCAGAGTGGACCAAATCAAGGATTTAGGAGTAACTTTTACCAAAATCAATGCAGTGGGACTTATAGTGAAGGTTCCTCCCAGCGTGAATCTACAGGCGTCATTCACGTAAAAACTTTTAAAATCTGTATTCAATTTATTAGCATTTAGGAAACAGCAAATTCAAAATTTTAGATTACAGTTAAAACTCTCGCCCGGAAGAAGGAAATGGTGAAAGTTCAATATTCACCACAGATCATCGAATTATCCTATATGGCACCTGGCAGCAGTTACAGGAAATGTCACAACGAATCTGACATTTCCTCTCAAAATAACATTCGGTTTAGACTTGGACGCACGTTAATCCGAATTCTGTGCAAAGTCCACAATTCAAACAGGTTCTATGTGAGTAATCAAGCCGAGATAAAACATAAACATCACATGGGAGCGCAGCACGACGATGACATTGCCACTAGGTAACTTTTTCTCCAATTAATTCCCTTCCTTACCCTTGAAATGTTAAATCGTTGCAGACCAGGGGCTTCACCTGGGTACTGGCTGTGCGCTCTGATCCCCATGGCATATTTGGTGAGCGGCTTCAGGTACCCCAGTAGCTCCAACACGTACATGTACAAATTCACGGTCCTAACAGCTCTGGGGCTCAACTTGCAAGCAGTGACTTACTTCTTGCACCTGAATACGCATTGCAGCAGACTAATTCGATTTTTCTATGCATTCCTCCCAGGCGTGGTGACTGCAGGCCTGCTAATGTTTGTGATGCACCAAAATCCGTTGGTTTCCATAGTTTGGGGAATGGGATTTCCTCTGGGATACCACTTGATTTACATGAAAACGCTCAAGGAACTGCCAAGGAGTTTTACTCTCGGGGAAGGGTCTATAATCGTGCAGGGATTCGTTCTTTTTCTGCTTAACGCAATTCAGGAAATACCCTACGTTTTCAAGGAGCCACCGCAGACTGAGTTCTCCCAGATGAACGCTATAATGATGGTAGGTGTCCAGCTTCATAACATTCATCCTCCGATAAAACTAATCTCTTTAAGGCAGGTAGCCTTGTTTATACTGACTGCTGGATGTTTCTTAGTCTGGTTCATTCCCCTGTTCAGGAAGATCTATTTATTTTATCCGCTTATGGTTGTAACAGTCATCACAATCTGCCTAATTCCAGTCGTTGAAGAGCCCGCAATTGTTACCCTGGTCAACTTTATTTCAAGTGACTTAAGGAGGGTATGGATCCCCAGAAACACTCTTAATTTATTTTAGAAAATTTAAATCTTATAGGTTTTCCTCATAATCCTGTTTGCTGGACTAACAGGTCTCGCCTTATCGGCGGTATCCTGGCAAGTGGGAAAATCCTCTAAAGCGTCTACAGCCGTTCGGAAAATTTTCCATTTTTTAGTAGTTTGTGTCTTCATCCCAGGACTAATCTTCCAGTGCACCTTAATGTACATCGCATCCGGAGTTGGACTGGCATTTTTGATTGTCCTAGAGATGTTGCGTCTTGTTAAATTACCTCCATTCGGGGAAGTTCTAAATTCATCGTTTGAAGTGTTTGCAGATGAGAAAGATGCTGGCATTTTGGCCCTAACTCCATTCTATTTGCTCGTCGGGTGCTCCATCCCGATGTGGATTAGTCCGAATACTTGCTCGCTTGCAGACACTGCCGGGGACAATCTGCTGCCCCTGCTTTCCGGAGTACTATCCATTGGTATTGGGGATTCAGCTGCAAGCATCGTGGGAACTATTATTGGAAGACACAAAATATCTGGTGAAATTACTTTGATTTTCTATTTCAATCCAAAATATTTTACATATTTCCTTCCTTAGGAACGAAAAAATCAATGGAAGGAGTTATAGCCTCGATAGTCTTTCAAGGTTTAGCAGTTTATATCTTAATATGTCTAGACCTCGTAAAACTCTCATCCACGCAGTTAGCAATTACATCAGCAGCTGTAGTCCTTACCTCGATCCTCGAAGCCTTAACGGATCAAGTGGACAACATAGTGATCCCTTTAGTGTTTTTCATAATATCGAGCCTGTCCTAACCCACCGAAAGACGAGGTTAAACCAAAGCTTTTATTTTTGTAGAAAATCAGGGAAATGGAACGTTGTAACAATAAACCATTTTCTGGCTAAGAATGTAACTCAATGACTTTTTCGATCAATGTATCCTTCTTCGCCGTCGAGATCCCCTTCACATTGTTATCCTGCAAATACGTCTTCAGTTGCTTGACACTGAGCTGACTCAACTGAAAATGGAAAGGTCGGTTTTAATTTTGGAATTCTATAATCTACAACAAAAACGTTTTACCCCATTCGTTTCGATAAGGCGAGAAATTTGTTCCTTGCTCAGGTGCTCATCTGTTATTTTGGGGGCTTTTGCTTCATGGACGCCAGCTTCACTGTCAGCTTTCCTTTTTGGAGCTGATTGTGGGTCCTATTTAAATTAAAAAAAATATATATTATTGTGTTACCAAGATCACGATGTGTTATAAAATATAAATGACATAATATGAAGTACCAATTTAATGAAAATAAGAATTTAAATTTAACGACATGGCTCAGATTGCACGTGGATCCTCAAAAAAAAAATTGAGGCTCGACTGTTTTAATAAAATTAATAAAGCCCAATTCTTTAATATGAAATTCTTCGAATCAATTTCTCGTTAACCAAAGTAAAAGATTCAGTTACCTGTCCCAAACTATCAATAAGATGCTCCACGTACGGATGGATCCTGTCACTCTGCTGATCAATATTTGGAATCCCTTCAAAATCGGGCTTCTCTAGCTCAATATCCAGAGCCATTGCAGCAATATTATCCAGCAAATTCTCAAGGCGAGGATCCTTAAACATTGTAGGACTGAAATGGGATCTTAGTCTCAACTTCTTTAAAATCTTCCGAAATATTTCCAAGTCAGAATCCGAAATCTCTGGAACGGTCCACTCGCTCAGATCGACGTCTCTGTAATCGATTTCGAATGGTAAATAAACTGCCTGAAATCCGTCATTCTGAACTGGAGTGTGCATTTCCTCGTCATCAGCTCGGGTAGGGACTAGAGCAACGTAATGAGGGGGACTCTTCCTACGGGTTACCATCACACAAATCGCTACCTTTTCCCTTGCAATGCATCTCTCCCACAAGGCACGGAAGAGTGTAGTGGACCCTTCGATTGTCTTGTCGTTCGGGTAGAGGAAAGCGCTGCTTTTTACAAAATTGTGCCATGAAATGCATGACCTTGGCTTGAAGCCTAGAAGAGTTAGCCCGGGCTCTAGAGGGCTTCGTAGTTTAGCTAGCTCTTCGCTGCTGAAGGTGATTTTCTCGCCGCCCACTGTGATTTTCTTTCTAGAAATAAATAAGAAATAATTAATTGCGTCAACCTGGTTTAATGGGTTGCTACCTTTCATCCCCTGGCTTGCAGTACCGCTCGTTTTCCACCTCATTCGTCTCAGGATCCAAGACCCCAATTTTGTGTACCCTTTTGACATCAATCACCGAATTGTCCTCGCGCAGCAGTTTCACAGGTTTGGGGTACACGTTCCTTTTGTAGTAGTTATACAGCCCCACGGACAATTGCACCCCATCTCCGAGAGTCCACTTCAAATGAACATTGCAGCGCCTCTTATCCTGCCTCGCCTGCCTATACTTGATCATCTTCTTCTCCTCCTCCACGTCCGGGGGCGCGAAATCCTCCAGATCCATGTCCCGCACCATGCAAATGAACTCCTTATAGAAGGGCTCATAGTCGAAATCTTCCTTCATGGGCACCACCGAGAAATTGACCCCGGTCTCCTCCAAGTCCTTGGCCTTCTGGATAGCCAGTTGGAAGAGGTCAGGCTTCGTGGGATGTGGATGCTCCCGGTCTGTGAACAAGAGAATCGAGGAATTGGCCAACTTGTGCCCGCACCGGCTGAACATCCTCGTGCACAGCCAAATCGCCTTGTCGAAGTTCCCCTCGGCCACGCCGTACTTGTTCCCGAAATCGAAATAATCCGGTGTCGCGAAATTCAAATAGTAGTTAACAATGTCCTTGGACAGTTGCCTTAAGGGCAGGAGGACGGCGGTATGGTCGGGAACGTAAATGTTCTGGATTCCTGCAGTGTCCTTGGGGTCCGGGTTCTTTTCGGTGTTGCAGAACACCACCCCGATAAGATCCTTGTCGCGGGTCAACAGCCCATTCACCAAAGCACTCCGAATTATGTCTACACAGTCCTTAAACCGATTTGGCTCGCTGAACAGAAAAGCGTCCACCAGGAAGATGAGCGCTTCCCGCCCGCCAAAATTATCCGAGTCTTCGTACTCCTCCTCGCTTTCGGAGTTACCGCCTTCTTCGTTGTTCCAGGACATTTTTTATAATTAAACTGGTTATAAGGAATCACTTGAGCTACGCTCGATAAATCAATGTCTTCAAGTTTCCCGAGAAATCGCCTTAAGAATTGGACAAACAATAAAAAGCACTAGTCGCACTGTAGCGGCGTAGAACAGCTGACTTTAGTATAGACAGCAACCGATACCGGTAAATATGACGTAATTGTCAGTATTTCGTTACAGCGGATTAATACAACTCACCTTCCAATTTACACTACCTGAAAGAAATTCTCCCGCAATCGAGTTAAAGGGTTACATACGTCCAGATTTTTCAAAAAATCTACTCTTTTTTTTTAACAGATTGTTGTTCTCTACAGTTTTTGACTTATTTCTGTCAAAGTCGATTGCAAAAATTCTACATAGATCCAAAGTTATGGTAGAAAATGTGACTGCCCGACGAGTCTGGTGCGCGCAGGTAGCTATCCTTCGTTTGAGACGGCTGACCGTTATTTTCAGTTCTTTGTTATCGCAAAATATACCTGGAGACGTTTGTAAAGCATTATGAGAATATATTTAGGGTCAATTGCTAAGGTTTCTGAAATTCATAAAGTCCTTGCTTTAGCTGCGCGCGACTTCGAGCAAAATGCACTTAAAACTTTAAACGCGTTTTTCTCGAAACTACTTTTTTCCAGCACGTTCTGCATGATAACTCATACAGTTTTTAATATTTTTTTTATGGTTTTTTTTTTTTATATTCGAAATTGTTGTGTCTATAGTCTGTCAAGCCGGATTTTTGATATTGTGATTAAAAATTTTATAAACATGAAGTGTGACATTTATGACTCAAAATGCACACTTTTTTTAAACTGCGTTAATTGCCAAATTTTTCGAATTTCAAAAATCCGGCTCGTCAGACTATAACAACAACTTTATTTTACAAGGATTTTTTTAAGTTTTGAACATCCACCAACATTTCAAGGAGAAATAATGCAGACCGTGGAGCAACTTTGTTTATCATAGTGCTTCGGGAAACGTGATCAATGATGTAATTTTTGAAAAAAAAAATTTTTTTTTATAAAATTTAAGTAGTAATAAACAATTTCAAAATAATCAACCTATCCTGAAATATCCCTTCTCTCCTCAAGGAAAGGCAGGGAAAGGAAGTTTTGGCCTATCGGCATAAGGTGGAAGAAAATCAGGGTTGGCCCAGGGAAACCCACGTAGAGCAAAGCGTATAGATTTCCGCTGAACGGCCAGAACGTGATCGATGTTACACCGCGTAAAAAGGTGACCAAACAGGGCTAGCATACTCTAAAATGGGCCGAATAAAAGTGTAATAAAGTAGTCTCGTAATATACGAATCGTCAAATTCTTTGGACCATCTCTTAACGAAACCCAAAGTAGCGTTAGCCTTGGCAGCAATAGCATTAACGTGGCCTTCGAAGGACATGGAATTGAGTACTGCAGCTAAGTACTTCACCGTGTGAATTCAGGTCACCGTTCACCATTTTTTATATAATTTCTCCAGGATTTCCACGTGTACTTTATTTTAAATAGGAACTTTCTGAATTCGAATTTATAGACAAATTGAAAAGTAATTCAAGTCTCACTTTTACACATATTACAAAGGTGGCTATAAAACCCCCAAAAACTCTTGAAAGTTTAATCAGTAATTAGAATTTTTCATAAATTTCCTAAAAGTTAATTGTTTATCTTGTTATTTTAGCAGTTTTTATATTAATTGAAGAAAAAAAGCGGTCCAAGAGCTTCGTTTGTTATTTTATTTCTCATAATCATCCACGTTATTTGTACAATATCAACCTTGGATATGTACATGCAGATATAAAACGATTATCAATCATCGATATTGCGATGACAACAGTTGGCAAAGTGGCCTTTATATTTCCAAAAAATATAAACCTATTATTTAATATTTGGAACCGAAAACTTTGACGAAACATACTATGCGCCGTGAAAGCAAAACTCTACATCGCTACATTTTTTTTATAGATTTTTTTATTTAACCTAAGTAATACACATTTCCTGTTTATATGTATATATAAATAATTCCTAATTATACATAAAATTTACCTTTCTTACAAAGTTACAAAATAAAAAAAAATGTATTCCTTAAAGATGTTTCTATTTATTAGATATTGAATGGAACAAATATCCCGTCAGCAGTACACCATCAAAAATTGCGAAAGGCAAAAAACTCATCTAGAAAGTGATCTTGAACATTGTTAACAACTAAAACGAGAAAACTTTTTATCGAAATTAAAAATCTCAAATTCAATTAGAAATAGGCGAAAACCTTTTTTTTTTTTTTTTTTTTTTTTGCAGCTGTAATGCAGCTAATTTTTATTATTATTTCTAGCAATTGGTTTTCATCTTTATTTTATAAGCGTTCATTGGTGTTACAGAGAAAACAGGATCGTTCTAATTAATTTAGTCACATTGCTAAAAAATCAAAAAAAAACATCGTCCAATGATTCGGTCGAAAATTGCAAAGTTAGGGATGCTTCAAACCACCTGTCGAAGCAAGATACACATATATATATATATATACGAGTTATTCATTTTGATTTTTAATTCAAAACTTTGCGGAGAACCCCTCACTCCAGCCTCGCAATCACAAGTCCGCCAGGGACAACTCTGAGACAGGAGCGTCTGGAGCCCCCAGCAAGTGTTCTTCGATTCGAGTGCGTGCGAAATTAATAATTTTGTAAATAGCTAAAACGGTCTTTTAACAAATGAATTTGTAAGATTTTTCCTTAGTTGCAAAACAAATTGAATTTATTATGTTTTTAGTCGAAATTAGTTCTTCCCATAAACGTTCTCATCAGAGTATGCGATGTATAAAAAGTAGTCTTCCTCATGGTGTTCCTGTGGAGGTAAATGTAAAGTTAAATGTTTTTGTTATTCTCCAAAATATTTGCGCATGACTGTCTTACTTGGTAGAGAGATCCCATCGTGGCCGATGTTGGTGGAATGACATTGTTGACAAAAAAGAAAAGAGCATCCTCGGGACGCAGGTGAATCCTCTTGCGGATCAAGAAATAAAACTGTCCTACGGTTAAATCAGACGGTACCAAATACTTTTTCTTATCGAGATCACCGATGCGAGCTTTGGGAGCCTTCTCTACGATCACCTGGGTTTGGGAGTGGAAACATATTTTATTAATAAATTACTAAACATTTTATAAGAAATACATTTTGAGAGGCATATTTTACGTTCTAGAACTTGTTTCTAATTCAACCGGTAAAGATCAACTAGGTTGGTTCATCACCCCTTATTCCGACGATTATTTGCGAACTATTTCAGAAATTAAATTAACATCGGAAAATCTGTATTTTGCCATCAAAACTGCGCACATCAAAGTAATTGCAATTCCACCTTAACACGTCGACGGTGCTAATCGTTATACATATGTTTCTATACAGATTGTGTACCAACGGTGGTACATGCCGTCGCCAACGTGTTAAGTACGAAAATACTTACATGTCTTGTCTTAACCTATTAGCTGTGCCTGCGACTAAATTTGCGTTTATCTGAAGATTTCCTTGAATTCAAGCTTAAAAAATGTCACACAAAAATGTTACTGAAATCACTTTGTAACTGTTACATAATATCGCATACTAAAATACTTTCATGGTATGGGAAATTGTTAAATGCCTTCTGTACTCTAATTTTCATTAAATCGTCTTAAATTTTAGAAATTTTAGTCACCAAATTAGACTTGCCATCTTGAAAACTTAAAAATTTGATAGTAGATTCGAAATCAGTGCCCTCAAAAACCTCCCAAGTACCAATTTTTATGGTAATCCCATGAAGTTTAGAATTGATGGTAGCTATATTGCGTCCATCATCTTGAGATCCTATATTTTATCAGAAAAAATAATATCCTAAATATTAGCACAAAATATAAGCTCGAACTATGCAGTTTTCTTAAAATTCGTCCAGTAGATTATCCGTAATCGGAAATGCTTCGTTTGGGAGGGAGAAGGGGATTTCTGTATTCAGATACTAGTTTCCATGAACACCCTGTAACTTTTTTGCCGAGCCTCATAACTATTCCACAAAGAACTCCTTACCTGTTCCAACGAGCCTATGAAAACCTCTCTGCCCACCTCCGATCAGGAGATATAAATCCTTACAGTTCGAAAATTGGTCAAATTTCAGGTGATTTTTTAAAATGTTGGAAGTATTTACTGATTATTTAAATTCCTCTGAACTTCCCCTTTATTTTGGCATGTGACTTGTGTGGTTATTTCATATCCTATGGAAGATATAGGGTAGTATGTAAATCCCCTTCAGGTTATTATTCCTCACTTGGTACCTGCTCTGAACTAATTGTTACCTCCCTTCTTGGAAAGAAAGTTGGTGGTTGTTCAATTTTATTTCATAATTTTCGGAAATTGTTTAAAATAAGTAAGTAGTGGGATGGGTACGGGCAGGCGCTGGACATAACTACGTGAGGTATAAATATGAGGTACCCAGGTTTTTATAATTTAACGTTACTGCAGTGGACAACAATCAGAAAAAGATGTTCAATAATGTGCGGCAGGTGTCGCAGTTGTTTTTTTTTTTCGTGATCAGCCTTAGCGTACCTCTAGCGCTTGCAAATTTTTACCGATTGATCTGCAATTTTAAATGTAGCTTAATAATAATATTCTCTCGTGGTCTATGTAGGACTCTTTTGATCGATTAAAAATTTCCAATTCTATGAACGATTTACTACCGATTTTTGTATCAAAAAACAAAAGTTTACTTTCAAACAAACGCAATTTTGTTTTTAACCAATATTTCTATTTAATATTCAAAATAGTGTCATTAAGTACTTTTTACTCTCATTATCCATAGATATAGATTAAATGAATCACAATTTCCAATAATCTCAACCAAGACTATATTGGAGGTGAAAGAAATATCAGTTCCTGCCTAAGAATAGCGCAACATCTAAATGAAATTATTCTGAAAATAATCAGCCTTAACTTTGATGATTACAAATGAGCCAGTTTTGGAACACAATCGTAAAGGAGTAAATAAATACGGTTAATTTAAATTAAATTAAGATCATTCTAAAAACAGCCAGGCTATACATTTAAACAGAAGGAATTATTGGGGGCTCGAAAACTGAAAATCATGTGTAAGTCGTCATAGCTGATAGCATTTGACTAGTCTTTATCATCTTACAGGGCGACTATAATCGACTCAAATTAATTAATGCGCAGAGATGAATCATTGCGGCCTCATTATCGCCAGGAAAAAATGTGCTTTAATAGAAAAACAAGCCGCGTTGCAAACCTACTGTTTATACACAAACCAGAAAATTATGTGGCAATTTCTTAACCTACTCACTGCCAAGCGAAGTCAACGTTCGATGGCGCATATTATTGCAATTTTAGAGCAGTAGAGCAGGTGAATTCTGATAATCGAGCTTTTATCGAAAGACGCTCGATAACAAGCACAATAAAACGTAAATTGACGACGCAATCACCAGAGGCGTAGTTCCGCCTTCAGAAAGGCCGTCTAATTGGTACGTTCAGTGCCGTTTCAAACATTTGAGCTAATTTGCAATTTTAAACCCTCGAATTTCGCAATTTCATGTTAGCCCATCGTCAGAAAGCTCAATTCATTCCTTCTCCCCCAAGATCTCGACAGGCAGGGATTTGACTTGACAGCCGCCTTGAGCCGAGAGAAATAAATAAATAAAAAGCGAAAAGAACGTGTGCAACACGATACCCACACAAGCACAACTTGACGTGACGTCTCGCCACGCAACACAACCAGAAAAAAACGTCCGATTAGTGTGGATGAGGTGAAGAAAAGGGCAACAAAGAAGAAAACAAAAATCAGCTGCGCTGATCACGTCTATTTCGATTCTGCTGGCGTTGGCCCCTCCGCTGAGCGGAATTTGCACCGTTCCCCCCTTTGTGCGGGAGCACAAGTTTCCTCTTTTAATTTGAGATCGACCTTGTGTACGGTCGATTTTGATAGATGACAAAGAAAAACGATACCAACAGTACCCGAAAAACAAAGGAAGACATTTTGGATTCTGTTTACAATACAATCGGTAACACACAGGTAAATAATTCTCGCCTGCAATTGCCCCTGGAGGAGATCAAAGATTGATTGAAAACAAAATTCTAAAAATAATCAAATTTTCTGTTTTTCACGTACAACGGCGTCACTTGTTTTCCCCTCGTCAGCTGGTGACCGGACCGACGTCGACGAGAGCTCGACGGCGGAACGAACCAAGCAAAAGGCAAATGGCGTAACTGGCGAAGAATTTTTACTTTCAACAAAAAAATCACTCGCCAGCGGTAATTACATCAGCTGAAAGTACAAAAATATCGCAATCTGTAAGGGATTTCGACTCACTGGAACACGATCGGGGTATTTCCTGCGGATCTTGTCGCCCTCCGCACGCCTCTTCTCGAATGGGTGCTCCTCCTTGTACTGGAATTTCATCCTGGCTGCCGTTTAGCTGGTACGAATTGCGCCTCAAATATCAACAGCCCTTCGATCAGATGCTTTATTTGCTTACTTTATTCGTCACTTGTACAACTTCCGTGCGTAAAAACTGCGTCTTAATCCCGAAATCCAAACAAAATCTCCTTTTGTAGCGCGATGAAAAACTCCCCAATTGTTCTACTTTTGCACTGCGACGTCCATCAACTGAATCGAACTTGGGTATGTTCGTTCGGTTGTGACTCGAGAATTTTCAATTTCGTAACGTTGCACAACCTGCTCCTTTGTTTAGTAGCGCCACATGAAAGAGAGAGAATTTTTTAACGTGGCGTAATCGATCTTTTTATGTTATTAATTAGCACAACAAGGCAATTTCAAAATCCTTCCTTCAAGGCAATAATTGAAAGAAAGCAATTTTTAAACAAAAGCTTACTTACGAATCAAAATATTTCGCTTTTTTTTTAGGACTTCCGGTTACTTCGTCGTTATTTCTAAATCCTATGTGTAGGCAACAATTTTTTTAGTTCTATAGCTGGGGAATTTGAAATTAAAAATTACTTTGATTTTATTATTTAATGCGGGTGTATTCATAGCAATGTAATTTTTTTCTCACAAATAAACAATTTACCATGTTTCAAACTTCAGTATTCATTCATAAAAAATTGTCCAACAAAAAAAAAACCCCGTAGGGTTATAACTACTACACATTTTAAAAGATTATTTTTGCATAATTATAAGTAGTCCATTTAACCCCATAATAAAATGATGATTTGAATTGAATGTGTTCAAAATTGAGGACAATACGAATCACCTGGAGAAACTTAACGGACTTACAGATAAAATACAATAAAAGCAGATTGGGAAGTTATAATTTAACCGCACCTAAAGCTAGCCAACTTAAATGTGATCCAATTTAGTCTTCAGTTAATTAATTTAATAGTTTGCAAGAAAAAATAAGAAACTTCGTATTGTCTTTGTGCAGGTCACTTTAACCCTTGAATATAATTAATTTACGTTACCTACTTTATACATAAAAAAATGTTATATTTTACTGACATTTTTATGCACTTCAAATGCCTTCGATGTAATTCTCGATAACTAAAATGACATCGTGAAATAAAAAAGATCAAACGACAAAATTCTCGTTATCGAGAAGAAGAATGCCACATCATCTCGAAATCCAGAGTCAGAATCGGGCTACAGAATGCCGATTTGTCGTTTTCGACAAAAATTTCTTTTGAATTGAGGAGCGGAATACGGGCTCAGGACTTCTGCCACTTGCCTTATCATCGCACTAATTACGACATGCACGAAATGAAATTTGAAGTTAATTACAAATCACCTAATAATTTTCGGTATTCGCCTTATAGCAATTTATTAAATTTTTAATTAAGGTTATTTAAAATACTCAGATATGAGCGATTAAACATACTTTTAATTTCTGTCTTCGCATTCGTATCTTCACTGCAAACAGTCAAATTGGTTAGTTAGCTTTAATACAATAAAATAACGATAAGCGAATTTTTACCACCCAAGTCGCTTATAATCAAACTTTAAAAATAATTTATTTCTCCACCCTCGACATTCCTGAAAACTTATCAACTTGTATTTGGAATAAAAGACAGCAATAATAAAATTTGCCTTATTTAATATATATACAGTTAATATATCAAAAACCATCTAGTCATTGTTATTAAGACCCTAATAATTAATAGCCAATATTTAAAACTTTTTATGAAACATTGCTTAAACGGTTAGTAAATGAAGAGTACAGAATAAATCCTTTCTCCGAGAAATTTTAAAATTCCCAAGAATTAATACACGACACGACCCGTGAAGTAAAAGAATTAGAACGACTATTGATCAGATATATGCAAATCAATAGATTAAAATGCTTCAATATGGCAGAAAAATCAATACATTTGTTTTACATAAATTGGTGTGCAGGGCATTTACACGAGTGAAAACAAAATAACTTAGCGCTTCACTAGCAATAGCTATAATCCAAAGTTAGAACGAAATATAAAACGAGGACGACGGACTGAGGGTGGAAATAGAAAGATCTAGTTTTTTTTTTTTTATAAATTGAGTTGTATTTGCGTGCAATACAACACAGGGAATTACGTTAAAACAATTTACTCTGCATCCTCCTCGTCATCATCGTTAGAACTTATCCTGAAGTATCTAAGTTCGTAGGAGTCCTTTTCGTTGGAGACGACACGGATCCAATCACGCAAGCTGTTCTTCTTCAGATACTTCTTAGTCAGATACTTAAGATACCTTTTGGATAGATGTACATCAGAATTGACGTAGACCTTCATCTTCAGCCTTTCGAGGGAGACGTTGTTGCCAAGATTGTTTGTCTTTCCATTCACCTTAATGCGTGATTTCAAGTACTTTTCCTGTTAACAAAAATATTTAAAACATTCATTCGATCTGATTGAGTAATTAATAAAATCTGTGCATTCATTGTTAAACCACATAAAAAACGAATTTAAGCGGTCAAAAATATGAAAACATGTTACTTTTCCACAGTTACACTGTGCTTGTGGCAAAGTTACTGCCGGAAGCACTAATCATCTGTGGCTACACTACTGGGGCTTTTGGAAGGGCAACTTACAAAATCAGCGACATCCATGATGTTGTCCTCGACGATGTTTGTGCAGTCAATTCCGAAACGAAGCGCCACCTTCTTCTTCTTCAGACCCTTGCCGCGGAGGAGTTGTTTCTTGGTCACACGGCCGCTCTTTCCCGTAGCAGCGGCAGCAGCGGCGACGACGCCCTTCTTCTGAGGCTTGGCAGCGGCAGCTGGTTTGGCAGCAACAGCCTTATGGGGCTTGACAGCCTTCACCTTCTCAGCTTTTGGCTGTTCGGGCTTCTTGGCAGCATCGGCGGCGGGCGCCTTAGCTGGGGCAGCTGCTTTGGGGGCAGCCGCAGTTTTTGGGGCGGCAGCTTTGGGGGCAGCAGCCTTTGCGGCAGCAGGTTTAGCAGCAGCGGCTGGTTTTTCTGCTGGCTTCTTAGGGGCAGCGGCTACTTTGGGTGCCTCCTTCTTCACCTCTTTCTTGGGAGCAGCAGCTGTTGCTGGGGCGGCCTTCTTGGCATCCTTAGCAGCGACTGGAGCAGGCTTTTTAGCATCCTTAGCAGCGGCTGGGGCAGCCTTCTTAGCGTCCTTAGCAGCGACTGGGGCGGCCTTCTTAGCGTCCTTAGCAGGAGCTGGGGCTTTCTTAGCAGGAGCAGGTGCTTTTGCATCCTTAGCTGGAGGCACTGCTTTCGTTAGCTTGGCTGTGGCCTTCACTTCCTTAACAGCAGCCTGGGCTGTCGCCTTCTTTGCATCCTTAGCGGCTGGGGTGGCTTTCGTATCGGGCTTCGCTGGCTTCTCCACCTTCCCTTTTGCTGGCTTATCAGTTTTTGGCTTGTCAGCCGCCTTGGCGGCTGATTGTTTTGAGTCCGACTTACTTGCAGCCGACTTAGTCTGGAATTTGAGAGAAAGAACACATTTCAGTGCATTTTGACAGATCAATGGCGAGGTTAGTTGAGCTCTGGCAGAAATTCATTTTCTTCAAGTGAGCCCCACTAATTTTGTAGCAAAAACCGCATAAAACCACTGCAACCGACTTTGTAGTTAAAACGAGAAATGCAACTGGAGTCGCGGTGGGGCACAGCACGTAAACAATCGAAGGAATCACTTTCGTCACAGCAAGACGCCAAATTAATCGTCGATAATTCCCGCCATCCTTGGGCGTATCCCGCGATTAACACTATTTTAAGCTAACAATTCTCTCTGAGTTTTCATTTAGATCAAAATATCGGGCACTTCCTGTGGGAATTATGCGGTTTTTTGACACTTTTCCTGAAACTTACACTGGGTGCCATGTTTGCTTGTTAACAGCACTTCGAAAAAGAATCGGTCCCCATTGAAGTTGCAGCGAATGCGTTTGACAGCTTTGTAGACTTTACCTTGGTACTGCCATACCCGAGGAATAAAAGTGGAGACAGTAAATTAGTTCAACTTCCGGTTTAAGATAATTCATTTTTCATAATTAATTTATTTTGCCCATTTGGTTAATGCGAAGCGACAGAGTCCTGATTTGAAGGCGTTAGGACCCGGGACAGTGGAGAAAGTGGAGGCCCTTTAAATGAATTAACAATTTTATTTTCATATTAAAAAACTAATTTTAATTATTAAAAAAGTTAAAAACTTTCATAATATACTTTTTTTAATCTTCATATATATATATACATATAATACTTGGAAGTTGAATACCTTATATTTAATTGAAAGACACTTCACCTGATTTGTTCTAGGTAAAATCCTTAATTATTACTCTGAAGTGCATTTCTCGAAGCAAATAAAAATTGTCCAAATGTGTCCAAATTCCAATCTAATTTTATAATAATTGGGTGTACAAATAAGTTTCCGACCTTTTTTACTGAAATAAAAGACATTAGTTCGTGTAGAAAATTAAAGAATATTTTATTCAAAATATGCTCCTTCGGAAGATATAACCTTCTCCCATCGTTCAGGCAATAAACGGATTCCCCGGGAAAAGAAGTCTTGTGGTTTCGAGGCGATCCAGTCATCGACCCATTTTTTCACGTTTTCATGTGAAGTGAAGTGCTGCTGTGCCAGGGCTGATTGCATCGACCGGAACAAGTGGTAGTCAGAAGGAGCAATGTCTGGTGAATACGGCGGGTGGGGTAGAATTTCCCAGTTCTGCCCATCCAAGTAGTTTTTGACAGGTATAGCAACATGTGGCCTAGCGTTATCCTGTTGCAAAATAATTTGATTGTGCCTGTTGTCCCATTCCGGTCGTTTTGCAGCTAGAGCTTGCTTTAAAGCCATCAGTTGTCGTCGATAAACTTCTCCCGTTATGGTTTCACCCTGTTTCAGCAGCTCATAATATACGACACCCTTCACATCCCACCAAATGCAAAGCATCACTTTCGAACCATGGATATTTGCTTTTGGCGTCGACGGCCCTGGTTCACCGGGCTTGACCCACGCTCGTTTACGCTTTGGATTGTCATAATGGATCCATTTTTCATCCCCAGTGATGATCCGATGCAAAAACCCCTTCCTTTGTTGTCGTCGAAGCAACAATTCGCACATGGTTTTCCGACGTTCCATGTCCCTTTCTTTCAGCATGTGTGGCACCCAAGTTCCCATCTTCGAAATCAATCCCAAGGCTCGTATACGTTGCGAAACACATTGTTGGGTAATATTCAACTCTTCTGCCAATTGTTTTTCAGTCCGACAAGAGTCCACATCAAGCAATTCTTCCAATTCTGTATCTTCAAATTTTCTTGGTCTGCCTTCACGTTCTTTGTCTCTTACGTCAAAATCACCAACTTTGAATCGTTGAAACCACTCTTTGCAGGTTGTTTTCGATGGCGCATGTTCACCGTAAACTTCCACAAGCAAACGATTTGTTTCCGCTGCACTTTTCTTCAACAAAAAATAATGAAGTAAAACTTCCCGCAAATGTTGTTTTTTCGGCACAAAATTCGACATTTTCAATTACATGAAAATAATTCTTGTTTACGCATTGAACAAATTTCACTAGTAATTATTCAAGCTTGACATCTAACCTCCGAAAAACATGTATTGCCCGATTGAATAATATGCAAGCAGTGATACTAACGACACCTATCTGAAAAGGTCGGAAACTTATTTGTACACCCAATAAAATAACAAGATAAGCTCAATACTTAACTCCTCGTGACTTACATCTTGCTAATACCCAAATTGAATGGAGAAACAATAGAAAATGCCTTGTTCTTACACTAGACCGGAGATCGACTTTAAAAAAAAACATAAATGAAAGTATAAAAAATGCGATAAATTAATTAAAATACTCTATTCTTGTAAAATGTCTGTAAGAAATATTTTACCGTAAATAAGCACGATCAGTATATAAATCACAAATAATTTTATTCAATTCAAGCTCAAGCCGTTGTTAATAGTAATATGCTTTTTACATATGTTTATGTTGGTTTTCCGGGACCTGCGCATGATACACCACTTTTTTTGAATAACCCACTTAATGCTGCGGGAAATTATTATTTATTTGGCGACCACGCTAGTGTCAAAATATTCTCTTCGAGCTGTCAAAATTTTCATCAGTCGTCCGTTTGGCGCAGGACCTTTAACCCTTTAACTGTTTATGCCGAGTATACACGTCATGAACAAACCACGATTTTTCACATAATGTCGATTGTATTCGCCACAATGATAAAAAGATAGCATTTGCATTATCAATCAACGAAACGACAATAATTTTTATTTCTGAAAAAGGGCAAATAAAGAAATTTAAAAAAATTTACATTTTAGAATATTCGTTAGTTTGTGGGCAGAAAAAGTTCTTAAAAACAAAATTAAACAGTTGAAGGGTTAAACAGCTATACAACCTTGTTAAAATTTATGTCAGGAAAAATTAATTACGCATTGACTAGATTCAAGCTGCCGTACATCCAAAAATCGAACTAGCTAGTGAGCCAGCATAGCATTACTAACTAGAACTAGACTAACTAGACTTTTTCGGTTAAAACCATATTTTACCAAATGGACATAAACATTTTAGATAGTATAGTTTTAAGTTTAGTACTCCTTAAATAATAATAATTTCATTTGGAGAATTTTCCGGTTTACCAAAATTAAAAACGAGGAAATCTATTCCTTATAGTTCTTAAAACTTCTCGAAAGGACAACACATACGTTAGTTTATAAAGGTATTATTTAAATTATTAAATAATTAATTAAAGTTATTAAATTTCAGGGAAACGGAATTTTAGAACGAATATATACGTAATAATTTTTAATTTCTCTTGCTTTCCAATTGCCATTTACTAATACCTTTACTTTTTCGTGGATTTTCCAAAATGAGATACTAAAAAAAATAAGTAATGAAATTCATTCCGTAGAAACGTTTGTTCAAAAATATTGTACGAGCATTTGAATCCGTTTCAACCATTTACCCTGAACAGACTATGAACAAAATTTGGAATTTCGTGCATACTCGATTTTAAAAACATCATGTTATCTTTAAATTTCCTATGAAAATCTAGACAAGTATTCCGTGATAATTTTGAAATTCGATACGCTCGAAATTCTTAATCTCGAGCACAGTTTGTCTGAGGTTGGTTTTTTTTAATGACCTTATCTGGAACTGATATTTTGCATTGAATCGACATTAAGCCGTGACCTATAGCAAAGATTTTGGAATTTGAAAAAAAACGGATCAAATTGCCATGAATTTTACCCATCCAAACTTTAATTTAATTATTTTAAATTATCAATTCAATGCAAAATTGGCTGTGAAATCTGATTATTTAAAAAAACGCAGCTAAGACTATTTCGGTAAATTTCTCCCGCTTAGAATTAAGGTATAGGATATTAAGTGAAAATAACATAAGTAAAACGCGAATTGCTTGAAATTCGACATTTTATTATATTCTACATAAATTTAGTAAATCTTCACTTTAACCAGTACTAATGCCGCACATATCAAAGTCAACGTCAACCAACATAGAACCTTACTAATAAATGTCCACACATGACCGCCCTCGATGAGCGTCCTTAGTGTTGTTTCTCGTCCACCATTGTATCCATTGTATTTTTTATAAACTGCATAAAAAATTTCTCATATAAATTGTTTGACCATTACGTTTCGTTTTTTTTTAGACTTTATATTTCACATTGTGTTTCACTTGTTTCAATATATTTATAAAAGATTTAAGCCAAATATCATTAACAAACGAGCTTTGTTTACTTTGTATCTTTTGTCTCTTACTAAAATTTTCGAAAGGTATCACTTGTTTTGTTTTTTCCTTTTTTCTTTCTTAACACGAGGTTTCTTTAAGTAACAGCAACATTTAATCTCTTAATGGATATATTTTTTTGTTCGGTTTTCTTTCTCTTTACATTACTAATATTTACTTTGTTTTTTTTGCAATTCAATTTATACTTATTGTTAGTACTAAAAGCAATAATTAAATCTTTATTAAGTCAAAATTTATCTAGCGTTTTTTTTTTGTTTTGTTTAATGTAACTTACTTAACTAAGAGACATTTTTAGCAATTGAATTTTTGAGGTCTTACTGTAGATTATATTCATCCACCAAGATTATTCTAATCTGAGATAAAAAATAATTTGTGTTCAAGAATTTAGCTTTTGTAGTGGACTGTTCAATTTAGCGATTGCTTTTCTTACGCTGAATTGGACCAACGAAGAGAAGAATATTAATTGAATTATTCACTTCTTCATTATTCAGAAGTCAAAATTATCTTATAGTTGATGAATACAGCTTGGACATCTTATTAACTGAATTATATATATAGTATTATATAATTCCGTGCGCATGTCAGCTAACAGAGAGGAAATAAGATTTGCCTTTTCTTCCACAGTAATTCCTAACCTTAATACTGATTAAACATACTATTCATAATAATCCAAAATTGCCACTTAAAACTTAAACTATTTTCTATTTAATTAAGAAGGGAACATAATAAAATGTAGGTGATTCGATTTGTAGAAGAAATCCGTACTGTTAACGACACGGGATGAATTTAAAAATTAACCACCAGACCAATGTGTCGAATTTTTTTCATAGCACTTTTATTTTGTTTTAAAGAAATTAATGAAACCTCATAGAGGATCCTTTTTTTTTTTAATTTCACATAGCTATTATAAAAATTCCATTCTTAACCACGTTAACAGTTAATTTCAGACTATTTCAGGAGCTACACGTTCCACCGTCTAAGATATAAAATAACAAATTTTGGAAAAAAAAAAAGATTAGGAATATCCCACTTCTGATAAATTTACACATTTTCTTTAGTATATCCACTAAAAACGAACAATTTATTTTTAATTAACGCCGTCTCGGCTACAATTATGTTAAAAATTAATATTTTGAAGAAATGACTATCCCAGACCTTTTTACTAGTAATGAGTTTTATGATCTAAATCTGAGCAGCTCGAATTTGCACAGGACTTCCGGAAAAATATTTATAGCTTTTTCAATGTTTCTGAATGCATGTTGTTTCAACAATGGCTTAGGTATAGTGAGAAACAAATTTAGAAACCATGTCTTTTCTGGCATTCTATATATCCTACATATATAGTCAGTTATTATGCATTTAGACTCCTTCGTATTTATTAAATTTAGATTTGTTTTTTGATTAAGCGTCGTCATCAAAATGAGGAACGAGCTGCGTTTACATTTATACTGATAGGTGATATGCATCAACGTCCAAAATATTATTTCAAAAAGACAGTGTCACGTGTTACACCTTGCGTAAAATTAAAAACAAAAAAGAAATCGTTTCAATAATAATGGTATCTTCAAACATAAATGATCTTTTACCAAACCTAATTCTAATATCTAAAATAACAAATTACTTCTGTATTGACGACGAAAATGTGTATACTCAAAAACTGTTTGATATTTAAATAAATTAGTTATTCGTAACTGTTTTGTTATTAATTTAATGACGTGTTGTATCATCAATCCCAAAAATGTTAGAAAGATATCAAGATCAAATCTCTATATTTTCGCAAATAAAAGCTATCTACCATCTATATTGAATTTTCGATATTTTCAAATTAAGGGTAAGCATTAAGCAGTCGAAATTTTCATTTGGCATATTAATTGCTATCAGTCTCTTATAAAAAAAAAACAAAATCAATTAAAAGTTTAAAAATTGTGTTTAGCAAACAAACAATAATTTATTTTAAATGCCATACAACGTTATTCCAAACGAAAAATTATTGTTTTTAGTGTTCCTACGAGAAATCACAATCACTTAAGGTTGAATTTCTCTTCATTGTTTCAATACTCTTAAGGCAACTTCCTATAAAACAAAAAACGCTTAAAATAAATAAATACTCGTTATTTTTCGTTATAAACTTCAACGATAGTTGTAAATTTATTTCAGAAAAAAAAAACACGTAATTGCAATTCATAGAACCAACAGAGGAAAAAGTACACATCAATGAAGTGGGGAGGGGGTGTTATAACTAATAAAATAATAATTTACACATCTCCATCAGTACATTCAGCATAAATACAAGTAAAAAATATTCCTTGTGATCTCTTTGCATATCTTCTCTTAAAAGAAGCTTAGGTAAGTAATCTTAGTTATAGGGGGGTGGAAAAAGTACAAAAACAAAAAGGTTCATTTTATTTATACAATTCAAGGGGATCAAATTTATACAGTTTGAAATAGACCTGAGACACGACACTCTCGCACGACTCCCTCATCAACCAAACAGGCAAAACAAACTAAGATAAAAAAAAAAAAAAAAAAAGTGCTTAAATCTAAAACAAATCGACAAAAGTCTTTTATTGAATTCATAGGAATTATATATCTTATATTTGTCGCCCTCTACACAGGTCTCCGAGGTCACAGCTTACAGAGCCTCCGTCTTTCCGGCCACTGTTTTTTCTCAAACAATTTTCCTACGAGTTCTCCCAAAAAATTATTATTACCGCGCTGCCATCATCTTTGATATAACGACAAAAAAAAATATTAACCTAAAACTTGGCAGGATCGGAGGCTACAAAATGTGTTTGAATTGAAAATTTCAAAAATAAAATATGAAAAACAAAAGAAAATATTCTACTACTGATGAAACTCTAATCTTTTGCTATTTTTCTATGGACTTTGCCGCCCTTTTTATGTATCCGCTTGTGATAACTCTGTGCCAGCGAATTCACGATTGAAATGAGGAAATAGCAGATCATCGCTAGAACGACTTTTTCGAAGATTTTCGCCAAAACGTTGCCTGATTCGCCTGCTGGAGCATTCTTTCGTCCATGCAACTTCTTTTTCTGGTTCTCTAAGAAGGATTTGAACGGCTCCTGTAATCGTTTACCGAATACGGGCACATGATGTAATAGATCAACGGCACGTTCTATCAGCGATTCGTTAAAGGCAATTATTACGAATATCTTCTGGATGTGCATTTTTATGACGGCCTTTCCCAATAGGGTTGCACCAAAGAAAGTCCAGAATGGCACCAAGAAATGGCCACACGTTATTCCAGCAAGATCGAACAGTGGATTGGGTATCTAGAAAAAAACAAATAGGAAGAATTTGGTCAAAATAATTAAGCAGGATATAAAGGTGAGCATACAACTTTGTAAAACTTTACAATACTTACACTGGCACAGGCTAGAATACCCAGGAATCCAACTTTTTCAACGACCCTTTCCATGAATAATTTGGCTTTATCGAGGATGCTTAAATTTCCTCGCTCTTTTTTCTTGTTCAGTTCCTCAAATTTTTGCAGGTCTTCATCATCATCTGGGTCATATCCAGAAAGACGTGCAGCTCTTGCCATAAAGTAGGGGGGAAGCTCTCCAAGTGCTGTTCCTGCCCCCCAAAGGAATGCTTCTAGTCGAACCTTGGCCATTATATTCCAAAGATTCGGTGGAACGTTTGTATCAGATACTTCAGGGCATATAATGCTGTAGAAAAATTTGGAATTATAATAAATTTTCAAAAATATAATAAATCTCAACAAAATTAAAATAAAAAGTAGGAAGATTCCGATTACTGTTTTAAACATTATTTACAAGTTTCTATATTTAAAAGAAAAGCTTTACTCCTTATAATTTAAGTTTAATCTTAACACTATTCTAGCCGTTCAGGTTTTTAGATATCAAATTCGTTTCAAAATCACTAAATTGTTTTCTTTGCTTTTTTAATTAAGATTTTTGATATTATCTGACATTTTACATAATAAATTACGGAGCTCTTGTTCGTCTTCCACCTTTTTGTTTCCAATTGTATTTAAACTTATTACTAAGTGATCACAGGTCCGATCAACATGCAGAGAGCTTTGGATAAGGTGAATGTTTGGTTCAAGAGCTGTGGCCTTTGCATAAATCCAAGTTAAACAAAATTGACACTATTTACTACCAAGTGCAAGATATGCAGTTTTTGAATTTCCAAACTAAATGGACAAGTACTGGCATTATCCTCTAGTACAAAGTATCTTGGAATAGTCCTTGATTCTAAGCTAAACTGGAATTTAAACGTAGATGAGTGAATCAAGAAAGTCTATATAGCCTTTTACGCTTGCAAAAAAACCTTCGATAGAAGATGAGAACTTCAATGAAAAATGGTGTGGTGGATCTATATAGTTGTGGTATGTTCTATCCTATATCTATGCCATTGATTTGGTGCTGTCTAGACAAAAATGGCAACATTTTAAAAGTGGGTGGAGTGCAAAGTAAAAGCGTACGGTCGTATCTGGACTGCTTACAGAAAACTACATAGGTACTCAAGCAGTTTAAATTTTAGTGTCATTAATAAATTATTAAGTTAATCCTTAAATATAAAAATATTTAAAAAATTCAAAATTCAATTTAAAATAGTTTAATTACTTACTCGTCTGGATACGGTGGTTTAGGGAAATTCAGTGCATTACACTCGTATGCTGCGAGCGTCACGCTCGCAATATGTGGCCCCAGATACAGCAGAAATGTGTGAAGACCTGTACCAAGTCCGACTGATGATAGGACTCCAAGTCCTACCCAGTAGACAACAAACCAGGTATTTGTACGAATCAAGTCGATCAGTAACTGATGACGTCCGGGAATTTTGTAAAATACACATAAAAGTGCTACTAATACTAAGACACCGGCCAGGAGCACTCGGTGCTGAACTAATCTGAAAGAATATGACAAAATCAAATCCATCAGAATCCACGAACGTGCCGAGGATAACAAAATTTTTAACTTACTTTTTTCCATAAATATGTGTCAGCATTGCACACTCCAGCATGCAGTACTTCATTGTCTGGATAGGCCTCCTCCACAATACGATTTTTTCTCGCTCCTCCTTTTCCCGCTCCTTATCCTTGGCTGACTGTTTCCGGACAAACGACGGCGCTGTGCCATTTGGGGACCCGTTTGCCCCAATCTTTGATGCCTTTGAAGAGTTTTCCATGTTTGATTTTCTTTGGCTGGTGCTGTTTTCCAACGAGTCCTGCTTCTGTAATTGCGACATTTTTACGCCCAGGCGCTGTAACTGCAAGACAAGACAATGCGGGGAAATTTAGCTGCTGAATCTACTCTACTCATGGATGTGATGAATTGGAAATTTTTTTTTAAAAAAAAGCACGTATTTGCACAGCTAAGTAAGCAACTGGCATTGGATGCAAGTTGTGCAAGCTGCAGAGGTCTTTGAGAAAAACAAGGCAAAGCGACGGTTAAGCCCGCTTCGAGAACAGGGCCGCGCTCAAATTAAACAAGTTTGTTTAAATATATATTTATTAAAAAAAAAAAAACAGTATGCGGTAGCGATGTTATTTAAAGACCATGGCACATGTTTTGTCTTTTCAAGTTTTGAAAATAAACAATTTATAATACGATTCTTCCTGCACCATGAAAAGCAAATTTGTTTTAAATTTTACTAATATCGCAAAATTGCTCAACAAATAAACTCTACTAGCTCAGTATTAATTATTCGTAAAAGTAATTAATTAATTTACTTTTTTAATTAGAATCAAGTTTTCTTAATAATTTATTTTGAGGTTATAAGTTATTTTACTTAAAATAACACTATACATATTAAACATTTTCTTGCTCGCTCTTCAATTTGGTTAATTATTTATTTCTAATTTAACAATATAGCCTCAAATAGCTACCGTATTAACAATTTTGGTCCTATTGCCGCCTGTAGTCGGCATCCACTATATAATCTCTGGATACGACCGCTGCCTAAAGTTGACATTCGCGCTACATTCTCCGGGTACGACCGCCGCCTAAATTCCGATTGAAATAACCACGGCCAATTGTGCCGTACCGCAAAGGTTAAATAGCACATAGGTTTATATAACTAGTGTCACTCGTCGAAACATGACAAATTGCTTAACATCTTGTTGATCAGAATACACCGAACCGAAACTTTCAGCAATTACAGCTGTGAAGAGATCCCGCGCAGTCACACAGCGATAGGGCAAGTGGTCTGATTTATCAATACATTGAGTTTTGTGACGAACAATGTAAACATGGCAAAAATTTCACGGCAGCTTTCAAACTAAAGCTTCTATCGAAAAAGTATTTTCACTCACGTTTACCCCTTTTTTTTCTTTTCAATTCACTCGACTTATTACCGCCTTTTTTAACAAAATATGTAAAATGTTTGAGTTTGCACTGTATGACTGTTTGACAGCTGCAAGAAGACTTGGCTCTGGAAAATCACTACAATTTCGTATGGAATTAATCAATATTTTTAGTCTATACGAAATGAAATGTCTAAAAGCTGAATTTTCTAGAATATAGCGTCAATATAAATTCTATATGATAAAGAACACATAAACTCAAATACAAAAATACCAGTTGTAAAATAATCATTTCTTTTGGAATAATATCTAATAATAATAAATGGAATTTAAATGTAGTATTGAAAAAGAATTTATCCAGAAACTAGCATTCGAGTTTATTTTCTTAATTCATTTTTTATTGTAAATGTTCTAAAGTTGATTATAACTAGCGTGCACATTTAGATAAAATATTGTTAAATTTTTTGAAGATACTGTTGTAATCAATTGCTTATTTACTTTTTACGATATATTAAAGTATAAATCTTATTTAGTTTTTATTTCTTTTGCATATTATTTTAAAGCTGAAATAATTACTTATACACCTGTCAGATTTATATACAATACCGATTGTTTAAAAACTAGAAATAAAAATATTAAGCTGGAAGAAATTTTCATGATTCTGTTTTTGTATTATTCGATTAAACAAATCCAATTTTCCATCAACAATTATTTTAATTGAACTGCTTTTCACTTCAAAGGTTGAATGGAAAATAACGAAAATTGTTCGGACAGTTGATACGGTCCAACTTGAAGAATACTTTATTCCAAAAGTCATGCCCAAAAAACATCTATTTCTTAACGAGTCTGGACACAACATAAAACTCAGAATTAAATTAATCCGACGTGATTCGACAAGTCGGGCTTTTTTCCAGCTGGGTTGTTGAAGGTTACAGAAAACGATACAAAGATAATTTTTCGTTTTTAGAGACAACAAAAAATGATAGTCTATAATAAAGTAGATTTAAAATCAAGTAGGGCTTAGAAAAATTTCAATTTTCTTCTAAAGTTATATCCCACTAACTTTAGGATGACAAAAAAGATTTCTTAAAACAAGAGTTTGCAAGCAATCAATTATAATGAATTAACGGTTGAATCAAGAGCCAGTTCAATTGGATGAAAATTATTGACTAAAATGCATTAGTTTTATTTTAGAAAATTTATATTCGATCGAATCTTTCCAATTTAAAAAAATTTTCAGACAGATATTCATCCACGAATTCATTCTTAAGATAACCAATAGTTCTAATGAAAAAAAGTATTATCAACAAAAAACCCAGACATCCTTGTAAAAACCTCATTATCGCTGCAAATATTCAAAAGAATTTGAAACTCGTCTGCAGAGCGATAGTAGAAGATTGCGAAAAATCTCGGAATGTGTTATCATTGGTGAGCTCATTAACATTTCAACTAAGATGTTGCTGAATGAGTTCTTTGTGGAGCACTTCACAAGATCGCAAAAATTCCCGAAAGTCAGCCAATAAGTTAGTAAGACAAAGAATATGTGACTCATATTCATTTCTGAGGCTGGTGAAAAATCACACACACACTTTGTGGTGCTCTTTGAGTTTCCCACTTCCCTTTTTGTGCTAAAATTACTTTCTAGCTGAACAAAAAATAAAAAATAGAGTATGATGGCCTTAATGTTCCAACTACGTCGGCACCATTTATCCAAAGCAAATTCGTTTTAACCGGGGAAAGGCATTGACTATTTGGTAGAAGTAGATTGTAATTTTTCTCCGGCTCGTCGGTCCCGCTTCAGTTAATTCGAAAGTGACCACTTCGAAATGGAAGTAAAGTACCCCCCACAGCGTTTAGTTTAATCACCTGATCGGTGAAACAACACCTGAACGCTATTTGCAACGTTCTCTTGAAATATTTCCTCCGCCGTCTCTCTATGTCCGAGCAAAACTTCTTTCTGTAGAGGATTTTACTTTACCTTTAGCAAGTTTCCGTCGCCTTAAGGTTTTCTCTTTTTCCATCAGTTCGCGCTTTTATGCCCGCATCAGCACTATCAAAGCGTTGATTGTTGGCTTTGAACCCATGTTACTTGCCGCAGAAGCCCGATGATGGACCATTTCATAAACGAGTAAAACGTTTTGCCAACATAACGCTTCAAGGTAACATGAAGCTGCTAATTCACGGTTGAATTTTTAAACAGTTTTTCTAAATTATTTTCTCAAGGAGAAATGCTTACCTTTCTTCTTATCATCGCAGAGATTTAATGAACCTTCAATTACTGTTACGAGAATATTTAATAGAAATGTTCAATGTCGAAGATATCTAAAACAGATACTTTGCGGAACTTTTGTTTTTTGGAGATGCGAATTTGATCTCATTTCCTTTGGAGTTTAATTTTCTTTTCTTTGAAGATCTGAGAGAAATGTAATTTTTTCAAGAGACCTTATTTTTGGTCCATGGTAAATTGGTGATGGCTATTTATCAACCCACCTAGATAATTTGCCAATTCGACAAGCTAATTGGGTTGTATATTATCCATGCGTACATATACGCCTCGTTAAATAGATTCGTGCCGAATCAAAAATTGCCAGCATTATCTTAAAGGAAATGTTTAGCTGCAAGCCTCTCTCTTCTTCGTCACAGATTTGAATTTCAAACGAATTTTTGTTTATCGGGCACGTGAATGGTTTAATCGCGTCTTGTTATCTTTACATTAATATTTATGGTTCTTAAACTTTTCTTTTTGTATACTGAACATGTCGGATTAAAACTTAAAATAATTCGATTTCATATCAATGATTATGAAAAGTTATGCACACAAATTAAATTTACTGGCCTTTTATAAAAGATTAGAGATAATCGATTATCTGCTCGTGTCTATTAGCTATATATGTAGGTAACAAACCATTATTCATACATTGGAGAACTTTAATGTAATAACAATTTGTGTCGAAATTTGTTGAAAATTTGTGAAAATAGGCGCAAAACATTTTCCAGTAATCAGGATGTATGAAAAGTACAAACATTTTATCAACAATATAATATTATACCCCTTTATTACACAATATTTAAGATTTCTGATGTTTCAGATCAATAAGATCGTTTTATTAACGTTTGTACGCAAGTAACTCAGACATACCAAAATGATTACCACGGAATTTGCACTAAGGGTAGGGCAGTAAAGGGCATTTTTTTTTTAAGCTCGACATTTTAAAAAATAACACAAAAAGTTAACTTTTTATGCAAAATTTGTTTTTATTCGAAAGACCAATTCACAACATTAATATTCGGAAATGTCTTCGGGCATATGGCTATCGGGACTGTTCTTGACGAAGCGAATTCTTCTGGTCCAATTTTGGGTAACTTTTCCGGCCAATGTCAGCTGTATGTCACAAACAACACCAACAATGTTGGCTCCAAGTTGTCAATTCTTGCTGGTTTATCAGCATAAACCGATGAGTTCACGTAACCATAGGAAATAGTCTAAAGGTTTCGGATAGCACGACCTTGGAGGGCAAATTATTTATTATTATTGATTAGTGGGAGACAAAGGCACTCTAGATGCCTCTAGATAGCAGCGCGATCTAGAAGGTGTATCCTTCTATCTAGTACCTTCTTTTTAAACTCCTTCTATATCAAGATCCTTGAAGTAGGCTATAGACTATATATGTTCGACTGTTTCTTCTTTTTCAAGGCAGAAGCGACATGTATTATCAATCTCAACACATATCTTTTTGAGGTGGTACCTTAGGGCACAGTGTCTCGTAAGTAGGTCGGTTATGATCTTTAGTCCCGACTTGATTAGCGTGAGAAGTTTCATCGTCCTCTACTTGGCCGATTTATTTACAGGGCCATTTCTCGAAATCACATGCAGCGCCATCCTGCTGAAACCACATCTCGTCAGGATCAATGTCATCCATAATTTTCAAAGAAATATTCATTGATCATGGTCAAGTAACGATCTTCTTTGAATATAACGCGAGCTATTGGGCTTATTACCAAACCTATTAAGCCAAAAATGAGCGACGATTATGTACACCATAAAAATCATGAAATTGTCTATAATCTTGTCTATAAATCTCGAAGATCGATTTTCAAAATAAATTCGGTTAATTTTTAACAGCCAGACTATACTGAACATAAATATTACATAGAGCTGTCAACATGACAGCTCGGATTGATAATTGTTCCTATAGGAAGTTCTATCTAAACTAAAAAAACATCTGATCTTATGGTAAGCCAATAAATACCAACCCGATATCAACACTTATGCATTCAAAGACGCCCGCCAACAGGTTAAGGACGACTTGAAGTACGGGCTTTTCAGAAGGTCTGACTTAGGTAATATTTCATATTGAGTGCGCAATTGTAATGGACCATTATAAATTGCTGAACTCATTCAGCGAAAATTTAATACTATTGGCACTGGTTTCACAGACACATTGTGATTCATTGCCTGTTGCTAAAAGTTTCTATTCTGAAAGTGTTAAATTTACGGCCGGGCCAAAGCAATGTCTAATCTCAAAGAATTTGTCAGATGGTAACATCACAAAATAGCAATCTCCACGCAGTGTTTATTTTCATTGTATTTTTTTTTTTATGTGTATAATTTCCGGCTCGTGTGAAGTTAAAATTTCTTTTCTTTTTATCTGAATAATTTGTGTTACAGCATAGAAGACTATTAAGCATAGTTGTTATTTTCACACAAAAGCGCTGCAAATTCCAATTGCTGCGCCTCTTAGACAAGCAAATTAGAGAATTGTTGCAAAAAATCCACCTTCAGCCATACCTTGAGGAGCATATCCGAAAATATCCTGAAAGGTTGCTCGCTCCCGTCATCATTTGGGGCACCGAAACCAAAGTCATCTCTGTTCAGCATAAACATTCTTCTGCGTCGATCAATTAATTGTGAAACGCCCGATTGTTGCAACATTCTAATCAACAAAATATTTAATTAAAGTCGGCCTGATTACTTTTCTGGGCGATCAAAAGAGTAAACAACATCAACAAGTTCTTGGCGCACACACCTCGTAATAAAGATCTCTATAAGATCGTCATTCACCAGCCTATATTTATGATATATCTTCAACGATATTCACTGTCTGTTGTACATATTGGCATTCAAACTAAAGATATCACACCATCCCTGATTACGACTTGTTCGCGAGTGTGGATCACCAATAGCGCGAATGCGGAAGACGTCGATTACACTTAAAGAAGCGCCGGTGATCTACGCGATCAAGAACACCACATGACCGAGACACACAAGGTTTTCTTCTCAGATCACTCAAGAAACTAGTGGAGCAGAAGAAGTTCAGCGAAAGATAGACCGGCCGGTTTCTTGGTCATTTCTTCTTAGGTGCCACACACGATCGTCTTCATCCTCTCTTGTATCTTTTTGTAGCTATTTTTAAAATTGGAACGGAAGAGTACAACACCACGCGGGTCACAATTGACCCTCTCGATGAGACCGGTATCGTTTTCGCGTATTTTTCGCGAAAAATTTGAAACGTGGTATATAAGTATATAGTAAATATTTTTTTTTTTTGAGGGGAGAGGAAGGGGTATTCATAAGTAGAGCATAGCGCGTGTATTTTATTTGTATGCCGTTGAACCGGATCGCAAAAAGCTTCGCCCACTTTAAAGTGATAATTGCGAATCCTGGCCTAGGAGTCTGCTACGACATGCGATTGCCAGGAATGCGAAGTTCTAGTCCGGCTTTTTGGCGCGTTTCCATCTTTTGTCATAGCTGCGAGCTTTGTATCGGTCCACACGCATTATAATTTTGATAAATAGCGCTGCAGCTAAGAATGTTGGGCAACACCTTGAGTGAATAGAATCAGCCAAATAGACCCAATAATTGCATGATGTCGTGTAGAGGAATGGCAACTGTGTAATAAAAGTAAAATAGCGCTGGAAACGGACCATTGACCTACTTTAACTTAACGACTTAACGATTTAATTGAATCTGTATTTGTAATTTGTGCGTAGTCATAGTGCATTCACCGTATAATGCGTGTTGCCGGTACGTTTCTCATGCACAATAAATCAGTTGTTAGTTTTCATTTTGGTGTTTAATAAAAGTGAGTATCATCTCACTTGCTGTGGCCACGATGGTTACTTACAGTCGAGAATTTCACGGTTAACTAACTCTTTCTGCATCAGGCTTGAGTTACGAACACCGGCAAGCAAATTTGCATTTTGCTTGTGGCTATTTCAGAAAATACTTTCACTGCTTACTGCTCAGAAATCTTAATAAGCTGACAAAGAAATTTTCTTTGTTCTTTTTGTAGCCAAAAAATTCTGAGAAGCAGCGATCGCTGGCTGTTTCTTAAAAGATGTTTATATTTCAACCGAACGTGAGCCATTCATAAAATATTGATGAATCTTAACTGTGGTAAACATTCAGCTTTTTTCGGAGGGCGAATTGTTAGTACTGATTTCATTGTAGTAGACTAAACCTTATTTTAATTTTATTTACATCAAGGCCAGGTAGCTTTTTTTTTCTTCTAAAATTCAAGGACTCGGGTATTTATAATTATATTTTAAACTAAGTTAGTCTTAAAAAAATAATGTATTTTTAGATACTTCATTTAATGTCCTAAAATTTACTACCACAATCGGTATATGAATTCAGTTATTTCGATTTTACGTCTGCCATATTGATTTGTTCCATTTGTTACTTTAAAAATCAAAATACATAATCATAGCTTATAGGAAAACTAAATATCAAATAGTCGCCTTATAGCTGAATCAAGTGTAAACGATTTCAGGAAAAGTTTTGTTAGGAATTCAGCTATAAAAAAGACAGAGGTGAGATGACAATCAAGTTACAATGATAAATAGGAATTTTTTTTACTTACAGTATCAAACGATTTTACGATTTATTGTAAAGATAGTCGATTTTGTATTGAATTAACTACGGCACCTTAAAAGATAGTGTGAATAATTGTGATATCTGCAATTTGACTAGACACATTTTGTAAGAATAGCCAGAATACGAAATTTTAATTAATTTCAATTCAATGAATGCTACAGCAACCACGACGCTACTATAGATCATGTACTGAATGCATGAAACCGACTAAATAGTCACCATTAGAATTTTATCCATCAGTATATTAACCCAATAATAATAGAGATACTCTAGCATTTACGCATTCAGTTTTGCATTTTCAATTTAAACAATATGCCATCTGATAGAAATTTTTAAGTACATAAATAAAAGATCAAACAGACGGAAAGTACTCAACAGAACATTTATGTAATCCTTACATTGAAGTACATAATAGTTTAAAAAAAACTAACGCTATAAAGAATTGAATGCCGATAATGCGGCTTATGAGCGTGAATGCTATACGTCATATTGCGTCACCACGAAAATGAATGTTATAGCATTCACGTCCCCGAACGTGTTAAGTCCCTCAGGGGACTCATTTAGGACCTCTTCGTTTTATTGTACCTATTTACGACAGCTGCTTGAAGTGTACAAAAAGTTCCGTCAACGATATCAAATTCTTTCTTTATACGAGAAAAATTCACGACTCCCACTTGGTTAAAAAAGATTTTAATATATTCTTAAGAGTGTATGTTTTTTTTTATTTATCTCGATACGATATCTTACAGTTTGATTAAGCTCTTTCGAAGCTCATTCTATGACGGGTCTTTTGTATTTGTAATTAAAATGAGATTAACATTCATAGTGAACTATCGCTAGCTGAAGCAAATGGACTTTAGAAAAAACATTATGCAAAATTGACTGTAACTTTTTTTTAATCTATTAGCAGGTTAAGGTTGAATGTTACTAAGATCGGTGAATTGTTTCAAATCTGTGTACATAAATATTATTACCGTATTTTTACCCTAACTCTCTCAAAATAACCTTTAAATCGGTATAAAGTATAATTTCTGGGCGTGTTCCTTTCTTTCAAGTTACTTAATTACATGATATATTAAATAAGAAACGCAAAATTGTGTCCATTAATGAAAATTGCAGTAATAAAAATACAATTGATACTGAAATATCTCAATATAAAAGTTCTTTTAATTTCGGCGCTAATAATATGCCCTAAAAAAGTTCATTGTTCTTTAACTACAAAGACAAGAACGCGGACAAGGGCATCCAAGGTCATGAAGGTCGGTTTCTCTGATATTACATATCTTTAAAGGTTTTCTCTAATAATTATAAAAATTCATCACTAAAGGAAAAATCATCAACACGACAGACATAACTCTGCTGCCAATATGTATTGCTCTTGTTCTGTAAATAATATCAGTTCTTTATAAATTACGGTTTGATGTAAATTATTGATGCCAAACCAATTTCACGGAGAAATCATGAGTTTTATTAATTAAATTTCTATAACGCGTAGAATATGTATAGAATGTCAAACATTAAGTAATGGGAAAAAATCGCTTTGATCAGAATAATCATGGTTTTTATCGGAAAGATTTGTCGTTCTACGACTGTAGAATATATTTTGAATGGACTTCAAAAAGTTTATGTGTGCGTATTCTCTAAGATTTCTGAATCGATTTTTATGCCCTACACAGACAGCACACATAAATTACTAATTACTAATTTAGGTGCTGTCTGTCATGGGCTTATCATTATTGTGTCCGCTAAAGAACGAAAAACTTGATCATTTATGACTTGTTAAATTACCATAATTTTTTGATCATTTATACTAAGATTTCAGAATCTAGAATTCAGCTGATTTTATACTTCTATACCAGTTGTAACATTATTTTGCACTATCCATTACAAAGAATAAGAAGAAGAAAAGCACAAACACTATTCAATAACTTACAGCTAATGAATGATGATTAAGAAATTGCTGTCTGTCACCACTTCATTGATTAATAATTATGAATAATTAGCTAATTATTAATTTAGTGTGCTGTCTGTCTAGGGCATTATGAAACTTAATATGTTTGGTTCGTTATTGTTCAATGTTGGGAATGGAACAATAATTTTTAAAATAAGTGGGCTAGTTTTAGAATTATCTACAAGAAAACTGTATTTAACTGGTTAATCTGTGCTATTTTCGAGAGACGGACACCATTGATCAATTCAGATATTGCTAACAGACACAGACGAAAGCTAATTTGAAATTATTTAAGAGTTAACCGTGATCGCTAGAAACTGTGGGTTCAATTCCCACCAGAAACTCTGTTCACAAAAAATGGTATCACAACGGGCTTATAATGGCCTAAGTGTGTCTTCGGACAGCCGTATTTAGCTACATCTCTAACCGTAATCGGAGTTTATGAAACAGTTGAATTTTTATTTAAATTTTCTATTTTAAATCGTAGTTAGGGCAGTTCATTTTTGGAATGGGGTGTGATTTAAATGGAATTGTATTGGTGTTAATGATTTGCTGTTATGATTAATTAAAAATTAGTAAGAATTAAATGTTTAATGATACTATCCCTTGGATTCGTTCCTCATTTCGAAAAAAAAGCGGGTGCCGTACTTTAGGTGGAGAAAAAAAGAAAAAAGTATATTACTTCTTCAACCAAAAAAAAAGCTCAACTACGCCACGTGTAGTGTTAATTTAGGATGAAAATTAAAATTTAAGACCGTCATTAAAACAAACTATTGCATTGTATTGTAGAGTGCATTATTAAAGTTGACATGGTGGAGAAGCATGTGGAGGCACTGCTATGAAGCTTACACTTTAAATTGTTTAATCGCCATTCAATCGACATCGAAAATGTTGTGCTTGTAATAATCAAATTGAAATGGGTGTAGTTTAATGCTGAAAAAATATTTGTGGCCAATTTGAAAAAATCATGCTTTATTTATAAACATTTCAAACTACTACTGCAATTATTACAACTCAAAGCAAAACAACATAATGACTAAATTGGCAAATTAATAGTTAGAAAATAACAACTTAATAAAGCGAATGGCTACAACAGAAAAAGACAAAATCTGAACACAACGAGATCTCATCATGCAAGAGAGAGCTAAATGGAGAAGCATCAACCAACCAAAAAACGCTCACGAAACCAGCAGTACATAGTAATTTCAAAATAATTTTTTTGTTTGAAGCAATTACCAATTCCATACGATTTCCGTTGGTTTTCTGGCCACGTTTTCTGCACTCGATCTTCAGCTGTTCTTTGGTTAGTGTTGCTAGATAAGCATTTCGTAGCTGCTTCTCGGTTAGACTGTCACCAGCGGGGGTCCCATGACCATGGCTGTTAGTATAATTGTTAGTGGGAAATGAATTAGATGAGGAGGATGCTGCCGTGGAATTGTTATATGCTGAAGAATAGCCGGCTGGCGCCGATGGTGATGTCGTTATAGCAGAATTAGATGTCGTCGCCCCTTTTAGGGACCCTGGCAGCGATGCCGACAAGGAGAGACTCCCCGATTTTGTATTGTTCAGTAGAACCTGGGGCGCACTACTTGTTGTTCCATGTCGGAGGCGTCTTCTCGATGGCATATCTTTTAAATATAAAAATTTTGATAAATTCCTTTTGTCTCAATAGCGGGAGAGGGTGTAAAATAAAAAAGAACATTCAGTTGATAAAAAATATGGAATATATGTATATATGTAAATCACTAACCCTTCGCCTGCACATGGGGTAGAATCCATCCCAGCCATTTTTGAAATGTATAACCATTTTCACCAACGTCGATCCTCGACGTAATTTTTTAGATTTAAATGTTATATTTTTCTAAATATGATGAATGGATCCTGAAGTTTGATAGTAAAAATGTTTCCAAATTTTTTTAAGTGAAACTTCTTTCGCCGTTTTAGGCACTTTCTCGGCTTAGTAAATCAAAATGTTTCAACTTTAAGGCATATTAATGTAAATCCGTACATAGTGGTTTTCAAAGCCACTATCAAAATTTCACAATTCAAGATAGGCTTATCCAGTGACCAAAAGTCCAAGGGATTCCCAATATCAAAGGATTTGAAAATACGCAGCAAGGGGTTTTTGGTTTGCTGATTTCGAATCAGCTATAGACATTTTCAAATTCAAGATGGCAAATCTTCTATGGTACCAAAAACCGAAAATGGACTACTTATTGGAATTGGAACTGTGTAAAGAAAGAAGAGAAGATAAAATATGTTCTTCTCTGCGATAATTAAGAACAAAATGTTATACTCAGTTTTAAGTTTATTATATTATATTATATTTACTTTTAGATGGTTGATAAAGAAAAAATAATTTGCTATTTACAACAAAATTCGTTATAAACCAAAAAAAAAAAAAATGGTTCACCCATATTGGAATTTGTTGCGTAACTTTTATTTTTCATTACCACTTTAATTCGATTGTCATATTTACTAATTGTCGGCTATTTTCTAGCTCTATAGAGTCTCCAATATCTTGCATTTGAGAGGGCAATTCCTCTATATTTCTGAAGGGTTGTTGGAGCATCTTACAAATGAGAGTTGATGATACCATCAACAAAATGAGTGATCCAAGTCCAAATGATCATAAAGACTATTTTACTTTACAAGAATATAGCAAAATAGTCTTTATGATCAATTGGATTTGGGCCACTTTCAAAATAAACGGCTCATATAGGGACTTCTGGTATAGCTAGATAGATTTCCGATAATAATTTTTTAGACATTAAGAATATTAATTGGATTTCAATAGTGCTATAATCGAAAAAAGTTTCACTTCAGTCGTAGGGCCGTAAAGTTCGGAGTTTCTTTTTTCTTAATAAACTGTGAGTTAAAGACGGCTGGAAAGGATTTTATGGTACACGATATGCAATTGTTAATTTACAGCGAAAGTGTACAGACAAAGGGGTAAGATAGCAAAGAGCTGCCCACATTCAAACCAATAAATAATAACAGAGATAAAAAAATGAATAAGAAATTTTTTAATCGCATTCAGTTTTATAACAAATTATGATTATCAATTGCATATTTTATTTACAGCACTGCGACTCAAAAGAAAAAGCTCTTTTATTTAATTAGAAATGAGAATGTGTATTTTCGTGCCCTGTGCGCTTTCCCCTGAGTGGCAATGTTCGAAAATATCTCGCTCCAATTACGCACTTAATTTGCATTGTGGGGCGCTAATGTGTACGCAATTCGGTTTATCATGCTTTCATAATGATCTACAGTGTAGTATGTGTCATCTACGCCGAATTTAACACTCATATGCTTCGCAAATTCTATCTAAATCTACGTCATGTTCTTGTGTATTCCTTTTTTAAACAGCGTTTATTGCCCTGAAGATTTTACAACAATTCAAAGAAGCTTCAATAAAATTTTAAGTCATTGGAATTAAATTTACATACAATTACCATTATTGTGTTTTCTATTGCTATTCGTGTTTCGCTCTTAATTAACTTTAATTTCTGTTTAGAATATGTAGTAGAGAGTATATAATAAAGTAATCAATCAATAATGTGTGAAAATGTCAAGCCCTTATTAGAGATAATAATCTGTTATCAGCATTTAGTAAAATGTTTGCGAGCCGTGGGAAATTCCACAACCTCATTGTTTACAAAAGTACTAAGTTAACATCAAATCAATTGACGATTTTATTCTTGATTGGGAGTTTATAAGTATAAAATTTGAAATCTTTGATTTTACACCAGAAGTATTATACTTCATAGCACACTCTGAAGAGTATGAATTTAAAAAACCGCTCCTGGGAACGCGTTTTAGCAGCCTAGAGGAGATAATGGAGATGTCGAAGACGGCTCTGATGGCCATACCGAAAGAGGAGTATCAAAAAATTTTCGAGGGTTCGATCAAGCGCTGGCATAAGTGCGTTGCAATTGATGGAGAGTACTTTGAAAGGGATAGTATCTATTTTGATGAATAAACTTGTATTTTTAATTTTCTGTATAAATTCCTGAAACTTGTTGATCAACGTGGTATTTGTTTTGTGCATAGCTAAGTTAGGATCCATTAGGTGGTACTACAGTCAAGTTATAAAAGCAGACCAACATCTGCCGGGCCAGCTAGTATATCAATCAATTTTGGATGACGCAACTTTAAGATTTTCCAGTCGAATTATCAGTTTTTTTTAAAAGAATTGATGAATTTATTAACTTTTAATAGAATAATTTATTTTATAGATAAAAGTACGGTGTCTTTTTCTTTAAAACAATTGCAATATTTATGAAGATTTACAACTTTTAAGGGAAAAATAAAAGTTTTGCGTCTCAGCATTATAGAAAAACAAACAATTTTCATTCGTTGGAACAGTGTTTTTCACAAGAACACACTCACGGAATCATGAAGCAATCCAAAAACCTGATAACCATAACATAAAATTATCTGATTTAACCTGGTCTATTATTATAACAATAATACTATTAATATAACAATATTAAGCAAATTTAGAGACTCATACTCCTCAATTGATGGCACTAAATCAAAAATATTATGTGGGGTTGTTGATTTTCAAAGAATTATTCAACGGTATCTGATGGAGTATGCGAATTAAAAAATGTTTACGAACTTCCGTGTATGAGGAGGTACCCTAAAAAATTAGTTAATTAAAGAGATGAGCAAATGAAGGCATTATAATGCCGTAACATATGAACGGACGAACATGACCAAATTATATTCGTAAGGGTTCTACAAAACCCTAAAAAGATCCAGGTGTTGATACTGATATATAAATAGATGTTTTATTTTTTACCTATATGATTTAGATCCATAGCCGGACAGTTGAAAAAATAATACAGCTAATATGTTATAAATAAACAAAACAAATTATTTTATTGAAAAAATAGAACACTGATGGCAAATTAGAACTTGCAGTGCGCATACCGTAAGGAAATTAACAATGAAATGTACAGGAATATAGGGTTCGGCAATCGACTGGTTTCTTTTTAAAAGTACTATAAAATAAACAATGTTCAATATTTTTCAAAGTATGTTGATTTATTGAAAAGAGTAAACCTTCCGATTGGTTATGAAATATGATTTAATTTAAATGGATGCTGGCTTGGCAGTAGCTCAACCTGCCAACCAAATTTTGCAGGACATTTTCAATGGTTTGGGATCCTATTTCACGAATAGCTCGATCAATATTGCGCTTAAGTGCGTGAAACATTTTTCATTTTTCATTCACACTGTTTAGGAAACACAGCATTCATTTTGGAAATAAGTGTTAAATATTTCTCAATTTTTTGAAAGCCAACCAACAAATAGTCCACCATTTATATTCAAAAAAAATCGAAAATATATTTATGAACCGTCTGTCTTTCAAGAGATTTAGTACCAAACGATTATTTGCGATTTGGGCGTTTAGTTACTTAAAAACGTAGAAAATATAATTGTAATTGAATGCCTTAGTACTATGATTTGACACCAGATAGCGGTGATGTTTATTTTATGCTGTAAAAGAATGATAAAAGGGTATAAAAATCTTGAAGCAATGACTAATTTCGAAAAAGTTAAATTGTTTCCCCTAGAAAAATCGTTTCCACTTTGCTCCTTCCAAATATACATATATTCAAAACTTCAGAAAATTAAACAATGTAATAGAATTACACAAAATATGCAGTTTTTTATAGTCTTTTCTGCTAAGCATTTTTGTACGAAACAATTGCTCTACTTTTTTTTTCAAAATTCCATTGCGAAGTAGAAAAACTGCAAATTTCTGGGTGGATTTATAATTTTGCAACATACAATAAGTTTAAACGTGCCTAGAAATTGAATAATATTTTAAAAACAAATAATATGAAGGAAAAATTAGAGTTGATAGCTCCAAGCCGTTTGCTTTTTCCTCTTACAGGTGTGTGCGCACACTGCTTAAAATCGCTAGACACAAAGTCCATTGTTGGTATAGTCGAATAGGGGCACATTTAAATGCATGGCCTTTTGATTTCTCGAAGTATGAGTCTGGGTAAAAAAGAAGTTTTAGACAGGTTATTGTGCTGAAAAAGCACTCTTTTGTAAATGGAACAATAAGTTATTTCTTTTGTTCTATTTAAGGAGTTGGGTTTTGATTATGAAATCAACATAATTAGGGATTGTTGAAAATCAGCAGATGCTACATTCCACGCTGAAGTTGAAGATTAAGTATGTTGAGCCAAATTGCGCTTGTAGGTATCTTATCAATCTTATCATTATCAAACACTGGAAAGCACCAGAATTTGGCGAATGTCTTTCGCATGTTAATTATCTAAAGTGGCAAACGCGGTCGCGATTAACTGGTGCTTCATACACATGTAGGCGCACCCAAATTATCGGTGGCCAAAAATCGTCACTCACTAGAGACTTGGGACACTAATTCGGGCATTATCACGTGTGATAAAGCGCGGCATGTGCTCGGTTCCAGTTTCTAGATGAAGTTTGCACTTTCTGCCGTCTGCCACTAGAAATGGGAGCTCCGGGCGGACAAAGTCCGACCACTCCGGGGGCAAACAAGTTAAACTTGACTGGCTCTAGTGCTAGAACTTCCTCGAATTAATCACAATCAGCAGCAATTCGCTTGAGAGACATCGCTTGAGCTTGAGGAGACGAACCTATCAAGAGACCCTCGCCCTCCGTTCTGCTGGAGCGGCTCCGAATTGAAGCGGTATCGATTTCGACACTACCCAAAAAACTTGTATGCTCTCCGGAACGGAAATTATTGGGTCACGTCATGCCAGTCGGACGGAGTCAACAAGCGTGGAAGAAGTTTGTTTTGGGGCGAAGGAGGCTTGGCATCGATTTTTCGAAGAACCGAAAGGGAAAGAACCCTTTTATTGCGAAGGGGACCATAACAGCGACAGATCTGAATGGAAAACCGGTCAGAGGGATTCCGGCGACAGGCGCTTCTGGGCTGGTTTTGGCACCGAGAAGGCGAATCGATAACTCGCGGACTTCGGTGTCTGGGGCACTTTTCCTTTTCGCTGCCGCAGCCGCGAATTATTGGATCATTATCAAATCGAATCACTTACACACTCAGCACGATTGCAGTGGTCGCGCGGGGACTCTCCGCGACTCTCACTGACAACTAGCGCGGAAGCAGCGGGCGGCTCGGGGGAGCTGCTGACTGCTGTAGCTGTGCACGAACGCGCGACGTGCGATCACCTGATCGACCGACGAAAGCAGCACACGTCGTTCGATACGATGGAAACCAAGCGGCCCCTACGTGGCCTTTCCTGGCGTAAAGCAGCAGCCCCACGACTAATTGTCTCCTTCGGGCTGAATGAACTAGCGCCCCAATCGGGGAGCTTGCCCAGATTCTGGGCGATTTGGACCCCAGAAAACAGGGAAATTACGGGGGCGACTACAAAACGAGACTTTTACCTTCTGTCACTGGTGGCTGGTGGGTCCTCTTCTGACGTACGCACGGGTCTCAGCCTCCGAGTTCTAATTTGATCGGAACTTTTATGTTAATTAGGGCAAGGGAAAGTAAATTAGCGCTCCTCTCGTGCGAAGGAAAACTCAAAACACAACAGAGAAAGAACCCGCACTCTTCGTCACCGTGCCCGTCGTCGTCGTTGTTTCGCCTTCGTCTCGCCTGTCTCTTTCTACTGTCAAAACACTCGCGGATGACTCGGCTGCATGGCCCGCAGGAAAGAGCATGCGTTGCCTGGCCCCTCTAGCGTGGGGGAGGGAGCAGACAAAATTGCACACAGAATTTTCTGCAAAAACAATTTATAAAAAAGGATATTATCCGCGAACAGCACTCACACAGGCACTCGCGTGCACGTCGAGGTTGAGATTTCTTTTTAATTTCTGCACCTTCGCGAGCACTCAAAACTTGTTTGTGGTCTGTTGTTTTCACGGCCGGCTCGAACGGTTTTCGCGGCTTGAAACACTCCGGACGGTGGCTTGTGTCACTGTGATGTAAAGATGGTCAACTTGCGAATCGGGGGCTCTGGCTGGTCTTGTTTTTCCTCACTGGTGTGTCAAGAAAGGGCCATTTCCACCTTTCGCCCGATTCCTCTCTACCCGCTGACTACACTGACGGCTGTAGCGATAATGAATGACAGACCTTTGACATTTCGCACCATCATAGCTGATCTTAAGGAGTAGATGGTCACACTGACCATGGTACATTAACAGGTGGAAGTTTTTCGCGTGAAGCATGCGCCATCTGGATGAGAGACTTTCAAGCTGTCTCGTTTTGGATAACGAAATTGAGCGCGCTTTTTCACTTTTCCGCAAATTAAAAACAAATTATAACTTCAGCAAGTCCTGTTTAAGCCACCTCTAGCGGCCACGCGTGGGCATTTAGGACTTTGGGCCCATTGGAACTTTTGGCCGGCATGCTAAGACCTATCTTTATGCAAAGTTTCAGAAAGATTTACAGAAAGACCATTTTTCATGTATTTCCTGCGGGGTCCTTTTAAGGGTTTACACCACTATGAAATTTTCAGAAAATAGTTTTTTTTTTGGCTAAATAAATTGTTTATACTTTTAAGAATATATTAAGCGTTGAAACATTCCACAATTCAAATTATTACCGAAGTTATAGCAATTAGAGGTGAGCGCGTCAGGGAGCCGACCGGAAACTCAGGTAGCGTTCGGACCGTTACGGATCTATCTATCTATCTGTAACAATAATATAATTTCTTTGGGAAGATTAAACTAATAGTAAGTAAAAAAAAAAATTCGCTTTTAATTCGTTAACGTCGAAATTTTTTTCTTTCACGTTTTTCTCGAAATTACTTTTTTCAAACTGGTGTACACGATATCTTCAAATCTACTCAACCGATTTGAATGAAATTTGCACCACTTATTTTTTATAATATTACCTAAAGCGTGACGAAGGATTTTTTCGATTGGGTTTCCGTATTCAAAATTTATATATTTTTTCAACTTAAAATGTTGATGGAAATTCGAGTTTTTTTTTCAAACAGCTGTCATTTCTCCAAACAAAAATTTTTTAATTTTTTCCCCTCGTCACGCCTCAGCTATTATACTTCTGAAGAAGCAACTTATTTATTTATTTTTTTTTTCGGACAATTTTGGACGGAGAAATCATGTACACCGTCAGCAAGAATTTTAAAAATAGGGTCCCACTGAGCGACTCACATCTCCGCCATTTTTAATGTTTTTTTTTTCAGTATTGGAAATTGTTTATAAATCTATTATATGTATACGTAAAATAAAGAATAATTCATATTTTTAATGGCCGAGTCAAAAAAAAAAGTTTATTTTTATGCCTATTTTTTCGAGCGTCCGGATGGTGTAACCCCTTAATATCTATGGTTGTGCAGTTAATTTCATCTTTGCAGAACAACACATAATACCATAATTTAATTTTATATTTTTTCAAGATTTAATTATCAATGTAGAATACTATAATTATTGAAAATCAATTTTTTTTTGTTATGTATACTTTAATTGCTTAAAGAAAAATTAATTTTTACGAATTGTTCATGGACTCAGGGTAGTTTAATTCTTTAAGCAAAAAATGTGCTTTTAACTTCGATAATTTTATGAGCTTGATTATTTTTTTATTGATTAACTTATATTTTTGATGTTAGTCTATCGTTTGATTTTTAACGTATGCTGATTTAGAAAAACATTAAAATCTGTCTTAAAGTACCGCCCGTTTACAGTTGTGTTTTCGGAGTCAAGGTTTTTTTTAGCGTTTTTGCTATATTATATAATAGCGGGGTAAATTATTTGATTATTTTTTTTATTATAATAGTATGGTTATAAATAGCAAATTAAAGCAAAATCTCACTAAGGGAACAACAGCCAGCTTAGCACTTGCCTTTAGATTTACTTCATTTGACCAATAAGTCGTAGTGAATAAAAACAAATTGTTTTACTTAGACATAAATTATTTATAAAGCTGGTTTGCATTTCAGCTTAAAAACGTATTTTTTAGGTTTTTACATACGTTTATTTTTATTCATCCAACATTCCCTAGAGAAAGTTTTTGCTGTTCTAATGTTAACTCTACTTTAAACTGTTCCAACTTTTAACCATATCATTCTTTGATTATTTTCCCTCAAGTTTCAATTTCATTTTACATTTCTACACAATGCCATCGCAGAGATCCCTTACTGAATTTAATTAAAATTTATTTTCCAACTCTATTCACATTTTGATGAAGGAATATATATTTTATGATTATGTTAAACCCAGGCAATAGACTTTTTAAAAGTTTTTCGACCTGTCTGACCGCTTTAACTTTCCAGTAGCATCTTGCCGTAAATGCAAAAAATAAAGGGTCCAATTTCCTTCGATCCAATATCTTTCAAATCAAGCCGTACTTAAAGTAAGCCGAAGATTTAACCCGCTTAAGGTAGAACTCCCCTTAACGCTTACCTTCTCGATGTGGAAAGTGAAAATTGAATCCGACAAATCTCTTCTCGGCTTCCGTCTTTTCATACGCACGTTTCCTAAGTCAATTTTACATATGTACAGACTATAGAATTTGCAATAATTTCGTTGAAGACGCAGACAAGTCTGGAAGAAGGTTGGTGGTTGGTGGTTCTCACTTATCCCGAAAAAGAATAATTCAGCACCTCGGGTGGTTTCAATTGACGGAAGTCCGTGCTGAATGAAATCCTTAGGTTTTATGTATTAAAGTGTTTTGTTATATGTAATATATGTTTGTACAGAACTAAATGCCTTGAAATAATATTTGTTATATATGTTTTTTTTTATTTTTTATTTATTGATCTCCTTTTCACTGAATATCTGATAAAGAAGTAAAAATTAAAAAAAAAAATGTAATGCTTTTAAATATATCCCACCAAAAACATTGTGTAAAAAACTAGCCAAGTCTCGATGGAGCTGCTTGTTTATCTCTAAAAAGTAATGAAATCTAGACAAAGTCGTGCCAAATCTAAGGTTCCTTACTGCGATTTCTTTATTATTATAGTTAATGTTGTGTGACTTGGCCGTTGAACATTCTTTATACGTTAGTAGGTACAAGTCAATTTTGTTTACACGTAATGTTATATCTGTTGTAACTACCTATGTTTGTTAAGCGAGATAATAGCCCATACTGGTATTGGTAATTGAAATACGCAGCTTTATCAAGCCTACAATTGACTGGTTATTGAATCAACGTTTTCCAAGTGGCAATTTTCCATCGTCAATGGGTAGCGGTTCTGGCGACAGATTGGTGCAATGGTGTCATGGAGCACCTCGTTTTATACCCTTGTGTACCCTTCAACGGCCAAGTCACACAACATTAACTATAATAATAAAGAAATCGCAGTAAGGAACCTTAGATTTGGCACGACTTTGTCTAGATTTCATTACTTTTTAGAGATAAACAAGCAGCTCCATCGAGACTTGGCTAGTTTTTTACAGAATGTTTTTGGTGGGATTTCACTTCTTTTTGTAGAAACGTGGGCATATTGATTTATTTTATTAGATTTTCGTATTTGACACAATTTTTTTCTTTTTAGGAGTAGTTTTTTTATTATTACAAATCTTTCTTTTCTTTTTTTCCGGTTCTGATTCTTGTACAGTAGCAACAGTTTTTCGTATTGCTAGATTAAATTAGAAGATGTGTCCCACTACGCTGGATTTTTGCAATGATAGTCGATTTTTTTATGTACCAATAGTAGAAGGGGGCATTACCATATCTCTAATACAGCTGAGACCAGCTGAGGGTTCTTCATCAGATACTTCAGACCTTCGATTTTTGACATCAAATGAAGCGGCCCACCAAGTTGAATATTTTTTGTAAAGGCGGTATGTCGATCTCTAATAGTTTGGTTGGGCTCTTGTGTTTTCTAATCAGGGTCACCAGGTACTCCAGATCTTCGATTATCCTAGTTTTTATAGTTTTCCCTTTATGTGGCCATTAAACCCTAACTCTGTACCAAATTTCAGCTCTCTGAGTTTATGGGAAGTACTAGTTCTATTTTGATGATTATGAGTGAGTGAGTGAGTGAGTGTCATAAATGCGAAACTTTGCTTTCGCTTAACTTCGGATCTAAATGACCTACAGACTTGAAATTTTGGATTTTAAGTATGTGATTATAGCTTACTGGATGACGAAAATTTCTGCGTTCTGGTCTTATCCAGAGGTTCTCAAATAGGGGCCTGAAAATGCGGCGAAATGGTTCCAGTAAAGGATAGTACGGCAGTGTTTGCTTCGCGCTCGACTTGGCGGGGGCACTGCCGTGCCCCCAGATAATATTTGATGAATTTGTTATTATGTATTACTTTATTATATTAACTTCATTAAACACATTTTCCCTGCTTCTGCACGTCCCGCAGCTATTTTGGGTCGGATTATCAGTTAAATTTTTATGAAGGATTCTACATTCGTACGAATTCGGTAATGTCGTGAAATTTTCTTGTCGGCTGAAAATTATGGGTGAAATATATCAATTTTACGGCATTGGACATTTTTTGTCGGTGCTGAAATTTTATTAAAAATTGGATTGCTCTGACTGCCTATTAGAGAAAGTAAATCCTTTCCCCGATACTTCAAAAAGATTCTATTTTATTTTCTGTTGTATTTGAATTTATTTATGTTTTAACAGCGAATGCCCGCATAATTTTCATTAAATTTTCCCACAGTCTCCCGTTTTCTCTTATATAGTAGTATTAATATAGGATGCTTTTAGTTTCGAATTTCAAAATGGCGGATCCACTAAGGCGTATCGAAATTTAAAAACTCACAAGATTCTTGTAAAAATTGATACAAAGGAGTTTTAGAACTTTCTGATTTCAAATATGTTCTATACATTTTGAAATTAAAGATGGCAGATAAAATATGGCAGTCCGAAGTAGCTAAACTTTACAAAAATAATTATAGAAATGTAACATATATCTTTTCTAATTTTAAAGTTTTGGTGTCAGAATTCAGTGAAGTGACTCCTAGAGCCACTAGAAACCAATATTTGTAAATGAGCATCTACCATATTGGTTTCAAAATGTTTAACTTCTCCATTTTGATATCAGAATCGATATAAATGACCCCCAAACACAAATGTACGAACTTTTATTTACCATTTTGATTCGGCCATATTGAATTTTTGATTTTCGATATCGGAGCTGAAATAAGTGACTAAAAAAACCTCACATACCAATTTTTATGAAAATCTGATCAAATTTTATATTCTTGGTCCGCCATATTGGATCAACCATTTTAAATTCCTGAATTTTGAGAACAGATTTGAAATCAGCAACACTAAAAACCTCTGTATACTTAATTTCAACCATATCTGACAGTATTTCGAATTTTGGACTGGTGCCTTTTGTTTGGACATAACCTAACAAGTGGGGTACCGTTGGAAAGGTGCTCTTTTCCTCTTTTCATTGAGTCCTTGCTCGATGTCCTTTGGTGTATATGTATTTTACAGTGCGACCGTCGTGTGGCGAAATAACATATTCAAAGTGCAGGCCAGTGTTGCAGCCTTCTTAAAAATTTTAGAAGGGGGAGTAAAGCTAGTTAACTCAAACTCTGAAATTTAACTCGTTCTTTTGCATGCGACGCATTAACTAAAATGTTCTGAGCTTGATTGATTTTTTATTTTTATTTTAAAATTGATTTAACGAACGATTTTGTTCAGTGCAGTCTTTCTGGAATCTTTCCGTTCAAGTTTCAAGGAGTATAAAATTCCGCGCTCAAGGAGCTCAAGTGGGGCACTATAAAATTCCCCGTCCCGCCAGGTCGCTCGCACGCCTTCCCTCGAGGGAACCTGGAGCACCTGGTGCAAATCCCTTCGTCGGAGCCGGTCGAAAGAAATATCAAGTTCAACTGGCACCTGCGCTCCGAATTATGCCCTGCTTCCGGGAGCTGGGAAGTCGCAACGACCTTCCAAGGCCCCACGCAGTGAAACGGTAAAACGTAGATACATTACACCTGGGGTGAGCCAGTGCACCGCAGTAGCGCGGGTCTGGGGCTCCCCGGACAATCAGATTCATCCATAATGGAGTACCCGCGTATTTTGTCCTCTGCTGCTTCGACACGTGATCAAGGACGCCCGCCCCTGCTTTTTTGATGTTTTTTTCGGCTTCTTTCAGATTGTGCAAATTTGATGAGGTGACGGATTCGAGTCGGTGAATGGGGCTCCGATTTGATTGCCGCCCGGACGAGGGGCTTTGTTCACCAGCGCTCCGTTGAGCACAAAGAAACGATAGGAAATCAGGCGATAACCTGTGGGTGATTATATTGGATAAAATGTTAAGGTCAGGGTGGTGTTGGGAGGGTTTGGCTAGAACCAACCCAACACGACGGGCCGTTGACATTTTTATTTGTGTTCACACTACTAGTGGTTTTCTTAAGAGCTGTTTTCTTTGCTTTGGTTTAAGGTAATTAAATACTTAGCTAAATGCAAAAATTGCGGGATAAAAGCGATTTTTTTACCATTTCGAATAATTTTTCAGTTCTGGAGAGAAATTTCGGTCTAAATAATGCACCAATGTACGCAAGTTTTGAAGAAAGTTCATGAAATGGGCATGCTAATTGATAACACAAGCTATCTTCGTGTTCTTCTGAGTACGCTCAACCGAGAATATTACTGAAAAATATCGAACAGTTTTCATTTTATAGTATTTCTTAAAAAGAAACCAACCGATGGCTCACCATTTATAAATTGTAGAAAAACAAATATATATGCTGAATTTATAAAAAACCATCCGCCTGAAAGTGTTGCAAAAACGACATATGTACTTTGCTTCACTCCTTAATTATGACTTTTCTTAACCCCTTAAGTGGAAATGACGAGTTTCGCACGCAAAGATTTTCTGTGTCAAATCTGACTTTGACAGGGCACACCCGCCGCATATTTAAAGATTTAAAAGCCAGATACATTTTTTCTAACTTGTAATAAAACATTATTATGATATTTACTATGAATTTATAACTCCACGCATAGATTTGCGCTAAATTTAATTGTGTGCACGCGCACGATTCTTCGAAAGTAAATCGTAGGGCAAAGGGTTAATTTATTTATTTAGTTTGTAAACCACCTACGTCAGTTCTTAAAGGTTAAACAAATGGCTACTAGCTAATGTGTGTGCTATATACATATATGCTTTGTTATTATTTTTCTCATTAATGAATCAACACCTCCATAATATATGTCTTGAGAATAATCACACTATCTTTCACCTTAGACCCTACTCATCATTTCAGCAATTTCATACCAATTAGTACCTTTGCTCTTTTCCCGAAAATTTAATTAAAACCCTGGACCAGTTCCCAACTTAACCAACTTAAAGTGTACATCGTCGAAGTTTTATCCAGGTAACCCGTACAAAATTTAAAAGACAAACACCTGAAGCCGCTCCAGATAATCTAAAGCACACTTCCATATCCATAGACATCGCATGTGGTGCCGGGGGAGAAAATATGAGGAATCATCCGCCCTCCCGGCACAGCGCCCCAAAATCCAGCGATTGTTCCCATCCGGGATGCTCGGAGGGCAAATAGACTTTACTCATACTGTTTACCCACGTACCCGTGAGCGTGGGCTGTTAAACTCATGTGATTTAGCCGAACTTCTTCTTATATATGCCAGTTAAAATCGGAGCTGCGTTCGAAAAAGCTCCGGCAAAATTAAAAGCTATGGGGGCGCCATCCATCGAGGGCTGATAAGATAAGTCCCGCAGGTGCTTCGCTGGGAAACCGGGTGCTATCCCGCCACACACTTCGGTTCCCGCCGACAATGGTTCATCTTCGCAAAGGCTCTGGATCTGGGTCTATTTGCCCATCTCTAGGGCTAGAGGAGTGGCCGAACAAACTGTCGAGCTCGATGGGGAAAAAGATACTCGACAAGGGCGACAGTGATGTATCTATCTATCTATCTGTTTATTGGGGGGATCTTATCAGCGCAGGCCGGTTAATTGTCAAATTCCCCGGAACTCCCTTGAAAATATCTTGTGAGATAAAATCGTCCAGGAGAAGCCCGCTTTGTGGACAGGTTCTTGTCCTGCTCCATTGGCGTAACTTGATTTCTTTAATAGACTTGGGGACTGTAGCTCATAAAGCATTCGCCCATAATTGTTGAGCTTCTTGTCAAGACCTTATTTTTCCACTTTTGATTATAGCGATTCTTTTTATCTTATTCACCTGAAAGAAAGCACGGAATTCTACACGAGATTCCAATCAAATAGTAGGTATGAGATTCCCTTATATCGAAATTTTTGCTTGTTATCAAACGATTTCACAATTTTTCATTTTATTTGATACAATTAAAACATTTATTGAAAAGTATATCCAAAATGTAATTGAATATAAATGATGGAGCTAGTAAAGCTGTAATACCTAAGACTTTCCTTATAATTTTCCTGTTAATTTCAAGTAATGCGTTATATCCCCTAATTTTTTTAAAATTTTTTATCCAGTAGTTTTGGAAATAAGAGGGAGGCGGGATGCTTTATTTCCACATATTTTTCAGAACACCTTTTTAAATATCTTATATAAAATTATGAATTTTTTTTTTGTAGTAGCCCTTTTAAATGATACCTTGCATAATAACAAGAAAAAAAAGATATATAAAATAAAAAAAAAAATCTATTTTGAGTACTTAATATGCCTCCTCTTTAATTGTTATATGAATATTTTAAAGTGCCAACTAGTACAAAATATGTGGGTTAATAAGATGTATTACTATGCCAAATTTCGAGTTTCTCAGTCGCATGTTTTCTGAGATAATCGGCTGTGAAAGACAGACAGATAAACAGACACGCGAGTGATCTTATAAGGGTATTTTTTTTTTCTTTTGGGGGTATGAAAGTTTAAAAATTGATAGTAAAATATATTGAAAAATACCGTAATTTTTTATACCATATGAATATTTTATGAAGCTTAATACTATTATATCTTCTTTTAGCTGGTTATCGGTTTATCGCTTTATCGTTATGCATTCATAAGTCATGTTTTTCAATAATAGCACCAAAATGTCACAACTTCGAAAAATCAATTCAAATTGATAATAGTTGTGTTCTTTCTGATTGAATCTGGAATTTTGGATCACAACAAAACATTTTAAATTTGCTAAAAGAATATAAAATTGAATTGACTTATGCCCTTTTTGTGTCAAAATATGAATCTCATAATTTTTTGAGTTAAAGATTGCATGGATAGAAATCATGGCAATTTGATTCGTTTATTGCAAATTTTGAAATTTTTGCTACGGGTCCAGATACAGATTAGATCATTAAAAAAACCCAGCTAATGATACAGAATTTACAATATACTATATGTATTAACATTTTTTCTGTTTGTACACTACTTTTCAAATTTAGAATGAAAACTAATACTCATCAAAATAGGTTCCGATTTGGATACTACTATCAAAATTTGTTTGTCAGGTCTGTGCACACAAAAAGAAAACTGTTAGAAGGACTTTTATGAAACTTGGCATAGTTTTGGGTTATGCCCTGGGTTAAGATTTAGGATACATTTTATCCGTCACAAAATTCCCATACAGTTGAAAGTTCGATTTGAGTATGCGGTATTTTGGGAATTTGGAATGTTTTTTTTTAAATATATTTTAAGCTATTTTATTAACCTCTTCCAAAAAATCTTAAAGTCCACGTGAACAAAGTCGCGGGTACAGCTGGTTTTAAATAATTTTTTGAAGAATAAAACGTTGAAGAGTGTATATTCGTTGCAACCTTTATTAATTTCACAGGCCAACAGTCGTTGGTGCCTTTGACCAAACGTAACTATAAAACTTGTTAAAGAGGCTCATTTTTTTGAGATAAATTGAAATAAATAAAAACACTCTCCTTTTATCATTTTGTAAAATTGTGGCTTGTTCGGCAATACATTTTTTGATTTTCTTTAAAAACTTCTTCATGGAAAAACTTAACGAGGTTATTAATTAATGGTAATTTATAGTTATATATTAGGGTTTAAGTTTCAAGTTCCTGCTTTGTTCTATTATTTTCTTACGACTTTTCAAAATATGATTTTCGCATATCTTTTTAAATTTCTAATCCTATTTTTCTCGGAATCTGAAACTCAATAAAAATGTTCATTTACGAATTCGCAATTTACTGAAACAATTCTATTGTATAGTATAATAGTGATCTAACACGCTTTCAGATATAGCGATAAATATTTCAAAATTGTTGACTTTAGTGTTTTTATTGTATGTATGTGTATATCAGGCTTGTACAATAAATAATTACTTTGGTAATATTATTCCTATTATTACCATTATCAGTAATGGACATTTTGTTAAATTACCACTAATTAAATGGTAATTGCAATGCTGGTTGAATTATTTAATTGTAATTAATTAATAATGAAGCTTTTATTACCATTACCCATTACAATGGAAATTGTAATGAAGTAATTGTGATTGCGCAATGAATTTTAAGTTCCCACTACTTTTGTCGCATATGAAAATTATTATATTACTTATTTTGAAAAATTCAGTTAAAATTAAGAGTACCACAAAAATTTCAATTACTCGTAATGGTAAAATGGTAATGGTAATTGTAAGGAACATGACATGTACTTCCATAAAGAGAAGGTTAGTACTATAGATTTTTTGGAATTCTAAGTATAAAGTATATTAAGCATGTGTCGATATTATAGCATGTTCAATATTTGTTTAACTTCATAGCAATTCGGGGTAAATATTTATTATTCGACCACACGATTTTGTTTATTTACTTCGATAATTTTTGGTGGAGTGGACAGGATGCATTCCTGTGAGTCCCAGATCCGGATCCACTCTGGCACCTATTCCTGTTTGCACCAATAGTCCTGTTGCCGTCGTATTTATCAACAGGCGCCACTGAGTGTGGGTGGTGCCGGTGGATTTCTGGAAGTTTGTAAAAGCTCAGGAGTACTGCGTGGAGGTTTCAATGGAGATGGGGAGGCATGGGGAGCCCCAGTCTGAAGCTACCCAAGCGAGAAGGGTCTCTTGTCGTCTAGCCTGGCCGTGCGTTCGACTGTCGAGTCAGTCGAGCAACAGGCGCCTCAGTATTCGGATCGATATATGAAATTCGCTCATATATATTTAGTATAATCTAGATTGAATCGGGCGCTAAGTATCTTCTCCTTTGTTCCAAAGTGGTGTTATTATTATAGGCCCAGAGTCTAAAAACGGTGTGCTATTTCGCGGTGTGCCAAATGTCATGATTGACACTCAATCGCCCAACTGTGATAGATAAAGTGAATTTGTGCTTTCGTTTAGAAGACAACCAGACGTTATATCTTATCTTCCTTCCATCCTCTTTGTGCGACCCTGATGGATTTCCGGAATAGGAACAACGACGGCAACAAGTTTGTGTGCCCCAATGATAGACAGCTGGCGTTACGTGCTAAGTATGTAAATTTATCATATTTCTTTTATTTTTGTCGGAGAGGGGAAAAAATTGTCTGTCTGTTCAACAGTCATTTTTAGGACTCTTAAAAATTGACTTGTACCCAGCATCCCTACGGAGATTTTGTGCCCAATTGGGAAATGGAATAGGAATCCTTTGGGAAAGCCACTTGATCAGGCTTCAGTAAATTCCTCGAATTGAGGATCTCCACTTTGTGGCTGATGATGGTGCAGCTCATCAACTCCTACCAGGAATAGGGTTAATTAGGCAACAACTCTTGGGCCTATATCATGTAGGGCACTATCGCTGCTGCTGCCGTCGTCGTCGCCGTCGATGTAGTGCTGCTTAGGAAGATAATAAGTTGGGGCTGGTTATCGCTGAATTAATTAAAGTTGAAGTTGGAGCCTATTGCGAGGTTTGGTGGAGTGTGCCGATCGGCTGCGCGGGCGGTGGCGATGACGGCGACGACGGCGACATAGAGTGCGAAGGTTATGGGACCGGTGTTAGGTTTCCATGCTCCAAACGGCTATTAATCATAATTTTGGTCGTCCTTAGCTGAGACTCGAAAATTTTTCCATTCTAGATAAATACGAGCCGCGTATGCATGTAAAGAAGGCTCACGGCCGACGTCGCCCCGCCCCTCCGTGGAACACCTACACCCATCCAACCCGCAGCAGATTGCCTCCGTCGAAATATAATTTAACAATGCTAAAGGGCAAAAGGGTGAGCTGTGGGGTGGCGTTTGTCTAGTAATTACACTTGCCGGCTCAGCCTCCCCGGGGGAGGGGTCGGTGGGGATCGTAAAAGATAAACGTGTGTGGATTTGTGCTATTTCGCCGCGTAGACGAGTTATACAGCAGCGCCTGTGGAATTCCCATTAAAGTAATTCTTCCTCACGTAGCAATGTTGCGAATTCTTCAGGAGCTGGTTATGGGGAGTCCGAGCGGGCTCCCGAATGCCTTTCTTGCACGCAAAAACTTCCACCCTACCGAATTTCGCCCCCGCCTCGGCACCATGGGGATCGGATGGGAGCAAAAAGCGTTTTTGAACTGAAAGTGATAAGCAACCCTCGCCGACGGGTAGTTTTTCGGACCCCGAAGCTGCAAGCAAGCTAGAAAGTCGTGTGAAAATGTGCTGTGAAGAACTGGTAATAAATCAGCGATTTCAAAATTAAATGACGTGTACATGAAAACATTAATAAAACATCCTCGAAGTTTAAAAACATTCAATTGAATTCTTCCCTGTAAAAGAAAAAAATTCTAAAAAACTGTTTCTTATTTGGCCTTCTAATGTGGTTTCCTCCCTTAAAAAATGAACTAGAAATTTTGTTATTAAGATTTCCCGATTTCGAAAATATATAATAAAAAAATTAAATCACGCCAAAAAAAGCCATATTTTAGGCCATAATTAAAATTATTTTTTAAACACTCACTGGACATCGCAGGGGTTCAAACGTAGCTCAAATGAAAGTTTTAATTCCGTTGTGCTAAAGCGCACATCACGTAAAAAACTATTCGACAAATTTCAATGAAACTTTGCCGGTTTATGGTATACCTTAGCCTAAGGTATACCATAAACCGGCAAAGTTTCATTAAAATTTGTCGAGTAGTTTAAGTAGTCTAAGCGGCTTAAAGGCTTGGTTATTATCTCCAATTAGAATTATCAATATCGTGATAATTTTTCATAAAAACCCAAAAATCTCGAAAACGGTGAGTTTTTCACTAAGGTCATATTTTGATATTCTGCTAGGTCATGACCCAAGCTACCATCCCCTTAATTTTGGTGCACTATTTCCTGGACACCCTGTATGTACTACATTCTAATGAAAAATATTTTTATATAGTTTATTCTATTTTGAGTTATTTTATTCTATTTTGTAAATGTATTAGAAATTTAGGTGAGAATTTTGCGAGAATCTTGCTAATAAGTCTTGGTCTTGGTCTTGTTCATTAAGACCCGTCAGATTGACGGCTACTATATTCCTCCCTTGAATTAATTGTAGTTTTCAAAGTTATCTCTTAAGATTAATGCCAAAACTTATGAAGATTTTATTTTGCGACATATTCAAAAAGCTTTTCCATTTATAGTTACCAATTCTTCAGAGTGTTCGAAGCATATTACATTAAAGGAGCAGAATAATTATTAAAATTACAAACTTGTGCTCCGGTAGTTCTAGTGTTAATAGCGATTCCAACTATACGATTAGAACTATGACTTATGATATTGCACTCACATAAATGTGATCATTATTGTTAAAATAACTTAAAAATACTCTAAAAATACAAGAAAGCTTCGAGAGAGCAAGCATTTTCCGAACCTTCTGATTTTATGCCCCTTTTTTATTTTCCTGCGAATTTTTGACTGCACTGAACTATATCCCCAGCTGTTTTATGTGCAATTTGTTCTATTACTTTGAGTAATACAAGAAACTATTGCTACAATGTGCTTGCTTTGCTCATTGGAGTGTAGAAAAAGCAACTTCTGTTATAGATTATTTAACCATTATTATGTTAAATTTGTCTGCATTCTGTAGATGAATTTTTGCCGTAAGCTTTTACTAAATATGACTACAGATTGTAATAAATTTACCTAATTCATCGAGTTTTCTGCATTAAAACGTGTTTACATCTTGTAGAAAATGTGTCTACATACTGCAGTAAATTTGTCATTCTGTAGTATAGAATATTTGCCTACAAAATATAGAAAATTATTCTACAATTTGTGAGAAATTTTTTCTAAATTCTCTAGAAAGCTTGCTTAAAAAACCTATGTGAATTATTTATAAATTGTGGAATATTTGCCTATTTTCTATGGACAATTTAGCTAAAAAATTTCTTGGGAAATTCTCAGTTAAACATTTAACATTTTAGCTTCAAACTAGAAAGTTTATCATTCTAAACGTTTCGCTTTTGATTCAAAGTTCCACCTAATATGTGGAACATATCATAAACGAAAATATTTTTGAATCAATTGCTAATGTGATTACACGAAAATTAGGAAGAATGTTCAGTAGGGCTGGCAGATTTTCTTGAGATTTTTTTTTTTTTTTTTTATAAAAGAACATTTTATTGGGAAGATTTAAGGGTACAAATTAAACAGACAAATACCAAGTCGTGATCTTAGAAATTATATCAATGTATAATCGAAATGTATCTATCCTTGTACGTAGATTCTCGACTCGTGATATTTTTAATCCCAAAAACATAGGTGTTGTTTGACTTGTATGTTTGTCTGTCTGTTAATAATATGTATATCATTTCGGAGAGAAAGTTTAAGGTGCAAATAAAATATATACGAATGCCGCTATATTGATATCTTATAAAAATTATGCAACCTCGAAGAAATTGAGAATATGAAATACATTTAATAGTAAAATATATTCCTGAAGTGAGATTTACAATTTTGGTCATCCTCCATCCGCCATATTTCTTATGTGTAAATAAATATCTTTTAATATCCACATACATAACTGCGTATTGTATATTTCAAAATTTTTTAATTAAATGTTCATAAAAATCTTGACTTCAAATAAAAAATGCTATGATTTATATGACATATAATATGACTTTTTTTTTAAATATAAAAAAGTTTACGCTATGAATAAATAATAATTTGATTTAAAGTAAAAAAAGCTGTGCTTTTCCATTTTAACAATTTTAACAATTTATATTTGAAATAAAAACTCATGTTTTTTGCATCAGTATGTTTCCATTATGAATTGAAAATTGTAGACTTTTCATTAATTATTAATAATAGTTTTCTGGAATTAATTTAAAAAAACGTTCTTGAATTTACACTGATTTTTCTCTCAATATACCCTGTAAGTTCATTTGATTTTTTTGGCATGAAAAACTCATTCACCAAACAAATTTTAATAAAGTTTACAAATAGCTAATATTTTTAGAGCTATAGTTGGGATTCAAACTTTTATTTAACTTACGTTTTGAGTATCTATGGAATTCCATTATAAAAAACAAAAAATTCGAAAAAAATTCATTTTGTAAGTATATTTTTCTCGAAAACTTTTTTATATTAATGAATAGGAAAAAACATTTCGTAAAAAGGGAAAGAAATAAGTTAAAATTTATAAACTACTCTAAAGTAACATGTGAACCCATATGGATGATGAAGAAAACTGCTTAATTGTGTGACAAATCACTGGCATAAAATTCCGTGGATTTTTAGTAAAAATGGTACCTACTTGCTATACAATTTATTTTATTGTAAACTCTGTACCATTAGAATTCATCTATATGAAATAACTGATCGAAATTCAATTTTGTATGGAGCACAGACAATTTTAAACTCAAGGTAAAACACTTTTACTAGAAAAGATATGGCTACCTCTTAGCATAAATAAACTTATATATTCCACGCCTATGTAAAGTTACTGTCCGAAGGATTTTATGTTTTCTGTTCCTTAGGGATCACATTTCTGGGTAAAAATAAAGAATAAATGTATTTTGTTTAAGTAAACCACGTATAAATGTAAAATGTAATAAAAAATGAGATACAGAAATAGCGAGGTAATTCCAATAACTCGGAAATTACTTTTCATAAATCCAGGGTTTTCCTTTGAACTTATTGGATTCTACGGGTATTCTTATTTATTATGTCAAATTGGAAATGGATAATGTATCCTACATACGGCGGTTAGAGAATTACCGAATAATTCAATTTTACAGAGAATTTATACGAAGAACAATATCAATACAAAGAAAACACGATTTCAATAATTTTTATGTTATATTGTGTATTTCGTAAAATTATTTCCGAACAGAGTTGAATTATGCTGGGTTTTATGATATGAATGATTATATTATAAATTAGGGTCTAGGCATGCCCCATAAAACAAATCCCTTAGATTTGATCGATTTTTCGTCGCCCGTTTTCATCATCTGGATTTTCCTAACTCTAAGGGTATTTGAAAAATTTGGTTGTTCGTACTCAATTTTGTTCACTATTTGGAATATTCGGATTTATCGCAATGTAATGATTCCCTCTAAACTATTAATTTTCAACTTTAGAGGGAAGCCTCACAATGGCTTGGAGTCAAAAAATCTATTTTGTTTTAAATTTTTTTCTTTTTTTAAACACATAATGTATTATATATGTATTTGGTATGTTTAAAAATCTCCATATCAAAGTTAACAACAATGATAAAATTATAGCGTCCGAAGAGAATGCAGCAATCGGCATTTTTCTTAACGTAGGTTTTCTAGATTATAAGATATGAACTGCCTGATCCTACATGAATCTTGCCAGAAGAAAGAACTAATTAATAAATCTTGAATGCTTCTTAAATTTATTAGATAGCATTTTAGAGTTTAGGTTCGCCTTTTAAGAATATTAATTCATCTTCCGTATACTGCACTACTGATACATGCAAATTTCAACATACCGAAATTCAAAATCAGCGTTTCTGTAAACCCCTATATACTGATTTTCATGAGAACACCTTGAAGTCAAAAATTTGCCATTGCCATTCTAAAATTCTCTGAAGTTCTTTTAGTCGTGTGTCTGTCGGTACGTAATTAAAAAACTATTGAATTGATCGATCTGAAATTTAAAATATAAAAACACATTAAATGTACGTACAATTTACATATTTTTTCGCTCTGTTTAATAATTAATCTACGTAAAATATGTTTTATTTACAGATGACTCGTCTCGGAAATAAGTTTTATAAGAAAAAAAGTATTAGGGTATTAATTTAATTAAGTAAATTTCTGTGCTCGTATTTACGCAGTGCTTTTAAGTAAATACACCATCATAACATGCCATGTAAATAGAGTATTTTTATGTCATACAATATTGTTGCATATTCTGCCATGACAACAACCAACGAAATAGTCGAATATCGTTATACTTTTAAAATTTACACTTGAATAATAATACTCGACCCTATTTAAATGCCCTTAATAAAATTAAATTTTACTTCCCACATTCATAATATAGTTTCCAATAACTTTATTAATTTTTAAAATTTGTATACATAATTCAACTCCTCATATATAAAAAAAGAATCGATCGTTTTAAACGTTTAACTTGAGCAATGAAATTTTCTTATTTTCCTGGAAAATTAACAACTCTGAATATTATTTTATTTTCTCTACCTTGCCAGAATGCCCTCTGAATATTGTTTTCAAACTCTTATGATACGATGCTCCAGAATAGATAGCGTCGTTTCACCATCAATTACAGCTGCTTTTCTAGGAATCAGATGTTTGTTTATAGAACTGTTGCTAACTTTCATTGAATTACTGATGCAAACCATACTTTTTGTTATGTATAGTATATGGAAATATGCAACGTGGTATTTTATTTATCCTTCATGTATTGCATACTTCAAATTAGTTTGTTAATTTTAATAAGTTTTTTAAAAAGTGTTGTTACACTCTTCTCTTCAACTTTTTTCTTTTGAATCATTAAAGTTCCAGAGCTCCTTACCTCTTGAGTATTTTAACTGATTAATTAATTAATTAATTAATAATTAATTATTAATTTAATTAATTAATTAATTAATAATTAATTATGAATTTAATTAATAAGTTGGGAAAAACCGATGAAGTGCGAGTTTGGCTCATGTGCCGAGAGTTCCGTACAGATTGCTAATTTTTCAAAAACTTTACCCAACGAGACTTTAAAAAGTTTTCACGAGAAATTTCGGAGATAATGGAGGAGAAGGTTTTGATGACATACTATATATTAATATCTCTTAACCGTTAGTATGGGCAAAATAATCAATTTTAAACTATACCTCCCACACGACTGGGTAAAACGAAATTTGTTTCGGTCACATTGGATCATTATTAATAACGAGATAAAAAAAATGTTGTATTTGTTTTATATCGATGCCAAATGTATGCCACTAGCTATGAAAATTGCCGCCGTATACCATATAGACAGAGAAGTCATACTAATATAATATAATTTGTTTCATTTTGGGTACGGAACCTTAAAATCTCACAAAATCGGAATAATACTACCTACTATAAAATGTTGGAGAAAGAAGTGATTATTAGAAATTGTTTGTTTAAACTTTGAATAGCTGTTTTTAAAAAGTCTGTGCATTTTGTGATCTTTTTACTTCAAAATATCAAAGTCACGTTTTTATTAAAATATATAATGCATAAATCATACTCAATCTTAACTTATTGGACTAATATGTATACATATAAGTAATCTGTCTACCATCTGCTGTCTTTGGTTCAATATATCTCCGTTTTATCATGCCAGTCATTATACGGGCCATAATCGTTAGGACTAAAAAGATTCTTGACTTTTATCACAATAAGTCTTATTCTGTTTTACAATCGATATATAGATGTAATATATACCCGTACGTTACATTGATATAAAAGGGAATTTTATGCGTTTTCAACTCGTTTAAAAATAAAAAATAAAAGCCTTTTATTTCGTAAACAAATTTTTAAGAGAAAGTCGTAAAGTATTAGCATTTTCTTTTTCTGAATAAATTTGTTTTGAAACCTTCTTGCGGAAAATTCCACATAACATAGGGCTTCTACTGTTTTGTGAATTACTTTAGAGTTCTTTGTTTATCTTCAATCGACTCGTAAATATTTAACACCGCAAGCTGATGAAATTTCCCAAAAGACGCTCAAAATATGTAAACTTTTCGTTAACAACGGCAGGTAAGATTCTTCTATTTATAATAAGATGGGTACTTTGTTAAGGAGTTCCCCCTTTGTCTTAATTAAGCTTATTAAAACAATCGCTGTGTAAAATTTTCATTAATTATTCAATACTTTTGTCCAGGGCTGTAATAGATTCTAAGATTACAAGATTACATCTGGTGGATAGAAAATATCTTATGAATCTTATGATAACTTTTTATCTTGTGTTGTGCCCTATGGGAAGGTCGGTGTAATATGAGGTTTTGCATAAATATCATCAGGAACCAATGTGAAGAATTTTTCTTTTAAGAGGAAAGTGCTTCGTGACAAAGATTTAACTTATTTTTAGTATAAAAGCAGTAAACCAGCAAATTGATGAGATGATATAAAAGAAATTGAAACCTTCTTATTTGCACTTCGATGGGAATTGTTAAAAGGATATTGTATTCTTCTGGAATTCATCGCAATCTATTTTACTGAGAAATTGTAAATTGGAAGTCCTAAAATTCCTCTATCGGGTATTTCTGTAGTCCCACAGAAATAGATATTCGAACAATCGAAGAAGTTGAAAATATTTTTCTTTGCCTTTTATTCGTCCAGACGGCAGACAGCAACATGTGTAAGATTCAAACATCCTACATGTTGAAATTTTTAAGATACGTACTATTTTTATTTACTGCTGTGTAATTATATTTCTTATTACTAATTTTAATTAAAGAAATAGTACTTCTCAAAATAATTTTTGATTGTTTTCATGTGTAGTTAAAAGCAAAATATTAAATTTATCATTTTTCTTGTTCGTAATAATATAAGAGAATATGTTCTCAACAAACATACAAAATTATATATATTATATTATATAAGGAAAGAAAATACATTTGGTATAAGGAAAACTTGTAACCCTTATGACCCGTGTGATCCGTACCGTGTCAGCCGTATATGGTATATACAGGGTGTTTGGCAGAAGGACCGGCAAAATTTGTTGGTGGGTTGGTGGGTTCATTTCTAATTTTTTACCGATGAGACCTAAATCGTATGTGATCCGGTTACTGATATACGACTTGTTCCAGTTTATTTAAAAAAATGCCCTAAATTCCCCCTTCAAACCCTCATAACTGTTTTATTTGTGGTCACAATAGCATGAAATTATTTTTTATTGCATGTGTGATTTATGTTTTCCATCTAAACAACAAAATATGATGTAGTTTATTAACAAAAAAAGGACATGTGAACTTCCAAAATCCAGAATACAGGTAATTGCGTGAAGAAATAGCATTTTTAAAAATTGATTTTATAATAATAAGCTGCAACTGGAGAGCTTCGTTTTCTTTTATAAAGTTCCTTGGTTTACGCACGTTCGAACGATATACCACATGTAAAATAAAGTCATTCATTAAAACGATAAAAATTAAGGATTCACTGCAAGGTCCTAACAATTTGTTTCTCAATTGCTGATTACGAAACTAGGTTACGTACAAAAAAAAGCAGTGAACGTAAGCAACTATTTATTTATTTTAACTATTTTATTTATCGGTACCCACCAACCCACCAACAAATTTTGTCGGTCCTTTTGCCAAACACCCTGTATATTAAGTTAATCTTTTGTTCTTCAAATTGTGTGAATTGGGGAATTAAATTAAAGAAGTTGCAGAGATAAACAAAAATCACATAGTTTGTAATTATTTAAATACAATTTCGTAGTACGAAATATGGCTGACGTATTGATGCGATGTCTCCTCAGTCAGAGGTTTGGTTATTATCTCCAATTAGAATAATCACGATATTGCTCATGGGAGGTAAGATATTACTTTATCTATGTATACATATATACATATAATAAAACTGTAAAGAGAACGAAAAGCTAACTTCTGAGGTTATTTTTTACATTTTGTTCACCCCTTCATAAAAGGAGTAGTTTTTTCTAATCTATAGCTAGTAATAAGATGCATATGGTAGGTACCAGTGGCGTGGGGTCCATATAACACGATTCCTACCGGCTTCCCTTTTGGGAACTCATCCTATTCCCGTAAATTTAAAACTTGTTCTATGCCTGTAAAATTCCTGGAAAGCGCTCCCAAAATTCATTTCGTAAAGAAAACATGGCAAAACAAGTGTTACAACCAAAAACAACCATAATCTGTTGTTGCACTACGATGGAACCTTCCCTCGCACCGTAGCAGGTTCTATCAAGGGGTTGCATCGGGTATGAAGTGCTCGCTCGCTGCTTCTGTAAGCGGGTCTTTTTACGGCTTACTCAAGCCCACACTTTTCTCCACGAGTAACAAAGAAATCGTGTGTGATATCCTTTGCTCACTAAAAGCAAATCCTATAAGCAAATAACACGATAGAAACCGGCTTCTCGGTTGTTTTCATTTTGCATAAGTTGAAACTCGGGTCACTTCGGCGGGTGGTTGTTTATTTCTTAGAATGTCAGCTGATTCGTGTCTTCTCCATGAACGGGTGTGAGTGTAGTGGTGCTCTCTTATTATCCCTATAACACGGTAGAAAGCGGCTTCTCGGGTGAGTGGGGTTGGTTGGGGTGGGTTTGGTTATTAATTTTTTTTTTCATAAACAATATTCAGCTGACTGTAAATTTCTTTGATACTGAAGGGGCTGTGAATTGTAGGAGTGAATGCTCCCTTATTTCACAAGAACACGGCAGAAGTCGTCTTCTCGGAAGGGAGGGGTGTTGTGGTTTTGTTTATTATATTTTAATAAAAAAATTGTTAACTTGTGTCTCTTTTTGCCTTGGTGCTCAACGGACTGTGACTTATGAGTGTGTTGTGGTGCTACTTTATTACCTCTCGATAACACGATAGAATCCGGCTTCTCGGGTTTTTTCGTTAGGTTCGGCTATTCGGATGACGATTATTTATTTGTTTCAATTTGTCAGTTGAAGGATTTGTCGTGCATGTTTGATTTAAAGTGAAGTGTAATTGTACTTTAATATATAGAATTTAATTGTGAAAAGCTGGTGAGAATTTTGTAAGGTCTAGGTGGTCTGTTATAGGACATTTTAGTAGCTTTTTATTTATATCTTGTTCTCAGTCTTTAATTTTTGTTGGAAATGGCGTTACTTAGTGTTGAATGCTGCTTAACGGATTTTTTATTAGAACAGGCAAATGAATTTAATAGATTATCTTTTCAGCAAAAAAGCAGAGTTATCGAATTAGGTCGCGCTAAACCGTCGATGAAAATAGATTACAAGCGTAAGGACGGGTTTTTCAAACATTTTAATAAGTCGATTTATGAAAAATATTCGTGGCTGACCGGAAGCTGCAAATTAAATAAAATGTTTTGTTTCCCATGTCTTCTTTTTTAGAATTCTTCGAGTGTTTGGAGTCGCACAGGTTTTACGGACATTAATAATTTAGTAAACTCTTCAAGTAAGCATATTTGGTAAGTTTTTTTTCGCTATTAAGTTTCTGATTTTTGCACCGGCTTACCTTCTCAAAAATTTCACCCCACGCCACTGGTAGGTACGCGTTTGATTCGTTCAAACTTGACTAACGAGGATCAGTTTTAATTTCTTTAAAGCTATTTGAACACCTTGTAAATTGGTTTTAACTTTATACTCTAGCATTGGTAAGGGTAACGTCTATACTTTTACTTCATATGCTGGTTGCTACCTTTTCTGTAAGTATATTTGGGAAAAAACCGTCTTAAAACCGCCAGCAAACTAAAATTACGAACACATGACTCCGGCCGTCAAAGTGTTAAGATTTTATTTATATCTATATTTTATAAAATATAGGGTATCAAAATGACGGAGCCACGATGGCTAGCAACAATTTCAAACTTCATGCGATTATTATGGTTCTTGGGGTTTTTGAGGGCACTGATTTCGAATTTACTATCAAAATTTTGAATTTCAAGACCAATATGTCGGTCAAAATTTCCTAAACTCAATGGAATTTAATGAACATTTGTACAAAAGATATTTCTAGGCTTCTGATTTAGAATCTACTATCAAAATTTGGAAAATTAAAATGGCGGATAAAATTCTATTTGTCTGGTTGTAGACGCAAAATATACAGGACGGAATTTTATGAAACATGACGTAATTGTAGCTTAACCCCGGTGCTAATATTCATGATAAATGTTGTCTCCATTCGTCTTATTCCAAATTCTAAGTTCCCGTACTATTGAAAGTTCGATTTCACTATGCGATATTATACAACAGTTACAAAATGATTTGATAGTGTAATTTTTCTGTAACATATTTTAAACTATAACAAGGAAATCTTCAGATAAACGCGAACAAAATCGTGGGCACAACTATTGCGTGTAAATAATTTATATTATATCTAATATACCAATCTTTGTATAGGTACTACATCAAATTCCGACTAAATTCGAATTCCTAGATATGATGAATGTTAGACACTTTCATTTTATACTTAAAGTCCTAGAAAATATTTATTGAATATATAGTAACTGCAATAAATCTCCGTACTTTAGTGACATATGTGTAGATACGTTTTACTGTGCAGCTTCCCTGAAATGAGGACAAGTCTTTGAAAAGTGTGGATATTTCCGTAGAATGACCCGTGGCACTCTGATTTTATTTGTTTTCCGATGAAATCGTAAACCTTAAAAGCAAACACTCGTTCTATCGGATTCCTCTCCCATGGTATCGATGACACCTTCTTCGTGCATGCATAGATTTTCAAATGAGGACAATACCCATGGAAATTGAAAAAGTTCCATCACAAATCTATTCTGTCTAGTTATCTATACTAAGTTTTGGGAGTGTTTGCACGTACATATAAACTTTTCGTTCGAAACACAGATTCGCCTCTTTCGTATAGAGTTCGAGTCAATGCCGTAGATTGTTTCTACGGCGAGTTGTGACGTAATTATTCGGTAACGGACGGACATTCAGGAAATCATAGCCCGAAAGTTGTAAGCTGATTACTATCTTCAAAAGGGTTCTCTTCCTACTTGCGTTTAAGAAGCTCTTTCTCTGAATAGGGCGTCGAAGACAAATTAAAACGGAAATTGGTGGTGTAATAAGGGTTCTCCTTAATTTTGCTACAAAAGTCCGTAAGTAGGCTATAGTTTGATAGGGCGTATGTGGAAAATTAGAAGGATAGCGCAGACGTGATGGAATGAATATCAGCACAATTAATCCTCATGCTCCAGGAGTAGACTGAAACTTACTAATATTCTAATTGCCTTCTCAAAGAAGCCAACAGGACTTTCTCCCAGCGAAGGGAAGGAATGAGTTTCCCGGGTTTCACTCAAAAATTAACGAGAACTCCTTCAGAGAAGGACCAGAGATTTCTAAAAGTTGTTCGGCTTAATGGTACCGAAGGTCGGGCAATGGGTGGTGCGTGGAAAATGACTTGTAACCTTTTCTCCTCGACAGAGGGAGCGGAATGAACTCAAAAATTCGTGTAAAATGCAAAAGCTGCGTTTGCCCATGGGAACCATGTTTAGGATGGGACTACTTGTCAGATAAAATCGTACAGACGGTGAAAGTCCTTTTACGTCTAACCTACAATATTTAGACCTTCCCACTTTGGAATATCAAGCTCCGTCTCGTCTCGTTTACTATCAGAGCTATAAATACATTGAAGGAAAACATTGGATCAGTTCCCTTTAATCTGCTAAAGGGAACATCCTACTGTGATATTATGGAAAAATCAATTTTTTCTTATTTAATTTTTTTTTATAGGTTGTTGTCTCAAGAATATATTACAAACATCTTAAACCGAAATTACTATTAGTTAAGGTTTAATAAGCATTCGAAGTACGCGACCTTTCTTTCTACACATTTTACACAGAGTGTGCCAGAGGTAAAGCAAATTTGCTTCATACCATAGAATTTCTAATCTAATATGCTTCGAAAAAACCCTAATAGACATTTTTGGATCTGCATACTATTCGCATTATCCGTACTTTAATATTTTTGAGAACGTAGTTATAAATGATCCTGTACCACTCTATAGAATCCTCATTAAAGAACATACCATATAAATATAAAGCAGTACAAATCCTTGCTTGACGAAATTCTCGCTGAAATGTGACATAGATTACATTTTATACGAACTTAGTTAATATGACGGATGGTACATCAACAAATTGGGGGTCTCTGAGAATTTTTTTTGCTGTCGTATCGAGTAGGATGTCAAATGTTCAAAAGTATAAATATAGTAAAATATAAAAAAGAACGGAAAAGTTTAAAAAACTGTAATCCGATTACAGAAAAAAATAAATATAATTAAGGGAAAAAAGTTCCAAAACCTTTAACCCGACTAGGGATAAATAAATAAATTAAACTAAAAAATAAGAAACTTCCTTCTGGCAGTTTCACATTAATAAAGTTGTAATTCAATGCAAATACCGTAGTCGTGCGTGTTTTTTATTCTTGATTGACGGAACCTCCATTGGTTTTATTTGTCTATCAAATTCGATTGTAGCGCTTTTTGTAGTTGACAACGCTCGACCACGGCATTTGAGTTGAATTATAACGTTATTAATGTGAAACTGCACAAAGGAACTTGTTTCTTTTTTTTTAGTTTATTTTTTTCCCCTTAATTATATTTATTTTTCTCCGTAGTCGGATTAAAATTGTTTAAACTTTTTCTTTACCTTTACCTTTACAGGAATGAACTGGGAAATTTTGCTAGAAGTATGTAGTAATAAAAAAAAGAACAAATGAGAGGAAGACAACAATTTGCGGGAAAAATGTGGAACACTCCTGCAGGATGCACCTCACAAAAATGTTTTATCATAAAACTTTTCTTTGCACGCATTACAAACTGCTTTTTTTCCGTATAAATATTTTTTTTTTTGCATGCAAGTTCTTTATCTTTATATTCTTTGCTTCCATTTAAGCCTAAGGTGTTGAGTTTTCCAGAGTTTTAAAAGCTATGGCCAACTTTTAAATTTTCATTAAATTTTCAAATTTAACGAAATTGAAACAACTGAGAAAAGATGAAAAAAAATTTAGCAGATTATTCGAATTAATTTCATGGAGAGTGATAAGTTTCAAAAATGCAGGCTAATGTAATATTTGATATATATATATATACAGGGTGTCCCAGAACTCAACGTCAAGCCGAAATCGAGCATTAGGCCAAGTCGTAACAGTTATCAGAAAAATATGAAAAAAATCTTGGTCATGTACTTTTCAAATTATAAGGATTCAAAAATAAACTGACACCCTGTGATGATCTTTCAAGTCCTGTGACTGCAAATATTAACTTTTCGTCATTTTTTTTTCTACCGTATAACTATGAATAACCCTTCTGTCAAACACAGTTAAAAGTTAGAATATAACTGCCTCAGTTTCAAATAAAAAGTTAGATTTTTACCCAACATTGAATTCAAAATAATTACATCACCCAACTTTAACTTTAACCGACTGTAATTATTTTGCATTCAATGTTGGGCAAAAATCTAACTTTTTATTTGAAACTGAGGCAGTTATATTCTAACTTTTAACTGTGTTTGACAGAAGGGTTATTCATAGTTATACGGTAGAAAAAAAAATGACGAAAAGTTAATATTTGCAGTCACAGGACTTGAAAGATCATCACAGGGTGTCAGTTTATTTTTGAATCCTTATAATTTGAAAAGTACATGACCAAGATTTTTTTTCATATTTTTCTGATAACTGTTACGACTTGGCCTAATGCTCGATTTCGGCTTGACGTTGAGTTCTGGGACACCCTGTATATATATATATTTTTTTTTTGTATATATCATAGTAAGTGATATATTTATGTGCTTATTTAATCTTATTTAATCTTCTAAGGGTTTCCAAAGCTCGGACAGACTTGGAGGTCTTTATTTATTTATTTTTATATTTTTATTATTATTATCTTTTCAAGAAAACTACGATTCGATGAATATGTTTGCATAATTCAGGCATTCCTATGCAGAACGGTGACGGGTAGAGATGGTCCAGATGGTTGAGCTGCCTCAGAATCTCGCGGATCCCGTGGATGTATTAAAGTCGCTTTTAATGATTTATACATTCACGGCATAGAATATCATGAGCTGCAAATATATTCAACCCCTCTCACTCGGAGTTTTATTGTTAGCTAGAGTCAGCTGGAGGAGTTACATCCTTCAGGACTTGGTATTGCTCCTTTCGGGAATGTGCGGAGAGTAACATTTTTTTTTTCTCCTTCGTGCAGAACCATAAAAAATCTGAGTTTATGATTCTGTGAGAATTTTAACTTACGGCCTTCCCGCACGTTTGCACAATGTTGGGATGTTGTCCTGTTGGGAGCATATTTTGGGCCTACTTGATGATATTTGCTGTAAAGACTTTTATTGCCTTATTATTTACAAGAAACAATGGTAATCTAACACACCGTGCGTATTTCACAAAGCTGAGGCTTTGCGGAGGATTTTCCTCTTGGGGCATAAAGCAAACCAAAAAGGCCTAAAATATGTGGAACTGAAATAATCAAGAATATATAAATCGTACTTATTATATATTGGATCAATTCGAACTTTTTCAATTATTCTTGATAGTAATAAGTGAAAGTTAATTCAGAAAAGATTAAAAACAAAAACAAATTTAAGAAAGATTCATATGAATAGCAACCAAATACATTCATAAACAAATATATTACATATGTTCATATATACCCTGCACATTTCAAACGGGTGTGTATCTTTAAGTGGAAACCACATTGACCAAAATTATTAATTTAAAAACAGCTTAATTATGACAACGTCTGTTATGGGGAAATTATAGACAGTGCGATTCATAACTAAATGTTCCAACATATACCGATCGATTCTATGATGTGTCTGAAGAACATTTATGAGAACAACTCTCCACCACCAAAGTCGCGATTGAAAATTTTACGTTCTTGAATGGAGGTGTGCCTGCATAAATCGGTATACCTTTTTTTCAAGGATATTGTAGGATAACAAAGATAAAGCATTAAAAAGTAGGCATTTTTCGCTTTCCATTAATGCCTTACATACGATCATCCGTTGATAAATGACGGAGATATATACATTTGAAATTAATGAAAGTGTTGCGGGTAAGAATTTTACATTTAATCAGTTAAGGGGGTACACTGGCAAAATTTACGTATTAGAAAAAAATTTTTTCACAAAGAAGGTTTAATGCAATCATTATAAAACTTTGTACACTTGTTAAGGTATAAATAAGGAATGTAAAAAATTTTTTTTTTTTAATTTTTGAAAACAAAATGGCGGCTGTACCCTGGCGTGAAGTTGGCCTACAAAAAAAACTGCAACCACTCTGGACGTCGTGTTATTGATCTGTAACAGCCCATACAAAAATTTGGCTTAAATATACATGTAATTTGTCGGTAAGCCTCAAAAATTAAAAAAAAAATAATAATTCTGCGTTTGGTAGAAGTTTCTATAAAAAATCGATAATTTTCACTATTTTTTCAGCCATTTTTGCATTAATAATTCAATTTTGCAACAAAAAATTCCAAAACAATTAGGCTTACAGACAAGCCTAAGGTATAAAGAAGAAACCCTAAAAATTTCAGCTAAATTGGACAAGTAGTTTTCGAGTAATCGTGGTTGCAAATTTTAAAAATGTTGTTTTGAGAAAAACGCGTTTAAAGTTTTGAAAACCTGCTATGCGTTGAACAAAGCGTTCTCGAAAAATGAAGAAAAAATATATAAGGAGTTCGATTTTCGACCTGAAACTTTTTGGAGTGTATTCTACGGGAAATTTCCTAACTTTTTAGAGGAACAAAAAAAAAAAAAACCCCTTAAAGCTGGGATATAATGAATGCGATGCGGTTTGTGGCACGATGGAATAATGGGAAAATCGCGCGTTCAGATACAGTTCACGTGAAGTTACATTTCTGCTACGACTGTCAATCGTCTCAACATTGTCAATTAAGCCGTTAAAATGAATATGCCAAAATTATTGAAAATAATACAACCGAACACATCGGGCGTTTATAATATCATCGACACACTACACTTCATTATGAAGTAGGACATCATTATGATGCTATTTTTAATGACATGATGACATATAACAGTTCATAATTTCATTCATCTTCATTTTAGCTACTTCATTATGAACCAATAATGAAGTGTTACTTCATAATGAATTACAGTGTGTCGATGGTATAAAGAAGAAAAGGAAACGCAAAAACAGAAGATGGTTTTGGAGGCAGGAAATGTTTGTAAAACGTCCATGGTTTTTATGAGACTGGTTTCGAGCAACTGAAAAGCGCTCCCGAATTGTTTTTTTAAGACAGTTAGAACGAAAAAGGAAATTTTGTTGTTTATTTTAAATCTGGTGGAAAAGAAAAATTAACATAATATTCTATTCGCCGACCTATCATCAACAAAATGTAGATTGTGGCATTTCTCGTATTTAATATCGTTTCTAGAACCAAAGAAAAACTCTCAGTTCAATCAAATCGTTGCGGAACAAAATTCCAAATTCCGAAGAACGTTGTCGCATGTCGAAATCGCAACGCGTGGATTATATTAGGGTTGTTATGAAACTCAATTTGTATCTCAGTCTTAATGCTGAAAAAGTTTTCCTCCAATAATTGAATTTCTTTTTTTAATTTGGGGAATTCAGTCCTCAGGTACGTTATTGAACTCCTCTTTATTATCCTAAAATATCCTTGAAAAAAGTTAAAACGATTTATGTGAGCGCATCAAGGACAACACATTCAAGAACATAAAATTTTCAATAGCTATTTTGAGAGTTGTTCTCACAAATTCATCAGGAATGTTCATAGAATCGATCGGTATATGTTGGAACACTTAGTTACGCATCACCCTGTAGAAATAAAAAGAACAGAATTTAAAAAAGTGAATATGAACAAACAAAAATTGTTTCAATATAGTGTATGCAGGTAATATGATTTTGATAAAATCTTTAATTTAACTAACCATTTTTACATTCAATTGTTGAAATATGTATTTAATAGTTGAACCTTGTACAACAGGGATTAAAGATGGCATTATTGCGTCATTTGTGAATTTCCTGTTTTAATGAAAGCACTCTTAGATTAATATGAGCTTTACTGTTCAACAATTCATTACGAACGTATTAAATAGCATTTTCCATTTCGAAATTAAGTGTGCTAAGAGATTTTCAGGTAATAGGAACTGGGAGATCTGATAATCCTGTTTTAATGACCTATTTGGATTTTTTTTGTGATGATAAATTCATATTACTGCTGTTTTAAAAATGTTATATAATGGTTTCAGATTAATTCGAAATTGGACGCTATTTAATTTTTCAATTTCATATTTTATTTTTCAATATTTAGATATGTGTGTTCTATGTCAAGTTTATATCAATGTATGATGTGGTGCGCATTTAGTTAGAAGTTGGCTTTTCCGAAATGTATTTTCTAATGTAAAAAATATAAATTATAATAAAATGAAGACAAGTAAACGAAAGTTTATTAAGAAATAATTTCAGTTATATTATAATGAATTTATAAATAAACAAGTATGAAAAGTAAATTAGTCTGTTAAGATAACTAATAATAACAAACTTATTCATATTTCAATGTTTTTTCTCTTTTGAACTTAGCATAGATAAATACTTTATATGGTGAGTAGGTGTAGGAGAGGTATGTGTAAACGGTCGAACGAAATTGTACTCAAAAGCCCGTAGTACAGTATTGACAAAATACTGCCGGTCCTTTTCAGAGCTATGGAAGGATACGACAGCCCGCCATTGTGACTGAATGCGGATTGAGTCGACAGCTCGATCCCTATATTCTAGAGTTCAATGATCAGTACAGTAAAGTAGAAAGAGATTGACAGAGGGACGATTATGCTGGCAAGGCCTCAGAACGAGATTCAGTTGAAGAAGGGCGCAATGGCGGGTTGGTTGGCTCGGCCGTTACAGTATAAATAAATTTAAAAAAGAAGTTTTAATGGTGCCTTTATATTAGTCAGAAGTGGGATATCCTACATCCCCAGCTAATAATTAATAATTGTATTTAGTTAGTTTGATCCAAATCGCGCATCGGTTAAATTCAATCAGGGACGAATTTCGCTTCAAAGTGTTAATATGCTTTGGTGACAAGTGTGTGTGCCGGAGGGCTAGAGGTTCTTGTAGTTCGAGTGGCCTGTGCGCCTGGAAGCAGGGGAAGCAAACCGCTTGACGGGTGTGTGAGACAGACGCACATGGCTCTGGAAAGGATGGCTGGAAAAACGGCCAACAGGTTTGTGTGTGTGGGCTCTGGATAGGCCTATGCAGCCTGCAAGCTGCCGTTCATGGCCTTATATGGTAATATGATTTAAAAATGATGTCATATTTTGCGTTTTGGAAAAACTCGAAGCGCATAATAGAAATATTCTTTTCAGTCTGAAAAGAGCATTTAAAGGTAGCAGTGGTGAAAAAAACAAAAGTGAGGTGCCGTATTTTGGACAAAAAAAATAAGAACACAGGACGGACATAATTTGAGTATTGCACTTATATACAATATCTTTTGCTTAATAATATTTAGTTATCTTTTGAATAATTTGTGTAGCTTATATGAATTGAATTTTGTTTATTATCGCGTATTTTGAATTTCTTGCGGCTTTCTTTTACTATTTGGGTTTTTTTTTATATATATATATATTTATTAGAGCTAAGTAATAAGTAAGTAATATTTCTAAGCAACATGAGGAAGACGACTGGACGAAGGGTGCCAGTACGGGCAAAAATAGATACTGGAGCGACGGATACGCTAAGTCGAAATATCTCAAGTACGGAGAATGATGCAACACCACTTCGAGGGGGGTTAACGGTTGCACCGTGCGAGATAGAGTCTGGGTTGTTAATGCCCCAGGGAGGTCGATCTGTCGTGCCCTACCGAATGGGGGCGACCGAAGTTGCGGGATTGATACCGGAATTTGCACCGGGAAATACTCGAAGTCTAAGTGCCGAGGAATGGGTCGCGAAGATCGAGAGTTTACGTGCAATCTATTGTTGGGACGATCGTACCACCTTGCTATATGCGTCGTTGAGGCTAAGGGACGCAGCGCAATATTGGCTACAAGGTAGACAAAAATCTGATGATACGTGGGCGTCGTTCAAAGAGGATCTGGTGATCGGGTTCCCCAGTAGTCTGGATACTTCGGCTATCCATGCCAAGCTCATGGCTCGTAAACGGAAATCCGATGAGCCCGTTGAGACGTACCTATACGAAATTGTGTCATTAGGGAAGCGGATCAAATTAGATGAGCAATGTGTCGCCAATTATATCATTTCCGGGCTCCTTGACCAAAAACTCATAACGGTGTTAACTGCTTCCGGAAGTACTTCGCCAGTTGAATTGCTCGCGCATATTAAAAGATACGAGAACATTAAGGAACAAGAGAAAACACGAAATTTGCTTGAAAATCCACGGGCCAGGGTGCTATCGACAACCTTTTCTCGCCAGGGTCATAATCGCGACAAGGAAAACAGAAATAGGGATAACAGACACGCGACAACTCCTTACGGTCGTCAGAATTTGGACAATTTCGCGGGGAAATGTTTTAGATGTGGTAGACCGGGGCACAGGGCTAACCGATGTTTTCAGGCAAATGAAAACAAAGTCAAAAAGATCCAGGTTATACAAAAAGAAGCAAAGGAACTGTATCAAACGGTTCACCTCGATGGGGTCCCACTCGAAGCATTTATCGATTTAGGAAGTGAATGGACCACCCTCAGATTGGGAGAGTGCCAGGAAATAGGATGGGCGATCTCTCCGGGGACCATCCTTCTGAAGGGCTTTGCTGGGGGAAGATGCAGAACGCTAGGCTCTCTAAGAAAATCTTTAAAGCTGGGAGAGATTGAGGCGGATATTGATATCGCCGTAGTCGCTGACGATGCCCAAGATACCCCGATGATCGTCGGACAAAATTTTACAAACCGACCGGGAGTCCGCGTGATTAAAAGTTGGGGTAAACTTGAGGTAGCGAATAACCCCGAAGAGTCTTCCACAGTTATCAACGAATGTAATTCTCAAAGTAGATGTAGTCAAGTTAGAGACCCATTTTGTATAACCGACCTAGTCGTAGGTGCAGTAGGTTCGCCAGAAACGAGTAAAAAACTGGTTACTCTTCTCAACGAGTATAGGGATTGTTTTTCTATCAATTCATCCGAACTAGGGAAAACAGATTGGGTAAATATGAAAATTGAACGGGTTGATAAAACGGTTGTGCGGTATAAACCCTACCGAGTCCCATACCATCAAGAGTCTATCCTACAAGAAATCATAAACGATCTTCTCAATAACGATATCATTGAAGAGTCCACCTCCGAATATGCCAGTCCAACTCTATTAGTCCAAAAAAAGGATAATTCATACAGGATGTGTGTGGATTATCGAAGGCTGAATAGGGTTACAAGGAAAGAATATTTTCCTACACCGAATATCGAGGAGATAACCAATAAGCTCTCAAACGGTAAAGTTTTTATTTCATTGGATTTGATGAGCGGCTACCATCAGATCCCCGTTGAGGAAAATTCAAGAGCCTTCACGGCGTTTGTAACTCCTAAGGGGCATTACCAATATAAATGCATGCCCTTTGGGCTAAGTAATGCCCCAGCCGTATTTATGAGACTTATGGACGCGGTGCGGAAAAAGGTGGGAGATGAAAGGCTCCTAACCTATATGGACGATATGGTAATAGCGGCGGCGACAGCTGACGAAGCTTTAGATGTCCTCAAAAAAATATTGGACGTGCTCAGAGAGGCTAAACTCACACTAAATCATAGAAAATGTTTATTCCTGGGTAGCTGTATTAGCTTCTTGGGTCATGAGGTTAGCGAGGAGGGCATCAGACCTGGGAAAGGCAAAACAAAAGTTATAAGAGAATATCCGCGTCCTGGAAACATAACGGAAGTTAGGCAGTTTTTGGGTCTTAGTGGGTACTTCAGGCGATTTATTCCCAATTACGCTCAAATTGCTGCGCCTCTAAATGAATTGTTGCGCAAAGACGTACCCTTTGATTGGTCTGAAAAGCGACAAGTGAGTTTCCAGGAACTAAAAGACAAGTTATCGGCTAAGCCATTGTTAGCTATATACAAACCGCACGCGGAGCACGAACTTCATACCGATGCCTGTTCCCAGGGCTTGGCCGGTATTTTATTCCAAATTTCCGAAAATTGACTAAAGCAGCCTGTGTCCTATTTTAGTCGAAGAACTACCGCCGCCGAAGAAAAGTACCACAGCTACGAGTTAGAAGCTTTGGCAGTTGTGGAAAGCCTTACTAGATTTAAATATTACCTACTGGGAAAAAGGTTTAAAGTAGTGACAGACTGCGCGTCGCTCAAAGCCTCCCAAGATAAAAAAAATATTGTTCCAAGGATAGCGAGGTGGTGGTTGACTATTCAAGAGTTCGATTTCGAAATGGAGCACAGGCCTGGATGTAAAATGGCTCACGTAGATGCTCTGTCACGAACAGCGAGTTCTCTGCGCGTTGTTAGTCAAGAACCAGTCAAGGAAGTTTTGGTGGCCACAATTACCGAAACTGACTGGGTCGTCACACTTCAAAGGCAAGACAAGGAAATCAATGAAATAGTTCAGATTCTTTCGGATCCAAACAATAAGAAATGTAAACATCTGAGGCAGAACTACGAAATTAAAAGTGGGAAATTATTTTATAAAACTCCTGAAGGTCTGAGGTTTGCTGTGCCTAAGGGTATACGGTGGCATATCGTGAGAACTTCTCATGATGGCCTTGGTCACTTGGGACTGGATCGCACCTTATCACATATCCAGAAAACGTATTGGTTTCCTAGAATGAGAGGTTTTGTTAGGAAATATATAGATAATTGCATCGCTTGTGCTTATAATAAGCGGGGAAAGGATGAGACTCGCTTCCAATTGAATTCTTTTCGCACAGAACCTATCCCTTTTAATACTGTGCACATTGATCACCTGGGACCCTATCCCAAAAGTAGAAAGGGTAATATGCACCTGGTAGGGATTGTGGATTCATTCACAAAGTTTGTAATTTTACGACCTGTGAAATCCACTTCGACCAATTTTGTCGTTAGGATTTTGGCTGATCTTTCGCAATTCTTTGGATCTCCGTCCAAAATCGTTTCTGATAGGGGTACCGCGTTTACCTCTAAAGCATTCCAAGAGTACTGTCTGGCCAATAATATTGTGCACGCAAAAATTGCAGTTCAAACGCCCCGTGCAAACGGCCAGATCGAAAGGTACTTCCGTACCGTTTCAGCTGCTATAGCTGCCACTACCACTAGGGAAGATGGCCGGGATTGGGATACCCACCTGGAGGAGATTCAATGGGGACTAAATTGTCTACCTCATGGAGTGACTGGCCAAACTCCACAAAAATTGCTATTAGGTTACGAACCAAAAAGGGTGTTGCATAACGAATTGACAGCTGCACTACACAACGATGTTAGCGACAATGAGGATTCTGTTCCTCTTTCTGAACTTAGGAAGCGGGCGGCGGAAAAGATAGAACTAAACAGAAACAAACAGGTTGAACGAGAAAATTCCAAACGGTGCGCCCCGCGGACATACGATGTAGGAAACTTGGTGTTGATTAAAAGCGAGCATGCGTCTACAGGTCAACCGCGAAAGCACCTGCCAAAATATAAAGGCCCATACGTGGTCGACAGGGTTCTGGGTAAGGACAGGTACCTTATAAAGGACCCTCCTGGTATACAAATCACAAGTCGGCCATTTCAGTCAACGTATACGGCGGAGCGAATGAAGCCGTGGTGTAGTTTGGAGGAATTGAAGTTGAGTGAAGAAGGTCTAGAGGATGTAGATGAAGAGGAATTGGGGGAAACCCCTATTGACTGAATTAAACGATAATTATTCTTAAGTTGCTTAGAGCGAAGAACGCGTTTATTTTGAAAAGTTTATTTGTTTATTTATATTCGAATGAATTCAATGAAATATATGGTACGTATAATAATGAAGTAAATGATAATAAAAATGGTAATAAAAAAAAAAAAAAAAAATAAAAAAAAAATAAAATAAAGATAAAAAAAAAAAAAAAGAGGTTGTATAGAATCTGACAAATACGAACTGACGAAGACAAACTGAATTGATAACTGAAGTTTTCGTTAAGTTATACGAGGCACCTCACTACACCGTTTGTTAAACACTGCTGGGAAAGACGAGTTTGGAATTTAAAAGGTAAGAATCAACAATTATTGTTTTAATGTAGATATCATAAAGGAGGGAAATTTTGAGAAGGGGGCTGTGATCTGCGGCAATCAGCTTGGTTGTTAGACCACCCTGCTTGTTATTTTGATCAGAAGCTGCTCGTTGAAATCGTATGGGGATCTGAAGCAAATGAGTAAGGAAAATTTCGAGAAGGGGGCTGTGATCTGCGGCGAACAGTTTGGTTGTTGGACCACTCTACTCGCTCTTTCGATCAGAAGCTTTCCTTTGAATATATTTAAGATCGACGGCGCTTGTCTAGCGTGAGATTTGTTGATTGCCGAAACCCTAATGGTTCGGAATATGGTTGCAGATCTAATCTTTCTGGTGTGTGTTGAGTTCGGTCGCTGGACCTTTCTACAGCCACCAGTTGTGATGTCTTCTGTGGTGATAACGCGATAATCACCGGGACGGTGATTGCGTCGGATGGCCGAATGTAAACGGTCGAACGAAATTGTACTCAAAAGCCCGTAGTACAGTATTGACAAAATACTGCCGGTCCTTTTCAGAGCTATGGAAGGATACGACAGCCCGCCATTGTGACTGAATGCGGATTGAGTCGACAGCTCGATCCCTATATTCTAGAGTTCAATGATCAGTACAGTAAAGTAGAAAGAGATTGACAGAGGGACGATTATGCTGGCAAGGCCTCAGAACGAGATTCAGTTGAAGAAGGGCGCAATGGCGGGTTGGTTGGCTCGGCCGTTACAGTATAAATAAATTTAAAAAAGAAGTTTTAATGGTGCCTTTATATATGTAAGGCAGTAAATTCATCATATCCCTTCATTTTTCTCTTGTTATAGGTTTTGAAGTTGTGAACAGTGGCAGCATAGTGTTTTTGCTAAACTTTATTTCAATTATCATTATTACGAATGGACTTATTCAATAAAAACATTCCTGCGAAAACATTTTACAGTTCAATTTCTTCTGATTATTTTATGAGGATATTGTACACCATTGACTGTGTGATTATAAATATCAAGAGAAGATATCTATATCTGAAGAAAACTATATTTATACTACTTTCAAAAACAAAGCTCACATATAAAAAATCAATTCTTGAGATGCTTTTTGGGATTGAAAACTATAAGTTTATGCAAGTTTGAACAAAAGTTTTATTTTCGCATTGGATTTTTTTCTGCATCATCATATATGCATGCATATACATATGTTGTACATTAGGGTGCTTTTATTTCGCGACTATTTTTTTTTTTTTTTCAGTACCACCTCGAAATTTTGTGGCAAATACCTAAACAAAAATTCCCTGAAAATTGGAGCCCTTAATATTAATATTAAGTACTAGACCAAGGCGTATAAAGATTTCCCATATAAAATACACGTAAACTTTGATTATTTTTCTTCAAAACTCTACAGCTCAGAGGCATTTTATGGTATAGTCTTGGTTAATGGTAGGATTTCTTCAGAATTGAATGCTTTACAAAAGTGTCCATTGCGGTGTTACCCTAACTCCCACCAGCGAGATAGCACGGGTCACTAACCCCAATTTTTCCACGCAATTCTCGCATTTTGCCCCTATCTCGTAAATAACAAGAGGTACAGAAAAAGTGAATATGACAAACTTGTAGGAAATTCAATTTCCTCCAAAAAGTTCTTGAACACCAAATCGCTAACATCGATATTTCTTGAGATATTGGGCTTTGAAGTTGAAGTAGCGTGGAATTTTGCTAATTTGTAGAAACACTACCTCAACTTCAAAGTCCAATATTTCAAGAAATATCAATGTCAGCGATTTGGTGTTCAGAACTTTTTTGTAGGAAATTGAATTTCCTATAAGTTTGTCATATTCACTTTTTCTGTACCTCTTGTTGTTTACGAGATAGCGGCAAAAAGCGAGAATTTCATGGAAAAATTGGGGTTAGTAACCCGTACTACTTCGCTGGTGGGAGTTAGGGTTACACCGCAATGGACACTTTTGTACAGCATTCAATTCTGAAGAAACCCTACCATTGCCCAAGATTGTGCCATAAAATGCCTCTGAGCTGTAGAGTTTTGAAGAAAAATAATCAAAGTTTACGTGTATTTTATATGGGAAATCTTTATACGCCTTGGTCTTGTTCTAGTACTTAATATTAATCCAATTTTCAGGAAATTTTTGTTTAGGTATTTGCCACAAAATTTCGAGGTGGGACTGAAAAAAAAAAATAGTCACAAAAAAAAAAGCACCCTATTGTACATATAATCATTGTTGGATGCTTCTTTTTTTTTATACTTTTTGAAATGATTTTCTAAGACCATTCTCAATAAAAACAAATTTAAAACTTTGTTTGTTATACACTCTGGAACTGAAGCATCGATATGATGTGATGTAGTTAATATACCCCCAATTTTGTTGATGGATTATGAAGTTAATATATTATTCTACTCTCCTGGAAATTTGTCTATGAGTGCTTTTATAAATTATTTTTAGTATCTCTCAACGGCAGTCCTCACATATAATTTTATACTCTAAGAAAAATTACAACCATTCTACCTTGATGAGAGCTAATATTTTTGTAAAAGAATTCTGTCGAGTTTATATTCCAAAGAAAAATTATTAAGCGTTTTCCTGCCCGAGGACTTTTCGAGCATCTGGATTGAATTTTTATTTCTTCCAAAACAATTACCGCATAATGAAATTGCTGACAAATGAAAATTGCGACAACACTGCCCGGCAAGTAGCCATGTGCGGAGGAAAAGATTTTTTTTCTCGGTAGTTGCTGACGGCCGACGTCAGGACGATTTTATGAACGTGGCCGTTACGAAAGAAAGCAACAGTCGCCGTAGAAACCCTCGAGCAAAATTACGTTTTGAAGATAGGGCAAACAGGCGAAGTAGGGAAAAGCGGAAAAAAATAGGTGAGGGAGGAGAGGAGAGAACAAGGACAAGGGCAGTCGTTGACAGGGCTCAATCGCTCGATAAGAAGGCGCCATTTCCATCTTCGGACGTAAAACAATTACCAGCCCCCCTCCGACTTTCTCCTTGTATTCACGTAAGGGATACTTGTTCTGATTTGTGGGCGAATGACAATCCAGACCGGGTTGTAATACAGGAAATGGGGAAAGTCAACGGCACGACGAGGCACTTTGAGAAACCAGTTGAGGCTGTCATGTCCAAAGTCTTTGCAGTGAACATGACGGGCGTATCTCAGTCAGATCCTTAAGGGATGCATCCTCATTAGAAGCCCGGTGGGGCTTCCGGAAAGTGGATGCAGCAATCCTTATTTCTTTCATTACGCCATTTCAGGAGCAGATTAAAAATTGTATCTAACTGATCAAAGAATCCCTTTTCTTTGCTGTCCTATATTAAGTACAATATGTCCTATTTTTCCAGTTTTAAATAAATCTCGGGAACAAGATCTCCTTCCCCGTGGGATAGTAAAAAGGGAAAAATAAGGGATTAAAATAAATTACAGAATAAATTAAACGCACATTCCCTCACCTAAACTGAACGAACTTAAGTGGAAGCAAAGTGGTCGGGGATTTGGCGAAAAGGTCCCTAGGAAATAAAATTCCATCTGGCGCCTATTCGGTGATTTACTTCCTGCGGGATATTGTGTTTTGTGTCGCTCCAAGCTCCCGAGAAAATTTTTGTTGATCTCTGTCATAACCCGAGGGAACTTTTCATATAACATTTTCAACGGAATGTCTTCATTGCGTACCCTGTCCCGCTCTCCAGTTCGCCAGTTAATCCATCTTTTTCATTCTCGAAGTTCATCTTTAGGCAAAGACATAGAGAACAAGGAGATGGGTTGTGAACATCTTTTGCGGGATAGAAGGAATCAGGATGACAGTGAATTTAACCAGGAGATGGCACAACACCGTCTCAGCGTCACTCCTCATTATCAACCGGATAATTTTCCTTTTAAATTGAGTTTACCAAGGAAAGTTTGCGCCAAGTGGCTTTCTGATGAACAGTGTAATGCGGAAGACCCCTCTGCAAAAAGGGATCTAAATTTATTATGTATGTAAGATTACAAATTTTATCAGAATTTAAGGTAGATAAGACTCCAGGGAGCTTCATGTCAAATAGTTAAACATAACGAAAAAATAATTTGTATTCTTCTTAGATAAATATTGCGTCGAATAATGTAACTCATGTTAAAGAGAAAAGCGACCAAGTGCGAGTCGGACTCGCCCATGAAGGGTTCCGTAGCAGCAAGTAACATAATATAAAAGTTCTTGTAGTTCGTTGTAACTTTGATCGATGTTTTAATAATAGTGTATTTTTTTTAAATTAAGTTATTGATAAGTAAACATTATAATTAGGTACCTAAATGATGGGATTTAGATCTAACTATATGCGAGCCCATATAGGCTTGTTTTTTATTTGAGTTGATTGAATGAAAGGTAAATTGCGGTTTACGATTTATGACGTATTAAAAAAAAACTACGCACTAGATCTCGTTCAAACCAATTTTCGGTGTGCATGGTAATGTGCATCATATATTTTTTTTAGTTTTATCATTCTCTTATTTTAGAAGTTACAGGGGGGGGCACACATTTTACCAATTTGGAAGTGTCTCTTGCGCAAACTATTCAGTTTAGAAAAAAATGATATTAGAAACCTCAATATCATTTTTGAAGACCTATCCATAGATACCCCACACGTATGGGTTTGATGAAAAAAAATTTTGAGTTTCAGTTCTAAGTATGGGGACTCGCACTTGGCCGCTTTTTTTCTTCTATTTTTGTGTGAAAATCTTAATGCGGTTCACAGAATACATCTACTTACCAAGTTTCAACAGTATAGTTTTTATAGTTTCGGAAAAAAGTGGCTGTGACATACGGACGGACAGACGGACAGACAGACAGACATGACGAATCTATAAGGGTTCCGTTTTTTGCCATTTGGCTACGGAACCCTAAAAATAAAAAATATAAAGAGAATTCACTGATTTTTTCAGTAGGTTTGATCCTTAAAAATTATACGAAAAACTAGAGCGAACGGGAAAGCGAAATCGAAAGGAAACTATCATGAGTTATATGTGGAAAGTTGATTTTCAGTTATCTTCACTTGATTTGATAGCGAAGATACTAAATAAATAAGCTTGCACTGTATTTAAACTTTAGAAATGTGTTCCAGCTGCCAAGTCGACTGAAAATTGGCTTATAGAAAGGATTTCCGGAAAATATCAATACAATTGTAAATAACAAATACATACTAATCAATTTGCTACATTTTCATTCAAATTGAGTTTTTTTTCGTAGGATATCTTATTTAAAACCAAAATATTCAAATCAATATCTCAACCTATTGGAAAATTCTTTGTTGCCTTATACGCGACTCGGCTTCATTTCCGGATGACGGAACAATGTCAGTCGTCATATGCAGGATAATACACAGTGCTATTCAGCAAAATCCATAGAAAAGTGTATTGTCATTGATGTTTTCCATGGTCACCCAATTTCCTTAATCTTAACCCCATTGAAAATGCGTTTGTAAAAGAGTAAAACCTTCCACAAATATCCTTATCCAGAACCGTCAGGAAGTATAGCACAAGTTTGGGCTTATTACACTGTTGTACAGAATCGACTTTTAAATTCTACCTAAGCAAACCCTTTATAGCGTTTGTGAAGGACATCAAGAGGATTCATAATCCGAAATATTTTACAATTCTATAAAAAAATTAAAAAGTTATTAACAAAAAATTGTTAATTTTGAAAATAAAAAATTTTTTTTTTATGAGTGTATGCAGAATTTCTAGTTGATCATAGAAATGTATGATGTGCATAAAAAAATATTTTTTTCGACAAACATTCTGCTTAATGAGCCGATTTATAACTTTTCTTTTCATTTTTCGAAAAATTTTCGTGTAAAAAACTTATATAATTAATTATTATAAAAAATTTTTGACAATGTAAACAGTTTTAATTAATTATTCTCAACTCGTATACCAAAAACCAAGTAAATTGGACAATATTTTTTTTCGTCTTTTTTAAAACTTTAAACATTAATAACTTTTTAATTTTTTTATGAATTTGCATGAAACTTGGCGAAATGTCATATTTCAATACAATGAATCCATTCTGCTTAGTCTCGATCTTAGGTAAAACTCGGTGTACAACAGTGTTATAGATAGCACACAAAATTTTGGTTGCAAGTGTGTTCTGGAGGTTATTCTGAGGGTTATTCAAAATATAGAGAAGGGGACAAAATATTAAGTTTAATTTGCAAACAATGATATCAATAGTAAGAATACTAATAGTAATGAAATTCAGCTTTAGAGAAAATAATAATAAATATATGGTATTCTATTCTATTTTCACAGTCTTTAATATAACATCACAGATTATGTGAGGCTTGTAGAACATATTAGTACCTCGTTTACATGCAGAGTTGAACTCACATTGAACCCAAAATGAACCCGAGTTCAACTATGTAAATGTGAACGTAGGTTGAATTGAAAAAACCAAAGACATGTTAAATATTGGTGATGTCATTCTAAAAATATGGAAGCAAACCAACTATCACAAAAAATAAGGTTATATTTATGTATCTGTCACTTTAACTACCTTTCACTTTTTTAATGCTAGGATATAACTTTTTTTTTCATTTTTTATTACTGGGACTTTAATGAATCATTTTTAGTAGGTACTCTTGTATTGTATTTTAATCTATACGTAACATCTAAGTATATTTTTTGAAATATTAATTATATTAATTATTTTTAGACAAACATAAATTTATATATAAAAATGAAAGTTCGTTTGTTTGATTTTTCCTCAGTCATGCATAAACCATTGTGTCGATATTTTTCATTTTTTTTTCTAAAACATTAACATATAGAGTAATTTTTGTCGTATAATATATAGGGTTTCAAAATGGTAGACCCAAGATGGCGATTGAAAATTTTAAATTTGACGGAATTTTCATGAAAATTGGTAATGAAGGCTTGTGGAAAATTGTGACTTCAAATCTGCTGTCCAAATTTAGAAATTCAAGATGGCGGCCAAATTTTCTCGATTTCAACGGATTTGCCAATCAACATTTTTTAAATTCAACTGATTCTTATGAAAATTAGAACCAAACTAGAGCATTTGAGATATGTTTTATTAATAAGTATTTATGCTACGCCGCGCCGGGTAAAGTTTAAGAAGCATCCCAAAATTTTCGACCGTTTAACAAAAAAAAAAATAATATAATATTTAAAATTAAAGACAACAGTCTCTAAGAAAAACGAAAATGGTAGACAAATGGGCAATTAAGTGATTGTTAAGAGTTCCTATTTTTCCTTTTTAAGGCAGATATCCCTAAAAATCATAAAATGTCTTATTGCTCGGCTTAACAAGTATATATATAATATAATATAAAAAGAATTCCAATTCGTTTCACGTTTCTGAAGTAATGCATTTTTAAGTCCCCACGGAGCATTAAAAGCAATTTTATATTTTCCTCTTTATCGTTCTAAAGTATTGAACATCTTATGAAAGTGCTTTAAAATGTTAACAAGACGTTGCTCGAAACTCACTTCGTAACACTTCATTTTCCCCGGGAGTATCCTTGCCTGTGAGAAGGAAGTGGTAATAGGGCCATCAATTACCCCTAATTAAGTTCGGAACCATTCAACAACTGCGAGTGCTACTATGCTATAATATGCTATACTATACAATACGTGTAGTATGTTGGCTTGGCATTGAAACCACAATCCTGGGAACCCCCGTCCAATCACATGTAAATCGCTCGTTAAATAGGAGCAATTAAAAGCTCACGGGCATATTACAGAGCGTTCCCTATAATCCTGTTCACTGACCCGTAGGTAGATAAACACACGCCTAGTGGGCGGGCAAATGTCGGCTTGAAAAAACTAAGAGGAATTGTGTAAGTTCGGGACGTGTTCTCCCAGAGGCGAATGTAACGAGTCCCATGGAACTTATATTTTCTTTGTTCAAAATAAGTTCGCAAATGGCGTGTAGCTGCTCTGCAGGGCTGAGCGGAGGGAACCTTTTGGAACTTTTCCCATTCAAAGGGTTTTTGCTTTTTGTAGAAACAAACGTGAGAAATGTCGCCTCTCGGTTACACGTCGTTTGACTTAATATGCGAAAGGATTCCAGGTGTAACGACGTATTTAACCGCAGGGTACGTAACATCTCGCAGCAAAAAACAAATGAAAACGCAGTTCGAAAGGAGCGATTTCTGTTTCCCTGTTTTTCGCTTTACAAACCATCATCCCGTTTGTTGTATGGGGCCCACAGAAGTCTATCACATCATAAAAAAGGGTAAACATAAGGGAGTTATGTAGTAATTTTAAATGTTTTCAGGGCAAAAAGAGGTAAAGTCGCTCCTTTTTGAATTTTATGGTGGTTGGCGTGGTTAGTGTCGTGAATCCCTTGAGGCAAAACTTCATTTAGCACATCGATGGGGTTGGGATGTTATAATTTTATTAAATTATAATGGGACCACATTAACCATATTTACATTGTTTCCTTTGTTTCGGCAACTAATTTAGCAACTAGTCCTACACATAATGAACCTAAAAGTAAGCGGCTTTTCTCAGATACCGATCGACCGATCGAATTCTACTAAGCTTGTCATGGAAATTGCTAAAGTTTTGTAAAAGGTAACAGAAATGTATCTAGTAGATTAAAAACCGGTCAAGAGCGAGTTAGGCTCGGGCAATCAGGATTCCGTAAAATATTTATTTTTTCAGCAACAGAGTGACGTTTTTCTGCTCTCTATGATTCAGTAGCTATTAACCCTAATAATATCAAACTTTTATTTTTACTAACCTAAAAGATCAGGGTGGGGAACGGTGTTTTTTTTTCTGGAATCTTTAAAAGTAGCCCTTTCAAGCGGGGTACCGTTTACCACGATACAAAAAAAAAACTTTGTTTAGAAGGCCCAACTTACCCCTATTAAAAATTAGAAGAAATATATTTCATAATTCTTTGAATGCCGAAATATGTGCCCGTCAGGGAGACTTGACACTCTGTCAGATTTTAAATTTCTACGTCACAACGTTTTCGAGAAAGACGTCTGTGACAGGCAGACAGAGGGATGTAAAAGTGACCTTTTAAGGGTGCCGTTTTTTCTTTTTCAGGTACGGAATCCTAAAAATAAAAGAAGGTTTACTTAAAGGAATAAAGTGGCATATCTAGCTCGAATGGCACCCGATGCAGTTTTCCATGGTGTCACTTGTTGAAAACTGTCAATTTTAATATACATACATATTAGGGTGCTTTTTTTTCGCGACTATTTTTTTTTTTCAGTCCCACTTCGAAATTTTGTGGCAAATACCTAAACAAAAATTTCATTGATCCGCTACCTCAGTTTCACTTCATTATTAATTGCTTTTAAATAGACATTTTCTTTAAGGCAACACAGCCCCACTGATGAAAATCGAGTGGGTTTAGGTCTAAAGAATGAATAAGTCAGACAATTGGAACAAGACGCCCGATCCATCTTTAAGGATATGTTTGGTTTTAACAATGTCAAACTTTGTTGTGCGCAGATTGTTTTTCTTGTAAAATAATAATAAAAATGTCCCTGATTACCATTGATAGCAGAATCCTTCAGTAATATTTGGAGAAAAAAAAACAGATCAACGAAATACCAGCTTCCACACCTGAAATACTGCCACAAGGTTCACTAATGTAAAAAAAAAAAGTGGTAATATGAAAGTTTTACTAAGGTCAAGTTTAGTTATTCTGAGCGATCATTAGCAGACCCATTAGCACCCACAAGGTAGTCGCCGATTTCGAGGACACCCGGTACAACTGGTTTTTATAACACACGCAAGGATTTAAAATTTCCAATAAATATAGATAGTATCCAATTGCCATGACTTTGGAAAAATTCTGTTGCGTTCAATACAAAGTGTTTTATTATTCTGGATAGCCGAAAGGAACCCAGCTGTTGTACTGAGCGTAAAATTTTACATTGTCATAGTACTTTCCGTGGCAACCAATTTGTTTACACTTTATAACAAAAATACAATACAATTAAGAAGATAAAAGGGATTAAAAGGGAGATTTCGAAGGACTTAATTCAAGGTATTTGAGGTTTAAGACAGGTTCTTTTTATATCAAAGAAAATTAATGTTCAAATTAAATTGGATCTGTTGGATCTGTTTTGCTTTTTTCTTTTTTTGAAGGCCCATCATTTTCCAGCATTATTTAAGCAACAAAGTGTATATTCTTTTTTTATCCGTTTAAATGGTAAATATAATATACGTTTTTGCCCGCCAACAAGTTTCGAAGAAAATATCATGTTGTAGCTGACAAAAAACCCTACAATTTGGAAAAAAAGAAGTTCCACAAGAAGCCGAGATCGAAAATGACGTTTAAATTTTTTTTTTGAGGTTATGTGAGGCTATATGGGTCTAAAAATGTCTGTAAAGATGTACTTAATGATATTTTTTATTTGTCAAAAGAGCTGGGGGTATTTATCACCTTCTTAACCGGCTAGACCCTTTTATAAGGACTAAGTCTCGATAGTAGGGTTGTTGAGATTTTCCACATCAACACTATCAGTTTTTCAAAATAGATGTTTATACTAATTTTATCCAAATAATAAATAGGATATTATTTTTACTCCTTTAAAATTGTTTAGTTCTACAATATAAAGCAATTTTTACTTCGTTCTACTATTTGATTAGTTTGGAAGTTGTTTTGTTGTTAGACATAAATATTATCTATATCTATAAGTAAATAAAGGATTAACAAAATCAAATTTAACAACAACCAAATCAAAAACAACATTTACAGAATCAAAAACATGAACAACCAAAACAAAATAAAAAGCAACCAAATTAAAATCAAGGCCAACTTTTTGAAACAACTAACAATTTTTTCAAATTCAGATGTTAATATATGGTAAACTTCAGTAATAACCAATTTAACAACTATATCCATGGCAAATACAACAAATTCAAATTCAATTACAACCATTTCAAGTTCAAAATCCTCCGATTTTACATTTTGAAGAAATAATTTCATAAAAATATTATCACTGCAATTTGTAAAAGTAATTTTAGAGATCCCCTCAAAGCATTACGTTAATTCACAGCTTCAGTTGCATTAGCTTACATTTTATCATTTTTGAAATAATTAGGTAAAACCCTAAGGGCTGCTGCACGTTTGCCGGAGAAACTCATCCTTTCTTCGAATGTTATATGTATAAAATGTTGTCTGTGTAAATGCAAGTACGCTCTTACTAATCATGGATATCTCAGATTATGCTGCAAATGGTTATGGTAAAGTAATTCAGAGAAAATTAAGGTTGAGATGCAATTTTTGCTTGAAGCTGCTTTCCCTTAACTGTGGGTTTTCTGGTGGAGACGGCCCTTTCATGTTTCTGCTCTTTTTGATGGTGTTTTTAACCTGCACATAAAAATAATAAGTAAAATGTTTTTGGAAAATCGTATGGGATTCCACTTAATTTTGGTCTTTATTTAAGATTTAGATATGGTTTTCATGTTATGGTAATAAAAGATTCAGTGAAAAGTACTAACAGATTTTATAAGTAAGTTAGATATACTCAAAAATACAGAAAAGATTTAAATTAAGTTATTTTGAATAGTAGAAAAGTTCAGAAAATATTATCATAAATTCGTGTAGTTTAAATTGCAATTTATAATTTTTAACTAAATAAAAACAAAATTGGAAGAAGAATTTCTGTAACTTTGAGAGCGCCTTTCATTTTATAACGTCTGCTGATAGGTGCTAATTATCCCCATTGATAAAGCTTGAAGGATTTTCAATTGAATCAATTTTCATTAAAGGTTTGCATGGTCAATGTATTTCTGATTTTCTGGTAAATCACCTGCAGGTACTTGAATGCAGAAGATTCCAATCAATGAACGTCAACAAGGGCAGATTCGATCAGGTACTATGCTCCTTATTCACAATAGCACTAGAGGAAAATCAAATTAAATATTCTTAAGAGCCTTGATTGGTACAAGGATGTTAATTAATTGGTCCATTTGAATACTTGAGCTCACATCCATGCTTGAAATTGACTACCTTTCTGCATTAACAAAATTATATAATCTTCGTAAAATATAATGCTGGTATTTGAATACAGTAAACATGTTCATTCATTTAAAAGGTGTTAGTTATTATAATAATAACAGTTAAAATATTTATCAGGATTTCAAATTGTGGAGAAAAAATAAACGAACTTTTATGTTTTGGCAATGTGAAAATCGGTATACAGGGTGTTCAGAGGTAAGAGGTCAATACTGCAGGGGGTGAAAGGTCAGACCGAGACAAGCAAAAAATCGTATGGGTGGGGGGGGGGCATCTCGCACCGTTTGGCAGTTACAGGGTGATTCGTAAATCAGGATTTTGCCTTATATGGGAACCGCTCTTGTATTTTTATCTTTTTTTCTACGCATCGCAGCGGCCCCAAACTGATTTCAAAAAATCACTATTTGGAAGCCCTTTCCAAAAAAGTTTACACCACCCCCCTATCCCCAACCCCTTGGCCACAATCCCCCCTGGAAGTTGAAAAAATTAACTTTTATTTCACGATTTTTCACCTTTCGCCCCACTTTTCTCCGAAATTCATGTTATTAACATACCTACTTTTTATTTTTTTTAAGTTGCCTATCTGATTACCTTACCAAAAAGGTGCAACATGCCCAGGTAGGAAAAGGATACGAAAATTTATTTACAAAAATCCTTTTACAGAATATCATGATAATTCGAAGTTTTAGGAAATTATACTTAAGTTTACTAAAAAATACATTTTGTTCGCTTAAAAACTAATTACAATTAAAACGTTTGTCCTTTTAAAGCTGTTCAAAATGTTCTCCGCTAGTTTCGATGCATGCAAGTAGCCTTCGTTTTATTTCACGTTTGAGGTCTATGGTAGCCAGTCTCTCCCGTATTTTCGTGGATGCAGTCACAATCCTGGTAACTAATTCTTCTCTGGTGTTTATTGGTCTTGAGTAAACTTCATCTTTCATCATTCCCTATAAGAAAAAGGCCAGTGGAGTAAGGTCCGGTGACCTAGCAGGCCAAGGAATCGGTCCACCTCGTCCAATCCAGCGCTCTGGGTAATGTTCATTCAACCTTGCCCTAACAATGTTCCCAGTATGCGCAGGTGCTCCGTCGAGCTGTAAATAAATTGCGCTTCTGGTGACCAGGGGGATGTCCTCCAACAGATCCGGAAGGGTATTCTCCAAAAAGTCCGAGTATAGCTGACTATTCAGCACTTGGGGCAAGATGAAGGGTCCTATCAACTGGTTGCCGATGATGCCAGCCCAGACATTGACACTAAATCTTTGCTGGAAGGACCGACACCTGGTCCTATGTGGGTTCACATCTGACCAGGTGTGGAGGTTGTGGAAGTTTGTGATGCCATCCCGGGTGAATTGCGATTCATCCGTTCACAGAATTCGGTCTAGAAACCTTCTGTTTTCGATGTTAAGGCCCAACTATAATGTGCATACCGTTCCGTGTAGAAGCATATGCAAACTTGCGATAACACACAAAACCTATGCTCCAACCATAATGGGAATAGTCGTCCGTTTCGTCAAGTTTCGTTTTCCATATGCAAGGTTCGATCTAGAGCGTGTTTTGCATATGCAAACTGACAACAACCGACAATGGATGAGGAATTGTGAATTTTTTGAAAATTTAATTAATGGTGTGCAGAGTTTAAAATAAAATAAAATAAATAAATCTTTTAATTTATTTAATCTTTCCATTTTACAACTCAAAAAAGCACAAAGAATTATTACACTGAATATCTGACAGCTGTCGAATATGCATAAGCTTCCGTTCGTTGGCTTTTGATAGCTTTCCGTACTGAACGATATGCACATTATAGTTGGGCCTTCAGACTCGAGCAGCCAAGTGCAAATTGCAATCGTCCTTCGGAATCTCCTTCCTGTAGTGCTTGGACCGGGATATGGTGGTATGGATGTATACCCTCTCGGTTCACAAGGGTCCAAACTCTCCCTGAAGACAATCCTGACCTTCGTGCGACCTGCCTGATGCTTATTACACGGCTGTTCCTGACGATGTTGAGGATTTGTTGGTCGGGCTCCGCTGAATCGCCCGATTTTCCTGCTCGCATTTCTGCTCTGGGAGCGGTTACACTTCCGGTTTCTTTTAACCTTCTGAAAGTCCTTGAAAATACCCTTCTGTTGGGTACCCGCCGATTCGGGAATCTCCTTTGGTATTCTCGTACGGCCTCACTATCATTTCCTTCTACTAAACCGTACACGTAAATTATATCGGCATACTCGTCAACACTGAATTCTGCCATTTTATCTTAATTTTTTCTATTAAACACCCATCCTTTTCGCTTGCTTCTTCAACTGTGGTCAATGTCCTTTCAAACTTACCCATTTTTATACCATAATTCATAGGAGGTATTAGAAACGGAGCGTCAGGATACTTAAGAGTCAATACTGGATATAATAAACTAATAACGCTATTTAACGAGATTACATTTATTATTTTATTACTGTTTTGCTAAAATAATAAAAATGTACTACCTCTGTTTCCTAAACAAACATTTCCGAACTTGCTGTCATAAAAATTGTTTACTTAACGACATTTTCCATTATGGTGCAATAAAGTAATTAGGTACCTGTGAGGATGTTTTAATTTCAGGACTTTTGCAACCCTTTTCTACCTGGGCATGTTGCACCTTTTTGGAAAGGTAATTAGATAGGCAACTTAAAAAAAATAAAAAGTAGGTATGTTAATAACATGAATTTCGGAGAAAAGTGGGGCGAAAGGTGAAAAATCGTGAAATAAAAGTTAATTTTTTCAACTTCCAGGGGGGATTGTGGCCAAGGGGTTGGGGATAGGGGGGTGGTGTAAACTTTTTTGGAAAGGGCTTCCAAATAGTGATTTTTTGAAATCAGTTTGGGGCCGCTGCGATGCGTAGAAAAAAAGATAAAAATACAAGAGCGGTTCCCATATAAGGCAAAATCCTGATTTACGAATCACCCTGTAACTGCCAAACGGTGCGAGATGCCCCCCCCCCCCCACCCATACGATTTTTTGCTTGTCTCGGTCTGACCTTTCACCCCCTGCAGTATTGACCTCTTACCTCTGAACACCCTGTATATATAATAAGACTTCTCACCTTAGTGAACTTCAAAGGACATATTTTAAGAAATACTATTTACATGGTGATAGGTGTTAAGTGGAAAATGTAACCAAGTACGTAATATTAGCTTTATTTTTATATCCTATAAATGTGTGTCTGTAATCTTCCGAATGGACAAAACAAAAAATCATTCCCTCTTATATAAGATATAATCATCGTATCGAGGTATGAATTAAACTTTAAACGTGTTTTTCTCAAAACTACATTTTTCAAATTGTTTGCAGCTACAATTCGAAGACAAATCATTCAATCGATTTGATTCTTATTGCATCTTGTTTTATATATGTTTCTCCATGCCATGAACCTCCAATTTTCCGATCGAATAAAAAATGTAATTTTGGCAGGCCAAAAATCATCAAATTTCCGTGTGAAAGTTGAATTTATTTTTTTAAGGATGCTTTTATTTTCTAAATTTTCAAAAAATCGATTTTTTTTTAAGTAAAAACTTTTCTTAGTCTCATAGACATACTGACCTAAAATTTTATTAAGAAATTCGAAATAGAAACGAAGTTATAGCTGTATTTGTAACCACAATATGACCATTTTATTCGATAAAATTACAGTAAAAATACTTTAAACGCGTTTTACTCGAAATCACATTTTTCAAAACTGGGAGACGTTTTTCTCAAAATCTACTAAGCTAATCTCAGTAAGCCAAATTTTTGTTGATACTTTATATATACGACTACTAAATAAAGCTCTAAAAAGTTTAAAAAACCACCCCACCTTTTTAGTACAGGGGTAAACTCACCCCCAAAACAGGCGTTTTTTCGAATTTTTTATAAAATCGCGTATAAAGGCCATAAAAATATAAAAAAATTAACTTTTTAAGGTTTATTTATTAGTTTTAAGTCTCACGAATTCAATCCCGTTGGAATTTAAAAAAAAATTGTTACAGGAAGGCAGAAAGGTGTCTCCCAAGACCCAAATTAAAATGCATCTTTTGGAAGACGCCCTCTGCAGTGGTGAAAAACAACTAAAAGTGCCAACAAAATTTTTTTTGTATACCTCAAAACATTCTTAAAAATGCATAAAAAAAATAATATCCATAAATATATGTAATTATTTTTTTTAAATATTTAAAAATTGTCTTTTTTTCCAATTTAGAAAGTAAAAGTCCCCTTAAAACTCCGCCATTTTGTTAAATTTCAATATATTTCTTTTTGATCGAGGGTCATAGTACGGGCAATACCTTTTTTTTTTTTTGGAGCCTTGGGAAATTGCGAATAACTCGCTGAATTTTCAATTGTTTGGTCCAAAAATGTTATCATGTATTAACTATATATCCACAAATATATCCTTAAAATATGAAAACATTCCATGCAGTAGTTCCCTTTAAAAAACTTCCCAAAAATCACTTTTTTTTTTAGGCGGTTAATTTATAGTATATTTCAAGGTAGGCAAATACTATTGAAGTGAGTACTGTTCAGTTTTTTTTTTTATTCAATCCGTCTCAGCTAATATATATTTTGGGTCTAAAATATATATGTAACAAAAAAAAATCAATTAAAGGTTTCAAGTAGATTGTACATATATCACTTTCCTTATTATCTTATACATATTACATAAATATCACTCAACAGATTTTGTCATATATTTTCTTAATGCGAAAATTTAAGGGCTATCTCACAAACCATGATATATTTATATGACCTCCATTAACTTGAAAGCAAAATGGAATTGTAATTTGTAGAGATAAATGGGTAATGTCGTACATAACTACTCAGAAGGAAATAATATCCCAGTGAAAGGCGTCGAGTTTGATTACTCATAAACGCCTCGGCAATATTAATGGCTAATTTAAGTACCGCATAAGCAAACTTGTAGCCGTTTATGTTTCGAAAAGCAAGCACACAGCTTCTATAACCGAAAGCCTCACTAAAAAGGTTATTTTCGCGCTTGATTCGAATGGTGTATTTACTCAAATCGAAATGGGATCATAAAGCAGCGCCCCAGAAATCCCATAGTCAGTGCATCTAAATCGGTAGTACACCCTTCCAGTCCCGCTGGTATTCTCATTTGCAACCACAAAACGCATTCATAGTCGATTTGCGCTTTGAGATCCAATTTCCATTAATTTGTTTTACTGTTCGAAATAATTCTTGCCATCTCGGATTACCCTTCCGTCCTGGATTTCGGGTCTCGGGTCCCAAATCGTGGCTAACGAAGCAACAGAGGCTGGATTATGCGATCTCTGCATACAAATTAGATCCTGGTCAGCGTCCAGAGCCTTCCATTTCCCAATTCCCAGTCATATCCACTTTAGGATTCTAATACGCCATGGGCCATAAATAGCTCCCATTTATCCTGTCGGGATGGGACGGGATATATGTTATATAACCATCTGTCGGGATTGAAGCAATCATCACGCGGATGGACTGTACTTTGAATCCCATTCAATTTGAATTTATGACGACCAAGACCGTAAACCCATTTTCCTTGAGATGTTTGACTTTCAAGGTGCCGGAAGCGGGTATGCAATTTGGGAAGAGAAGAATACTGTGCTTAGGAGTGGGGAAAGTGCAAGCAATCAAAAGCAAGGTCGTGCATCCTTGAGAAAGCTTTAAAATATTAAAGGAGCTTCCTGGAAATAGTTTGTGAAACTCTATTTCCCTTGGGAATATCCTTGCCAGGCTAGAGAGAAGGAAGTGAAAATGAGGACATCAATTACCTCTAATTAAGTTTGGATGTTTTTCACTTCATTTCCTACTATACCAAGACTATAAGAAAGGTTATATTGTTTAATGGTTTCCTTATTAGTGAAGATATGGAAAAAAAATGGCTCCAATTTACCTCATAATTTTTTGTACTGCCAATAACTCTTTTCTTGTTAATTGGATGGAAATTTCTCAAGCAGAATAAGCAAAATATCTCAGATTACACCCCGATTCAAGATTGAACTAGAGACACCGCAAAGGCTAATAGGGAGATACTTCAAGTTCCAATGCCTAATTTATCAGTCTATGATTAAACCCACGTATGAAATTTAAATCTGGGGTTGTACTAAACAAACAAATCAGGCAATTATTTATAGAAGTCAAAACAAGTTTCTACGTGCAATAGCTAGTGCTTGCTGCTACTCAAGTAACAAGAAATACACAACGACTTTAGTATTAAATAGATTAACGAAACAATTCAGGAATATGCTCTTAATCATGAAAGAAGGTTACTTTAACATACCAACATTAGGCGTATTTAATAGAAATTTGATTGTAAATTTAACATTGTTTAAAAAAAAATTACTACTTTAAAATTCAAAAAATTGGTTTCATATTGCTTTAATTAAAAATATTTGTATCGTAAAGTTTATCGTATTGAAGATATCTATATATTATATATATTAGCTCTTACCTCTCGTTAAACCTTAAGTTTCATCGATGTCGTTAAATACTTTTTCAAAAGGGTTTGTTTAAAATGTCGAAAACATCTAACATCCACAAATTCAATTGGGTTGGAGTTTTAATTAAGATTGAAATGTTTTTAATCTAGACTCAGACAAATAATTCTTGGTAAATCAACGGTTTTTGCGGGATTATTTTTATGTGCCGTAAATTAATAAGAATTCGTATATAAATAACTAGAAAAACATTATTATTAGTCAGATTGCTAAATTACCACAATAGGATAAACAATTTGAATTATCAAAAAAACCTATTTATTTTTTTTAAATGATATCCCATAAAAATATAAGAAATTTCAACGTGTACCATATATTTAATTAAGATTCACGTTGAAAATTAAGAATTGAAACCTATTCAATTAACGTGTAATTTCATATTAAATCAATAGGGCATTTAGTAAATATGAATTTTCTGCTACCAAATTAATTTGAAACCACATTTCCATTAAAAACAATTCAATGCTCCATTTTCCACCTTAACCCTTGAAAGGTATCATCAAAATAAATCACATTAAGGGTATCACCCCAGAATATCCTTATATATCTGTTTAGTTTAATAAAGACATTTAAATGCAATTTAATATATTTTTATAATTATTGATTGCCATATTTCATGATAACGTTACTTTTATAGACCATGATACCATTTAATAATTCTATAATAGGATATAATTTTGAATCTATATTCCAATCCGTCATTTCTAAAATGGGGATAATAATGGTGTCACTGGAAATTATTAATTAATAATAATCCATAATTTCAAATTAATAACTATTGGATATAATTAAAATAATCCATAACGTCTAATATTATATCATTTTAATTTGATAATGTCCATATTAAAAATTGATAAGATGAAATATTATATTAATGTGATGAACACTTTTTTTTTGTTTTCCAACGTAATCTCCTTTTAGGACGATACATTTTTCGCGACATCTCTGCCATTTCTTTAACCCGTTCAAAAAGATATGATTTGTCAACAATTCAAAATATAATTGCTATGTTTAACGATTTCTTCAGTAATCACGTCTGCCAGGTGGCCTGAGCGCTCCTCATCAAAAGCAGATGTACGGCCACTTTTAAATTCGTTGAAACAATATTTCACGATTGTCAAAGATGGTGAAGTGTTCCCATAGACAGCATCCAACTTTGTTTTTATTTCTTTGCATGTTTTTCCGTCCAGAAATAAAAACCGTATCACGGATCGATATTGCTCTTTTTCCATTGTATCTAAAAACACAAAACACGTTCAATACAAATAGCTGTCAAATTAAAACTAATCTCTAAATTAGTCTGAAATATTGTATGGCATCGTTTGAAAGATAGTACCTACCTAATGGCACACGATGATAATGTCAACTTCCCTCAGCAACGCCAATTGTCTTCAAACACGGGTACTTATTGATTCACCCTCGTTTATTACTTTTTAATAGAATCTATCCTATTGACAAACATTAATGGAAAAAAAAAATTAAACTATTAAAAGCCTATTCATTTTAAGTGATTTTACCTTCAGTGTACTTTCCTAGAATATTCGCCTTCATTCATCTCTACTAACTTTGCATGTAATTTAAAATTTCAATGTCTGATTACTAAAACATAATGTAATATACTTTAACTGATAACTCGTTCCTGGGCCTAAAATAAATAAATAATGAGGTCTTTAAAATTATAGAGGATACATTTTTATTGATTAGTTTTACAGCCTGTTATAAAACAATTCCTGCAGTATGACAACGAAGATTTTTTTTACTTTAATTTGCAAATTTTTAGGGTTTCGTAACACAAATAGAAAAACGGAAGCCTTATGGAAAATTAAATTTGGAATAGTACATTTTTTCCGAAAAAAATCCTAACCGAGAGATATACTACATATATATTGCACATGTCCGTCTTATGCCCCTTAATCAATTTATTTCAAGTAAAAGGGTTTTAATTAAAAATGTAATATCGAACGGACAGAACTAAAGGTATTAATAGTCTACTGCAGTTTTGCTATTGAATTATGTATCGGATGAAGAATTGCTTCTGTTGTTCCGCATTAAATGAAATGGTCTATTCTATTACGACTGTAATCTTTGTCTTTAGTGCAGAAAATGAAATCACTATCGTGATTCCAAAGCTTCTGTGGATCTCATACTAATTCCTAACATTCTATATATCCTAGTGGCACTAATTCAGTTTAATGCAATTAATGGAAAGGAAGTCGCTACTGCACAAGAGCTCTAGTAAAATGTTTGTGGTCATTTTCATACACTTCGCCTCTGATTGCACAAATTCCGAACAGCTCTCTAATAGGTTTATATTTGTTCTGAAATTGTAATGTTACAAATTCTAAACTTCAAGATTGACTTTTCCACTCTAATTGGAGATATTCGAAATTCTTCCCCTAAGCACAAATGGAGCATTAAGTGGGTAAACGAATTTTGAAAAGTAATATAATTCGTTCTCAGAAAATCACATCGGAGGAGTTTTGATTTATCAAACAAATTACGAAGTATCTATCCATCAACATCCAATTTGTAAATTATCTCAATTATTGAATGCTGCGATAGAATGGGATTTGAGGAAAAAACACAGTTTAACTCTTACCGGCTCAATTGCCCAAAATCTATCGATCGCCGGAAGCAACTCAGGGAATTTTAGTCTATCCCAGTTTTGTGTTACACAAACTTTTTGGTGGAAATGCCAATAAGGCTGAAAGAAGTTTGAAACACTCGAAAAGTTGTGTAATTTGTAGGAGACGTGCCTACCTAATGGCGCACCCTTCTGGCTAGTGACTCCACCTGGCCGTGGGAACGACTGGTGGCTAATTTCTGGATAGGGAATTTCTCCATAGATTTCTGGTTTTTCCCACAGAACGTTCGAGCAATTTAAATGTTCATTTGTTCGATTATCTTGGGGCGACTGACACCTTTTTTAAAGTTCTCTATACTATCAAAAGAGTCCTTGAGAAATATTGTCTCCCCCTTTTTGGGCAAGAGGAAAAATCAATTGATTACCCATGATTTGTAAAATCTATTTTTATCGTTACTTTTTCTGATACCATCGTGATTAAACTGATAAATATACAGTCAAACCTGTTTTTATGTGGTACTTTTTTGTGCGAGTTTTTTTGTATGCGGTATGTAGAACAAAAGTCAATTAAAGTGTATGATATGAATAAAACTTAATAACAAGTAATGGGGTAGCTTCTTTAAGTTCTTCACAAGAAAATCCACGTTCTTGACAACCAAGAATACATTTTTCAAATGTAAAGAAATTTTCAAATGTGGAATATATGATGTATAATTTAAGAATATATATTTAAAGATTTCCCCATATGTAAATTAATTTTTTTTCTTTGTTAGTAAAGCAGTTTTTAGTTACATTGTGGGAATTTGAAATATTTGCTATGTAGGATTTTTTTATGCGATCCCTATATATAAATTAGAATAAATATTTTTTTTTTTTTATAAATGTGTTACAAAGGATGAAGATTCAGAATATTTTTTTTTATGCGGTTTCTTTTATACGGTCCCTATCCCTCGCATAAAAACAGGTTTGACTATACCTACCAATTTCACACCACTAAATGTAAACTATTTTCAAAATAATTTATTTGGTTTGAATTTTGCTTTAAAATTAGGGTAAGTTAAATAAAAGGAACTAAAGAAAAATCTGCTAAACGAAATAATTAAAAAACTGACAAGGAAACATTCCGAGGTGTCCGAAGTCGATTCAGTAGCAATATGTTTTTTTACGTTCTTTCGATTAGAATTGAAAAATAATTGATAGGTTTTGCGTTATCGATATTTTTTCATTATCAACCCTTGAAAATTTCATCTCTTTTAGTTTTTTTAATTGTGTGAATAAAGGTATTTTATATAATTTTTCATATTTTTTTCAGCTTGTTTTTGAAAATATCAACTATAAATATGTTAAACCTGAAAACCACCCTTATGAGGTAGGCCTAATGCACATTGAAACATAAATAGAAAAAAATCAATTTAAATTATTCAGTTTCTTCCTCTTAATGTATCATATTTCTATAGTTTAACTACCTTTTTCCAACCTTTCGTGGGTTGATTAAATACATTTTTTTTATTCAATTCAACGTAGTGCCTTATTTAAAATAAAACACATCAAAAACCAAAACTTTCTTGAAATAACTATCCTCACATTGTAAATTTAATCAAAAGATTATTTTGTTTTACAATTTTTAAGAAATTGTTAATTGACCATTTGAAATTTTTTTCTTTCAGTGTTTAATTAAACATAATGTATGTACAGTGAGAAGCAAAACTGTAACAGAATTCGGTATGGTTGAATAAAATGCTCATATATTTAAAAAATAAAAGAACTTATGTTTTATTAAAAAAATGAATAGTTCTCTATTAAGGACATTGTTACACTTGGGCACCCCAAATTCTTGGTTAAAAATTTAGTAATCAATCCAATTTCTCTAACTTTGATATCCTTGTAATACTATATTACACATAATAGGGGAGATGAGGGTAAGACGGGGTAGCGGGTAAGACGGGGTATCCAGCGAAATTCACAGTTTAAACTGGCCAATCACGCTCGTTCATGCATTGTTCGATGCGCCGCCAAGACATCTGTCAGTTGTCCGGCCATTAGTTGTTCGCAAGTGTACGCGTGGCGAAATAATAAAAAAAAAAACTGTTTTACTGCAACGTGCTTATCACATTTTCTTCCAGTTTGACACGTGACTGTGATTTGTCAAATAATACTACAGGGTCCGCCAAATAACTTTTTTTTTTGAAAATGCTATAAAAAAAAAAACTACTGAATATTTTTTCAAATTTCTTTTTTTATTTCAAATTACAATCCTTCCGGTTAATGATGGAAAATAATTTCATTCAAATGGCTGCCTCGGCTGGCCATGCAGTAGCCTACACGATCGGCTACGTGCCACACAGCCGACGCTACACTTGATGTTTTGCGCCCTGTTTTTGAAAATCGCAGTCGTTTGGCCACCTCGGAGCTGCGATTTGACACCGTTAGACTATTATTTGTGGGGTGCCGTCAAAGATAAGTGTTACGCCGACAAGCCAGAGACAATTGACGCTTTAAAGGACAATATTCGTGAAGCCATTGGTGAAATACAGCTGCACACAATCGATAATGTACTTAAAAATTGGACCGATCGTGTAGGCTACTGCATGGCCAGCCGAGGCAGCCATTTGAATGAAATTATTTTCCATCATTAACCGGAAGGATTGTAATTTGAAATAAAAAAAGAAATTTGAAAAAATATTCAGTAGTTTTTTTTTTTATAGCATTTTCAAAAAAAAAGTTATTTGGCGGACCCTGTAGCTGGTGAGGTGTGACTGCTATTGACCCTTAAACTAACCTACAATAAGGTAAACATTGTGTTTCCTTGAGATTGCCGGCTGTTTCTTTTTTGTTTTAATTATTATTAAAAAATGGCACAGTAGGCAAGATGGGGTAATGACTACCCGCCATGTTTGTATTCTGTAGAAGTATATTCCGCTTCCATTGAAGGGTGAATATCATGCTCAAATTGTAGAAAATGGGCACATAATAGCTGTGCAGGAATCGACGATGATGATGACGAAGCCTTCCACGTCTGCGAGTTATGCCAGTCGAAATAATCATCATTCTGTCTGATAATTCTCATTACCCCATCTTACCACAGGGGGGTACCCCATCTTACCAGCACCATGGGGCAAGACGGGGCAAAACACCTTTTTTTTTATTTTTTTTTTTTTTTTTTTCTAAAATGTATAATTAAAAGTTCCTAATTTCACCAAATATTAGAAGAGAAATAAATACTTGTTAATTAAAACATAAATAGGAATGTCTAACTACGTAAAGTTTTCTTTTATTGATCTTCAAACCTATCTTGCCACCCTCTCCCCTACTATATTACACATTATACTACATTACACATCCTTCCTCCTTTCCCATAGCTCATTCATCCCTTTAGGCGGCTCATTATAATTTTCCAGCCTTTTTTTCTTATGCTCACAAATTTTCTATCGGATTTATATCCGGGTTTTGAGCTGGCCCATTAATGAGCACTTTCTTGATTGTTTAGCCAGTTTTTTATTACAATTGGGGCGTGCTTCGGATCTCCTTCTTGTTGGAAAATTACATTTTTGTCCTTAATTTTTGCTTAATGGATAATAATAATAATGGGAATAATCTGAAGAATATCTAAATACTACTTGTTTTTTCCCTCAATATTGACCAAAAGTCCGATCCACTCATTGTTATACAGTTCCATACCAAGATGTTACTGCCACCATTATTATTATTATTATTATTATAGTAGCGGGTCGTTAAGTTACTCTAGGTACCTCTCGATAGCAAGCGCGACCTGAAAGATCTATTGTGCTAAACCCCTCTAGATTAGACCCCATCCAAGTCAATGTCCTTAAAGAAGTACTGCCACCATACTTCATGGTTTCTTTAACTTTATTTGGGTGAAATTCTTCAGGATTTCTAGTCCAAAACCATATCTTACCATTAAATTAAAATCGATTAATTTTGGTCTCATCATACCAAATAACCAAGGACTAAGAAAACCGATAACTATAGAAGAAACTGAAAATCTAATCAAATTTAGTAATTTTACCTTCTTCCAGTCTTCACTAGTCCACTGTTTAAATAGACATGCAAATTCTTTACAAACTGATCGATTTTTTAACGTAATAGTTGCCTAGAATTTGAGTTATTGAAAAAGTTTCTCGATCTGAGAGTATACGTGGTCTTCATCTTCTCTTTACAGAAATTAAAATTGTCATTCAAGTGTGTTATTATGCTGTTTTCTAAAAATAATAAGTCACATCTTTAGATCTGAGTGCAAAAGTGTAAAAATGCACATAATAAAGAAATATTCTTTGAATTTTAAATTCAATGGAGTTAAGTTATTTTAGTTTCTTGAAGTATAATAAAGCTAATAAGTGAAAACAATAAGAAAGAAATTTATTTATTTTTAAAATATATGAGCATTTTATTCAATCATACCACATTCTTTTACAGTTTTGCTTCTCACTGCATACTTACTCTACCATGAAACCGCCGAACGAAGCTAAAGGAGTCTCGGTTTTCGAAAAAAATAGGGATAAAAAGATTAAATAATAATATTAATTATCAGCAACAACTATAAAGTTACTTTAATTATTTTGTAATGGCGGCTAATGTAATATATGAGAAACATTATTACATTTTTTAATCGATTACGCCCAAATCTACGCAAAACCTTTTCTATTTATAAAAAACCGTAAATCCTAAAGCTAAAGTCGTAGTCGTGTGATCGTTACTTTTGTTGGCAGATATTAAGAGAGGAATCTATCACAGCATTGAAATTGGGATTACGTAAATTTCTCAGATTTTTTTCAGATGCTTATCGCGTCCTTGGAAGGATCCTGAACCCAAAACGATAGAAAGGCACCCTTTTCTGGTGCGTGTTATTTATACTCTAGCACTAAATGGGGGGAAACGTGAATGCATGCAAAGGACGGGACTCCTCATCTTGTTTGCAGTAATTCCCCCAAGGAGCAACATATCCTGAAAATGAGCTCCCGTTGCTCAGCTGTTTCATTTCTCACTCCGCTGGTTTGTGAGATCAATAGCGTCTCCATGATATGCGTTTCGGTGGGATGCTGAGGGCCGGGGCTAAAAGCCACTACAGCTCCTATAGGATCCTGTAGCTGCAGACACAGCAGTTGAGTAATTTCGAATACACAATTCTCCTTTCTACCCCCCACCCCGCATTCAACTTAGGGCTATGTAATCGGAGTGGATATTTCTAGATGTGAATGTACTAACAGTCGTTACCAGCACATGTCCTTTCCGGTTAATGTATCTCTCTTCCCGGGAACAAATCAGAATATCTATTTTCTGTTAGGACCTCCCCAATTCCCCAACCCTAAGGTGTATTGTCTTGGTAAAAACAAAAAAATAAATAAAATATAAATACATAACTTCGAATGACACCAAATTGGAAGTGCCATTCGCATAAAAATTCATGACATTTTGCTACACCGTAGAATTCGGCCAATTGGGAGAAGGGATCCTTAGCGTCTCTGTAACCGGGCATAGGAATAATATCGCTTCTTTTTTCCCGACTCCTCAAATTCTTCCGCTCAAATGGGCCTCGAGCTAATCCTGAATCAATGCTGTGGGCCAGTCCTTGGCACATATTTTTCGCTTCGATGGTTTAGCTGAATCCTTAAGATGCTATGATTTTTTCTTCCCAGTAAATCCCGGCAAGACCTTAATTGATTTACTTTGTCTAGTGGCTCGAGTAAGATGCGGCAGGTTATTTTCATTCCCGGTGTAATTAGCTGTCCGCCTTAGTGTGCCTGCAGGGACATAATATAACACTTCCAGGAGGCGCTGCCATCAGCAATCCCGGGCCTCAATTGGCCCAATTCGATGGGCTCAATTGTGAAGAATCCTCCAGTGGGAGAAAGGCTGATGGAGCGCGAAAGGCCACCACCTCCTCCCCTTCTTCCTCTCCCGCTACAGTATCGATAAACATACGCTCTTTAGTGGCACGGAAATCGAATTTCGTCGTCAATGAAATTCCCCGGAATTTTCCAGGAAAAGCTCCCCAGGAATGGTAGGACTATTTAGGCCTCAAAAGTGACACCCCACACATACACAAGCACACACACACACACAGACACACACAAGCGAAGAGGCCTGACAGATCGGGTATTCAGCATAAATGGATTTTGTTTAGGGACCCTATTTCAAGGCGTGTGTCCATCATTCGACGGAGGACGACTCATTGATTGATTTCGCTCGTGGAATTTGAAAGGTCTGCGGGTCAAAAGTGCCCTCCAGCACGTGCTGGAGCTTGCCCTTTTCGATGGTGTCACTGAAGGTATTAGAGCCCGGGATCAATGGTATTGTCTTTTATAAATTTATACAGAAGTCCTTTTATAGGAATCGTTTGTTTGCGGCTCCCCGAGCTTGTCGGGTATTGCTAATAATGGCTTAAAGGATTTGCGATTCTATAAATTCTCTGGGGTTTTGCAAATACAAACAAGATGAATTGAAAACGACTAATGTGATTCATATTTGTGAACTTTGATTTCAATTTAGACAAAGGAAGGATCACCAATTTTGGATGCTAACATGGGCGTAGCTAGAATTTTTTTTTTCCTGTGGTGAGTGTGGCCCAATTAACAATTTGCAAGAATCAATTCTGCAATTTTAAGTAGAATTATAAAGCTCTTATTAGTTGTTTCATAAAGAAATGTTTCATTTAAACTGCGCTACGTCACTAGCACTTTATTTTATTTTGTAACGTAGTAGTCATTTCAGTGGAAAACTCGTAAATTAGTGTAGATGAGTTGTCAGTAAGAAAAGGATTTTTATTTTTTCTTTCTTAAATAAAAAATTATTAAATATTTCTAGAAAACCAAAAAATATATGATAATTAAGAGGAATAGTTAATTTACACTTCTTTCTCTTTCTATTCCTTAATCTAAAAATCATTTCTAATAGCGTATAGTGCCCGTCTTCTCTTTTCTAACTTCTTGAAACAGATATTTTTTTTACTACAATTTAATTTAATTTATGTAGGCTCTGTTTTTACCGCATCACCTACCAATATTATGTTATAACACAATGAATAAAGAATAGTGAATTGAATAAATAAAAATATGTATACTTAAACATTTAAAACTCTGACCAGATTACGATACCGGTAAAGTATTGATCATCAGCCGGTTCAATATATAAATTTTATAATAATACAAATTTATTATTAGGACAAATTATTATTATAGTTATAATGACTAGAAAATTCTCGTTGTAAATGTAGATTGATGTGGCTGTTCGAATACACACTTAGGCCCATTGTGGTACCACTTTTTAACCAGGGTTTCTCGTGGAAATTGAACCCACAACCACTCGCTGTCAACGCGTCGCGTTACCAACCGAACTTGTCTTATATCCTGAAAATAATTTTGTCCCAAGATATTCAAACGCTTTTGAGTCACTGATGATCGAAGTTAGTTTTCTAGAAGTTTAATTTTGAAAAGCTAGATGATGTTTGTAATCATCAGCTTTCTATATATGAGTTTGAATGTATGTGTATATGCGTGAGAAAGCGATGAGTAAAAGCATAAGAGAAAAAAGGATGAGTTGCGCACGCATAAAAATCAACTACCACTTTAAATAACTACCGATGCGTCAGGTGTCGTATCTATCGCACTTTAGTTATCACAAACCACTTCAAGATTTGTAAATAAAAGTGAAGTAGCAGATCAATAAATAATTTTTAGATATTTTTATGTTTTAAGTATATATTTAGGCTTTAGGTATATATATGTATATAACATTATTAATCACTGTATTTAAATTCGGATGATTAATTAAAACGACCGAAGTTTAACTTCATCCGTGGGCTTATGTGGGTGAGGCACCCACCAATCTTTTTTTCTTCAAACTGGAACCAAAGTTTTGGAAGTTAACCTTTGTAAAACGACAGCATCAAATTAAATTACACGAAGGAATATTGTACAAATAAACTTATTTTCCTCGTGCCTCGGGGCCTACTTTGCCTTTAGGTTAATCCGGCTCTTCTTCCAAGTAATATAATATTGATTTTTCAAAAGTATGTTATTCTGATTATTATATTATAATAATTTCGTTTTATTGTATTGTAAGTAATAATAAAGCAAGAAAAAATTCTTTTAAGAGTTTCAGATCAAAGTTTTTTAAGAACAAATTACTGAACGCTGGGACTATGGTTTAATTAGATCTTTATGAGTCAAATCTAATAAAGATCTGTGATAAAATCATAAGATTGTTATACAAATAAGATTTTCTTTAAGAAATACAGAAAAAGACTTTAAGAAAGACTTTTGTCTTTATGTTAATGCTCTTAAAATGGTGGAAAGGTCTGGATTTGGTTTTGTTCAAACTTAAACGCATACCTATTTAAAATAGTAAATTACAAACATTGGTTGGTTTATTGGTCAGTTCCAAATAGTATTAGTATAAAAATTCGATTCTTTAATATTCCTTAGAAAAAATATATCTCTTAAGGACAGAGTTAGGCGAACATATGGTAAACTAATTCTCAACTGAAAATTTCTTAAATATCCATCGAAAATTATATAGAAAAAAATAATGATTTTTTCTTAACGCTTTTAAAATCTTTAATTCGGTATTCTGAAAAATATAAAAAAGAACAGCTTAAAATTTTGTTTGCAATTCATAGAATTTTTACTGGAATTTAAGGTTCCCTTGTCCCATAAAACGGTTCGATAAGAACGATTACATGTGGTAAAAAATTAATTAGCTATCAAGTGTTATTCATTATTTCTTTATCCTTGCTTCAGTGAAGGATTATTTAGTTGAATTTAATTTTTAATTTCATTATTTGGGCTCGTTTTTTCTGGGAATAGCACCGAGCTTGCCGGGCTGTGCCTACTCCTGCCCCCCACTAGCTACGCGCATGAATGCTAATTAGGGAACCTTTTCCCTCTTGGGGGTAGCTCAGCTTCTTAATTATAGGAGAGTTTTAGTGTAAACATCTTTCAGGAATTTCTATAAAAATTTTGGACATTTTTACAGTTAGAGAAGAATCGTTATAAATTTGACAAAATACACAAATATATGAATTTACTATTTTGCACTTCAGAATCCAACCATACAGATCGCGAATGAACAGTACTTTAGTAATATTTAACTACAACCTTAGTAATATTTAACAAGTTGTATTATCAAATGGAAATTTATATAAAATAATAAGAACGAACCACTTTATATATAATACTATAATATAACAAAAGGAAATGTGGAAACAAATTTCTTAATGATTTTATTATTAGAAAGTGACGTGGTTATTTTTGTAGATTAGTACAAACGAGCGAGAATGAATTTTTCCATAACTAATCGCAAGGACTAGTCTTTTCAATAAATAAACAAACTTTGAAAAATTTTGAACACTGCTTATTTTAAAGGATTTTTAAAAAGAAAACAGCCGATGGCTCACCCTATATATGCTTCAAAATTACTTCGAAAATGAATTAAAATTCAACTAACGAAGTACTTCAAAAGAGTGTAATTTTACTCTATTAAATTATGCAAGAATTCTTCCACGTAATGGCAGTTCTTTCTAAAGCGTAAAATTGCTTCATAGAGGACGTAATTATCCACATTTTATAATGATTGCATTTAATCTCGTGCTCCTTCGTGTTCTTCGTAGGACTGACTTTGCAGTTCCAGTTAAATCAAAATTTGTATAATAATCGTGAAACAAGGTCAAAATTCACTCAAACATTATTAAGTATAGAGGTAAAAGGTAATTTTTAACCAAATATTACCACGAACTGCTAAAATATTTATAATTTTCTGTTTAACTTACCAAAGTAAATTTATTCATAATAATAGGTAAACATTTACCTCGATTTCAATACAAAATTAAAACGGAAAATGGTAATTTTATATAATACATTCGGGATTGGTAAATATTGCGGTTTACTCGGAGTAATTTTATTCCTTTAATACCAGGAATTCAATTCCCCATCAAAATGACTGAAAATTACTTAACTTCAAAATTTTTTAAAAGGTAGAATTTCTTAAAAATCTTTACACTTATGAGGAAAATTTTAAATTCGATTTTGTTCTTAATTTAATATGTTATTTTTCATCGAAATCTAAAAGATATATCTTTTTGATGGCTAAAAGTTTCCTCCCAATCAAAAAATCAAAATTTTATATTCTTTGAAGAAAAAAGATGTAAATATTTAACACGCTTCATATTTGTATACACAAAAGGGAGTTGCTTTGTTATTCGTTTTTAGTTGAAAATTTAAAGATTTAAAGCTTTCCTTATAAAGTGTCACTCCACCTCAAAGCGCACAAATCTGATGCACCATGAGACAATAGCATAGTTAAATTTACAAGATGACAAGGGGTAAAAAAATTCATATGCAGACGTAACAATCCCTTTTATTTTTAAAGGAATTTATTTATTTTCGAATCTGTTTAACTAACAATTAAATCTTGAAATCGATTATTCAGCTACCTTCCATTACTGGAATTTAACTCAAAAGAGCTAAGCTAATAAGACCAACTTTAGGAACATGTCAGAAGCGAAAAATACAGAATGTTTTTGTAGGTATATTTTGACCTTGTTTTTAAGTAATTGAATATATGCATTTTTTAACTACATATTAATAATATTTTGGGAATGACGATAAGCACCAACAATAATATCATTAATATAGGTCAAAAGTGATTTTTGAAAATTAAAATACATATTTTTTTCTATATAGAACCACTTTAATTTTTTTTTCTTTTATTTGACAGCGTATAAATCAAAGATTACTACATATATGTAAAACTGAAAGTGGTACTCTGAAAGGAATAATACACATATGCATTTTAAAAAACTATATAAAAAATATTAATATTAAGTAAAAGTGTTTTGATACAAGAGTAATATCGATTTAAATACGAATTTCATTATTTTCCTTACGTAAAGTAAGGAATTCGTTAAAAAAGAATGTACATGTTGTTGGACTGTCACTCAAGAAGTCCAAGTTCTGCTTTCCTCCTGAGGCTTTTCAAAGGAAAAACTTAAATATAAGAGAGGGGATAACATTCTCTTTTGGTGGAATTAAGAAATGTTTTTTCTGATCTTATTTCATTCTGTAATTACGTCTGGTTTAATTCAAGGTTGCAAAAGTTTTTATGGCATCGGATAATGTAAAATTCTTTATAAATAGACAAACTGAAAAAGTCGTTTAATATATATATTAGTGTGCTTTTTTTTCGCGACTATTTTTTTTTTTAGTCCCACCTCGAATTTTGTGGCAAATACCTAAACAAAAATTCCCTGAAAATTAGAGCCCTTAATATTAATATTAAGTACTAGACCAAGGCGTATAAAGATTTCCCATATAAAATACACGTAAACTTTTTCCTACAAGTTTGTCACTTACATTTTTTCTGCAGCTCTTGTTATTTACAAGATAGGGGCAAAAAACGAGAATTTCATGGAAAAATTGGGTTAGTGACCGGTAATACCTCGCTGGTGGGAGTTAGGGTTACACCGCAATGGACACTTTTGTAAAGCATTCAATTCTGAAGAAAGATCGGCTACGTGCCACACAGCCGACGCTACACTTGATGTTTTGCGCCCTGTTTTTGAAAATCGCAGTCGTTTGGCCACCTCGGAGCTGCGATTTGACACCGTTAGACTATTATTTGTGGGGTGCCGTCAAAGATAAGTGTTACGCCGACAAGCCAGAGACAATTGACGCTTTAAAGGACAATATTCGTGAAGCCATTGGTGAAATACAGCTGCACACAATCGATAATGTACTTAAAAATTGGACCGATCGTGTAGGCTACTGCATGGCCAGCCGAGGCAGCCATTTGAATGAAAATATTTTCCATCATTAACCGGAAGGATTGTAATTTGAAATAAAAAAAGAAATTTGAAAAAATATTCAGTAGTTTTTTTTTATAGCATTTTCAAAAAAAAAAAGTTATTTGGCGGACCCTGTATATAAATGTTACACATGAAGAGGCTTTCTACTTTGTGCGCCTGAAAATTAGGGTTTTTTAAATAAATCATAATTAAGAAACGTATAAAGATAGACGAATGAAATCTGGTACAGATAATAATGCATAGTTCTACAACAAAGTGAAATTTTAAAATAGAGGTTTGGCAGTTAGCGTCAGGACAATAACCCCATGTGTTGCAAGTGTCGGTTTTTATCTAATTCGACTAAGATACATTTTAAAAGGACTAGAATGGGCCCTAAAATTACGAAAACGTACGACTAAATGGAGTTTGTAAAGTCTTTAAAAAAAATGTTATTATAAAATCTTGCGGTATACCTGTGCACCTCTCCAAAAACAAAAACCAAAAGTAGTCTACACTATCTAATTGTTCAATGAGATACAGCTGAAGTTCACTTATATTGGGGTTTCCGTTATATATTTTTAAATCGTCATTATTCAATTCTGATTGCTTTTTCCTCCAAATCCATAGAGACTATTGTGCAAAAATTGGTTCATGTCTAATTTCTGCCTCTTTTATTTTTCTTCTCAAAACAATAAAAACTTATCTTGTTAACTTACAGGCTCCGAACAGGCTGGAGTACAGGAAAGCCAAATGGTCCATTACGTCCGGAAGAGCAAGCTGCAATTATCTCAGTGATTCGGCGAAATGAAGACATCGAATCAGCCGAAAGGATCCGAGTTGGGCGTCTTGTAGAACGCGTCGAAAAGATAAAACAACGAGCGGCAGATTGCGGTCCCAAAAGTTGTCGTTTATGTGGCCAATCTTTCGGATTCCTTGGACCAACGAAACTAATTTGTGAAGACTGCAGAAAGCCCGTCTGCTCAAAATGCTCCATAGATCTCCAAAAACCTAAAAGCAGGTAGTTGTAGTTATAACAAAGATTTAAATTATAAATTAATTGCCTTCCGTGATATTTTTAGGGAAATATGGCTTTGCAAAATTTGCTCCGAGACACGAGAGATGTGGAAAAAGTCCGGAGCTTGGTTCTACAAAGGTCTCCCACAGTATGAGATCCCTACAAAATCTGTATCAGCCCGGAATTCAATTCGCGAAACACCGGCCCGTATTATAAAAACTACAAAATTGGGAATGGAAGTTGAGGACAGTAGTTCTGATGAGGAGGGGAATGAGACTAATAAGGCCAGCAATGGTCCAAATTTACAACGTGAGAATAGTTTTCGCCTGAGGACAGTTGGGTCCTTTAGGAGTTTCTTCGACGGTGGTGAAAGGAAGTTTTCAAATTCGATTTTCTTCAATCGACAAACGTCCAAATCCGAAAGTAATCCCGATGAATGGGAAACAACTTCTATAAATTCTGCCGCCCTTCGAAGAGAAAGTTCCCAAGTTCGAAGGGGCTCAGTATCTTCCAGTTGGTCTGTAAGTGAATCTTCTTCCGGGAACAGCGGTGGGGTTAATCAAATGAACCAAACCTGTCGAGAGCCTCTTTTAGGCTGGCTTGAAGTTTCAGTTACCTACAGTGAAATGGATCATACCTTGGAGTGTACTGTACTAAGGGCTAGAGATCTTCCACCGATGGATTGTGCAGGACTTGCAGATCCCTTCTGCAAAATGAACATTGTAACCCCAGAAGGGACAACGAAACAGGCGAGGTGGATGAAAATAAAAACTGTCCACAAGACGAGAAATCCTGAATTTAACGAGTCTATAACATTTTTGGGTGTGGAACCAGAGGAGCTAGGAAATTCTATTTTGTATGTTGTAATTCTGGATGATGATAAATTCGGACACGATTTCCTTGGAGCTGCAAAAATACGACTTTCAACGGTATGATTATTATTAATTAACACATTGCTACAAATAATGGCTATTCAGCTATAGCTATACATAGCTGAATTACGCTCATTCGAGGCAATGTGTTGATTTGAGAAAGATACTTACAGGATTTTTCCATTTAGCTCCATAATACTAGCCCTTCCCGAATGACCATTCCTTTAGCACCAGAAGATCAGTATAGCATTGAAGCGGCCTCATCAGGACCCTGGCCTAGAGGACAAATATTAATTTCACTCTGCTACAATACAAGGAAAAGAGCTTTAGTCGTTCTAGTAAAAAAATGCATTAATTTACTGCCCATGGACAACAATGGATATTCAGATCCTTTTGTAAAACTGTAGGATAACTTTACATATACTTTTTCATATATTTACACCATTCATATATCTCTATTTCAGCCAACTTAAGCCTGACTCCCACAAAAAGAAATTCAAGACCAGCATCAAGTGGAGAAATTTGAATCCTGTCTACAACGAAGAGTTTACATTCGAAACTCGGCCCAATGACCTCGACAAACAGTCCCTGATTATAACCGTTTGGGACAAGGACATCGGGAAGAGTAACGACTTTTTGGGTTCACTAATTTTAGGTCACAACAGCAAGGGACGTAGACTAAAACAGTGGACAGATTGTGTTCGTCTGCCCGATCACTTTCATGAGCAGCTCCATTGTTTGTCCAGTGATCCGACTACCCACTGATTGTATCCTCGTCGTTTTCGAGGACAGGGGAACCGCTTAAAGTGACCTTAATTTTGGGCGATTTTGTATCGTACATTGTGCTGCAATTATTTATATTTGTATTCGTGATCTGTCAGCTAAAATAAAATGAGAAAACTTTATTTTGTAGTCGTTTCTATTTTCTAGACTCAGATATAAGAAAAAGGTGATAGATAGATATACTTAGTTTATTAACTTAAACTTCGATTTCACGTTTATTTGGAAAGTAAACAGCTCTCCTAAATATATGCACTCGCAAAGGGTTCTTTTAAGAGGTATTCATATATTAAAAACGTAACAAATAATGAGTAATTTGTTATGATTCGTCGCGGTAAACCGAAAATAATGAAGAAACATAAGTTTTTTTTTAAAGAACAAATTTTTAAAGGGAGGTGTGCTTTTAAAGTAAGAATGCAGAATCTTACAATGCTATTTTCTTAGTTTAATACTAGTGATAACTCATTTTTCGTCTTTGAGATTTTCATTGCCTTTGTTTAATATTCACTAAAATTGAAATAATTTTAAAAGAAATTGAGATATGTATATAAATCACTTTGAAGCTGGTGCAGACATATAAACATTTACCCTGTTGAAAATATCTTCCAAACTTCTTGATTTATTATACTCATTTACAATTTCCTTTAAGCCACATCACAAAATTACTGTTTGTCAGATTTTTTGGAGCTTTTTCGCGTCCAGGTTCGCTTGATATATTTATTTCATATATATTTTATAGGACGTTGGGATGATACATATCTGGTAAAATAAGGAATGTATTGGATGTGTGAATATGACTCCGCCCTTTTTTTGTTAAAATAAAACACATTTGCTTTTTAAGAAAATTAAAGAGAAGTTTATTCAAAGTATGCTCCATCGGCAGCTACAACCTTCGCCCATCTTTCAGGTAATTTACGTATTCCTTGCATGAAGAAATCCTGGTCTTTTGAGCTGATCCAATTATCAATCCAAATTTTGATGAAGAAGTATGAAGTGAACCGTTCTCCCGTAAGATCTGACTGCATTGTTCGGAATAAGTGATAATCCGAAGAAGCTTTGTCTGGCGAATATGGCGGGTGGAGTAGCTCTTCCCAGTTCTGCCCATCTAAATATCTTTTCACGACTTGAAGAATTAATTTACTGTGCCTATTTACCCATTCTGGTCGTTTTTATTCTATGGCTCCCTTTAAACGCTTGTCGTCGCTAAAGTTCTCCATTAATAGTTTGAGAGATTTCGTGCAACTCTAATAAACAACACCTCTGATCCCACCAAACGCAGAGCATAATCTTGTCATAGTGAATATTTCTCTTTGGCTGTGATGGGCTGGGTTCACCTGGCTTCACCCAAGCTTTTTTACGTTTAGGATTCTCATAATTCATTCATCTCCTGTGATTATTCGATGTAAACATCCTTTTTCTTTGCTGCCTTTGAAGTAGCATTTCACAAATTGTTTCTCGACGTTCGATGTCTCTTTCTCTCTCTTTCATGCGGAACCCAGTTATCAGCTTTTTGAACCATTCCCATTGCTTTTAAACGCTTTGCAACAGTTGATCGTTCAACACTTAATGCTGCAGCTAATTCTGATTGAGTTTGGCAAGAATCCTCTGCCAATAATGTTTCCAATTCAGCATCTTCAAATTTTTTTGGTGGTTTTCCTTGTTCTTTGTCCTCAGTATTTTGAAATCATAGAAACCATTGGGGATTGGATTGGAGTTTGAGGTAAAATTAGAATTTGAAGGTAGATAGTTTTTTTTTTTTTTAATTTGATTTCTCTTGGAATGAAAAAGAAACATAATTCCTATCTGATAAAATGTCTCCATGTAATATATTTCTTAATTTGCCTTTACAATAAATACATAAAACATTTCTTCAAACATAAAACAATTTTCTCTACACTTATACCTAAACTTCTCCTACTCGACGATATTGTTATACATAATTGATACAAATATTCCTCCTTGTTTTTAATATTTATTTTCATTTTGTCTTTTTCCAAATATTCTCACAAAATTCTCTAAAACTGTCCCATTAAAACATTTTCTTTTTGTATAATCATCAGTTTAGTAACCATTCATTGTATAAAGTAACATGCATGAATAGTTGATTTGAGTTTTAGTCTACTTACAGGTTATTAGGGCTTTTGCCTGTCTTGTTTTCTTAATGTATTTGGTGATTTTTTCTTGTGGTTTTGAATATACGGCATTCTATTTTGAAAGTCGCATCCTGTGATTCGAAGTGTCGTACTTACGTCCTTATGAATCAAATAATCATAAACTTCTGTAGTAATATTTTTAAAGGTATTTTGAATACCATAGTTAAATTAGCACAAATCTTTCAAAAATGACTAATGGGAAAAAAAAAATTATTTTTTTTAATAACACTCGTAGAAATAAGAAAATTAATAAATAATTCTGAAAAACACAATTGAAATTGTTAAATAAAATCAGTAAAGCCTTTTCCCTATGCATTAAAATTACCAGTAAATAAAAGTAGTTTAAGTAGATTAATAACAAAAAAAAAGATTATTTTCAAATCAACTGATGCGACCTCCTAAACAGACATAAATTTCTTCCAAATTCTTTTCCAGTCTGCACTTACGTCGATAAAAAATTTTTCACGATATGCTCAACGTCGTTCAAAGTTTCTTACGTGTTTTTTTTTTTTTTTAGTAAACACCTCTATTCAGAATTGTGAAGACTAGTGAGTGGTTTAAGCTATAAAAATTGCTTTTGCGTGCAAATACAACTATCAAAAATTATAGATAATAATAAAAAAAATTTAAAAAAATGCCTGTGGTGATAGTAAGTATTTTTGTGAAAATCATTATTAAAAATTTATCGTGTTTACAATTCGAAAGAGCAGATAAATTGCTGGAAAAATTCTATTCTACTCCTTCAGTGCAAAATGTAATGCTGACACGTTTTAGTTAGTACTACTATACAATGATTTACTATACTTTAGAACAACTTTTAAGTTCGGATTGGTTAGTTTATATAAAATATTAACTTCATTTTAAACGTGTTTTCTAGACATTTTTTTAAATATCTTTACCTTTGGACCTATGATATTTTTTAAAGAAAATATGAAATATTAAGAATTTTTAGTCTAAAAAATGTTTATGTTCACATGAGGAAGGTAAAAAAGTGGGAAATAGATTTTGGTATTACATAATTATTTTTTTGCTCCTAGCCATTACTTTTTTTCTGAGAAATTGAAGTTGAATCTTCGGAGAAGAAATAGGCACCATTGTATTTGAAAATTCACGCTTGTATTTGAAAATTGGTACTGTTTGAAAAAGTATATATGATTGTAGTTTAAAGATATAGTACAAAATTCTGTAATTTTGTTAAAAATAAGAAATACTCATAATAAGGATTATGTTTAAGAAATATTTGTTTGAAACATCAAAGACTTCTTCAGGGGGTTGAAGATATTGGACTCAAACTCAAATCTGGGCAAAGAAAATACAACTTCCAAAAATATATCGCTAACCCACATTGTTCTGTTTACGTTTTTAAAACAATAAGTCTAATATTTACTCTTGCTGTTAAAATTCTTTTTAATAGAATTTGCAACTTACCACCAAGGCGTTTATTTAATAAAAGTAAGAAAACAACAAAAGAAATAAAAATAAACGAAACAAAGCTTATTCTAAACAAAATAACAAAACAAAAATGCTTTACAGCAAAACAAAAAAAAAAACAATTTACAAAGCAGAAAATTAAACATATTTCAAAATCTATTCAAAAATATTGTTCGGGAGAATTAATTGTGTCTCGTGGCTACTACAGTCGCACATATTCTACGTTTACTATCTAGAACTACATTTGCATTAACAACAAAAAACTCTAAATGCCGCAGGACCTAATACTTTTGAAACCGTCAAATAGGAGCTCTCAAGTTATTCGAAATCCGATTCGAAGGTATGACTACAAAAAACTTAAAGCGGCATCTCACAAAATACAAAAAAAAAAACGATATTTTCCCTTCTTTGAGACTGGAATGTGCTTAAAAGTAAAAAAAATAGAAAACCAAAGCTGTATGGTTCCTCACAGTCGTCTATACAAAAAAAAAATATTTGGCACTTTTTAAAAGCCATTGGCCCCATTCGCTCCATTCGTAGCAGCAAAAATGAAATCCTTCGTTTTTTTTTTGTTGTGTCTTCAGTAAATTTAACTGAATAGGAAAAATGTGTAAAAAAAAAAAAACGAAAAATAGATGAGTTAAAGCTAAAGGCGGAACTGAGCGGGGCTCTACTTCAGGAACCAAATGTCTGTGTTGCCAGCTGCATCGGTCGCTATCTCGAAGATAGTCGATCGCACTCTGTCAACCTGCTCCAGGAGTTCCATTGATGAAAGATGGGTTGGTGATTGCGGCTGCTTGTGATGCTGAGATATTCTTGCGGTCTTAGACGGAAACATCGTTATTAGGGCCAGCAGAAAGAGCCATTTTAGACAGCGTCGAGAGTGATCGGCGAGGAAAGCTCGTGGCGTCCGGTTCAGAAAATAGTTTACGAAAGCTTTATGGTAAAAAATTTGAAACTTTTATGTTAATATGAAGACAGTGTTTTAGATGTGTCACTTACAACTTCCGTATCCCGGATTCTGATGATTTCTTCCAGGGGGCGTCGTCGGGCTCATATGGGAGGGGTCCTTGGACTGGTGCATCGGTGTCTGGACTGGAATAAAAAGAACTCGATTATTGCTTGCTTGTTATTACGTATATCCTTCAAATTCTCTTAGGTTGGTTACTTTTGCACAATGTATGAATAAATAAATGCAAAACCGCAAACCGCAAAAGATGAGCATAATATCACTGTTTATGTGTCCAGATTATTAAAATATAAAAGCATTATGTCAGAAGTTCGTATAAATGACAATATAATACGTTCGTTTCGCAACCAAATTTTGCCTTACCTTAATTTCCTTAGATGGGATTAAGGTCTTATGAACTATTCTAGTTTAATTTTTCATGACTCAGCTACACAGGAAATGATAAGGGTACGCAAAAGCCAACTAAGCAAATGTTTTAACGAATAAAATCGAGATGAAGAAGCATAAACTATCCAAAACGTTTTAAAAAATTGTCTGTATTTGTTAAATCAAATGTAGGAGAAAGATTTTAATTTTCTCCGTCATACCTAAAACACATATTAAAATTTCAAATCTTTCAGATTTAATTATAAAAAAAAAAAAAAATAAAAAAAAAATAGGAAGTTCGTGTTATTTGCGATCAATGATAACATAGCAAAAAACAACTTTCTCCGAAAAGTATCTCTTTTCATTGGTTATTTTTCTCAAACAAATCATCAGTAAAATATTGACTGTAAAATAAAATTAGGTTCAAGACAACGATGTATAATAACTTTTATTTAACATTGCAGGACAGCGGATAAGTCCTGAGATCCTAATCTAACCTAGTAGTAGGGTAAAACACCCGGTAGTCAGCCCCGCACCAGTACTCAGACATTATTTTCATATAAAAAGTGTCAAAATTTGTTTACACCTTTAAAATAACGTTTAATCAAGTCCGTGTCTCCTTATTGAGTAATACGCACACCTACGAATCAATAGCATGTCAGGTTGACGAGCTACACTCGTTCATTTGCACTGTTGCCTAAGATATGACTAGACGCGTCGCTGTCACAATTTTTTTCTTAAGGAAACGTGTTCGAGCTTTCGGTAAATTTTTGTGTGTAATTTCTGTAATTTGAGGTGGATTGTTATACTGTGTTACAATAAAATGTTTATTTTGTGCTAAAATTAATTATTACATGCATTTTATTTGTTTAGTATATTATAATTTAGGTGGCCGACTACTGGGTTTCGAATTTTTAAGGTAGATCTAGTACTCAGCCATAAGTGACTGACTACTGGTTTTTCGTGATTTTCTTATATGACCAGTAGTCAGCCGCGTACAAATGTAATTGCATATCAGGGGTCGACCAATGGGTCTACAAATCCAGTAGTCAACCGTTAGTCTTGTTGCACAAAATAGTACCTTAAAGCTTTTTTAATTTTTTAATTAGGGTTAAATTTATGCACGGTTATTTTAGCATGAATATCATTTGTTTTAAAATTCCATCATGTCAAAAAGACCAATCCACCAGTACAAAGAAGAGCAATTAATACAAGCTATGGCGGCGATTAGAAATGGGATGAAGATTAGAGAAGCCAGTCGAGTCTTTGGCGTTCCGCGAGGGACGCTACAAGATCGATTACATTTGAGGGTCCCAGAAATGCCCCGTAAAATGGGACCATCTTCAGTGCTGACCAAAGAAGAAGAAATTGCCTTGAACGACTGGTGCATAGCGTTAGCAAAATGTGGCTTCCTTTTAAAATGTGATGATCTCCTTAATACCGTCCATAATATTATTTCTGAAGACAATAGGCTGAACCCATTTGTGAATAATAGGCCGGGAAAAAAAATGGTACAAGTCATTTCTAAGACGAAATCCCGAGTTAAGGGGAGGACACCCGAAAATATATCTAAGGGTCAAGCCGCTGTAACCGAACAAGGTATTCGGAAGTGGTTTGCTGAACTAATAAAGCATTTAGAAGAAATACATGTGAGTGATATTTTGACTGACCCAGACCGAATATTTAACGGTGACGAAATAAGTTTTTATCTAGGTATTATAATCTTATAAGTTTGAAGGATTTCAGCGGATTACATATATTTTTTTAAAGTAAAAATTCATAAAATTTTCTTCCTTTTCTTACGGGTCTTCTCGAGGGTAATGTTATACCTTTTACGTCCCGTGGAATTTTAAAATTTGCATGAAATTATAATACTTAAATGTTGAGAATACGTTTCATTCGTGTCCGCACTAATTTCTACTGGATTTCATTATTTTATTAGAAGTATCATTACGATTTTATCTTGTATCTATTATCTATATAATTCAAAAAGTTTATGTTAAAGCGTAATGTACTGGACTTAATTAATTTTCAATAATCATGACATATAGAATTCAATTCAATTTTTGAGGTGGCACTAAAACAAAACATATTTTAAATATATTATTGACTTATTTTATATAGGGTAAAACACCCAGAAGTCAGCCCCGCACCAGTACTCAGCCTTTACAGACTTTATTTCCATATAAATAGTGTTTAAATTTGTTTACACCTTTAAAATAAAGTTTAATCGAATCCGTGTCTAATTATTGACTAATACGCACACCTACGAACCAATAGTACGTCAGGTTGACGAGCTACACTCGTTTATTTGCACTGCTGCCAAAGAAATGACTAGACCCGTCGCTGTTACAATTTTTTTCTTAAGGAACCGTGTTCTAGTTTTCGGCAAGTTTTTGTGTCTATTTGCTGTAATTTGTGGTGGATTGTTATACTGTGTTAGATTAAAATGTTTATTTTGTGATAAAATTAACTATTAATGTAATTTATTTGTTTAATATGTTATAATTTAGATGGCCGACTACTGGGTTTCGAATTTTTAAGGTAGATTCAGTACTCAGCCATAAGTGGCTGACTACTGGTTTTTTCGTAAAAGTGTATTTTACCAGTAGTCAGCCGCGTACAAATGTAATTACATGTAAGGGGCCGACCAATGGGTCTTCCAATCCAGTAGTCAGCCGTTAGTTCTGTTGCACATAATAGTACTTTAAAGCCTTTTTAATTAGGGTTAAATTAGCGAATATTGGATGTGACAATTGCCTTGCATGGTATCATTTGAAATGTACTGGATTCGCTGGGGACTTATATGAAAATATAGAGGGTGGTTCAGATCAAGGTGCCATTGGGTATACCAACTGATTCATCGAGGTGAGCTGATAAAAAAATCGTTCCAAATACCCCCCTTTTCGACTTTGATGGAAATGATTGCTCTTAGCTTGTGAATCGCCCTATTTTGGTTATTTGTAGTAAGTTGAAAGCTGTAATAAGTATCTTTCTATTGGTACCTCAATGTAATTTTATTACTGTTTAACAATGCCCCCGATGTAGCCTTTCTTCCGCAAAAATCCGTAGCCGGCTACCTGCAACGGATTTCCAAAAAAAGGTAATAAAGTGTATTTGCGATGGACCCAAAAAATTAATTGACTGGCCCGTTAATAACTTGTATTTAAGCAATATTTTAGAACTATTTTACTCACTTGTGTTATGATTTCTCAATTGACCTTAGTTGGAATTGAGGGTTTATTAAAGAATAAATTTCAGTATTTTTGATATTTCACAATTACGAGCAAAAGTACTTATCCAAATCTGAACACTTTTGCATAATAATTCAGTACAAGCTAGAAGAAATGGAGAATCTTTCCTGATACAGCCTTCTGGCTAATTCTCCATTTCTTCTAGCTTCCCCACAAATTAAATGCATATCCGCATATTCTTCATTTGAAAATGACATTGTGAAAACTACAAAAATCTCTTATTAATTACTGAAACGATTAGGTATGTGGAACGATTTTTTTATCAGCTCACCTCAAGGAATCACGTGGTATACCCAGCGGCACCTTGATCTGAATCACCCTGTATATAATAAAGAATTTGTATGCCAAATATGCAAGAATAAGTGAGAGGCTGACTACAGGGTAAGACATGGCTGACTTGTGGAGAAATGAGGCTGAGTACTGGTGAAAAGTGCCATAATGTGTTTAATGTTGTTTTTTTATATAATTATATTATAAATATAATTTTTTGTTAATTTCTTTAGTGCATGTAATAAACAACCTTTCTGAGAATAGTGATTGTTTTTATTCATAGTGTTAAATATTTAAAATACAGTTGAATCAAGTTTTAGTCCTCACTAAAAGGCTGACTACTGGGTGCTTTACCCTAGTACAGAGAGAAAATCTTTTACTCAATCCTGGGATTGCGTCCTTTTAAAAATGATAGATTTAATTAAATTTAAGGAATGCATCTCTAGTGAAAAAATAAAACCAATTAAACAGCATAATAAAAGTGCTCAAAGAGCTACATTACTTAAGTAATTTCGTGCGTTCGACACGCCAAGTGCAACAAGTTCGCTCTATCAAAGTTACGCAGGTTGAAATTATTATCGGTATAATGCGGCACGCGATGCGGAACTATGTTGAAAGAACTACACAGTGACATTAAAAGCTTGGAACACCCTTGCTATGCTGATTTAATTACACAATCTGAAGAAAGCATTCCTCAGGTAATGAAACCACTGATTACATGGTTATGCGAAGCAAAGCAATGACCTTTTCCTCCTACGACAAGAAAAATGGCAATTTGCAGGAAACAAATGAGGAAGACAGTTTTCTAAGGACAAATAATTTTGTAAGTATTTATGGAAGTTGTAGTTTGAAGCGGATAGAAAATAGTTTTGGGTTACAAACATCAATAAAGGGTAATCCTTTTTAAGATATCATGAAAATTTATTTTATAAGAATGAAGTGATAAAACTTTAAGCTATAATATTCAATCAAAATTGATGAGCAGAACAAAAGAATTTAATTATTAGGTGGTTGCATTAAAAGTCGCTGTTTTTATGTTTTTTGAACGTTTATTTCTATGATAAAAAATGTACTTCGGCAGCTGCAACCTTCTCTCACTTTTCTGGCAACAATTGAATTTCTTGGCGAAAGAAAGCTCTGTCCTTTGAGACTATCAAATCAGCAATCCATTTTTGGACTTATCCATAATTTTGGAAATGCCTGTCTTCTAAATCATGCTGCATCGACCGAAACAGATGATAGTCTGATGGAACCAGGTCTGGAGAATACGCTGGGTGGGGGAGGGTTTCCCATTCAAACTCTATCAGTTTTTGTTTGATCTTCAAAGCAACATGAGGCCGAGCGTTATCATGAAGAAGAATCATTTTTCGTCGATTCGATGCAATTGATGGTCTGTTTTCCATCAAATTTTTGTACAAATTCTCCAACATGTTGTTCATAACGCTCAGCGGTGATTCGGCTTTAACAACTCGTAATAGACAACACCTTCCATATCCCACCAAATGCAGAGAATTGTCTTATTAGCATAGATGTTCCGCTTTGGAGTCGATGTTATCGGTTGGCCAGGATAAACCCATGAGTTTCTTCGTTTTGGATTCTCATAATAGATCAATTTTTCATCTCCGTTCACAATACGCCATAAGAAACTCTTCTTTCTTTGCTTTGGAAGTAATGTAATGCAGATGCTTTTTAGCTGATTCACAATAGCACTGTCGGTCAATCGACGTGGCAGCCATTTCCCTTCTTTTTGTATCTTCCCAATGGCATGCAAACTTCGCCATACATTTGATTTATCGACTCCAAGTTGTTGGGCTAATTCTCTAAGCGATTGGGCGGGCTTATCGTCCAATAATTATGAAATAATTATATTGTTTTTATATAGAGTATTCCTAATTTTCATTACATCAAACAATCAACCTCTTAGCGGTCGATATTCAATATCTAAGACATAGAGACATGATGATAAAAAATCTCCTTTCCTATGATAGATACAATCTCAGAGCACTTTGGTCTTAGCAGGAATTAAAGACTGTGAATAAAATTAATGTAAGAGAGTTTATGAAATTCATGAGGAGCGCAAATCCCATAGCTTAATGTCATAGAAAGCTTTCGGGAAAAGTAAGGAAAATATTGCGATGAGAAATCTTGAGAAAACCTGAACAAGTGAATTTATTCAACTAACTTACTATAGAGTCTGCCTCGATGATGCCAGACAGTGCTAGACACAATTGCTTTAGTCACTGAAAAATAACTGATAATAAATAAGAATAAAACAATCCCTTTAGTGATTTTTGTACATATTTCGATTAGAATGTATTATCTTGAAGCAAAATGTACCATTTCACGCCCTTTAGAGTGTCTTTTAATCTCGAGCTGTGTCTGAAATACCGTTATTAATTTCTGAATACCAAATGGAAATCAAAAATTTATTGATGAAAAATCGAATGACCGTTTTCTTGGCCAGGCTATTAAAAAAATGACTATCAATAAGCGCAATATAATTTTAGTCAAAAACCAAAATTGCTGCGCAACGTTTTGTGTTATACAATAAAATGTTCATGTGAGTTGCAACAAAACCTATTTCATATCTCTTATTTTTTTGTACATATGTAATGACATACAAGATTTTCTCTCTAACTTATTATCCATTCATGAAAATAGGAAACAAGATAAACTTACGTGTCACATTGATCCTCATTTTTATCCGGATCCTCTTGAGGCTTAAGAGCGTCAAGTTCTTCGGTTAGATCATTGATCTTCGAGAGGAGTTCATCGCGCTCTTTAAGCAACTCTTTCAATTCAGTCGTTGTGTACCTTGGTCTGTTCGGATCGTTTTCATCTTGTGACTTAACCAGATCCTCATTTTCTTTTTCAGCAATCCCCAACCTTTTCCTCAGCATCATAATCTCTCTATGCTGATCCTGAAGCTGTGCTAGAAAATCAGCTCGTTCTTCGCAGAGTGTTCGCACCTGAACCTGCAGGAGCTTCTGTCGTCGACGTGTTTCTCGCCCTGAGTTTTTCAGTCTTTCTATTTGGATATTGAGCTGAAATCATAATTATTTTAATTAAACTTTAAAACTTTTGATAACCTAAACAATACTTACATTTTCGATGTCGGCAACCTTCTCTTGGAGTTCCCGGTCTTTGGTTTTGAGTTCATCTCGTTGCTTATTGATTTGTGTTTTGAGTCGTTGTAGAATTTGTGTGTCGGACAACGTGTTGGATAGTTCGTAGTTTGTGATACTCATTACGCTGTCTGTCAAACTATTACCAAGTCCTGAAGATTGCGCTGATTGAAGCTCCTGCTGTTGCTTTACAATCCTTTTATTTTCCTCTTGCAAACTATTGACTAATTCAACCAATTCTCGAGTTTCCGCTCGCCATTGTTCCTCAATTGACTCCAATTCCTGAAAAGTTAGGAAAATTTTGTTAATATTTTAAAGAAGTGATTTTAATTTAAAATTATAATTATTTTAATTATTAATAATTATGATTGTGTAATAACACTGACCTCTTCACAGAGTAGTATTTCAATATTTCAGTAAATATTCCTACTAATCAACGTCAACTGTTAGAACAAATTTTTTCATTTTATTGCAAGTTTAATCATTTTAAATATAATATATTAGAAATAAGTCTACCAAGAATCGGTCTTTAAATCCGACCTAATTGATTCGTGATTATAAAATTAAGTTCAAGGAAATGATATATTTTTAGAGTTCAATCAAGAGTTAGGATCAATCACGCGCACGCGCCTATCTTCCTATCCAGACTTTCAGAAGGTTAAAGCTAAAATTATCAAAAAACAATGTTACTAGTATGGCAAATTCTGATTGTAAAGGGGATGGCCATCTGTTGGTTATGAAATAGACGAAATGAATAGATTTACGCTTGATTAACGTTGGGAAATATTGAAAACTTATTTCCAAAGTGAATGCTGTGTTTCAAATACAGTGCGAATACCAACCCAATTGTACCTGTATACAAGTTTGTGACGAAAATTCATGAGATTGGCATGCTAATTGATAACACAAGGTATCTCATGTTCAGCTGAAAATATTGCATGTGTTGCCGAAAGTATTCGTCTAAATTCGAGAATCTAAACTCGCCACATATCTCAGCAACTGAACATTAGCCTGAGGAACATTCTGCATAAAGACCTCGAATTATTCCCTTACAACTGACTCAGGAATTGGACTTGGGCGAGCTCTGGTTCCAGTAGGATGCCGCTACATTCCGTGTAACAATCGATATTTTCAATAATCGTATAATCAGCTGTTTGGGAGATGAGCCATAAACAAAATTGGGTTGACAGAATGGGTTACCGCTAAGCCAACCATGGCAGCCATTTAAATGAAATCATTTTCCATAACTAATCGGAAGGTTTACTCTTTTCAATAAGTCAACAAATTTTGAAAAATATTTAGCAGGGTTTATTATAAAGCATTTTTTAAAAAGATACTAGCATATGGTGATATTATAATTAATTGAACGAACTGAAGTCTTAGGTGCATTAAAACTAATGATGTGAAAGACAAAGAAAATCTTGTCCTCAAGAAGCAAGGCGGAAGACAAATGGATGCTGCACCCAATAATTCAGGAATAATCTCTTCAAAATGTCAGACGTTATGACAATTCTAGAGATATCTGCTGTCTCTTCCACGTCGAATCCAGACAGGACCAGATTGAGGCTATCAATGTAAATGAGAAGATTTGAACAGTGGATTCAAAACAGACCTCGAAAGTTGTGAGATTGCAATAAAAGCAAGTACCCGAAGATTTTTAGAATAGCTGATTTCAAATAAGTTATCAAAATTTATGAATTCAAAATGTCAAATTAAATACTTAAGGCGAAATTCAAATTGCTTACCAAAAGTCACGAATTCAAGATGGTGGGCTTGCAAAGTACTGCCATGCTAAACTTTTTCTTCTTATTAGTTCTTCAATTCTGTCAATGCAACACTCCCTATAATTGAGCGATAGTTAATTCATAGTTCAAATGCTATAGACGCATGAAATTGTTGCTGTCCTTGATATTAAAAACTAATTTTATATAAACCTATCTGCCTTTAATGTCCTATTTGTATAAGATTTCAACTTTCCGTTCCGAAATCGACTTTGTGAGGACTAACAAAGCCAAAACCAACAACAATAAATCAATTTGAAGTTACGCCCAGTCCAATTTTTCCAGGACATTTGAATCCGCCCCACGTCCGGAGGGCGTACGAAGGTTTTTTCATCATTTTTGCCTGGAATGCAAGTTTATTTCGTTCAATTCCATTACAACTCTCACCAATAAAGTAGAGCCAGGAAATTGAATTCTGGAATTCATTTCTTTACTCCAGATCCTCCCACTGCTTTCGGAAGGGGCCCAGGATTCTGCTTTAACATCCTCGGTGGCAGAGTGATTGGCAGCAAGAATAATTTCACCCTCGACTTAAAGAAATTTTCCAAGCCATCAAGAAGGCTGGGATTAACGGATTGCAAAATAATGGCCATCTTGCTGAAGAACATCGACTAAATTGAATCCTGAATGCATACCTTGGTCGTGAGACGGCAGGTATCCTGGGATAATATTATTACCACCACCTACCTTTCCCCTCTCCCCTTTGAATCTCCACTCGGAGTTTTATCGACGAAGGTACCTGCACCGTCTGGGCCGGGTGAATTTGTTTCTGGATGAGCTCGTCTCGTTCATCATAAGTTTATTGAACCGCAAGAGCCGATAATCCAATAAAAATCGCTTGGCATGGTTAATCACAGTTTACGAAGTTATGAAGGCCCGCCTAATCCCCTCTCCCACTCCTCTTCTTTCCCCGCCCGCATGGTGGGTCTGTAACTGAGTTAGTTCAATTTATTTGATTGCTTTCTCTCGAAGGCCCTCCAATTAAAATTATGTGTGTTAGAGAGCCCTTGATCGGGCGGGAGTTAGCCCTATCCTATACCAACCCCTCTCCCCTCCCCACCCCGGATAAAATCGCACTATCGCCCCACATGTCAGACGACTAGTTGCTAACTTGGAGGGCTCAGTGCGAACGATTTTGCCTTTCAATTGCAACACGACGGGTCTAATCTGATTTTGGGAAGATATGGCCCTCATGGTGCCAGTTTTCGTTGGGATATTACTTTCCTTGTGACAGGAAATCAATGCGAACTCTGGAGGAAAAGTTCATCCTAGCACCGCGACGCGACATTCCCTTCTTCCCTTCGAAGGGCAAGGACAGCACCGGAGGCAGTTGTTTGTCGATGATTTATCGAATTATCTCAACCGATAACTGCCGAAATGCGAAACTCGAAATCCCCTGGCATTGCTGTGCCAGCGCATTTGGCTTTTGAAAGACAGCAAATTTAATGATATTGATGAGAGGTCCTTGCTGGGCTCCAATTACTTCCTTCTTCCCTTCCTTGTTTCAGGAGAAATTTTTTTTTTTTAAAGGAAATTGTTCAGAGATTTTTACGACGCTCCTGGCATTTTAGGTATTTTCGGTTTTATAAAACTGTCAGGCTTACGAGAATTTTGCCTCAATCACGTTAATTGGGGATTCAATAGTAAAATTCTTAGAGAATCAGAATCAGCAAAAATCAGCAGAGATTTCGAATAAAAAAAGAAGAAGAGAGAATAAAACCTGTACATTTTAAGAATTGTGTATGTTTTAAAACAGTAGACACTTTTGACTTAGCAATGGAAGGAACAACGATAGTACTGCCTCTTTAAATACCAGTTTTAAGAAGTTTAACTAATTGTTTCACAAAACAGTTCCAAAATTTTCTAAAATCAACCAAAAAGAGTTATGCTACACTCCTCAATTTAAGAACCTCATTAGAAATACATCCAACGTGATTTCACTATAAAAGTTTTAAAAACTGAAACCCGACTAGGGAAAAAAATTCCAAAACCTTGAACCCGACTAGGTATACATAAATAAAATAAACCAAAAAATAAGAAACAAGTTCCTTCTGGCAGTTTCACATTAATAATGTTATAATTCAATTCAAATGGTCGTGCGTATTTTTTATCCTTAATTGACGGCATCTCCATTGGTTTTATTTGTCTATCAAATTATAATGTTTGCTTTTTGTAGTTGACAACGCACGACCACGGTATTTGAGTTGAATTATAACGTTATTAATGTGAAACTGTTACAAGGAATTTGTTTCTTATTTTTTAGTTTATTTTATTTATGTATTTTTTTCCCCTTAAATATATTTATTTTTTTCCCGTAGTCGGGTTACAGTTTTTAAAACTTTTTCTTTTATTTTAAACTTTTGCGTTTTTTAACATTGGACTTTTTTGGATGCAACATCTGTCATATTGATTTTGTTCGTATAAAATGCCGTCTAACTCACCCGGACCACAATAATGAATCGACTGAGACCTCATTCATCAAAATCGGCTCAGTAGTTTAGGCGCTACAGTGGAACACACGTAAATACAAACATACAATATATACATATATATACATAGTCGTGCCATAAGTTCTGTCCCAAAGGAAAAATCAAAAAAAGCTCATATAAGAAAAAAATAATTAAATTTTATTTATTATGTTTAGTAATATACTTATTCTAATTTACAGTAATGCAGACGATTATTCGAAATGCCCACCCTTTGCAGCTACACATTTTTTTAAACGTTTCGGCCATTCATCAATCGCAGTACGCAAGACATCTAGTGATATTTCCTTCGCTGCTTTCATCAAACTTGCTTTTAATGACTCAATGTTTCGATGTTGAATAGAGCAGGCCTTCTCCTCTAAAATATTCCATAAGCGGTAGTCCAAAGGATTTAGGTCTGGACTACCAGAAGGCCAATCTTCAGCAGAAATGAAGTCAGGAACATTCAATTTTAACCAGATTTGCGTTGTCTTGGCTTTATGAGCTGGTGCTGAGTCTTACTGAAACACCCAATGCTGACCATGGTATATCGTTGTGTTGAGCGGCTTCACCATCTTCTCCAGGATGTCACTTTGATAGTTCTTTGCCTTCGTTTTCACGCCTTGCTCACAAAAATGCAGCTCCGTAGCACCGTAATAGCCAACTCCCCACCAAACCATGACTGGGGCGGGATGATGGCCACGCTCTACCTTGGGTATCTTCTCAGCCGCTTCCTTAGAGCTATGCGCGTACACTCTGTCATTCTGTCGGTTAAACTTCTCTTCAATAGTAAAAAGTTTTTCGTCTGAAAAAAGTATTTGTTGGTATTTTTTCCCGCGTACTTCTTCAAGAGACTTTTAGATCGCATCTCTCGTATCGCACGAAGCTTGTCCGTAAGCCGCTGCCCTGTTGACCGTCGATAAGCACTAAGCTTAAGGTCTTCCTTGATAATACGAGACATCGTCCTTTTGGGTATTTTCATCTCCCGTGCTATCACCTTTTGTTTTCGGAGCGGATTTCTCAGTATGCGGTGACGCACCGCTTCTACTGCTGCTGGTGTACGAGACGTACGAGGCCTCCCGCTCCTGGACCTGTCATCGACAGAGGAAGTCTCACGGTATCGTTTGATAGTACGATGCACAAATTTTATTGTAATTTGTAGTGGCTGAAGAAGCTCAAATATCTCCTTTGCTGACTTGTTGCACTTAAATAGTGCAATAACGGCGATCCTGTTCTCTTTAATGCCCCACTCCATGTTGCTCGTTCGAAATCCAATGACAAAATGATATTTTTTTAACAAAGCGGGAAGTATTTAAGCTAATTCGCGACAGGTAATCGAGATGCGTCGTGACCCTTTTAGTGGAGGGGAGGGAGACAGAACTTATGGCACGACTATGTATATTAGGGTGCTTTTTTTTCGTAAAAATTTTTTTTTTTTCAGTCCCACCTCGAAATTTTGTGGCAAATACCTAAACAAAAATTCCCTGAAAATTTGAGCCCTTAAGGGGTTAGCTGGGTTTCAGCGGTTCAAAAAAAGGATATTTTTACAATTTTTTTTTTAATATATAGAATCATATAAATTATTTAATAAATTCAGCATATCAAAGATACATGTTTAAACAGTATTTTGTGAAATTTTTGTTTAAAAATTCTGAAAACTCAGCCGTTGGTACCTCATCTCCCTTGACGTTTAAAAAAAAAATGCTTTTGCCGTGGACAGCATAACTCATTATTGGTTCATCTAAAATCAAAAAACCAAAAATATTTCATTAGTACATGGATAAATCTCGTTAATGAACGAAGCAAAAAAAAAAAAAAAAAATTGGAATTTTTGACAGACTTTGAACAAAAAAACACATTTTTTGGTCAAATTTTCGCCATGTATTGGCTCGAAAAAATTAGTTATAATAAAAAAAAAAAAAATCCTTCGTTCATTAATTAGATAATGTTATTTCAAAGATGTGTGCAAAATTTGAACAAAATCGCTTCATAACTTTTCGAGAAATCATGTCCACCGACTTAAAAAATTGAGTTTTGAGATAAACGCGTTTAAAGTTTAAAGCGCTGCACTGACGTGGCCTGATGGGCGGAACTTCCGAAGGGTGTATCTCTTAGAATTTTACTCGGATCGATTTGAAATTTTAGGAGAATATTTTAAACATATTGTACTATGTAATAAGACAAAAAAAAAAAATTCGATTTTTTGAAATTCTCAAATCCACCTAACCCCTTAATATTAATATTAAGTGCTAGACCAAGGCGTATAAAGATTTCGCAAGAGGTACAGAAAAAGTGAATATGACAAACTTGTAGGAAATTCATTTTCCTACAAAAAAGTTCTAAACACCAAATCGCTAACATCGATATTTCTTGAGATATTGGGCTTTGAAGTTGAGGTAGTGTTTGTACATACAATTTAGCTCAATAATCCATGAAAATTCCACTTCCACACTACCTCAACTTCAAAGCCCAATATCTCAAAAAATATTGATGTTAGCGATTTGGTGTTCAAGAAATTTTTGGAGGAAATTGAATTTGCTACAAGTTTGTCATATTCACTTTTTCTGTACCTCTTGTTGTTTACGAGATAGCGGTAAAAAGCGAGAATTTCATGGACTAATTGGGGTTACTGACCCGGACTACCTCGCTGGTAGGAGTTAGGGTTACACCGCAATGGACACTTTTGTAGAGCATTCAATTCTGAAGAAACCCTACCATTGCCCAAGATTGTGCCATAAAATGCCTCTGAGTTGTAGAGATTTGAAGAAAAATAATCAAAGTTCACGTGTATTTTATATGGGAAATCTTTATGCTTCTTGGTCTAGTACTAAATATTATTTTTAAGGGCTCCAATTTTCAGGGGATGTTTGTTTAGGTATTAGCCACAAAATTTCGAGGTGGGACTGAAAAAAAAAAAATAGTCGCACCCTAATATACATACATAACTGCTAAAATCATAACCCTTCCTTTTGGCTTTGCCGTAGTCTGGTAAAAAGAAGAGTAGTACAAATATCTTTCTAAGACAAGGTTCTAATTTTCAATATGTTTTTGAGAGCAAGTTTCCAAATTTTATAGTTTCAAATCTCAAAAAATACGATAAGAAAAAAAAAAAAAAAAAACCAATCATTCAATTAGAAAATTCGATACGTGAAAAAGGACTCTTTCATACCCAGGTTTCTACTTTCTCACTTTTAGAGGTTTTCGAGTGTTAAAATTACGGGATTTAGAAATTATTCTCACTTATTGAGTTTTCTCTCTTATCCAGGTTCGATTGTATATATTTTTTTTTTTTTTTTTTTTTTAAATTAATTGAAGTAGTCTTTCATTATTTTATATGAATATTAGTTCTCCAGTTTCGAGGGTTAGTATTCAGCAAAACCAATCTTCATTCTATCAAAAGATCATTGACTTACTTTACGGGGTTATTATGAACGTATCTATGACTTGTCTTTATGTTCACTGACTCGATTTACACGGTCTAAAGCTTCTTTGAACCAATATTCCTTTTTAACATATTACACGTTTTACACGGTTTCGATTTAACAAGATTTTTCTTATGATATAATATACCGTATAAATCGAGGGATAGGTGTACCCAAATTACTTTTCTGATACATTTCTATTAAATTCTCGAGAATGACTCGTCATAATTTTTTTCGACATTGCGGCAAACATGTGCTTAACCAGGATCTCATCGGATTGACAATGCTAACAGACGAATTGTGCCATTGTATCAAAGTGATGACTCGATGAAAATTCGAGACGGATGATTCTCATATTCAGAGTCGGGTCGCATTAATGATGTTGAAAACTCCTGAACGGAAGAGCTCCCCAGGGAACAATTCTCCCTCAAAGTAATCCGGCTGCGAACGCAGAAAGCCTCACGCCTCCCCTTCCGCACGATGATTCACAGATCCACTTTCACTACTCCTGCAAAATTTAGTCGATTAGAAGGCGAAACGGTGGTCCCTTTTGTTGGAAAACCCGGTGACACTGTGATCCTTTTCGAAAGGGAAAAAGCAGTCTTACAAAAAAGGAGGAAAAGGCTTTTCTGGAAAAAAACCCGTGTCGCCGGGCTAAATCATTACATCTGTGAATAAGGAGTAGGTGGTGGAAGTGGGATAGGGCTGGAAAAGTGTCATTTTAACATCTTGTGGGCGACACTGTGCGGATTTTACACCTGTCGACCGAAGTTTTCGCCCGATGTTCCGAGGTCGTGTGCCCGGGGGTTAGGGAGCACTATTTCCTGGCTCCTTGTCAGGAAAAGAGAATTAGAGATGGAGGGGCTTCATGTTTCCGAGCAGGTACGTGGAGTGCCTCCTGTTTGTAATTTTCATCTTCTCAACACCTAGAAGGTGGGAATGCTTGAAAAAAATCGATATATCGAAATGTAGATATTTCCTCACTCCGTTGTAGCGATATTTTTGGGCAATATTTCCGATATATCACAATATTGATATTAAAATCTGAATATTGACTGTCGTTATTTTTTTCCACTACAAAATAAATGTTTAGATCTTAAGGGAGAACCCGACTGTGAAGGGTCGATAAATTTCTGATTTGTTCAATTTTTGTTTTATTATTACTTAATTAATTATTAAGTGTGGTACTTAATTTTAGAGGATGTTAATTTATTATTAAAATTGTATATATAAAAATGAAAGTTCGTTTGTTGCCTCACACCTAAACGCTTGCATCGAAATTTTTCATTTTTTGTCCGAAGGTAGTACATATTCCAACTTAACATATAGGCTAATTTTTTTTGGGATAATGTATAGGGTTTCAGAATGGCGGATCCAAGATCGCGGTTGTAAATTTTAAATTTGAAGCAATTTTCATGAAAATTGGTACTTGGGGGTTTTTCGGGATGCTGATTTCAAACCCACCGTCCAAATTTAGAACTTCAAGATGATGGATCCAATATGGCGACCAAGATTTCTCGATTTCAAGGGATTTTAATGAAAATTAACACAATGATTGTTTTTGAATAAGTATTACCAAAAATTTACAAATCCAAGATGGTGGTGAAAATATTATGATATTGCCGATATGATATCGAAATTACAATATTGATACCCCATGTGTGTTATAAGTATAACTTCATATAGATTATATTCACCACAATATTACTAAGCATTCTTTAACAAATCCTTTAAAATTAAGTACTACACCTAATATTTTTACGATATTAAAATCTAGGAGGTGGTGGGGAGGGGATTATATATAGAGAGTTGTCAGTGTGAGTGTCAAAAGCTTATGCCCAATTGCTGTAAGGAATTTACGAGCTACAGCAGGCCACACCACTTTTGAATAAATTCATTCGGGCAACGACGAGAAGAGAACTTTTCCAGCCATCTTCCCATCCCAGTCTGTGCGCAAACATCACGGGAATGTGCAATTGTTTGTTTGTTTGCACTGGCGTACAATGTTCTCTGGAAACTTTTGTGAAAAACGAGAACTTCCTTGCCGTAGGGGGTTGCCCGGCACTAGGTTAGTCGGAACTTAGCCAGGTATACAAGAATGCGGGGAGGAGGTTCAAGATGTTCTCCCCCCTTACATTCGTCCGCCGCCGTCGCCGCCACTGCTCCATTGTGTCACATCCTTTGGATTGCTGCAGGAATGCTTTCAATGTTATCTGCAGGAAAGGTAGGATCAAATTGCAATTTTTTTTTTTTGCTTTTTTGATGATTGTGGAAGTTTACATTGCGAAGCTTCCTTTGAACCTAGGTTAAGAAATAATGTCATTTTAAGTCGACAGCCAGCAGTTGTGCTTGTAGGGTGAATTTTATACAGCCTCGAAAACAGCTTCTTTGTATTGGGAAATACGCTGACACAAGAAATGCATCCCGCGGGAGCATCGATTATTCATTAACTACTTCCCGGTAAACTGTTTACGGGAATTTTTCTGCAGTGTTGGGAAGATTAAGAGATTGGATGCCGCGGCACATGCGCCATTTTCTAAGTGGATTTTAAGGACTAAAACATTTTCGTAAATAAGTTCGGCACGTAAATTTGGAAGGATTTTTGTCTTTTTGGTGTTTTCAGGTATGCTTACCTAGAAAATGCAAATAGCTACTGTAGCGGAAACGAGTGTTTCAGGGTATAAGTACTATAAGTAGATATTTATAACATTTTTGAAGTGAGTGCTAAACCAGAATCTTTTTACGACCAACAATTTATTACAAAAAAGGAGAAAATAAATACGAAAAAACGGAATTCATACTATATTTCAAAATTTTTATGCTTAAAATGTTTAAACTTTAACTTGGAAAACAATCTCTGTACAGTTGAACGAGCGTAAATACATAATACAATTTACATACAACACCTCGCATTCGAGTTTTCTGTAAAATCGTTTCTTACGTATTTTTACGGTTGGTACAATCGTTGTGTCGTGTATATTTCACTTAAAACGTTGTAAGGAATCGTTACCTTTGTTCTGTTTAAGTTGCTTTTTTATATAATATATATGTTTTTCAAAACAAAAAACAGTAATATTCTAAGAAAAACAAAACCCGATTCCAAAAAAGTAATATATATTTTTTGTATACCTAACTCACTAAATACCCTAAAAGAACTATGCCCAGTTTCTTATGGAAAATTGGCTACGATAGTTAAAAACCTAGCTAGAATTGTAGGACATTCGGAGAGGATTAAGAAGCTCCACGGTGACAACGTTCTAATTTGGGTCCCTTAGGTCCCAGCGCGTTTCAAAGTCCCAGGCCACAGAACACTTGTATATGAAATTGTTCTGTGCCCGGGAACCTAAGGGACCCGAATTAGCTGCTGTCTTATCGTAGCCCATTTTCCATTGAAATTGGCCGTAGTTCTTTTTAGGTGTAGCCCAAACTGCGCATAGGTTTTTGATAGTATACTTGGCATTACTTTTTAAGAAAAAAACCATTTTTTCGTATTCACTTCTCTTTGACTTTTCGTATTTTTGATTTTTATCTACCTTACAACACTCATACATCCAAAATGAATACATTGCATTTATTAAAATTAGTTAATCCATTTAAGCGTGATATCCAGATAAACACATTGTACAATACATAGATATATACACTCCAGACCCAGCATGTTATTACTGACTTTTTGCATTGACTACTTTGCTTTAGGTTTCCTAAAGTAGGTTGCATTTAAGATGAGAGGATGCTTTATAATATATTTAAGCGTAAAATTATTTTAAATCATTATTTGGACATTAACAAAAAAGAAGTCTTTTAAGAAACAATTTTCTAAGTAAACTGTACGTTCTTCGAACAAAGATATTATCATATTACAAAAATTGTTTCTTCAATTTCTGAAAATGCATTATAAAATTTAGAAAAACTATTTCTACATACACATATATTTTACGATAACGTAAATTATTCTACTTATGGTATTTTACTTCACGCTACCCACGAAGTACAGAGAAATGAATGATGCGTATGACTTTATTGTTATTTATCTTAAATGAATCATCTGCTTGATTGTCGGACAGGCATACAAAGATAAAGTACTATAACGAAGTGTAGATATGATACTATATATCTGATAACCAAGTTCTCAATCTAACGCAGTGTTCAAATCTCACAACATATTATGAATTTGTTTATTATTAATTATTATAGCAACTTTAAGTACACGGAGAAAAATATAGAGGAAAAATTACTATTCTACCACAGTAACCGTACAGAATTATCTCTTTTTAGAGATTTTTATGCGAAAGAATATTAAAAAGTAATGGTTAACAATTTTTATTTAACAGTCGGTCTAAGAATTTCTACAATCTATCTAGGAATTTTTACAGTCAGAACTGTAAATTTTTTGGTGCTAGGAATTTTTATCGAGAAATTTGAGAAAAATTACGAAACGATATATATACACTGGTGGTCAAAAAAATAAATACACCCCTGCATTTCGCGGCAAACACTGTTTTTTACAGCTTTCAATACCCCGCAGCTAGCGCCATCTATTACAATGATAACGTGGAGTGTGCTGAACATATTCATAACAGAAAACGCGTTCTGATTATTAAGGATTGGGAATATAATTTGCTTTTATTCAACTTTCTTTATTTCGGGGTGGACAAAAAAATAAATACACATAATAAAAATTTAAAAAATCGGATTCTTTGCAAAAGAAACATTTTATTTCTAATTTTTTCTTAAAGTTAATACTTTAGTAATTTATCGCATGACCATTCTGTTTAATTATTTGTTTACAGCGAGTCGGCATTGAGTCTACCAAACGTTCACAGTTTTCCTTCGGTATTAATTCCCACTCTCTCCTAATTGCGGCCCACAGTTCGACTTTATTTCGTGGTTTGTGTTGATAAACCTTATCCTTTATTTGTTTCCATAAATTCTCAATAGGATTGAGATCCGGCGACTGTGCTGGCCAATCGAGAAGTGAAATTTGTTTATGCTGTATCCAATCTTTTACTATTCTCGCAGTATGCTTTGGATCATTATCGTGCTGAAATGTCCATTGGAGCGGCATATTCTCTTCTCCAAAAGGTAACATGATGTTCTCCAAGATGTCCAAGTATCCCTCTTTGGTCATAATGCCGTCAATCAAATGTATTGGGCCTACGCCGTACCATGAAAATGAAGCCCACACCATAATGCTTCCTCCTCCATGTTTAACGGTCTTTTTGGTGTATTGCGGATCAAAGGCTTTGTTGGGAGGACGTCTCACATACTCCTTTCCGTCTGATCTAAAGATATTAAATTTACATTCGTCACTCCATAAGATATTACGCCACTTTTTCTTCCCATCTTCTCCGCTCCAGTATAAATGTGTCTTTGCAAAATCTAGTCGGCTCCGTATATTTTTTTTACTGAGCAGAGGTACTTTTCTAGGTGATCGGGCGGGAAGATTGGCCTCTACTAATCTTCGACGAATTGTCCTTGCGCTAACATCAGCATTGGTTTCCCGCAGAATCATAGAAGATGACGCAAATGGATTTTTTTTAGAAACTCTCACGATTTTCCGATCCAATGCTGGGTTTGTTTTCCGTGGTCGCCCTCGATTTTCTTGATTATCCTTCTTCTTTAGAGCATTCTGCACCATTCCCAAGGAGCAGTGAGCAACTTGCGCTATTTGACGGAGAGAGTAACCGTCATCCTTAAGACGTTGAATCTCAATCCTCTTCTCTGGAGAACAGTGCTTATTTCGACCCATGTTTGAACTAGAATGTGATTGAAGAGTTGAGGAATTTCGCGCTAATTTGAAGAATTTTGTATTTAACTTACCTCAAGAAACAAATTTGACCAAAAATTCACAAAATTTAGCCAAAAAATACTTATTTAAACAAACTGTATTTATTATTTTGTCCAACGCGAACTTAACTCTTTAAGCAACAAACTCAAATTGATTTGTGTAAAAAACCGTTAGGATCTCGTTCCTTGCTTCGAGAACCTTCTCCGGACTTTAACGCATCACTCCTGTAGGTGGCTCTACTTGCAACGTATTGTAAGTTCTCAAAAACAGCCGTTCGCCGAAAAATGCAGGGGTGTATTTATTTTTTTGACCACCAGTGTATATAATACAGTATACTCTATAATTTCTACAATACGACACTGGAATTTTTACAGTTCTGGCCCATTAATTTTTCCTATGCCGAAAAGTTCATTCGGACAAACTCGGAAGATTTTGGAAGACGTAGCGTATATTTTGATTACATTTGCGTGTGTTTATATACAATGAGCTATTCATATGCATGAATATGTACTATATATTATACGTTTGGTATACGTATATTGTATTGTTAGGTCGTACATGATTCATGTTCAAACGTGTTTTTAGGGACGCAGTAGTGCAACAGATAACTTGAAAACAAACGTATTTTTCTTAGTACATTTTTATTTATAATATAATAGAAGTACATATGTGGTTTTTCCATTAATTTGTGTTTTTTTAATATTATAAGCATTGATTTTGCATGATATCATTCGTATATTTCTGGCAGCGTGATTTTTACAGATCTGACATTGTATTTTTAACAGTTCTACCACTGTAATTTTTACAGTTCTAGTACTATCATTTTTACAGTTCTAGCACTGTAACTTTCGTATTGCTCACATCAATTTTTACTATCTCACTGTTAAAATTTAGATTGTATTACTATAAACTTTGCTATTTCTACATTAATTTTTATTAGAACAGAAGAATACTTTTTACTTTGATTTTTCATCAAAAACTAACGAACATTTCTGAAATTTTCTCGTGACGGAAAAATGCTGCAGGATTACAGTACAAAACAATAATGTTTACTCGAATTTCTCTATACTTTTTCTAGTTTATTTTTCTCCGTGTATGGAAGTCGGCATTTTTATCATGGACATGTCTCAACTAAACCTTATTTTTGTTGTTACACATATATATATAAACTTCATATGGAGTAAATCTCAACAAATTTTCTTTCTAAAATTGTAAAACTTTATGCAGTGTCCTCTTCAATCAAAATCCAAAACTACGTTAAGAGAAAGTTTTATGACATCACATTGTTATCTATATTTTCTTAGGAAATCGAACATTTATCCTCCCTACAAATCTCGTACTGACCTAGAATCTTGTGAAACTTACCACAACAAAAAAAAAAAAAAATCTCTTTTACATCCCAGCAAGATCCACAACAATGGGAAAATTCAAATGCTTATAAAATGAAAGGAAATTCATTCTTCAGGAAATCAAATTCCGCCGGCCAACAAAGTTATCCTTCATACCCTTAAATGCTTCCGGAATAATATCAAAGGACCTGAAAGGGTGTATTAAATCCGGGATTTTATTGTGCTCGTTGGTGGCAGAGTTGGGATCCGATCTCCCTTGAAAACCCACTAAAAAAGAGACGTCCAACCGCCATCAAGGAAATCCTATGCTGGTTGAGTTGGGCAGACGCTTCCAAAGCCCTAAAATTTGTGTGCGAACATGATTTGTGTTTGCTCCAGAATTCAAATAACACCGCACACATCCGCTTGAGTAAGAAGCGTGTGGCTTTTTTGGTGGATTACCTGCTTGAAAATCACGGGGAATTTTTCACATTGTACGTGGTGGCCTTCTTAAGCAGAATTCTAGCACGATGTCCTTGGAGAAATCTCTTTAATCTTACCGTGTCTTCCTCCCAGGCCATCAAAGGACCAGTGGGTCCTATGGGTCCAATGGGTTCGTACCACGCAATCTTAGGAAACATTTTATTCAAGCAGATGCTTCTTGTGTTCTAAGTACTCGGAGCGTCCCGGTTCTTAGTTAGACAGATGAAAAGAAGGACTGGAGACATTTTTCAGAGAAGTATATTCAAATAAACAAATTATGCAGCAAAGAATCATGAGTATATTCCGGAAACTTCCACCTCTTACCTTAAAGAGGCACTTTTGGACAACTGAAAATGAATATTTTAATATTATACATAAGGCAAATCAAAACGCAAAATGACCAGGAAAATTTGTACTTTACTAGATACTAATTTTTGCCATTTGTTGTTAATATAATGAAATTCCCAGAACCTTTAATATTCCTTCATTATTGACTTAATCCAAAATATCCCCAACAAATTGACTCAGACATTTTTTTACCAGAGATACCCGAGTGTAAGAGATTAAAATGTCAAAATCTTAATATTTTTATATCTATAGGAAAACGAAGAATTATTCTCTAAAATTTCCTTAGGTTAGTATGATAACAATGTTTATAATTTCTTACAGTTTGTTGCTACCTAAAATTCGTAGGCGCTGAAAGACAAGTGTTTTTTTTTTTTTTTTCATTAACCATTATTAAAAACCCATGCAATGTATGAAATGCGCTGCTGATAACTGACTTTACACACACTCTTGATTTTGTTGTATTGTCTTCCTATTACGAAATGCAATTATGAAAATGTTATTCAACCAAAAAGCTTGAAAAGTTTTTATTATAAAATTTCCTTTTATATGTTTAAATTCCTCATTTTATGGGCTGCAATTTAATAGTTACCCCGAACAATAGGCTTGGAAACAAGATATTTTGTGGTCAGTTATTTCACGTTTGGCCTCAAAACATTACCCATTAAATATGAAATACTTACTGATGAAATAAAATGTCCAAAGTTGTCAATTAAAATTATTGTTTTTGGTTAATAATTACGACTTGTGGTCTGTAATCGTAATTTACATGTATGTTTTGAAAATGTATGGGAAAAATACAATTTGCTGCCGAAGTATGATAACTGGAATTTGTAATTTCAACAAGACGATGCAACCAACTTTTTCACTCGACTACGGCGAGGCTAACACCAGCGATAGAGCAAAGTAGCCCCATTTAATAAATTACATTGGATCTTATGGCGGGCGACGTAAAAACTTTAAAGCAGTTTCCAAACTAAAGCTTCTCTCTCAAAATCTTTTTAAACAGAATATGTAAAATTTTTGAGTTTTAATCCTATCTAACCGAAAAATTCGAACGCAAGACCACTTGCAACGTCCTGCTGTTTGACAATGGGAAGAAATCTTGACTCTGGATAACCGAAAAATCACTACAATTTCGTTAGGAATTAATCCACATTTTTAGCCTACTTATATGAAGTAAAGCTTCCTAGAATATTACTTTTCCTGGCAGTGATATAATCCGGCTATATGCAAATTTCCGTAGGGGTTTCATTGACCCGCGATAAACGTCAATGTAAATTTCCAAACCACACAAAATCAGCACCCGACTTGTTATACAGTGTTTCAGTAGTTTAGACTGCGCTCAACCATATTACCGCATTTATAGGCTGATAATGATTGCTTCTTATGGCAATATCCCGCATTCTAATCTACAGAGCGAATCTGTTAAACTATCGCTTCTATGGAAAAATTATCTTCTACTAATTGAAACTGGGGAGAAATACAGTTTTTATTATATATTTTATATTTTTTACCAAAATCATTATAGGGTAAAGAACAATATATTAAAGACTGAATATTCTTCATCATTTTTAAAATCAAGATTCATTATTTTTGTTTGTTTCACGAGAATATTTCTATGCTATAAACTATCTCATCACGATTAATGGACTGACTCAGATATATCTTCAATTATTCAGATTTAATAAATAAATAATTAGCGTCTGAGTGGTTCTTGAGATGTGAATTAATAAAACAGGTATAAAAAGTTGGCTTTGCAATTAATTTGCTGGAGTGGTGCACCTCTGACCGTCTGTCGACTTAGTTAATGCCACTTACGTACCTCATTAGATCCTCCTGGGAGGGCTCTTCATTACTTGGTTTTTCCGAGCAAACACTTGACACGTAAACTTACAATTATCGCAGTCTTTGCGAAGATGTGAAAAAATCTCATTAAATTAAAACCGCTGAACCTCGAAGATTTATTTTTCCCTCAGCCAGATTCCGCCTCGCTGTCCGCTAGCCTAGACTACGAGGGCAATTTTCCTAAGCTCCTCTCTAAGAGGGGTTAAGAGACGGCGGCTTATCCCAGGGCTAATGCCGCGGCTGAGGATATTAATAGCAGCTGCTACCGTTGCCGCCGCTAGCTAAAATCAATTCGTCCATGAAATTTTCACTTGCATTTTGCATCTATGGTATATCTCGTCACCACTGCGACACAACATCACAGCTTCCCTCACTGTCGGGATGCAACCTGCGCCTGGACCAACAGCATCCCTGACTAAAGGCCATTCAGCGATGACTTCGAACAATGGAGAAATTTGCAAATGGAAAAGGTCGCCGCTGAATGTGAGATGCACAGCCAGAAAGCCATGGTAGGGAGGGAGGAAAGGTATGAAGGGCATGGGATCAGAGAAATTATTCAACCAGTAACGAACTGTAAGGATACCGGAAATAATTTATGAGCGTATATGAGGCTTCAACGATGATGCTTTATGTTTCATTACATAACCCTCAAAGTTTTCCATCCACAACATCCGAACGGACAGTCCAAAGGGCAAAATATGTTGGATTTATATATTTCAAATGCAATTAGCACCGGACGGGTGTTTGTATAATTGGAATCATACCTACAAATATATGTGGCGCAATGCTATGGTCCATCGTACGGACGTCAGCCAACCGAAACCAAAATAATATGACGATGATGATGCGAAACTCGTGTAACCTCAGGCAACCTTTCAAATCCAATTAAACATTATGTAAAAGAGAGCCTTATAACTGCCAGTGCACCCTGTGGGTAATTAAGAGTGACGATGCTTCGGTAGGTGTCCTGCTCCTCCTTTTTCTGCAAATGTTCGGATTTTTCCTTCTCAATTGGGAATATCTTTCTACGTCGGTAAAATGAAGTAAGAGGAAAACTCAAAAGGTCCACCAAGAACAGATTGCTCGTTTATTTCTCAAGGAGCTACTTACACAGATAAAAAACAGTCTTGAGAATTGACTCGCGAAAGGGTAATAGCATATCTTATAAGTTACTTTTAAGTCTTATAAGGACTTTTGATTATCGATTTTTAAGTCGAATCAGACCAAAAATGGCTAAATTCCATCACTATCTTGGAGCCGTCATTTTGAAGTTATATTGTAAATGTTTAGTTTCATACAAGATATATTAAAGGCTCCTGGAAACTTATGCTAATTGTCAGCGATTAATAAAACAGCGTTAGTAACTAAGTTAGCTGAATCGTTGATGTATTTTAAGAATGACGACATGAATATTGTTTCTGTCCCTAAATTGACAAGCAAATGAGTGGAGTGGTTAAAAGTGTTAAACGAAATAGTTTCTATAGTTGCTTAATTATGACAATTTCTACGCCATGTATCACAATTAAAAATCAGAAAAATCCAAACCGTATGTCCTGATTCAAAAGGCGATGGTATAATTGTTATTTTTTCTTACGTGTAAAGAGTGCCTTAAAACCGGCTTTCATTTTGAATTTGGAATCATTTTCTTTAGGTCTGTCTGGTAACTATAAAGTTTTTACTTGCGGGTAAAATTTTTACCCGAAAGTGTCTGTTAACCTCACGGAGGGGAAAAACTGAGCTCTTGACAGCACTTCCCCTCTTACACAATTTTTACCAGATTTACCCACGCTGCGGAGACCGAGTAAATTTGGGTAAAATCACCGATTGCTTGTCACTGTCATTTGTGTGTTTCAATTTTGCGTTGCGATTCAGATAGAAGAAGAAGTTATTGAAAAATTATTTAAATAAATAAAAAACATATTTCAAAATCTTCAAAAATATTAAATAAATCCATAAGTTTTCCCTCTAACATCTTGATCACGTTTGACAATTTACATACACAAGTAAGATTTACCCAATTTTTACTTGAAGTCGTCTGGTAACTTTTGATGTTTATCCCTACTACCATATGAAACTTTTTACCAGATTTTTACTCAAGAAATTTTTACCCAAAAGTTACCAGACAGACCTTTTGTGTCAAATATGGAACGCTGACATTTCCTAGTTGTCATCAGTTGGGGTTAAATCATGGAGCATTTCACAATTGAGAAACGTACAGAAATTGTGAAAATTCACTACTGAAATGGTGAGAATTTTGCAATAACAGTACGCCGGCTCTTGGGAAACCAACACCCATCCAGGATAATTAGTCATCGTCCTCAACAATTAAGCATTTCACAAAATATTATAAAATGCAATGAGTGGTATTTTTCAAATATTAGGTTTGTTTCCATATTTTTCCGGCAACTTTTTCTGGGTGAAAACTGGCAATAAGTATGGCGATAAAATATGACCAAGCCCGAAAAATAAAATAATACTTCGTGGGCAACATTCGGAAAACATCTGTTTTTGACACTTGAATTTAAATGTTGTTGCAGGTAGCTAATACTTTTGTGACTGTCAGTTTCAACCCAGCCAAAAAGTGTCCGGTTTTCGTGCAATGTTTGATGGGAAAAATAGAAAAATACAAAGTAGAATATCTTTCAGTAATAAATATAATACAATAATATAAAATGCTGGTTTTTCTTTAACCATTTTATAAGGAAGAAAAACATAACACCTTGAATTTTAGGTCTTTTTAATAGAATTTTAAGGATTTTCACTTCAAAGTTCAGAGAAACATGAACATAAAATAAAAGCTCTGTTATTTTTTAAGTAAAAAAATTGTGCTTGTTGTAAAATCTTTTTTTCAAATTATTGAGCAAAAAAAAAAAAAAAAGAAACACTGAGTGCATAGGTTTGCTAATTGGTTGGTAATTTTCGTAATTTTTTATTTCCGCTAAGCATGCTATGCAGCTTCAGCAATGTGAAATTAAAACAAACCATTCAATTCTCGTCTTTTAAATGACTCAGATGTGATGATTTTTCGTTCAAATACATACCATAGCGTAATACACTAACGACTTCAAGCACATCAGGAATTTGTTCGCTCTCATTTCTCGCACAAATATAATTTGGTTAATTTCGAAAACAAATGTTCAACGATGGCGATGTATTGTTAATTATAAGAACATTTAAATGAAAGTTTACATACTCTCATAAATCGAAATTTCTCTTGGCGACAAAAATCCCTTTAAAATATTTGTGTAGAAGCTGAAATATTATTTACTTTTAAGAATCTCACTTTGGAATTCTTCTCTAAACAATCCCGCAAAATAAAGTGCTTTTGAAATAATTCTAACAATTTCTAGAGTTTCCCCTTTGTATGAAACACGTGGCATTGGTAAAATTTTCTCCGGATTTCTAACAATTTACTGAACAAAGAAAATATGCCACGCCACACGGCTTTCAATTTTGTGAGAAAATGCCACAGGCACACGTACGTACCATATTCAATGCGTAGATTTATTTGTGCGTTAAGTAGAAATATACTCAAGTTCTGAAATTCAAGCTGGCAGATCAAAAGTGTGAGTATTCGATTTTATGTAGATGTTTAGCAAATTGAAAAATTGAATGTCTGGAGTGTAGAGAGTATAAAAGGAAACGAACATATTGTATTATTCAAGTTTTGAAAATCACGACAGCCTTTTTAAATTTACTTTTCAAACGTGCTATTGCAAAAATTGATATACGCAACTTTCAAAGATTTCTTCTTTTTTCTAGAAATCAGTTTCTACAACTGACTGCACAATTCAGCAATTGCTGTTATTAAGCCGAATTAAAGTAGCAACTGAAGAGACTGAATTCTTTTAAACACAGCTCCAATTTCCAAAGTCGACTGCACAATTCAGCTATTGCTCTTGCTAAGCTGAACTGAGGAAGGGATTGATGAATCAATTCTCGGGTATTGCTTTGGCTCTGCAGAAGCCTGCATAATATAACTTTCAAAGAACTTTTGCTGAATTGTGTAGATTGCAGTGAATAAGTTTTTGAACGCAGCCATAAACTCGTTATCCATATTAGTGAATTCGATCGGAATTACATCATTTTGTCTATTATACTTTTACCTGAGATTAATCTTATAGTATTTTATAAAGGTAATTCAAAGTAATAAGAAAGGAAACCACATGAATTGTTGTGATCTTATACATATTTACATATGGCTGGTGTAAGTATTCGTTTTCTTATATGTATGTCTTTTTTCCACCACAAACTATTTTTGGATTTATGGACATACATCCTAATTATCCTGACCTTTTACAGTATCATCAAACTTACATCAAAACAATTACCCGAAACGATAGATATACGAAAAGTCATCCCCACCAGAGGGCAATCAGGTTTCCATGTTCTGACATCCACCATAAATTACCCTTATCTAAGTAAAAAATTACCTCCGTCCAATTCTTCACAAATGTACTTTTACGGTTGCCTCAAATAGAACTGGGCGCTGCACTAAAATTTTACGGACACGACCAATAAATTTCATCCAACATAAAACTCGGGTAATGGCATAGCACATTACCACACTTTAATTCGTTAGATGAATCAAAAGACTTCGGTCGTGGGTACACATAGATAAACAAAAGATGTCGTTAGCAGCGGCTCGACCCGACTCGAACGCCATCTGTGATTTATTCTTCTTTTGCCGTATATATGGGTTGGGAGGTTTTCATTGGTGTCGTCGTCGGTCGTCCTGTTTCTCATACATTCGATGGGAACAATATATTCTTTAATTTTTTTCTAATAATGCGCACACATCCTTTTTGGGGAGCGGCATTTTTCGCAATTATCTCTGACACACTGGGACCATTCATGATATTGAAGGCATTCACGACGACACCGCCATTCTTGGAGGATCGAAAAGACACAAAGCGTTCTTCATTAGCCTCTGCGACGTCTAAAATGAATGAGTCTTCATATATTAAGGATATGGGCGGAATATGTTGAGAAAATCGCTCAACTTAGCTAAAATCCAGCCCTGGGCAATGTTTATAGCTCTGAGCATGTGGGATGTGGAACTAGATAAGATACTGCTTCTTCTTCTCTTATGCAATATTCAAAGTGGATAAAGGATAATTGGTTTTTGGATTTTCTTCAAGATCCCAACAGGTGACACTTCTTGAAATTAAAATCAGTTTCTTTTAGATAGGAAACGGTAGTCTAACAACGCCCGAGACAATCTCAAATGATCCATCAAGTTGTGTGGGAAAATACCTTGCTCACGTCACATGTTCACGACAAATTTCTTGCTCAGGGATGGATTGATTTGGGGATAGGAAATATAATGGAATACATCCGCCATTTTTATGGTCAACTATTTTGCAGCTGTAGAACTTTAAAGGGGTGATTTATATCAGACCTTAAATATAATATTGTTACAATTTTGCCCGCCGAGCGGCTGGCCGGCAAAATTACACCATCTGCCTCCGCTTATGATTTGGCGAATTTGCCAACGAACGGACAGACGGACGGACTTAGGGACATTTTTTTAGGAATATTACTCGTCCACCGAAGTAGACGAGGCCAAAAAAGATCGATGAGTGTTTCGATCCGAGAAGCCAAGCTGATCTCATCAGTATGGCGCTTGGCTTCTCTGCCATAGACACTCACAAAGGAGGGATCGAAAGCTAATCCCTATATCTGCCCGATCGCAACTTCAAGTGTGAAGTATAAGCGAAGGCAAATTCTGTAACAGTACTCCCTCGTCAGAAGCTCGAAGTTCCATCCGAGCAACTTCATGCGGCATTCAGGACGCCATGGCCAATGCTACGATGGATGCAGCAACGGCATGGCTGCAGCCGCGATAGACGCACGCGAAATACAACTGCCACAACGTCACTGCGGCAGTGAAAAACGCGGCCATTGTGGCAGAGGACAAGAGCGCGGGAGGCGCACGCGGGTACGAAATACAACTGCCACAATGTCACTGCGGCAGTGAAAAACGCGGCCGTTGTGGCAGAGGAGAATCGCGGCTGCATCAACGATCGGCTGCCGAAGATGGCTGCACGATCGCCATCATTGACGCCCTGAACGCTAGAGGGATTGTGGGGTTGCCTCCGGTTAGGAGGGCTCCGGGAACCCCACACCTGGCACCAGTGTTACAATTTTGCCCGCCGAGCGGCTGGCCGGCAAAATTACACCATCTGCCTCCGCTTATGATTTGGCGAATTTGCCAACGAACGGACAGACGAACGGACTTAGGGACATTTTTTTAGGAATATTACTCGTCCACCGAAGTAGACGAGGCCAAAAAAGATCGATGAGTGTTTCGATCCGAGAAGCCAAGCTGATCTCATCAGTATGGCGCTTGGCTTCTCTGCCATAGACACTCACAAAGGAGGGATCGAAAGCTAATCCCTATATCTGCCCGATCGCAACTTCAAGTGTGAAGTATAAGCGAAGGCAAATTCTGTAACAATATGATATATAATACTTATATAAATAAATCCATAACAAAATAATGAGAAATTAGAGTTCTGACTGAGAGAAAACTGTTGTCACCAAATTTAAAATTGTTGGCAAATTTAATTTTTCGAAGTATACAAAATATTAAAATTTTCCTTTTTATTAACATCGGGACAAAAACGAAAAAAAAAAAAAATTAGCTGACAACCACGCATGTATATACTTTAGCTTCATGCTAAATACGCATTGGTTCCATAAACTAATGTATGTATGTACCAGATTTTATTTTCGAGTATGTAACAATTGGTTTACTTACAGTAGAAAAATTAAAAAAAATATACTTACCTTACTCCGAGTTTGAAACCATAAAAAACAATATGTCAAGAATCATTTATAGGAAAATTTCATTAAATTATTCGAAATATTGTATTCAGTGTAGTTTCAAAGGAGTAATAAAAATATGATAGCGTTTTTAATCAAGCGTTAAGTAAACAGCTCTTCAACGTCGAATTTGATTTCATGTAAAATATTGCCTTTTATACAGAAGTAAAAAACATCTTATCAAAAATGAACCTTCAAGCTCAAGAGGTCATTAGTCTTATTTTATTCATAATGCGATGTAGCACAAAGATGACAAAATGTTAGCCGGTGGTGATTGATCAATTTCAAGAGCTTGCAACTACATACAATACATACACATATGCATATTGGCAGCTTCCCAACTTGAGTTTTATTCAGATGTACTTCCAGATACTTAATATTGATTAATCTAAAGGATCTATTAAATGGTACTAAAGATGCCGACTTATGGTAATAAAAAATAAATAATTATTTAAATTTATATAACAAAAAAAAAAAGGTATATGAACCTGGAGAGACGTACTAAATATAATTCTAGACAAAGACTGAAGCATCCAGAATTAATTTAATTTAATGCCATTTAATTTGATAGGTTCTGCATTTACGATGTAATTTTATTAGAAGCGTATTCAGAAACAGAACTATAAGAAACTTCCAAAATGCACAATCTATAATATAAAAATGAATCGCTGAATGTGTTGCTAAACGCAAATCTCGAGAACAGCTGAACCGATTTCGCTAATTCTTTTTTTATAATATTCCTTGAAGTACGAGGATGGTTCTTGGAGAGAGAAAATTTAAAAAATTGCCTGGAAAAGTCTAAAAACAACACTTTTCTATCTATATATATAAAAAAGAACCCCTGTTTCCGTTGGTCACGCAATAACTTGAGAACGACTTTACCGATTTTATTCATTTTTTTTTTTAAAAGTTGTCTAATACTTTGTAGAAGGTTCTTACGGAAAGAAAAGTTAAGAAAATTGCGTAGAAAATTGGATTATTTCAGGAAACTTAACGACTATTTTAACTTCGCGAGTCTGACAGTTCGCGCGTTCTCGATTTCAACGGATTTTAATGAAAATTAGTACAATTATTGTTTTGAGGTCACTGATTTTGAATATTATCAAAATTTACAAATCCAAGATGGCGGACCCAATATGGCCACCAAGATTTCTAGATTTCAATGAACTTTAATGAAAATAGGTACAGTGATAATTTTGAGGGCACCAATTCGGAATATTATCAAAATTTACAAATTCAAGATGGCGAATCCAACATGGTGACAAAAATGTCTTGATTACAACGGATTTTAATGAAAATTAGTACAATGGTTATTCTGAGGCAACTAATTTGAATGTTATCAAAATTTCCAAATTCAAGATGGCGGATCCAATATGGTTATGCAAATTTCTCGACTTCAACGGATTTTCATGAAAATTAGTACGATTTTTTGTGGTGCCACTAATTTTGATCATTATCGAATTATCAAAATTTCTGGATCCAAGATGGCGGACCCAATATATAAAAAAAAATTTCTCGATTTCAACGGGATTTAATTAAATTTGGTACAATAATTGTGTTAATGCCACTAATTTTAAATATTATCAAGATTTGGATATTCAAGGTGTCGGATCCATAAAGTGGTTTTCGGGTTGATTCAATTTCTAGGATATAACAAACTAGAACATTTGAGAAGTCTTTAATTAGTAAGTATTTACCCAACGCCGGGTGAAACCGGGTAATTTTTCAATATTTGTGAAGTGTAAAACGGTTTACTTAATATTTAACAACGTTTAAGTTTGTTCAATAAATTAATTAGAGATATGACACGGAAATACTGTTTTCTTATATTAATGGTATTATTTGTAGAAACATGCGAAAAGAAAGAACACGATCAAATATTGGTCGACGCACATGGCATAATAAAAATGTAGCGGAAAGGGCGGTACAACGTCTGCCGGGCCAGCTAGTGCTATTATAAAACGCACTAGTCAATTTTACTAGTTCCCTAAAAATTCTGCTACCGTTCGCAGATTGAGAAATATGTCGTAGAAGATTTCAATTAAATTTCAAGCGCTTTGGATTACTTAATACAATTTTTAAAAATATTAGTTCTAGTCAGACCAATGCAAGAATTCGTGCGAAGAAAAATCGCACGAATATAAGGTCAACTAATTGAATAAATCTGACAAAAATTATTATATCTAAGTCTTTGGTTCATAATTTGTAAAATAATGTTGATGGTGCAATATGCAACATGCGAAGGTCGATGCTAATGCCAAGCTGTACAAATTACTTCGCTGATGAAGAAAATTTTCTAACTTTAAAATCGTACGATTTGTAATGGTCCATGACATGTTAAGTAGGCCAACTTACATGAACGTGTCTATCGTCTTCGGAATTAATGCTGTCCGTGGAAATTTCTCTCATTCACTTTCAATACTTCTTTATGTTTCTTTTTTTTTTAATTATAAATGTAAACCATTATAAAATTAAAAGAGGAAACCTTAGAAATAGGGTTCAAAAAAGAAGAATGAGCAACTTTACAGAAAGTCATTCAGACCAGGTACTAACTAAACATTATTAACCGACCAATTTTTGTTTTGTTTTCAAAGTCTGACTTATGACCCTTTCAGTCTCTAAGGGTTTGATATGGGATTTTACTCTATTTGTCTGCAAATAAATGTTTATAGCATATTCATTGAAGTTTGTTACAATTTGATTTATTATATTTTATTAATTTCGCTATATCCACATAATTTATCGTATTAACCTTGCTTTACTCGTACTTCAGGTCATATTTAATCCATTTCAAACAACTATTTGATATAATTTCCGCAGGCTATCATATAATTAATGTATCATTAGCAAACATTGCTATCTTTTGTACCATCGATTTTAATGGGTCATCAATTTACTATATTAGCTCGGTTCTAATATATAAGACAAATTTCTCAATAAAATTTTTTGTTTGCATGGAAATTTCCCTCAAAATTGATTCATAATAAGAATATTTTAATCTAAATATCTTTACAAAAAATTCAAAGCTTGTGGAAGGGTCCATAAAAGAGCAAAACAATTTTTTGTTTTATATTTGCCAAACCAAGTAGGAATGAATTAAGTTTGAAATTCAATTTCTTATTTTTTGCATAAACTTAGTTTGAATTAATCCTTCGGATGCCTCGTAAGAACCCGAGAAAAAAAAAAATAGGGGACTCTTTCAATCTCTCTCCCGACAAACAGACAGCAGAACCTTTATCGGATGCGAACTGGCTTTCGGTATGATTAATGGAAGTTTCCTTTCGTTTACGTCATCGTCTTTTATATACTTGACGTTGTGCAAAATTCATATTTTACCGACCCACCCGACATCAGACGGTTGAAAAACAAATCGTTTGTTATCTTGTTTGAGCAGAAAATCAAATTGGGAGACTGTGTTAATTAAATTGTATGTTGCCCCCCCCTGAAATTGCGCAGAAGGTACGCATATTATGGAAATTAACAATATCAACATATTAATCAAGCTGGTTGTGTCTAATAATTAACTAAGAGGCTGCTCGATATTTCAAGTATTTTACTTGTTGCTGTCGTCCCTTTCCTGTTGTCTAGCTAATAATTTTTGCTTACTTGATTAATGTCTTGATAACGCCATCCGCCGGTAGGATATTCAAAGCATAACAGATTGGCACAATATATTATACCATTATTATCGTATACATAATGCGTTTGTATAGAATTTTCCCTTTTGTGAACATAACTAAGGATGTAAGACCCTAGAAAATATACTTATGTTGTTCGTATTGCAATCCCTGGATAAATATTAAGAACCTAAGTTACATAGCTGGAGGAAAGTGGTGGTTGTATTTATTCCAAAACAGGGCAATAGGCCCCTCGAGCTGCCTAAGTCTTATAGACCAATCAGCTTAACATCTTTCCTGCTGAAAACAATGGAAAGATTGTTGGACCTTCATATAAGGTGCAAACTGGAGCAATCAACACCGCTCCACAGATCACAGTTTGCATACACTAAAGGTAAATCAACAGAGGTTGCTTTACATAGTTTAGTCAGTAGGGTCGAGAAATCCCTTCAGGCCAAGGAAATAGCTCTGTGTGCTTTCCTGGATATAGAGGGAGCTTTCGATAACACAGGATATGATTCTATATCCAGGGCTCTTGTGCGCAGGGGTATAGACTCATATACAATCGCATGGGTAGATGCTATGCTAAGAGAGCGAGAAATCTCATCCATGCTGGGCAACACCTCTGTGTCGATTAGGGCAGTCAGAGGATGCCCACAAGGCGGGGTACTGTCGCCATTGCTTTGGTCTCTGGTTGTGGATGGCCTCCTAGTCAAGCTTTGTGAGCTTGGCTACCACGCTGTTGGCTATGCGGATGACCTGGCAATAATCGTTACGGGTAAATTTGACTCAACTGTCACTAGCTTGATGAGGTCCGCTCTTCGTGTAGTCACTGACTGGTGTGTCAGTGAGGACCTAGCCATCAACCCGTCTAAGGCCGTCTTGGTACCTTTTACAAAAAGGTACCGTCTGAACTTGGATACTATATCCATCCAAGGAACGGTCGTTGAGTATTCCAATGAAGTAAAATACTTAGGTATTTGGCTGGATAAGCGGCTAAATTGGAATACTCAACTAAACTACTCATTAAATAAGGCCACGCGAGCCATGTGGGCCTGTAGAAGACTTTTTGGTAGGACATGGGGTCTCAACCCACAGATGATCCTGTGGTTATATAATACAATTGTCAAACCAATTGTTGCATATGCCGCCCTTGTATGGTGGCCCAAAGTTCAGCAGCAGATGGCAATTGCTAAGTGCAACAAGCTACAACGGCTTGCTTGCCTCTCCATAACAGGAGCCATGAGGACTTGTCCAACACTCGCCATGGAGGCGATAGTAGGACTCGAACCTCTGCACTTTTTCATTTTGAAATCAGCCGCAATTAGTGCTCTGAGAGTGCAAATCACATCCAAAACGCAAATTGCTGACAATGGTCACATGAGCATCCTGCAGCGCATCCCTGACTTAAGGATCTGTTATATAACAGACTACATGACCAGGGAACTGAGCTTCGGGAGGAGATTCAGGATTCTCATCCCTGAACGTGCAGACTGGAATGGCGACGGCCTCAGTCTGGACCCCAGAACTCTCCGTTGGTTCACAGATGGCTCAAAAACGGAACATGGTGTTGGTGCTGGTGTCTATGGACCCAACACCAAGGTCTCGATAGCAATGGGAAAATGGCCCAGCGTTTTCCAGGCTGAAATCCATGCAATTGAAGCCTGCGCCCTTCTCAATATTAACAAGAGACTTAAAGGTGCCAATATCACTATCTTTTCCGATAGCCAAGCGGCCCTCAAGGCACTCTCGTCATGGCGCTTCTCGTCTAGACTTGTTAAAGAATGCTTTGATACCCTTCAACACCTAGCAACTTCCAACAGGGTTACCCTCTGTTGGGTACCGGGACACTCCGGCGTTGAGGGAAATGAGGTTGCTGATGAACTTGCCAGGGAAGGTTCATCTTCTCGACTCAAGGGCCCTGAGCCCTTCTGCAGCATTGGCTGGTCTTCGTCCAAAGCTGTGATAGAAGAATGGGTCAGGAATTTACAGTGCATACACTGGGATAACTTCCCTGGGATCCGGCAAGCCAAAGAGCTCGTCAGACCCTATACCTACACTGAAATCAACGTTTTGAGTAAAGCGGATCTCAGACTGTTGGTAGGTTACCTAACTGGCCACCATGGGCTAAGATACCACCTAAATAAAATAGGTCTGTCAAATGAGACGGAGTGTCGTCTGTGTCTTGAAGACGACGAAACTACATCACACATTTTGTGTGCTTGTCCGGCTTTAGCACGGTTAAGAAGAGGGATCTTCGGTCAAGAGTTCCTGGACTCGGCTGAAGCTCGTTCATCTTCTGTAAAAGACCTTCTGGCGTTCCTTAGGGTAGCAGATCGTCTTTTACTGTAAAGGGGATTCGGCACAAAAGACCGCCTGGTCGCAGTGCCCACCATGAGGGTCACCCCTAACAATAATAATAATAATAATAATAATAATAATAAGTTACATAGCGTTAATACCGTAATATAAATCATAAGATTTCAGTAGGAAACATGTTTTGAGAAAAATGATATGTTTTAAAAGCCGTAGCAGTGGGTGGGGAATGTTTTGAAAATGATTTCAATATTCTAAAATAAATGAGATTCTACTGTCTGTTAAATTAATAAAAATTATAGTCGTAATTATTAAAAGTTTTCACTTGAGTTGCGGTTTTTCGAAAACGACCAAAAAAACAAAAAAATGCCTTTCCATTCCCGTTTTATGCTTACTAACATGCGAAAAGGAACGTTTTTAATTTCATTACAAAACAACCTTATGTACTTTTTGATCCTATTTTTCAGTCATATAACACTTTTGTTTATGAATTCGTATAAACGAAAAAAATCCAACATGTCATTCGATTGAAGAAAAAAACAAACATTGATTTTGTTGCTTATAGTGTTATTCGGGTGATATATCAAATTTACTTCTAAGAATAAATCAGAAATAGTACTACCTATAACTCCAGCTAGTACAAATTATACGTTCGCTTGATTTGACTATTTGTGACTTTCGTGTCGAAAAATTATATATTAAGTATGAATTGCATTTTATTTTAAGTTCTACCGAGCATAGCATCTATTTTAGATTGTTCTGCAGTATTGTAATATATATTATATAATATTGTCTATATTTCAATATTTCAGTATCTTATCACACTCCAATATTGTTAAGTTATCTAAAAATTTGGGAAAGCACAATTTTCCTTCAGTTTTTAATACAAGAATATTATTGACTTCCTAACATCACAAATCAATGTCGCTTAGTTCACAATTAACTCATTATCAAGTAGCGTTTACTAATCCCTCTTCAAATATTTTTTCAGGAACAGCAACAGAAAAACAAATAGCATATCACGCATAGGCATGAAATCCTAAGTAAAATCGTGTGTTTATTTACTCAGTTTAATTTTAATTCCATTATCTAGTATGTTTGCCAGATTTTGAAGCACAAATTTTAATTATTTACTTTTAAGCCCCTGCTTTTGTGGGAAGAATTTAGAAATACATGAATGTAAACAATGCAATCAGAATTTATAATTGTTCAGCAGTTCCACATTTCGGCTATGCTATTCCTCAATTCTACTCTACGCCTGTTCGTGGCGAGATGCAATCTTATAATCTGAGAGAACTCAGTACTTAAGGTTAATGACCCAGACAGATAGACAAATAATTGAGTTTGCTTTAATTCTCATTAAGTGCGTAGTCTGCATAGAGCCTAAGAAGTGGAACATTTTTCTTATATGTATATAACTAATATATTTTTAATATTTTGCATAATGAAATTAAATAAGACAACATATTTTTATTTAAGAGTCTGAAGAAAACTGGTAAAAGTTTAGAAATACATTTGTGGGTAAATTAATGAAACACTGAAAATTGAATTTGGTTTATGAAAAAAACTAAGACTGAATTTAATTTTTGTGTTTTATTTTTGAGCAAATTAAACCCAGGAGTTTTGATACTTACTTCATTACTAATAGTGCATTAAAACATCTTCATAACGATGGTAAATTCTATAAACTAATAAAATAAATCCATACCCACACCTGGCACCATTGTATGGAAATAATGAACAGAACGTGCTTTTTTTGCTATATGTTTATTAATTAATTATAATTTCTTTAGTAATATAATTTAAAAGCTTTAAATTTTTATTTAAAGTGCATATTTATTTATTTTTATTTTTAAATGCTACTCTCGACAATTATTTATTTATTTTAGAAAGATAGTAACTGTAAGTTCTAATATTTCTCCGGTACAGGATCAATTTTGCAAAATTTAGGAGTTAAAAACTTCTTTGTTACACAAAACTGCTACGCAATTACTCGTAAATAGTTTAAAAAACAAGTATTATTTTTCTATAGGATACTTGGCAATAGAAAACCCAAAATCCGGTTCTACTTATAATAAAAAATTTCAAATTTCGGAAATCGATTAATGCCGAAAATTCGCGAAAAAGCCGGTTCATCAACTTTTCAATGTATTGCGACTGCTTTTACCATCGATTAGCTTGATTTTGATTACTGGCAATAAATTAAATTATGCCGGAAGAGCGACTCAGTTAGGCATGAAGCTCTAGCGGTGCCCCAAAGACCTTGGCAACAAGTGAACCAGACTATATGCGACGGATTGGTGAGATACCGACGAACTCCTCTCTTTTCATAATTTTCTGAACGTGATTAGGGAAATCTGCTAATTTTCGTCGGAATAACACAAAAATTCAATTTCGGTCTGGTAGCACGTGCGGTCCCCAAGAAATTAGGTGAATATTTTGGGACCCAATTAGGTCTCAAGTTTTGTTGTTTACTAGCTCCCATGGGACCAAAGTTTACTTTACAAATGGAAGGTTTTGCCTGGCCAGATTGGAAGGGGGGTAAAGAGGTTCTCTACTGAGGTGGGTCAGGAAAGAGTTTGTGTACAGGAAGGAAGGGGCTTCTTTTAAAGCCCGCTGATAAATCAGGCCATGAGGGATTTGTTAGTTATTCACAGGCCTTTAATCTCATTGCTTTTTTCCGAACTTTATTAACCGGTGGATTTGCAAAACAAGAGCCTCAGCACGGCTGGCCGGGTCAAGTGTTTGTCGCTGTTTTATTCATGAGAGGAGTTGTATGGAACTGTGGCAATAATCCAAACTTTTTTATGGTTTGCTTTGAAGCTGGGTTTTTTTTTTCCTTTTTCAGGAAAAGTTTCGATTTTCCCCACAGAGAGAGAAATAGAAAAAGCCGCAACAGCCCCACCCTTACGGGATGAGGACTAGCTATAATTAGAAAAAGTTTTTTAAGGTCCTTCGGGAACAGGAGGGGCAAGAACAAGGCGTAGGAGTACCTACAGCAGGCGTTCTAGACCACAAGACCGAGACCCAGGAAAAAAGGTGCCTACAGCTTCATCAAACTTAAGCTGAATTTCTTGGTCTTAGGTCTGGAATAAATCTTTTGGGAGATTTCGTACGCCTTCGGTCGTACGTGCTGCCAGAACTTTCCGGTATATATTCGCAGTTTTTACAGGCTTGGAATTAATTTAAGCCGCTAGAGCAACCGTAAGAAACCCAGATTTATTCTAATTGCCAAAAGTAATTTATTTAATAAAAGGATTCAGTGGCAGACCTTAGCCAAGCGTTAGAATGAGCAGACGAAAACATGTTCGGAGGTGTGGAGTCACCGTTTTTTGCTATGCCGAAGCTGAAGCCCGGCTGGCTTCTGTTCTTGGCTATGTAGCGACAAAACAAGCGACGCTAATTAGGATTTATGATGATGTGGTGCTCCTGCAGAAAGGAAGGTTCTGGGGAAGTTATATTCTTGGCAATTTATGTTAATTATTCACGCCAGCCCGGTAACGAAGGGATTGAGTCTTTGTCTCAGGCAGCACTTTGTGACTTTAATTGAGTGATGGTGTAGATTATTTTTAAAGAAGCCTTACCCACATTTTGGATCTTGGATGCTCATAGGGGTTGCTATTGATCATACATGCATAAATTACCTATATCACTGAACTTACCTTCTCAAATCGTTTCCTGAATTCGGCCTTCTCCAGTTTTTCACTTTCAAGCTGGGTGATTCTGTCGTTCAGCTCCTGCACGGTGGTGTTCTCCCGCTCGTTTTTCGTTGCCAGCGCTTCGAGGAGTTCGAGGGCATTAATCACTTTCGGCATGAGGCCCGTCACAGCATCTGGACCGAATAGGTCGATAATCTTTTCGCATTCCTTGCCAATATCCGAGGCGAGGTCGTACACGTCCACGACGCCGATATCATCAACAGCATCCAGAACCATTTCGCCCATCTCATTGATGTGGAAGCCCGGCATATGATAACTTCCGAGAGGAATTCGGAAAATTCGCTTTGGGGCACAGCAGGGCGGCGGAGCTCTGGAACTTCTCGGAGGAAGTGAAGTCGATGTGTCTGCCACTTCTGCTACCGGGATCAAAAAGTGGAAAGACGACGAGAAACTCAAGATTTCACCCCCAAGGCGTTTGTTTCTTTTTTCTACTTTTTCTTTACTTGGCACCGCACTCGTTCTGCACAAATTGCACTATTCACTGAAATTTAAAAAAGGGGCACTTCACGTCGACCACCTTCACGGGAGCAGCAGCCTCTTGTCTCGTCGGGGGAATCGCATTGGATTCTAACTGAAACAGACGCTGCTCTCCAAAAAAATGACGATGTAGAAAAAAACACACTGCTTTTCTTCGGCCAGCCCTCAAAGAAGGGAAGAAACCAGCAGAATCAGGAGCAACTCTGCTTGACAGCTCGCGATGACACTTTGCGAATATTTGGTCATCGCCGAAATTCCTTCCGTCCAACCGTCCGCTGTCGAGAGAGAGAAATGAGGAATGCAACAAGAGCAAATCGGCGGGCCCAACGAACGGTTTCGAGCGCCGTTGTGTGGGGCCATTTAATGTCAAAACACGAAACATCGATATGTCGCTACAGCACACCACCGCATCGATTTCGCAAAATGTTTTGGTTGAGTGCGTGTGCAGTGAATGTGTGCGGGAGAGTATTTCTTTTTTGCGGGAGATATTGCGCACTGAGAAATGTCATCACCTGCTGCAGGGCTGGCATTTTACTTAATGGACTGGAACGAGCAGAACTTGTTCTTATTGGAACGGAATGTATGGTGAAACGGAAGTTAAACTTTAAATTCTTGTCAGAACTCAGCGATGATGGCGAGTTGTGTGCAATCAGTTTTTGCCCGATTTTAAGTAGATTTCAGTGGATAAAAATGGATAGTTTTAGTTTTCTTTAGTTACCAACAACTATTGAGCTAAGTAAGTACAATTTTGAAATTGGAGAAGACACTGCTGAAAATAGTGGGGCGACTTGTGGTGTCCTCGAAAGAGGAGTCAAACAATTCAAAAATTTAGTTTGCGACCCCAAGTTCGCTCTAAACCCGGCCATACACGTTCAGTTATGTTGCACGATAAAACTGTGTAAAATATTGCGCAAAACTGTGTAAAATATTGCGCAATTAGCTTAGTTATTTGCTCATTTTTCGTGTGAGCTTGAGCGATAAACACTTGAAAAATTCCTTTTGAAGTAAATTAATAGCAAGCCATAATGCGCCACAGAAAAGGATTCATTTTACTGAGCGTGTATGGCCGGCCTAACCTCTGTTATTGTTAAGTGTAAGGTTTATACAAATTAAAAACTGCTCACATGGCAACCCGTCGTCCGTTGTGGAGCAATATTTTGTATTGTTATTTCTTAAGCTATATAGCGCATGCTTCGCTCCGCTCTCAGGTACATCCCTTGACCCTTGCGGCCTCCTTAGATCGTGCTGCATATGCCAATATATACATCAGTTTTCTAATAAACCGATCAGAGGCTAGCCTCCTCTGCTACACAGCCAAAACAGAATTCTCATGTCTCAATAGTGAAAAAAAGTTCCAACCACTCCCGCTCGCAGGCTCATAGTTATACCACCACTTTTTTTTTTTAGAGCAGTTTTCTTTCGCTCTCTCCTACCCTACTTACGTCCATAGTCACTTTTCAATCGTCTTCGCGTTACGTTACGCAGGCTTTGCATGTAAATCAGGGAGGCTAGCCTCCTCTGTCACGCACACAGAGTTCTTCGACCGCAGTTTCTTTTAAACCAATTACGTCACGGCTCCTCGAATGTTTTCCTTCGTCATATTTTTATTCATAAAATCTTCGACGCTAAGAGAAATTTCTCACGAGAAATATAGGTACTGCTATTACGTTAAAAGTTGCTTGTGTATAACACCGATCATAAGCAATATCAATATTGCCAAAGATAACTGTAAGATTGTTTTATAAAATTTATATTTCTCATGTGCATTCTATTCCAAAAAATATTCTTGCTTTTGTTTAACTCACAGTCCGCACATAGAGCTCTGTAGACGAATACCAATACAATTGGCTCAGATCGCCTTTAAAAAATTATTATAAAAAAACGCATCACTTTATTGCTTACGCTGTAAATGCTTTCTGTGGGAATTTTGTGGTGATATTTCTTTGTCTATATTTCTTATAAGAATTTACAGGGGTAGTAGTCCTGATCTGCTTATCTAATGGGAAATTTTCCTAGGTGTATTTTCGAGAGTTTTATATGGGCTGGAATTTTGAGAGCGTGTTGAGATAGGAGGCTGCTCTTGTTATTATCGATATTTTTTGATACAGAGTGTCCCAAGAAATGATGGAATGGAAGGCTACCCAAGGGTACCCAAATCGAGTCCATATATGTTCCGCGATTTTTTGTAGCTTACGAGTTGTACTTTTTTTTGTGATTTTTCACCAAACTATAATAATATTCGGTATAATGAATAATTGAAATAAATCCCTGTTTTTTCCAAGTCAGCTGAATGTTAGGCCTATCAACAAAAAAAGATTTGATTCCGTCTACAATTAATTAGCGGTATCTACATTTTGCGTTTTGTGCAGTTTAATAAAATCTATAGTTTTCTTTTTTTTCTTGTGGATGATCCACACCGAAGATATCTTGTTGACTGTTAGATGAGCATATACGCTTTCACCACACGATGAATATTTAGTTGTAGTTCAAATTATATATGCAGTAACATACACTTAACAATCCCCATATTTTTCTGTTTTTTTTTTCGAAAAATTCGTGAAGACACCCTTTGGGTCGAGATAGTGGAGTTCTTTCAACTTCCTTACACTATTCCAATAAAAATTCCAGAAGTAAGCATCCCTTAGTACTTAAGAATCATCGAGAGAGTCCAGAAAACTCTAATCTGAGTACAGAAAAAACTGATAATTTCTTATAAGGAAAACACCTTTCGTAAAATACCATAAAAGCAAAAACGCTATAACTTTGTAAAAAGAGTCTTTATTAAATATTTGTCGATTCAGTTAACATAACACATACATAACATATGCATAAAAAATATATCCTACGTCTCCATAAAAAATATAATAAAATCATAAAAAATATACAGGTTCTGACCGTAAACAAGTGATTAACGTTTAAAACATCTCAACAATTATGGGCCACCACAGCACACCGGGGGAGAAATCCTTTAGATACACACGTTGGGGGGAATCCCACGGTGGCGTCCTAGTCTACGGAAGTGGCTTCGTCTAATTTAATTTATTTTTACAATTTCGTTGTTTTGCGTTCTCTGCCTACGTTTCGACTTAATCCTTCCGTTCCCGCTGGCTGATCTGCGCCATGGTTATGTATTGTCGCACCAAACGTGATATTTCATGGGCTTGCTCAGTCTGTACCCGGATAACTCGCTGCTGCATGAGGTTGCCAACCTTCATATCTAAGAATAGAGCTCCGTCTTCGGACCGCACCTGTAGAAAATATTTATTTAAGTAAAAAATATATAACAATTGCAAACATAAGGTGTAGAGCAGAATTTATTATAAACGATGTCCCCAATACCGATTACTTTCGTTTTCAATAACTTTATAATCAGACTGGTAATTATCTGAGGAATGATGAGGAATATTTTATAAAATCTAGTACTAAGGCGTACGTACCTTTCGCGTTGAAATGACTTCCATGAATGGCCAGTGTTGCAGATTTTCATGGGTATTTGGATCTAAGAAAAGCACTCCTCGCCGATTTAGGGCGAGAATTAGATCCCTCCACATTGGATTTGATTCTTCAACATGTGGTCCATCCTCTGCCCAAATCCGTTTCACTGCAAAGAAGCTGCTGCCGAATAGAGGCCAAGACGAGAGGACGCTCAGAAACTGAGCCTTCACTTGACCTGGACTTAATCCAGCTATTGAAGGCCATGCCGACTGAACAAGGGCCACCCATTGTGCTGGTCTTATCTCTCGGATACCTAGGGCTGGTTTGGGAAGAAGGAATTTGATTTCTTTCATTGCCGGTACATGATTCAGATCAGCTGCTCTATGCAAGAGGGCTGCTATGCGAGCCATGTCGTGCACCACTTCTGGAGGAGGAGCACCATTACTAGGTAGTTCAAGTAGAAGACCTTCCAGATAGTCAGGGGCGACTTGATTGAATAGAACTTCGATATAGAGTGGTGTCGGTGCTGGATCTCTTTTGAGTGGAAAATGCCACACTGATCGACAGAAGATTAGATAGAAGGGTTGTCCAGATTTCAGAAGTTCTGTCGTTACATCCAGAATATATTCATCAGCTGCTAAGGGCATGGTGAATGCATCACCCTGTACAATACAATATAATGAAAATTCTTGTTGTTCTGCTTCGGATTCAATTCCAAGAAGTGAGCACAATTCTGCTATAACATCCGCCACAACTGTGGAGCACCTTGTGTTGACTACTCGCTCTGCGCCGCCTGGTAACCGATATATTTGTCTGCGTGCAGATCGTCCAGCTGACACGGCTGTGACCTCTTCGACGCTCGGCACGTTCTTTCGACCGCCACATCTCGCTGTTTTTCTCAAATTCGTTAGACAAACGGCAGCTGTGCCGTGACATGAGCGTCTTCGGTCAGATGCAGCCGTCGTCAGATGTTCCATTAGATACGGCCGGAGCGCTTCAGAGCATCCAAAGTACGCGGCCAAAATGCTAAGGAGACGCCATGCTCGCTGGGCTGAATCTGGACATGGTGATCGGTTCGCAGTTGTCTGCTTCATTAACTGGCAGTAGACTTCATCCCGGAGCGCTAGGTACTTATGGCAGTGCTAGGTAGTAAAATATATATTAAATTTTTTTTATTTTCTACAGATTTCAATGGTAGGGTTATTATTACCATTAACACTGTATAGACGCATTTAACTTCTGTAAGTTCTGGATCAGGCGGTATATCGCCACAGTATCTCAAGATACAGTCGAAACATTCTAATGCCAGTGGTGCTAAATCTGATGGAAGGCGGAGAAGTGGGGCTCTTATTGGAGCACCTTGCCACTTCACCAAATCTGCATGTGATCTAGATGATGATGTACGCTTCTCGCCTCTAGCTCCTGTTCCCGTACTCATTCTGAGGTCATCGGGAGATGTTCTGAAATAAAAAATAACCACGTTAGATGGGTACAAATATAGGGTCAGGCTTCATAAAATACAATATAAATTATATTTTCCATTGAAATACAGTTTGGCCTAAGATGTGATTCGGTAACTTGTGTTGTGTACTAGTTCATTAAGTTGCATAAGGGACATTTTACTTTTCACTGTAAAAACGAGATTTTACAATAATTTTGACATGGAAAAAATATTTGTTTAAGTTCATTATGCATATTGAACTTTCTTTTTCTTAAAAAATTATATTATCATCAGCCCAGACTCATTCGGGAGAACTAAATAGAATAAAAGAATACAAATGTGAGTCTCTATCAGATAATATTATAATAATATTACATTAACTGTGCTTTTTTGCACAAGATTCCAATTTCTAGGATTACCTCTTACATATAAACAAACACTCCCTCTTTATACATTAGCATGTACTATAGATTTCCAGATCTCTAGATATCCAGATCCTAAAAAATCCTTGATCTTGAGTTCTTTTAATTATGTGTAGTAATGATCTTTTGAAGAAAAAAATAATATAAAGTTATTCTAATAACTAACTAATCTAATAAATTGAATAGAAGAAAAATTGAATTGAAAAGAAAAAAAAAGACTTAAAAGGTTAGAATACTAAAAAACCAATATAATATGACGCAACTCAGACCCAACTTAACCTGTTAACTGATTAGTTTTTCTTAGAAAGGTCGATATGTGCTGAATTCATTTCAAGCAAAGACGCATATTTACGACATAAGCAAAGTAAATTACTATGCGTTATAAAAGTTGAAAAAGTGTAATATTTTTAAATTGGGTTTGATTCAACATTAAATGTAGTTTTATAATTACAAACTGATTTATGCAAAAATATGAAACTTTTGAAATTGACGCATATATACGACATAATCAGTTAACAGGTTAAGTAAATACGTAAACAGTTAACATAAATAATCCCGTAAAAAAATTTTGGTGTAAAAAATTAATTCAGCAATCTTAATCCAAAGTTAATCCTACAAACAAACAAAAAATATGCTTTCAACCCTATTAACCCCCTGCAAGTCATTCCTCTAACATTAAGTAGAGGTCAAGTCAGAAAGCACTCATGCGCGATTTTCTTAAAAACTTTCCCACAAAATCTTTATATTTTTCAACATAATCTACGTATTTAGGTGTTACAGCATCCAACCAATCACATAACGCGAGGTGATATTCATTTGCCCGCAATAAAACTTGCAACCGGATTAGGTGCAACTTGTGCAATTTCCAGGTCACTAAAAGACCCCCAGCCTTCGTCTTGTCTTGTTTGAATTGAAGCCACAAGCTAATATAAGCTCTCTAGAGAATCGTTAGCCGTCCTGACCATCGCACACCTCAGTCTGCGGCTAATTACTCGTATCACACATTCATTACCTAACCATCGTATGTAGAGTACTTAACTCTTAAGATCTACCGCAGGTTGGCTACAATTTGGAGCACTTGAATAAATTTCCACGCATGCGTAATCAGCTTGAAAAGGTCTGCGCTAGTCTATGATACGATGGCCTCCGTCTAAGACAGTAAGAAAAAAATAATAATAATAGTGCACGGAAAGAAAAATATAAAAAAAAAGTGAGAGAATTTCAAGTTAGCTGGGTTGTTTGGGTCGAGAGGGAACAGCTGCCCAAAAGTCAATTGTCTGAGCCAATTACTACTATTGGAGCTAGTGCAGCTGCAGCTTTCGAACAGGCTTTGGAGGCTATTAGACAAAAACAAAATAGACTAGCTGCTGAACGCGGCCCGAAGGAAAACATTGGCACGAGCAATTGAGCTGAGGGTGCATGCCGACTGCGATTCTTTAGACCACCTTCGAATTGACCTAAATCCACAGGGTCCATGTAGGCGCCAAGCAAGTGCAGTGGTAAATGTTAAGTTAGCAAACACACCACGGCGTACTTCTTCGACTTTAATTAAATTTCTGTTTTTTTATGATTTTTTAATTCGTTAATTGTCGTGCAAACTATGAGAACTTTTTCGAGGCGTTCACCTTCCCAAGCTAATTAGTTTCAATGAAGTCAGCAAAAATATACTCATAATTAAAATTTGCAGGAATAGTGAGACGAAACTTATAAGACAAAAGCTACTCGGGTATAACTCTTTCAAACTCGGGGGGAGAAGACCGGCCGTGACGAAATCGAGGAGCATAATCGCATTGTGTTCGAATGTCGCTTTACTATCTATAGGACAATAACCCAATAGACTTTATCGCATTCATAAAGAAATATACATACTTTGTTGACATAAAAGGCAAATTGCGAATCTACAAAACCATTGACAAGAAAAGAAAATTTAGTGTTGCCTTTAAACGTAGCGCCGCACAGTTTAATGAAATTTTAGTAATTTTATTTTATTTTATTCTATTAGAATAACCTTTTGAAGATACAAATTTTTAAGTAAGTTGTTGTCATATTGAGAAATATATTTTTCCAAATATTTTCAAAAGTTTAAATTTGGCCAAGTTTCCTTTTTACGCCAACAATGAGCGTTATAATGCCAGTAATTTTAAATAATCACTAACTTCTACTAAATATGTACATGTAGACGAAGAACTCAGAAATTTATGAGAGGCAGCGTAACGCTCTAAGAGATATGGATAATGAAAATAATCTGATTTCAAGAGTATTTTACCGAAATAAGTTATACCACGAAAGACTTAGATTAAACAGATCCATACTTCCAGAGGTTTTCATTTATATACCTAAATATCGAGGGCATGATACAAAAATTCAGAAGGTATCCCTAAGTAGATCCGTTTCAGTACCAGTGTCCCACAGATTAGTATTCATAAGTTTTTTAATAATAATATACGTTAGCTAGTTTTTAAGGCATTTTGCTGTAATCCCAAAGGTTACATTTAACAAAAAATAAATGTACATGTGGACACCCTTACATCATAGCATTAAAACATTTTCATTTCCCAAAGGTCATACAACTAAAAATCCTCTAAAAGCGTATAACGAGTTTAACGTTTTTCCTTTCCATAAAAGCGTAACTGCTCGACTAATACCTAAGCAAATCAATTTTCTTTATTATCCTCTACGGGCAGTTAAAATCGTTACTCACCTGTAATAGCGAACTAAAATAGCACTTAATGAGAAATAAAATGGTAAAATTTGGTCTAGCCCGAATCGATTAGCAAATCAATCAAATTACTCATAAAAATCCTACACAAAGTAAAGTCCATAATTTGCGTAACACTAAGCGAATATGTCTCAAGTTCCAATAAAATTTGTGCAGTGGCCCCCTCCACATAAAAACGTCTCTGACTCGTCTGCTCTTGACCAGGTGATCTTTTCAGCCAAAGAAGAAGCCGTTCTGTCTGGCGAGGCGGAGATTGCGGGGGCAATTAAGTTAACCCACATTGGCAAAAAAAAAAAGTGGGTAGAAAGGCGAATTAATCACATTAACCTGCATCGCAATCAATGCTTGGACCAATTGCCGCATCAAAGCCGAAAAGGGTATTCATTGGCGGCGAGCTGCGAAAGTGCATAATAAGGCGATCGCGAGCTTAATTGTGTTCAGTAGAATAGAAAATGAATTTCCTCGTTCCTCTGTTAAGTCTTAGCGCTTCGAATGTACCCTCAGAAATTGCCTATTAACTACAATTAAACAATTTCCCCACCCCTGATTGTTTTGTCGGTGAACGTCGGAGATGAATTGCACCTTCCGATTAATATCGAGTAGCCGTTTTTCCGCGATATTATCATGTCATCGATATGTTCGATAAAACCGTTGAAATTTCACTTTCTAATTATCGGACAATCACATACTATCCATTAATTAGTGTGGAGTGGTGTGGCCCGACACTTTCCAGTAGTTTAACAAGTAATGAAGCATCCTGCAGATTGGTGCTGCTTCAAAATCATCGGTACAAAAAGTTGTTAAACTTAAATTATCAAAAAGTGCATTATTTTCTACATGAGAAAGAAGCTAATGATCCAAGCGAGTCGCACAGTCACAATCACAACATCCGCTTCTGCGAGTTTAGCAAATCACCGCTACCGCTCTCATTTCTTTCGCGGTTTTTTAACTGCTTTATGGTATGGTATTCGACTCACTTTTGGTTTCAATAAAAATTCCAAAAAAACAGACGAAGCACAGAAAAGGGTCAAGACGGGGAAAAATTTTGATTGTACAGAAGAAAAACCACTTGGATTCTCACCTGTATTAGGGGGAGACACGTCCGATTTGTAACAAAGATTCACACGCGATACGTGAGCAGCAAGAAAGGTAGAAATATCTCTTTAGTTTTTTTTTTTTTTTAGCTAAGAGGCACCGCCGCCCATGCGCAATGAACTGCCTCTTGACTCTGACTAAGTTCACGTGGGTCTCTCAGGTAACGAGAGTGCCCGGCAAGATTCACTTTTTTTAGCGAATAATTTATCAACTGTGGGGGCAAAACATTTATGCCTTCAATGCCACAAGTGTGGGGGACCGCAAGGTGATTTGTTTCGCGGAGGAGGGATGGACCTGTGGTGCCTTTTGTTATGACGGTTCAGAAGGTCGTCGAAGATGTTTGAGAAGGTTACTGTAGGCTTCAGGTCTGAGGAGGTCCGCGGCGTGAGTTTATACTGTCTTTGGCCACACTTGTCTACAGCATACCTTTAGGCGTTTCATATAAACAATTGCTTGACTAGTAAAAGCGATTCATTTGAATACAAGATAAGTATTGCTAATATTATAAAATTTAGGTTCTAAAAATATTAAAATTTTTAAAATTTAAATAGAAGATAATTTTATTAAAATAATATAAATACTTGATTTTTTTTAAGTTAGTTTACGCAGTGAGATAAATTTATAAAAAATAATTTTTTTTTTTCCCAACTTAATAGCATATTTTAAATCAAAGTCCTTGAATAATCACATAAATCGACTTTTACAACGTAAAGTTAACCCGTTAAGGCCCAAACGAACGCATTTTCATAAGTTTTTTCAGCAGCCATAAATTCTACTGAAACCTTCACATAAAAATTCTGAATTGCTCAATACTGATGTAAATTTTCATGAACTTTCAGAATATGATTTTTAACTAAAATTGGAACTACAGAGGTTATGTTCGCTTCTTTTAACAAAAATCGCGTTTTTTCACAATTTTTTTTTTAGAAAATCATTATTTATGGCTCGAACCCAATGAAGAATTTGGCGGAAAAGCAATAATATCGCGTCCCTGTTCCTTAATTTGCAGATGCGTACGCTTTGAAATTCAAAATGGCGGTATCCAAAATGGCGTTTGAAAGTCGCAAATTCAATGACATATAATATTATGACTATTAAAAAAGAAGTTCTTAATGGATTTATTTAGTAACTTATACAGGGAAGCTCTTGAGTTTGCTGATTGCGGATTTGAGGTCAAATTTAAGAAATTCAAAATGACGGGCTCAAGATGGCGGAACAAGACATTAAAATTTTATAAATCTGAGCATAAAATAACTCTAGGGGGTTTTCGGGGTCGCTGATTGCCAATCTGAGGTCAGATTTGAAAAGATAAAAATGGCGGATCCAAGATGGCTGACGAAAAAATGAAAATCACATGGATCTGAGCAAACATTTGCACTGAGGGGTTTTTGGGGTCGCTGGTTATTTGGTAATTTGGTAAGGGTTTTAAAAAAAACTCCGAATCACAATATTTTTTCTCATTTTTGTGAAATAACTTTATATCAATTAGTAGCCTCCTAGCATTATTTCAGGTCAATTACTTTTACAACATTTCTAAATTGCAGTCAGATAATCATTTTTTCCGGCAGATCAAAAGTTGTTTTTAACAAGTTTATATAATCACATTCTTTAACCTGGTTTGAAATGGAAATAAAATCACCCAGACTTTGATGCGGGTCTGAAAATCAGAAATGAAAATAAGGACATTTGTATACATAAGGTATTGCATACAAAGTATTTACGAGTATTATTAAAATTATTTAATGGTTGATAAGGAGGAGGGCGACCCATGCGGGTGCGCACTGCGACCTAAGAGGTCTTTTGTGCGAGCTACGCCCAGGAAAGGAATAACTAGGTGTGGGGAGAAATGGGCCAGAGTGATCAATTGACCAAGTTGGATTCGAACCCACGGCCTCAGCAGTAGGGCCGACCACATGTACAGCCAAGCTACTACCTGAGACATGGGCCTCTCTCCAAAGTGGCCAAAGACCAGTGGGAATCGAACCCACGACCTCGAGAATGGCAGCCCGGCTCTCATAGCACTGAGCTACCGAGGCCCGCTTATTTAATGGTTGATTGCGGCGAAATGGTCGGTAGCCTCATCAAAAATTTAATATGTTAATGATTCATTTTAACTACATATGATTATTTTGTTCAAAAGATATCTTCATAATTTATTATTTTTTTAAATGTAGTTTTTCGAGTTTTAAATATCTATTTTTAAAAATTATCTTTAAACTACTGAATAGGAAAACAAAGTGCACAAGTAAAATAAAATTGACGGCAACAGAAATATTGTGTTCAAACACGATAACTATAAAAGAGAGAAACTGAAGATTTCTAAAATTTCAAGTTGGTATTACATGTATAACGTATGTATTAATGTATCAGTGTTGCCGAATCCTAAAAATATTCACCTCTAAATGCAAATCTAAGGACCCCCAAAAACTCCCAAATTCATCTTATAATTAATTAATTATTAATTAAACCCCCTTAAATATGTAGTAATATTATATTATAAAATCAAAAGTAATAAAAACCTTGTTTAAGGGGGGGGTAAGGTTTTCAGCATGAAAAAGAAACACTTTTTTTGCGATTTTTTTTTAGAAATATGGTTTGAGCAAATTTATTGAAATCTTTTGTATATTATTAAGTATGATTTCAGCAATACTCGGTAATTTTTTTATGCGAAAATATCGACAGACAAGCCGGTGACTGAACTTTTTCAAAACCACTTTTTAAAAGTCCGTGTACACTGCTATTTAAAAACTACATTACTGATTCATTTCAAACTTGCTACACACTTTCTATATATAAAATACCTCCCCCCTACGTTGAGTTTTAAATTTTTTTTTTACATTAAGGGGGGTTTCCACTTACAAAATGATGAAATTTTTCGTAAAAAATAGCAGTTTTTACTTTAAATGACCACCAAAAATTTATAAATGAAAAAAATAATAATCAGAGAACGTAGGGGGGAGGATTGAATGATACTCTGACTAAATTTTAAAGGTTTTAAATTTCGGATAATTTCCAGCTGAGATACAGTGTACACCGCAAATCGTCTATTTCCAAAGACGTTCTTGGAAAAGCTCCGTTACCGGCTTGTTTGTCGATATTTTCGCATAAAAAAATTACTGAGTATTATCGACATCATACTTAATAATGTACAAAAGGTTTCAATAACTTTGCTCAATCCATATTTCTAAAAAAAAGTCGGAAAGAAAAGTGTTTTTTTCACGCTGAAACCCTTACCCCCCCCTTAAGTAACAAGTTTTATTTACAAATCGTCACAGATGAGAATTTGGAAAAGTATAGAATAAAATAATACTTAATAACAAAGAGAGTCATCTTGTGGTATCAATAGAGAAATCAGTTTGAAGTGCCATTTAGAATTTAAATCAGTACTAAGGGTGCCAAAGTAAATATTTATGTCCCTAGAAATTACCCAAAATATGTTTGACCTCTAAAAACATGCCATCAATATATATCCTCCCTATATTTAGGGGCAAAACTATCAGGAAATCCTGTCATGTATCAATATCATGGGCGGAATTAGAGATTATCCATTGGGGGGGCAGACTTTTATCAAGTATAAGAAAAACGAACAGTAAACTAATTTTCCGATGTTCGCTCTGTAATCTTGGGGGGGCAATGCCCCCCCATGCCCCCCCGTAACTCCGCCCATGATCAATATATTTGAAAATCTTGAAAAATCCTATAGTTTCTGTCAAAGAATTCAACTTGATATGAGAACTAATATTAAGCGGTTACTTAGATAATTATTTGTCTATTGAGAAGACATTTTCAAAAATTAAAATGCCTTAATTAAAACTATCATTTCTTAACAAATTTTTTCCTTTTTATTTTATTTTAAACCTATGTTTTTCTCCAGAATATGGTCTATTATGAGTAAACTAAAAATGCAAAAACTTTAACCTCATTTTCAGAAATTAAAAGCAAACTCGAAGGGGAAAGATTTTCACTAAAACCCTATGATTTCACTTAAATTACTGCGCCAAATGAAAGCAGTAGGATCTCTCAATGAATGAATTTTTCATTAGTTACTTTTAGTGAATCGTAAACCTTTTAAGGTTCTACGGTCATTAAACATCGGTAGTTCGAAAGTTAGTTTTTCATTTCACATTAGGAATAAATCAAACGCAAAGTCTATCACAAAAATATCGCAAAAAGAGAGGGTTCGTTGTTCTTCTACCAAATTCTTTAAGTTTTTTGCATCAATATTTTTTTTGTATTAAGCCTATATAAATTTTTCATTTCTTCCATAGCTTCCTTTCGTATACGTTTAATTAAATCGTCTCTTACCGATGAGATAATTAATTAGTGCGATTCACCGGACCGTCAAGAATTGTTGGTTCATAATGTAAGTGAGTATTGAATTTATGTTTTTATACTTGCAATAACGGACAAATTTCAAAGAAAGTTCCACTGCTGACGCTAGATGAGCAGAATATTAAAGGTTCCTCCTTGAAGAGTGCGCAGCAGCACCTTTTTAACATCTTCATGGAAGTTGCTAAGCAAGTCGCTTTTAATTCTGCTCAGCTCATGCGCAATGGAGCGAGTGATTAAACTTGCACTGGACTAATTATACGACCAAGCTGAATTAATTCGGTAAACAGTTAACCGATTACTTTAATGAGATAATTATGTGTGAATTAGATGTGGTGGATGGAAAGGGCAGGCGTGCAGAAATTGGCACTTATTATAAAATATAGTGGCCCTATTGAAAATGTGAATATACACTAACGTCTTGGTAAGTCCTAACTTGATAATGAGATTATAATTCTAATTTTTAAATAGTACTACTGTGTTTAAGTGCATTTTAGAGGCCACACACACCTGAGGCCATTAAAAGTCCCATTCTGGTACCAATTTTTGTGACCAGGTTTCCTGGTGGGAATTGGATTCAGCTATTGAGGCGTTTATCTTAATATAGTACTGAATTCTTCAAATCGGTAACTACATTTAACTTATTGATCCAAATAACATCATTTAATACGCTGTAACTCTTAAAGCACAAATGCGTTTTTGTCAGTAAATTTGCATGCTGACAAGCACGCATTTGTTCAAAAATAAATAGCTGAATATACTAAACTTCAAAAATATGTTTAAGGTGAAGTGTTTACTTACTCGTTTCTGAAATGTTGCATAGCGAATTGTAGAAGGGAATATTTTGTGACGGATGGCGGAGTTCCAGGCATGGATTCATCATCAGCATGGCCGAGCACACTTGATTCATGATGATTCCCAGCTGAGGTCTTCCTGGAGGGCATGTGGTTGGTCTGCTTCATCAAGATATGTTGCTCCATTTGATCATTATGGATGTGGCCAGAACCTCCACTAACATGATGGAGATGACCATGTTGCTGCTGCTGCTGCTGGTGCTGCTGGTGTTGGAGCTGCTGGAGTTGTTGCAGCTGTTGCTGGTGATGACTGATATGATTCTGGGTTGTATGTGTTGCGCTAACAACATGTTCGGTTCGGTGTGACTGGTGCTTTTCGATAGTTCCTACCGCACTGCTGACGACGTTTCCTCCAACAACAGGCCCACTAATTGGTGAGGCACGATGGAGTGTATCCCGCTCCCTGTTAACTTCTAGCCTTTCGAGTGGCACATTCAACGTCTGTGCAGCAGCTCTAGCACCAGAAGATATTGTCGACGCCTTCGATTGCACCTGGAAAATAACAACAAGTACAAACAAATTAGAGAAATTAAGGTGAATTCAAGCAAAAAAATATAAACTTGTTTGGAAAACGAGTTTTCCGTCATAATCATTTCGCTAGAAATTGAAAGTAATTTATTGAATTGCTACAAATTGTCTTATCCTGGTGCATTATAGATACATTGTAATCTGAAGAAAGTTAGCCCTGCCGACCTGGAAAATACTTTCATTCAATCCGGCGAAAAGGTACGTGATCTATTAGACTAACTAAAGCAATCTGCATATCGTTTTAAAAATATCACATCTGGACTTTGTAATTATGCCAATTTTACGGACTTGTAGGTGCTGAGATTTTTTGCGGTGGTGGTATACTGACCACCTTAATCGGCGCGAAACGCATAAAGACACTTTCATTTCACAGAATCGCATTACACGATGTAGTCCAATTTATCTAATGCGACTACAGTACTAGCAATTCCACATGTCTCTTTTCTTGAAGATTTTTATCAGTGGCACTTCTTGGCCAGTCGGAGCACCCATTCGACTTGAGGAGGGCCCGACACCGGCCCGTATTTCACGCTCAGGTGCGCCAACCGATCTCAACGTAATTTTATGGCTGAGATTTGCATTTTCTGCCTTTTTCTACAAAACTGCCGCGGTCTTAAGCCTTCTTTCCTCCTTATAATATTTGCAATTATTTTATGGTCGGCAAGTGCCTAAGACTCACCAGCTTTACACCGACTTAACCATGCGTGCGCGCATGTAGCTGAATACGTACAAGCGTACCTACATCGGTTCTGGCCGTTATGAAATTTTTATCCGTGCAACTTTCTCCAGGTAATGAATCAACTTGCACGCAGAGAATTATGCGTTTGTTCACAGGCGAAGAAATATTTCTTCTCTTTTGTTGAGAAGGTCTTGAGAAGTGATGGGTAATTTTTGTTAAATTTTCAACGAACTCATTGATTTTACCGGAAATTATTCAACATCGGTAGAAACTTCGTTTATGTTTGTTACGTATTATGTTGTCGAAAAATTGTGGTCAAATTGTAATTAGTTTCGAAGAAAACTAAGGTTAAAACAAATTTTAGATGATATGGTCCAGCTTTCGACTGGAAAATGTTTTTCAAGTTGAAGCGACATTGTTACTACCGTGAGAAAATTTTTTTCTTTTAGCGGTCAGTAAGGCAAATTGCGGCCACAACATAGATTATTTTGTTAATGTGTTTCACACCAATCTGTCCTTACTTGAATTTATGATTTATTGTATAAAATTAGTATTTGTTTTTTTAAATTGATTTCTTTTCTATATGTGGATGCATATTTCTTCCTTTTTATTATATTCATATACATTAATTTCAGAAGTATGTATTAGAGGTGGCTTATAGTCTTCTACTAATTTAAAAAAAAATTAATGTCTTTCATCAAGCCATTTCCAAATTGGAATCCAAAATAAGATCAAACTTTGTTTATACATATTTGGTAAATAATATAAAAATATCAATATTAGCGGGGAGTTAGGGGCAATGTTCAGTTGAAATTGCTTATTCCTTAGGTATCACATTTGTTTGATGCTGTGTTAATGCAGAGGCAAAATTTTAATTTTAAAATAATGTAATAAAATTGTACCCAGTGCTGTTAAAAATAACATTTATGTTAATGCCATTCTTTTGATTTCGAGGGGGAATTCTCAACAGAAACTGGAACATGATGGAAACTAATTACAGATTTGTATTTCCGAATGTATTTTCTTACTATCGCTGTTTTTTTTTTTTTTTAACAGACCATCAGCTTAAGCTTTGAAACAACATAAACTTCTGCTACAAAAGGCTGTTCATCATTTGGTCCATTGTTAGTAGAAACATGACGAAGAAGCAATATTTTTTTCAATGCATGCTTACCAAGACGGACATCAAACAAATCAGCGTTTTTATTGGCGTTCAACCTCATGCGATTAATAGGATGAAAGAAGCTATAATTATTTTTACACAAATCGGTCTATGGAAGTGGGACTTGTCCAAGGTTTCACTCATTCATTCTGAATGTGAGTTTCATTTTAAGCGAAGGCGAGTCATTATTACCAATAAGTAGTTGATTTACATACAAATACATCGTCCATGATCTTCCGACGCTTTTGCAGAGAATGTATGTTAAGGAGTTTCAGACTATCGTTTTAAAGAGGGAGGATAACTGGGATTGCCCCATGGAAATTCTCTAAGGGCGAATCGGACAGTGTGGATTTTGTAAAATAGGGAGACCAATATGACTTGCATATCCAAGAATTGATCGAACGAAAAGAAAATAAAGCTGCTTGTATACAGTCATATTAGAAAATTCGTAGGAACTTTTTTTTATGAATCCCGGGATAGTATTGGCCTGACTATACAGAATGAGAATCGTCTAAGAATAAAGTTTGAAAGATTATAATAAAAGCTTAGGGAATTGCGTCCTCTTTAAAAGGACGAGCCTTTAGATGTATTAATGTTTAATTCTAGATTATTGTGAACACAACTCGTTTGGAATGTGTTCTCTCTTTGAACCGTGGGAAGGTCGTTAATTTTATTCGTATAACGGAATTATTTAATGTCATGTGCATGTATAAGGATTTTATAACCTTAATCGTTTAAGGTCATGAGTAGCTAAAATAAATAAAAGAGGGCTTAGACGGCTACCCTGCGGGACACCTGAAGTTACAATGGAGATAAACCTAGACTTTCTATATTAGTTTGAAGATTATAAACGAATGAGATAGTTTATCAAAAACCTTGCTAAAATCAGTAGAAATGTAATCGGTTTTTCAGAAACTTCTGGAATCCCTCAAGGATAAAGGTACACATTTAAGAAGATTTGTGAAAGTGGAACGACATTTAAGAAATCAATAGCATAGAGACAAAGCGGCAAAAGATTCTTGACATTTGTGAGTACATACGGGGGGAAAACGATATTTTAAATGCTAACATTAGAAATGTGTGCTTCTTGGATTATTGTTATTAGAGGACAAAATAATCCAATTTTTTTTTTTTTTTTTTTCAAAAACTTAATTTTTCCAAATATGCTTTAACCATAATTTAATCAAAATTAGAATAAAAGAAACAAATTTATTTTTAAAATTAAAATAAAACAAAAAAACTTTATTTTTGCAAATTAGAATACAAAAGAAAAAATCCTTTTCTTTTTTTCTTTGTGCCATTTTTACGTTAGGCAATTTCAGATTTTGAATAGTTATGGTTGAATGTTTGACCAATTAGAGTTAACACTTTTAAGGAGTTATTTACAGTTAGAATTTTCAAGAAATCGATTTTTTTTTCGTAATGTACAGCATAGTGCTATTTATAGCTGCATTTTCATAACTTTTGGGGGGATGGCAGAGACGGGGAGGGTACTTGGAAGTTTCGTATTGATTGAAATCGACTATATATTAATTATAGATAAAAACCCAAAAAGAATTTCAAAGACCTTCATGCCAAAAAATTTGGGCCTAAAACTGGCCTTATTGACCCTCCTCCTTTCACCTCTTGTATATCGAGAGTTCTGATTGGTAGACGTACTCAATTGCTAGAGATTTTTCATTGAAATATCTGTGGGTTCACTGACTAAACATATGAAATTGAGGTAGAAGTTCAGCCACAAAACTAAAATTAATTATCTGAACTGAATTGTCGTCACTTTCTCTCGGGGTCATAATTTGACCCTGTAAAATGGACACTCCTCTTGCACTGTCGCTTTACTAAAGAGCAAATGAAGTTGTATCTTCCTGTTGTTTACCTTGCGAGAAGAAGGCCTTGTAAACTAAAAACCTGTTCATTCATATTATACCTCGAACAAAATCCCACCGCTCTGGGTCTTGTACCAGAACTTCTAAATTCGCTCACTTTCGTGCAGCGTAACATATTTTGTGGCCAGGTAGAACATCATATGAGTACATGAGCTGTAGCATAATTACATCAACTTAACTGAGCAGAAAATTGGAGCAGACGTATCATCTTGAAAAAGAGAACTGCATATTCAGACAGTTATTCATTTAGGCACAGATGTAGCTTAGCTGGCCATCACCGTAACCGCTACGTTCTGTTCTAATGGCATAAATTATCTCACACTTAAGAGTGGTGCTGGGGTTGCGTAGAACAGTAAAACAATCTGGTCAAAGGTGAGATAATCGCTAATCTCGGACGTGTCTATTACGAGATGCATGTAATTAATGTCGAGTGTAATTGCACGATGCAGAGACCTAATTAACACCATGTCGAAGATAAGCGATCGCCAGCCGATGGCTATTTAAAATTTCTCTGATGAAATCTGGAAAATCTGTTGAATATGAGACCCCTTGTTGGGCTCGTGCTATGAAGAAAATCTGGCCGGAAACCAGTCCGAAAATCGCTTGAATATCTAGCCGCAAGCCGGATTGACCTGATTAGACCGATTCGATCTCTTTCACCAGCTGTACAATAGGACCGCGAATGCACCGTCAAATTTGCGCTAAGACAGTCTTTCGCGGGAAATATATGCGCACAGCGCGGCGGTCTGATCGGACCGGTCTTGTTTGATTTCGGAGGCAGACGCACTAAATTGTATGGAAATTAGAGAAAATCCGCCAATTCCTCTCACCTCAGTGCAATTAAGCGTTTCAAATCTCGCCAGGATCTCCTTGACAGATATTTTTGGTTCAATAGGCTCCTCGAGTATGGTCTCCATTCGACCAACTGATCCCGAACTGGCTACACTTGTTCTTCTATTTCTGATTGATGAATTTGTTGATGATACTGAGGACACTGTCCCTCCAGAGCTGATTGATGAAGCTTGACCAATTTTTAGCTCTTTTTTGGCAATATCTAATTCAGATTTTTCCTGCATCACATTCGTTTCATCTTTTTTGATCGCATCAACGATCTCACAATCACATTCACTTCCATGAATGCTTCCACCTGGACTCTTAATGTCCAGGTCATTGTGGAGCTCTTCTAAATCACTTCTGCGATGAACTTGAACAGAAGTCGTTCCGGTTATGTGAGCTATTTCCGCATCCGAATCTGAAAATGCAGCATCATTGTCTTCGAAACTTTCCTGATCCGTGGAATTGTTTAGACTATCCAAAGATGCTGATCTTTTCATTTTTGCATTATGACCATTTTTTAGACTTGAATAGATTCCACTATTAGTGGGACTCTTGTAGAAGCGATCCCCCTTATTAACTGGTGACCATTTGCTACTGTTACTCATTACAGCATAACTTTTATATGATGGCATGGGATCACGCAGCCTCAGGGTTTTCTTTCGCGATCGGTCCGATCGTACGCTATCCGACATTTTTATCGCGTGCTATAAGTTCACTTTGGTTTTTCAATTTATTTATATTTTTATTTTATTTTTTCCAGTCTCTTAGTAACAATAAGAGACGGTGAAAAATTTAGAAGCGATCAGAGAGGCCCCCAATGTTCGGTCGATGCACCCTCGTCAGCAGTTTAATTTGCAATTGATCTTCTTAGGATCGCCTGGTGGAGAGAGAGCTAAAATTTTACTTTCATTCGATTTCACTTGTCCATTATGATCGCATTAGCACTAATTGAAGGAGCTTGGACCAACACCTATGTGATGATCATGCTCAGGTCCAAGAGTGATTAAAAAAAAAAAAAATATTAAAGAAATTCCACGTCCGAAATCAATGAGGATGCGATCTTAATAATTTTCGAGGAAATTGGATGATGATCAGTGATATAACTCAAGTTGGAGAAAATAAAAACAGATAGGAAGCTTTTTTTGCAGTGCAATCATCGTCAGGCTGACTAGCAACAGCAATTTTATGGGAAATCGTAATCAAGTTTCTTTTGGTACAATGATCAGCAACATAGAATAATCATGATTTGATCAAACATTTAAAGGTCTGATTCTTATGACCCCACCTTAAGTGTCGACAGTCATCATCCACACCTGAGATGGGGTCATAAGCACTTTTCATAATTGACCACCATCATAAACGTGATGATCATTTACAATTCTAAGATACCTATAAAATTGAAAGATGTTCCCTCACCTACAGGTCATAAAATTGATCAAGAAAGTTCATAATAAAGTTATCTCGGAAGATAATCATTAAGTCCAAGATTTCAAAACAAATTCATTTTTGATGAGACCTACATATACGTCTGGGGCTGAGAGGATTCATAATAACTTAAAGGTGTTTTTAATTCAAACCTTTTAGCTGAATCATTCAGACTGTACGAGTGATTTATGATTCAAGGAATGTCTGAAAGGAAATCCTCCAGATGTCGGGAGTTCAAAGCGGAAGAAGTAAAAAGCAGTGAAAGTAACCTTCTTTCTAATTCAGACGACCGATCGAATGGTGCAGGTTTGATTGATTTGTTAATAGAAGCGATTTGTTTTATTGATGGTTTATTTGATATCACAGTTTGAGATATTCCCCTTAGATTATTCGTCATTTTGTAACTGGTTTTCAGCCTAAGTATCTCATTCTTGCTGTTCAACATGTTTATATAGTGGGATTTTATGCATTTGAATACATGATTTAAATAAAACGAACTGTTTAAACTACACAGTACATAACATATGTATATCGTATGTAGTAAATGTTGGTTTGGAGAAAGTAACGAATTTTGGTTTTAATTACATGCTATTTTATTATGTTTACAGAAATATGTATATGTATACAAGACAAATTGTTTACTAACTCCTTTTACCTGTGGTTCTTTCTGAATTTTATGAGTTGAACACAACGATTAATGTTTGTAAAATTTAATCATAACTTGTTTGTCAAGAAATCAAATATTCAAATTTAGACGAATAGAATAATTAAAATCATTGTTCAAAAATATTGAATCCTCCGCAGAAATAGATACTATTCACAACTTTTTTAAAATAGTTCATATTGAAGACAGATAGAAAACATTTTAACAGAAATCCTGTAGTCAAAATTGCTATGAAGAAATTTAGCCCAATCTGGAAGTATTATATAATTGCATTAAAACACAAGAAATCAAAAATTTGAACATTGCCAAATATATTCGAAATGTGAAAGAAGAAGGAAATGTAGCCAGTAAACTTCTTTGCTTATTTAAATTAAGGAGTCAACTAAAATTCTCACAAAACGTTGCAAATTTGCAAAACCTTATTGAAAATTTGTAAGAGGTCTTTTACAGATTTAAATTATTTATAACTCAACATTTTTATCTCTTTACATAATTTTGAAAGAAGATAAATTTCAGTACAATTTTTCTTCAATTAAGCTCTGCATAAAATTTAAAAAGATTATATAAAAGATATTATTCCGTTGGTATTTTTAATGAACAAAAGTTTTCCATTTTCCATTAAGGGGGTAGAACTCTGTTGAAATGCTGAAAATACTCTTTTTTGTTTTAAATCTACTAAAAAAACGATTAAAGATATCGATGTGAAAATCTGTATGCATCTTTATTTAGATTTAAAGTTTGTAACATTTTTGTTAAAAATTAAAAAACAAAATGGCCGCAGCAGTGTAGGATGAAAAAAACGAATTGCGCCTGGTAAATTCTTGGCAAAAATATCTATGTACATATACCCTAAAAATGTTCGTTAGTTTGGTGTATAAACTATTGCAACGGCCTAAATTTAGGGCAAAAAAAATTGGCGATTTGGGAACAATTTTTTTCATAAAAAATACGCCAAAAATTGGACGACCAATGTTCAACAAAAATGTTAACTTTAAATCTAAATAAAGATGCATACAAATTTTCAAATCGATATTATTAGTCGTTTTTTTAAAGTAGATTAAAAAATGAATGCATTTTGAGCATTTCAATAGAGTACTACCCCCTTAAAGTAATGTCATCTTTAATCATTTAATTCACTTAGTGTTTTGACCGATAAATAAGCAGATTTCTGAAAAAATAATTACATTTGAATTTTACTTTTGTTCTACAAGATTGCAAAAGACCCTAATAATATAATAAAGCGATAAAGTTTGTGAGTTTTTTGTCTCTCTGGAACTACTCATCCGATTAAAAGAGTTCTGTCACTTTGACTAGCTAATGTCTTCCCGATGTGTATATGCTATAAATTAACACAAAACAAAATTCCTTTTTTTTATTTCGGTGGGCTTATGTAATATATTTACTTTAAAAGCTACGTGATAAAATGATTTGACATATCACATGGTCCATTACATGACACGACATGACCTAACCTGACACGGCACGATATGATATGGAGTGATACATAACATGACACATAACATGACACATAACATGACACATAACATAACACATGACATGACAGATGACACAAGATATGACACTTGATACAGGACATGTGGAATGATACAAAACGTAAGTTATTACATGTTATATGACGAAAAATAATATGATACATACACATGATGAAATGTTACATGACGGATATGACAGATATCATTGATACATGACATGTTACATGACATGACACAAGACGTTATATAAGTTATTACATCGCATGTGATAAGACACATTAATGTTATTACATTTTACATAACGCAACATAACATGAGATGACACAATACATTAGAATGATTGCGCCGGATAACTCAGGTAGTCATTCATATCTTGAAACTTCGCTCAATTATTATCCTAAATATTTGAATAGATACAGATTTTTTTTCTGCGAATGGATGATTTAAAGGCAGTAGATGCTTGTACCTATATATTTATTTATTCATGTTTACTTTCATACATTCATTGCAAAAATCATAAAAAGAAATATCTGTCATCATAAAATATGGAGAAATCAAGGAAGGGTGTCGATTCGTTCGAAACGTGTCACACTCAGAGAAAGGAATTTCGTGACCACTAATTATTGCTTCAGGCCATTCACCGCAATTAAATCTCGCTAATTGCAAAGACGTTTAAAATTGTATAATCACTCTTCAAAGTCGACAATTTCAACGAGTTTTTTTCCTTATCGTAGACAGGTCAATTTCCGCAACTCCCAGGTGAATTTAGTAATAATTAAAGTTTTTTTTAGCGTGTTGCTCAATTGCTCTCTTGCACTTCGTACATATTTCAGAAATTCAATGACCTCTGAAAAGTAAGTTTCAATGAAAAGGCCATTGAAAAATTCAATGACATGTTACAGAGCAGCTCAATTGGTTGGGAAAAAAAAAAAAATCCTTTCATAAAAGGTTAACCGATTTTATTGAGCTGCCTGTTGTGAAATGCTCTACAAAAGCAGCAATTAAATGGCAATGAAGTGCCCTTTTCTCGAATTAAGAGCTTCACTTTGATACAATCCTCAGAGTCAGAGGAGAATCAACGAAATAATTAAATTTAAAATTCATGAGCCACGCATATTATACAGGGTGGTCGGCGGTAATGGTGCTTAAGGTTTTCTCTCCTTTCTGCTCGAGAGGCGATAAATCAAAACCGAAGAGTTGAACAGAAAACTTACACTAATTCGATAGAAAAATTGGAAACCATCAAAATTGGGTAAAACTGTTAATTCGCCTTAAAATTGGGGCGTTTTTTTTCGCGCCATTTAATGAATTTTTTTTTTTTTTTGGCAGTGCACTGTGGGAGAATTTATGGTTCAAAAATTATCGCGCTTTTACTATTCTTAAAGAAAGTTACTTGGTAGTTTGGAAAAGATTTAATGTGCCTGGTTAAAAGGTGTTTTTTGCGGTAGTAAACGATTATGGAGGTCAATTTGAAGCAATTTTATGACGAGTTTGACTTTAGATTTTCATATTACACCAAATTAATAATAAAAACCGGTGGATGCCTATTTAACTGAAACAGGTGTTTATCAAATTAGGGTTTTGATACGAATAATAGAAATATCAAACTGTAAAGATAAATTAATTGAAAGTCCCCCCTTTTATGAAATTAAGATCACATCCTCATTTGTTCTGCGAATTCGGATTCTACGGCAAAGAAAGCCAAAATAAGATATAGATCGTTTCTTTTTCCATAGGTCAACAGCAGCATACAAAAAAAAGACAATGTAATAGAAGATGTAGCACTTCTGATATCGCACTTGCAGCAATATATGTATATCATTTCTCTTTGCAAAAATTTAGTTCACATCATCAGCAGCCTCAATTCTCTCGCTATCTTGGTCATTTTTAACCGGTTCTGACACAACACTCGAGATCCGCGAAAACAATCATAGTCTTTGATCTTCACTGATCAGTAACGAACTATCTACAGATTGAATTGAATCAAACATATTGTTTATTTTTTTTTTGTTAAAATACAAAACACAATGAATATTGAAATTTAATCAGTCCACAAATGCAACCAGAAAACAACAAAATTTAGGTCTCCGAACAGCGACGAAAAGATAAAAGATAACAAGATCAATCCTCTAGAGATCTGCAAGTCTGGTCCACTCACACGATAAAGTGCCCGAAGTGAACTAAGCCCGAGAAAGCAAGAAGTCTTTCTCGATCGCCGCAATTTTCCCAACTGAAATTCGCGGTCAGGTATAAAACATCAGGTTTGGATTGGGGATGGGGCATTTTTCGTCCGATGGTATTCCACTCGTTGGAAGAGACTTGCTTCTTCGACCCGCCGGCGCGGCTGTCCGTCGCGGCTTATGCTGCTGATCGCGGTCTTGTTTTCTTCCAGCATATATGTATAATGTATAAACGAACACAGCACAGAGTCCATCACGCACGCTTTCCTCTACGGGAGGGAATTTCTATATGATCATCATGTCGTTGAGCAACATTTCTTTTTCTTGGCTTTTCTTCGGCTGGATGTTGCGTTCGATCGCATCAGCAGGATCTTTCTGCAGGTGCTAGTGATCGGCTACCAATCAAGCCAATTCATCGATCTAAGACGCCGAACGTCGCTGATTAATTATTATTAGCAATCCGATGTAGTACGGTTTTATGTGATTTCAGTATCAATGGACTTTGGGGAAATTTCACGCATTCAATTGGTTTTTAATTATTTAATTTATTTTTTAAGGCGAACGATTTGAATTTATGAGACATTTATGGACTTATACGATAACACGCAATATACTGTGACTATGGAAGGTTAATTGGTATTGGCTAAGACTGCTTTTACTTGTTTTGGGATATTTACGACGGTATAATATGCAAAATACATATTAGCAATTAGATGGTAGAAAATAAAGTATCTTGTTGTTATCTCTAATTACCTTGAAGACTCACATTAAGGAATCTTAATTGTGGGTTCGATTTTCACCTTGATTTTGGATCTAGTTTCTGAATCGCTCATCAGACGAGAGGCATAATATTGCAGCTAATACACCTAATTGATAATGCAAAAAAGTTGCTCTATTCTGAATTTTTCATACTGACAAAATTTGCTTGATACCATCAAATGGTTCTTCTTCAACGGAAATTTTGTTTTAGTTTTACTAACATAAAAATATTGTTTTCTTAAGAAAATGTTTAAATGAATCTGATTATCAATTTGAATATGTTGTGTATACAAAGAATTCAAAGGGCGTCATATCTTTTATAGATTAGAAAACATTTTAATATAAGAAATTTTGGCTTGAAATTTTCATGAAATAGATGTTGTTGTTAGACAGTTAAATTACACGATTCTGTATAAAGATCTGTATCAAAATAATTACTCTTTTAGTCAACAGAAAAAGAAAATCATTAGAACAACATTTGCTCTGATAAGGTAAAATTTGGATTATAATTCTTTTTTCAAGTTAAAAAATTATCATGTATTAAACCATAAATAAAACATGAATGTACATATTTACAAATTGCAAGCAGAATTAGTTGATGTTGTTATTAGCTACTTACAAAGCCAAGGAGATCAAACAAAGTGCCAATAATGCCAAGTCATAATTATTAGAAATTGTTTTAACGTTCAAGAAGCATTCAAGAGACAGATGTTGGTACAACTTATTTTACTCGTGAATAATGTACTCACTTTCAAAGTCTTAGCAGTGCTATTAACTTAACGAGACAAGCATATTAAAATCTTAATTGAAGTAAGTAATAATTAGAGGCTATTAAATGTGAGTTATTTGTAGCTAGTTTTGCAGTGAGGATATTTTTAAAAGAAGATAAAGTGAGTGATTGCTTCTACGCTTTACGTATTATGTTGAAATGGTATTTATGCCATTTAAAAAGGATAGTAATCAGCTGTAGTAAATATTGAGTCGCATTCTTCTGATTGTTGCAGAAAGAATTAAAAATGTGCAAGATTTTTAAAACCCAATCGGTTTTACACATACCATAAATATGTGTAAAATAATGTGTTCAAATGTTTGGTTTGTGTACATGTTACCAAAATGCATTCAAATCAGGTTAAAGTCGATTCTTCACTTATGCAATATCACTGAAAGCAGGGGTTTTTACTAGCTTTTATTTAACTTGAGCCACTCATATGTATATCTGTTTAATTAACAAGGAGACGGCGCCACCGTGGGGTCGGGGATTTGCCCGAATTTTTTTGGGGTGAAAGAGGACCCGTAACACCTCACGTGGTTAAAGCAGTAGGATGCAACTACTCGGAAAAATCCGAGAAAAATGGATTCAAAATTTCCTAGGCACCTTATGAGTTAAAAATGTGAAGCGTTCGTCGAGCCGCTATCTAGACTAGACGGTTAAGGCTCGGTCTTATGTGCCGAAGGTCCCGGGTTCGATTCCTCCTTCGGATCTTACTTTTTTTTTTTTTTTTTTTTTTTTGTTATCCTAACAATTATTGAAAGCTTTTCTCATCCCTATATTATTTTTTAAAATTTATTTTAGCTCAAGAACGTGAAGTTTTTCATTCACTGAAAAATAGTCGTGCTCGTTGTTCTATTCGGTTTTATGGCCTTGTAAGGTTCTAAAGAATTTTGACCTGGGGTCCCCTTAGTATTATAACGGACATCTGCGCCTAGGTGCGTTAGTCTGTGAGAATTGAACAGCAGTTCATTTTTCGATTTCGTAGTAAACCGACGTGCCTATTTCTTAAATTTCAAAGTTCTCTTACAATTCGAAGTTAAAAATGTCGACTGAAGAAGTTGCTGGCTCTTCTGGAATAGGAGATTAAATTCCTGAAGAATCCATGTACAGTGATAAATCAAAATCTCGATTGAAGAACGCAGTAGTTTATTATGAAGAGCTGTTGACGGCAAATAACTTAATTGCATCGACACCTTCAGAAGAAATATCTCACGATGCTATGTTTTTAGCCGGAGAACTTTATAATAATACATTGCAACTTTTGGGTGAAAAAAAAATTCGTAATTGAAGGTTTACAATATCTATGAGACGAAAAGAAATCGTAACGCTTCAAGCGTATATAAAATGTTATGTTTTTTTTATTAAGTATACTATACAACTCCGGCAGTTACAATAGATTAAAATCATTTATTTATACATTTCATTTTATATAGGTACCAGAAATAAATTTAACGAATTCATTTGAGATACGTAACAACTTTTTATACAAATAGACTTTGGACCAAGTGCAAACTTACAAATTGTCTTTCTATTACTTAATTGTTCTTTTGAAAATTTGTTGTAAAATTTCTCATTCACTGACAAATAAATTAAAATAAAAATGTATTATATTTAAACTAGAAAAAATTCTGTTATGAAAAAATCAAACTGTCCGTCGTAAAATTAATATTTTATCATAAACCTTGATGAAGAATTTTAATCTCTAAGGAATCAGTGACGTCACCTTGGTGATGATACACGGCAATCTTTATTGATGATACTTCGCTTCATGAAACCACGCTTAGCGAGGATCTGTGTAAACGTCATTGACTAAAGAATTTACATTTAAAAAAAAACAAACCCGTGGATCGTATTAAATCACGTGCACTTTCAATGACGATAAAATTTTCCCATAATACACTCATTTTTATGATATGGTATTTTATATGATTTAATGTTTGAATGAATATTTTCACAAGTTTTATTTATTGAACGTTCAATACGTTATAAAACGATAAAATTATTTGCTACATTTAATCAGCAGTAAACGTGAATCATACACATTTTTATACAGGTCTTCAAAACACGGAAAGCATTTTAATGACTTTAATGGGACTCCATTTAAGTATCCTATGTTAAGTAGATCATTTACGTAACATAGCATGCTGAAAGCCATTTTTTGATGTTAAGGTAATAAATTTACGCATTAATTTTAATTAATCACTGGAAATTTTAGGATATTAGGTCATCCGCAGAGAAATGAAATATTAGATATATTTGCAGCGCAGGCATTATTTTAAGAGCCATGCAATTGGAACAATAACATGAACATTTAATTAGTCCTTCAATTGTTACGACTCGTTATTGTTCGGGTAGAACCAATCAGCAAATCGAAATATAGAAAATTTCAATATTCATTAAAATCGACTTGATTATTCAATATTCATGAATTTAAAGTCAATTAACGACTCTCCCACAGCTATTGGACAGGTGAAAATTCGTTTGTGCTAGTAACTCTTAAAACCAAAGCCACGTTCCTGTCCATCATAATAAAACCCCGAGTGCGATGCATCGAGTAAATTTATGTACTGGCTAGCTGCAGCATGATTGCACTATACCAGGTGCAATACACCAGTGGGCACTTAGTGGGCGTAACATTACCCTGGAGAGATAGAGGAGTCGCATTATTCGTTTTAATTTGCAATTCCTTTCTCTTCTGCCGTGCTTATTCCATTGCCGATTTCGATTTGGCGATGTTTATTTTATTTTTGCACCGAGCTCCGATCGCCACTATAGATTTTTATCTTCGCCGGTATATGCGTAACTAATTACACTTATTTTCATTTAATTACGGATACTTAATTGCCTTTTTATTACTTATATTTAAATGAATTGGGAAATTTTTATGGACTGCAATAATCAAAGGAAAGCTAAAGAAAATCGCCACACCTTCGGTAATGGTGTGCATTGACTGGAAAATGTTTGTTTTCGATTTACATTTCCGTTAAGAGGATTTAAACACTTTAATATAATAAATTACTTTTTCAGGAGGAATATTTTATCAGTAACGGCTTGAACAAGGACATGATATAAGAGAAATAAGTCGTTTAATACTAAAATTATCACAAATTCAATTAAAGTTAAAGCAAAACGTCTAACCGAAAAGATAAATTTTCTAAATGCCTGGAAGTATGCAATTTAATTTTCTTTCAATTAATAGAAGCTAGATGGTATAAAAGTTAAACCTACTAAGAAAGAAACTGCAAAACAAACTTTCTCTTACCTGTCGGTATTCCTGGCAGAATGTCTGGACCATGCTCTGGATGGCTGGAGCCCTTAAAGCGTGCAGGGTGAGACGATTTCCATTCCTCATGTTAAGTTGTAAGGCAGCAGGTCTAGGTAAAGTTACAGCGCCCTGGAGTTCTGAGAATGGCAATGATCGGACAACGACTAAATTTTCACCATCTCGCCGAGCTAAATACACCCCATTGTGGGAAACAGCTAAAATAGATACATCCGGAAATTGAGGTGCTCCATTAACAGCAAATAGTCGTGCAAAATACAGTGGCCAGCTACGAGCCATCTCCACTAAATGACGCTTAACGATAGCACGCACTTGACCTCGCACGTTATCATCAGCCACCCCGTGACCATTAAGAAGATTAAGAGCATTTCGCCTTTCTTGTGGTGAAATTCGAAGACAGGAGGTAAGACCAAATACGTCGGATGCAATTTGAGCAAAGAGAAGATCTAAAGCGACTGGAGGTCCTAAAGGCTCGCTGGGATGAAAGACTTCCTTACGAACTCTCAGTTTCCAAATTACTCGATTATAAGTCAAGCAGGCGTTAGCAGCTGATTTTAGGGATGGCGGGGCTGGGACTGGCGCTGGAATCACCGGGACGGGCCAGTCGTCTCCAATGTCTGTATCATCCTGCTTTTCGGTATTTTGGGAAATCAGGGTCGAGGCAGAGGTCTTTCTCTCCCGTTCTTTTGCATATTTTTGAGCCATGTGAGTCTTGAAAGTAGCCCTATCATTTACTTGGCTACTTGTAGTTGTGCTACCTGATTTTCTATAAATCTCCCGATCGGGAACAGTTGCTTGGGTCACTTTAGGTGGAGCAGGCTGATAGACTTTATTGCTTTCTCGCTCCCTTTCAACTTGTCGCATCTCATAGAGCCTTTCCCTCTTTTCACGCTCCTTATCACGTTCCCGGTCACTAGCACTGGATGGTGGACCTTCAACTTCAGTCCTATCCCAAACTGATTCAGAGAAATTTTCTCGATCTCTAGATCGGGATCTTGACCTTGATCTGTCTCGCTCAATAGCAATCTCCTTTTTGAAGCTTGTTTCATATACCATATCTAATTTTGCAGCTTCTGCCCTACCCCAGGAATCGTAGGTCTCTTTAGAAATATCAGACCCATTCCAGTTGTGTCTAGCTCCAAAAGTATCTCGTTCTTGTCGCTGAACAAAAGCTGGAATATCTTGATGCTGTGAAGGATACAAGTCACGATCAGGGTCCAGGTCATGATTACCACCTGGAATTGGAGGAAGTGCGCTGTTTGGGGGGCGGATGGGGGCTGGGGGAGCTGGTCCTGTTTGCGGTAAAAAGGTAGGCCATGGAGGTGGTGGTGGTCGTTTAGAACCTTCCATTCTTTCCACCTGTGATCGCACTGAAGGTAATTCAGGGCTTTCTGAACGATTGATTCCATTGAAAGATCCACCCAACTGCTGCTGGAGCATCATTTTCCTCGCATCTTCCAATTTAGCGGGGGCGCGCTGTTCTGATTTAGTACTAACTGAAGATCGGACTGAGTGTCCAGCGGTAACTTGCTCTAAACGTTGCCGCATTTCTGAGCTGAGTTTAAGTTTACCAACACTTCCAGGTGGTGGGCGCTCCGCCCCAATTTCATAACTACGACGAGATGACTTGCTTGGATGATGAAGGGATGTAATTTGGGTTTGCTGTTGCGGAGGAGACTCTTGTTTAGGAGTCTTCCTTAAATATTGCTCACTAATAGGATGTGTCTGATGAGTTGGTTTATGCTGAATAGCTACAATTTTGCTGTGCTCGATTTCGAATTCTTCCCATTCAATAGTAGATCCATTCGGCGATCCAGCACTACTGTGAGATTGTGACTGAGGAGTATTTTTTCTCTGATTTTGTCGCATCTTAAAATGAAAAAAATCATCGTCAGTATCATTTTGCTGAGCATCTTGTGGCGGAGGCCATCTCCATTTTCCAATTCGGACAGTTTTTGCCCTACCGTAAGGGTCTATGAATGGGCGGGCTTCTGAAGGGTCCTTGAATTCAATTGGTGGAGGCATTGGGGGAGGAGGAGGTGGTGGTATAAGGGAACCCCCACTATCTGAAGATGCCTTTCGATTTCTATCAGATTCTGTGAACTGAGAAATTCTATTTTTAAAACTTTGTTTCCTTGTAGCTACTGTGGTTGGTTCGCGTGGCTGAGTCGTGATTAAAGTTTGTGTGGCAGTTGGAGAAGTTGGATTTGTTTCTTGTTGGCTAAGTAATGTCTGTAAAGCCTGATTTTGTGCCAGCAATTGCTGTTGGATTTGTAGATTTTGCGCCATTGCGCTTTGCAAGAAAGCTCTTTGCATTTGTTGCTGATACGCAGCTGGATCAGCTCCTGAAGGAATGTTGATCATTTGCATTAACGTTTCTGGTGGAACTGAGCCCATCATTAGCAAGGGATTTGTGGTAATTGGAGCTAAGGGACTTAATGGGCTCATTACAGCTGACGATGTAAAACCATTTGTAGCTGTGCCTTGCTGGTGAGTCGTTCCACCCCCTTTTATTGTATCAATCAGCCCTGATTTCTCAGTTAAATTCCTTATAGAATCATTAACAAATATTGGCTGAAAAAGTCCAGTAATATACTCATCAAGGGATACATCTTTTGAAGGGGTCACTGTACTATCAGTCTCAGTTTTACTACCCCCACCCTTAATCATAGCAGAAAGATCGTCAACAGACGCTAAGCTGCTGAGAGTATCATCAAGATCTGGGGCCTCAAAAAATTGTCTCTCATCACCACCCCTAATACTTGCAGCTAGAGATCTTGCATCCGATAATTCGTCCAGTGATCCATCTAATACTGGACTAAAAAGATCATCTAAGAACTGATCAACATCAGATGCTTGTGATGGTACTCGTACTCGTCTCACGTGGCTTGCTAAAGATGGAGCTTCACTAGTGTCTGACATAGCTGAGGAACGCGTTGCATATTCAGACTTGTCCATATACTTGCTCGAATGAGATCCTGCTGATCGTCGTCCAGCATATTGTGATTTTTGATATCGCTGTGTAGGTTCTTTAGCCATTGGAGCTAATCGCTCAGCAGAATGGTACCTATCGTTCAGACGACTTTCAGAGAGTCCCAAATTTGTTAATGGTTCGGGTTCAGGAGTTGTTACAAGATCAGTTGCATCTCCAGAAAGAAGATCATCAAGTGATCGTGATCGTGTTTTTTCTGTTTCAAAATATCTTTCATTAAGAGCTGAACTACGTGAAAGAAGTTCGTGAGAAGTCTTTCTAGAAGCACCTTCGTAATGGTGCTGGTACTCTGGAATTTTCTTTTCAACGACCGGTTCAGGAATTGGTTCTTCTAATTTTGTTGGAGTTTTTGATTGTGGCGGATCTGGCGGAGGAACCTGAGGTCGTTTTGGACTATTAGGCTCAATTTCATTAGGAGCAATCCTCGAAGATTTTCGTCCAGACCTAAGCAAATCACTACGTACAGCTGGGAATGGTGGACACAATTCTTTTTCAGATATTAAATCCAAGACAAAGTCTAAGCCACAAGAATCTGAAATAACGCCGCCATCGTCTAAAACAACTGTCCATCCTTGATTCGATATTCCAAGAGAAGAAATAGCAAGAGAGGCTGCTTCTTCACATGTTGTCCAGGAATCAACGGCTACGGTTTGGGTCACATCATCTGGTAGGGTCAATGCGACTGCAATATCGGACATTCGAGATGTTGCCCTCCATTCAATCCAAGCTGGAGGGAATGATCTGCAGGGTGGGGATTGGAAATTTCCTGAATTTCTGAGCAATTTCTTCAGAAGTATTTCTTTCATAGCAGGAGGGGAATTATCCGAAATAAATTTCATTAAATATTTACTAAATGCAGATCCTGGTTGGAAGCATGAGAGACATAGTGACATAAGTTGCCATATCCTTTGAGCATGGTTTTCTTCTGCTCGATGGGCTTGATTGCAAAGCTGCACTAGTATTTCATCTCGAAGGCCCCTTGAAGATAAGCCTTTATGGACGATGTAGTCGGCTAAAATTTTCTCTTTGTTAGCGTCCATGGTTGTGTCTGTTGTCCACCTCAAAATAAGTTTAAATACAGCCAAAGAGTCTTGAAAGTCTTGATCTTTTGAAGCAGCCCTTGAAAGGAAGGGTGTGGTAATAGGTTCTCTTCTCGGTGATAGTTTAAGTCCATTGCAGTACACTGAACTGAATTTACCGAACCCAAATTGATCTAAATCTCTAGGTAAATCTGCAGCCATTGGTGGACCTGGAACGGTTCCAACAACTTTAACAAGGTGTCGATCTCCATGGAGAGGTGTCCAACTATCGACTTTTGAAAATATAAACGCTAGTTCAGCAGGTATATCTAGATAAGCCACCTGCGTTCTTTCAGCAGCTTCTTTAGCTGCCTTTTGAGCTTGTCTTTCTTTTTGCGCCTTTTCTCTTTCCTTCTGTCTTTTCATTTCAAGCTTTAGTTTAGCATATCGTTTTCGTTGCATTTTTCCTCGCCATAGGGCCTGTGCTTTGACTGTTGAATATCTCAATTCCCTAAAGTTTTTATGCTGTTTATGTCCGCGCCATACGGACTGTATTTTTGTAGCAGCACGTCTTTGTCTTGCCAACTTCTTTCTTACAAGCATTCCACGAACATTTTTTTGCACAACAACTGCAGCATTCTTTAATCGTTCTGAACGTCCACTTTCAAGCATACGATGCAGAGCTTCTCTGAGGAAGACTCTAGTTGCACCTAATTGGAAGTCAGGGCCTTCTACACCTGTTTTGGGTAGAGATTCCAAAACAGTTCGACATAACTCTCGATATGGCGTTCCCCTTGGAAGAGGAGCTTTCATCAAATGGCGATACCTTTCTACAAAATGTTGGAATCGTAGTCGAACTGGGTAACCCTTTTGACGAATTTGAATGGTATCCAACATTCCTAAGTATCTTAGCTGCTGCAGAACACAAGGCATATCCATTTTCAATGCTTGTTTATCATTGTTTGGTTTGATACATCGTACAAACCATGGATTGCATCTACCCATTGACTGTAAAAGTTGTTGCAAAGAATCAGAGAATCTTGCAGCTACTGTAGGGGTTCTTGGTTTCATGGTTACAAATCGTCCATTCGATCCTCTGGGTAACGTCTTTCCAGCATCACGTTGGGCTCGTAATTGTTTGGTCATATCAGTAATTAATTGCAGTTTGCTTAAGCCTAAAAGTTCCAGAACGTCTGGTCTCAGGGCATCTCTATTTTTGTCTAAAAATCCTTCAACACAGTACCAAACTTGACCTGCATAATGAGTTATACCAAATTCTTGTGCGCCTATGCGTGGGCGGGAGTATAGCTCGTTCAGGGCGTGGTTATAATGGCATTTTTCTAAAAAGCTCATATCAGAAGCTCGTGGAAAATTGGATTCATCATCCAGAAGATGAAAAATACCGACTGGTTTTTTTGCAAGTAAGTGAATGACTGGAAGATTGTCTTCCCATGTTAGCGGAGTCCATTCTAGACGCTCTCTAGCATATTCAGCTTGTTCTAGCTTAAAAACATGTTTGTTGAAATACAATTGCAAATTTTCGTTAGCATAATTGATGCATAATTGTTCGAAAGAATTTTCTGCCAGGTCTTCAAACCCAAATATGTCCAAAATTGAAATACGATGGGCATCATGAGTTCCACCCTTATGTACAATTGAATTAATTCTTGATACCAACCAGTTAAAAAGACCGGCATAGAGTACTTTTGCAAATGCATCTCGGGCATCTAAAGCCTGATCAATACCTAAAGGTGTATGTAGTCGTTCGGATCGTGCTTCAGTCACTCTAGTCGTTAAAGATCTATGTAAGCCCTCCGCAGATATTTGTAGTAAATGTGCTGCCCATTTAATCTCAGCATCTGATCCAACTTCAACACCTTCCTGGCCGTGTCTCAGTTGCCTTCGATGGAAGTAGACATTACCAAGATGAAGGACAGATGCTAAAACTCGTACGATTCCTTCACGTTCATTTTCAGACACTCCTAGAACTTGCATTGCACCCTGTAATGACTCCCAGTCCACTCTACCAGGAGCACAGTCTGAACCACCCTGGTTCAAGTAGAAATATTTATCTGCTTCTAGTAGTCCATACTTTCCCCTTTCTGTTTCTGATAGTCCTCCAAGCATTTCATAAAAGACATGGTAGTTTCGTTCTCCAGGCGCCTGGGTAACAATTCTGGACTTCTCGAGAAGGTATTGGGTGATTTTAGCACCCACAATAGCTCCTGACTTAAAGTACACCTCCAAATATTTTCCAAATCTAGAGCTATTATCATTTCTAGTTGTTCTAGCATTCCCAAAGGCCTCTAATAAAGGTGCAGCCTCTAAAATTTGTTCGGTTATTACAGCTGATGCTGATCCTCCTCCAGGAACTACAGCAGCTAAATATTGCATGACTAATTTTGTTGATTCTGTCTTTCCAGATCCTGATTCTCCCGAAATTACAACGACTTGTGGAGATGGAAGCGCAGCGTGTGCTGCTGCTCCGATTGCAAATAAATGTGGCGGCAGGGTGCCAAGAGGTTTTCCAGCATATTGTTTAGCAATCTCAAGGCCATACGAGTCCGGAAACATTTTATATGGATTGACTGCTATCAAAATGCTCCCAGCGAATGTGTAGATTAATCCTTTGTCATAGCGAAGACGAAGGTTCCAGAGTAGCGATGCCTCATGGAGATCATCCAATTGGGTCATATCCTCGACACCACTGCTGCCAAGGTCCTGTCGGGGACGAAGGCTACCTTCCCCAGGTGCAAGGGTGAAGGTTTGTGGCTAAAATAGAAAAAAGTTTGAGTTAGATTTTTTGTATATAATATTATTTAAAAGATAAGTTACTAGAAAATCGCCCTAGCAGGCAAGTTCACACCAAAGATTTTGAAAATTTGTATTTTTTATTCAAAAAGTCAATTATCAAGCAGATAAGGAGAACGGCTATTAAAAAGTTTCTCGATGTTTTCGCCATTCTTTTATATTACAAATCGTCCAATCGATATCACAATAATAATTTTTTTTAACATCTTTCAGCCTTTCATATCTTTACATCGACTGTAAAATTTCCAATTTTCATAGGTGTGCCCATGGCGATCGCTTATTTCACACCTTTTAAAACAATTCAATAACAAATGCAAAAAAGAATAAATATTGCTATTAAAAAAGTTGTTCGAAAATGCTTATTTCAAAACAATGAGGGTACTGACGCTTTGTTGCAATACCTATTGAATTTCACACTCGTTACAACGATACAACAGAAAATACAACAAATCGTTGTGTCGATAAAAATATAGGTTAGAAAACTCTTTTTTTTCAAGTAGGCTGGCTATTAGGCAGTTAGTGTTATTCGAAATAACTGATAATAGCGATAAATATATTTATATATTCTTCCACATTATGAAGAATTCGGATACTGTGAAAATACAGTACCATTATCTGGAATGGTGCGATACATATGAGGAAATTATTTAATTAATTATAGAAACAGAGACAGAGGTCCACATCTTGCCTCTTTTATCAACATTTTTCCTTAGTTCTAAAACCTCAGAGAGGGGCTTCATTCAGATATACACTCGGGAAATTGATCGGTAGAAAAAATGTTATAAGTTTGTTGGTTACTTCAAATTTTTGTATTTCCGAACAAAATCCTTAAACACTCCCCTTTTTTAAAACTTAATTTATTTGTATATAATTTTATTGCAATAGCTTCCTTGAAGTTTTGTTCATCAACGTTAAGGTCAGTTCTAAAATGTTGAAATCACCTTAATATCGTCTTCGTATTTATTGGATAAAAAGTTTGATATGTTACTAAGTATTAAGTTTCAGTATTGTAATTTTCAGTAGAGCTTCAAAGTATACGGATACTTCGAATATCCGAGATATTTTCGGATTTAGGATCCGAAATCTGGCCTGTCTGGATAATATCGTATCCATGGATCCAATCCAAAATTCAGACCGGAATTTGCAAATATCAATTGAAATGGGTGATGTAACCAACTCATGTGTAAAAATAAGCCAACAATTTGCAGATATTTAGAGCACATTTAAAAATTTTCGCGGATCAACGTTTATACAACAGTAAACGTGACGTGAATCTAGAAAAAATCACAAATGTATTCCAAACATCCGCAGTTTAATTACCGGGATTTAATATTTAATTTCCCACAACAGCTATTAGTTTAATCGATATTTATTTTAGGATTCGTACATCCGATTTATCAACAAAATTAAAATTATCCGGATCCACGGTATCTCTGCTCATATCTGGCTATCCGGATAGTTTGAGGATTCGGATAACTATTTCCTTGACACAATTATTTTTGTTGTTGCTGTTTTTTTATAATTATTCTGTATTGGGCTTCATAAGGAGATGGTCTAAAGAAATCAGGGATCCTTACGTTCTTAAATCGTTGTATGTCGGACTGGTCAGACCGATTCTTGAATATGGAAGCGTGGTATGGTCTCCATATTATTCTGCTCATATATCAAGGATTGAGTCAGTTCAAAAGAGATTTCTCCGCTTAGCTCTGAATAGTTTACCTTGGCGGAATCGCTTGGAGCTACCTCCTTACGAACAGAGACTGAAATTGATAGATTTGCAAACATTGGAGTGTCGCCGTGAGATATCTAGGGTTGTTTTTGTTCATTTAGTGCTGGGCGGTGAATTGAACTGTCCTGAGCTATTATCAATGTTTAGCATTAATGTACCGATGAGAAAGCTTAGAAAGCATGATTTCTTGAAACTTGAGAGTTGTCGAACCTATTATGCAATGTTCGGTCCAATTGAATCCCTTAAGGCTTCATATAATAAGTATTTTGATGAAATAGATTTGAATATGAGTAAACGTGATGTAAAATATAGGCTTAGGAACGTTAAATTGTAGTTTTCTAATTTTAATTTTGGTTATAATTTGATGTATTGTTAGTAATTTTGTACAGTCAGAGCAGTTGTCTGTTGGCTTAATAAATAAATAAATAAATGATTTACCGAATCCTTTTCTTATTAAAAAATAGATAAATATGTTTGTAAAAGCATTCAAATATTATTTAAATATTGTTTTTTAACTATAATATTTCATTCTTATAATTCAATAGTTATTTTCCGTTAAAAAGAAATTTTAGTTGTAAAAATCTGCTTCGAGTTTAAAAACAACAAAAGATTTTTTTTATGTAATATTTAGTGTAAAATAAGGTTATCTACATATATACTATATAGTATTAAATTTTAACTAAGGTTGTGTCTGTGCACGCATAACGCAAAATCTACTTAACATATTTTAAGAAAACTTGGAATAGTTATAGTTTATGTTCGGGGCTAATATTTAAGCTATTATTTGTTCTAATATAATATAGGGTATCAAAATGACGGATCTAAGATGGCTATGAACAATTTTAAATTTCATCGCATTACAAGAAAAATTGGTAATTGGCAATTGGAATATGGTGACAAAAATTTCTAAAAATCGAATTCTAATTTAATGATAATTAGTACAAAAGTCATTTCAGGGCTTGTAATTCGAGGTCTACTATCATCAATCAACTTTGTAAATTCGACAAGGTTTGTCTGGTTGTGAATGCATTACGCAAAATATGCGATATTATGCAATAGTTATACTCTTAAAACATGTTTCAGAAAAATTACACTATCAAATTATGTATTATTATTTAAATATTTAAGCAAATCTTCAGGTAAACGAGAACAAAGTCGTGGGCTTAGCTTTTCGTCATATTCTAAAGATACTAACATTATTCAGATTGGAACACTCATTTGAAATTTGTAACGTCATTAAAAACAAATAATTCTAAAGAGGAATTATTTCAAGCATTAATCCATAGCTAAATTGTTTCATTTGTGTACCGTTTTCGGTACACATGATACGGAACGCATTAAAAAATGAAAGCAAATTCAAAAAGCTACTTGTACATTTTTTGCTATGAAGTCACTGCAGAGTGTTGATAACTTTTTCACAATCTGAGGGTAGCGACATCGCATCCGTTGTCTTCGACGCCTATCCCTCAACGAAGATCCTTCCATTGTGGGTACTGCGTCGATGTCTTCGGGTCGCTGCCTCCTTAGAATGGCGGGTGACAGTCTTAAGACAGACGGAGACGGCGACACTGTTATTCCAGAGACAGAACTACTGGTCTGCCATAATTCGGGAGGAAAGTGCACGATCCGCATTGGGATAGGAGGAGGCGATGACTTGCTCCTCAGCAACAGCGACCTTTACACATTTCTCACATCCCTTTCACTGGCATTAAACGTTACGAAATTTGTCTCAAAAATTGACACAGTTTTCGCTGAGGCCACAAAAATAAATAAATTTCACACAAAGCTCGATCACAACTGGAGCACAGATGAGGTTTTGGTTTTATTATCGCGCCAAGAGATGTCCACACACACGACACGATCCGATCCGGTTCTAGAAGTGTATCAGTCGGCGCTGGGATCACGAGCTCCGTCTTGGACTCTTCCTCGGGATTTTCATCTCCTTCGGTGACTTCTTGTTGTTATTGTTGTTGCGGTAAAAGTGCATCTGGGAAAACTGCACTCCGACCAAACGAGTCGCATTAAATGCAGTTCTAGGTAAATAGCAATAGTTCGCAAGAGAAACGCGTCGCGTAAGATTTCGTTTAGCGCTTTCGTCCGACGGAGCACTTCTTCTGCAATCTTCAACGGTTGTATGCAACTACGATGCTGCGCGATCGATGATCGTCTTGCGATTCGAAGTTTACCATTTCAGCTTGAAGATGGTGTGGCCAGTTTTTTTCCTGGTTTTTTTTTTCGGATGGGTTGTCCAGTACAGCTCTAAGGGGATCGATCGGCGACTTTGCGGACGTATTCCTTGGCGTAATCGTCTTAAGATCGGATCGCTACAGTGCGTGATTAAGTGAGTGAGGTGCAAATGATTGTGTTTCAAAAGGTGAGGAACTGCCTCAAGCTGTGGCTGTTAATTGACGCATTTGAAACAGCGGGCATTACGGCATATAGCAGTATTTGCTAAATAGATTGGGAAATCGTTGTGGAAATTAAGTAGACGAACGTCTTTTTTGGGCCACTTGAAGTGGAAGAGCAACACTGACAGGTACAATGTTGCAAAAACCAGTCGGATTTTGACGTATACTTTCAATAAACAGCTCCAAGGATAGGATAAAAAAAAAACATAGATATATTACAGGAAGAACAACTATGACTGAACAACGGAATATAGTATATCAACCTGAAATTTAAGACGGAAATAAAGACGATTGATGTAACACTTTTCGCTTTTGAGGTTTTCATATCGAAGAAATAATAGTGAAGAAAAATGTATAGCTCTACTTATTTAATTTGACGCGGTTTCCAAAAAATAATATAATATACTGTCCCTCGAAACAGTTGCTTAATCATCCTAGATATAAATGTTGCTACTTTGCTGGTAGCTGTATTTAAATAAATTTTAAATAATGTAGACGAAAGTCAGGGAATGGCTAATACAAAATATTTATTATTCTTGGATTTTCTTATTCAACATTTTAAAATATCTCGCCTACTTTTATCACACATTTAATAATATGTATATCTCTTAACCCAGGTCAGGTCAACGAGATTTTTGCCCATGATCGCCTGTTAGGTATTAATTTCCATAGAATTTTTTCCGCAGATTATGAATGAGGAAACGAAAATTCCCTATTGGCTCGGAACAAATCAAACAGGCATTATTTTTTTAATTATATATTAAGGAAACAAAAAATATAACCACTTTGTAATCAGTGTTATTTATTATAAAGGTATAATAATTAAAAAAAAAACTATAAATTCCTTAAAAAACAGAGAGAAATAAATCGCATGCTCATGCATCAATTTTAAACGCGTTTTTGTCAAAACAACGTTTTTCGAAGCGGGATTGTTCTGTAACAAGCCACTTTTTGATAATTTGTTTATATCAATTGTTATTACAAACATATAATAATATAAAAAAGGCAATTTTGTATGAATACTGTATATCATATTTTTGATTTTAATGTGGTGTCAAATTTCTAATTCGAATAAAATTGAAATTAAAAAATCGTGACTCGTTTACAGGAAACTTATAAGGAAAGACCTAGATCTTATAGGCACACATTAATAAAAGTAACACCGACTTACAACAGGTACATATCATTGTAAAAGCTTAAAAGGAAAGAGTACGTTGTTGTTGTTGGATTAGTATACTTCCATGATAAGGAGGTAAAGAGAAAAGGAATTTTTAAAACTCACATTCATACAGGCGAAAAAACAGCCTTGGTTCATAACTTAGAGGTAGTGATGAGCATAACAAGACCAAGACCAAGAGCAAGACTATGATAATCGATACGAATATTAATACCAAATCTTGGTCTTGCACACTTAGTTTTGGTCTTGAATTTAGTGATGAGCAAAATCGGTCTTGGTCTTGCAGAAATTCTAAGACCAAGACCAGTACTACATATACCTGCGGTAGCATTACCAAGACTCGATTTGCAAGACCAAGACCATGTATGCGAGACTTCGACCAAGACTGGCTGATTGAAAAATATTTCCTTCTACTTTAATCGTTAGTTTTAAGAAAATTATCTATCTGTAACACTAAACCACTAAACTTTTATTAATTGAACTTATACTCCAAATTTGAAAGTGTTTAGTTCTACAGTTTTTGACACAATGTACGGGCTCTTATGGGCCAGCCTTTGTCTTGTTTTGCTCATCACTACTTAGAGGAGTTATATTTAGTGAAAAGGGGAAACCTTGGGGATAGTTATGTATTTCAATTCCAATCAATATTATATAAAGGGTATTTTTTAAAGCTTGATAAAACTTTAAATATAAAAAGATAAATAAATAACAAATAGTTAACTTATAATGAAAAATATTTTTTATTCGAAAGATCGATTCATGGCGCGCATATGGCCACCGCGATTGTTCTTCACCGAGCGCCTTCTCTCAGTCCAATTTTGGGTTACTTTTTCGAGCAATGTTGGCTTCTAAGTCGGCAATTGTTGCAGGTTTATTAGTAACTTCACGTAACTATAGGAATATTTAGGGAATAGTCAAAAGGTGTCAGATCACACGACCTTGGAAGACAATTTACACGGGCACTTTTCGAAATCGCTAAATTGTACTTTCAATAAATCGATGGCTTGTGATGGTACGGCACATAGCGCCGTCTTGCTGAAACCACATCTTGTCAGTATAAATATCATCCATATTTTCAAAGAAATATTTACTGATCATGATCTAGTAACGATCTCCATTGACCGTAACACGAACCTCCACCTCATTTTGAAAGAAATAATAATGCACTAAATGGTATATTTTTCTGGATATAATGGAGTCTCTTTTGGTTTGATCTCACTCCAGAAGAGATAATTTTTCTTATTAGCAAACTCATTAACCCAAAAAGGAGCGATGATTATGCGCACCATAAAAATTACCAATTCGTTTATAAGTCTTGCGAACCGACGACCGAATTTCAAAGTTAATTTGCATAATTCTCAATTGTTCGTCAAGCGTAATTCTATTCATGATTACTTGCCAGACTATACTGAATATAAATATCACAGAATGATAGTTATCCCTATGGGAAATTTAATGTAAGCTAAATATTCAGTGATATCTAATTGAGGATTCACTAAGTCCTCCTTATTATAGTTTAGTTTTATTAGAGTAACTTCTATGAAATGAACTATTACTTTTTAGCTTTCAAGGTTATTATTGAGATTTACAGTTTCTTTTCGTAATATGTATCTCTAAATTCTTAATGACAAATTAGTTTTACATTCAACAGGTAGTAACTGAATTCGATCTAAGAAATTGATTAGTTCTACTTGCTTAAAAATTACTTTGCAAATATTATGTTTGCCATCATGTCGTCTATGAAATGTATGAAGCTGTTAAATAACGCGATTAGTTCCACTTTGGATTTTAATTTCTGAAACTTGTACCGAGAGTTAGTTACTCCGTAACTGTATCTTAATTGCCGCAAATAATTACAACTTGGTTCGCTGCACGTCATGAATGAAAAAGCGAAAACCTTTTAAAAGCTCAATTTTCCAACTGCATCATGCCGTCTCTTCGTCTGTCCTTCGGAGACAAGTTTACTACAATGTTTGGTCGTCGGCCAGAAATTAAGGTGCAACCACTAACTGGGTGTATACTGCATCGTAGAGGCAGAGGTGGAAGGAGGCAAAATATCCAGGCAAATTGTTTCACCTCATTCCAGTCGCGAAATTTATTGCCCTTGTCCATTTCGTATTTCTACGTCGATTGCACTCGTTGGTTCGATTCGGTGCATATTTCGCATTCCGTAAAATCATTCGATTCGGTGCTCCTGTGGATAGATCACTTGCCTGATGAAAGCAACGACTTTACCCCCACAGCACAGCTCGTTTTATGCATTTTATTGAAACCAGTTGAACAGTAAATCCAAACCTGACCAGCTCCTCCAGTCCAGACTTGGTCAAGTTGATTCAGGTTGAGTATATACAGACATGGGTCTCACAAACCTAATTAAAAGTGACAACCGTGTCGTATTTGTAGAATATCGATTTCAAAATATGTATAGTCCCTTACGAAATGAGATAAAGGCATTAGGTGCAGTCATTCAGTAGTTTCCGAAACGTTTCCTTGTTAAAGTTTAAAAAGAGTTTGCCAGATTAAAGTCTGTTTAATTCCTTCAATTTGCAAGAAATTTCTTTTGAGATAAAGTTCGGGTCAAATTAGAAACTATTTATTAATCGATCGAAGTGAACTTTGGCACCATGGGTGGACCATCTATTGGTTTCTTTTTAAAGTACATGTTATTTTAACACAGACACCCCTTAATTTTCTTTTTGTTTTTCCCTAAATAATGTTTTCTTGTTCAATTATTTTCTGTTTTGGCTCGTAACATTTTTATTATTCGAATTTTGTTTAACTTCTGGCACAAAATCTTCTTAATTTTTAATTTAAAAAATAAGCTGAGCTACATTTATAATTTTTTATTGTTGCCTTTACAAATTTTTGTTGTTGCTTTTATTCAAATGGTTCAAATTATTTTTTTTTATTTGTGCCATAAAGCAGCTCAACTCCAGCACAACTTTAATTATTATTAATTTCAAAAAAAGCTATACCACATTTACGGAAATTTTTTGTTTTTGCCCATAAAAAGTCTACTATTCGAAATTAATTTTTTAATTTGCGACACAATCTATTGTAGTACAACCTTCATAATTATCAATTTCAAAAATAGCTGGGCTAACTTCATAAACATAAAAAATTAATCAAAAAAGTTTGTTTTCGGTGATATTAAAATTAAATTTAAATTTTTAGAGTTTGTATAGAAAGTGTTAGGATAGGGTGTATACTGTATATGTAGTTTTTACTTACTTTTCCCTTGATGAGTGCCTGAACGATGATCACTTGGGCAGCTCGATGGACCTCCTGGATTTCGCCGGGAATTGGATGTCCAAGCCCTGGATCAAACCAGACAAGATCCCCCTCGGACCAGTCCATTTTCTCTCTCAGATGCTATCTGTGTTGGCACGACTACGAAGACATAAAAGTGGGCGGGTAGTAATCTTTGGTGGTGTCACTGAAATGGCATATCTGCAATTGGAAACACATCAAAAATCAATTTAATCAATGGCCCCAAGGATTCAATTAGATTTCGATTATTAAAAACTGAAGGGGGAGGGCGTGGGAATGCATTTAATTATAGAGGCTGTCTTCGAATGACTAATAGCACTGGGTGGCTGCAGCGCCATCTATGACACAGCCTACATTTAAGTAGTAAGCTGCTATTAGCGGTGGCGGTAGGAAGCCGACGGACAGTGCAATTACCGTTCGCGCTGGTGTGGTGCGGCGCGGCTCAAGGCTTTTCTCAAGTTTTTCGAAAGGCGAACTCTGCGAGAGTGTTGACTTTACGACTCCGCGAGCAGTTCGCTTCGCGGCTTATGCAACTCATTTTATTGGACGATTAGGAAAATCACCGCGGCTCACTAGGTCTCGCAGATTTTGCTGGAATAACTTTGCCTGTGATTAAACTTCTGTTTCTTTTCTTTTTTCTGCATTTTCTGCAAAGTATTCTCCCCTGCATTGCTATTTCAAGGATTTCCGCTTTTAATCGTGTAAAATCATAAGCAGTTTATTATTGATTGCCGACAGCCAGTACCTTAGCGCTTTGGAATTGAAGAAATGTGTTTTACAAGCGGTTCAGCGCCTGGAGGAATTTAAGGCATTTGAAAAAAAAGAGCTTGAGTTGTTGCTAGAAAATATGCGAAGAAGGAAGGACGTTCTAAAAGGACTTCCTACCCCCAGGAAAATTTCAATTAGTAGAGTGCTTTTCTCTTTTACATTGCCTTGAAAGTTTTGTGCGAGTTAAGGTGCTTGAGTTTATTGAAAGTTTCCGGAAAGTTTTTCTACACGTTTTTCTTGACGAACGCAGCGCGGCTATTTTATTTGAATTTTGTTCATTCTTGCAACAATAAATGCCACAAATTTAATTTTTACTTCTTAATACATTTTATGGTTTCATACTTAACAATGCAAAAGGAGTCAAAATTCTATATCTCTACAAACAAGATTGAATTATAAATGATTCGAATAATACGTTCTGAAACTAACAACTTATAGCTATCTATGTAGCTATAGGTTAAAGTATATAGTTCTATATTACTATATTAATTTAAAAAAACATCGTTACGTTGGATCTGCGAACGTCGAATGGTTCGAGATTGTTGGAATCCTTGTTGTTGCTAAATAGTTTGTAGAAATTAATGACGTAGCAAAGTTTGATGCGTGAGAAATTACTATTGAAAAATCATCATTTTTTATTTGTATCCATACCATAGTAAAAATCATTTTTTATTAATACCTAATAAATGCTCTTGCCAATTTAAATCACCATAAAAAAATAGCTGTATAGTGCTAGTACGATTATATAATGAGTATTTCTTCTTTTTAAAGGGGATTTATCGTTTCATTTTTGTAAACAAGTAGATCTTTTTTTTTTACATTAAAGTGTTCTTTAGTATCACAGAAATACTGTTTTAAGAAATTCGTACAGGAAAAAAATGTTATACCTATATTTGTAACTTTAAACGCGTAACTACATTGGTTAAATTGCCCGCATCTGTAACTCGAAAACTACTCTACGGATTTTAATAATTCAAAATACATTAGATTCGTTATAGAAAATACTAGTAACTAAGTCTTTATAATATTATGTTGCTACCCCTAGTTTTTTACACAGGGGTAGTTTACCCCTTAAGTTAAGTTAGTTTAAAATGTTTATAAAATGATAAAATGTTTTTTAGGTTCAATTACTAGTATTTAGTCTTATGAATAGAATCCCGTTGGAATTTTTACTCTATGTGTTACAGGAAGTCCTAGAGAAATACGGGTGCTTTAAAAGGGACTTTTGGAAGATGCCCTCCGCAGTGAACAAGACATACTAAAAATGCAAATAAAAAAGAAAATTAAAATATTATATAAATATAATAGTTTTTCTTTTTCAAAAAAAAAAAAAAAAATTTTAATTTTTTTTCAAAAATGAAACAAAAAGTCCCCTTAATGGATAGAATTTTAAAATTATTCAATTCAAAGTGCAAATAAAGTCCACTGACATTAATTCGAAAATTCCATTGATATTCTTTCTTAGAATCTTAGAGATCTAGGTCGCACCCTCTATAAATTTTGTAGATATTATATAGTTGTCTTGGAAAGCTATCTCTACTTTAGTCTGCTTTCACCAATCCGGTCACCTAAATCTTAGGTGATACTACAAAGTGTCTACAAAGACAATTATCGATTTTCAAACTGAATAGCTATTAAATATGAGGATTGAGGATTTCAATGTCTATCTGGTCTAATTTCCTTTATTACAGTGTTTAAGACAGAAGTAAAGTAAATGGAGAATCAATTATCTTATCGCCAAAGAAGGAAGCTTCTCTAAACAATTATTATGCACATCAAGCATACATCGATCAATCGAGAAGTCGAAAATTCTTTCGACTCTTTGTCGAATTAAATGCTTTCTACATAATTTCACGTCTTGAATTTAAATTTCCTGTATAAGATCTTAAAAAACAGCAAAGCAAATTGATCTTATAGGCTTAAATGTATATTTAAAATACCCTAAGATAATCAAATCACGTCCAAGACCAAAAAATTTCACTCCTTTTCAGTTCAACATAAATCTCATTGATCGTAGCACGGTTCATTGACAATACGCAAGCATTCATGGCGCGTAATTATGTTATCACAAGTGGCAAGTTGTGCAGATTTTTCTCATTTCTACTTTTTTTTTTCCAATTCTCTTTCTTACTTTTCGCCAATTCATATAATTTCTCATCTTGTGAACTTTAGCGAAATCAAAGCGGGAAGAGGATGAAAAACCTTCTTTAGCCAAGAAAACCAGGGAACAGGTTGAGGTGCACATTGCTATCAGGTGGTTATGTTGTGATCATATATGTTTTTCACTGTTTCATGTAATTACGTGACTCTCTTGTTCGAATGTTAATTTTCATGCATTTCTGTTCGAATATTGCAAGATCACCGGAAGATCAAACGAATCTCCAAAGGCGTCCTCATGGATTCTGGCTGATTTATTTCTACTGTTGGCCAATTATAACTGTGCGGCTTAAGTGATGACGATTCATTCGACATCGACTGGTTTTTGCGAATCTTTTCTTTGTCATTTATCTTCTGGCTGAATGAAGATCAGCGATCTGGTCTTACATAACATGCCGCGGTAATTTCGGGTTAAAGACATTCGACTGCACAGGAGAAATTCTCATGGCTTGACGCAGATTGGCAGTTCGTTATCGGTCACTGCGATTAAGTGTTACGAGCCGTCTGCATAATTTTATGACTCCATAGAAGGTAATGAGGTGGAGTGGAGTTTAATTTATGATACAAGGAAATTATGCTTCGAAATAGTTTTTTGCAAAGACCGACATGTTAAGTCATGTGTAATTGACGTAATCTTAGAAAAAGGACCGATCCAAATCTGCGTCCAAAAAAGGGTGATTTCTGGGATTTTCTTTTCCAATCATAAAGGAATATTTTCTGCAACTTATTTTTCATTTTAAAGTCTCTGTTGAACTTTAATATATTTCTTTCAAAAATATCGGAACGATGTTTTGAGTAGTGGCCACCGAAGTGCCTTGTACTGATCACTCTAGCTCGGAACTGGGTAATTTGAAATCAATGAATTTTGAGGTTATTATTATTAATTTTAATATAATTCTACAAACTAGATAAAAAGTTAAACAAAAAATTGATCGTTGACAAAACAGCTGCTATTTGAACAAATAGTTCAATCTACACCCTAGAAAAACTCTAGATTTATTTCTGTTAATTAAATATTGCGATGAAAAATGGAATTTCCTGTTCAATCTTTGCAAAAGCTGTCAAGTGTGCGAAAACCCGTGATAAGTATTCCGTACCATAGATTAATCGAAGTTGGTAAACTGGCATCTTTTTGTGGTAGTAGCAGTTTATGACTATTAGTTATTATTAACATTATTTAGTAGACTATTAAACAATTGGAGTCCCTTGTGAAAAATAGTAGTAGAGCGTGCAGAGTGATTTTTGATGATGTAGCCTGAAATCATTTATATTATCTTTGATGTTTGATCTCCTTTGTTAGATATCCAGGGACAATTTATTTTTTCAAATCTTTTGGTTCTATCGCCGCATATAGTCGGCATCCACGATCATTCTTTGGGTTCGACCACCGCCTAAAGTCGGCATTCGCGGAAAGCTCTGTGGGTACAATGGCAGGCTCTAGTCGTCATTGAGGGCGGTAGTTAAAGCTTTCCATGGATGCTGCCGACCAGGAGCTCAACCTTTCTATGAATATCCGTTATAAGCGGATATATTTTCGCGGCCTACACTACCGTGCAGTGCAACCACTTTCTTGGAAAACTTTCTCGTACAGGGAACGTATCACCTCGGCGAACTATGCCTTACCGAAAAGGTTCCAATCTTTGTTTAACTTTAACAATTTAAAGGTATCTAAATTACTTGTCTTGCATAGTCGAACAGTATTCAAAGTGAGGTTTTATCATAGTGCTCCATTTTGTTTTGAATCCCTTTAAAAAATCCAATATTTTCCCGTTCTTTTAACGTATATAGTCTATATGTTGTTGAATGAATTCTACATATATCGTCCATTAACCTAATCTTGCATTCCTAAGAGCCATTGCCCTCGGCGTAGATCAGAGTATCATCCGCATACATTACAACTTTACATCTTTTTACGATCTCAGGCAAATATATAAGATGAACACAAGTGCTACTAGGATAGAACCTTGTGGCACTCTTAGTTCAACTTTCTGGAGACTAGATACATACTGATTTATTTTTGTCTGTTGTAATTTTATTGTAAAATATGATTTAAATGTTTCAAACGTGTTTTTGCGATCTACAAAAAGAGCCATATTTTTTTTTTACGTCTTACCACTTTCTATTCTCTCACTATATAATTAAGGGCGGTTTTACATGAATAATCCTTTCTGAAGCCAGATTGATATTCCAATAAATGCAAATATTTTCGAAACATCGATTTTTCGAACTTTATGTAACATCTTTATCCTTCTAATATTCAAGTATAATTGGAAAAGTGCGTGCTTCAAATCACATTCATAAAATAGTAAATTTCCGGTCGTAGTTGAAGCTCAAGAAGGTGTAATTCTCCAATCAATTGGCCTTGCTTGGCTATATTCGGTCATCACAGAATATGTAGATGGTTTATTACTAGTATTTATTACTCAATTGTTGCATAGCGCATTGTTTTCAGAAGACGCATATTCAAGTGACTAAGGCATGAATGTCACTTGAATATGCGTCTTCTGAAAACAATGCGCTATGCAACAAGGCTATATAGAAAATTAATAGCTTCACATGAAGAAATAAATCACCTTGATCATTTCAACGCCTTAACTCAGTGAATGAACTCATCAAACTGCACACGCCAACGATAAGGCATAAAACAATTTTTTCAGACGTATCAACAGCATGTTTCATTGTAGTAATTGCGAAAGAACGAAATTCTCTAGACCTCCTTCCTGTAGCAGCTGTAAGAGACATTTACTGAATTCTTCAGGGGCAAAGAAGCCAAAACTCCGTAAGATTTATCACCTGGGGACACACCTCACGGCGAGTAAAGAAACGGCCGCAAAAATTTAATGCTGAAAAGTCTAGACTTCTCTTCCGTTATTTGATATATGCTTGCTAGGTTTTTTCCGCCAATTTAGCGCAAAACAAAGTAAATTACAACGAATGTATGGAAGGCATACACCAACAAAACTGCCATCTACGAAAAATGGGTCAACGAAACCTAAAACTTTTTTTTATCTACAGTGCTGCAGTCTAAGTGGCTTACGCATGCGCACCAGACGCCTATTACAAGATTTATTGTCTCAGGAGTGTGCTAAAACCCTCGGATTTGATTACCATAGGGCAGGGCGACAACAATGCAAAGGGGGGCGTTGCAATGCAGCGTTATGCTGCAATGCCCCAGCACACAATCTTCAAGTTTCACGGCCGCCCCCACTGCAAGAAGAAAGTCTTCACAGTGGTGCTGCTGATTAATGCATGAATTGTTGTAGATGCTAATTCATGCGGCGGATAACACAGTTTTCGTGGATACATGAATGATGATGGTACACTCCCTGGCCGACAGTAGACTGGAAATAAAAAATCAAGAAAATCAAAGAAGAAGTCGAACTTCTTTCAACTCTCCTCAGATATTATTGGTGGTGCTGTTGTTTGCAATTTCTTTTTTCACCGATCGATTTCGGTCAACGACTTCACGATTTTTTTGGCTATAAAAATCGGGCATTACTAACAGCACCAGTCTTTTGGCCTCGAGCAGAGCTGAAATGGTTCATTATTAACGTGGTTAAGTTTTCTCGAGTTTTTAAGTTTAAGGTAAAAAAAACTCTGTAAACAAAGCGAAAATTAATTGATAAAGCTTGGTTTCACCGTCATGGTAAAAACTGAGAACGATACTAAATTATACTGGGTTTGTCCATGATTTTTTACAATAGTTAAATTTGTGAACTAAATATACCTCTCTCTCTGCCGGCCTCGGCATAGGCAATGAAAATTAAATATAGTTTATAAAGTAAGTAACATAGATAAGATCTAATATCAACATCAAATAACATTGCATAAAACTTTAATCACGAGGGGTGATCCAAAAGTAATGATAAGGGTAACTAAAAACAAAAACAACTTCGGTCTTGTGAGCGAGTGCATTGTCCTGGTGGAACAGGACTACTGCTGGTAACTTCCCCTGACTGCTTGTACTCCCACAAATGACACGGTATGATGAACCCAAATTAGTTTTTTTTCTTTTCATTCTCTGCGTTACACATAACCGTTTATCATTACTTTGGGATCAACGCTAGTATTTAACCATTCAAGATGTAGACAAATTGGTAGAGTTTATACGGTTATTGTATTATTAAAGTTTCAGACTTTTGAAGTTTCATCCTTATTTTCCTACAAATATTGAACGAAATATTTTTACTCCAATGAAGATCAATACTATGAAAATTAGGGTTTACTAGTCTTTATGCAGATGTAGATTTCAGGGGTAAAAATAGCGCTAAATAAAAAGAATGTAATTTCTTATGGAGCGTATCTGGAAATTTATTTTATATTTCCTTACATTTTCAAATTTAAAAATTGTATATTTTTTAAACATATAGCATAGTTCTCGTTATTAGAGACGTCTTCAGTATTTATTCAGTTACGTATGGACCTGTATCAGAATGTAGTAAACTCAAAGTCTTGTTTAAGTAAACGAGTGTCCTTCCGTGGATCCCTGTCTAAAGAAATATTTAATACTTCTGGAGTTCCTCAGGGAAGTCACCTTGGACCACTGTTGTTCATAATTTTCGTAAATGACTTGTGTGTGTGCTTAAAACACTCTAAAATTCTATGCTATGCTGATGACGCCAAGATTTTTCGTGTTGTATCTTCTGTGAATGACTGCGAACTTTTAAACTCTGACCTAGACACCTTTTATACATGGTCCTCTATAAACCATCTTCTTCTTAACGTAAACAAGTGTACGTCGTTGTCTTTTTCACGAAAAAGAGTATCCATTCATTTCGACTATGATATAAATAACTCTTTATTGAGCCGACTGAATAAGACTAAAGACTTGGGTGTATGGTTAAATAGTCACTTTACATTTGACGATCATATTGATGCAATATCTAATAAAGCTTTATTAAGAGGTGGTCCAAAGAATTCGACGATCCCTACATAACACGACTTTTGTATTGCACCTTTGTGAGACCCATTTTAGAATACGCTTTTTGTGTTTGGTTACCTTATTAAATAACTTATATTAATCGTGTGGAGGCCGTACAACGACGATTTATTGGTTTGCTCTTCGTGGGCTTCCTTGGGAGGACCCTTTTCATTTACCTCCTTATATACATCGCCTCAGGCTCATTAATCTCGACTCTTTAGAATCTCGGCGCAACATCTCCAAAACTGTGTTCGTTATGGAGTGCCTGCAAGGCAACATCGACTCCTCGAGGTTGATTTGTTTTAGTTTACAAATTTTAAATTACAAAAATGATTAAAGGACCTGATTTGAAATTTGCTATCGGAACTCGAAATTGTGAATGCAATACGGAGATTTTTAGTATCAATAACTTTAGAGATTATACTGTACTTGTGGACACTAAGTGAAAAATTAAAATTTGTTCACCCTATATCCCTATTCAGATATTAACAATTCTAAATCTATGTATTTAGTGTTATAAATGAGTGATTCGTAAAAACAAGCAATTATATGCCGTACCCATTGAATTATGAGAATTTTGCATGATTTTAAGATTTACCAACTTTAGTTTCCATGCACGTTAATTTCCGCTAAACAGATTAATTGCCTACTTATCCTGTTAACAATTTTCATTTTAACAAACATTGTTAGCAATAAACAGGGTTAAGCAGAGCAGAGCATAAATGCCTACGTAGGAATCAGATTATGGGCTTATTAGCTTGCGTGCAAGAGGGCCACATTTGGATGCAGCAGAATATGGAAAAAATCATATGCAGAATAAGGAAATTCGAAAATACTTTTTCTCAATTAATATTATATTTAAATGCTAATTCAAACGTGCTTTGGTCTGTTAATTTTTTTTACAACTCAAGATTGATTTACGGTTGTAATACACGCAATGAAGAGGCGCTATCTGTGATTGTAAAAATCGGTGCGTGAGCTAATTAAGATATTAATCCACTTCAATTCCTCAGAAATGGTTCATTGAATGCGGGTAGAGCTGAGTAAGTTTCTGGGATTTATTTCTTAAATTTTTTAGTTGTAAAAAAATTACGAAAGACCAAACATAACTCCTTATAAAGTCTATCGCAATTGCATACCTGCACACCTCCACTAATCCGTGAAGTGTTGCGAAAAAATATTTTTAAAGAAAACTTTTCCTTTCTTGGGCTTGTAAAGTCTCTTGTGAAAATTGCAAAAAAATACATTTTGGGGAAGAAGTTAAGATTTTTAAGTATCTTAAGCGACTCTCTGAACAACGATTGTTTTGTTCCAATTGTGTTTTTATGTTAATGCAATCGTCCAAACGTGAGATTGTCCAAAAGATTCATTTCGAATCGAGTAATGACCGGCCTTCGGTCTACTCCACTAACCCACTGCAGCCGTAGAAGGCGAAGTTGTGCCCGCGCAGGTAACTTCTTATGAAGTCAATGAAATTTCCGCGGAATGTGGTGCCGCCGCACGCCGCCCGCCATGACGAAAGAATTTTTTGACCGGCATCCACCGTCTTAAAGATGTAGATGCCCTCAAGATAAAGAGTGTCGTGCACTTTGATTTTTCAGTTCCAAGCCACGCCACCTGTAATAATGTGGGTGTTTGATACCTTAGGGTATCCACCGATTTTGCATTAAAATACAATTAACGCATTTTATTGCACCTGAGTTTGCCCGTCCGAAAGTTGCTCACGTTGCCCGGGGTCTAATATTTCATGAATGGACAGACGACCGCATTCCAGCAGGTGCAACACTGTAGCTTCTTACTTATTTCTTCAGGTATCAGTCGTGCGATAGCACAAATTCCATAGTTTGTTGACGGGGGAAAGAGGGGCATTATACCAGCCAGGTATTGCCTCCAACCATATACCATAGAAAAAAAAATGCATAATGCCGAGGACGTGTGAATTTTCCACTATCTAGCACACAAAGATACACTATAAATGGCAAACCGGGCAAAAAACAAACGTTTCATGACTCACAATCAGATTGTCGCAAATTTGAAATGTTTTTTTCTTTTACCACAGAGGCGCAAACATTTAAATCTCATATTAATTGGCGGTGCGCAAAAAGGTAATCGTAATTGCTTAACGCCCGGTTTAGTGGAGGCGGTTACGAGTGATGGCTTGAAGAGAAAATGAATATCACAGGGGAAAATTGTGGTGCCAAGTTTGATATGGATTGCTTAAAGCAGCCAGAAGGTTGATCCTCCTACAGTTTGCTTGACTTGTGATCATTGATCATTTTGCGAAATTTTTACTTATTTTGCAGGGATCTTTTGAAATAGCGAATTGATTGATTTATTACACACATCACATGGCAGATGAGAGATCAGCATGTTGCTTTTTGGTGAAGAAGTGATCAAACTTCTTCAAAGGCGTAAGATTGGCCGTGAACCCATGAGATCACAGGGATCATGGACTTCTGAATGTATGAAACTATTTTTACAGTTATTGCAAGATAGATGATGGTAATGACGTGATCTTAATATTTGCACCATTTTTGAAAAGACTGACCCGTTTCAGCCTACTTACCGGAGTAAAGCATGATTGGGGTCATAATCATTGCTTTACTTATCTGGAAAAGATGCACAGTCGAAAATTTTGAAATAAATTTTATACTTACTTGGAAGTGTATATATGTAGTATACTACCATACCAAAATACTAACATGATCAAAAAGAAAGGCAACTTTTGACCGTATAGTGCACCATTTGTTGTCGTATTGTAAAACTTATTTTTTTTTTGGATTGGTAAAACCTTTATTGACATTATTAATATAATTAGTATTGAACAATGAAAATGTTTCAAAATTAATGGGTTTTCAGCAGTATGTACTTATATGACTTTTAACAATTTATTTTGTTTAAATTGACCAACTTTATTGTTATGAGTGTAAGAATTTAAGCACTAATATAATCAACAGTTTATAAATGATGATTATTATTATGATGAAATGAAAAGACGGAATTATCTATTAAATATCTATTTTACCATTGGTAGAACTCATCAAATACCTTCAGTGGGTTAATTTTAAAGGATAAAAAGTATTTGAGAGTGGCTTAGCGAGGCGGAGCTTAAATTTCAGGTCTTGATAATGATCAGTGATGATCGCTTCTCACTTTACATTAACCTATCTTTTGATTTCACTTAACGCCATTCATAACATTTTGAAGTCTTGAGGTTTTCTCTTCATTCAATTACACAGCGTTTTCAATAAGTTTCTGCAATTTTATTCACTACAAAAAGTAAAATCAATTAAAAAATTCTACAAGCAAAAGGCTTGGCCTTAAATTAATCAGGCACATATGTATGTATATGTAGGTAAGTTTCTTAGCCTAGTTTTCTTTTCATCATGGCGAAAAGCGAGCACTGTTCCCACCTTGCGCAAAGGAATGCTGTCAAATCTCCAGCAGAGTGCCTGTCCTAAATTATTTTTTTCCCTTCATTGAAGTAATTAAGAGACACAACACCCAGCCTAGTATTCGTCCCAGCAAGAGCGTTTACTTTTCTCGACGAGTTCTACTTTTTCTTAAAATTAGAAAATAACGTAAAAATCGTGCGTGACGTTAAATGCTCTTATAAGCAAACTAGATCACGACTCAGTGATCTTGAAATTAACGCGGGATTCCCTCAATCTTAAGTCGTCTCTGCAGATCCGAAATCCGAGGTGGGTTTAAAAAAACGCAAACCTATATAATCGTCGATGTAACAGCTATATATAGTTTAGAGGTCTAGACTTGGCCTCTAATCGAGCCAGATAGGAAAACTCTTAAGGAGGTCATAGGTCAAGACCTGTAGGTTATGCAAAAATTACAAGAATTATTGCATTTTTTTGTTTTTGTGCCTGATGTTTGAGCAAGCTATTCATTCTTCGGTTATTACGAAAGCCTGTTAGATTTTATGCAGACACAGCGGCCTGATGCTGGTTGGTGGCTTGTTAAAAAACCTCCACCTGAAATCCAAACGAAACTGGTTTTATGAATAGTTGCGCCGATCCGTCCATGCCCTGGAGGCACATGGCCGCTATATTCAATGGGAATGTCGAATTCCATCCAGTCGAATGGACGCTAATGCGCAATTTATATACATTTATGTTGTAGACCAGTGCGCTCTAAAGCCGAAAAGGAATTCTAATGACTACAAAATTGATATATCTATCGTTGCCGGGCATATGGCAGAAATGTCGTTTATCCACCAATGTATGCTGTATAAGGTAAAGATAAAAAGTATGGAGCTGAATTTTTTCGGTAAAATACCCTGACCTTATTTATGTACCTATACTTTATTTGGCTTGTAATGGATTTCCTAAACATAGTTTTTTTCCACAACTTATGATCGTATTTTCTTCCATTTTCGGAAAGCGATATGGAATTTCAAAAACTTTAACGTTTAATAATTATTGCCACTCGACGAAATTTAGAAATTTTTTAAAAAACTTATACGTATATGACTCATATACTATTAGAAAACAAGTGTAAATTAGATATTGATTGCTAATTTTTCTACCTAGTTCTAGTACTTATGGAAATTATAGGAAATTTTTGTTTGGTTAAGTAAAAAAAGGGGTCTAATACCGAAATCCTTTTTTTTTTTTTTAATTAAATATTAAATTTTCTATCCAATCTTAACTTCAACATATCTAAAAAAAATAAAAGCTTAAACTCTCCCACCATGTTTTTACCCATTAAATTTTATCAAAAAATGTTAATTTCGAATACATACATATTTAGTTTAGTTTATAAGTCTTTTGCGCTTTGATAGGCGGAAGGATAGACATTTTAGCGAAATTAATAAGTTTCTGTTTTAAGGGGTTAGGTGTAGACAGAATTTTCAAAAAATCGATTTTTTGTTTTTTGCATTTTCTTAAAGTACAATATCTTAGAAATATTCTCCGAAAATTTTAAGTAAATCCGACAAATACTTTTCGAGTTATTCGATAATTAACAAAGGGTTCTCGGGCGCTCTGGAACGAAAAAACCGATACTGCACGTGTGAAAGTGATAAGCGCGCTAACGACAACACTCGAGAAGGTAGAATGCTACGTAGACAACATCAAATAGATATTTTGGAAGCTGCTACAACAGCTGAAGAACTATTATATGGCCCAGGAATAGATGACTCGGTGTAAGTAATTAAATAATACGTATTACTTTACGTAAATTGAGTGTAAAACTTCAAATGCGTTTTTCTCAAAACTATGTTTTTTGAACTGGTGACCACTATAGCTCAAAAACAGCTCGGTAGATTTTAATGAAATTTATACAGATTTTTGAAAACCTAAAAAACTAGTGCCTGATCGAAGGATTTTTTTTTTTTTTAATTTCGATTTTTTATAAACAATTAACTGTTGGTTTTTTTCCCAAAAATCTGGAAAAAAATTTCCTGAGGCCGCCATTTTGTTAATTTAAAAAACAAAAAAAAAAAGCTTCGATCAGGCACTAGATTATCTATTAATAAAACTAATTTTTTTTGTCCAATTGATTTTAGATGAATCTCCAAGGATAAGTGATGGTCACCGCAAGGTGCTTCGGTTGGAACTGGATCAAAACTTCCTTCTGGCCCACTGGAGCTCTAATTAAAAATTTTGTCCCCCGTAAGCCTGCTGCTAAGCCCACATCGACAAAATCACATGGTAACTCATCGAATATAATTGCTTCAAAAAACTGAATCCCCAGACGATCTCCTTATATTATCAAAATGTAAGGGGTATCAGAACTAAGACTAGGACTCTTTATCAGTCGTCCATAAATAGTAATTTTGACATTATCGTACTAACCGAAACTTGGTTACACTACGGTTTTCTTGATGCAGAGCTCTTCGATTCTTCCTACCAGGTATTTCGTAAAGATAGATACACTGATTCGGAGGCCCGAGGAGGAGGAGTTCTTATAGCCTGCAAAAGCCACTTCAATTGCAGCTTGGTCTCACTACCCGACATTTCTGCTTCTTCAGACGTTGAGCTAGTTGCTATTAAAGTAACATTAGCCAGAAATTCTCTATTCATTTTATGTTGCTACATTCCTCCTGACCTTGTCAATTCTCTTGATATGAATGGAAATAGCACATATGACCTTCTAGTTTCAAAACTGGACTTCATTAACAATTTAATGAATCCGGTTGACGATCTCCTCTTAGTGGGTGATTTCAACTTACCCAATGTGCAATGGGTATATAATTCTGATGACGATTGCTGCCACCCCTCAAACAAAATAAATACTAAAGAGTCCTCATTTCTGGGATCGGTTTTCTCTTTCGGTCTCAGTCAAATGAGTTCCATAAAGAATGACATGGGGAGGCAGCTTGATCTTGTTTTTTCTTCCGACTGTAACAACACAATTGTTGATCACAGTCCAGTCGTTCTTTCTACTCTGGATGTTTTTCACCCGCCTCTTCAAATTGATTACTTTTATAATCCAGATGACACTAAACAGCATATTGATGATAGCGCTTACGCATTCAACTTCAAAAAGGCGGATTTTGACGAACTTTCTAGAAGGATATCCTCCACTGATTTTACTACACTATTGTCCGATGAAAATATTGACAATGCTTTATCCGAATTCTACTCCCATCTTTTTAAAATTTTTGAATCGTGCGTTCCTTTTGAACCTCGACGTCCCTTAACTTCTTCACCTCCTTGGTTCAGCAGCGATCTTCGTAGTCTCAGAAACAAGAAAACCAAATTATGGAAGGCATATCTTTTAGAAAGGAATAATGTTTCCTATAATGCATTCGTTGAATGTTACAATAAATTTCAAGATTACTCCAAACAATTATATAATGATTATGTCTGTCAAATGAAGTCTGAAATATATAGCAATCCAAGAGCATTTTATAAGTTTATTAATACCAAAAGAAAGTCGGACAATTATCCAGCTAGCTTACAATACGAGGGAATCTCTGATGATATTCCATCCTCAATCTGTGATATGTTTGCCTCATATTTTGAAAAATCCTTCTCTCCCGCTTTCCAACCCAACCCTAATAACTTTCCGCATTTAAACTTAAATCCTGTTCCTCTAAATTTTTCCATTTACATTACTCCCCCCGATGTTCTCAAACATATCAATGAGCTTCCCATGGATTTCACATCGGGTCCTGACGGTATCCCCCCAGCTATCCTTAAATGCTGCTCTAATGAGCTAATGTTACCCTTAACATTACTCTTTCAAAAATCAGTCAGCACAGGAACGTTTCCTATGCTCTGGAAGAATGCCTTTATTATTCCCATCCACAAAAAAGGTAAAAAGACTGAGGTGTGTAACTACCGGCCCATAGCGAAGCTTTCATGTATTCCAAAACTTTTTGAGTCAATTATACACTCACAATTGTCAAGCATCTGTCGACGCCTTGTCTCTACAAATCAGCACGGTTTTCTTCAGGGACGTTCCACTTCCACGAACCTTCTTGAATTTGTCCCTTTCGTCATTGAAGGCTTCCAGAAGGGTCTGCAAACCGATTGCATTTATACTGACTTTAGCAAGGCGTTTGACAAACTGTCCCATTCGATTATAATACTGAAACTGGAAAATCTAGGCTTCTCTCCATTGCTTATCAATTGGATACGCTCATACCTATCCAGCAGGACTTATCAGATTACTTTTCGGAATGAAACTTCCAGAAAAATATTTGCCACGTCAGGTGTACCGCAGGGTAGTCACCTGGGCCCGCTCTTGTTTATTTTGGCTATTGACGACATTACATATTTGCTCAAAAACTGTAAAATTTTAATTTATGCTGATGACATGAAACTTTTCCGTTATACGAATGATATTAACGACTGCCACACGGTTCAAAGAGATCTGGACACTTTCCAAACGTGGTGTGTTCACAATAATTTAGAATTGAACATTAATAAATGTGAAGTTTTATCTTTTTGTAGAGGCCGCAATCCCCTGAGTTTTGATTATAATCTTTCGAACGTTGTTCTCAGACGTGTTCGCTCTGCCCGTGACTTAGGCGTTTTCCTGGATTGTAAACTGGATTTTGTTGAAGATATAAATTGCATGGTGACAAAAGCCAGTATTATGCTGGGTTTTATTAAAAGATGGTCCCGTGAATTTTCTAACGTCACTGTTTACAAACAGCTTTACTCTTCCTTTGTCCGGCCAATTCTTGAATACGCGAGTCAAGTTTGGTCTCCCTATTACCAAGTTCATATAGACAGCATCGAATCTGTCCAACGGAAATTTATCCGTTTCGCCCTTAGAGAATTGCCATGGAGCAATCCGGTTATTCTTCCTCCATACAAGGACCGTTTAAAACTTCTTGACATGCATTCTCTGCAAAAACGTCGGGAAATCGCGGACGTTGTATTTGTGCACCAACTTTTAGTTGGTAATATTGACTCAACTTCTCTTAAAGCAAGATTCACGTTCAGAGCGAATGAGCGAAACCTTAGGCATGTCCCGCTCCTGCAAACTGATCTGTGTAAAACTAACTATAGCTTCTTTCAACCTATTAACCGCATGAGGTTGAGTGTAAATAAGAATGCCGATTTGTTTGATGTCCGTGTTGGTAAGCATGTATTGAGAAAGAATTTATTTGTTTGTCATGTCGCTACTAACAACGGACCAAATGATGACGAGTCTTATGCAGCAAATTAATTTTTGTTGCTTTAAAGCTTAGACTAAGCTGATGGTCTGTAAAAAAAAAAAAAAAAAAAAAAAAAAAAAAAAAAAAAAAAAAAAAAAAAAAAAAAAAAAAAAACAAACAGCCATAACTTTTAAAATTATTAATTTTTTTTTCTAAAATTTCTGTCAAGTCAAGTCGAAACCTTATTTAATAATGCTATGTTTTTACTTTTATAAAATAAAATAATTTAGTGGCAAAAAAAAAATTATTTAAAATTGTCATTTTTTTATGCCTCTGACTACACCTAACCCCTTAAGCCCTTTAGATTCAAAGTTGTCTAAAGAAAGCAGAATTTGAAAGTAGTAGCATTATCAGGGCATAGTCAAGGAAACTTATATCATTTCTTTGTTGGTTGTTTGACGAATTATTTGTTATTTTAACAATTCTTTTAGAAATTATATATTTTAAATATGCTCAAATTCTTTTGGACTCAATTTTAATACGAATGCATATATTTTTGTGAAATTTAATTTTTTTTTAGAAAATTCAAATGAACTTTTAATCCTTTAGCATATCTTCTTTACTTTTAAGAGGTCTGGAAAATTCGAATTTTGTTAAAAAGGAATAATTTATCTGACTTGAAAAATTTTTTACAATTACTATTACCCTTACGACTAATTGAAGTTCTTTTAATTATCATTACCATTACTGCAATGGCAATTTTTATGGTAATGGTAATGCTGGTTCAATTACTTCTTTGTAATTAATTACTAATGGAGCTTTAATTTATTTTGATTTGTAAGTTTATGTTCTTCAAAAAGTTATTCCTCCACACATAATATTTTTAGATGCTGTATGCGACATACATAAGCTTGCTTCGTTTCCTCAATTCGTTTAATATTTCAATCTGGTCTCAAGAATCTGAAGAAGTTTATGAGGTGAGACTTACTGCAGCTAAAGACCAGAGTTAATTGTAAAAAGGTATCATTAATATTAAGTTAATTTTTCTCCGTAGCCTTCAGAATTATTTATTTATTTATTTATTTCAGTCTATCAATTACATACTAATTTTACAGACTAGAATAAACACAACAGTTCTAATTCTTTACATTTCTAAATATGCTAGTTTATTTTTGTATTCTAATCTAGACATCGTGAAATCCAAGTGAATATTAAACAAATTGAACTTATTTATACATCTAGTCATTACTTCATAAAAACCATAATTTGTACGATGTGACGGAGCAATTAACAAGTTTCTTGAACGAAGAGGTCTTTCCAAAGCATAAAAATTTATTAAATTCAATAACTCAGGACACTGTATATCATTACACAATAAATCTTTAATAAACAAAGCGCAGCTACAGTCACGTCGATATTGAAGAGTTGATAAACCAAATAACAAACGTCGTGAATTATAATCAGGCATAGTCAATTTCCACCAGTTTAATTTAAAGCATAAAAATCTGGTAAAGGACTTCTGCACCGCTTCAATCCTGTTAATATGTACAGCATACGTAGGACTCCATATAATAGCACCATATTCAATAAGTGGTCTCACAAAAGACAAATATAAAGCTTTTAAACTAAAAATGTTATTAAATTCTTTGGTGTTTCTCTTAATAAATCCAAGCGATTTATTCGCCTTAAATATCACATGGTTAATATGTTTAGAAAAAGAGAGTTTCCTATCTAAAATTATTCCTAAGTCAGTAACCTCATTAACATGTTCTAAGAGCTGACCACTTATGGAGTAATTAAATGCAAAGTAAGTAGCTGAACGATAAAATGAAATTGCCCGACATTTAGATATGTTCAGTTGAAGCCTATTACTAACACACCATGCGGTTAACTTATTTAAGTCCTCTTGTAACCTTAGACAATCATTAAAATCATTTGTGACAGAAAACAATTTTAAGTCATCTGCATATATAAGGCAATTCGCATACGAAAAACAATTGACGATATCATTGATAAATAAAATAAATAAAATCGGACCACAATGACTTCCTTGTGGCACACCCGAATTAGCAGCAATAACTCTAGAACGCACGTTATCAATTACTACAATTTGTTTTCTGTTTGTTAAATACGAAGAAATCCATTGGAGAAAATTAGAGTGAATGCCCATATGGTAAAGTTTCTTTACTAAAATATTTATGTTTACTTTGTCGAAAGCTTTAGAAAAATCTGTGTAAACTGCGTCAACTTGATAGCCTTTTTCTAAGGCATTAGTACAAAAATTTGTGAAAAGTGCTAGATTGGTAACAGTAGATTTACCTTTTACAAATCCGTGCTGCTGTGGACAAATTATTGCTCTGCATAGGAAAGAAAGTTTTTTTGCAATAATACTGTCAAGTAATTTCGGAATTGTTTTCATTAAGGAAACCGCTCTATAATTTTTTATTAAATGCTTAGCACCATTTTTATAAATCGGTTTAATTATTGATATTTTCCATGAATCGAGAAAATAGCCTTCACGGAGTGATAAATTAAAGATTATCGTTAAGGGTTCGGTAATTGAATGTATGCACGACAGGAGAAAGGCAGGCGAGATATTGTCCGAATCCATACTATAATTACATTCAAGATTATTCACTGCCTCTATAATATCTTGATCATTTAAAATAAAGGAACCAATATCCAAAAAACTGTCAATGTTAGTCATCAAAGGATAATTATTAGAACATATATCATTGCAATAAACCGATTCAAAGAATTTAGCAAATAACTCACATGTTTCATCAATATTATTAGATTTAATGTCATCGTATTCCATTATATTTGGGAAACCAGATAATTGGCGCTTGTCATTAATATAGCTCCAAAATGCCTTACTATCAGCCCTAACGTTGCTTTCAATGGAATTAATATACTGCCTGTATAAGAAACGATGCAGATTTTCAAATTCTTTACGCAAACTTTTATACCTGTTAAGATTTGTTTCATTACTGATAGTTTTATAAGCTTTGTGAGCTTTATTTCTAGCATTTTTTAAACGCAGCAAAGATTTATTGAACCACTTTGGATGATTGTTAGAGTTTTTTCTTTTTAAAGGAACATACAAATGAAAAGCGGAATTTATTATATGAATTATATTTATTTATCTTAAGAGATCAACAGGAACCAAAAGGTTTAGTTCGATATTTTATTGTTTAGCTAATAGCATACGAGTATAATATATATAGTAGATGGGCTTGAAGAGACAGTGCAATATTACACATCAAAATTACTTCAATAAAAATATTACTAGTTTATTAAACAAGCAAAAAGTCAGTTATGTAATACATAGTAGGAAGAGAAATAAAATTGTTTCCTAAGTTTATTCGAAAAGACGATTAAAAAATGAATCTAAAATTCATTTCTGTATTTTTTGTACTTAACCTCAGCACTCCCTATCTGTTTCCCACAGAAAAGCTTATAATAAATAAACACATAAGATGCAAAATAGCTCTAATTCCCTTCATTGATACGCAAATAATCTCAACTTTACGCAAATTTCTTAATATATCGAAATACAATTAAAAAACTAGATTAGATTAATAAATAATCCAATGGCGTTAGGAATTTCATATTTCAAATCGCGAAACAAATTGCATAAGGTGGATAATATCGAATAAAAAAGAGCACAGATGGCATCTGCCTAATCAATCGATTTGTCATTCTCAAAGGCGGCATACGTTTCTTAAAATAGCACTGCAGTAAAAAAGAAATTGCTTAACCAATCAAATCGCTGCGAAAAAGTCGCATATCAATCTGGGCATAATTATGCAAAGTTAAATATTAAAAAGCAATAAATTGGCGAAAACCTTGACGAGGGCAAAAACGACACTTATGGCCACAACCCATCAAAAGGTGCCAATAACATCTTCCACAAGTTAAAGACGTCGTAAATTCAAATTTTGGCACTCTTTTGTGTATTGAATGATAACTCTCATATGGAAAGGGGAGAACGGAGGGGGTGTGTCAAACTTGGGGTCGCCAATTTTAAGTAGGGTTTGACTTTAACTCGAATATTCGAACAGCAATATTCGAGTATATCATTTAAAATAGCGAAGAAAGAAAATGATTTGGATTTTTCCAAAATTGCAATATTAAGTTTAAATTCTTAATTCTAATTTTCATAATTTTTATTTTTAACAGATCCCAAGTTGGACATTTCTATCAAGACCGGATAAAATTAAAACCCTCAGTATATCAAACTAGAGTTGACCCTATAAATGGCTGCTAATAAGGAGATTACATCAGGATCTGATCAGATAAATTGGAGTTAATCATAAATTGGCCAGAATCCGACGGCTTCATCAGGGCCGAATAAGATAAACTCGGGCTGAACCAAAGAGGGCGAGAGAGAGAGATAATTTAGGGTTGACTCTAAAGGGCCGGAATCAGGAGATAACACCAGAGCCGGACGATACAACCGAGGGCTGGCCTTGAAAGGGTTAGAATTAGATGATCATATCAAGGACCTGTTAAGACAAAATAGGGTATTTCGTATTAAGGGAACGGACGGAGATAGTAAATCCGGGCCTGATCAGTAATGTCTTAATAGTTAATATTTCATATTCATACCACGTGCAACTAGTTGGGCTAGGGCATGACCTTTTGTAGCCTGATTCGGCCCATGATGTACTCCGGCTTATTTATATCATTATCAGATTCCCAGAAACGGAAGTTAAGTAGAAATTTTCATTTAAGGTTTCATAATCTTCAAATTAAATCCTTTAGAAATAACTTATCGTCTGTGGTGCTTTTAGATTCCAGTAAAAATATCGAATTTGTTAATTTTTGCTATTATTGACTCAAAGTTTTTATACCTGAATATCTTAAATACTAAATCTCATTTAAATGAATGCAGTAAAGCTTATTGTGTTGGGGTTAAGCCTTTCTCACACAATAAATTTCATCAAAATCAGCGATCCCCTTCTTAGATAAGAAATAAACGAAAACAACTTTTAAATCCTATTGCTCGAGGGAATTCATTCATGTAATTAATTCATTAAGAGGTCTCTGAAGAATTTTTCCGAGCTCGATTGGTGGTGTTTCCTTGAACTTTCATTTCGTACCTCATGTGGGCCACCGCCCGTTGAATATTCACCACACGATCGAGCCCCATATTGTGGCGAATTCTTGGTGGCCACTGCGTCGCCAACGAAGACGATCGTCTTCAGTTTTGATCTCGTCTGACCCAAAAAGGGCGACACTTGACGGCAGGCACTTGCGGCAATCTTGAGACTTTCTCTTCCTGGCGATCGCCGACGGCGGATCCACGTCATTCCTATATGCCACCAGACTGATTCGATATTGATCGGACATTGATATCTTCTACGGTGTGCGGTAGAAAAAAATACATGAAAGAATTACAAAAAAAAAACAGCAATCGAACTCGACGAAGGCAACGAACCGTGGCAGCCAACAGTAGAAGTTTTACCTGAAGTCAAAACATTTTCGCGCTAGTGCTTATTACCGGCGCGCGATGGTACCGCTAATGATGCACTCATTTGCCTGTTTGAGTTCAATTGAGTATTTTTCTTTTATTATTTATTCATTTGTGTATTTTATAAGACAGACGAAGAAATGGAATTCCTCAGCAACTTCGATATCACCGCGAGCAAAGCAGGACTGATCGCTGTGACACTAATTGGTCGCGCTAAGTGAGAGTTGTTCAACTAATAGCACGCACCAGCAGGTGGAGCCACCGCGCCCAACTAGACGTTGGTGATCATGGGTCCGATCGTCGATAGGTATGCAAGTCGCGCGCCGCCAAGCCAACAACTGGCCCAGGGGCTATTTGTTGATGCTTCTCTTGCTCAACAAGATCATCATTCTAGGGAAACTTTCCTCGATGGAATTTGTCGTTTATGTTTTTTTTCCCAGGAGTCCCGTGCGATTTAACGATAATCATTTCATCTCCTCGTGTCGTCGATCAGACAGTGCAGCCTTTCAGTCTCTTGTCACGGATTGCTGGACGTGCGAAATCATAGATTGTGGTACAGCCGCACAGCCACTGATCATGATGTCATTACAAGATATCTTCGCCATCCGGAAGATGGCTGGATCGTGATTAATGGATTTTGACGGATTTGATTGCCCGATGATGCTTAGATGGACTCTGGCTTAAGCGCTATGGGAAATATAATAAAAAAAAAATAAAAAACAAAACGCTTATTCAACCAGTCGGGTTCACTTCAAGGTTATCATCGTTGGTTTAAGACCGAACGAAGAGTCCCATGATAGAGATCGCGCAACTTCGCTAAATTCTGTGACATGCCAAGATGATAATCTTCCAGTAATGTTGGGAATTTATCACCGAATTAGGGACTTTCTCTGGAGGTTTATTTATCATTTTCAAAAGAATTATGGGAATGCTTTTAAGCAACATTTTGTTCTCTCTACCTCATGGAATAATTTTCGCAGATTTTCGCCTTTTTCGGAAAGACATTTGCAAAATTTAATGGATTTTTTGTTTAAAAAATTATCTTGTACTTTATGCGCACAAGTATTAAATACAGTCGATTTCTTTATGAAAATCAGAAAACTTAGTCATCTTAAGCAACAGTAAAATCTTCGATGATGTCATGCGAGAAATGGTATTTAGGTTATTCGTTTCTAGTCCGACGTTATTATAGATATAAACCCGGATCTTCCATGAAATTTATTCCCATATGTGCTGTTTAAAAAAAAAAAAAAAAATTTTAGCAGTTCTTGCGTTTACCTCAATTATGTAATCACTAGCAATTTTAAATTTTGCTAAGAGAAAGCGAATAATTGCTTATATTCTTATGAACAACGCTATTCTTTATCAGTCTACATTTTTTAAGATAAACGCTTTCAGTTTTCAAAGTGGTAAAAAAAATATGACAAATGTTTTTGAACAGTTTGCCCTTTTTCTACTTAGGATAGTTGGAATATTATGGATGTAACTAAATCCTTCCTATTTTCTTGAATATATAGTTTGCTATATACTATATACAACTATTAACATGCAAACACATTATATTTATTTTCAGGTCATTTCTTTGCTTCGAAAGATTTAAAGTTGAAAAGAGTTTAGAAATGGAGGACAGCATTTCTCCAAACAAAAAAATTAGGCTCTGAGTCGAAAAAATACCAAGAAGGTATCTAGCAATTATTTGCAGTGAAGATATTTTGTTATCTACTTTCAAACATTGTTATTTTTTAGATTCTACACAATTACTTATACATATACTGCTTCTGTTCCAAATGTATTAAAGACGGGAAATGTTCAGAATTATTGGAATGGCCATAAATAAACTCAAAAAGTAAACTAAATTATCCGAATACAAATATCCAAAATATTCAGCCGCACAGCTGACTGCACTATTGGCTGAACCAATCTATAAATCTGAAGTGCGGCCGTTGTCGTTTGTGCTTAAGTTCGGCCGTTATACGGTCAAGCGTGCGGCATATTAATTTTTTATACATAAATTATTTTCACTTCATGCCGCCGTTTCAGATTTTTCAAAACACTACGGACCACTTGCAGCCCTCGTACAGCCGCCGTTTAGAAACCGTGCGGCTGTGGTGCGGCCGAGGTACAGCGACCGTTCATTTTTACTCAGGTATGTAATACAATAATTAAAATATTTTAAAAATGAATGCTCGGCTCTTCGTTGAACATGGTACAATTTTACGAAATCCGATATTACTTTAAAATATATACTTCAGAAATGTGAAAGAAAAAATCAGATTGCTACTATATTATTGATATTGTGAAGATGTAATATATTATTCACCTTCAAGCTACGAAATAATAGATTCAAATTCAGATGCTTAAGATTAAAATTCCTTGTTATCATAACCAGCATCCCTTGAAAGTCCTGAATTATTAATTATTTTTCTAAAAACTCCATCTTTTAAGTTTGTTGGTTTTGTATGTAATGAAATGTGAAAAATGTAGGTCTCCTTATTGAGCCTGTCATGATATGACGTACCATATTTCTATGAAAATGTCTTGAGCGATATTGAACATGTCACGACCATTTTGATCTTTGGAATTCCTTTAATAGATTCAAAATCAGCATACTCCAAAACCCCTAGATACCAATTTAAATGACAATCTCTTGAAGTTTCAATAAAAAATTTAATACTCTTTTAGGGATTGATTTCCAAAGAATTGTAAAACACGTGTTTAATTTATTTATGTTTTAGAGCACTTCTACTCAGTTTGAAGTCAATAGAACCTTTTAATAATTTCTATCCAATACAAAATCTAAACTCCCTGTTTATCCCCTTGGAGTTTGAAATTTAAAAAATCCCTTCTTAGACTAACTACGCTATAAAATAAAACTACTGACAAAATTACATGTTTATAGCTTCAGCGGTGGTGAATCAGTCAGGAGATGTTTCTTTATCTGTGTTCTTTTATGCTCGCTATCCGGAGTAGAACAAGAACATCACAAAAGAACGGTTCAGAACACAATTTTTGCTTGGAGATGTTGGCAGCCCTGTAAAATCTCAAAGATGTGTATCCACACTTGTGTTTTTAAGTAAATACGTGAATTGAGGTGATAAATAAGAATAAAAAAGTTGAAATGGCAAGCAAGTATTTACTTTAAAACACAATTTATTATGTCAAACTGTTTTTATTTTGCCGTTCGACAGATATCAGCCGACTTTTACCAACATGCGAGACATTAACAACATTTTACACATAGCGGTCCTAGTTTTCAGTAGAAAAACTAAGTGAATAAGAAATTTGTCCCGTTCAGCTTGCAGAACACGAACAGAACAACAAATGTATGGGCTGTTCTGGAACAAGTGCAAAAAAAAACATAGCTATTATATAATATTAATTTAAATTTAAATTCTTGTCCAGCCCCTCATTCGACTTCCACTTAAGTAAGTCATTCCCTTAGGGAAGTTCTGAACCATCCCTTCTAGTTTTAATTATTTTCCCTGTTAGTCTATAAATTCTAGCTTTTAAGTTTTTGCTTGTTTTGTATGTAAAGCTTGCACTAAGCTGAATTAAATTGGTTTATGTCTATTAAATTTTTCATCTTAGAGAAATTTCACTGGATTATATTTTATATTTTCCTTTATGGTCAATCTAATCTGTTTTTTTCGTATACATAGCGTTTTGATATGTAATTATTGAAAAAACCATATTTTGAGGACGTTTGAAAAAGTGTAAGGCTATTAAGTAATCTTTTGGATTTTTCTATAATACAAAGATTAAAGAGCAAAATGATTTCCATGCAGTTATCAATTTGCAATGAACGACAAAATTAAACAGCTCACCCACAAAATATTTTATATGCGAGAATTTGTAATAACGACCTTTAAATTTTCCTACAAGATTTTATGCTATAGACATAAAATTTTACAACCTTCAGAAGATGCATTAGGGAAATATAAAATAGAAAAATTCCATTATATGCCACTAGATCTCCTACTGCGATAAATGTTATGATATTTCACGTCTTCGAAGCAACGCATCGCGGGTGCACCTTGAATATTCAAAAATCAATTAAATTTTCCCTTCGACCATTAGTTTACTGTGGTAAAAGTCACGGCCCGGGGTAATTAAAGGAATCTGTCTGGTTGTTTTACCTTTCACAGGAAATTCCTCTTCTCCCCCCCTCCCAGTCTATCAATCAACTGCATCGCTTTTTAGAAAGGTTCATGCAAAGTCGTTAAGCAAGACAGTGCGAAAAATATAACTTGAATTCAAAATTATGCACTCACGTCAGCCTCGAAAGAAACACGTGTGATGAATAAGCAATTAGCAGAAAATAAAAACTATTCGATATAAACTCTGCGGAGGATGCATACACGTCCCCGCGGTGTCGCATAAATATCCAGAAAGATGTTCCAAAAGTAGCCACAGAACAGCTATATGGTGCCAACTTTAACTGTTAAATGCAAATCGAGTTCCGGCTCTAGCGTCGTTGAAGTCTTTCGTTTTTCGCATATCTTGAGCGCAAAAATTGAAGATTCTCGAGCCGGCTCACGATCGCCCTCCTTGAGCATATATACGAAGAATTCGTTCGCATTTCTCTGCCCGTCTTAAGCATAATTAACTCACAAAATACGTTTTTGCTATTTTTTTTTTTCATTTATTAATTAGACCAGATACCAACCTGATTATTATACGGCATTCAAGTGCATTTGGTGCTCTACTGCAAAATTAGATCGAGATGTCGAAAAGAAGACGTAATTCTTCGTCTTGATTTTTTTCCGCTTAAGATCACTGCTAGACCCAAAATCAGATAGAACAAGATGCAAAACACACTTCTCGAGATCGCCCGATTGATGCTAAAAAAAAAAAAAGATATAGAGGCACTAAAATGTGAACTGGGAGTGCCGTCAACTGGAATCTACGCGGCACCGCACTTCTTTTTTTTCCCCTATTCTTTTTTTATGCGAATATTTTCTGCACTTTAAAATGATTTATTTTTTTTTATGCAACACAAATATGTCACGTCACACTCTGTTAGAATTTCTTGATCGTTTTCTTGCCCCTCGTCTTGAGAAGTTGAATATAATATTATTCAGGCACACACCACAACCACACCTTAGCACATTTCTTTCAGGCAGCTGAAGAATTTACGAATACTACAATTGGTCGCGATATTACTTAAAAACAAAGTTTAAAAATAAAAAAAAAATAAAAAAATATATATAAATAAAATAAAACTTTAAATAGCAAACAACTTAAGTGGGAACGTGACAGCATATATAGCTCTCTTCCACTTCGTCCAATGTAACGATCGATAAAATTCTACCACTAACACCGTTTCAGGTGCGACACGTAACACGAAATTTTCTTATAACCTGACCAAGTTTCGGGGTGGTACCTTTTCACTTCCATGGAATAATATTTGGTACAATTAGTGGTAATTAGAATGTTTCATATTAAGCACAGATTTTGCATATTTAGCGGTTTTAAACACGATCATCTAGGTGATCAGTACGCACGCAATAACCTCAAAGATGGCTGACTCTCTCGCCGACGGACTATAAATTTATATATCTTTGGAATTTAGCACTGTTCTTTATTTTGTAAATAAAATTCATGAACTGTTTGTGCACTAAATTAGCATTAACCAGGTTATAAATGATTTCTAACAAATTCTTAAAGATTCGCCTAGTTAAAGGGAGTCAGCTTTTCGGCACGATCAGTGAGTGTTCTTATTAAAAAAAACAGAAATGATCGAAGCCACTCCGAGAAGAATACTTTCTAAATTCCTTGTCACTTCACCTTTTTGAAGGTTTTGTGTAAAGTTTTATTAATTAAAACAAACAGCTTATCCACCGCACCAGATAGATTACTGAATATATCTTCTAAACCGTTTGAACGTCTAAAGCCAACTAATCAAGTTTACCTGTGATCATACCTGCGGACCTCTCGGTGATCAACATACCGCGTTTTTGTATTACCTTCATGATGGTGTATGTGAATATAACTTTAACGTAACCGGTTTTAAAACCGCCACAGGTGTACAATTCACCACAATATAAAATTTCGAGTTTTAGATATATTTCCAGGTGTGAGCGATCGTCACTGTGGATTATTTCCTCTTATGCATATATATGCAGCTGAGTTTTAAGCTAGCCTAGGTACATCTGATCTCTGTTTATATTTACTCCGTTGGGGTTATTATTATCTTCTTTTGGCAAAACAACTGTCTGCACACAAATAGCAATGTTGGAACGGCACAACCCGACACCCCTACTCTTATGAGGACGCAATTGCGAACAAAAATTTTTGCAGAGATTCTTTAGCAGTTATTTGTCTGCATACCTGCTTTATAGCTACCAAAATTCGACTTCACCTTAATCTTAAGATGATCTCTCTTTCTCTCAGGTGTACTACACACTTGTCAGGTGTTGTCATTCACCGTTGCTTCGACATGATCTTTTACCTATTTTTATTTTCTATCTTTTAATTGCTTCAGTTATTTTACGTTTATTTTTATCGATGGTTTTGATCATCATCATGCAGATGTCGCGCCTTTTTTCACCGTCTTCATATTTCATAGAGGAGGGGCTAAAGTAGTGGATATATATAAAAAAAAAAAACGTTTAGTGATCATTTGCATTGTATTCACATTTTGTTAAATGATTTCAGCGCCTATCAGCTATGTCCATCACAAAACCTATTATTATCGATGATCATCAGATTAGAGCGGTTATTAAGCGGGACAAGAAAAATGTGGGTCAATTACTATTCACTTAATTTTAACTGCCTTCCATTTTATTAATGTTGATATTGCTAATTTATGCGGTGTTTACTCTTAAAACAAAAAACAAAAGACAAAAAAGGAAACTCCAAATATTTTCGAATCAAAAATCATTTTTATTGTTCGGTGAATTTAATAAAAAGCCTCAACAAATTTATAACTCTTCAAAACATTTTTTGTGTTGAGCCGAATATTTTGGGATAGATTTGCATACTATATACCTCTAGATAAAAAATTTGTTTGGCTAATGGGTTGCGCGATTGATGACAGGTTTCTCTAGAAGTGTATCTAATGAAATATGAGCTTCATAATTTTAATTAGACTCTCTTTTATCCTACTCATAAAAGGAAAAAAAATAGACATCTCAGACTAACTTTCTAAAGTAGAGAATTTATAATAAAGAATTATATTAATCCGTTCCACGGACTGATTAATTCGAAGTTTGCATTTTTCTTTTTAAAATATTTATTTTATTTCTATCAGAGCTTCTCTGCAGTCCTGAAGAATTGAGGTATCATTCTAGAATTAATATTGTTGGTTATTTTAGTGTTTTTATTTATTGAACTTGTTACGATGTACCCTTAGGTTTAGGATAGTTTTATATTTTTTTAGGCAAAATATTCATGCTCATTTAATGTAAAGAGAAAATGTCTCAAAATTTTTATAAATTTTAAAACTTCAAAGTGTCTTTCTTCAAACCCTATATTTTGATCACATGGAAAAATTAGAGATCATTTTTTTTTTCGTAATTCTTAAATTTTTTACGGAGCAGTGTGAAGAGTGAATTTCAAAGGGTTTCAAATCTATAAAGTAAAAGCTTCAAAATTCTCATATTCGATACATTTTTGCGGAAATTGAGTCATTTGAAAATTACTAAATGTAAAACGTCAGATTTTTAAACTCCTGTTTTTGAATTTTTAAGGGCACATGGTGTTTTTTACTACACTAATACCTATATAATCAATAGTTTAAATTGGACAACCCACACACTTGTTTTATTTATTTAATTCCTAAAACAATGGAAGTTTTCAATGAAACTGCCTTTGCACAAGTCTGGTAATAAGTGTGATATATCTAATTATCACCCTATTGCTAATTTGTGCTCTTTTGCTAAATTTGCTGAGGCTGCAATCTGTGAAACTTTGTATTTTCATTTCATACCTTTCTTCGACTCGTTTCAACATGGCTTTATGATGGGGAAATCTAACATCACTAAATTGTTGGAATTTATTAAATTTTGTATATCTGCTATTGAAGCATTTATGTGATAAGTGATTTTAGTAAAGCTTTCACAAAATAAATCACAATATTCTCATTTATAAGTTATCTGTTCTGGACTTTGTGAGTTGGCTAAGTACTGAATTGTCCGGTCATACGCAGCGAGTTAAATTTCGGGGAGCTTTATCTTACGTAATGTCCCTGGTGTCCCTCAGGGTAGCCAGTTGGGTCCTCTTCTGTTTATAATTTACGTCAATGATGTATCTTCTATTTTAAGCAACTCTAAGATCCTACGTCATGCTAACAACGCTAAAATAGTTCGCTTGATTTCTGGTGAAAGAGACTGTGAAATCTTAAACCAGATGAATCGCCTTCGTCAATGTCGCGCCTCTTTAACCCCTTTTGAGAGAAAATTCTAAATATTTCAGCCTGGCTTTTAAAATTCCTACATTTCAGGTGTCATTGCATTCCGTCAGAATCAAAATGAAAGGTGCCAGGTATTTGTATATAATTATATATCTTATACATCATGTTAATCTTAAATTTGTAATGCTTACTAATAAAATTTTTAATTTTAAAAAGAAAAACAACGATTTCGAATAGAAATATAAAAATATATTATTAGACAAATATGCAAAACATAAAATTTCCCAAGAAAAAATTCTAAATTGAAGAAGTAGCTAGCTTTAGCTGCTTCTCAACGTCCTTGATATACTTTTCGGGTAGGTTTGCCTCCTTCATTTGATCCAATTTAGCCTTAATGACGGCCCGAACGTTCCTGTCTCGAGTCTTTTCCTTCTCCTGCCAGGCCAAGAATTCATTTTTAGCTCGTCTTTGCATTTCTCGTCGCTCCATTTCTTTAATATTCATCTGGCGTATAATTTCTTCGCGATATTTATCCTTGCCGCGCAGCCGCATCTCTTCCAACTTCTTTTCTTTCGCTTCTTCCTTCTTCAATCTTTCTACAGTCATTCGATAATCAATTTCTTCACGAGCTATTTCCATTGCTTGGCGTTGTTTCTATGGATTTTAAATAGTTTAAAATTATTTTTTCTATTGTAATTGCGTTAAATAAGTGGAAAAAGGGAAATTTTTTGTAACCTATTTTTTTCGAAGACATTAGAAAACAAGGACTATATTCAGTGTAGTAGTTTCTGAAACCGGTTTTTATGCATTTTAGATTACCCGTAAAATGTGAGGTGTCATCAAAAGATATAAAAAGAAGTGGACCTAAGTGACTACCCTGCGGGACTCCTGAATTGGCTAATATTTTAATCTAATATGTCCTATCGAGTAAGGAAGGGCGAAACCAGGCAATAAGTAGAGGTGGAAAGCCTAGACTTGGTAATTTAAGGATTATTACGGAATAGGAACGCTTATCGAAGTCTGTTTGCAAACCTTTTTGGGAAGCCTTCATTAACAAAAGTAACAAATTCAACCTTTCGGTTTCGTTAAGATTTTGGAATTACGCCGGATCTATTAATTTGATTGCGAAATTCTAAAAAAAAAATCGAAATTACGACAGAATTTGAAGTGATGGATTCTTGCATAAAAATGCAGTTGATGAAAGATGGATTTCATTTGTGGACCGTTTTTGGTACACGCGGTATGAAAATTATTAATATAATATCTGAGGGTTGAATAATAACAACTGTTAGGTTGTTGGTTGAACTTAAAATATATTTAGCTTACCGTTTCTTCCAGCTGAATTTTTCTAGAGTTTGAAAGATCTTGCGCGACCTTCTTCTTTTTCAGTGCTGCCTCTTTTTCTTTTTGTCTAAACTCGCGCTCTTTCCGTTCTTGTTCCCGACGAAGCCATATTTCTTCGCGCTCAGCTTTCGTCTCTATATTCTTGGCCTGCTGATTGATCAATTTCTCCTGTTTTCGTTGGAAAGACTCCTTGGCCAGCTTCTGTTCCATAGCAAGTTTTTTCTCACGCTCCTCTCTAGCACGCATATATTCGAGTACTTGCATTTCAGACTGTTTTTCATGCTCAAATTCCATCTTTTTGAAGAATCTTGTCATTTCAAGGACTTTTGCAAAATCCTTACGAAGTTTAGCTCGCTTCTGCCTTTCAATTTCGGCTTTTTCTTCCTCTTCTTTTTGAATTGCGGCAGCGGCTAAATTACGTATTTTGGCTTCTTCTTCAATTCTTGTTGCCTCTTTTCTCCTTATAAATTCTCTTTCTTCGAGCTGACGCTGTAATTGAAATGTTTTGTAATATAATATTCTGCTATTCAAAAAAGTCTGCTTTTTATATTTTTCTAATCTAAACAGTTAAAAATTTGCTGAAAGCACACAACTCACACTTTTGGTTTTAAGTAAGTTGGTTTTCGGATTTTTTTCCGGTTTTTTACCAAATTGTGTAGCGCTGAATAACCCAAAATGAGCTAATATATGATTACTTTTTATCTTCTAAGCCTCACAAAAACATAAAAATAAATAAATTCCGTGTAAGGCTACTTAGAAACAGAAAATGATATTTTAATTTATGTTTTACCTTAATTTCATCTGCATATTTCTTCTTTTCTTCCTCAATTTTTAAGGTTTTTTCGTCATCAGCCTTAAACGACTTTTTAACCTCTTCTATCATCATTTCCTCTAGCTTTCTTTCCTCCTCTTTCCACTCACGAGCAAGTTCCTAAAAAGCAAAGAGGTGACATGTCTGCATCTAGTCTCAAGTCCTTAAACCTAAAACTTTAAATTTAACAATATTTTTCATAACAAATCGATGTTGAAAGCCCCAAAGCAAATGAAACTGCATTTTAAATATGATTTAAATATACAGGGTGTTTGGCAGAACGACCAGCAAATTTTGTCGGTCCTTCTGCCAAACACCCTGTATAGTATGAACGTATAGTATGCGATAAAATATGCGAGGTCTTAAAGATACATAAAAATCGTCCTGGTAGTTTTGATAATTAATTTTTAAAAAAATCGATTTTTTTTTTTACATAATTTCGAATATATTTTATAAACCTATTATAAAAATTACAATGGAAAATGTTCAATATATGGCTTTTATTCATACGTTAAGCCACTCTTTTTTTTCAATGCTGTAAGTGATAGAAAAACCAATCTTCTGAAATTGTAAGTTATACTGTTCCTTAAAAAAAATAGCTGTAAAAAAAAAAAAGCTGATTCTTATTACATGGTGGTAGTCAATGGTATTTTGAAAATATTTATGATATTGCCAGTCGAAGACTGTTTTCAAGAATTTAGGTTTTGCTGTTGTCTGCTCAATTCAGCTTAATAATTGCAATTGCTGAATTTCGAAGTCGACTACAGAAACAAAATTTTGTAGTTCTTACTTCGCCTGCTTAAAATTACAATTGTTGAATTGTGCAGCTGACTGTAGACAGACCATAGGCATATACATATAATAATAGGTCTGTTCGTTGACAATCCTATGGCAACCCAGTGCGTCAAATGCCAGTTCTGTGTTTTTTGAGAAACCTGGGGCGCCCTGGTGTGCCCTGGTGCACCCTGATTTTACCCCAGATAAAATCCGGTGTAAACTCAGGGTTAATGATGAATATCAGTTTAATTGTTAACAGACACGGTATTTAAAGTGGAATTAACTCTTGTTGCGGGCACAAGAACTTAATTTTAGTATTTCGATGTGAACATTATGAAAAAGTAGTGGTTTTATTTTATAATTTTTGTGCAAAAGGCCAGATGACAGTTCTGATTTTTAATAAACTGTTCGTTTAACTGACAAGCACTGGGGCGCCCCATGTTTTTTGACAGTTATCAGGGCGAACCAGGGCGCCCTGGGGTGCTACAGGTTTTCGAGTCAACGAACAAACCTAATATATAAACCGTTCACGTCATATGTGAAACGAACGATCCATTGTGTATATGCCATATGTCAGTAATAGACACTGAGTTCTTGAAAACAGTTGAATACACACAATTCAGCAATTGGTCTTAGGTTGGTTTCAAAAATTCAGTTTCTGCTACCGACTGCGCAATTCAGCAATTGGGTATACTCAGCTGAATTGTGCAGTTGATTGCATGTAACATTGAAAGTAAAATAAGTAAAAAGAACAGCTCATAATACCAACATTTCTTTCGGCGACTTGTGCTTCGCGGATGACGTGGCACTTAGCCTCCAAGATGATCTTGTTAGCCCTTTTAACTTCCTCCTCGCGCTCGTGTTTCGCCATGAATGCGCGATCGAGAATTTTGCGTCTTTCTTCCTCATCGAGTTCGACGCTGTCTGTCTTTTTCGCCTCCTTGGCGTGTCGTGCTTTAATATTCGCGTCATCGTAGTCCTTTAGGAGCTTCTTGCGCGCCTCGCTCTCTTCGAGGATCTTCCTGTTGAATTCCTCCAGGGCCTTCATTTCGGCGTACCGCTCCTCCAAGCTAACAACTTTGGAGGCGTCCTTGAGCCGATCGAGCTCATTTTTCGGTATGATCGTTGGATACAATCGAAATTTCTTTCGAGGTATAGTTGAAGGACATTTCAGCGAGCCGACTGTTTTCTGGGTTTTGTTGAAATCCACCTCGAACGGATCTTTGCGGGCTATTTTTTTATTTCCCATTGTTTTACAGATCCTACCGATCCTGTAGGATAAGAGTAAGGTTTTTTTTTTTTTTATTATTATTAAATACACACGCAAGCAAAATTTCGGTGTTTTATACCCCTTTTCGTCGAGAGGCTGAGTCAAGCTTTTTCTGATAGCAGTTCTCGCCCTTCTGCTGTGACTCAGATTGTTATCTCCACCCCCAGAAAGTGGTGACCGGCAAGTCATTATTATTAATTGCCTTTAAAGCGCAAAAACACGATATAAATAAATTTTCTGTAGGATTTTCCAGCGGAATGTTCCAACTAACTGCAAAATGAATTTTGAAATTGATCAAACTTCCGCGGGTTGCTAAGATTTTGCCTAGAATAGGTTTTTTTGGCAGTGTGCTTTAACCGCTGCAACGAAACTCCTCTCAGCCGGCGTAAGAAATGTCAACCTGCGCTCTGGACAGCCCTGCACCACCCATCAAAGAACAAGACAGCCATCTTGGTTAGCTCAGCGCTTTTTGTCTGGTGAATTTGTGCGAGAAGTGGTGAAGTATTGCGGGAAATCGACGAGAAACTCGCCCGTAAATCAGTGGATTGTTTAGATACCAAGGTAAATTTGTAAATTTTATTGCTTAAATAACCGAAGAACAATGGTGGAGACGGCTCGTGCTCTCCTCGACGAGCTCATGGGTCGCAACCGCGACTTGGATCCGTCCGTCAAAGTGAAAAAGTTTAATTGGGACGACCCGGAGGTGAGTTTATTCGAGAATATCACAAAAATACACTTATAATAACTCTCTACTCCCGAATTTCAATCAGTTTTGCCAGTACTATCTCGTAAAATTCTGTCCCCACGATTTGTTTGTAAATACTCGGGCCGATTTGGGCCCCTGTCCAAAACTCCACGACGACGAAGCGAAGCGGATGTACGAGACGGCGCGACCTGGGGCGCGGAAGAAACAGTACGAGGATGATTTTCTGCGGTTTTGCAATAATATGATTAATGAAGTGGACCGGAAGATACAAAAGGGGCGCCAGCGACTTCTGCTCATGAACAAGGGAGAAGGTGGGCCTGTGTACATTTCGAAGTTTCAGGAACAGCTAAACAATCTGAACGCGAGGATTAAGAAGCTCTTGAATGAGGCTGAGGAAGCGGGACACAGGGGAGACGTCGATCAGGCACAGGTGAGTAAAATAATCCCTTTGGAATTTTTAATTTTTTTTTCTTTTTTCAAATCTTACACTCAACTAGTTTTAACTGCTATTTTTGTTTGCTATATACATATATTGAAAAAGAGATAAATAATTTAATTAATAATAGGGTTTGATGACACTATGCGAGCAACTCAAGGAAGAAAAAGAGGCCCTTTTGAGTCAACATGATAGCGGTGCTGGCGCCACAGCTTCCACAACAGCAGCAATGGTTGCAGCAATAACGACACCAGCAGCAGCAACAGCTGCATCAGCGGGACCTGCTGGAGTGAACGCCAGCGGAGGTACCACAAACTCGACTAATAATTCTAATGCCACAGGTATACCAAGCTGGGCATCGGACCTAAATACCACACAAGAGAAACAAATGGAAGTTTGTGAAGTGTGTGGGGCCTTCTTAATTGTCGGTGATGTCCAACAGAGAATTGAAGATCACCTCACTGGTAAACAGCACCTGGGATACTCCAGGTTGAGAAAAGCTGTAGAAGAAATGCATGAGAAGCGACAGAAGGAGCGTGAGGAGGAAGAGCGTCGTAGAGAAGAAGAGCGAAAAGCAAAGCTTGAGAATGGTATGGATCGGCGGCGCGATAGAGATAGGGACCGCGATCGTAGACACAGGTTAGTTAAAATACTTACCATTTCAAAATATTGCAAAAATTCTATGAAAACAATGTTTTACTTATAATATGAATTTTAATAAATTATTTAAATTTTAAAAAGGAACGAATTTGACGATCGTAAGAGAAGAGGATATTCTCGTGATTTTGATCGTCGGGATAAAGATAAAAATCGTGACAGGGACTATCGCAGCTCTGAGCCAGACAAACGAGACCGCGGCGATCGAGAAAAGCGCAGTCATAGACGTACGTGTTATTATGAAAATCTGACACAAAATATATTGAAATTTATTTCAACATTTCTAGGGGATAGTGAAAGTCGTCGCAGGAGTCGTTCTCGCAGCCGTAGCAGGCGCTAAAGTGCACACCCACCCCCCAAAATTAAAACATCTTTCTTTAAAATCGCAGTATATAAACCGCAAAGCACCACAACAGTCGTCACCACCAAAAAAGAAAAAAAAATGTTTCGTGAACATCAGCATCAAATTGAGGTACCCAATAGACCCAAATAGAAAAAAATAAGCAAAATAACACAAGGTGAGTCGTTGTTCTTTCCTAACAGCAAACTTCTACTCAAAACACATACCGAAACTGAAACTTTTGCGAAAAACTCTGTTGTCAAACTGTGTGTGAAAGCGTTCTTAATGAAAATGAACGTAAAGGCGAAATATGCGCGCCGTTGGTACAGGGATTTTTGAGGTATTCACTTTAATTAGGTAGATTTTTTTATAAAAGTTCTAATAAAGGTCAAATCATTTCACAAAAAGATCCAAAAGTGCCACCCCCGATTACTGTCCAATGTGTTTAGCAAATGGGCTACTACAGTCTAAAATGAAAAAAGGTATTTTTCCCATTTACTAGCTGATTTCAGAGTATGTTATGCGCTACCCACTGCGGCTCTACCAGGTTAGTGGATCTACAAAATCTCTGAAAAAATTAATAAAATTGGAAATTTGTTTGTTTTGATTATGTTTTTAACTTTTTCCTTTTCGGTTTATTTTGTGTTGCCATCTTCCACATTTCTAAAGTAGATTTACTTAATTTTAAAATTTTCACTTTGTTAAGGAGTTCGTAAAACAAATTTCCAATTTTATTAAAGCAAAATTACAGGTAACAAATTTTGAAAAAATTAACAGAATTTGTAGCTATTGGAGCGCCAACAAAAACACTTAAAGCCTTCTGCACCAACCCCTTTAGTTAACGTTTATCAAGTAACAGCGCCTTAGGTTCACCCAAATTACAGAGACCATCCTTAAAAACGAATTGGTTTGACGAAGAGGTATACATTCAACTTTTCTTTGCTTTTATTTCTAACTATTCTTTAAGAGGTTTTAATGTGGTTGAGGCTAAAGTTAAAGCGTGTGGTTTTTTTTTGGCCACTGTGCGCTTAACAGGGAGTTACGACAAGCCAGTTGTTGCATCGTCAGAATTCGTTTTAGAGACACACACTTAAGGTACTTTTATATGTTTTTTATTTATTTTTAAAACGGTATTTATCTGTTTTAATATTTGATCCTAATTCTAGAAATTGTGTTACGATAATTATTTTATCCACTTCTGGTTGAATTTTCTGTACTGATTTTGGAAAGAAATTTGCCATGTAATTCAGCTACAAGTAGACAAATCTATTATCATAATGCTTGTTTAAGAAGAGGGGTGCTCTTTAAGTTCACTGTGTCTGTTTCCAGGCATAGAATGAAATTTGGAATTAAAAATTATGTAAATGGAACCCCCATAATGTTTTCAGTACTCTGCATGTTTGCTACTTCGGATCAAGATTAAATTTGTTTTTGGGGAGGTAACAGTGTTACTCTTGATATTGTCTTAAAATTAAGAATCCCATATTCCGTTCTTTAAATTGTCCTATCTTTTTCCAGCAGGTTTAATTAAAGTCTCCTTCCCTTTAAACCTTATTACTTCCTTTATAAAAATGGGAAAGAAGGTAACATTAAATGCGGCGTTTGATTGTTATATTTATGTAGAGCACGGAAATAGTTTTGAATTAATAATGGTTCGGTAGAGAGGATAGATATTGGAAAAATATATATTTTGTGCCACCGATGATTGTTATAAAAGCAAAAATGTCCTCTTCGCTGCTAAAATTAATATGTCAGCAATAGTTAGATCGGGATTACTTTTTTATGTATGTTTGACGAATTATTAGCATTACTGTGATAGCATTTTCGCAGAAACGAGTTGTTCAGGAAGAAAACCTAAAACTCTTAGACGTTTTCCTCCACGGTGCCAATTATTTTAGATAAACCACGGACTTCTCGGAGTTCGATCTAAATTATTCAGAAAGAAACGAATATCTCTAACTTGGGATGAAAGTTGTGCGGTCCAGTTTTAGTTTCCATGATAATATCAACGTCCAAAATTAAATTGAACTTGCAAAAGGAATTAAACTTTATTATCCCAAAAACGTATAGATTGGATCATAACTTATTTTCGAAAATAAGAGTTCACTTGAGTACCGCTTCTTAATCGTTGTAGTTTTTTAACGCAATCGCCAACATTCACTTATTTCAATACTAAAACAAATGCTGAGCTTTATTATGAGAAACGAAATGACTTGCTTTGATTTGTTTGTTAAAGTTGAATTGAAGAAAATTGTTTTATAAGAATTATTACATGCTTTTCAGCTATAATATATATGTAAGATGTGATTCGTTTCGTTGCTAATAATAAACCTTATTATTGCTTATAAATGCATGGAATTATTTCGAATAAGAGTCAGTTTCTTTAAAGAAAAATTTGACTGAGCTTTTACACTTAGAACTCCATTTGAAAATTAGTTTTGGCTCGGAAAAACGTTTAATTTTCGCGTTCTGCAGCAAGGTCCTAGTTCTTCGTTACTTTTTCTTGGCTATTACAAAAAATAATCATTTTGGCAGGGATTACAACAATTTGGGCCGGTTTTAAATGGGTTCCAGACTGTATTAACCCTTATTGTCCCAATTTGTCCGTTTTTGTTCGTCAACTTTAAGCTCGGTCAAGTTTGTTATTTATTTTTAAAAAGTTCTGAAAATTACCCCTTTCTATTGTATTAAAAAGAAAAAGAAAAAAAATATCGAGGGTCAATTTTATAAATGTGAACGATGTGAACGAAGTTTTGGAAAAAACCAAAACCACAAAAACTGCGGCTCAAAATGTCCAATTAATAAAGTTATTAAACCTGGAGGTATGATTTTTATCTTTAAGTAAACCTAAAATCAACATTTTTACGCTAACTTGCTATCTTATGGATTTTTCTGAAAAAAATTTGTTTTGGCTTTCGAAAACAGGTAAAAATGGGAAAAAAGTATAATATGGAGGATAAGAACCTCAATTCGTCAGGTAAAATTTCATCACCACCTCAAGGAAAAGCCAAAAGAGGTAAAATTCGTCAGTTTTTCAAAAATACTTTTTTGAGAACTACAGAGTTCTGAATAAATAAAATTCTGAAAATAAGATTGAAACTTATGGTCTTACATACTAGTGTCAATGCTTATGATAGAGTTAAAAATATTTCCCACCCCTTTTTGGTTGTTATAAGGGATGAAAACTGGAAGATGCACGGTATTCATTATATAAAGTTGCAAATTAATACTTGTAAGGTTTTTGGGCATGAAATTTCTAAATTTTTATATATTCTAGCTCTACAACCCTCTTCTGGGGTATAAAAGTAGCCATTTTTCTGAATGGTATCTCTAAAACAATAAAAACAAATTTTAAAATCTCAAGGCATATGTACAAAAATAGTGTGTTAATAGCTCAGAGCAAATACTTTAATATAAAATCATAATCAAGTCCAGTTTATGGCTCATATATGTTCTTGTTATTTGACTTTGAATCACATTCCCAGATTTCTTATAGGGCAATACTAGAGGGGTATAAGTTTCTTAAGGAATAGAAATTCTGTCGACATGTTAATTACAAAACTACTACAAAAAATTAGATATCCTGTCGAAATGTTCACTACGTTCGGCGTCCGTGTGTTAGTTTTTATCAATTTTTTTTATAATTAATTGGTGATTTAAAAAACACTTATTTGCATTGTGATCAATTGGAGCTTAAAAAACAAATACATCATCGATAAATAACTAAAAATCTGCTGAAATGAAAACACAATAACGGCAGCAAAGCCAACAAAAGTAAAACGCTGAAAAGCACTGAGGTAATTGTTTAATTTCACATTTTCAACATACCGTCTAATCATTTTTGATAGAGGCAGAAAACGAATGTAATTGTGTTAACAAAAGGGTGCAAAGTATGCCAAGGGATGGTGTAGAGTGAATCAGGACGGTTGGTTGATCTTTTATCTTTTAAAACTGATTAAAACGTCCGTTAGTAACTGGACCTTTCGCGATGTTGTCATCAAAATTTGGCGTATTACACGGAACTCCAGGTACATCATAAATAATAATACCCATCCAATTAATGTACAGGGTGTTTATTTTCTTTCTGGACAGTACTCAGCCGCGTATATATATGTATTTTTGATAAAACACATTCCTAGCCGTTTTGCTATGATTTTTGACTAATTTTCCAGAGTCATCGCAATAAGGCGCGAGGTGGAGTATCGTGGAGGGAGAAGGCGCCTATACAATGCAGGTGATTGGAATTTTAACTTGGAATCGTACTAGAATCTTCCTACAGGACCTATCCTCCGAAGCCCTGTAATGATGGAGCGAGTCGAGTAAATCATTTTGGATGTATTGTTGGATTCACAGTGAAGGAAATCGCCGCTAAATTCAATGAAGGTGACAAATTGATTTTTACCGACTGTCATGATTCTGGTGTTCTTGAAATTTTTAAAAAAAAACATTTTAACGTTCCCATTAGTAACAATTGAGAAAATTAACTATATAATAAAAATAGAGGATAACCTAAAGTAACTATTAAGTATTTCGAATGTAAAAAGTTTTTGGACTGTTTAAGTATGGGACGAATTCACTTTGTGTTTTTTTTATACTATAACTCATTGATGCGATATTTGAATGTACACAGACTTGGTCAAGGCCACATTTGATGCCATTAATATTTAAGCAACCAAAATGAGTTTGAGTTGTGTAGAACTTTCATTCTCTTTTGTTTCCTTTCTTCCTTTTATCGCGGCATTTTTATTCCATTTTTTTTTTTCTTTTAACTTATAGGCAAGTGAATAAATGAAGTTTACTATTAAACAAACTATCTTTTAATTACCATCACTTTATTCCTTGAATCTACTCCTTTAATCGGAATGTACCTTATAATTGGCCACACTCGATGAGCTGAGAATTCAGTTTCTTTAACTTAAGGAGAATTGCTGAACTGCGCAGTTAGCTACAAAATTTGAAAGCAACTATATTTTAAGGGTCTATAAATATGTTTTTTGTTTTTCTATTTTGCAATTACTTGTAGACTTTCAAATTTGAGCTAATCCTCTAGATGAAAAAATGAAACGATTTGAAGGAAGCTTCAAATTGCTATATTTTGAACATTCAGAATAGGTAAGTGTTGAACAGCGTTAAAAAAATAATAAGGGTAACTACAGTTAACACGTCTCGTTCTGGGTGCACCGAAAACGTCCCACAAATGAAGAACTCTTCGGAAATGCAATTTAAAGCCGGCATTACACGCTCAGTTCTATTGCACAATAAAACTGCGTGCCGTCAGAACTGATGGAAAAACTGAAGAAAGCTCAGGTTACATGCAATTTAACTGCAAACTAAACTTCTTGATTTTATATAAACGTAACGTTTGCGGCAGCTAATAGCATTAGGGCTTGCTATTAATCTACTAATGTTAAGAGGTAGACGATTGATAGAACACCAATTAGAAATGGCGTCTACGTCAGAATTGAGAAGAAGACAATCAGACTCATTGAAGGTTAAGCGAAAAATCTTCACATCGTCTGCATAACAAAGAATCTTCGAATGATTCAGAAGCAAGCCAACATCATTAAAGTAAATAATGAATAGGAAAGGTGCCAGATGGCTACCCTGAGGCACTCCAGAAGTGTTGCGAATGCTTTCAGATAAAACACCGCGAAAAATAACACGCTGCGTGCGATTAGTCAAGTAAGATTCAAGCCAAGCAACAAATAAAGGTGGGAATCCAAGAAGGTGTAGTTTATGAATTAGAATCTTGTGGTTGATTCTATCGAAGGCTTTGCTAAAGATACAGTCGACTTGCTTACCAGCTTCAATGGCAGGAATGCAGTACGAGGAGAATTATACAAGATTGGTAGTTGTAGACTTGCCCTTCAGAAAACCATGTTGGAAAGATCCCAAGAAGGGCTTACAGTGAAAACTAAGAACATCACAGATCAAGGCTTTAAAGATTTTAGCGATACAACATAAATTACCCATAGGCTTGTAATTCTTAATGTCACATTTATCGCCACTCTTGTAAAGAGGAACAATAGTCGAAATTTTCCACGCGTTGGGAAAAACCCCAGAGGGGTTTGTTTTTTAGTCCGCAACAACAATTCGGAATAAAAATAGAAGTTTCCATTTTAAAAAATTCACTTCCGGTGCAAATTTCATTCGGAATAAAAAATATGGGTTTCCATTTAAAACAATCTACTTCCGGTCAAAAACCCACTTCCGTTGCAAACTAGAAGTTGCAAATTGCACCATTAGGTGGCCCCCTCGAAACCCTGAACATTTTGTTAAGGTTGTTGTAGATTATAACGATAAATTGTGCATAAATGCATCTAAACTCTTAAATTCTGTAAAAAGAAATGGAAATGCCCAGGAATAAATAGGAGAAATTAAAGACCAGTATTTATTTTTTGTCAAAGTTAAGCCAATTTTTTAAATTCCTTTATTTTCATTTTAATAATATTTTGTTAGAAAAAAAATCATTTGTTTAAAAACATGGAATTATTAAAAATGTTCATTTGATCAACTAAACAAATGTAGCTAGCAACAAATTCGAGTGAAAAACAAACAATTTCTCAAATGAAATGCTTTTTACAGTAATAATCTCGTCAGCGCTCATCTTAAAATATTTTTTTTTGTTTGTTTTTTTTTTTTTTTTTTTTTTAAGATTGTAATAAATATTTCTCTCACTTTTATTAATATTTCACATTGCAATGACTTTAAAAAAATTATTTGCTTTGTTCTTCATATCGTGTTTTTTTTTCTTTTTTACTATACAATTTCTTCTCCATAATTCTCAGTCAAGTAATAATATAATAAAAACGCAAATATTTTTTGTTATAGCGTAACAAATAAATAAAATTAAAATTTTATCTCCTCCTTGTTGTTTTTCCTTTGTTAATTAAATACAATTTTATAAGCTAAAAGTGTGAAAAATTATTTTTTTGTCTTTTTTTTTTGTATTTTTTTTTGTTGTATTTTTTTTCTTTTTATCTTTACCTAGTCATAATTATTTGAATTATTAAAAATGTTCTCTTACGAAAACTAAACCAACAGATAAATATATTCTTTATTTTTTGTATTGTGCATTTGGTTTTCCTTTCCTTCTCCTTAGCTATTATGGAACTAAAATAATAACATTATCATTTGGGACCCCAATTTGCTGGTGAAAAATCTCTGCTCTTTTTTGATTAAAAATATCTTGGTGTTCGACAAGCTGGAGCCCAAATGTGTCTTTTTTCCAACGAGATCTTTGGAGGTGTGACGAAATTTGATTAAATAATTCGAAATTTAAAGTAAAAGTGTTACAATTTTTTTTCGTCTATTGTGTGGTCCGGCCACTTTGTGTATTTGTAAAAAATAGTTGGGCTACGCTGAAATGTTTCATTACACTTAAGAAGGAGACCAAACTCCCTCGTAGCTGGGGAAGATGCTACTCGGGAGTCTGCCTCACTTTAGCTAGTTCGAAAAGATTCAATTTGTCTAGAAATAATAATGATAAACACTCTAAGCTGCTACTTTTACTCCTCGTACCTGAAGTTCATCTTTTTTACGTCCTAATTCTCATTTTGCGCTATACAAACTACACTTTTGGCTTAACATTTTTACACTTCTGCCCTCGAGAGGAGAACAATTTTATTATTTGTCACTGGTATTTTTTGGGAGGACATCGTATTTTGTAGATGATTTCGTTTACATAAGATGAAGTAGGGGATAAAAATTTGTTTTTTTTTGTTTTATTAAAGTATCGGTTAAACGTTGCTTCAGAACTTGATTTATAGTTTTTGATATTCACAAGCATGAGCACACATTTGTCAAAATCAATTATAAAAGTTTTCTAAGAAGCTTCGTGGTTAGTATAACATTTATTTTGATATCTGTGTGACATTTAAGTCAATTGGAATAAATTTAAATAATTTGTATTAGGAGGGGTAGATTAAAAAGTAATAATTTTATGATCTTTGCATTTCTTTCTATGATTCTTGAATTCTTTAGATTCGAGTTAAAATTCTGCTTATTTGGGATAAATATTTGTAAATTCGGAACCTAAAAAATAAATTAATACAAAACAAGCAGAGTGGATTAGAGTTAACTTTTATCATCTCATATCCAACTTTTACAATTATACTTGTTAACCAGATTTTTATGAAATGTATCTTTAAAGTTGTACCCATCTTGCCGTAAAAACGTTACGCACATACCTTCTTAACACTCGATATATGATGTTGGAATACAAAAAACTATCTTCTAAACATGTTTAAGCATTTATCTACATAGATGTACATATGTATAAACTTTGTTTATTTGTATAAATAGTAATTGAATTTCATGTTTAAAACAGTAACTTGATGTGAAATGCAGCGGATAAAACGAACAAGATTACGAATATTAAAACTGAAGCTTTTTGGATATTGTCATGATTTTCCAATTTTTATTTTTATGGAAAATAAAATTGGTTTAGTGTGTCAGTTCATATCAAAACACAAATATTTGTATGTATTGTATTTTACATCTTTTACTCTGCTTTGCTGCGTTATAGTATTAAAATGTACTCCCTTATTTTGTTAGCTGAATATCCTTTTGAAATGTAATTCAGCTATATGAAATCTTAAAGAGATTGGAATTAAAAACACAAGAATGTAGTCTTGTCGTGAATATTCCTCACATTGTCAAAATCGTATGTATGGTAGTTATATACATGTATGATGTACAAATGTTAGTAGGTTTGATTATTAAAAAAAAAATGTTCTCTGGAAATAATTTTTGAGAATGTTTTTGGGACCATATTTGCAAAATATTTAACTAAATAAATTTTAAATATGCCATTAATTATGAATTTGAATATTTTTTTTTAATAGTTCTAAGTCAGTAATATAAGTTTATTATTTTTTCGTTTTTTTTTTAATAAACTCAACTAGTTTTAAATATTTTTATATTCTTTTGAAGGTTTCAAAATAAATAATAAATATAATAATTATATTGTGCAGTAGGGTAATCTAGTCAGTTTGATACAATTCGCGGAAGCAATAATGGTTTAACGTAGTTTTAAAAAAGCAATTGCTGAATTGCACATTTAGCTGCAGATAATGAATTTTTAAAAACAAGCTAAGGCTGCGTCGAAGAGTTCAGTTTCTACAGTCTGTTCAGACTGTTCAATTTAGTTTCAAAATACAATGGTATTTATGGTATAATAATTCTTGATTTATTCGGCTGGCGGGTGACATATTTCAGTCAAATTTTGTATTACATGTATACTTTGAGCCAGTCGCCCAATCAGTCACTACTCACCAGAATTCTACCACTGAGAGAGGAGTCATGATAATAAAGTATAAATGCATGCTACCACCTTCTGTTTTATAGTCTAAAAAGATTAAGGTTTGATATAAGCTTCTTTATCAACAGTCAACAATTGATATTTGCGATTAAAGCTTTGCACCATTCTAAAAATTTAAATTTCCCTTTAAAATATGCCTAGTTTATTATAAATCTTTACAAAATACGAGCTGACCTCCCATAGCCTTTCTATTAATTCAATATCACTTCAAATGAACATTTTCAATCAATAACTACCTACCACAAACATCTGCAAGTATTTCACACCAAAACTACAGTACTCTAAATAATCACTGATCACAATATACCTCATTCCCACAGGTGTTCTTCCTATACTCGATAAATGATAAATGTTGATCAGAACAGAAAATTTAAAAGAAGCATTATATCTCATAGATTTCGTTACACCTCAAAAATCTGTTCCTAAAAACTGAGAAAAATATAAGAAAAGGAAAGTAACAGTTGAGAAATCTAAAAGTATTTTTTTTTTTTTAAATCCTAACTGATAAAAAATAACTATTTATAAAAATTTTACTAATTTTAGTATTTGTTTACTTTATTTTCGCTTCCTAAGATCACAAAAAATATGTTTTTTTTTTTTGTCTCATTGTAAAAACTAAAAATATTTCCTTTCTTCATATACATTAAGTATTTTACAATGTTTTTCACTTTTGTTTCTTGATTTTAATGTTATAAGATAAAAATGCTGAAAATTTATTAGTAGAAAGTTTGTTTTGTAGCTGTAAAAAACATAAGTTAATAGCAACAAATTTTCAGCATTCGACTATGTTTTTTTTTTTTTTTGTTGCTTTTCTGTTTTCTGGAGTTTTATTGACGTGCGTGAATATATTTTGTTCGATCTTCCGATCATTAGCGATTGGAATCGTATTTCATTTTTTTTTTATGTTGCTAGAGTTTCTTTTTGGATTTTTTGACATTTGTCTTTTTATTAAAGGTAAATGTATATAATACAATGTATATAGCTAAAATGTATGTGTTAACAAAGAAGCATTTTTTTTTTGTTTTTTTTCTCTATTAATTACATTTTTTGTTTTTTTGGTTTTGTCGGCTCAAATTTCACGTTTATTTGAATAAATTTATTCTCTTTAACTAGGAAAAAAAATATTTTTCTTGAATAACATTCGTCTGTTCTCTTCGGACTTATTGTTGATAGTATTAAAAAGCTTTCTATGTTACCTCTTAGATATTTTTTTTGTTTTTTGTGTGTTGCTTTCTTCCAGGTATAAAGTAATTCTATTCTGTAGGTGTTTCATTTTGTATTCATTTAATTTCTATTATCCGTTTTTTTTTTTTTGTGTTTGTTTTCCACAGTTTCGTTTTTTTTTTTTTGTTTCCTTAAATAAGAAATTTTTAAAAAATTTCTTACCTAAATATTTATCTCATTTTGTTAATTTCATCTCTATCTTTATGTATAATATTAACATATGTACTCTTTGTTTGTTTTACAATTATTTATAATAATATTATAAAAAGGCTCGCCCCACCCCTCGCAATTAATGAATGCACGCAGAACATAACAAATATGTCTCTTATAAATTGATTTGTTAGATTTTTAATTTTTTTCTTTTTTTTGGTTTCTTAATTAAAAAATTTCGTGAAATAAGGGAGGTTCTACATTACATGATTTAATTGTTGGGATTAAAACAAAAAATTATTTGTTGTTTGATTTTGTTAACTTGCCGAAAATGCTCATAATTCGTTTTTGTTTTATTTTATTAATTAGCTTAATTTGCATAACGAAACTTTTTAGCTATGATTTTGAATAAGAAGCTGGAATATTTTGCAAAATAAGTGTATTTTGTTGTTCGTTCATTGCTTAGATTTTTATGTCCCTTCTGGTTTTTTTTTTGTTTTTGTATTTTTCTGTTGTTTTTTCTTTTGTGAGAGTGTGACAACACATTTTATCGTTTCGTGTTTTAAGTTTTAAGATGATATTAATATTTTATTCATATCAGTTCGATTTCTTGTATGATTTGCTTAAAGTTTCACCATATGTCGAATCTCATTTTATTAATTTGGACTGATTTGAAAAGTACTGACGAATTCTTCTGGGCGCCTCTGATCAATTTTCACACTTTATTTATCTTCACCCGATTAAAATTGTTGTTTAAATTTTTCATATTTTTAAAATAAAATATTAGATTCTTTTTCTTGATCGACATATACTTTGGGTGAAAAACAAAATTCAATATCATGGTCATAGTGGAAATATAATCCACATTGGAAGCGACCCCCAATATCCTTGCTTTTCATAAAAATATCATCAGAAGGTTTTTTTGAGAAAATGTCAAATTCATCAAACCCCCATTTGATATCGGATCGAAGTTATCAGCGCATGACAAATTTACAAGACAGACAAACAAGTGAGTCCAAAAGTATGGACCCATTTTATTCATTTTTTGGATTTTTAAAACTTTTGTAACTCTCCTCAAGTTTTACATTTTTAAAGCATATTATGCTTTATTTTTCCAAAAACTTCGTTAAATTTTTACAAAAAATCAGATTTAAAGAGATCTCTTCCGACAAATAATACATGACAAAATTATGTATTAATTAGTCCTCTCATGTAAAGCTACGTAACAAAGGGGGGAGGATTAAGGCCAAATATGTACATAGCTTTATATAGAGATGACTAAGTATATAGCGTTTTTATAAAGGTGTTCGTGGATGTTTGAGGACAAAACGTCTTTTTTTTTCGTTTAGATTTGACCTCTTAGGAGCAAATTTAAATATTAGTAAAGATATCGATTCTATTATTTAAAATGAGTAAATAAAAATCCATCCAAAAATTCAGCCACGTCAGACGTAGGAATTATTCTGACATGATTTTTATTTCTCTAATATTGTAAATATGTAACTAAAATAAATTTTGCTTGGATCAATAATGAATACATAGAACAACTCGAATGAAATACATAAAATTAAAATAATTTTCTCTACTTTTCTCAGTATTACGTAATATCTCATACCAACAATCTATTATTATTTTTTTCTTTACCTTTATTACACTTCTTATTACTTTCTACATGCAGTTTAAAATTCCTTAAATTTATGAACGGCAGTAAAGCAGAAACGTGATAAAGGGAGATATAAAGGTAAACAAAAACATTTAATATCTTTTTATCAGTGTTAAAATATTATATTTATGATGATTGTGCTTTTTAGGATGTGCAAGTTTTATCTGCTGGACGGAAATTTAAATTTTTATATAGAACAGAGAAAGTTGCATAGCAATAACAAAGATTCAAAGGAAGTCATTTATATTAATGTGCAGGTACTGTCTAAAAATATTGCACAATTGATATGATTTTGAAGCTGCGGTGCCATTTTTCTAATTATTTATTTATTCGTATTTTGGTTCTATAGTTTATTGTTTTATTTTGTCTTGCATTTAAAAATGGTTTGAGTGAAAAGTACGATTTAGTTTGACACTCATAAAATTCTAACTTTGGGCTAGTTTGAAAGTGTAGAATTTTCGCGTAAACATAAAGTAATAAATACTGAAATAAAACAATTTGTTCATCTTGAAATTATGTGAACTGAACGTTATGTTTTATCGATATATTTTCCAATATTCTTTTATTTAATAATTCAGAAATTTCGATAAAATTGTGTTATATAACTAAACCAACAAGAAGGTAATATTTTTAGGCGTAGATGAGTGTGGGAGACTTCCAAATTGCATCAATACCTTAATTCAGTGTACTAGTCTCTGAAGCTGAATATTGAGGCGGTTGTGATACATTACATAAGTCACCTTATCTTTTCTTAGGAGACTTTTTGTCACACGGACAAATTGTCACGTGGATTAATTTGACACATCTGGCATCAATATGGTTTAGATTGCTTTTGGAAGTCGCTATTTTCTTACGTTTTTTTTATGAATCATTTGATAATATCAAACATGTATTATAAACATGTATTTGTGACTTAAATCTTATCCTTGTGAAAAATCGGTTGTAAGTAGCATAATTACGTTGTGACAAAACTTTCATGGTTCAAACTTTCTTGGACCAAATGTCAACATATAGTTTAAATAATTAGGTCTGTTTTGATTATTGGAGCTTAGGTAGATTTGTTTAGAAATCCATTTTATTAGTTCACTACTAAAACGTAGATACAGTACCTCTAATTTTTGGTTTTCAAAAGAAATTATACATTTATCGTAAGGGAGGAAGATATTGAAATTCATTAGAGATCGGTCTAGATACTTTTTTGTTTGTTTTGTATTTGTAATGATACTTACATTCATATATCTATCCAAATCTACCTAAAATTAGAGCTACTAACAATTAGGCAATTTATGTTAGAATTTTTTTTTTATTATTTACCAAGCCGTGAATATCCGAAGAACAAAAAACGATTATTTTAAAAAATGTGTGTCACATCTCCCATAAACTCACATCCTTTTTACGATGCACCGATATTGAATTCGTCAAATTTGTGTATTGAGTAAAATGCAATTGAAACGAAGTGCACCGCAAAAAAAAAGTGTAAAACGTTCAGAACGCAAGTCGATAGAAAACAAAGGCAGCTCTCTACGCTAGTAGTATTTCATTTCTTAAATAGAAAATTTTTGTTTAGACTGTTTTAGAAAACATAACAACAATATTGCTTAAAGCACAAATATTTACATATAAAAGTGATTTATAATTCAAAACACATACCCTTCTTTGTTTATTAAAGCTTGTAAGTTATTATTAATGTGTCACATCATATTCAATTGTTTTATACAACTTTTTGATTTTATTTTATTTTATTATTATTATTATTATTTTTTTTTGGAATTTTCTTATCTTCTTTATTTAAAACCTTTGCTTTGCTTTTTTTTTTGTCTTACAATGTTGTTCGTTTGCATTCAGCTCTTAATTTAATAATTTGTTTGTCTGTTTGTTTTTAGTCTCAAGCAAAACATCATGAGTGAGAACGCGCGCGCGTGAGTGCCCTTACTTGCAAATCTATTTAATTTGTTCATCAAATTTTTTTTTTATTATCTCAGTATTTATAATTATTTACGTTTTTTTTTTTTTTTTTTTTTTTTTAAATGTCCCCTATCGTCTTGGTCGATTGTTTTCACTTTGTTTTTCTCTATCTCGCTCGCTTGCATCTGGCTCTTCTGGTAAAACACTCGAAAATTAACCCTACACTGTTTCTAGTAAAAAGTTCATTTGTTTTCGTGTTTTGCTGCTTATTTTTTTTTTACTTTTTTTTATTACTTATTTTACACTTTTAATTTTTTTTTTTTGGATCACAACACTCTTGATTGAAGGTATGCAGTCCGTTCTCCTCGGCTATGACTCCTAGTTTGTTACTATTTTTTTTTTTCTTTCATTGTTTAATGCTATTATTATTTAAGCGCCTTACGAAAAAAATTATAAGTAATTTTGATTCACAAGCCTATTTATTTATATATTCGTGTGCTCCACACTTAGCTTCACATAGCGCCCCAACTCCAAGATAGATCTTGCTTGCAAGGTAGTCCAGCGTCGTCGAAAACTCGTAGCTGATAAGTCTCATAAGTTTTTGAAATTTTTATTTTGTTGTTTGTTTTTTTTTTTTTATTAAATTATTATTCTTTTATTTAATATGGCAGTCGGCTTTCCATTTGTTTTTTGTTTTTTTTTATACACTTAGTATTTCCTATTATTTTTTCGTCGTTTTTGTAATTTATTATATCGTAATTGATTGAACCGAAATGGGATGAAAATGGATTTAACTGAGAGTCCAACAAATATATTTTAATTTTATATTTCGTACAGTGTTCCCATTGATTGGGTTCAATGTCGTGGGATTGTGCATTGCATTTTCTGGTGGACAACTATGCCCGTAGATGGCTCGGGGATATGGAAAGAAAACCGTAGAAACCAAGGGTCTGAAAAATAATCGTCGTAACCACATAAAAATGGGTATTTTTTTTTATTCAGAAATCCCTTTATTATTTGTTGGTACGTTTGTTATTTTTTTTTTTTGTTAATTTAATAATTACTATTCTGTCGTGCTTCTTGGAGAGGGGGGCGAGGCCTGGCTCAGACATCCGCTGTTCGTGATGTGATACTCGGTGATCTTGAATGTATAACAACCCTATGACCGTTTTTTGTGACAAAACCGTCACTTTCGACGAGAACGGCCGTTTGACGACCCTGTGGATCACTACCGCTACCTTGACTACCTGGACTAAGTGGTCCACCGGAACCATCATTATTATGTTGCTGTTGTTCCTTTGGTGAATTACAGTCTGGACTACCGGGACCTCCGCTACCTTTAAGCTCCTTTATTTCATTAGCTCCCTCGCCCCCACCATCGAAGTCAGTATCATCACCGGTACCATCGTGTCCATCATCTTTATGCTGTTTATGCTTCCTCCATGCGTTCTGTATTAGTCGAGCACAATATTCTTCACGTTGCCTCCATAATGTTGACGATACAGGCTCGTAGCCTTCTGTGTCCGGCCTTAACGCCACATCCCCAGCTATCTCAGGCTCCTCAATAGGATTACCTTTTCGGGCAAAGAAGTCCTTTGTTAGTGCATCCAAAATGTCGACGCAATACATAAGATCACCGCGACAGATGGGTATATCCATGGATATAATTTTATATTTGTTCGGCTTATGAATTTGTAATGGCGGCTCCAGTACGTCCAGAAATTCAGATAGCTGATCGTAGCGTATATATTGCGTGCCTTCTGGATCGAACTGTTGCCAAATTTCATAGTACATATCGTAATCGTCGTCTGTTAGACCCTCTTGGACGTCTTCTGTTGCCTGACTGTAATTCTCGAGGATGACGGCGATGTACATGTTAATAACTATCAAAAAGCTTATAACTAGATATGACAGCAGATACGTAATCCCTACTGTCGCCGATCCACAGTTTCCTGGATTTCCTTTATCGTTGTCCGCTGGGTCACATTCTTCTTCATTTATTATGGCGTCTAATACACCATCCCAACCCGCTGAGGTAGACATCTGTAAAATTATAGAAAAGCACATTTTAGTAAATTCCAATTAGCATTGCGATATTTATCTGAGAATGATCTACGATCAAATATTAAGACATAATTATTTCATTACTATATTTCATACTAAAAATTTTCCAAATCAAAGGGTATGGATTTGAATTTTTGGTAAAAATTTAACAGCATACTTTTAAGATGAAAAACCTATAAAATATTAAAAAAATTTTTCCAAATTTTTAGACCGCATTTTTTTTCTAGACGGTTTATTTTTATTTATACTTGTTAATATTTCTTTATGATATTAGTTCCTTGCAGAAAAAGTTGCATTTATTTTTCTCCCATACATTCATCTATACACACGTTAATATTTTTTTTCAGGATTTAAGGTATTATAGTTAGAAATTGATTAGGAATGAAAAATAATATCCTTGTTACTATCAAAATAAATCCAAAAGTAAATAATATCGAATCGCATTTACTTTAGTTTATTGTTAATTAATTTACATTTCAACCTTAAAGTTTGATCGTAGAAAAAATTAAATAAATATAAACATACCTGAAATAGTAATATCATACTCTGTCCGAACGTCTTAAAATTATATACATCATCTAATCCGCTCCTTTCTTTAACGTGCATGAAGAACGACATGCCGAATATTGCGAAGATAAACATCACAAGGAAAAGCAGCAGACATATATTGAATAAGGCTGGCAGGGACATGGCCAAGGCAAAAAGTAATGTACGAATACCTTTTGCACCCTTGACCAAACGCAGGACTCGACCTACTTTAGCTACACGCACTACACGAAGTAATGTTGGCGATACAAAATATTTTTCGATGATATCGCTAAGAACAAGACCTTTATAAAAAAAATTAGATAAAAGTTAAAATATTTAATCGGGATTAGAATAAGATAGACACACTCACCTAAGATGGATAGAATGACTACTACAACATCGAACAAATTCCACGGCTCGACGAAATAATGGTAACGTAGCGCGAATATTTTTAACAGACATTCAGTACTGAAAATCACCACGAATATCATATTCAAATAATCTAAAATATCATTTATCGATTGTGGCTGCTTGTAACAATCGAGCGTCATCGTAAGCATGTTAAAACCGATGAACAACATGATAATCATATCGAACTTTTTATCGGTGACTATTTCGAATACTATTGCTTGAGGACGCCACTGTAAATTGATATAATGGTTATTATTTGCTGTTGTTTATTTAGTGACGTAACTTACCCTAGGCCTAGGTATAGCTTTAAGGGGCTTTTTCGAGCCCATCTTCTTCATGGCATTGTAGTATTTCTTTTGATCCTCAGTCATGAACATTTCAAGTGACCCACCAGCTTTCTTCTTTTGCTCGTTGAAATTATCGATGATCACACCAATGAATAGGTTAAGCGTGAAGAATGACCCAAAGATAATGAAGAAAACGAAATATAAGTACATGTAGATGTTGGTTTCCCGAATCGGTTGCTTGTCCACCTATAATATGTTAAATTAAATGTTTTTTTTTTTTTTTTTTAGTCAATACAAAAATCTTAAATTGATCTTTAAAATGATCATACTTCTCTCGAATCGATGGCATCATTCATTATTTGTATCCATCCTTTAAATGTTGCCACTTGGAATAGACACAGGTACGCATTGCCGACATGATCGAAATTCATCGCTGAATTTTCCCATGTGTAGTTCTCATTAGAACAGGCATTACGATTCGGAATTATTTCATGACTAATATAAGTTTTATTAGAGTCAACGCACTGAAATATATAAAAAGACGTATTCAATTTATATTTTTAGATGAATTCGGATTTTGGGCAGTAGAAAACTCACCTTAAAATATTTACCAGCAAAAAGCTGAACACCCATAATGGCGAATATAAGCCAAAATATTAGACACACCAATAGCACATTGAAGATGGACGGTATAGCTTGAACCAGCGCGTTAACAACGACCTATCGTTGATGAACGTCAAGTGGGGACGTATTTTTTTTATGAAAGTTGTAAAGGTAAGAAGTAACAATATATTAAAATATGTTGCAAATAGTTAACTCTTATAAAAATGTGAACGTTTTCAAACGATATTTTTGAATATTTTTATCGGTTATGGTCATCATGATAAATTTGTAAAAATTTTGATTCTATTTAAAGATTCGATTTGTATGATATCTATACAGGCATGAGTATATCTATTGTGTAAAGAACTATAATTTACGCGGGCAGCTGAAGGATTCGGTCTAACTGTTATATTGATCATGAATTATTACAAACTCGTTAAAATAAAGTTTATATGATAAATAAAAAATAATTTGTCTTTAGAAAGAAATCAATAGCAAACGTATAGCATTTTGTGTAACAACTGAGTTAGCTATTTCGTTTCCAAGTGACTTTTCGGTTAAAGAAAGCATAAAAACAAAATAAGTATATAATAAATTTATAATTACTACATATAACAGTTATCCCAAAATTTTCAACTGTACTAAGATTTCCTGTTTTAAAACAAATGTTTTTAATTCAGGTTTAGACTGTTTAAGGTAAATTGAAGTAAATCTCTTAATTATAATATTATAAAAATATTCATAGATGTACACATCCTGGACCAATATAAGGAACCGTTGCTTTTAAGTAGCTCGTTCAAAAATCTCGCTTATATTCATTAAAAAAAAACAAAATAATTAAAAATTTAGTTTAAATTTATAACATCAATAGAAAATTCACAAAGAAAACCTAGTACTTGCTTAATGCATGCAAGGCAAAAACCACTAAAAAGATATATGTATTAACATTTAAACATCTAAAAGCATGCACATCATGCAGTGAACAACTAGTTTTAGCGCAGGAAGCATATCATGGTTTTGGCTCAAATTCCACAGAAGCATTGGTGATGCTGGGAAAATAAATCTTTTTCTGTACCTTGATTAATGAGAAAATAAAAATAGAAATCAGAGTAGGTGTGGGTTAAAGTTAGAGAGAGAAAGCATTGTATAAAAAGATTTAAATGAAAAGTAAAAAAGTGACAAAACTGAAACATAACTTGATGTTGCTAAAATCAAAAAATATTCGTACTGGCTATTTTATTATCCTCAATCCATTTGTAGTTTTAATCAAAAACCAAGTAAATTTGTCTGTTGATTTATTGTTGGGGTTTATAGTTTTTGAAGAATTGGGAGTAAGTACTGTGGGTGTTTATAACTCGCTAAAGCGGATATATATTTTTTAGTGTTTTGCTTTTTGAGGGCTGTGGAAGCTTTAATGGATGTAGCTTTATTTTAATAATTTTTTTTTGGGTGTCTGTTAAGCCTGATCAAATTTTCTAATGTGATTATGGTGATGTGGAGGCAATGATGCAGTGGTAACTGAATGTTAGAACAATTCGGATTTTTTTTTTTTTTAAATTTACAATATTTTTTTTTTTATTGTGGTGCTATGATCTATTGTATTAAGTTTTGTATTTTATTCGAAATATTTGCTTTGAATACTGATGGCATTTTTAGGTTATGTCTCAACTTCGATGTTCCAGTAAATGGAAACACATATCTTTGTTAAATTGTATACCTATCCTTTAGTTTATTAGAACATCTATTCTAGAATCCGCCTGCTTGTAATTTGTTTACCAATAGAAATACATTTTCTTAGCTTTCGAATTCGTATAAGATGTTGTTAGGGTTAGTGAATTCCCTCGTGAAGAAGGAATCGACGAATGGAAGGGTTAGAAATTGTAACTGGAAACGAGTTTAATAGCTGAATTCAACATATATGAAATTTATATAAGAATCTTATACAAGTAATTCGGCTATTTTAACTTAAATTTTTTAGTTAGTTGAGTTCATTGTTGAAAAACGCTCAAATCTCCTTCGTATTTCTTTGAGTTTTTTGCTACGAGCCAAAATGGCTATTTTAAGTTCTGTTAATTTTATTAAGTTGAATCCTAATATTATTCAAAATATTTTAATATAAATTCATTTTTTTTACTGTTGTCGTTTCAAAAGACTTTGCACAAAACTTAATACAATTTTTGCTATCTATGATGCTTAAATTACATATTAAATAAATTTTTTCGCTCAGTTTCGCTCTTGTATTCAGCAGCTGTGTGTAAAAAAATTGTAGGCGATCATAAAAAAATACAAATATTTTCAAAATGGTAACCATTTTGAAAACATGTCTAAGGTAAAAAATTTCATTCCTCAACAATTCAATAAAAATAAACTGTTGCATATCACCTTTGGAACAATGAAAAAAGAAAATAATAGAACTAATATCAAATTTAAATCCAATCAAATCAAAAACTTCAAATGTTTCATTCAGTTTCTAAGTTTCTAAAATTGTAAAAAATAAAAACAAAATTTGCATATTTGTCTCAAATGTCTAAGAAAAATTCAATGTTAAAGTCCAGAAAACATACGGAAGAAAATTTTGTTATATTTAAAAAAAAAAAAAAATACAGTCTTATTTTTGGGTTGATTTTGGATTGTGTACGTACCCTCATGCCCTGCATTCGGGACATGGCACGTAGAGGTCTCAGTGCTCTTAATGTACGCATGGTTTTGAAGGCTTGAATACCACCGGCCCCCAACAGTGAAGCAACAAAGTTGATTAGCGACACCTAAGTTCATCAGATAGAATTCATTTCGTTTTCATCGTAATCGTACCGAGTTGCATTTTTTTTTTAGTTTCAACAAATGAAAAATATTAGACGGCATAAAATTTTGAATTTTTTAGTAATGATGCTGTGATATTACAATTTAATTTAATAATGATGAAATTATGAATGATATATATATGTTTTTAAATTTTAATTTTCGAAGGGTCCATCTGGGCTCATCTTCCTTTCCTGTATTGAATTCGTTGATTACCGCTGCTAAATTATCGAAAACGGAAACAAATGATAATTTACAAAATGAATTTATAAGACAGAACACATTTAAAACTCATTTGAAATAACTCAATGTACAAAAACGAAATTTTGTGTTGTTTTATCTTAGACTGACATTCGTTCGGCACATAACTAACTTGTTTTTTACAATAGGCGCAGAAAATAGCGCCCGATTTTCATAATTTTATAATAATATTGCATTTGTAATGCAGTTTTCTTATACGAGTTTTATATTACCCTAATTAAAAAAAAAAAAAGAAATAACAAGATCGATAATGGGGAAAGGACTAATGAGCTATCTCAGATATTTTCATTTTTAAAAAGCCATAGAGAATGACTAAATTGAAAATCATTGATATTGAGTACTCTTCGTTTAAATGTGCATTGAGTGCAAGGACAAAGTCAATTTTTATACAAAAGTTGCTTCTGATATGAGATTTTCCTTTAAATTTTGCTCCTTTTCTGCGTATGGAGAGGATTTTTTAGCCAAAAAGTAGATATTCAACAACTCTATAAAATTGCTTTTAAAGGAAAATACGAACAATTAATAAAAATAATAAACTAAAAACCTTAATTTTTGCGAAGTAAGCTATAAGTAATTAGATGTAGAGTTTGAACCATTTGATCCATTAAGTACAGTCCATAAAATTTTGTAGAAAAAGTAATCTTACCCTAAAATCAAAAAATATTGCAAATGATTAAAAGGTTAATAAACTAGGTCTGAAATTGTATGGTTGGTGTATATTCTACACTCAAATTAATCCCTTTGATATATTTCTATCTAAAGTTTGGCGATATCTTACTTTTTGGGCAATCCAAAATCTTAAACAAATTATAAAGTTAAAATGAATTTTAAACGAAATAAATAATTAATAGGGAAGAAGACATCCATTTTTCTAATTTACTTGCTTTTTTTTATAAGATTTTTCTTATTATTAGAACAACAGAAAATGAAAATTCTAATTTGGCAACAGAAAGGAAAACACAAAAATTTTAGAAGTAAAAATATATATAACATAATATTTGAAATTTTAGTTGAACATAAAATAAATGTTGTTATATGTACAAACACTACATTCATAGTTTTTGTTAGACGGTTTAAAAAAAAAAACAAAAATTAAGATAGAAAGGTAGGGGGGAATCTGGAATTTTTAGATTCGAAAGTATTAATATAGTATTTTGCTTTTTATAGCTGGACAACACACTTCACAAGAAAGCGATACACATATGTGTTTATATTTATAATATTTCATTATCAGGAGATTGTTGTGAGACTTGATATGTTCAATTTATGACAACATTTTGAATGAAATTTCAATTTAAAACATAAATTTGTTTTTTCCAGGTTCTCACAACAAATGTCTGATAATTTTATTTTACATGAACGAACCATTTGTACTGAAACATTTATCTTTTACAGAAGCAAGCTTTAGCTCAGATTTAATTTTAGAAAGAGGACTAATTAACTTGTAGCCAAAGGCGCGTTAATTTTTGTGTTGGTTTTAATATGTGCTATTAATTAGCCCTCTAAATTACATATGGATAGTAGAAATATTAAATAATATTATAATAAAAGAAGTTTACAGATAAATTAATTAAAAAAAAAATGTCCGAATTTTCAATTTTCAAAATTTTACAATAATTTTAATTTTTATTACGATTTCAGCAAAATATGTATAGTTTTAAATTTCTATAATGATTAAGAATTAAATGTTAAATGTCGTTGGTATATCAGATGATTAATATCAAAAGCTTTGATGCCCGAACAAGGCGTGGGCCTAAAAGTCAGAGCATAATTAAAAATGTGAATAACATTTTTAATAATGAATTTGTTTACTTCTTTATCGAATATATATAATATAGCTTCGCCAAGTAAAATTTTTGGAAAGAAGTGGGATCAATATATAAAAGAACAAAGAAACTTTGAACACTTAGCTACAGCCCTAAAGGAAACTAAACCTAATATAATTATTTTGAATAGCTTGTGGGCTAATTTCAATTGTAGCCGATTTGAAAGACTACTCCAAACTTAAGGTTTAAGGTTTTTTAAGCTAAAACTCTTTGTAGTAGCTTATATTGATATTAGAATGATTTTATAATTTTTTTCTAAAGTAATAAAATAGTTGGAATTCTTTAAAGCACTGAGGATGCAGTATAATTTTTATTTAAATTCACAACAATTTCTTGTTTTCAGTTTTTAATCATATTTATAATATTGTTTATTTAATATACATATTTTGCTGATATATCTCATTTACAGTATACAAAACAAACAAACCAAAAAGCACCATAATTTTTTTTTAGACACATAATGCAAAATATAGTAGATGAATGCAGAAATAAAAATAAATAACACAAAACAAAAAAGGAAAACAAAACACAAAGTGTTAGTTTACGAATACACGAAGACGGTAGCAATTAAAGGACAAAATTGATTGGTTTAGACAGTTCTGGACGATTTGAAGAAAATACGAAAAATAATTGGACAGAAGAGTCTTACACGAGAATGTTAACATATTTATGAGAACTATGCACAGATTTTTTTTTTTTTTGTTCACTTTTAATACGTTGCTCACTTGTTAGTAATATTTATATTAATTGTTCATATTTTTTTAAACCGAGAATTTAATCAGCATTTACTGATTTTATTGTTTTTGCATATTACTTACTCTCATACCCTCCCATCTAGAGACAGCCCGAAGGGGTCTCAAAGCACGCAAAGTTCTCATTGAACGGAAGGCTGGAACGTCGTCAGAGCCGGACCATATAGCGCCCAAATTAATTAGAGATAGCTATGTGATGTGTATGAGAGTATTTACTAATGTCGTTTTTTTTTTTTTTATAATTAAAAATTGATTTAAACAAATCAAAAATAATTCAAATATTTTACCATAAAGAAACGAAACAAAAAATTGAAAACCAATTATCAGAAAAAAAATGAAAAATAAATTTTGAAATTAGATTTAATTAAACGTAAATTATGAATAATTTCTTAGCCACTGCTGTCGACGAATATAGTAGAATTATTTTCTGGTGCCTAAATTATGTCTTTGGTTTTTTTTTTTTTTGTTTATATGAATTTGAAATGATTTTTGATTTGATTTGAAGCGCACACTCACCATTACAATGATGAAGTCAAGCCAACACCACGCATTCGTAAAATAAACCTTAAAGCCCAGGGCCAACCATTTGATTAACATTTCTATGAAAAATATCACTGTGAATATTCTGTCCATATAGTAAAGAATATCTTGCAGTATTGGTCGTTGGGGAAGGTGAACGTCTTCTAAAGCCTAAAAATTTGATTGAAAAATAAAATTAATTGGTTTAAGTGGTTTTCATTTCGGAATATAACTAATTTTTTATTATGAAAGGCTGAATGTTGAAGGAATTTAATTTCGACAATGTGATTCACTGTCTAGTCTTCTCAAAGTCGACTCTAACAATAATTTTACTAAACATATTAAAATAAGTGTCTATTTCTTTCTTAAAAGTCCCGATATTGCAAAATGATTTCTATATCATTGACAAAAGTCTCGATATAATTAACAAAAGTATAAAAGTAATATAAGTATATAAGTATAGTCGACAAAATTGTCGAAATAGTGTATATAATATAGACAAAACCGTTAGGAACATCGAAAAAGTCGATCATCAAAGACAAACGAGCCAATATGATCAGCAAACATGATCTAATACAACATTCAGACTTATTATGTTTTAGTTAAAAATCATATGTAACTTACCAAAGCTAAACTACTAAGTAAAATCATAGTAATAACGGCTGTTTCAAAATATTTATTTTCAATTAATTGAAAAGTTTTCAGTCGCAAGTTGCCCCATCCCTGCCAGAATGGTGAATCTTCATCGCCGGCCAAGAATGGGAATTTCTTGTAGTAGGTTTCTGGGCAGCAATCGGCTGGATATTCGTCCAGGATGACATCTTCAGCGTGAAGATTCATGACTTCATCAAGGGGACGTTCACCAACTTCGCCCTCTTCGCCCTCCTCCTCATCGATGCCCATGTCCTCTTTGCTGACATCGCGTTTCTCTTCGCCCTCTATCGTTTCAGCGCTACCCTTATGACTTTCATCCTTGAATGGTCGATTCTTATGGCTACCATATGAATTAATGCTGGCAGTGTCATCGTCCTGCAAGGACAAACCTCTATGGTTTAGCTCGTGTTCCAGTCTATTGTCTTGGTGGTTGATGGAATTGCCAATCAACTAAGATGGGTAGAAAAAAATAAATATATATGAAAGCGAGGACAGGGATGTGGGATATAGGTAGGCTTACCGTTGCATTATTCATTAACGTCTTCCCCTTTTTCGCCTTGTTCTTGAGATCCCCAGGGATGGTGAACTCCATACCGTCTCCGATTGCTACCTCGAGCTGATTCTGTTCCTTCGGATTCTTCTTGATCAGTCCGTCCGCCAGGATGTCATCTGGTCCTAACTCGAGCTCATTATCACCATGTTCTGCAGAAATACAACGACAAACCCCCTTGCCTATCGTATCCGTTTCGTTTTTTTGTTTCATAATTATATTGTTTACAAAAAATATAATTTTCCAAAAATTCCAATTTTTTACGGATCGTCCATTAAACAAACATTTAACACACATTTCCCGAGTTATATTTTCAAAACATTGACAATAATTTGATGTTAAAAAATGGATTCGGATGAAAAGTTTTAGTATGATGATAACGAAACGGAGGGGATGATAGCCGTATGAAAGGGGGCAATTTTATGTCAAGAGCCGAATTGCGGATTACGTGCCAATTACAAAATACAGACACAATACGAAGGATAATGCACACAAAAACCAACACAATTCGACACCATTTAACACAAATGCAACAATTACCAAACAATTTGTGATTATTTTTAAAAACTTTTTTGTTTGAAAAATGTTTAAACAATAATGGGGCCATCAAGGGTGAGCCACAGGTGACCCTTTTTTAGCTATTTTTTTTTTTTGTATTTTGCTTATTTTTGAAAATGATTTTATTTTATGAATATTCGAAAAGAAAAGTGATGGAGGTGGGCATTCGCGTGTCTCTTCTTGGATGCTTGATTTAAAATGCTTTTGTCTCTTCTTTGTTTCAGGAAACAAAATTTGGAATTTAGAAAAGTATACTTGTTCTGCTCTTCTTTGTTTTTTTTTGTCGTTGAAAAAGTTTTTTTAGGCCAAAGCAAAAAATTGAGTTTTTGGTGGTATTTAATTTTCTGCAGTCTTTTGCTTTGGTAAACACTTAAATCTAAGTAAAGAGGTCCATATAAAGAACAGCTTAAGGGATATTTTTTTGATATCTTGTCAATTCTATATAATAATGTAACATTAAATACAAATAATTTATTAATTTTATTATTAAATACTAAAAATTGCATCCTTTATATGGAGCCGCTTTGAAAAAATAATCTAGTAAAGAATAAAATATAAAACTTAAAAACAGCTAAAACGAAACACATCAAACATAAAACAAACATAAATGTTACTCTTATCACTATAAGTACTAAAAGTTCTAATAATCACACTAAAAAAAAATATAAAATGAACACTTTATAAGAAGGATCAAATCCACTGTTTTACTTTCATATTATATTTCTCCTTCATCTATTAATTACTATTAACCGGGTAACGAACGCCTTACTGTATTTACATATTCTTCTATGCAAATCATACAAACAATCAAATCAACACAAATATGCACAGAGTAAAAATAAAAAATATTGGATATGTGAATTATATTGCCTAAATATTTTAAGTATGATTATATCTTTATACATGTTTTAATACTGTTTTCTTTATAGACATTTTTTAATATTCTTCACATATCAAATAAACATGTTGAAATGTTTTGTTTTGCTGTACACAACATAGCAATTCATATGTTTTATTTCTCTCTGTACATCTAAAATTATATAGAACAAGAAGCCAACAATTTTACTGTATTTTCCAATGAAAAAATCATACTAAGAAAATCATACTGTTTTTCGCTTTCAAACTGTTCGAAATTAAATTTTTGACTTTAAAAAGATATTTGTAAATTAATTGCTTAATGTAGTTATATATGTGATTGATAAGCTCATGTTTCTAGAAGAAAAACTTAATTTTTTCTTTAGGCTAATTTGCTTAACAAACAAACAAATTTAAAAAAAACCCCTATTCCTGCATAAGTTATTCAGAAATCCAGGTATATGGAAGAAAAAACACATTTGTCAAAACTTTTATGCCATCAAATTTCTGGAGTAAAACTAGCTATATAAAGTTTTTCAAAATATTTCGATCTATATGCATAAGCTTTTGAAAATTGCTACCTAAGATGTTTTTAAGGTTCTTGAAACGAATGCTAAAAATCGCCATTGTAATAAATGTGGTTAATTATTTGACTAATATCGTTTATATCTCATATCTAACTATTTTTCTACCTTGTATAAGTTCGTTATCGGTTCGTGTCTGATTTTGAGTGAAACTTATTTTTGATTCTTTTAGGTATACATACCTTAAGCAGGATTTTTTAGAAAATAGGTATTTAGGGGTTTTACGTTCATTGATTTCAAAAGTATGATAGTTTCGCAGATAATTCATATCCATACTTTAGACTGCAGTAATAAATATGTATTTTTTATATACAAAAATATTACATTTTTATGGGGAAAAAACGTTTGTTAATATAGCTGCACAGACGAAAATAAGGGTGACTAAAATGGATCTAGTGGAAATTTAAAAAAAATGCATTTTAGAATCTGGGAGCTAAATTGTTTGTGGATTGTTGATACTGCATAGGAAGTATGCAAATAACAAATGTTCCTTTTCTTTTGATTTATGTATAAATAATTCTGCATTATCTTTGTTCAAATATTTCAAATCGATGTTTGCTTTAATTGGAATTGTTCGTGAGCCGGTTAATCACTTTGAATTCTTTAATATAACAGTTTAACGTAGGCAATTAGCAAATTTCATGTAATATAGGATGTGATTTAATAAAAAACAAACGTAAAATATAGAGAAAAATGATTAAGGGTTATATTAAAGGGATGCATATTTGTTAAGATATTAGCAATTTCCTGTGTTAATATTTTTCCAAATAAAAATTTGCAATAACTATGATTATACTCAAAATAATTTTTTTTTTAATTTTTACTCGAAAGTGTCAGTGTTTTAAATTTGAAAATTTAGAGAATATGTAAAACAATATGGAGGTTACACAAAAACTATAAGAAATCTTATGACACACACAATTTAAATAAGAAAGAATTACAACAACAAAAAAATAGTAAGTTGAAAACATAATATATGAAAAATGACAGAGCGAAGCATAACTTCCGTGAGGCCCAACTCAGTCACTTGAAGCTGTCTTTTTATATGATTAACGTGGACTTGTCTATCAATATTCATATGGTTTTTGTATCGAATTTTAAAAACATCAACGACAACATCACTATTAAATAACTATATTTTTTTTTTTCTGGCGCACCTACCATACCTTAATTTCGAACATTCTGAAAGTATTGTGTGGAAAATAATTTAAAAGTAAAAAAAAACTAACAAAAAAAAAAATAGTTCGTAAACAATGTTTATCTGGTAGTAAAATGGTTTTTGTAAAAAAACATTACGTTAAATGTAAAACGTTCAGTCATACAGGAATATCCAAGTAACCAAGGAACAACTAAAGAGAATATATTTGCTCTAGCTGAAGGATTTCCAAGAAAAATTACATATACATATAAAGTTTATGCAAAGTTATACGTATCAATACGAGTATATAAATATGAACAATTAAACAAGTGGATAAAAACCTTCGCTCCATATCCAACTGATGTGATTGGCCCTCTCACCTGGTGGTTGATCGGAGATTTGATTTGTCAACTTATTGCGTATCGTCTTAAGGGCATCGGCTGTTGTCTTTTTCACCCAATTTATAAAGCGTGATATTCTATTAAAGGCTTCAGCTATTTTATTTGTATCGTTGTCTGCTGTTGGCGCTGATAAACTAGACGAACCGAAATTTGACAAAAGCAAGGCCAAGAAAAGGTTAAGAACCTGAAAAATATCACCATCAGTTCTAGTGTCCTTTTTATTTTAAGGATGTAATTCATTGCTCGGCCTTCGGCTAAAAGTGTTGATACTTACGACTAAATTGCCAATAACTACTGTTGCTAGGAAGAAGGGAATGCATGATAAATCGCCAACGAGCATGCAATCCCACATAGATTCTATCCATTCTCCGCATAACACTCGAAAAACGATCATGAACGAGTGCATAAAGTCTGTGAAGTTCCATCGTGGCAAATCGCCGTCTGGGAAGCGATCCTTGTGATCTAAATAGTAGAAAACATTTGTTAGAAAATATTTTTACAAGATGACATTTTTTTGTATTATTACACTAATCAAGTAAAATATGTATATTTTATTTTTTTGTCTGGATTATGAGTGGTTATTTTCCTATTACTTGTGTCCAAAATGAAGGAAAAAGTATCGCTATTTTGTATAAAGTTTGTCTTTGTGAAGGGAAATAGACTTCCGTTTGCATTGTTTGTTCATCGGTCCAAGTGTTTGTATATTTTTACATATCAAATACTTTAATTTTGAAATTCGTCCAAAAATTTAAAAAATATTTACTTCAAAGGCTTTATATCATAAAGTTATTTGTCTTTTTCGTGGTTAATGATTTTAAATTCCATATCCTGGACACAAGACACGTTTTTAAAGAATTAATACCGATTTTATTTTTACTTTTAATACGAGAGCAATAAACCACGACCACACATTACCCAGATTAAACAATATTATTTTTATATGTATGGCGCATAATTTCTAAGCTTAGCATGCGAAGGCAGAAATATGCGAATTTGTTCTGTGTTTATTAGATGTAATCAATTTCTTTGTTTAAAATATTATACATATTTTTTATAATTGTTCGACATCTAACCACGGTTTGGATTATTTTTGAACGCTAATATGCTTTATAGTATTTGAAAAAAAAAAAAATTATTATAAATACTAGTTCGCTGTAGAAGTTCGCAGCTCAATTTGTTTTTTTTTTTAATTTTATGATGATGTTTCAGAGTTTCCATCACCTACATTTTTTTGAAGTTTACAATTTAAAATGTTACGATCAAAACGATTGTATCATAATCTAAATATTAGAACTACTCCACCGCGAGCTTGTAATTTTAATAATTGTCTGCACCTCAAATGTATTTATGCTTCTAAATTTGGATTAGTAATTAAAAATGTCTTAATTTTGAACCTTAATAAGTTTTTGCATAAATCTTAAGAGATAACTTTAAATAATATAATTATTCAAGGAAGGAATTTGTAGTTTAACTCGTTCGCTACCAGGATCTCCCGGAAAAAACCGCCACCACAGCCCAAGACTTTTTTCATGATTATATGAAACCAATTGGAATAAATTTAACGTATGTGTATTTAGAACAATTTAAAAAAACAAAATAAACATTCTCTCAAACTGACACAAATATGTGACGCTGGACTATATATAAAAACTTAACGGTATTGCCCAATACACAACATATTTAAACATGCCTTAGTAAGTTGACCAAAAACGTCTGTCACATATATGTGACATCGGGCTGTGGTAAGAAACTGCCGTGTCACATATGTGTGACGGTTGGTAGCGAACGGGTTAAGCGTTCTAGTTTATTAGCAAATATTTTGAAAGGCGTAATAATTTTATGGTGAAAGTCTTACATGAGCCTCGTTAACTTATCGCTTATTTAAAATGTAATATAGTATTTTTTTTTTTTTTTTTTTGGTTAATCCGCGCAAACATTGTTCAATAAAGGCAGATAAATAATGGTGTAAATAATGAAAACTTAACACAATAAAATATGAAAAATTTTACAAATTTGTAAGCAGATATAAAATGTTAGGATTGGTGATCTTTTCGTTATGTGTGCAGAATATCTAGAACATTTTAGCATATTTTTTCGTTTTCCTCACAATTTATAGTAGCTGTATTTTCACCTATCTAAAGAATGTTGTATTAAATTGAAATTTAAAAGCTTTTAAATTCCAATTCTCATCCTGAGCTGGATTTCAATTTTTTATGAAATTGATTACATTTAAAAGGAAGTGCAAAGTTAGTATAGTAGGTTAGTATAAGCTGAAAATTGCTGCAGTAAGGAGTTAGTATCACAAACAGTAGAAGAGAAAGTTGTAAAATGCCTGAAATGAAATGAGTTAAAAGTTACCTCTGTAATACTACACACAGAAAAGAGTCTACCTCTGTCTCTATATTGCAAAATAAACAAGATAAACGGACAAAACGCCTCTAGCTAATTTTGAATGTATTTTTCTCAAAAAAAACAATTTTGAAACTGAATTCAATTTTTTATGTATACGTTTATACACTTAAAAAAAAAAAAAGGGAAATAAACAGTGTGAAGCCGATTTGTGAAAATGTGTTAAGTCAGATAGTTAGAAACAACACCAATTCGAACCCAACAAGTATTTACATTAACAATTATACATATATAAGGCAAATTATAAACAAAAATGGCGCCCACTCACCGTGATAGTTCTTTCCAAAGAGTTGCATTCCCATGACAGCAAATATGAAGATGATAATGCACAAGACAAAGGTCAGGTTACCCAATGCACCCATAGTGCGTCCCATAATTGAAATCAGTAAATTTAACGTTGGCCAAGACTTAGCTAGCTTAAACACTCGAAGCTGGTTTTTTGATCGCAAACATTATTATTATTTTTGGATTTTTTTTGTAATGTGTTTTTCCAATTTCCCAATTTTTGAGTAAAAGTCGCGGCAAAGCGTTAAATTGAATAAAAATGGAAAGAACAAGAAAAATACATAAAAGTGAGTTAAAAAGGTATTTTGTTATTTGTGCGCTGCGTAAGGGGGAGAAAATGTTTAAATAAATGGTTAGTTATGGCATTATGAGATTATTTTTATTTCTTTAAATTTTGTTGGGAGCGAGTTTTTTTTTTTTTTTGGGTAGTTGCTGCACGAATTTATGGATAAGTTGATCTCATTAAAGCAAACACATTGTGCATCTCAAATTGGGGGGATTTATATGAATTGCTTGGGGGCAGCTTAAATTCGATTGCAGGCCTTAATCGAATTTTCTTTTGAAAAGCTATTTTATTTCTTAGTTCAAACGATTAATCACAATAGATATTATATAAGTGAAAAAAAAAAAGAATAAGTTAGTTAGAAAAATGAAACATTCCCAACAATCAGATGGCGCTGCTAGCTGATTTAGGTACCTGTGTAGTTTTTGCCGAACAGCTGCATCCCCATGACGGCAAATATGAAGATAATAATGCACAAGACAAAAGTCAGGTTGCCTAAGGCACCGACAGTACGGCCCATAATCGAAATCAATAAATTTAAAGTTGGCCAGGATTTAGCTAGTTTGAATACACGCAACTGAAATGTTTTAACACATCAGAAAGTGTTTTTAATTTGTTTTTGTTCGTAATTTGAAAATTCATAAATGCCGGTATTGGCAAAGATTTTTTTTTTGGTATAAACTGAAAGTACTGGAAAAAATGTTGTTTTTTAATTGTGCTGAAATATATTCTTACCAAACGAAATGAACGTAACACTGACAATCCTTGTACACCTTCTAAGCCCAATTCGAGCAGAGATAGAGCGACGATGATGAAATCGAATATGTTCCAGCCTTCCTGGAAGTAATACTTCGGACTCATCGCTATGAGCTTAAGTGTGGCTTCAATGGCGAACGTTGCCGTGAAAAACTGTTGAGAAATAAAAAACAAGATTTCGTATCAAAACATTTCTTTATAAAGTATAATAAGCAGATTTAATTCAATCCAACCAACAGCAATGAAATGCGAATTGCGTTTTATGAATGATTTAATAGTTTAACGTAATCCTGTAAAGTCTTACGAATTACTCCATAATTCATTAGATATGCACCCTAAGAACATGGTTGAAACATTATTTAATAACAGATAATCAAGTGTTTTCAAGAAATCTGCATTACTAGCTGTATTGAAATGGCTGTAATTACTAGAGAGAAGCAAAAAACAAAACAAACTTAATGGGTCTTTAAAGTTCAAGGTTACACCTAAATTTCCTGAGAATTTCAGTTCTCTATCTCCTGTCCCACATATTCATTTTGAAGCTCGAAATATGCGATTTTCAGAAATTTTCAAATTTCAAGCTTATTTTTTTAATATAAAAAATTTGTCGAACGAGTCTATAACGGACTGTTGTTGTGTTTAATACATGGACATGATGTACACAAAAACTAAATGTTTTTAATTTACCAGGAAAGACACTACAGCCATTTGAAAATCATATAAAAATGTGAAAAAAATCAGTAGGATGCTAGTATACTTCGAATAAAAATATTTTTCTATTTTCATATTTTTTTCCTAAAACTACTATATTGTAGCTTTCAACTGCGACCACAAATGTTCAAATATCTCTAATAGAACAATTTTGACAGCGCATGGTAGTAGATCGTAAAAATCACACTTTTTGAGTGCTCTAGCGGTGGCGTACCGAAGCTGAGACATCAGAAAAATTAAATGATGGTGAATTTTCTCTTCTGACATCTAAACAAAGATAGCTAGTACCCATGAAGTTTCGTCGAAATCAAAAATAGTGCGGTTTTGACCATTTGATGATTTTCTGTAGAATGACCCAAACGATAGAAGCATAGAAGACTTAGGAATGATGAACTAGTAAACTAGATGAATTGAATAAAGATTCAACTATTCTAGTACGATACATATCAAATCTACTATAGAGTGATCCATAAAACTTCACCTACTTAGACCTATATGTTGCTTTCAATTTCATGCGTATTGATGGGTGAAATAAATTCCGAAAAACAGAAAAATACTTACATAGTTACCACTCTTAAGCGCCCTCTCCATATCCTTGTTCATGTCGTGATGATCAAGAGCCATAAACAGAGTATTTACGACGATACAGAGTGTGATGAAGAGTTCTACGAACGGATCGAAGACGAGAAGTGATACCCACTTTTGAAATGTAAGCCAGGGCCAACAACAGTCCCAAACGCAGAACACATCGATGCCCTTTAATAAGATTTCTAAAGCTTTGTCTTTAAATGTAGGACCATCTTCATCATCGTCACAGTCTGTTGGGAAATAGTAGACAGAGACTGAACAACAATGTTTCATTAGTCACAGTATGCTACCGACTCCATCCATTTTTTTTTTTTTTGGTTTTTTGCAAACAATTTTGTTTTTCTCCTTTATGTTTGTGTTTAAATTTTAACCTTTATCTTCTAACCGATTATATCGACGGGAAAAAGAGGCTCATAACCTAGCTGTAACAGATTTTTATGTTTGCTGTGTTTGTTTAGAGTGTTTAAGAATTTACTTAAGTTTACCTGGTTTGTTTACAATTATCTGTTGACATATTATTTATTTCTTCTATATTTTCTTGTAAACATACTAGGCTCTGATTAACTACGTGTTTAAAGTTAAAGAGATTTCTTTGTTATTTGTGTCCAAATATTAGAAGTTTTAATCAGCGTGTGCCTCAAGTTTACAAAATTACAAAGTTGTTTATTGAAGAAAAGCCCTATTGTGTGTATCTCCTCTGGTCTAACTACTTAGCGCTACAAGCTTTTTTGAAGAATTTACGAACGAATTTATTCATCTATGTAATTAGAAGCCTAAACTATTCAAAGAATTTTAGGTATTTCAAATTCATAAGTAACCGGATTCAAACTCAATGCAATTTATTTTATGTTATTGTTAGTGATAAATATAAAAACAAAAACAAAATTTATATAAAGTAGAACACAATTATGTATTTAAATTTCTTAATTAGGTGCATTTAATGTTAATATTTTAGCTTTATGTGAAAAATTGCGCCTGGGCCCTTATATAATTTTATTGAAGTTGCAAATATTTGCAACTGATACTATTTTATTAAAACATTGCATATAAAAATTATATATTGCATATGGTGTCAAATTGGTTACTTATGTATTTGGAATGCTTAAGTAGGCGAAGAAAATATAATTTAAACGAAACTACATATTTATTTTGATTTAAAAAAGATGATTGAGTTGCCTGGATTACTGATTTTTAGGTTTTTTTTTTTTTTTTAATGTGCCTTAATTGAGTGATGAAGCGCGATCAAGATGGTCTGAAGATCGACGCTCAGACCACGTTAAAAATTCGTAGGAGTAATGTTTATAGGCTAAAACAAATTTCCAGAAAATATATCCGTTTAAGTTGAACGTCCACAATGAAGGTAATTAATTTTTTTCGTATATGTAATCTCACTGATGTTAAGTTTTATGATGAAAATCTATTAAGGGCTCAAAACAATCTTAACTTGAATATTGAATCGAAAATTATCTTAATGTTGAAATATGCATGACACTTTTGTGGGTGTTTCAACAGGATAACGATCCGAAAAACACTTCGAGGTTGGTGAATTATTGGATTCAAGAAAAGGGATTTTTTGTTATGGAGTTGCTTCCACAATCGCCAGATTTGAATCCAATCGAAAACTTGTGGAGTATTATCAAGCAAATATTAAGTGGTTAACAGCTTCAGAACAAAAAGTTGTGGGAAGCCATTAAAAATGAAGTAGGAAAAATTACCAATGGACATGGTCGTTAAGTTTGTGGATTCTATCCCACAGATATGTGCTAAAGTGGTAAAAAACTAAACACCACACGCACTATTAAAAAAAATACAGCACGATTGTTTTTTGGACTTTTGAAGGAATAATAGTTATAACTTGTAATAATAGTTTTGAATTAACAAGTACTGTATTGAAAAGTCGTCGAATGGTGCTAATGTTTTGTACACAAGTGTACATATGTAATCCAGAGTATAATTCGTGAGTATAATTCGTGATAACCATATTACGTTTAGACAAATAACAAACTCTATAGTGCCATTCCGAACCTGACAATTTTCGTTTCATACTTTTCCCAAAATTTGATATTGGCAATCATTGCGTTATATTAGTTCCAAAATTCACGTCCTTACTTAAATGCATGTGACAAGTATGTGACAGTAATCTGACGTATAAAAGTGTTTCGATAATTTAAATATTTTTCGGTTTCAAATTGTAAGCTTGATGGCTTTTTGAGTAGTCCTTGTAACAACAAAAGATCCAAATATCCAAAAATGGATAATCCAATATGACTCTCGAAGATGTATTAAAATGGCTATTCTCGTATGATGATCAGTTCCAAATTTTTAAAAAACGGATGTTTTCAGGATCTCAGATATCGAATATTATTCAGGTGGCCGAAATTTTGGTTGGCGAGAGATTAAATTGTGCTCGCATTTTACTCTTAAAGGTTTTTCTTTTCAAAACTTTCCAAAACCAGGACGGCGCTATGCGTCATACAGCAACCGAAACAATCGATTTATTGAAAGGACAATTTTACGAAAATCTTATTTCAAGAAATGGAACTGTCAATTAGCTATCACCACTGGATTATTTTTTGGAGGGATATATGAAGAAAGAATGCTGATAAACCAGTTTTGATTGGCGCATTGGAATCAACATAAAACGTGTCATTGAGGATATACGGCCCCAAATGGTAAAAAATTGGACGCTATGCAACTGAAAGCCAAAGTGTTCATGTGCTTGAAATTGAATTTTAATATTAAATGTTAAATGAGTACCTTTCGAATAAAATAAAATTTATGGTCACTTGCGCAATTTATATGTGTTTTATTTAAATTCAAAATCTGATCGCGCTTAACCCTTTCGCTACAAGTGTCGCCTATAGACGACATCCCATCCGCGTGACGAACTGTGTGTACGAGCGTCGCTTATAGACGACGTCAGCGTGATACCACTTGACCATGAGCCCTGCGATGTTTATATTTTTTGGTATATCGCATATCGATCACACTTGTCTTATTCTGTGGTTTTTTCGCATTTGTTTTAACCCTTTCGCTCCGAGCGCCGCATATACGCAGCATTCACTCGAAGATCTGTGGGTACGAGTGTTCCGTAAATAATTTTTAAATAAACATTTCTCAAATGCACTAGTTTGGTATATCCTAGAAATGGTTTCAAATTGAGAACCCGCTCTATGGGTGCGCCATACGGGATTTCAAATTTTTTTATAATATTCAAATTAGTGTCCTCAAAACAATCATTGTGAACATTTTCATTAAAATCCGTTGAAATTGCGGAATTTCGGTTGTCATTTTGGATCCACCATCTTGGATTTAAAATTTTTATTAATATTCAAAATTGTTAAACAATTAAGTCAGTTTTCATTTAAATTTGTATACATTTGTCAGCTATTGTATAATTGGTACAAAGCTTACTAAATTATTAAATTATGGTACTAATTTTCATTAAAAACCATTGAAATCGATAAGTTTTTGTCGCAATATTGGATCCGCCATCTGGACATTATAAATTTGGACAACGGATTTGAAGTCAGTATTCCCCAAAACCCCTAAGTACCAATTTTCATAAAAATAGCTTCGAATTTATGTAAATTTGAAGTAACTTGAGTACAGCGTCACCTATCAATTGGTCTTGTCTCAACAAAACAAATACATATATTGTTGGAATGTGACCTCAATCGGTCAAATCGTTCAGAAGTTACACGATTACTATACCAACGATTATATATGTACCATATATTAAGATACATGTATACTATATTAGGTTAGATTAGGTTGTTGTGGCTGCCAAAGGGCACACTAAGGCCAACACAAGGCCCATTGTGATACCACACGGGACGACCCCGATTAAACTAACCGTTGAACCACTTCGAGACTTTGATGAAGCGTTCAGGGGCGAGCGGTGCCCCTATATCCCGGATGATATCCTCGTTCGGTAGGGTTGTACCCTTTCTGGCGAGATCATCCGCCCTAGTATTACCCGGGATGTCGTTATGTCCTGGTAGCCATATGATACTAATTCTGACCCCCTCTGCTACTTGGTTCAGCAGAGAGCGGCAGTCTGCTACGACTCTTGAGGTCGTGAAGATGCCCGTGAGGGACTTGATTGCAGCCAGGCCGCGAAGATGGGTATACTATATTACATCCATATTAAATTATCTGAAAGTTCGTTTTATAAATGAATGCATCTTTATATATTAATAACATTTCATAAACTCGTAATGAAGAACTGCGTTGTAATAAGGCACTACGTGATTCGAATTTGATTATACTTTAATTTTAGGTATTTGTTGTAAATTAGTCAACATTTAGTTATTAGCTGAAAATTTAATAAAGTGTGTTCAAAGAGAGTAAAATTAGCGCTCCTACAGTGTTTCATATAAATATGTCTTGTATTAAGTCTTACAATTACTTGAAACTTAAATTATTATTTAATTAAATTAATTTAAATTCTACATCTAATGTGCTGGTGCATGACCTAAGTAGCCCTATTATTGGGAGCAAACAGTCTGCTACTTGTGTGTAGTATTCTAGTGTTCGAATTATTGTGTAGCTAATGTAAATAAATTTTATTATTCTAGTTATATTTTTATTTAAATTGTAAGGAATTAAAACAATGTTTAGCTGAAAAAATTCCATTAACAATTCAATCACAAGCAATAAAACGCTACTGCGGTTGCACTAGTGCTATTATTATTTATTAGTTAAAAAAAAAAATTAAAAACTAGCAACAAACTGTTCAACTCAGTGGATTTTCAATTAACTATTATTATTAAAAAAATGCAAGCAATTCAAAAATGGTTTCAATCATCTAATGGAAACTACTCATGCAGCTACTTCAAACCATCATCATCATCTATGCGCTTTTGCTCTAAGGAAGAGGAAATTTCGAAAGCTACTGAAAAACGTCTCTGTAATAATCCTCTATCTTTCATTCAAAACGACTAAATGAAACTAACGAAATCCGAAACGGAATTGATATAAAACAAAAAACAAAAACAGCAAAACATAACAACTGATCGGTTTCGTTATTAAAAATAATTCAGAGGTTTTAAAATAAATAATTCAAAAAATGATTCATTCAAAACAAACCTCTCTTTCCGCATAATGTAATACAAATAATAAAATAAATTATAAAAACAAACCAATTGTCACTTTAATTTTTTTTATCTGAAAACAAATTAATGTTTCTTTTGTCTTTTCGGTCAATACTTTCTCCAGAGGATCCATTCCACAAGCCATTAGAATTTGGTTTAAAAAAAAGGGATGAGTCAGGCAATTATTAAAACTATATCTGTAAAATGTATATTTTGAAAATAAATTAAAAATATGTTCAATGTGAGAGAGTACAGAACACTTTATCTTATTCAAGAGTGTTTTTTTAATATGTTTGCATACAAAAAAACTGGAAATATGAACCGAAAAGATAGAGAGATAGTTAAAAAAAAAAAAAGTTGCAAAAAACAAAAAAATTATCATTTTAACCGTAGGAAGAAAAGTACAAAGATGATACTTTTTTTTTTACACAAAACATAATCCAAAATAAGCAGAAAAGACGTATTTATTCCTTAGGTGTGCCCGGAATTTGTTACAGGAAAATGATACTGCACAAATAATATGTACAAGCTAACATAATTGCAATTGTCTAATTTCTTATTTACATCGTTTGTACCTAAGCAAATTAAATAGATAATAATATTGAATAAACATTAGAAGAGCTTATTACAGAAACAGAACAAAAGTGTAAAGCCATCAAAGTTCTTTTACTTCAATCAGGGCATTTGTGAATTCCTAAGCGGATCATGTTCCATCGGCTTTTACAATACAATTACCAAATTTCTTCCAGAGTATTAATTTAAATTGGAAGAGTGCAAAGGAGAAAAGGATCTCTTTCAAATAATTATGTATTTTCTGGACGAGGAAAATTGATTAGAATTTATGGTTAAAATCCGAGGGCTGTTTTATAAGTCACTTTGAAATGAAGGTTTCTATACCAAATTATGACTTATGCTTCGACAGTGTCCTTTACCAAATAGAAATGATAGAAAAAGTTCAAAAGTGGATAATTCTATGCTTTGGAATTCCAATATATTACTTATGTAGTATAGCTTTGTTTGGTCATAAGAGTCATACTCAAATAAATGTTACCTATCATTGCCTTGCTACCATCTTAAAAACGTAGTACTTTTTTTTGCTTTAGAGCAGAAAGATAGCAATTAAGAAGTAAAGATATACTTTTTAAGTCTTGAGAAAGACTGTATTTTTTGAACATGATATATGGGCAGAATGTGACGCTGAATAATGACAATTTTAACATCCACAGATGTTTTTTTTTTACGTTTACTTGCGACCAAAATTGTAAGTCTATAAAGCAAGAATGTATAGTTGCCATTAACACGTTGACTGCCGAATTTTATTCAGCCGCTTATTCAGCTATTGCAGGTCACGCACATGTGTGAGACACGGCAGTCAAAGTGTTAAAGCTAGGGAAACTACACAATTTTGCGTATATTGGCGGAAATGTACAGCTCTGAGCTTTTTTGCTTTAGCTCCAAATGTAAAAATAAGAAATAAAATATTGCTGGAAAAAGGAACTCAACGATAGAAAGTATACATAAAGACCTGGGCCCACAGCATTGAATTGGAAACGAATCGTATCATTTAGCGTCTTATAGCTGAATTGCATTTGAATGACGATTCTTCAGCTATAGCTTCATATAGCTGAATAATTGTAATTGTCGGCAAATCATATTGCCTTAAAGGCGGAAAATAGCGAATATATATATAGCTGAATATCCGTACTATATTTATATATAATATAGCTAAATATCCATTATTTGTGATAATGTGTTAAAAAAGATATGATATGATTCGAATCAAATTTGCTGATGTGAACCCAGGTTTAGTTTTTTTTTCGGGAAAAGTCTGAATTTTTGAAATTTTTAATATCACTCCGTAAATTAGCTTGATCAAAAAGTTCTGAAGCCACACACACATTTTACGATCACAGGAATCACACGTTGTAAGCGAGAAAAATTTTCAATTTTCACACAGAAATAAAGCATATTTGTTGTTATTTTTTTTTTTTTTGTTTTCAAGCCCTTGGAACAAGTAAGAAAGAAGCAAGAGAAACAGCTGCACAGTAGAAAAACGAAAACAGAAACAAAACGTGTTGCGGCGATTGTATCAATACAAAAAGTCTCTGCGAATTTTATTGATTCTCAAGTAAATGGACGTGATTTCGTTTAAATTCACAACACCCTGTTTTTGGTGGCAAACTTTTTGTTCTGATATATTTGAAACGTGTACGCGTGTATCTGAGTTGAAAACACTGTTTGTTTCATACTCTAACTGAAATACGTTATTATGTATGTCGAAACAGTCATTGATCAGAAGACACGAGATTGTGTGTATGTGTGTTTCTCTAGGATGCGCTTATAATATATATATATAAACATTGACAAACACTTAACGATATTTATGAGTTTTTAAAAAAAAGAAAACCTTGAAAAATTAAAAACTCAATAGACAAAATTGTGTTTGTTGGAAAAATAAGTTTTTGAATAAAACAAATTTACACCACTGAGGTAAGTGAATGGACAATGTTTTAATTACCTCCTCGATCGCTTGCGCGACTGTGCCGACCAGCGGCCTGTTCAATTATATCATTTAGGACCATCACATCTGAAAGATTCAAAATACAATTAGTAGAATTATACAATTCCAATAGAAGGAATTGTGGTCTTTAGATATGGGAGTATCGAATGAGGACTGTAAAACCATACCTTTCATGTCAACCACAGTTTGCGTTTGGACGGGCTCGATAAATGGATTGTCGTTATGTTTAACTTTGCCAGCTTCATCTGTACAGTCTGTTGAAACGTCCTGAAAGAGTATTTTTATTTTAGGTTATACTATTCGCTTTTCACATAATAGGCTTATTCAATCGACCAAGTCCCATCTCTAGTCGCTTGAAGTGTTTTGAGTAGGGAAACACTGAGGCAAACCCAATTATTACATTATATGACCCCCATTAGGTTACTCAAATCAAAATGAGGCACTCTTAAAAAATGTCCCATGAAGATGTTCTGTGAAAAATTAGAGGCACGCCTATTTTAAATCTTATGCCAATAACTTAAGGCTGGATTATGCATTAAATATTATATAATTAAATTAAAATGGAAAAACATATGTTTCTTTATATATAGCGTATATACTCTATACATTTTTCATTTAATATAACTTTTAATGAAACAAATTATATTTTATCATATGAGGGATCCAAAAGTAATGATAATCGGATAATTGTAGAGCACATAAAAATATGAAAAAAATTTTTGTTTCTTCCTCATATATCTACTAGGTCAGCATAAAAAAATCATATTAATAGGCCACGATTCCCGGGAGGTATATTCATTTGAGTACGAACAGTCGGAGAGAAAACACCTAAATGGAGAAAGCCGAAATCAGAGCTGTCATCAAGTATCTCTGTTTGAAAAAAATGTCTACCAAAGACATACACAACGACCTAGTCGAAACATTGGGGGACGTTTCGTGACCATGGACGAGACCTGGATCCACCATTTTGATCCGGAAACCAAACAGCAGTCAATGACTTGGAAACGAGCCTCTTCCCTGACGGCGAAGAAATTCAAGGTGTCAAGTTCGGCAGGAAAGGTTATGGCGTCCGGTTTTTGGGACGCTGAAGGAATTATTATGGTGCAATACTTGGAAGAGAGAGTCACTATTACGGGCTCTTACTACGCAGACCAAGTAAGAAGATTGCGGGAGGCCATCAAGGAAAAAACACGAGGCAAACTGCGAGCTAGAGTGTTGCTTCACCAAGACAACGCACCGGCTCACAAAGCTGCCGTCGCGATGGCTGCCATTCAAGAAACCTGATTCGAATTGCTCGAACACCCACCCCCAGTGACTTATACCTCTTTCCACGGATCAAGGAACACCTCTGAGGCAAAAAATTTAACGACGATAGCGAGGTGATGACTGCTGTAGAGGCGTTTTTGGAAGGTCAAGGTAAAGAATTTTTTTCAAAGGGAATTGGGGGTTTAGAAAAAAGATGGACTAAATGTATTGACTTGCTAGGAGACTATGTAGAGAAATAAATTTTTTTTTGAACTAAAATTTCCTTATTTCATATTGATTATCATTACTTTTGGATCACCCCTCGTATTTACGACATTTGGGCCTAATGAGGAGCCACATAATCCAATATTCATAAGCCACATTTCCTAGTTTCAATCCAATATCCACACAATGAGGTCTTCTCATTTAGAGGCGAAAAGGGACACGCGTTACTTTCGTGATAAGGCTCTAATATGGTTTCCTTATCATGCCCTAACACAGATTTCGGGATACCTAATGCCAACCTCTTGACTACCGATAATAAGCAAACCATACCACAAAAGGTATTGTTATTAAGTGCCACATACAAAGAAGAAATAATTTGTTACAAAATCGTTCACCTGATCCTATTTACAATAACATCAAGTAGAAACAATTTTAATGTTGCTACTTGTAACTTCTTTTCTTCTTCTTTGTCTGTTACAGCAATATAGCTGAATTGTTATAAAAGTTAGAGGACATAATTTAAATATAAAGTTGTAATACTTTAACGATAAGACTGAAATAATTCAGCTACAAGATGTCAATCATTCAGCTATAATACCGTCATTATTCAGCTATAAGGCAATCATAAGATGGATTATCTTCAAATTTGCTGAATTATCCCAAAGTAATAGTTCGACTTACATATTCTCTATTGTGTCCCTTATGATTAGTGTCCGCGTAGCTCGTTCCGTTTGATGGTACCATTGATTGATTGCGTGATGATCGATTCCTCAGTTTACTTTCTTTTGTCATGCCACCAAGAAGATCACCATGTGATGTATACGATATTCTCGATTGGTGCGAGGTATAGGAGGAGTGTCGTGATCCTTTACATTTGATCGATATTGCACGATTATCAAATGAAAATAATAATAATAATAATGTTAGGAAATCCTGTCTTAAAATATTCGAACAGACTACCTAGGTTACCGTAATAAACGGGCACTATAATAGCACCATTCTCTTCTGACATTGGTGTTACTGCATTTGAATCGTCCGCATATGGAAGGTGTTCTTGTGCATCTAGATATGTCGATAATACCAGAGGTTTACGATCACTTCCAGGTATACCGAAACGACCACGTCCATTACGTAACGTGAACTAGAAATAAAATATTAAATGGATGCCGATTAAATTTTTGTAAACTGGAGGGGGTGGGTTTTGCTGTTTACTTGATGTGAACCTCGGGAACCCCTCCGGATGTTAAATGGTGATCCCGGTAACGATAATGAGGCCTAAATAGAGGAAACGGACAAACATTTCATTTCAGATTTTTTCAAAAAAAATAATCGTTAGGTGATGGCGATTTGTTACGATCGCTTTAATTTTTTGCGGTTATATTTTCACAAATACACCCTATTAATTTTTACTTTATTTATTGATCCGTTATTGACAACCATATTGAAGGTATTATATTATTTCGATGACAATTTGAAGTAGAATATTAAAAATGCCTCAAAAAGACACCGAAACCAAACCCCTCCAGGATAATTGACTTTTTAATTATTGTAGAAGAAAATAAATAAATATTTCAAAATCTACTTTGAAGTGAAAATAATTAAAAAAAAAAATAAATAAATAATTTAAGATCGTAACAAATCTCCAAAACAGATTAATGTCTTAATCTACATACGTCTTAAGACAGTTAAAATAAATGTTTTTAAGTTTTGTTTTTTGTTTTAAAATCTCACTTTACATCAATTCTCATTTTCACCAGAATTATTTAATTCAGGTGTGCACTTTTACAAATTTCATGGGAAAACAATCACTTCCTTCATTCATATTTTAACCGCTTATTTATTGTATTAAAAACTCTATTATCTATAAAAACGTGTCAACTTCACTAGTCTTAATATTATTCTTTTACCATCTAAACAATTTAAGTACTAAACAACAGTGTGTGTTCTAAATTCTTGTTAATCACATAAAATTAAGATCTTGTTAATCACATAATGTGATAACCGCTATTGTTTACTACTTAAATTTTATTTAAAACATTTTATATATATATATATATATTGTTTATATATTTTCATTAATTTTTCTAATCAAACTAGTCAAGTATCATATTAATTTCAAAGGGACCTACCTTGTGGAACATGTTGAAACATAGACACATTTTGTTAAATTTTTCTATTTTTGTTAAAAATTACTTTTAAATTGTTTATACTATGCAAAATTTTAGCAGAACTATAATTCATTGTGCAGTTTGCATTTTTTAATAGAAAATTTAACGAAATCGCTCTATGCATGAGAGTTTTGGCTTCTACGAGCTTTTAAATATCTTTTAAACAAAATCGAAAAATTTCAATTGGAAAAGATTAATGAAAATAAGAACTACTAAGAGCCAAAAACAATGGAAAATTTTTTGTGTAGTTTTTTTTGTGTAGTCATTTTTAATATTGAAAGTGATGAGTTTAATTTTTTAACCATATTGTTGTTCACATTTTCTTTTATTGATTTGCGGTAAACTACGGAAACAGGGTTTTCATAGAACAAAATGTTTGAAAAGGAAAATAGTGCTAAAAAAGTAGGTATTTAAAAAACCCAAAAATTTCTAATGTATTGTAACTTTCTGTTAGGTAATTTTCATAAAATGTAAATTGAATCAGAAGTAGCTTATTATTAGGCCGACTTATTTATTTCATCCTGTACTGTTAAATATGAATTAAAAACGATTTTTGACTATAGGAATTACTATTAGGAATTTGTAATTTTATTCAGTATAGTTTGGCGCACCACATTGACAGTTGGCTAGTAATTGAAAGGATATAGAACACTCCTACTAGTGTCCCTAAGGTAGTTTTCTAGCCCCCCCATTCTTGTTAATCGAGGTAGATTGATTCAGGGTCATAATTTCAATAGCTAAAATACAAAAACAAGCATACAAATGATTCAAAATGCAATGGTGCATTATCTAAGTAAATATGCGTGTTTGTCAGAAAAATTTACGGCAGATATGCACGCATTAGATATTCTTAATGAAAAACAAATTTTAAAATAATTTCAACTGCTGAGAAAAAACATACTAAAAATTAAAAATATAATAGGATTAAAAGAGGAATAATCAAAATGTAAAACTTAAATTTTTTGCAGATCTCAAAACTATAAATAATATTTTCGTCGGCAAACTGTTCTTCCTTTCTTTTTCCTTGAATATGATAAAGGTTTCATTTTTCATAATCCTGTAGCTTATCCGCAAATTTTATTAGGTCCATACTTATTAAGAAATTCGGTTAAATTTTGAATTTGATAACAATAGAATACATTCAATTGGTGTTCATGTGTGTTGAACTAATGTGCAAAAGCTTGTGTTTCGATATATATTTTGTTTACATCGTGAGTGACAATTAACTTTAATACAATTTATTTTGTTGTTGGGGGAAATAAGCGCTTAAAATATTGTTTAAATGCATTTTAACTGCTTCATACGATGAGAGAAAAATTTATATGCGTTTCTTTTAGGAATGATTTATTTATAAAATTTGTAAAATGTTCAAATGTTTACTAAATTATAGCGAAATGAGGAAAAATAAAAGAAAGTTAAATAAAACTTAAAATTTTAGAAGCAAAATTGGAAAATTGACATTGATGCAAATTTCTTAAAAGTAACATTAAAGCATTAATTAGTACGAAAGAAGCGTTAAATTTTAAATAAGGCTGGAAAGTAGCAGGAAAGGGTCAATGTTTAATGTATATTTATGTGCTGTAGAAATTCTAATGGAAGAAAGGGTGTTTTAGATTAGTAAAAGAGCAGTTAAGATATTCAATATTTTAACGGAATATAATGAAAATAATAAACTAAAATAGAGCAAAAATGTCTTTTTTCTCATGAAGTTATATTCGCTTATGGTAAACGTTTCTCGACCATTAAGTCATCAGAAGTCACGTCTGTCCCAAGATAAAGTTTTGACTTCCAATAAAAGAAAAAGTAATAGGCAAAAATAATTTATAAATAGTTTTTAGCCCAACAACGACATTTTTAATATGTTGCAATATTTGAGCATTTGTAAAACTTTGTATTGACTAGCTTGCAGCTCGACTTTTTTTTATTTCTTATCTGTATTTGAAGATATTTCATTAAGAAATAGAAGTTCTTATTTTCAACCTACTCAGGTTCAACCCATGTTTAGCTCTGCATGTAAACGTGGTGATAGATCAAGACGAAGGAAAATTAACTTTTTTTTATTGAAGTTCTACTATCCAGAATTTAAGAATTATTGACGTCAATAAATTTTATACAAGTATGTATGTAAGCTGACTGACAGCGTTAAGGGGTTGCAATTTTCTAATTTATTTTTTATTTATTTACCTATCTTGGTTGGTTATGTTCAGTGAGAAAATTCAAAAGTTTAACTGAACAAAATTAATTAATGTTTAAAAACAAAGACACTTTGAGACCATTTTCCCCTAAAGAATTGCCACTGACTAGAGAATAATTTTAACCCGTTCGCTACCACGGTCTCCCGGAAAAAACCGCCACCACAGCCCAAGACTTTTTCATGATTATATGAAACCAATTGGAATAAACTTAACGTATGTGTATTTAGAACAATCTAAAAAAAAAACAAAATAAACATTTTCTCAAACTGACACAAATATGTGACGCTGGGCTATATAGATAAAAACTTAACAGTATTGTCTAATACACAACATGTTTAAACATGCCTTAGTAAGTTGACCAAAAATGTGACGTCGGGATGTGGTAAGAAACTGTCGTGTCACATATGTGTGACGGTTGGTAGCGAACGGGTTAAACATGAAGCTTCGTATAAAAGAGGTTTTGACATACTATTACTATTTAGGTCAATGACATAGTATTACTATTTAGGTCAATGTTTCGTGAAAATAATTTTTTTTTACTTTGTGTTTTTGTTAATATTATGGATATTATTTCGAACACATTTTTATGCTATTGCATTAGTGATTTGGAAGATGAAAATAAAATGAATTGAAAATATAACGAAAGAAACTTGTTTAAAATAAAGTAGGAAATCTACAAGGTCTAGCACTAAATTGCCTGCAAATTATTGCGTCCATAAGCAACGTCCGACATTGAAGAGATCAGTGAAAAACGCAAAGGACAGTTAGCATGCAAAAAACATAAAATTACTAACAAGAACTGAATGAAAAGTGCTCTAAAAACAAATCAAAAGTAGTTTTTTTCCTTTTCAAAACTGAAAACAAAATAAGGTGTTAATAAGAAACGCAAAGAAAAAATAAAAAAAAATAAATAAAAAATAATACGAGCAATATCAAGACAGTTCCAAAAAAACGGAAAGAAGACATAGCCGGGCCATACTTACCGTGCTCACTTTGCGGACCTTGGCGGCATAAGCTGTGGGTGCTGGTCTTTGCATTTCGCTCACCGACTCCAATCCTTCGCTACGAATGGACATTTTCTCCTTGTTGTTGTCATCGTTCCCTTTATCCTGTCCAACAAACAGTTCGTAGCTATGGCACGAGTAGTCCGAGGGACTTTTCGCAAATTCTGGATGTGCAGCAGCTTCTGCAGCGGCAGCAGCAGCATTCGCACGCTCCTCCAATTTTGCAGCTTTCGCAGCGGCGGCCTCTTCAGCTTCCTAAGAAAAATTACATACATACGCGTATCGTCGGATTAATAAACATATTATAATAGGTCGGAGGGGGGGAGAGACAAGAAACGATATGTTACCCGGATCGCTATCTCCTCCGCCTGCTCTTCTTCTTCGGCTTTCTTTTGCAATTCGTCGTATGACATGGCGACAATGGCCAATATCAAGTTGACAAGATAGAACGATCCCAAGAAGATAATCACGATGAAGAAGAGCATGTGCCAAGGACCAGCGGCTCGAAGCACCAACTGATAAAGATTCTCCCAGTAATCCTGGGTCATCAGACGAAACGCTGAGAGGAATGCCCATCCGAAAGAATCGAAGCTCGTGTAGCCATAGTTAGGGTTTTTGCCGAAACCCTGCAGGCAAATGTAGTCTGGTTCGCATTGACTGCAAAAGAAAAATGGGGCCCATATTTTGTTGTTTGTTCGCTTTTTAGGACATCTAGAGAAACTTGCGGAATAATAAGTAATTTTCATTTTAATCAATTATAATTTCTTCAAGTCTATTGTATACTTTTTTAATGGGTGAGATCTTTTGCACTTTGGATTTACAATAGATCTTACGGATTAAATAAGTGGTATTAACATTTTATTCGAAATGCTTACAACAGATCTACAGAAAATACAATTCATTAAAACAAACTCATTGTTTTTCCACAATTTTTTCTATTGTTCCATTATTATATGTCTTTTGTTAAAGCACTTTTGTTTAAAAAATATGCACTAAAAAGTAAAAAAAATAAACTTTTTGATCTGAGCTACTACAGTATTGTTTGAATTTATGTTACTAAAACTAAATGTTTAGGATGCTCAAAATATAAATGAGTTAGTGTATCGTATACGATGCTTATTTGTTGGAAGAGTTTCTCCAAACTTCCCTTTCTAGTCACATAATTTTCAACAATTTTGTGTTAGTTCAGATCCAAATATTTATGTTTTTACATTTTAGTCCAATTTTATTAATTTTTCTTATTTTGAAGGATTTTTTAAAGGGGTATTTTCTTTTTTTACTATTGAAGAAATTCTTTAAAATTCCAAATAAAAACCTTGTGGTTATAATACAGCTCCATTCGGAAAGAGTTCAGATACTTTGTGCTTATACTTAAAATGTTTAAATGAGATTTTCTCGAAATATAATTTTCAAAACTGGTTGACATAATAGAAAAAAAAAACCAGTCAATTGAGAGCTGGAACTCATGCACAGAGGGTTCCGTATAAATAGTTTTTTCCACATAACAAGCCCTTTTAAATGATACTCCATATGATATATGGTATAAAATAAAATAAAAAGTGCGAAGTATGTGGGTTAATCGCTGACAGACAGACAGACATGAAAATGATCTTATAATTCGGTTTTCTTTCCTCTAGAGGTACGGAACTCTAAAAAAAAAAATAATGGATGGGTTGACTTGACATTTTTACTCCCTGTTCAGATAGAATGCTTTTGTCGATTTACCAACGAACAATATTTTATATTCTGTAGGAAATTCAACATTTTTTTGGGGCGAAATCGAATCGAATCCTCAAACAATTTTGGATTTTCGTGAGACGATAACTGTTTGTGTATAAAATAAAAAGCCATCCGAATATTTTGATTTTATATGACAGGAAGAAAGTTATGTCAACCGTTCTCGGAAGTACATTCGGTAGATTCAAAATCTACAAGCATTTGTGGCTATATTTTGAATACAATCTTATTATGAAAATTCTTATTAGCACTTGAAAGTGTAATAAAAAAACTTATAAACTTAAATTACAACTTTCATGGCTTTTCTTAAAAAAAAAAGGTGATTTTTCAGTAAAAAAAGAAAATCCCCTTTAAATGTAAGTGGGTTTTATAATTTTGTTTATGTTATTTACTTTTATTCTCTTTATTTATTTGTTATATATGTTTTTTATTATATATGTTATTTATTATATTATATTTATTATATCAATGTAAAATCATGAATCCGAAAAACCCCCAGCTATCAAATTTTCAAAAAATTTTCCATTAATTCGTTCCATACGTTCCATAAATTTTCCGAAAAAGTTAACGATGTGATTAAAGTAATTGAACAGTTGATGGGAATAAAAATGCTTAAATTTTGAAGGTATTTTTGAACCGTAATCTTCCTCTAATTTAGTCAGGCCAACTTGAGTCTGTTAAGTAGTAATGTTGAAATGCTAAATTTAAATATAACAAAACATTGAGAATTTCTGTATGATTAGTGTTTACTTATTTAAGAAATAAAAAAGCAGTACGGATGGCCAATAAAATTCAGAATATTTTCTAAAATGACTTACCCCGCTCCTGACGAATTCCCACATAGTGGTATTATGCCATCTTTATTCACGAACCAATTCGTTTCGTTACTGCAGAAGGCATCCCAGTTTTCGTGTGTAAAATTCCAGTCCTTGGGGAATACTTTAATGCACTTTTGTGTTAGGACACCCATATAGATTTGCAGCCCCATTAGAGCGAACACCGATAGCGAGAACATTGTTAAAATTATCACATCGCGCAGATTTTTAACGGATTCGATGACAGCGCCGACGATCGTCTTCAAACCTGTAGAGTGAAAAATTGTAATTGTAAGAAGTCATGAAAATTTAAGAATACAATAAATATCTTACCGGGTACGATGGCTACCGTCTTTAGAGCTCGCAACACTCTGAACGTTCTCAAAGCAGCGAGATTACCTAAGTCAATACCCATCGTAACATAGCTGAGGAGATAGAATTAAAAAGTATTTGAATATCATTGCCAGTAATGGTTAAGGAAGAAATTTTTATTTATCAATATTTGCCTAGTATTGTAACCCTAATCCAAACCCAGATCGAAATTTTCATTTTGAGTCTAATATTTGATTCACACTCTTGTGCTTGAAAACAAAATAGAAAAGTAAAAGTTTAGTTATTATAAAACAAAATAAAAACATATATAAATAAAAGCACACTCACCAATCTTTGTTTTCTAAGGATTTTTCCTTTTTTTAATGCTGTTTTTCTTTTCAGGTATTTTTTTTTTATTTCTTTACGGACACTTTTTTACGGATAAATAAAATAATGTGAAAAGCAATGCAGAGTACCAGATAAATATATCTAATGGTAATTTGATGAAATTTGTTTATTGCCCCAGTGCTTGTCAGTTAAACGAACAGCTTATTAAAAAGGAAAACTGTCACCTGGCCTTTTGAACAAAAATTATAAAATAAAACCACTACTTTTTCATAATGTACACATCGAAATGCTAAAATTAAGTTCTTGTGCTCGCAACAAGAGTTAATTCCACTTTAAATACCGTATCTGTTAACAATTAAACTGATATCCGTCATTAACTCTGAGTTTTTATCTGGGGTAAAACCAGGGTGCACCAGGGCGCCCCAGGTTTCTCAAAAAACACAGAACTGGCATTTGACGTTTAAAAACCAGTGCAACTAGGGCGCACTGGGGTGCCACAGGATTGTCAACGAACAGACCTATTCTCAAACGGCTAACTGATTAGTAGTAGTAGTAGAATTGTGGTGTAAAAGCTTTGAAATCGATCTCAAATATCACGAGCTTACTCCAGTAAGCTTGATCTAATTATTTTGCATGCCATTGTGATAACGATTTTGAACAAATGCTCCAGACTCACTGCTCGATCTTAGATCTCACTCCAGTTAGACTGAGGTAAAGGTTTTAGCATACGAATTCGCTCAGAACTTTGTGCATATAAAAGTGATATTAGTCTTGAAAATATTGAGATTTGACACTGAGAAAACTTTTAGCATACAACCCCAAGTCTGCAAGAACAAGGAGCGATTCTGTTCATAACTAAGCAAAGTAAATAGCTGTTGCAAAACTTTTAATTGCGTAGATTGCGAATTAATCCTTTCGTAACAAGTTTATTTTGTCAATATTTATTTAACAGCAAATACTAAATTTTTTAGAAATTTCCATGCAGTTCCTTCTAATTTATAATATACGAGGTGTGGTTATAACTTTGAAAATTGGTGTTGTTTTCGAGTAGGTTTTTAAAAGCTTTAAAAATAAGAAATTAACTAAGTTACTTATGTAGAATGTTAAAATAAAATTTTATTTAATAAATATATCTGTATCTTTACAATTTCAGTAAATAATAAAATTTCACGTTATTTATATTAATTGACTATAAATGAGTACAACGTGGTGTAGGTGGAGCTTTTGTGGGTTAGATTGTTATCTATGACTAATAAATCGATGTCCACCTTCACAGAATATCCACGTGCAAGTGCATTCCAGTGGTGGGCAATTAAATATATTTCCACAATTAATTTCGATTTTCCCGCTTATTAATGAAATCGGTTTGGGCGTCAACGGAAATCAATTATCCGAATATTTATTCAAACGTGAAATTTATTTAATTGATCAGGGGCGATAAACGAGAATTTTTCTTAATTTCTTTACTAAGTTCTCGAAATTAAAACCTCATCCACATGAAACACACTGAAATACCCCTGAATATAATCAATCAATGAACCAAAACAGTGTCAGTCAATTAATCTTGCCCTAAAAATGTCCCTTTCAGTCGAGCTCCGACCGAGATAAAGGATCAAGGACGAAAGTGATTTTTTTTCGAGGTGTTGTTGTTTCTTTATACCAGGCACCTTGTTCTTTCTCATCTCTCATCCTGCAGAGAGTGCAAGGATAATGCCTTGGAAGAAAAAAAAAATAAATAAGAGGAGGAGCCTGCAATTGATTTCACCTTGATACCCTTTCATTTTTACCTTCACCTTAAGGAGCCCACAGGGTGTAATTTTTCGGTGTGTTCACTAGAAAAAGGGCATACAATAAAGAAAAAGGGATAGATTGTTTGCAGCATTTTACTGCTTGTTTGGCTTATGGCTTAACGAGTCAAGAAATATACCTGGAAATTAGCTATTTTTGTGACAGGTAATTTAGGTATAATTGACTCGGTTTATAGCTCTGTATGGGTGTTAACATTAAATTAAGTACCCTTTCCTTGTGGAAGGAAATTTAATTAAGGAGACAAATACAGCGGAAAATGTTACCCCTTAAAAATGTCCGTAAAGAAAATTAATCCTATTTTTGTTAATTTTGTATCTATGTACAGTACTTATTACGTTTTAAAAATAGAAATGAAATTTGTTTTTTTTTTGTTTGTGTCGAATTAAATTTAAATTAAATATTCTAAATAAATCCTTTTTTACACATTGAAGCACGTCTATGAAAAAATTTTTAAGTGCTTTTCTAAACTATTCTTTTTTAAAAGTAATTTTATTTCTAATATTTCTAAAAAAAAGAAAAACGTTGAAGGATCTTTTATGATTTAAATAAAAAATTTATCGTTATCTACAGTTCTGTACCGGTAAACAGTACTGAACTAAAAAACACCAAATTCTATAATACTTTCATTTATATCTAAAATTTTCTTTAAAAGAAAAATTTGATTATAAAACCCAAATGTTTCTACAAAGTGAAAAAGATATTTCTTTTTATATATTTTAAATACAAAAGAATATTCACGTAAAATATGTGAAATTAAAACTGAGAACTATTCTATTTTGTATGTAAATATTATTCTAAGAATATTTAATTAAAAATAAATTTGCTTTTTTTTTTTTTGTTTGTTTGTTGGTTATATAAACTCACGCTAAAGCTATTACTACGAAGTCCAGCCAATTCCATGCATCTCTAAGATACGTAAACGGGCATAAAATGAAACCTCGTGCCATCACTTTAACAGCTGATTCAAATGTGTAGATTCCGGTGAATATCACCCTAAAAACGAACGAATTAGAAACAATACATTTTCCACTGTACTCATGGCAAAATAATGTTTTTTTTTTTTTTTTTACTATTTGGAAAATAAAAATGAAAAGTCTTTAATTTTGATTCAGAATTTTGATTAAGAAAATGCTGAGAGTAATGAAGCGAAATAGTAAGTTGAATTGATAAGATTTATGAGACGTTAGATTTTTTGCAGATTTTATGTTATCACGCTTTTTTACAATTTTTTCTGATATTTTTGTATTATACTTTGTTTTTTTTTAAATAATGGAACGGATTGTCCAACAACACGAATGGTTTCACGAAATAAATTTTCTTTTCTTATGATTTATGTGAAAAAGATTTAGATCTATTGGTAATGTAATTAAGGGCGGCACTGGATTTGATTCATTTCTTTTCATTTTAGCAGTATCCATTATAGGCCCAGTATATACTATTAGTCCAGTCAAATAAGCAAAAAAAAATGCGTCAACCTCGGAATGAGAGATAATAAGCTGGAAACTTGTATACACCTTCAATTTGGCGTTCTTAAGGTTGTGTCAAAAGTCTCATAAAATCTTGTGTCTGCGTCGTAAGTTATTGAAGGTCAAATGTCACATAAATCGGTTTTTCGCAATTATCTCTGTTTCTACAGCTCCAATGATGTTAACATCTAGTATAAAAAATGTAGAGCGTAAAATTTGTAACCAGTTTTGTTCCAAACATTTTTTCATGCGTTCAACCGTTTTTGAGATAGAGGGCGGAGAGCGCGAAGTGCTTAGCCATACAAGCTATAATAGTGAATTTCGGTGAAGGGTTGAGCGCATGAAAAAATTATTGCAACGAAAATTATTGCAAATTTTACGTTCTAAAATTTTTATACTAGGTGTTAACATCATTGGAGCTGTACAAACAGAGATAATCCCGGAAAACCGATTTTTGTGACCTTCAATAACTTACGACGCAGACACGAGATTTTATGAGACTTTTGACACAACATTTACAATGCCAAATTAAAGGTGTACACAAGTTTCCATCTCTCATTCCGAGGTGAAACCCCTAATATGACTGGACTATATACATATTCGATGAATGAAATACTCTTGTAATACGGATGCCTGAATTTGCAATGGGCGTTTTCGAAAATTCATTGGTTTGATGCACCATCAATCACAATTTTACCCATAAGGTGCACCAATATGGTAAACTTCACCTACATTTATATTTTTAGCGGTGAATTTTCGAACGCATCTTCGGAAAAGAAATTTACAATATCAGCTGATCGAAATGTTACTGTTTGTCAACAAATTTCGAACATTCCATCAAAAGCTAACCTTCAGGTCCAAAAATCTCAGCCATCTCATGCTCAACATTCGCCTCCATGATTGCACATTAAATAAGGTTGTCATTGTCAACCACAAACAACCGAAAAATGTTATGGTGCACGTGGTGGAGATACATACTAGGTGAATTTTCGAACAGAGTGAAATAAAGTTTGAAACTTATGGTGAATTTACGAACAAGGTGATGAAAAGTGGTTGACATGGTTTACACCATGATGAATTTTCGAAAACGCCCAATGTTTCAAATTTAAAATAAATTCTTTATACTTCTATTTCTCATGACTTTTCTTTAGATAAACGTCTAAACTAAAGCCTAGTTTGCCATAATAACAATAAAATTCATTAAAAATACTTCATTTACGATTCACGTATTTCCCTTAATGTTTTTCTTATAAAGCAACAATGTATAGAAGAAAATAAGGCTATTTTTATTTGTTCATTTTCACGCTACATTTGGTTTGGTTTCAATTTACACAAGGTAAGTACATAATTCTCGAGCTTTTAAATTTCAAAATTACGCGAAGCGTGGTTTTTAGAGGTTAAATATGCCAATTACTTATTCTTGAAATTTACCCTGTTATAAACATATCGGTTTACTGAAGAAAACTATGAAATGCAAGCGCTTAAGGCTGCACATCTTAAGCCTTCTACACGTATGCATGGCATGTTCCTTTCCCCATAAATTAACAAAATTCTTATAATCACATGCAAGCTCTCATCGTGGAAAATATTTTGGGATTACATACTAATCTATTTTTAGAGTGTTAATCCGAAATCCAATATTGAGAAATTATCTTGCGCCGAATATGCAACTTGAAGTGTTTATCTTGATATTTTTTTTAGAGAGATTATGCAAATACGTGATATATGTATTTGTATCCTTAATATCAGATATTAATTATCGTTTGATATTTTATTATTACTCCTATATTTCACCAGTGCCGCCAAATAAATTTAATAATATCTAAAATAACACTCAATCTACATAAAGTTGATGTATATTTAACTATAAAACTACTTACATACTATGTACATATCTATATAATATTGGGGTTTGACTAAATATTTTACTTTGATGGCGTAACAATATTATTAAATTCTTTAAGAGTCTAAAACGAATTAAGTTTATTCAACAATTTTACTAACTAATGTAATTATAAAATTACAGTTTACAAAACTTATATTTTTCAAAAAGTGTAGTTTAAGAAAATGAATCGCTTGTAACAAAATTTCGAAGATATGTGACTATGATTAAACGTTTCTAAAATTTAAATCATGTTGAAGGATTCAAGAATAAATAATTACTTACGGTGCTGTCAAACTTATTTTAATTATAAATTTTAAGAGAAATTTAATATTAGGTTGTAACATAATAATCTGATAAAACGTTCTGGACATTTTTTACAAGTTCGAGAAAGTTCTGTGACTATGAGTATAAATACCCGTAAGCGCGCTCAGTTCATCAGTGCAATAATCGACAGCGCAGCGAGTAGCATTATGGAAAAATTCGATTTGAAAAGACGAGACATTCGCGTCCTTCTACTTTATGAGTTCCGTTTGAAGCATACAGCTAAGCAGGCGGCACAAAATATATGTCAATGTATGGGAGAAAATGCGGTCTCTTATCATACAGCAGAAGATTGGTTTCGACGTTTCTCGAATGGCGACTACAACCTTGAAGATAAACCTCACGAATGGCGGCCGGTTGAGGTTGACGTCGACTGACTAGCGCAGCTCATCGAGGAAGATCCAAGGAGGACTACTCGTCAACTTGAAGAAGAACTCGGATGCTCCCATACTACTATCGCTCGACATTTGAAAGTGATGGGTAAAGTGTACAGGCACTGTCAATGGGTACCCCACGAATTGACGGATGGTCAACGGATGATGCGAGTGGCGGTTTGTACGCAATTACTCACTTCACATCGTACTTTTGCTTGGCTTCGTAATTTGGTTACCGGGGATGTGAAGTGGATGCTTTATGTTAAAGATAACAATAAGCGACAATGGCTTAGCGCGGATCAAATAGTGAACGCTACTGTGATATGCTGGATAAGGTAGCCGTGAATCTTAAAGGAGAACAAGGCAATGTATACCTCCTCCACGACAATGCCCGCCCTCACACCGCTTCGATGACATGTAAAAAAATTATGGAGCTAGGCTGGATTTCCTTTTCCTTCTGACTACCACTTGTTCCGATCATTGCAGGCTCACATTAGCGGAAAATCTGTTGATGACCGAGATGCATTGGAACAGTGGTTGTCGGAATTTATTAACTCTCGTGAGCCCAAGTTTTACGAGAATGGAATAATGTCGCTTCCCCAACGTTGGTAGGAGATCATTGATAATGATGGACTATATGTTCAATAAAATGTTAAACTAAATTGTATAAAAATATCAAAATAAAGTTTCTTGAAAAATTATCAGATTATTATGTTACAACCTAATAATATATTCAAAAAGCATCATGCCGGTGTATCGGATTGCAGAAAGTGCGAATTAAATTAAATTGAGGTCATTTGCTACAGAGTTTGATTTACTTCTGGTTAAATTTACATTAGCTTAGATTGGAAAAATACTAAAAAGAAAACCAACAGACTAAGATAGGTTGATTTTTCACCCAGTGGAATTTTTTGAAATCATTTTAGAACCTCAATTTGTTTAAACAATATACAAGAAAGGGATTAGCAACACCGTCGAAAATTATTTGTGTTATTTAGGTCTACTTTTTAGAAGTTGATGATTGGAAAGCGATAAATTTTCTTAAACTTAGGCTTTAGTAATTATTATTTAAAATTTTAAAAAGGATGGAAATTAATGGTTTCTAATTAAAGGCTTTTGAACTCCAATATACACAAATTTATTTAGTTATTAATATTTGAAATGTGTCTTTCAATAAGTTAACTAAAGGAAGTCTAGATATACACAATATTATATAATTTCTAGTAACACATACATTTATACTTGTCAAACTAAAAACATTTGATGTTTTTTTTTAAAAATTTATTATAATTTATTGTTAAAGTACCTACGTGCGTTACATGTATGATATCGAATTGTTGTTATGATATTCTTCAAATATTGCAAAAACTCAAAAATATCGAAGTACCTAAGAATACTGTTAAAGTATGTTCTGTTTTAAATAAAGTGCCCTAAAATAGTTCGGCTTCTTCGAAATTTAGTATATATTTTCAAGAAATTTTAATTTCAAAATCACATCATATTATTTAAATTATTTTACTTTTTAGAGCACTTCTCTTTGTTTGATATTCATCTATACTGTTGCAATCTACACATATATGTATGGTTTTGAACATAGAAATGTATCATGAAAAAAAATGTTTTATGTAAAGTGTTTTAATAAAGTAGGTATGTTAAAAAGAATGTAGTAATATGTATAAAGAAACAATATGAAGAAATATATATATATTATAAAAAGTTATATAAACTGATAGGAATAAAAGAAATATTTTAAAAAGGATGTAAAAACTGTTATAATCTTTTTTTTTTTTTTTTTTTTTTTTTTTTTTTTTTTTTTTTTTATTATAGAAAAAGATAATTTACTTACTCAGTAGATTCGACTGTCGGTGTGGTCGGCATTATCATCAATATACAATTAACGAGAATTGTTGTAATTATAAAAAGTGAAAACAGTGGATGTACCAAAATATAAATAGCTACACGACGTATTGGATTGAACGGGTCGAGTAACCACATTGCTTTTGATGCAGAAAAACGAAAAATATCTTTGCCTTTGCTTACCACTACGAATGTCTGAAATTAAAAATAATAATAATAGTTATTTCATGAAATTACTTTCACTATTATTTAGATTTTGAATTATAAACACTTAAAATGTATATGATATGCGCGAAAGAGAATATTCGACCAGTTGTACCTTAAAGTTGAGATTATAAATTAAAGAAATTTTGACTACCGCAAAACAATCCACTTTGGCCCAGGATCTCTCATTATCTCTTGTGGTTTTTTCTAATATCAGTGATCAACTTTAATACTCTAATTGGAAAAAGAACAGAAAATAAAACATAATATCTTCGGCTATTGTATATAAAATCTCTTTTCTTTCCTGGTATACATATTTTAATGTCTAATCAACTTATTCTTTCTTTGTTGGCTATTATAAAATACAATCGCCGCATGTTTTTCTATTTGCTTATAACTCGAGAGCTGCCCATTCCAATTTTTATTCATTTTTTCATGTAAGTATGTTAATACAGTCCAGTCAGAAGAGACAAACAAATTGCCAAACCTTGAAAAAATTCCGATGGAGTTAAAAATGTATACAGACCTTTAAATAATCATTCTAAATGAAATGTCAGAAGTTCCCATTGATCCCGCCTGAGCTAAATATTTTATTTAAGGTATCAAATGTAAACTGATAAATATGATATTCCAAAAATATAACATTCATTCATGGATCGACAACTTTCTTGAACAAATTTCCAAAAATCTTGAATTGGTAGCAATAAAAATCTTAAAAAAATTCGAAGAGATATTGTTCAGAGGTTTGCATTGGACACTAACTAATATTTAATATTATATAATGTAGGTACATATTTCTGTAAGAAGACCATTTTTTTAAAGACATGAGCCTAAAAAAATTCAAGGTTTGGAGGCTTGTGAGTAACAAAAAAAACGAAAAGTACACAGAAATTGAACAAGACAGTTAAACAAATAAAAAAGTTGGTCCCAATAGAGTTTCCTTTTTTGCTCCACAACACCTAAAGAAAAGGAAAAAGTATTGCGACTGCTTTAAGTGCGTGTACATAGTTGTAGAAGGAATTATTTGAGAGCCCTAAAGTTTCTCAAGCAGTTCTGAAGAATTTCACTGAGAATATGAACAATACGAACTCTTGGCGCGTGAAATAACCAGACTTAATGCCTTCTAGGAAAAAAATATTTTCTCTCTCTTCAGGTGCAATTCTTTAGCACTTTCCGATGAATTTTTATACCAAAACAAAACACGGAGGCGGAATTTCTTAACAACAGTCCTTTAAAGCTCAGGGGCAGAAGGCTCCACGGGAAAGTGACCTTTTTGAGCGTCAGCTTCTTCGTCAGTGTCTCATTTTGCCACACGATGGCATCTTGTCCAACCGCACGTTAATAGAGGAAAATGTTCAGATTTTCGAGGAGCACCAACAACAATAACGATAACAATCCAAACTAGGGTTACCATAAGTCCCTATACACACGGTCGAACAATGTGCCCAAAAATACGTGGTTTTCCATACACTGGTCAAGAAATTGTTCAAACTGCATTCGTTTTGAAAATCCACTTAGTGTTTAAGAATTTGATGATTTGAATTGATTTTTTAATGCCATTCTTCAGATGCATTTATGATGTTCAGAAGAACAAATATTCAAATTGATTGCAATTTAAAAATATATAGTTATTTTAATACTAGACAGCAGAATATAATTGGAAAAGATAAAGCATATAATTAGTATAAAAAGAATAGTGTAATAAAACCACCTAGACTAGTTTCGTTGCGAATAAGCAAAACAAAGTTTATGATTATATTTAGTTATCGATGAGCAAAACATAAATAGTTTAATCAATTTATTGAGGCGGTTTCTGGAAAAAAAGGTCATAAGAGCTCATGTTTCCCTTTTTTTTTGTAAATTAATAGGCTCCGCGTATTCAAATCCAACAGAGTAATAGAAATTTTGAAGAACCTTTACTTTGTAATTTTTTTATGAAATATAAATAATACTAGTTTGCTAGAATTTTGCCCCGAACAACTGATAGTCTAGCCTTATAGGATTTTTTCCGCAGATTACGAATTCGAAAACGAAAATGTTTCATGACATCACGTTTTCAAAACAAGTAGGTTTAAAATTTGAGAAAACCCCGTTTTTATGAAATATATGAAAATTTCTTAAGAAATAATGGAATATTATGGAAAAATTGTCTCTCAAACAAACCTTGATAAAACTTATAAATAACTGATATTTTATATACAATATATAGTTAAGTATTTAAGCTTTCTTTTGAATTATGTCTCCAGCTCCTACAATTTCCCATTATTTTTTAACACTAGAACTACAATTGCTTGAATTAATTGTATTTTTTAAAGTTACCTCTTAAGATTTATTAAGGTCCAAAATTGTGACCTGTTTCCATTTATAAATTACTAATTTAGGTAATTGTTTACTTTCACGGTCACATGGTTTTTTAATGATATAAAATCGAAAAATCAACATTTTTACCATTTGTTTTTTTCAAATTGTTCGTTTTTGCGACGGATTTATAAAAAAAGTTCAAAATTCAGTTTGACAAAAAAAAACAAAAAAAACATGAAATCCACCTGGCTATAAATAAAAAAGTTATAACAAGTTAATCGTCAAAACACGCTTTTTTCAGCATTCAAAGCTAACAAATTAACAGAAATACCGATTTTTTCAAATGTTTGTATTTTTTTTCATAAATTCGCCGCGAAAAGGAACAATGTGAAAAAAAAACATATAAAATCCATACATTTTTCGATTTTTAGTTGGTAAAAACCAGGTTACCGTGAAAGTAAACAATTACCCTAATTTTAATGTGATAGAATATCACTTTAAAGGTGCTGAAAATCATCAAAATTACATTGCACGCCGGTAGCTTTAGTATTAAGAATATAACACAAGTGGCCAAAATACGGTTTTTTCCCTTTTAAACCCTAATTTTCTGGAAAATGGGATGTGATGGAACAAATTCATTTTCGGATTTGTCATATATGAAAAAATCCTATCAAAAACATCTGTCACCCATTCAGGGAGAGCGACAAGCATAAAAAATGCAGGCCAGTGTAATTTTTGTCAATTAAATAAATAATGGGTATTTCAGATCCCAAAGTGCAAGAACTCTTTTTCGAGCATGTTTGGTAACCCTAACCCCAGTGAGCTCCTCAGCCAAGGAGCCCCACGAAGCCCCAGCACAACGGAGGAGCGAGCGCCTCTGAAGAATCTTAAGGAGACTATATTTTGCTTGCCTGTGTTATCACGAGGTCAGGAGGGAGGTCAAAAGCTGCTTGCATGACTTCACCCTTGCGCCTTACTCGCCGACGGAGTGCGGTGGTAGAGACGGGCTTCGGCGGTAATTTCAAGCAGCACCCGGAGGTCCTCCGCCCCACACGGGGGCAAGGAGGCGCTCCGTGGGGCAGTACATTTTGTGTGGAGCCCAAGGAAAGCTCCCAGACCGCGACGAAAATTCGTATCGATCGAATTGCAGTGCTTTTGCGTACGCTTGGGTGTACTAAGGAAAATGCAGAGGACTAGGGCGCCGGGCAGGGACAGGACCACGAACATCAAAATCTTTAAGAGGGTGGTGGGTTCAGGGGGATCAAAACCGAGGAGTGGGATTTTATTTTTAAAGTTATTTTCAGGCCCGGTCTTTCGCTGCTTTGCCCAGTTTCCCGCAATAATTGCATGCAAGGCAGCAGTTCGGTCGCCCTTCCCCCCTTTTTTGCGGCTACTGGCAAGTGCCCCAGTTGCCTTGATCGATTATACGAAAGAAAGCTACTTTTTGCGTGGAGCTGTGGTATCTCCTTAAGGTTTATAGCTCCAATGTGACGCCGCTGTTCTGAGTGCAATCGTCACGTCGGAGTTTCTTCCGAAAAAGTTAGTGGCGTAAAAAAAACTTGACACAAAAAACCTTTTAACAAAAAATTAAACCGACAAAAAAAACAACTCCTAAACTAATGTAAGTAACTAATTTTGAGTGGGCGCCAAACAAATCGCTAAATGTCATTATTTATCGCTGGAGATGTCACGTAGCATTTTTATGTTATTTTATTTTGATTATTTCTTTAAAGTAATTTAATGACTTTTGTTGATTGTTTAGTTTAGGAGCTATTAAGACTAAAAAGATCTATTTTATTTTTCGCTTTTCAGTTTCATTTTTCGTCGGGTGAATTTTGTGTTAAAAAGTTTTTATTTTTTAATTTTTTGTGGCTAAAATCTACTAATTCTTCCGTCTTCATCATCAGATTAATACCAGATCTCCATTATGTTGTACTGTCATCATAACTACATATGTGTGCAAAGTTTGCACAGAATCAGTTCACAGATGAATGAAAAATCAATCATTCTCAATTTTTATCTACCCTTAGGTGGTGGGTGCACTGTAAAATATATCAAAAATGGGACTACTTTACGAGGACTAATTATATGGTATATATGTAGCTTCGCCACTTAAAGACTAACACGGCTGCACCATCGACTGAATTTATATATTATAAATAATAGATAAATATTATCTATAAAAATTGGTTCGGCCGTGGTGCAGCCGAGCTACGGCCATTGCTATTTGTACTCAAGTTCAGCCATCATACGGTAGAGCGTGGTATAATTTCATATTTTCCAAACACACTACGGACTCGGGAAACCCTAGAGAGTATAAAATACTTAAAATTGCTAACATTTTAAGATTGTACTAATTACTTAAAGTCCGAAAACCGAACTAATTGTCAATGATTTTCTAGCTAAGAATTTGTGTCATTCAAGTCTTCGGCACTACTTTCTATTCATCTAATTAAATCTTATGATGTTAGCATACTATATATTCTAAGTAGCAATGGTGAATTCCAAAGTGAAGGTTAGGTTTTGAAGAACTTTTTGATAGTATTCGCTTCCAAATAAGTCTGTATCCATATAATAACATTTAGAATTTGAAATATAAAACTTTGAACATTCAGCATTTTAATTTAAAATCAGCCATCCTAAACATTCATTTGTTCTTAGATTTTGGTAAAAAAAAAAAGGAACAAGCAACCATAATTTTGAATTTTCCATATTTGGCAGTCGAGTCAGCGATTCCAAAAACCCCCATGTACCCTCTCAGTCATCGACATCCGACCTGCCACAATGAGACGAAGAGAGAAGATGTAGGTAGCCAACGCTATATATGTACTTCTTTCTTTTTTGTATTGTAAGGATAGGATTCATTAGGGCGGAATCTGGAAATAAGGTTGGCCTCCAGAATTAATTCTTGTTTACATTTACATTGCGATCAAAATTTGTTCTGAATAATTTTAATTTACACTTCTTCATCAAAAAGCGTATTTATTCTTATTAATAACATTCCTCCAATTCGAAGATTTTCATTGATTAATGTCGTTTGTACTAATTTAAGTAATTACAAATCAAAACAATCATTTCAAATTACAGATCTCGTGAAAAGCTCTCAATTGTATAAAAGCCTTAATATAATGATTAGATTTGTGTGATTTGTTTATTTTTTATTTGCTGATGTACACCCATTAGAATTATTAGCCCTCCTCTTGTATTTTATTATTAGCTCTTACCTCCTACGACGCCCATCTTTCCGAACCGGACGGTTAAGCTCATGTCATTAACATTTTGTCATAAACATTGCGAAAATTAAAAATTGTATGAAAAAAGAATACTGAATGAATGAAATAATGTAGTTTGAAAATTTTTTTTATAAACAATAGATACTAAAAGCAAAAAATCAGAATATCAGCGTTGCTATTTTGAATTTCTAAATTTTGACCGAAAATAGAGAAACAGTGATCCCGGAAATCTCCTAATATAAAATTTCAATCGAATCAATAAATATAAATGACAAAAATATTTAGAGACGTAATTTTAAACTTTTTTTAATTTTAAATATTCTATTTTGATAAGGATGTGGACTATTGGACTTGCTAAAGTCTAACTTAAATCGTATAATAAAGAGCCTATCCTTTGATCTGTATTGATCTGTACACAGAAAATATTGGGTCGTCAAGTATGAAATTTGTAAAAAAAAAGGATAAGTTGGTTGATCACTTACAAATATAAGGAATTATTTTATTCATCAATGCCATTTGATGGGTCAGACTCAACGGTGACCTTTAGTTCGTCATTATTGGCCTTTGACTCTGGGTGACCGCGTTGTTCATTTGTGAGGTCAAAGTTACCTGTACGAAATTTGGCGAACCAATTTGAAATTGTTAGCTGCGTAGTAACACTAGAGCCAAATACATTATTAATGTTTCGCGCGGTCTGCAATGCCGTAGTTCCACGTCAGAAGTCATAATTCATGACAGTACGAATTTCCGACCAATCCATTATCAAAAAGAAATTATTTTTAAAAAAAGTAATATTTTTTAGAGCTTGGAATAATTTACTTCTACGGGCAACATGTGTAACTTCTTAATAATACACTGTCAATAAACAAGCTGTCAAAGTTTACAAAATTGTAAACTACAAGTTTCATCCTTGACGACCCAATATATGTGCACAAAAGTTCATTAGGGGTTTAGAAGTTACGGCCGACATGCTGCACCACGTCATACATTATTTTTTATTAGTAAGGTTAAATATAATACCACATGAAAGGAGCTCCACATATCTATCATGTTGTAAGTTATAAAATTAGCAAAAATTTGTCTATTTATAATTTTTTCTTATATATTTGTTTTGATTAGACCTTCGGGTCTCTTTAATTACTGAGGGTCTAGAGAAGAGGAACACTCTCCTGTCCGTTTCGTTGAGCCTGCACGTGGAACGATCGAAAAAACCCCCAAATTTCGTCTATAAGACGACGAATTCGGCAAAAGGGATTCAATTTATCACCGAGTAGGCGCGAATGGCGCTTGAAATATTTCCTACCCTGATTCGTGGGAACACCAAAAACGTACGCACACCTGCCGAAATTCAATCATCGCATGTAGTTGAGGATTAGTTACAGAAAGACACCCGTCCAAACAAAAAACCGAAGGCCGAACGTTGCGTATCCGTTCCGTACACCGTTCGGCACGTGCAGTATCATCTCACCTTCTTCTACCGAATCGAGGATTACGTCTTGGGCGTCCTCGTGCTGAGGATAATGACCTGGCCGAAATTACCACAAGAATAAAAGCAACCAAAGTGCCTACTGCCTGCCCGAGTAGAAGACTCACTTTTGCTTATTTCTTCCCACTGTGCTAATTTCACAGAAGGAGGCCACGATTCCGATTTGCAGACTTTCGGCTAATTTCGTGTGAATAATTTAGCAAGTTTTATCCTTTATTTTCTGGATATCATCAGCATTGTAATGCTTGATGCGATTGAACTTACTCCTGCACACAATAAAATTTGTGTTCTATTGAAAACAGAATTTTCGTAGAGGTTCCTTTTTGGTAGGCGACGTAGAATGGATCTATAATCTGATAAAGGATCGTTAATTGACATTTATCAGGACCCCTATTATGGTTGAGCAATCGTTTATACAGTCAAACCCTCATGAGTACACCACGGATAAGCACTCAATTTGTTTTATTGCACGACCGGTTGAAGGCGCAACCTTATCATGTATCTAGCAGACGATTTCCAACAGCCGAAAATCGTGCGATATCTTTTATGAAAACATTAAATCGTGTCATTTAATTAGCAATAGTGGGACGATAGCTACAAGTTATTAGTGCTACTAGGGCGTTTGACAGCGATTTAAATATGAAAACGATTATTTTTAGGAGTGCACTGTCTTATATGACATTGCCAACAGACACAGACTTCCAATGCCTGAATTACCCATTGAAGATTCAAAAAGAGAAGCATCAGCAGCTAGAAGTTGGTCGTTAGCAATGAAATAGAATAGTAGACAGATTATATATATTTTACTTACTATTTTTAAATATTATTAAGACGTGCGACCTAGCTTAGAAATCAAAATTTCCCTTACCGATTTTACTCTCTCTTATTCTGTCTACTAGTTTAAAAAATAATGGCTCTTTTATTTTAGGAAAGTACATATATTGTATGTTACTTTTACTTTTTTATCTATATCAAATTATTAATATCTTAGCCTAAGTAGGCGAAATATGGTTCCTACCATTGCCACGCTGTATCTAGTGGCGCTACTTCTACAGAAAAAAGGGAATTTCATAGAAAGTGGTAAACATTTTGCACTTACCAACAGATTGCTTACCTGTCGAGCCAGAACTGCGCAACTATTGCTATCTGCTAATTTTTACGTAATAAACCTGACGGTTTACTTTTGTAAGTTAAGTTTTAATACTTTTCGTGTATACAGGGTGTTCAGAGGTGGGATGAAAATATTGCAGGGGGTGAAAGGTCAGACCGAGACAAGAAAAAAATCGTATGGGGGGGGGGGCATCTCGCACCGTTCGGCAGTTACAGGGTGATTCGTAAATCAGGATTTTGCCTTATATGGGAACCGCTCTTGTATTTTTATCTTTTTTTCTACACATCGCAGCGGTCCCAAACCGATCTCAAAAAATTACTATTTCGAAGCCCTTTCCAAAACGGTCAACACCACTCCCCTATCCCCAACCCCTTGGCCACAATCACCCCTGGAAGTTGAAAAAATTAACTTTTATTTCACGATTTTTCACCTTTCGCCCCACTTTTCTCCGAAATTCATGTCATTAACATACCTACTTTTTATTTTTTTCAAGTTGCCTATCTAATTACCTTTCCAAAAAGGTGCAACATGCCCAGGTCTCTTTACAAATCCTTTGTTTATGAATTTTTGCAGTCAACTGATCAATTCAGCGCTTGCTTTTCTGAAGTAGAATTGTGCAGTCAAATGCAGAAATTGAATTCGAAAAGGTAAAACATTTTGGGTTAAAGATCCAAAATAGTATTTATAAATCCATAAAAATTTGTGTGCGATTTTAAACTAAATTGATAACTCTCTATCTTATTATTTTTATATAAAATTCTAAATACATATAAATTATACAGAGTTTATTAAAAAAATTGATTAATTACACCAAAAATGTTTACCGTGATTGACATCAAGATTTTAAAGTATTTATCTAACCTTTTTATAGTTTTCTTTTATAATAAATTCCTTGTTTGCTTTGGTGGATATTTCTAAGGGTCAATAATTTCAAAATAAAATAAACGGGTCAAGGAAACTACCTTCAAATAAAATTTTATTATTATTCTGGTAAATAGGTTTAAAAATTCTCATGAAGCCAATGATTTCTTTTATCTTATTTATACCGACAGTCAATTATAAATAACCATCATTCTAGTAATAAGTTTGTTAATTCGGTATTAATTTCTCAGTTAAATCTAACTAAGAAAAATGTAGAAAAACCCCAAATAGGAAATTAACTAATCAGGAAAGTATAGTAGACTGCATGTTTTTACGTACATATTGTTAAACTTCGCTTCCTACTCTATAGTACTTTCGTTTTATTGGGATTTAGCAGCTCTCTTTATTCAAATTAAAAAAGAAAATTATATTTATAGAATGTCTAGAACTAATTAGAATTAATTTTGGTGTTTTTCTCCTTGATTGCTCTTCGGCGTTAAGTAAACAAAACATCTTTATGCCGCCAAAAAATATATTTTGCCCAAAACTCCAAGAAAGCATTCACCCACGTCCCATATAATCGGTCTGTTTTTCGGTGGTAATTGAAAATCTCCCAAATTAATTTCCCTGTTTTCGTCTTACTAGTATATTGGAGGCTACACACGTCCATAGAGAAAGAAAATTACAAATTACGACACAGTCGGTAAAATTCAAGGCGAAGTGTTGTTTTCACTACGCACCAAATTAAATGGTGTCTGTCTCGGGCATTAGAACAAATGTGATGATTCTGGAATATGAAGGAGGCGGAACAGGAATTTATATACACACCCAGATATAAAACAAAACCATATAAGAAGTATTGTTGAAGGAGATATAACACAAAAAATGTTGACAACTGAAATCCGTGAAATATAAAAAAAAAACAAGGAAAGTGAAGATTTTTCCACTCTCTCGGGAAGGAACACTTTCGGGAGGATTTGTAAATATCCTGTCGCCTAGTATAAGAATATAACACGACCCTGTCCTAAATTTCTTAGTCCCGGATATGTGTTTCTGAAACGAATGTATCCTTATTAGTCGTGCTGACATGATTAATTTCACCACGTCTTGTGTAAGTTTTTGGGAAAAGAAACATAGGCTCCCCGGTGGAGCGATTTTTCCATCTTTAGGTAATCGAATTAAGTCCTATTGGAGCGCTGTAGGAGCTGAGATTTATTGGAGAAAGAAAAAATATATGTATGTATAAAAATGACAAGGGGGGTTACTCACCAGTTGATTCGAATAAAATGTATCAATATCCTCGAGAGGAGTGGAGGCCAATTCCGGCGGGAAGTTGCCTTGCAATCGAATAGGCAGGGGAACACCCTGTTCAAGAGTAGGATCCGGTTGTGGCCCTTCATCCTCGTCCTCGTCGTCATATCGAATCTGGGACAGGTTCGCAGACAATTTTCGATGGCACGTTCGCAGAAATTTGATGAAAGAAGAATAAGAGAAAATTTTTGAAATTAATTAAAAATGCTGAGAAGAATCCTGTAGCGGATGCGTTTTATATTGCTTAGTTTCCTAAAAAAAAAATATTTATTAATTTTTTTTTTTTTTTTTCTGAAGACTACTGTGAATGTCGCGATTCGAGAAAACAGAAAAAAGAATTTTAAAATGTGTGTCGATTTCTACTTTCGTTGTGGCTACCTATTGTATCTATTAAATCAGCTAGCTAGATGAGTATCTATTAGGGTGGGTCAATAGATTATATATATTTTTTTTTTTGAATAGTAAAAATATGTTGTCTTATAGTCCCAATTGAAGGCCTGTAAAATATTATTCAATTATTTTTAGTGTAACAGCCCGCGCATCGCGTATATTTGTTTAGCACGAAATTCTCTACATCGCTTTAATAACATTATTTTCAAAACTGAATGCAAATGAATGATTACACAGCCACACAAAAAAAGAATAGTGGTCTGTACTTTACATGCGATATATGGTTTTCGATGTATTTTCGCCCGCTGAGCACGAATCTGGAGTCTGAATTGAGTCATCACATTACAGTTAATTCCTAACCTCAAAAAACAGGTAAAAAGTAGCAAAAATCCGGATAAATGTACAAGGAAAAATACAGACATTTCATTTTTTTCATATCTAGATGTGTATTTTTATGTAAAAGAACCCCGTGAATCCAAATCCACCGTCAGAGTTGAGGTGGAACGTCATGTTTTTTTCCTAACCTCAAAAAATTGGGTCAGAAATATCGATTTCAACCGATTTACGCTAAATTCGGTGCGTAGGGGTTTTAGGGATCGCTGATCACGAATCAATTCTAACTCCAGATTCGTGCTCAGCGCGCGAAAATACATCGAAAACCATATATCGCATGTAAAGTACAGACCACTATTCTTTTTTTGTGTGGCTGTGTTATTAATCATTTAATTTTTTAATTTAATTTTTTTTTTCCGGTTTAATATATTTCGTTAATTCTACTTTCTATAAATTTTCTTTATTCCTGATTAGTATTTAATTGGATTGAGTATATGGATTTTGATTTAACTTTGGAGACATAAGTAACGAATATGTAAATATTGTTTGTTGGCAGCTTGTATTGTACTTCTTGAGATTATTTGTTATTTATTATGGTAGACACTGCGATCAAAAGGTCTTTTGTGTCGAAACTCTTTTAAAGTAAAAGACGTGCTGCTACCATAAGGAATGTCAGAAGATCTTTTATAGAAATGGACTTCGTTCCTAAAGTCCAAAAAACTCTTCACTGAAGATCTTTCTTCTCAACTTTTGGTAAATCAGGAAAAGCACGCAGGAATTGTGATTTAGTTTCATGGTATTTAAGATACAGAAGACATTCCATCTCATTAGTGAGTACCTTAGCCCAATTGGACAAGTGACATTTTGCCGTCACAAAATTCTTTTGAAAATTGTGTAAATATCTAAAGTTGAAGATGTTTCCAACTTGTTATTGTAAAAATCTTTGAAATTAACAAATTAATGTGATATATGATTTCTATTGTACTCATCGATGGTTGGTGACAAGCACGCATTTTTCGTACGAAATGAAAAATGAACAATTTTCTTTTAAGTTGCTTGTTTTGAGAATTCTTTCAGAACTACTTGCAGAAAATGATAAAAACCTCTTTAATTTAAGGAGTTCACACGAGACCGCCTAAAATATATGCTAATACGCAGAAAGAGAGAAATGTCACTTTTCGAAATGTCAAACTTAAATATATATGTATACGTATTTGGAAAGTACAAGCGATCAACATTTTTTTTTTTTTACGAATTCATTACTTATGGTATCTAATGAGCGTTGGTCCTACGAAAGCGTTCTATCCAAATACAAAAGAAGACATCATTAAGCCTTTGTTTTTGATAAACGAAACTTTAAATTCTATGCGCGGGCTGCGAAATTTCAGATCAAACGCCAAAAACATTTTTAACACTATTAGAAAGTGATTTAATGAGTTTCATTTTCTTCCTATACATTGGTGACCCACCCTGTTAATTAAAGCTTGGCGACAATCGCATTTCTACGTGTGTGTGTGTGTTCATTTTGATATTTTTGCTTGAAAACAAAACAAAAGGACTAAATTGTCGTGTAAATATAAATATTATGTGGCCGTGATATGCATCTTCTGAAAAGTGCCAATCATGAGAGAGTGTGCCCGTGTACCTCTGAGTGGTGATTAAAAACCATCTTCATCCGCAAGCGAAAAATATACCTGTGTCGTTCTAGATACAGGTGTAGAAAACAGGTGCCGCGTTCGGTGGGGAGAGGGAAATTATTTACCTACCATCTTTCTCTGTCTATAACCATAAAACAGAAAAATTTCGCTTAAGATCCTTCATTAAAAACTGTCAGAGCTTTATGAGGGCCTTGTAATTCCGGGAAATGAGCTCTCGCGGAAGGAAGCGGACTCCTCCTTCTCACTTGCCCACTTAAAATAAGTGCTTCAAATGAGTTTAATTTCTCGCGATTCCCGCCCGCATCTGATTTAAGCAATTTTAAAGTTATTTCTTCTATCGTTTTGCACTCCAGGTATTTCTGCACTTCATATGAGGAGGCTGCATATGGGCGATTATCCCAATCCTAGGCAAAAATCAGTCTCGCGAAAAATGAGATGTGATACATGAGTCCTACAGGAGGACTAAAGTGATTTGAATGAGTGCTCTCAATTATGTTTGATGTCTTTTTTTTGCGGCACCATAGGTTGATGGCTCAATAATTGAGCATAATTGAGCATATAATGTAATATTTCCGTTTGTAAAAGGTGGGTCATCGGCTGATTTCTTTTTAAAAATGTTATAGAAAAAACACTGTGCATTATTTTTCAAAATTTGTTGATTTATTAGAAATATAAAATCTTCCGATTAATTATGGAATATGATTTTATTTAAGGGGGTAGTCCAGTGAAAATTTTTTTTTTTTTATTTTTTTTTTTTTTTGCTTAAATCTACTCTACTACACCTCGAAAATACTCCCTTAAAATATCTAAGCAAAATATTGAATAGTTTTAAAGATACAGAGAGTTTTCGAGAGACGTGTAATCCGAGCGCTCGAAGGTCCCCTGGCGTGTTTCGGAGCAAGGAGGACTCTTGTATGTCTGTTTGCTCCGCCCATTTTTTTTCGGTTTATAACGGTCTAGGTCCTTCTGCTTTGTATTTAAGGTTAGTTATGTATAGAGCAGGCATTGCGTTATGTATGGAGCAGGCATCGCTGACTAAGATAAAATTAATTTTTTTTAGCTTTTTTCCGCAACAAAAACTTTAAACGCGTTTTTCTCAAAACTGCATTTTTTGACTCGGCGGACGTCAGATCTCAGAGTCTTTTGCTCCGATTGATCTAAAAATTTAGCTGTATATTTCTTGATTGTGTATCTATCGTCGGAACTAGAATTATTAAAATCCATTGTTTATTTACAAAGTTATAAACAAATTAAGCACCCGAAAAACACCCGAAAAATTCAAAATGCCGCCATTTTGTTGTTTTTTATTGAAAATTAATAATTCTAGTTCCGACGATAGCCAATGTTCTACAGATTAAAACCTCGTTTGAATTTTTTGTTTCAAATGAACCGTTGCAGAGATTCGACGTCCGCCAACAAAAAAAAATTTTTTTTGGAGCGGCCATTTTGTCAGGATGACTCATAAAAAAAAAGAAAAAAAATTTTTTTTTGTGTAGTTTAATAGTTGTACTATCATATGTAAAAAAGTTTTTTAATAAAAATTAATTGCTAATATGAAAAAAAAATCGTTGAAAAAACAGTTGTTTTCACTGGACTACCCCCTTAAACGGCTGCCCCGAATGGCTTGACAGTAGCCCATCCTGTCAACCAAATTTTGCAGCATATTTTCGATGACCCACTCTATATAATGTGGAGATTGAATTTTTTTTTTAAAGAAATCATTGTATACTTAATTTTTCGTTTGTTACATTAAAATTTCCTGACGTAAGTATACCTACATAATTAATGTTGAGTTGAACAATTACTTTGAATTTTGAGAAATATTCATACTTAGTGTTGTTAAAAAATATGTCACATTTCAAAACGAAGTGCACATATAAGAAACATTATAAAAGGAACAGTGTCTGGCTAAAGAAGAATACATAGGTACATATAACTTTTATCTTTATTAAAATATATTTATTTGACATGTTCTAGAATTTCCTTCAAAAGTGATTAAAGAAAGCAGTGAAGTGCAAGTGTGAGTTGTGCACCCAAGGTTCAGTGCCGTGAAAACCATCTTATTTACATAAGTGCAAAGAAAGTTTCTTAAAAACTATAAGATCTAGAACCTTAGATATAGTATTTCTATAAACTTTTGGTTTTGCTGATTTTAGCTTGGTATTAGTTTTTGATATAGAGGGGAAAACATATTTTTTAACAACATTTTCAAAAATATCCCCTGGAACTATCTTTCATTATAAAATTCTGAAAAAAAGGGTTTGGAATCGTTACAACTAGTTATTTGATCTTTAATGCCTATAGTCATTTATATAACAGCTCCTGCATTGTTCTAGCGAGATTAACCCATTTGGCGCCTCTGTACCTGTACAGCAAAAAAATTGAAGGTAGTTATCAAATTTTAAAATACGTTTGTTTTTTTCGCTGATATTAATAGTAGATCGATAGTGCATAGAAATAATAACGATTTAAGGGGAGGTTCTCATCTAGAACGTCAAAAAGTAGGTAAAGTTCGTGATTTTTTTGAAGGCAAATGACAAGACATAGGGAAATGATATTTGGCATTATCTTTTATTGTATATTTATCTGTACGAAAAAATTTTTTTATTAAAAAAAAAAACAAAATGGCGCCCGTTATTCAACTTCTCCGGAGGCATGTTTTTCGAAAATGGCCCAGCTGCGTACAATTTAGGGGTCGCAGATTGGTTTGAAATCAAATAATGATGACATTATTATAAACTAGACTAAATTTGTCTCAGAAAGAGTGGACGACTTTCAAAAAAAATTTAAAATTGACGGAATGGCGCGATTTTGAAATTTTAAGGCCGCTTTCGGCCGTTTTTTTTCATAGTTTATCACTTACAAAAAGGAGATAATGTTACAATTTTCAAAATGTGCTCCACTCTTTCTATGAAGAAAATTGTTTACTTTAATATGCACGAAACTAGAAGTTGATCGGTTGAACCGTTTTTGAGTTATCTTGTACGCAAATTTGAAAAATCTTGAAAAACAAAGTTCCGAGATAATCGTGATTGAACGGCACGGCACAGGCTGAGCGCCCCACTACGATCATGACACCGCCAGAATCAATGGGCTGTAGAATCCGTTCTAGTGCTCGGATCGACTAAATATTTTAAAGCAACATTCTAGACATATTAAACTTTAATAATATGAAATAAAAAAAAAATCGAAAATTTCAAGATTCTAGATGAGAACCTCCCCTTAAGCGGGTATATTCATAATAATTCCCGCTGAGAGCATTTTGACTCAGTAGGGAGAAGAATTATTTTTTTCTACTTTTTTTCTACTTTTCTGTTTATTTGATTTGCAAACAATGTTAAACTAAACGATTCGTATCACTGCTGGTTTTATTTTGGCGGTTAATGGGTTAATCAATATATAATCGTTATATTGATTAAATTTGTTAGAATTCTAGATCAATGTCAAGGGTTCCATTTATAGTAGTAATTACCTATTGCGCCATTATTACTCGAATGAAACCGCCCAATAATCAAAATTCAATCAATAAATGCCGCCCACTGTTCGCATCTATAAAAATAGAAATCTAAAATTCATTTTCCCCCACTTATTTCAAGGACACGGATCCATTTACTTCGTCCGGTACTCGACCGGTCTAAAAATCAATCAAACTCTCCAGCTGATCATTTAAAGGGTTCTGTAAATACCTTTAAAAAAAAAAAAAAAGCGACCTTCATCTGCGAATATCCTTCAAACAGAGGAAAAACATTTAAAAATCACTCAACGAGAGGAAATCTTGAATTGGTTCAAGACCGCAGACAGAAAGCCCCTTTTTTGCAGTCACTTTGGGACTAAAGTAAAATAAATAAAAGCCAATTAACCCCAAAAAAAAAATTCAGATTCATTTTAAAATCCAGCTTGTACATCGAGTTGGGAAAAAAAAAGTCCTGGAAAATTAATAAAATTTCCCGGCGGACGTGATTTAAGTAGGTAACCTGCCCAAAAACTGGACTTTAACCTGGTTAAGCCGTCTATTTGCCCAATTCGAAAGGGAACTGGAGGAAATTTGCATAGGACTTTCTCTGCCTTACACCCTGTCATGCCCGCAAATTGTGCAGAAATGAGGTTTCCGTGCTAACAAAAGGTAACACTGTGCTTGGCCCTTACAAAGGCACCACTGAAACAGCACTAGGAAATGAAGGTCCATCAAAACGAGCACAGAAACTAATAAAAAAAATGAAAAACCGGAATATAGGGTGGCACATCCAGTGGGTCACCCTTTAATCGGCCTCTGTTCAGTTTGCCCCCATTTGTAACATATAACATGGAGGGAAATTAGTTCACCTGATGGTGGAACACGTTCTATTGATTTCTGTGAAACGTGCATGTCCCCTGACCCATGTGGATTTTCAAAGGGCTTATGGCATACTATGGCTAGCCTCATGCATATCTAATAGCTGTCTGATTTTAGAACACTATCCCAGACACGAACTAATGTCTTTTTGCACCTGTACTGCATTAGACCATTAAAAAACAAAATTTATTGATATGCAGCAGGATAATCTGAGCCTATTGAGTTTTTGTGGGCTTCCTCTATCAACTTTTTTTCTCTTTCTTTCTCACAATATAGAGAATTGATAGAATTAACCGAACCATTAGCCAATTGTCGAATTTTTCAGTATAAAACGTATGATATTTTGATGATTTACCTTCTAATCTTCCCAGCCCATTAATCTTCGTAGCACCCCCTTTAATTCAGTTCAAACTGTATGGCACGAAAAAAAACATATATCAACATGCCATTAAATTTCAATAGAGCTTCCAATAAAAACGAACGACTCTGTTGTTCCCTGTCATCAATTTATTTTCGAACAAAAAAAAGACAGAGAAAAAATAAAATGAGAAGAATGTAGTCTCCTTCTCCCAACGGACCTGTTGGCATATAAAAAATTAATGTGACATTCGCCACCTTACATAAACAGGACGACATATGCTGGACTTGGAATAGTCTTTTCGATAGTTAGTTTCTTCAGCTTTTTTTTTTCGTGACTATCGACTTTTTTTCCGCTTTTGATTAAGTCTTGCGAGCTAAGCGTATACGTGACTCACGCGTTTCACTTTTTATTAAGATATTGGATGAGGAGACAAGCGGACATTTGGGTAATTTGATCGATTTTCTCATTATTTCGGCTCATGACATTATCACCTCAAAATTGGAAGAAACTACGACAATTTATCTATATCAAGTTACCAATGACAGATGAGGATTTAAGAGCGGAAATAAAGTGTCAATTTAACGACTATCATTTTGGAATGTTTTGTTTTACTACTCTTGTTCTATAATACACATTTCATAGGTTTATAGATTATCATATCAATAAAAAAGTTTCAATTAAAAGTCCCGTATTAGAAATCTTTTTTATATGTATAAAAATAGTAAAAAAAACTATGTTTAATGTTGTTTCCAACTGACTAAATATCTTTCCAATTATATTTCTTCGAAAAGTAGTCAATCACAAAGCCCAAAATAAATAAACCCTAATATATGTACTTTACATGACCTTTCTACATAAATTGATTAAAACAAATTAATCATGAAAAATAGAATTTGGGAGAGATTTTCGTAATACCAACAGTCGTTCGTGTAAATCCAATAATCCTAAATTAATTAGTTTATTCACGATAATCAGGGAGGGAATTGTGAGTTAACTTTTAATGAAATATAGTGTCGAACTTAATTGAACAATGTCACAGTAGGATTATTTGAAAATAAAAATGCTGTTTTTTAATCCTCCAAGTGACTAGGTATTTTTATGTCCAAATTTGTTTTTGAGAATTTTGCTCTATAAATAGATAATCGTTTGGTTTCCTTAATTTACGATTTAGGAATAAAACGACTTATTTATGCAAAGTAATTTAAACTAATAGTGTTTTTGGTGACAATGTACTTTTAGTTTATGTAGCACAATTTTAAAAATAGACAAAAAACCATAGGGTATTACAGAGCATGTTTTCCTAAATCGTAACACTTTATAGTACCAATTCAGAGGCTTCAAACCTATAACGAAAAAATCTATCTTGAAAAATTATTTATCAAATACCCAAATATCTTAATTATCTCAACAAAAAAAAAATCAAAAATATTTGCACTCATAAAGCTCGGGCAGTTTACTTTTACTTTATTTTTTTATTACAGAATAATCGATGATATGGTAAATAATTCACACTGTTAAAAATAATATTTACAATCTTGCGGCACAAAAGACATACCAAATCCATTTGAAGACATCTGAAAATCCTTTTTACGTAAATTGAATGTTTATAATGAAAATCATATTTTGTATGGATTTCAAACTTTCGAATTTACAAAGAATTTCGGATGGTATTTTTATTCATCAGATTATAATTAACCCTTCTTTCTTTTATATCCTGTATTTTTTAATTTTGTATAATTTTTTTTTATATCTATTTTAAAGAAAAACCTAACCAAAATTCACAATCAAAAAATATTTTTATTCGAATTTATGTGTACCCAGAGATTTACTAAATTGTTATTGTTTTATTTAAATATAGGTGTATAGTAGGTATATACGAATTTCCCACAGTATTTACTCTATTGGAATATTGTATAATAAGCATGTAATAGCCAAAGTGTGTACTCAATTGAATTAACAAAATTTTTGTGTTTGTGTAAACAAAAATATTTTTATTTTTAATATGGGAAGGTATTTTTTTTTTTTTTCAATAGTAGTTTAAATGTTGAAAGAGATAAAATTATGCTACGTAATTAGAGAGGATTTATAAGTTAATTGCTAAGAAAAGGAAGAATGCGCAACAAACAGCCATGCAAAACTAAGTTTATTTTCTAAAACTAAGCGCAGTACGTAATGCTGGTTTTTACAAATGGAAGCAGAGGAACACTATTTTTATTTTCTATATAAAAACACATTTCATTGCACACATCGTTTTCTATTACTAAAGTTTACGTGAAGTAAATTTGTAATTGTGAATTTTTTTTTTTTTTTTTTAAGTATTCAACTAAGACTAGAATGTGAATTTTCAATTACTATTTTATGGAAAAATATTCTCAATCACTCTGTTAAATCTAATTTTGTGTGGCGTTGAATAATGATTGATGAGACAATTTTGAGGGCTATAAAATGATAAAATGTGAAATGGAATCAAGTTTGTATTGGATTCTATTATTTTCTATTGAATTTGCATATAGGAGTTGATTTGACTATTAATTTTTTCGGAGTATTGTAGTAATTGTTGTTATTTTAAAGGACGAGGTAAACTGACTTTCAGGCTTGAAATTTGCTTTGAACAAGATAGCGTAATATACTACGCATACGTGAAATCTCCCACAAAATGGCATTAATTGTCCCCTTACACGGTGGGCCATCTAACGTTTGGAATTGGAACTATAGGTTATTTTGAGGTTGGAAGGTTTGATGACATTTCCGATGTGGCACAAAGTTAGTTTTATGTTTGACATTTATGAAATGGGTCTCTTTTCGCTTGAACAAAGTTGGGAAATATTAAAAACCTATTTCCAAAATGGTGAGTCTTCTACTCAAACCGTAAGAAATTTAGGGAAAAAATTAGATAAAAAGGATGTGCCAAAAACGCAGTTTGTGGATCAATTTGTGAAGCGAGTTCGTGAAACTGGATCGTTGTTGGATAAAACAACCCGTGTACGTACTCGTCCAATGCGCTCAACCGAAAACATCGCTGCTGTTGCTCAGAGTGTGCATGAACAACCATCAACATCAACTCGTCATCGTTCTCAAGAATTGAACATTTCACGCACTTCTTTGAGAAGAATTTTGTATAAAGATCTCTGTATGAATGCGTACAGTTAGTGCAAGAGTTGAAGCCGAATGACCATCCGATGCGTTTTCGGTTTGATTGGACGAATTGATCGGTTTGATTGATCGAAGATGGGCATTTTTACCGAAAAATCATCTTTTCAGATGAAGCTAATTTCCACCTCGGAGGATATGTCAATAAACAAAATTGTCGTATCTGGGGCTTAGAAAATCCACACGTTATCGTGGAGAAACCAATGCATCCACAACGAGTGACTGTCTGGTGCGGATTTTGGTCTGGCGGCATTATTGGGCCATTTTTCTTCGAAAATGAGCAAGGAAACGCTACCGCGCCATGCTAAGCGATTTTTTGTTTCCCAAAATTGAAGAGTATGACATAGACATTTGGTTTCAACAGGACGGCGCAATGTGCCACACAGCCAACGTAACAATCGATCTTTTGCGCACTGTTTTCGGAAATTGCATAATCACCCGAAATGCTGATATCAATTGGCCAATTTTCTGGAAAGAATTACAGTTCCAGAACTAATCTTAGATTGCTGTTTGACTTTCTTGATATACCAGATCCGTAAGATTAAAAACCTTAAAAGTTTTAGATTTTTCTAGAAAAATTAATCTATAAAAAACTTTTCCATCGCCACATCCGTAGCCAATCGAATTATATGGGATTTATTGAAAATAAACCAAATAAATCGTTCAACCAAAGGAGCCATCTGCCCGAAAAAGGTAACACCCATTGTAAAAAGTAGCAGAAATTGTAAAGCATTTCGGAACGTACAAATATTTGTTGAACTTGGTGTCAATATTCAATATTACGTTGGCCACACCTAAAAATTGCTCGGAGCAACCATCGAAGATATTAAAAGCAAATGATGGAAACTTAGGAGCGTTTAATTCATCAGAAGTATTAAGTTAATGAACAATTTTCCCTTTTATTTAAAAAACTAGAACAGTTGCAAAAGTACTATATAAAACAGGTGAATAGTTGCGTAAATTAGCTGTAACCAATTTCCATTTCAGCCCTTCCTAAAGCGAAACTTCTCTTATCATCATTAGAGATATAGCGACAAAGGACGTTAATCCTGAATTTATTCGGCTACTAGTCTATTTCTAATTGTACGCAATATTCCAGTGTCCTTACTTTCTGGTAATAAATTAAAAAGTGAGCCACCAGAAAAGGGCTAATTGGATGAATATAGTAGAAGTAGAGGTGATTAAAACCGCGACACACCTGTTAGTATTCAGCCCCAGAAGAAATTAATTAAAATGGAGCATACATTTACGCAAATAAGTTTACATACAGCTCCCAGAAATATGAGGACATTGTAAAAACTGATAAAAAAAAATGTGCTTATTTCCCATTGGGTGTAAGTATGTAGCAGTGAACTCAATTCCATTCGGATTGCCAAACCTAAACTGTATAAGGACTCTTGGGAGCGTGTTGTACCTGCCTGGCGGACCAAAACTTGACTTTCTTATTAATTAAAAAAATATTCCCTCCTCTATTTGTGATTATCAAGGGATTAACCTTCCTTTTGTAGTTCCTTACACTGGAGAGTGATTAAGAATATTTTTCACTTTGTACGAATAAGCGTTATGCTTGTGGTTGTATTCGACACTGGTGATTGTCGTTTACTCTATTTTTTTTTTTTTTTTTGGTTTTTGTTTTAAGTTTTCTATTCTAGTTCACTATATGACCTATATGCAAGTAAAAGCAATGACGAAGCTGTTGATTATGGATTGTGTCGCAAAATTTAAAAAGCGCGACGTCTAATTTTTGCATAATATAAAATTTCTAATTAAAATTAAAAAAAAATTGAAATTAACATAAGTAAAATATAGAACGAAAAAAAAAAATAAAAAATAAACAAATTTTGAAAGTAGCCCAACTTAATTTCCTTGCAAACTAAGAAAATTACTTTTCAACAAAAAAAAAAAAAATTATAAATAAAATATATAGTGAAATTAAAATGCACGCGATTTTTGCAGTAATGCAATGAATGGATGATTTTTGAAAATCTTCAGAAACTCATTGCATGAAATAAACGCTCATCTATTTGACAGTTGACATTATGATGAAAATTGTTTCGATAAAAACGTAAATATATATATATGAAAATCGAATGTTCCACATGTGTGGAACCCGAATGATTTAGTGGAAAAAAAACCATAAAATTCGTATATATGGTTGTAAAATTAATGAAAACAATAATTAAAAGATAAATTAAAAATTAAATAAAAAATTAAATGAAATCTTACTTCTTTTTGCTTTTTCTTGCGACCATATTGCGGCTGAAATGTCAAAATAGGTCCGTTATAGATTTTTCATCAAACATATTTTTCACAATTAAAAGATTATTTTGTTTTTTTTTGTTGATTCTTGATGAGTAATAACACGATACAGGGTGATTAATCACTTAAGCGATAGGGTGACAAATGGTAATGTGGATGGTGTTTTATAGATATTGTATTTCTTTATTTATCGCCTTTTCTACAGTTAGTTATTTATTCAGATCATTTTTAATATTCATTTGTTTTATAAATTTTAAACATCTCATTTAATGTAATTGTTTATTGAAATTTTTTAAGTATTTAGACTATGAAAAATCTGTTTAGCTGTTTATATAAATCATTTTATAAAATTATTATTAACAAACAAAAATTATCTTAAGACTATCCAATTAAGATAAAATGCGGCATATTCTTCTATTCTGACACATTAATCAATCAGTCAATTGAAAAAGATAATGAAAGAAGTCCCAGAAAAATTTCATGGATGATTTAGAGGCATATATGATGCGTTGTTAGATTTTGGATAAATTGTTCAACATTTTCTAATTTTAATTTGAACAATCTATAAGATGATTATATTTTTCTTAAATACTAATTTTGTAATGTTAACATAAAGATTGATGTTGTCAAAATTCCAAAAATTTTCAAAATTAAAAACTTTGTGAAGCTTTAAAGCCACATAAATGGTTTTACGTTATTCGATTTTTATTTTCCAGTAAGCATCCATCCTAAAGAAATATATATTATCTAAAATCTTAAAGGATATTATACAGTCGTATTCCAACTGTCATTTAATTAAGTATAGGGTACTTATAATAAAATCGAATTCTGATAAAAGCTGAAATAAAATTGTTGAAAACCTCTGTGCCATAAGAGCCTAATTTTATTGGCAAAAATTAGCAGTCATCCGAAATTCTATGGAAATGATTATATCCACTACAGTAATAAATTAATGTACTTAATTGAGTTTTTTTAGCAAAGATCTATTTATTATTTTACGCAATGACATTTTCTCGGCACATTTCCGTAAAAGCTCCTTTCCTCATGGCAAAATTAATTATCATTCATTATCTACTGAATGTATAATACTTATCCTTATACGGAAATAAGATAAATATTAGAAGAGATGCGGAAACAGGAAAGTATACGTGCTCACGTATCCTGGCGACGACTCTGAGAAGTGTTGTTGTATAATGTATACAAATTATATATATTAAATCACACCAGATGTCATCGTGTTTTCCGTCCTTTGCATCTTACATTGACTTCTTAATTTATATGCTTTCCGTAGAGTATAAATTATAAAATCCAGCAAAGCTAAAATGTTACAACCCTTCTTGAGGATTACACATGCCCACAGGGATAGAAAAATTAAAAGCATTGAATTGAGATAAGAATTCCTTAAGGTGGTATTTAAAGAAAATAAGATATGCCGCAATAACATTTCGATATTATGTATCGAATAGTTTAAATAGGAGAGCTTTATTAAAGTCGGCTTTGTGTTTATTTCAGAAGAATGAAGAAACATAATGAGATTTGTGATCCCAGAACGCAGAAATTACCATACATATTTGAGGTGTTATTAGATCTCTTCTTCATACATATGCAATGGCAATTGTCTTTTATTAAGTAAACTAAGCTAAATTAACAACATACTAGACAAAAATGAGACATAATCTGGTTACAAGGACTATTTTAGCTATATTTTACTATGTTAATTCAAAAATTAATCTTTCGTTTTAAAACAAATTATATTTTGGACTTAAATTTCTTCCGTAGTCTCTTAAGATAATTTGTCTACTTCTACTCTTTTAAAAACGGAGATGTTTAAGATTTATAAAATTAATTTGCAATTATAGTACTGCGTTATTTTTATTCTGTTAGAACTTAATAAAATAAGGTTAAAAAAGGTATTAGACAAAATTCAGTAATTATTAAAGAAAAATCAGTATTTTACTCATACTTCCCTTAATGCAAAACATTTTTTTTGGAGCAACAGCAAAAATTTCTCAAAAAAATTGTAAAGTGGTTAAAAAATAAACCCTATTTTGTTTTTTTAAATTTCACCTGATTAAGTTTACTAATTTGACTAGTTTGCATCAAAGGAGATATGAAAGTTCCTGAAATAAAATTTTTAAAATATAAATAATTCTATTTACATAACACATTTCAACAAAATTTAAAAAAAAGTATACAAAAAAACATATAACAAATTCCATCAAAGGTAACCTGAAATTATTATATATATTATATATATTATAAATTAGATATATATTTTTTATATTTTACATAAAACATAAAAACAACCTTAAACTAAAAAAAAGGAACTTAAAAAATGAAAATAATAAGTTATAAAATGTACAATAGATAGTTTACTTTACACAACACACACATTTAAACAGGTATATATGTGGTACATAGACATATATGTGGATACGGCATATAAATAGACATCTAACAACATATACACATATATATTTCACGAATAGTACGATAAAACGTTGATTGGATGTATTACTCCATAAAAAGCAGTAAACTAAACAGAAACAGACACCTTTGGTTATTATAAAGAAGGAGGCAATCAAGGTGAAAAAAATGAAATAAATTAAAAATATTATGTATTTTCAAACAGGAAAAGAGCGACAAATGCTTTTCAGTTTGGTTAAATAGATCAAGCCAAAAAACTGCAAAAATCAATTAATTTTGAAAAAAGTCAGTTATCCTCTCTTCTGGCATTTAATTGAAGTGAGGAAGCGTATAAAAAATTTACATTTGCAGAAAATCTTACTTTCATACACACTTTTTAGTATTCTTTTTTTTTTTTTTTTTGGCAAAATCCCAGGTGAGTTAGTCTTTCATTATCTAAATTTACAGACAAACTTGGGATAAACAAATAGTTATATGTTACTGGGGAGAGTTATGGGTGTTTACACAAAGCACAAACTTCCAAGTGAGGGCGAAAACCCTTTCTGTAGACGCAAGGAATTGAGATAAATTGCTTGTGGGGCTAGGGAAAACTTTTTTTCGGAAAAAAGAACCAAGATAGGGAAATCTAATTTCTATAAAAACATTCAGAATATATTTTAAAGCAATTGTTATTTTATTTGACTTTACAATGTATAATCATAAAAAACGAAAGAAAGTAAAAGTTTAAAATTAAATGAAAAGAGTAAAATTCTTGCCATACATTCATCTCATATTTATTTTGACCTTTTAAAGGTTAATCTGATGGTACACCATCTGCAATGCATCATCGATAATGTGTCATTTATTACATAAAATGCAAATTGCCATTATGCTGCGCTTTTGATAAATTATCGAAAATTAATATGGGAAACAAGTAAACACGTCGAAACACACAGGAGGGGTGGATGTAAATTGAAAATGCGATAAACCTAAAAAATGGAAACCTGAATCGAATAACTGAATTTGGAGCTATTTGTACACTCATTTTGTTTTGGGATGATTGGCCTTTATCGCTTTTGGGATAACCTACTGACCAAATATGTCCCTTTCTGAAAAGGGCCATTACATGTGTGTACGTACATATTGAAAGGTGTAATGAGATGGTACTTGTTACACAAAATTGGTTAATTGGCGAGTTGCGGCCACATGCAATGCGAATCAATAATGTTTTCATCATTTTCATGGGGATCAAGGGTTTGGGTGTGTTGTATGGAATGGATTGAATGGAACTTGAATTATCCAATATCATGCTGAGGTGGTGGGTGGACATGTTGCCCTCAATTTATTATATTTAAATATCCATTCAATCATAATTGAACAGTATGTGGACTGAAATGATTGCTTATTTAACTTAGACAACAATTGACTCCAAATGACATATTTTGGGTCCAAAGTTCAGGGCGTATAATCCCAAATTATGCAAAGTGGTTTGGAAAGTAAAGGTTATAGGGTATATAAAATTGTACATAAATGCTTGAATTACCAAAACGACGTATGTTACAACTTTTTTGTCGAAATTGGTGAAAGGTGTCCAAAAAAACATCCACAAACTTATAGAGAACAGTCTACTATGTCACAAGCAGTGTGTGTGTGTGTTCTTACAATTTGTAAGTAATAAATGACTCATTATTATTAAAACTTGACAATTTCAATTATAGGCGAAAGATGTATTTTTTTTTTTTTTTTTTTTTTTTTAATAAACAAAAGTAAAAAAATAAAACAACTAAAACAACAGACCTATAGTATGTGATCCTAATACGAATTTCTTACGAATAAGTACAAGGACAAGAGATCACTTAAATTGTTAATGAAATTATCTGTCAAAACAAAGGAGTTTTGTTTTAAATATATGTGTGTGCATAAAGCAATTTTGTACTAATTCATACACATTGCTGTAATTTCCTTTATTATATCAAAAAAGTTTGTTACGGATATTTTTAATAAAAATTTATCTCAATTATTCCAATGAACAAAAAGTTTATAACGTAAAATTCACACTACGAACACATTTGTGGTTAAAATGTCGAACACAATAAACGAACAAAGTTTCTTTAACACAATATAAAATCATATTACAAAAATTCTTCATAAGATAAAATCAAAAAAAATATTACGTGTAACAAAACCCTTTCAGAATTTGACGAAAAACTTTACATTTAACATTTGTTTTTTTTTATTATATTTTTAGGGTTTGTTTTCTGAAAATTATTAGAATAAAAAAGAGATAGAGACAGTGGTGAGGCAGAATTAGTTATATTTTGAAAAGAAATAATTATTATTTTTGTCCTTTTTTTTTTCTTTTAATTAATTAATTAAAGTCAATTTTTGATGTTGAAAAAAAGAAGAAGAATGGGTTTGTGATCTTACCACCTCTCCCTCGGCTCTCTTTCTTTCCAGCTCTTTTTGTTTGGCATGTTCTTCAGCAATTCGGGCTTCTATAGCCACCAATGATTCGCGGGTAAAGGGACGGAACAAACTGCGTTCTTCCTCAGATATCGAGTCGGAGTCTTCTGTCATTGTCTATACGGCCAACGATGAGAGCCTCAGATTTCCAAGGCCTGAAAATATAAAAATATAGGAATGACGTCATTATAACATTACAATTTTTTTCAATTTTTTAGTTTTAGTTTTTTTTAAATTAGTTTTGATCGGAATCCAATTTTCCATATATCTTGATTCCGATCAGTATGAACGATGTGATCTGAATCGAATTTGATCACATTTTAATTCTCAAATCAGTTATCACATACGTAAGTGTACGACAACCAAGGTGTACCGAAATCGACTCGTACCCACATGACTGATATGTATTTTTTGAAAACAATTATTATTACATTTTATTTAAAATACAGAAAGAAAGAGTAATATTTGTGGAAAAATTGGTATAATTATTTTCTTGTACCTCAATTTAACTAAAATATTAAAATTTGCATAATTTCACTATAAATATTATTCTTACACTGAAAAAAATATGATTCAACAATGAGAGCTGGTTATTTCAACTGGTACGAATTTTCTTTTTCTCTTCAACTGGTTGAACTCAACAAAGCCACTTTAAAAAAAAAAATTTTAGAAAAATCTAAAACAATTATGGAAAAACTTTTTTTTGCACATTACTGTGTATATATAACTTGAAGAACATAAAAAAATTTGTTTTAACCACTTTTAAAAACTTTGTGAAGCCCCTAATATTTTGTATAACAAATCGAATGCTTTTTGGTTTTTCAAATTCGATGATTAGAGCCTGAGAAATCTGTCCTACGAGTTAAGAAAACGTAGTTTCGAGAAAAACACGATTAAAGTTGTTATTAGATACTTTTAAGGTACTACAGGGTGTCCAATACGAAATTGCGAAAACTAATGGGTCACAATTTTTTAACAAAATGGAGAGATCGGTAAAATGTAAATACTTTTTAATAAAGGAAAGTCGTCATTTTTATTTCATGTCCATTTTATTATAAAAAAATTAAATCTATTTAATACAAAACAATTAATTGAAAAATATAGTGAAAAACGTTAGTTACTAATGATATATATTTTCGATATTTTAACCATCTAATTTGCCACAAATATCCATATGCTTTCTAAAACTATTAAAGACATGTTCTAACGTTTCATTTGAAATGCCATTGACGATCTTCCCAATGTCTTTAATAAAATCAACTGTTTTTTGGTTATTTTCATAGCAGAGACCTTTAGTGTAGCCCCATAAAAATAAATCAAATCGAATGAGATCTGACGAGTAATGTGGCTATTCTATTCCTTTTCTCCTAGCAAAGCGTGGGTACCCTAGGCCAATAACTCGATCGCCATAAAATTTATTGATGATACTTCTTGTGTGCGATGAGGTGGTGCTCCGTCTTGAATAAAAAAAAAAAGATTTAACGCGGCTCCTCTTTTTCGCATGAGAAAGGATTTGGTCTCTAACATCCCTTTGTACTTCTCTCCGGCGACAGAAGATTCAAAGAAATGCAGGTAGATACCTTTTATATAGATGGTTCACATTTCACAAATATATATTATTAATAATTCACGTTTTTCACTATATTAAATTAAATTAATGGTTTGTATTAAATATATTTAATTTTTTTATAATAAAATGGACATGAAATAAAAATTACGACTTTCCTTTATTAAAAAGTATTTACATTTTACCGATCTTTCCATTTGTTAAAAAATTGTGACCCATTTGTTTTCGCACATTCCTATTGGACACCCTGTATATCGTGTAAAAACAAGGCCATGTTGTAGGATACCGTGCTGTGGAAGGGTTACATTTGGTAGGCTGGCATAGAAAGAAAAAAATAACATGCCATGTCCTCTTACAAGAACTTTTCAGCGATTTCTATCCGATCAACTTTGTCTGTAACTTCTATTGGAAAACAATACCATAATGTGAATATACTTGAAACTTAAAAGTTTCCTTCAAGTTGAACCATATGAATAGTCTGATTATTTTTAGACTTTGTGGTTTAACTCATTTCGAAACATTTATTTGGTTAATGTAATAATTTTATTACTAAAATTTATATTTGCAATACACACAAATAAAAAGTAAAATTATAGTATTCTACTACATAATTATACTTCAATAAATTCACTTCATTCCATCATGTGAATATATTTTATTGTAATCACGTTACATTTGTACCATTTATTTAGTACACTATGGAAAGTGTAACGAATTCTTTAGAATGATTGCCTACCTTTAAGTCTACAATAAAACGAAATTCTTCCCAAAGAAACCAGAAAAGTTTTTCTCCCTTATGTTTTATGTACAATGGCTTCACAACACTTATAACCCACTTTTAAAATTTTCCTTTGAACTTGAACTAGTTAAAAGCGTCTACTTAAACACTTTACGTTATTTAATGTCCCCGGCGGGATTTAACTACTTCGTATACTTTCGAAAATCTTTAATTACAATGAGAACTTACACGGCTTCAATTCTAGTCAATAAATTTTACAATACGATTGAAAAATATCTCCACGCGATATTCCCGGAATTTACACAAAATCTGTCGAAATGTTCGGGCAGACGCAATCAGTATGAATGATCTGTGAACTCTTATATAAAAATTATAATCGCAAACATATATATTGGCTTCGAACTAATTACATTTCAAATCAACAAATACTGCTTTAAAAAAAAAACGTTGTTTGTAAATATGAGAATTATTATTTTATTATTATCAAGCTCACTTACTTTCGGAGACGATCTTTTTTTTGCGTATTTGTAGTAAATAACTAAATAAAATTTCGCTTTCAAGTTCAGTTAACTGAAGCGATAATGAATGAAGATATGAATTTTTTTGATTCGGTTCAGAACTTCATGTACTAGGAAATTTATCAATATATTGATTAAGTTGCTTTGTTTTGTTTTGAGCACTGGTAAAGTGCGCTATTTGTAACGTTGATAGTTTCTTTATTTGTTGTAATTGTATAAGACATAAGTTCTATGAAAGTGTAAACATTTAACCCATTCCAAGCCCAAGCCTTAGGTTTTTGTAGCCCAATTGTTATAATATAATATAATTTTTTTAAAGTTTTAACGACACATTTCTTTAGCTTTTGTACTATTTAATAATTTGTCATTGTGGACAATTCATATTACTGAATTAACGAAATGTCTTCCGCTTAATCCAAAAAAGCTATTCCTTCTTGTTTAACATAAAAGTTTCTTTGTCTCCAAGTTTAAGATTATCTGTTCTTACAATTAATTTTTTATTCTGTAAATTCCTGACTGCCTGTTTACCGATCTTCGCCAATTAAAAAAAAAAAGGAAAAAGATCGGTCAAGTGCAAGCAGGCACTGAATATTTTGTACATTAAGGGGAGGTTCTCATCTAGAACGTCAAAAAGTAGGTAAAGTTCGTGATTTTTTTGAAGGCAAATGACAAGACATAGGGAAATGATATTTGGCATTATCTTTTATTGTATATTTATCTGTACGAAAAAATTTTTTTATTAAAAAAAAAAACAAAATGGCGCCCGTTATTCAACTTCTCCGGAGGCATGTTTTTCGAAAGTTGCCCAGCTGCGTACAATTTAGGGGTCGCAGATTGGTCTGAAATCAAATAATGATGACATTATTATAAACTAGAATAAATTTGTCTCAGAAAGAGTGGACGACTTTCAAAAAAAATTTAAAATTGACGGAATGGCGCGATTTTGAAATTTTAAGGCCGTTTTCGGCCGTTTTTTTTCATAGTTTATCACTTACAAAAAGGAGATAATGTTACAATTTTCAAAATGTGCTCCACTCTTTCTATGAAGAAAATTGTTTACTTTAATATGCACGAAACTAGAAGTTGATCGGTTGAACCGTTTTTGAGTTATCTTGTACGCAAATTTGAAAAATCTTGAAAAACAAAGTTCCGAGATAATCGTGATTGAACGGCACGGCACAGGCTGAGCGCCCCGCTACGATCATGACACCGTCACAATCAATGGGCTGTAGAATCCGTTCTAGTGCTCGGATCAACTAAATATTTTAAAGCAACATTCTAGACATATTAAACTTTAATAATATGAAATAAAAAAAAAATCGAAAATTTCAAGATTCTAGATGAGAACCTCCCCTTAACGAATTATTAATTTAAAAAAACCAAGCTACCCAAAAAAAAGAAATATTTGAAGAAGGACTCAGCTATTTTAGGTCTATAAATAATACTTGCATAATGCCTTAGATAATGTGATGGTGATCATTTTTTCCAATATACTATAGACCTCATCACCAAAATGTGTAATTTGTTCTAGTTTTTCTGACTTTAATAAAATGAAAAAATCTTAAGAGGTTTGCATTAAAACTGGGATTTGAACGCAAGTAAGTCTTCATTGGATACTCAACACGATGATTTAAAAAAAAAAATATATTGGTCCGAGCACCACCAAAAATTACTCCCTGAAATCACAATTTCAAATTATCGTATTTTACGAGTTACGAGTATTTCTATAACTATGTCATATTTAAGGGGGTATCCCACTCTAGAGGCCCTTGAATTGAACGTTTTTTTCAGGGAGTTGAACAAGAAAATACAAAACATTTAGAGTTAAACATAATAATCCTCTTATTATATTCATTAATATTTTGAGAAAAAAAAATTGTTATTGAGTGGTTGGGTCAGGGCACGCCTGCTACTGGGACTCATAACTTAGGAACGGTGTGCACGATAACAGCCAAACAAATAATGTGAAAATTATGAGATTGCACATTAGTACTCTTTATATATGTGTGGCTTTGGCATGAGTCTGGCTGTTTGAAAAAAAAAATTTTTATTCACTTTTTTAATTTTTTCTACTATAAGTTTTATTTTTTAGTTGATTTTTTACTAATAAAATATGGGATACAAGCTATGTAAATGTAAAAATGCCTGATTTGCTCCACTTAGGTCATAGAAACAAAGCTAACACAGCTTGTACCAAAATCTGAAATTTTTCAGATGAATGGTTTTCTCAGAATGCTGCACACCATTCATCAAGATGGTGTTTTGAGAAAAACGGCATTTAAGTTAAAGTTAAGAGTGGTGGAGAGCGCGCAGCTGCGCACGGAATCGCCTATAGCCGCGCGACCTTTTCAAATGTCGCAGCAAGAGATAGCTTAAACGATTCAGGAAAGAACACAGAATTTTTCAAAACTAAAAAAAAAATGCATTTGTTGAACGTTCTAGAGTGGGATACCCCCTTAAACTTTCTATAAAAAAGGGTTTCTTATTAAAATGTGGATGAAAGGTGATTCCATAAGAGTTCCGTTTTTTTGGAATTTTACGGAAAAATGTTCTCTACCTTTTATATATATGTATGTATTTCAAAAAGTAGGTTAGGTTTTCATTTTTTATTCCAATTTTTTAATTTAAAAAAAATTTATTTATTTAATATATTTTTATGAAAATATGTGCAACTGTTCGACATATTCAGTTGCATTCAGTCGAGTTGAGTTTTATTTACATTTTTAATTTTGTTATATTTAATTCTATAAAAGTATATTCTTATATATACAGATGTAAAGTTTTACATATAATATAAAAATTAGTATAATCAGTGATGTTTTTCTCATATCACAAAGGTAGGTAGCATTTACCATTTGAAGGATCTTTTAAAAAAAAGCACTATGTTCTACAAAAAAATTGATGTATCAAAAAAATGCCCTCGGAATGAAAAAAATAGAATACCTCAGATCGCAAAATTCATTAACAAAGGTAACAAAATAATAGGTCCTCTCCACTAGGTAATAAATATTGGCGCCTTTACTAAATTTAAAAGTAGTCGAATATTATAAATAGTACATTTTAGATGCGATCAACAAACACCTTTAGAACTTATTGCCTCACTCAGATTGTAAGTGATACCTGAAGAAGTTCAAACATATTTTTTAAAATATTTCTTATTCTTTCTTTTGCTGCGAAAAGTGGAAAAATAGATTTTATTTTTTTAAAGTTTGTAAGATATCTTTTTTAAAAAAATTAATTGCTTTAAAAAATTAGAGTTTTAATTTCGTATTTGTTGTAGTAAAGTATAAATATTTTTACAAATATTAAATTAAATATACAATATATTGAAGATGTAAAAATTAAACCGAAAAATCATTCTGGCGAACCTCTCAGCTCGTTGATTTGTCAGATAGCGGCGTTCAGCGACCACCCTAGAAGTTGTGTAAACACCTGTGCGAAATTTAATTGCGGCCTGGCTGTCCGTGAAGATAGAGATGCCATTAAAAGATGACATGTCCTCCTTTCACAGCCGTAATAATGCCTCCGTAATAGCCATAACCTCTTCATCAAGAATGTCAGTGAATACAATACAATGGACTGCTTGCCTGTATGATTTCCTATAGAAGCGAACGGTGCGTGAGTGACAGTCTCAGGCACAGTATGAGTTCTGAAATTGTGATGAATTTGCCCAATTTTTCACTTTCGGTACTTAAAATCACTTTCTACTTGTAAAGAAATACATTTACAAATTATAAAAACCATTTTTTTTTTTAAATCCTGCGCTGAGCATTTAATCAAAAAGAACAACTGATTGTTTTTGAGCTTATGGAAATTGTTGCTTGCTACTCGACAAGTATCAATGAAAATTGTGGAATTCAAGGACCGCATTAAAAGTTATTCACTTTTTATTGATGAACTAGTTAAAGAGAATAAATTAAAATCATTAAGATAACATTTTGATCCCATCTACATATGTCCCAATGTAAACAAAAATTAATATTGACGACCGGTTTCATTTCCAGACCCCACCCTAATATATCTTATTCTTGCCGTGCGAAAAAGTACACGTCGTTGAAATCGAGAAATTATGGTCGCCATATTGAATCCGTCGTCTTGAATTTGGAAATTTTGCTAATATTCGAAATTAGTGGCCTCAGAATAATCACTGTACTAATTTTCATTAAAATCCATTGAAATCGAGAATTTTTGGATTTGGAAATTTTGATAATATTCGAAATTAGTGCCCTCAGAATAATCATTGTACCAATTGCGTCGGCCATCTTGGATTTGTAAATTTTGATAACATTTAAAATCAGTGATCTCAAGATAATCATTGTAATAATTTTCATTAAAATCCGTTGAAATCGAGAAATATTGATCGCCATATTGGATCCGCCATCTTGAATTTCTAAATTTGAACAGCGGATTTGAAATCAGCATTCCGCAAAACACCTAAGTACCAATTTTCAGGAATTCCCTTCAAATTTAAAATTTTCAACCGCCTTCTTGGATTCGCCATTTTGAAACTGTATGTATTATCCGAAAAAAAATTAGCCTATACAGTGGTGGAAATAACTATAATTCCACTGAATAAAAGTTATGCCATAGCTTTGTATTTTGAGAGAAAAAAATGAAAACTGCACTCCTCGGTTTTGTGCGCATGCTCAATCAATTTAGTCAGAATTCGTGTCAAATTGGTTAGTGTTAACGGTTTCTGGGTGAGTTTTAATCATTTTCGTTGTGATTGCGCGTGGAAATTGCTATAATTCCAGAAGTGTTGAAGTGCCGCTGGCGGATTAAAACAAGGAGTTATTGATTCATTAAGATATAAAAAATAATTTTGGAGGTAATTTAAATATTTTAGCAAAAAAAAAAAAAAAAAAGGGAGTACTATATTTTATCCAGGAAAATTATTAACTAAAGAAGAGCAGACGAAAGTGGTTGCGTTCAAAACAGCAAATTTTTCACTGTGAAGAATTGCTCAGATGTTGGGAAATGGAAGGACTCACACAGCTGTACGAAATTTCCTGTGTTTATGTGCAAATTATGGTAAAACTAACAAAAAAAAACCTCCGCCAAAACTTACCAACATGGACCGGCGTTCTATAATTGGGTTAGCAGGAAGAAAACATTTAAGTTCTTTTCCAATTGTGAATGACCTTAAGTTGCCCGTGACTTCTAGACGCGTTCGGCAGATTTTGCATACCAGTGGAACGTTAGAATGGAGAAAAAGAATATCAAAACCGGCAATGAACAAGCAGCATAAGGAAGCCAGACTTCAATTTGCTAAAAATCATATGTCTTGGACCAGGGAATGGACGAAAGTGATTTTTAGCAACGAAAAGAAGTTCAATTTAGACGGTCCAGATGGATGTCAATTTTACTGGCACGACCTTAGAAAAGATACAGAGGTCGCTATGAGTCGCAATTTTGGAGGTGGTACGGCAATGGTTTGGGCTGCTTTTTGCAGCCAAGCGAAGACACCCATTTTTTGGATATCTACCAGAATTAAATCCAGCGATTATATTCAACTACTGGATAGTATCCTAATTGACTTCGGCGATGATAATCTCAGCAAGGAGTGGATCTTTCAGCAAGACAATGCACTCATCCACTCATCTCGCGAAACGAAATCGTGGTTTCAGACCAGGAACATACCTGTTTTGGATTGACCGTCGCATAATGCTGATCTGAACCCAATTGAAAATCTATTGGCAATATTGATTCGGCAGGTTTACTCAAATGGAAGGCAGTTTACAACGATTCAGGAGTTGAAAGCGGCCATAAAACATGCTTGGGCGCAATTGTCTCAATCGCAGCTACAAAAGTTGATAGACAGCATGCCAACGAGAATTTTCGAAGTAATTCAGGCTAATGGAGGCAGTACACGTTTAAAAAAAAAAAAGTTGTGTTGTACTTCTTAAAATATGAATAGTGGATTTATAGATATTTCCATGCTAAAAATTGTTTTTTTTAATATTACTTAAAATTTTGCTTTCAACTAGTGATATTTTTGTTTTTTACGTTAGATTTTAGAAATGATACAATAAACGGAAATAAAACGGCTCACTTCGAATTATAAATTAGCAGTCAGTTGCTTTCAATAGAAAAAAACTCAGTGGAATTATAGTTATTTCCACTACTGTATGTTAAGAATGAATGAAAAATATCGATGCAAGCGTTTAGGCGTGATTGAGCAACAAACAAACAAACAAACTTTTATTTATATATAAGTATATATATACATATATAGGGATTATCTATGAAATTACAAAATTTTTCGAATATAAAACGGTACAATAGGAAATGCAGCAAAGAATAAATTACAATATAAATACTGCTAAAGGTTCATACATTTTTAATTTTTCATTTCACACATCTAAATAAAAGTCGGCCACTTAATTCTGTAATTCTTTTGATAACTTCCATAATGGATTTACAGAGGCAAGGCGTCCAGAGCTTTCCCACTTAAATTTCAAAAAGGAGGAAACTTCTCTGAACAATTTTCAACTGCAACATTTTCGCGGGAATTTCAGACCTTCCAAAAGAGTAAAGTATATAAAAAGTAAACCTAGAACCAGTTCTCCCACGCTTGGAATTAAGCCAGCGGCAACAGAACCGAACTTGACTATAACAAAAGCGCAACTTTATGATGACGAGAACGTTGCAATTATCTCATTTTGTGATTTACCCGGTTCCCGGACCATCGAACAATGTTGGTCCAGTCCACAGCATCCTCAGAGATTTTTCGCAGTTCGCTTGCAGCAAAATTCAAAAGCATGAAAAGCACACAATGGACCAGATATGGGTGAAATAAATAGCCCCGAAATCTGGGAGAGGGAAATTCATTTTTAACCCTGAGCCGAGCGCTGCAGGCGACTTGGTCCTTTCCTTTTTCATTTCTCCATCGGCGGGTGATTCTATGTTTTTGCTTTATCTACAGAAGGGCCAAACATAAATATTGTGAGGCTGGAAGAGGTGTCTTCAGCAGCAGCGCCTGGTTTTTCGCCCTGGACAAGGGTTGAGGGCAAACTCCCGCCCAATTATGAGGCAGTCCTGCACCCAGATAGAACCCTGAAGTAGAAGAAGGCAATTCCTTGCGACTACTGTATGAAATTTTTTGTTTAAATAATTCATTAGGACGACGAGCAGCTGGATGGAAAGCCTAAGGCCTAAAATATAATTGTCGTCACCTGGATTCGGAGCAGGTTTTTTTATTCTTAAGCATAATTATTCCCTTGGAATAGAACAGGAAATTTCGTGGACATTTCCAAGGTTATTTTTGAAAGTCTTAAGGTAAAAAAAAAAGCTCTTGGTTAAAATAAAAAGTCTTGTGTGTATTGTTATTGTATTTTTTTAATGATAAATTAAAATTTAGAAACTCATAAACAAATACCGTTATATTATAACATAAGGAAAAGTTAAAAATAAAGTATTTATATACAAACATTTTGATAAATTTTCGCTTTAGCGTTGTCATCCCTGATTGAGTTGCCCTTGAAATATGTTTTTAAGGGCATATTTCTGAGTCATTTCATATATATGTATGTTAGTATGTATGTAGGTGTCAGAAACTATGTACTCCTTTCCTTGTGTTATTCATCACCTAACCCCTTTATATGGGCATCAATAATTGGGTACTTTAATTTCTTAGAAAACTGTCAGTAGGTAATAACATACTTATATCAAGCGCAATTGGGGATGATACCCCTAAAGCGTAAATTTATCAAAATTTTTATTTCGAATTCAACTTGAATGGAGGATGAAAATAATGATTTTATGTTAATAAAGCTGGAAAATGTCAAAAAGTACCCCGATAGCACTACCATTCCGAAATATTGATTTGCAATTTATTATAAAGTTCTAAATAGAATTTTTATAATTTGTTGAAAATTTCAAACTACCCTTCTTCGATTTAGCCAAGATAAACACTCAAAATATTTTTGTACCTAATTTTACTTACAAGGAAACGTTCTCAGGTGTGTCTCACTGATTTTGATGAAATTGAAATATGTTATAGAGTATCGAATACGATACGCACATTTAGGGGGTATTTTTTTTTTTATAAAAATTGGTGTATTTTTAAAAATTTTGTCCGCCATGTTAGATCCGCCATTTTGAATTTTTTAAATGTAACATCAGATTAGTAATCAGCGACTCAAAAACTCCTTAATACTGGTTTTCAGGAAAAAACCGATGTCCGAAAGAATATACACCATTTACGTATTAGTGTTAGGGGATGTTTACCCCCTTGAGGAGCTTTTTTACGAAAACACAAAAACAGGTCAACTTTATTTTTCAAAATCGTATGTAAAAAAATAATTTTCAATGATTTTTAACTAAAACTGTTATTTTTGTAACTCAAAAATATAAAAGCAAATCGTTTTTCTGCAATAAAAAATAAGAGTTGCCACCCCCCGGGAACCGGATTACTTACAAAAGGTTAATTTATTTATGAGACATGATTTCCAATTTGTTTCATTCGAAAAAATTTATTAGAACTTGAAATATTTAGGAAAAACTGTTTTTGGGGGTAACTTTTAGAGGTGGTTTTCAACCCCTATATTTTTAAATTAATTGTTTTGTATTAAATAGATCTAATTTTTTTATAATAAAATGGACATGAAATAAAAATGACGACTGTCCTTTATTAAAAAGTATTTACATTTTACCGATCTCTCCATTTGTTAAAAAATTGTGACCCATTAGTTTTCGCAATTTCCTATTGGACACCCAGTATTTCTGGATCAATTGATAAACTCTGTATATTATTATTGCAAATATTAATTTTTGCGGATCTTTGCACGTTTTATTGTATTTTTTCTATAAATGAATGGTGTTTTCTAAATACTGAGGAATACAATTTTAAATCTTAGATGTCCTCAGATTGCCTTGTCGGATTTAAAACTGTATTCAGCGTACGCATGGATTCACAATACACATATTTAGCATTAAAGACAATGTTTTTGCATAATTCGAAAAGCACAGATTTGTTGTATGCAATTGTTTTTCTGTCATATATCTGGATTATATCGAAAATCAGATAAATGATGTCCGAATTATAGAAGTCATGCTGTGTTTGTCACAACCATTACACAATCTTTTAAATCTTTAAAAATTAATCAAAACGTTATGCTCTTAAGAGATTTCATTAAATACCCTACATGCTTATGTGCAATAAAAAATTGTATTTGCCTTAATTTTAATTCCAACGCAACCCATCTTTGTTTGCCCATCCCACAAGGTGCCCAGATTATGTTTTATTTTTGGGAATTTTCCGTCAAATACTCTTGGAGGTAAAGGGAACGACAAATAGGACAGTTAGACGACATGGCGAGAACAATGTCCTTTTGTTATAAAAGCGGAACCCTAAAAATATAAAAATTTAAATTAAAATTTTAATAAAGGCATTCAGCCTACATGGGTCTGAGTTTCGCAACCCCGAAATTAAAATTAAGCAGCACAGTAAAAAAAAGTGTAGCTTTACATAAAAATTAGTCACGATTTTTACATAAAAATAATGTAATTTTACGAAATTTCCACAAAAAAAGTGTTTATTTTTCTTTTCTTTAGGTAAAATTCCATAACAATATGTAAAGTATTGAATTTGACTAAGTTTTAGGGAAATTTTCCTTTAGAAATATGTAAACATACATTTCTTTTATGTAAAGTAAGGAAAGTGTAGTATTACACAAAAATTAGTCACGATTTTTACATAAAAATAATGTAATTTTGCGAACTTTCCACAAAACTATGGTAAATTTTTCTTTTGTTTAGGTAAGATTCCATTACAATATATAAAATATTGAATTTGACTATATCGTAGGGCAATATTCCCCTTGATTTATGTAAAAATGCACGTCTTTTATATAAATCAGTGAATCAGTCCCTTAAGCAATCTGTGCATTCCCTATTTTTTGTACACAGACAACTCTCAGTTACAAACGGTAAAAGTTTATTCGGCAAAGTGGCTCTACAGTCCATACATACTATGTCATCATTGTGTGTATATGTCAGCTGGCCTCACTCCTTGCTTGGCGGTTCTTGTTTGCGTGCGTGGACTTGCTTTTTCTCATTTATTGTTCGGTATTCGGCCTGTTAATGCGTTCAGTGAGTTGTGCAGTGCTGGTGCTAAGTTTCCCAGTTATAACCTGGTTATTTTATTGTGCTTAAATTTCGCGTTTACGCAGCGAACTAATTATATTGTATGCGCGTAATAATATTAAACCTTGCAAAGTGTTAAATTGCCACCCATTTTTGTATACTTGCTGGGAAATACTTATTTCGTATTGGATTTGACAGAAATTTCGAGGTGATATTCTTATATTTATTTTTATTTGTTTCCCTAATCACAATTCTCTATAGGCTAGAATACAAGCCTGCTCAATTTCAGATAACGTTATGCCTCGTGGCATTTCGTTCTAAACAAAATCGGCTACCACAAATCCTGCTTTAAATCACCGTTGTATTCAGTGTAAACGGACATATATTGTTACGTATTTGAAATTAAGCCTGGATTTTTTTCACTCGTGCGTATATAATTATTTCGGTAGGTGTAAATGCTAAAATAAGAAAATGCCCTAAAGATTTTTTTTGCTTTCAGAAATACCGAAATTTAGACTTTTAAGGCTTGTATAGGCTACCGAATATTTCTGGTCTCCGAGTAAGTTAAATGCTGCTGTGTTCTTTGTTTTTGACGTATTGCATCATTTACCCGAGCTCTGATTTCTCAATTTGTACTACCAATATTAAGGTTTGAATATTTACAATTTTTAAAGTGTAATTTAAGCCCTGACCCTCTTTTTCCAAATTCCAAATTTTCGAAAAGATTTCTCGTAAAATGAGCATTATTTTTAAAATCAAAATATGATTTTTATTTTAAAATCGGAAATAAAAATCAGAAAATGATTTTTATTATAAAAATTAAAAATAAAAATCAGAGTATGATCAAAATTAAAAATCAAAATATTATTTTTATTTTTAAAATCGAAAAATAACAAAAATCAGAAAATGAGTTTTGAAAAACAAATAGGTATATAAAAATAAGTGCTTATTCGAATGCAACGTTGTGTCAAAATTCCAAAGCAATTGGTAAAAAACTTTTGGAGATTTAAGATTTTGTACAAACGAACATTTAGATTTTTATTTATATAGGTTTCAAAAACAAAAATCAATTTCCGATTTTTATTTCAGATTTCAAAAATGCAAATCACTACTTGATTTTTATTTTTGATTATAAAAATTAAAATCAATTTTTTTAAAAATAAAAATGATTTTCTGATTTTAAAATAAAAATCATATTCTGATTTTTATGTTTTATTTTAAAAATAAAAATCACTCTCTGATTTTAAAAATAAAAATCGTTTTCTGATTTTCATTTCTGATTTTTAAAATAAAAATCAAATTCTGATTTTTATTTCTGGTTTTAAAAATAAAAATCATTTTCTGATTTTTAAAATAAAAATCAGATTCTGATTTTTATGTTTTATTTTAAAAATAAAAATCACTCTCTGATTTTTATTTTTGATTTTAAAAATAAAAATCATTTTCTGATTTTCATTTCTGATTTTTAAAATAAAAATCTAATTCTGATTTTTAAAATAAAAATCTAATTCTGATTTTTATTTCTGGTTTTAAAAATAAAAGTCATTTTCTGATTTTTAAAATAAAAATCATTTTCTGATTAATTAATTGATTAACTTTTTAACAGTTAATTCCTTTGATAAAAAGGATAAAGAAAAACTAATACAATTTTTTAAATCTACATTTCCAGCCCAGCGAGTGTATATTAACAGTGAAAGAATAAAGTCCATAAGCGACATGTTACTATCGTGGCCAATTCTGTTGGAGAAGAAGTTTTTGCTTCTACATTTTGAACTTCTTTTTCAAATTGACCTACTGAATAATTGCAGAGAAAACTTGACTAAAGAGGCTTATAATATTAAGAAACTTTCTAAAATTGTCCAACAGAATGTCTATCACCATTCGATATTTACTTGCCCTGCAGAATATTTTAAAGAAGATGAGGAAAGCATATTAAATACTTCGATGTAAGGTTTTTATAATTTATTATTTAAATAATTTTTAACTTTAATGTTGATTATCTTTAAAAGGAATATTGTACGAAGAGTGAAATGAAGCAAGCTGTGGATGAGAACTCTTTTCCAGTGATTTTATGCCTGGGCGGATCCAAATCATCATACGGAGTTCGCTATTATTTGCACGCAGAAGGTGAATTAGTGACAGATTGCGACAACTTTGAAGAAGCTTTTGCGTGCTTATTCGCAATTTATTTAACATAAATATTTGGTATCCTAAAAATGTTTGTTCAACCTTAGAATTCCCACAAATTTTGCTATGTAAAATTATATTGCCTCAAAGTAATGTAGGAAAAACTTCGAGAGCCAAAACGAATTCCGTTATTACAGCGTTAAATAAAATCAAACAATAATTATGAATAATTTAAAACTTTGCCACAATTGTAATACACCTATTCAAAATACTTCTTATTTAAAACATTTACATAAACATAAAGACATACCTAATGGAATTTTTCCATGTTTTTATAATAATTGCTTTAAAACTTTTAAAAAATAGTTTTCTCTTACATCTCACATAAGACGTTTTCATACTATGTAGAAAGAACACTAGTATCAGTAGTTTACAGTGCAAAGTTTGCGACACTAATCTAAATTTGACTTTTTTTTTCCACACGTAAAAGCACATATAAATAAAGACTTGGTAATTTTTTGTTATAAAATAAAAGAAGATACTTATGTAGCGTTAAAAATTAAAGAAATTTTGGTGTTATTAGTAAAACCTGAAATAATATTTGTAGGCGAGAAGTTATTTCTTGAATACCACAGTGTTCTTGGCCTTATATTTGTAAGAAACACAAATTATAATCTTTATCATATCGCATATGAAAATGTACTCGAATATTATCCTTTAAAACTACACCCAAAACGCAATGAAGACTGTGTTATTTTACATCACGCTTTATTTGAGGACTTTAGGTCCTAAAGTCTTTAAGTCGATTTATAGCAAGTGATTGCTTAATTTTTTATTTGTATGTTTTCTATAGTCTTACAAAGAAACTAAGGAAAAATGTTATTTTTTTAATGAAATCATGTGTTTGTGCGCCAAATAAAATAAATGTTTATATTATATACATACTACAAGTTTTTTACTTTTTTTGTACACAGATATACAATATTTTGGCAACAAATGTAATATGTATTGTGAATTTATATGTAAATAGTGTTCCTCTATAACATTGCCATAGCTTTAAGTATTGTGTTAATTTGTTATTTAATTCGAAACAGAGTCGATTCATAGTATTTACAATTTTAAATATTGCTTCCACAAGCATGGCATAAAGAGATAAGATAACACCATTTATATAAAAATATACATATTATATATGTCAAAATATGTATTATATCTGTGTACATTCCCATAAATATTGTGGAATTATTTACACAACAAAGAGAAAAAAATATATGCAAATTCTATGCGTAGATACCTAAAATTGATAAAATCTACATAAATTTTATGCAATCAATATTTCCCCAATTTTTATGGAATCAATATTTCCCTAATTTTTATGGTTTATAGATTTCCCTAAACTTTAGGCAATTTTTCAATTACCTAATATTGTGTACATTTACACATTTGTGGTGGCACAATTTGTTGCCACAAATTTTAGGGAAATATTTTTTACTGTGAGGGTTAGGGCTGACTTTTGTATGCCTTGTCGAAGGGTGCAATCGATAAGAGAGTACTTTTTATACGGCTTGTCCTAGTAAGAACAATGAGAACTGATGAAATATTGCGTGTGGCAAGGACGAATTCAAGGGCGCCGGAAGGTGTCGCTATTTTGGAGAGGTCAACCGCAAAGAGGAAAACATGTTCTTTAGGCTTTTTTTCTTTTTTCTCATCTCTGAATGAATTTTTACTGAAGTTTCTCAAGTTACGTTATTTTTGGCTGAATTGAAGAGGTTTTTAGTATCGATTTTATTAGACCGACTCGTATTGAATTTTTGTTGTTTTTTTTTCCCAACCCCTTTACACTCTACAGTATATTTATAGTAGCATGTCCCACGTGCTTCTAATGGTACAAAGTTATGAGCCCCCACATTCAAGACTATAACAAAATCTCGGCTCATAACAAAAATGTTAACTTGATCGCCAAGATTTATGCCGATTTTATTGCTTTATAAGTAATATACCGCTTCTGAGAAAGGTTTCCAGCAGAGATAAACTTTGGAACATAAACAGGAGCCTTTCATGATTTCTGTAAATAAATTCGTTCTACCCGGCAAAGAAAGGGGAAAGGCAAAAGATTTCATCCTTGTCCTTCTAGCCGTTTTAACTTTTCTGCGGTGCTCAGTCATGCTCATGGTTTTTCTTTACAGGCGACGACACCAGGCCTCAGTTTTTGTCGAGGACAACGTTAAAAGACGAGGCAGGGACAAAAAAAAAAAAAAAACAAAGCTCATTCCTTCTGTTTGCGTTCAGTACAGAGCCTCGAAATCGAAGAAATCGAAACGCGAACGTCATCCTCTGACGATTCCATGTCCTGGCTCAACTTCAAGTCCTGGCCGTCTGTTGGCGCGGTGACTCGGAGGCCAAAAGGAGCCCCAGCAGGAAGCTCCAGGCGAGCAGAAGCCAACCACAGGATCATGTGTTCACTATTGATTTTTTTTCCTTATACATTCTTGACTCGCTAGAAAGACGCCAGTGTTCTCACTCTGCGAGGAACATATACGCGACTTTCAGTCTTTCGGGAGCTAGTACAAATCCTAGGCTCGGTTGTATGGCCCCATAACCCTCCTCTTCTTACAATAGTCGAATACAGCTCCAGCAGTAGGAGCAATCGCCTGTAGAGGCGCACTGGGAGCGCATGAACCAGGATGGCTCCTCCGCCAAGGTGATAACTTTCGTTGGTCGGTCGGTCGGTCGGTATCAACATGTAAGATAGCGTGACATAATGCATAGAACCCCCTCCCCACCGGCAATGTAGGTCTCTTGGGACCACCCCCTCACTCCCTTCGACACGCTACTGTATAAAAATGTATAAAAAAGGGAAAATATAGGGCCGCAATGAGGCACATGTATTTATTTAGGCCGCAAGTAATCCATCAATACCCGCTCTTCCACCGCCGCGTCGCCCTCACTGGGGGCTATTATTATGATTAGTGGCATGCACGCCCAGATGAAACCAACCCCCTTCCCCCCGCCTAGAACAATTGCCTTGCCTGACTGACTGACACAATGTGCTGGATTCGATCCAGTACTGGAAAATTGCTTTCGAACAGAAGGCGCACTTCGAGCGCATTAAATTTAATCAGAATATTGGACACAGGGTGGTCGGTCGATGAAATGCGTCACATGCACTGGTAATCTGTGACTGACATTACAGCATACAGTAGATTAATCTACTTAATTGGCTGCAACCAACTATAGATCTAGAAAATCTTAATGTCTTGAACATTTTTTCTAATAATCAAATTAAAAGAAACTTCCAGTTATTTATTTAAAGAAATTTTGCATTTATTAATTTATAATAGCAACAATAGTTCAAACAAAACGTTTCCACTCAAGGCATGAGATGAACAACCAAAGAAAACGTCCTGACCAAAAAATATCTATAACAAGAAGGGACATTATTCTAATAAGCTCTTGAAATTCAAATCCATATCCCAGATCTGAAAAATACACCTTTCATAATTTTCCCTCAGATAAAACAGGTGAGGACTACTGACGCTGCCTAGTGAAGCAATTTTTTATAATGTATTTTTATAGGCGGCCTGGGACGATTGCATTGGTATTGGTCTTTCTATTCTACCTCCCCTTGCAATATTAAGTTATACAGAATTGGCGAATCGAATAAAGGGAAGAAGTAAATAGCACACACCGACCATAAATACAGATGAGATTGTTTATATTTTTTCATTGGGCATTTTTAAAGGCGACCTGGGACGAACATTAGTATGTGTGCTGCTCTCTTACGAAAAGTACAGGGTAAATTTAGTCGTAAATATGAACAATTTTAAAAGTTTTTAAGTAAAAAAGTATACACCATTCTCCAAAACATTGGCAAGACAGACTACCAGGATGAACTTAGAGCATGTAGATAAAAGAAGGGACTGATGCCAAACAATTTCAACAGAAACAAGCTGGACAGTGGACTTAAACAGAATTATTCTGCCTTCTGAATCGAATTCACTATCTTCCATAATTCCACAAATATTTCCGCTGCATTGGACATTTTCAAAATCACTTTAAACTTCATTCGATTATATAAATGCAAATACGCGCCAAGTTGGCATACGAAAAACTTATGATTTATTTTAATAAGTTCGACATTATCGATGACTGCGAGGCAAGGGCGGTAATGGATGGCCGAAACCGACTTTTACCACAGTGAGAAAAATGTTGTTGTAGCGGTTATTGATAGCAAGTTTCCAATTTTAATTTTGATCACCCATTAAATTTATGACCTTTTCAGTTAGGAAAGCAGGGAAGTTTTATGAGATACGAGCTGTTGCCCGCGCTTTCCCTCGCATATAATAAGACACTTTATGTAAAAGAAGATATCGATTTGCATTTGAAAATATTCTCACCCTCTATTCGTCGCCTAAAAATTGAAATTTCCAAAATTGCTTTCTTATTGGTTACATTCATCATATAAGGATTATAGATGGCTTTCGGACATATGGTATGAATGTGAAATAAGTTTTTGGAAAATTTTTTTAATTTTCTTTCTTTCTAAAGTATTTTAAAAAAAAAAAAATGTATACTTGTTTGAACTCCTTATTTTTTAAGCTCTATAATCCATGAAAATTCCACACTACCTTAACTTCAAAGCCCAATATCTCAAGAAATATCGATGTTAGCGATTTGGTGTTCAAGAACTTTTTGGAGGAAATTGAATTTCCAACAAGTTTGTCATATTCACTTTTTCTGTACCTCTTGTTGTTTACGAGATAGGGGCAAAAAGCGAGAATTTCATGGAAAAATTGGGGTTAGTGACCCGTACTACCTCGCTGGTGGGAGTTAAGGTTACACCGCAATGAACACTTTTGCAGAGCATTCAATTCTGAAGAAATCCTACCATTGACCAAGATTATACCATAAAATGCCTCTGAGCTGTAGTGTTTTGAAGAAAAATAATCAAAGTTTACGTGTATTTTATATGGGAAATCTTTATACGCCTTGGTCTAGTTCTTAATATTACTATTAAGAGCTCCAATTTTCAGGGAATTTTTGTTTAGGTATTTGCCACAAAATTTCGAGGTGGGACTAAAACAAAAAAAAATAGTCGCGAGGAAAAAGTACCCTAGTGTATATACAAAGTATTAAAATTAGGCATTTAAAATGTTAAACATATAGTATGCAGGAAATATATTTTGGAAAGTTCTATAACGCAAATAGACCAGGGTGTACTCGTAAATTCGTGTAAGCGGTGCCGCTAGTTTTGAATTAATGATTGATTATCCAATTATAAAAATAGAAGTCAAAAGCACGGAATGGACGAATGTGATGGTATACGCGCATATTGACTTTGAACAAATTAATTAAAAATTCCAATACAATTTTACAATAGACAATTGGTTTAACATGTTCCTAAAAAAGAGATATTTTAGGTAAACTGAACAAAGGAAATAAAAATCGCTATTTTGTTAGAGATATTTTTAAAATATTTTTAAAAATTTAAAACTTTTCTCACTTCTTATTTTAAAATAGTAAACTAACGTTTTTTCCTATAGAAAAGTTAATAGTTATATAAGAATATATTTGGAATTAAAAATGGCTAGAAGGAATATGTGAAATTACTGCGAAAGATGAATTATAATAAGACTATCATTTCTGCATTTTAAAAACTAGAGATGTTTTTATTATTATTATTGGCCCAATTCTCAACGTCTCATGATCATCAAATATTCTTTTCTGAGTTGCAGAGAAAAATTCTAATCAGATGGTTCGTGCAAAGACGGTTGTGAGATTGTACAATATTTTGTAAATGTATGGACGCTTTAGGGAGTCTATGAAAACAGGTCAGATTGTGAATATTTTTTGGAAAACTTCTGTTGGGAGTCACTAAGAAAAGAGGCATGAGGCAGTGTGAATCTAGTTATTGGTATATTTATTAACCCTTAAATAATATCATGGGTGAAATTTTACCCCAGGCAAATTGATTTGCTCAAATTTTTAGAAAAACCTAATGACTTTTAACAGTGATTTTTCTTGCATACATTTCTGAGGTCACTAAATTTACATTATCATGAAATATAACATTCAATAATGATAATAATATAATAAAATTGTATTTAAATGTCTTTATTTGTGTCATTTAAACTTAAAAAAAGTATAAGCATATTTCTGGGGTGGAATTTCACTCATTACACCATTAACTACTGACAGGTAAACATGTTTTTTTATATCAGCTTACAGATAATGAGCGTAAAAATGCCCAGTCGCGGTTTTTTTTTAAATATATCGTGGCTCCTAGTGGACTTAGCGAGTTAGTTTTTTTTTAAATAAAAGATTGCACGATTACTTTTAAAAGGAGCCTAATTACAACTCATTCAGAGTATTTTTAAGGGATCGAAAATGAGAATCATTTGCCGAAGGGTCTAACACCTGCTACGGGAGAATAGGATTTTCCGTATGGGTCAAAAATGCCCTATTACCTGCCAGCTATTAACGTGATTTATTTTGATGGTACTTTTTAAGGGTTAAAATATAAATCTCATTGTGTATTATGTAAAAGGAGCTTAGGACCAAAGGAATACTAATTTACTATAATTCAGAAGGCATGTAATTTGACGAGTTTTCTTTCAGTTAAATATATAAAGGAGTTCAGAAGGAATAAGATCTTCATTTTATTTACTGCTACTATACACTATGTAAACAATATAGACACCATTACCCACATATAAGTGGCTTCTTCGCCGGATGAGTAACCTCACTTCATCCACAAATAGTTTTCCCATCTTTCTGACCGCCTCAAAAAAAGCCAAGAACCGATGAATGTTGAAAAAATAAAATAAAATAAATCTCAAGGAAAAAATATCAGTTTCCACGTTTCGTCTGCACCATTTTGTTTGTGCGTTTGCCGGAACCAGGCGCCAATTTATACATACTATATGTATGATATATACATACGCGTGTACTTTTTATATATGTTCGTTTTTGGGGCTGCCACATATTTATTTTGGGGCAAACAAATTAAAAAGAAGATACTGTAAATACCAAATAGAGAAATTATACTCACATGAGGCACATGGATGTCGCCTTCTACGCTATAGTTACAGCTATATCCGAGGCGCCATTTTCGTGAGGCGCCCGCCGGCTATCACGATTTCTGAAAATGCAAAAAAAAAAATACGGAACAAGTGAATAAATGTAAAAATTGTGTAAAGTATAATTTAGTTGGATTGTGAAAATCAATACACGCCATAAAGACGCATGCAACTCTACTAAAAAAAAAAGGTAAAAATCATAATAAAATAGAGGCAGAAAAGCGACTGCAAAATGGCTGCTTTAACCGTTGCTCGCGCTCGATACCTTGACTTAATTTTCCTCCAGGGCAATTAAGAGAAAAAATGTTTAATTTAATTTTGCGGTAAAACTCTCGACGAGAGAAGGGGGCGCCACTTCACGTCCTCTGCCTATGTCGTACAACATCGGTGACATTAAGTGCCTTTGAAGCTCTCTAATTGGTGCTTGGACACGACGCCATAACATAGTGCATGACATGGAGAGGATATTGTTAAGGACTCGGGGAATGATTATAAAGAGTTGAAAGGAATTCTTTTTAAGGGTCTTACGATGACAAGCAGCTATTTAATGCAGTGGAGGAAGTAGATTTATTTAAATTGCTTTTGAATTAAAACAGCTTCTTATTCTATTTAGTCTACAATTTCATTAATATTTTATGTTTTATGTTGGTAGTGTGTTTTACGCAGTTGTGCGTTCGAAGTGTCGAAACTGAGTGAGACACTACTTAAGTGAAAGTCCTATAAAAATATAATTAACATAAAAGCACTATAAAAATGATTTTGTGGTTATTTTTACATCACAAGATAGATAAAATAAATAATAAAGGTAGATAAAAGCTTTTTAAGGGGGCAAATATCTTTTATAAGTTAAATTAGCTTCTCAGATGACATTAAAATGTTTTTTATCAAAACAATATTTTTAAAATCTGTATCTAGCGATATCCGATAACAACAGAAGCTACTAAGGCGTTTTGTTGCAAGTTGTTTTTTTTATTATTCCATATCCAAATCCAACAACAACTTAATTTTTCGTTTTTCGTTTAAAATCAAATTTTATATTCTCAAGTTTATTATCAGCAATATTTTAATAGTAATTTTATTAGGACATGAAATTACATTCATTTAATTTTCACCTTTTATAATGAACCGAAAGAAAAAATATACAATTTCTGAAATTCATAAAGCAATCATTAATAGATTGATTTGCAAGGTTATCAATACCATGGTTAAAATTAAGTTACCACCAAAACTCTTCACTAACTCTTGCACTATAATAAAATCAAAATTATACCTGTTTCAAGGCGAGTTTCAAATCTTCAGAGTTTAGAGTTTTCAAAATTAAAGGCTTCAGTCATATTTCAAAGGAGATGACAAACTTTTGAATCTTCATAGCTTGAAACTCTTGATAGGAAAGTGTTAGAAAAGTGAATGAGGACTCTTTGTAAGGCGAACAGAGGAATAACACCTTATTAAGCTTTATGTAGATTATAGGTTGTAAAATTACACAGTTACAGGTACATACAACTTTTTTTAATTTGTGTAGGCTTGTAACTATAGCGACCACTAAAGTAATCAGAGAAATTATAAAAAGATTTATGCTTACAGTATTGAACCAGTAATAAATGAATGAACTGAAACAAAAGTTAAAAGAGTGAACAAATTTCCTAATTTTCAGCCTCTACAACATTTGTTAATATTAAGGCGCGTTTCCAATACAGCGTGGAGATTCAGAGTATTTGCTATCTCTACACTTCACACGATAGAGTTGTATCTTTTGTCTCTTTAAAAATCTCACTCTGAATCTGAGAGTCAGCGTCAAAGTGGGACCTACTTCTACTTCCGCGCTAGAGATGTCGAAAGCTTTCAAACCTGATTTAATACGAGATGGCGCTGCTGCAAAGTTTCTTTCTTGGAATGCAAAATTGGCAAAATTATTGCTTCTTATATACGAAATAAATTTATTACTTGACTAATTTGTTTACAGAATATAATATTCTGTAGAATTGCTCGTTATTTTGACAAAAATTAGTTATTCAAATTTGTGTTTCCGGATGAGTTGCACTAAGTCATCTACAGATGGCTCGTATATTTTCGAACTACTTTAATAATCGACAATTCTGAAATATATTTATGTAATGAGCTACTGCAAGGGTAGCTGCAACTTTATTTCCTACAATTTTAATTAATTTACAAGAATACAATCTTCACAATTCACACGACATTTGCCAAAAAAATTACACATGATTTCGAAAGCTCTGAATATTTCGAACATACTCTGCGCTGTCATTTGGAACGGGCCTACTTTGGCGCTGAACTCCACGCTGTATTAGAAACGCGCCTTTATTTCTTTAATATGAAATCAAATTAATTTTTCAATAGACTCATTCGAATACCTCTCCCGCAAATGTCTGAAACTCAAACACTACTTTATTAGGATAGAAACTTTGAGGGATGATTTCACCCTTTAGAAACATTCTATCGCCAAAAGAAAAAAAATACGTGTCTCTTGATTTTAGTTTAATAAAACGTCATTATTTACATATTCTAAAACTATGTTTGCTTTGATTTAAAATTTTGTAGTTTTTTATAACATTATACATGAGTGTGCTATTAGAGAGAGTTCGGCCCTTTATTTCCCAAGTTTGCAGATCAATAAATTTTAAATTATTTATGTTAATAGAGAGCACTGTAAAAAATACACGACAACTATAGCTATGAGTCTGCCATTATAGTTTCGGAGAAAAAATGTAGGCTAAACAAATTCCGTACTCCATTTCTTTATCTGCAAACTTGTTGGTCCAAAAAATCGTATATACTCACAATGGTAAAAAACACGGACAAATGCGAGTAGGACTCGCGCCCTGATGGCTCCATACCATTATATAGAGTGTTAACAAATTTTGCTGGTATACTCGGTATCGGAATTTGAACAACGTCTGAAAATTCGTGAAAAAAAAACAAAAACAAAAAAAAATAGAAAAAATTCCACATAGGATTATAAAGTAATGATTTTTAACAGATTTTTTCCTTTACTTTTGCTATGAGACCTTCCTTCGTGCCAGATTTCAATATTCTAGAGAAGTACCATATAGGTTTTGATGTTCTAGTCAGTCTGTGAGTTAGTCTGTCAATAAGAAAGCACATTTTGAAAGGCTGTATCTTTTTATTGGATTGACTTAGGACCTTGAATAGGCTATGAGGCTGTAGACTTAAGTATATGGTATTAATTTCAACGCAATACATCTACCCGTTCCTGGGACAAAGGGTCTTGACAAACAGAGAGATAACAAAGTGATCCTATAAGGGATAATTTTGTTCATTTCGAGGTATGAAATCATAAGTAAAAATTGCAGTGTTTAAAGTTATCTGAAATGATGAACGCCTTCGGAAGACACAATTAGGCCATTAAATGCCCATGGTGATACCACTTTTTGCTACCATGGTTTCTGGAGTAATTCAACCTACAACCTCTAGTGCCGTGCTGGCTTGCAGCGTTGCGCTACCAACCGATCTATTCCATTTTGTTTGTTAGTTATACTGTACTGAATTTTTAACAACCGGGTTTCACTCGCAATTGACCGGTTGTTCGTTTATCCTGAACTAAAAGGTACCTAGACTAAAGATTTGAAACTTTTGAAAGAGTATATCAAATTGCCATGATTTTTATCTATGCTAAGCTTCAAATCTTTTCAGTTTTTGCCATGTGTTACTGATGATAAATTTCAAGGTATAATTTCTTTTTTTCTGAATAGACGAATAACACAGCTTAAAATTAGCACAATCCTAATAATAAATATGTATTGTTAAACAGCAGCCTTCACATCATTGTCATGTATTAAATAACTATGTACATATTGAGTTTCTTCAGATACTTTAAATGGTAAAAGTGGCAACGTTCTTTGTACTATTAAAACTGAATATTAAAGGCAAGGTAGTCACCGGATACTCCAAAACGAGTACTACAGTCAAGTCAAAGGAAAATTTCTCACCGTTCCAGAAACGATCTCTATTCCTAGCATCCAAACAAAGCACCCAAAGTAATCACTTTAAAAAAAAGAACACCCATAAAAGTTGCCTAATTCAAATCCTTAAACACCACAATGCGCGCGGACACTTCACCAATTAAAAAGTTCTCCCTTTTCACCCGAGGTGGAGAATTTAAAATTGTCCCGTCCTCGGTGGTGCGGCGATTATCAGAAGTCCGCTATTCATAGGCACACAAAACTCTATTATATGTATGTATGTATATTTTTTTGTTCCTTAGCACTCATTAAAATCTTAAGATCACTTCAGGTCCATTGACCTTGGCCATTTCTTTGTAGCGAATGTCCTCCACCCCGGGCACACTCGAATCTGCAAACAGCTGACAATTAATTTCCAATACGAGATAGTCCCGCGTCTCGTCCCGGCTCCCCTCACCAACAGAACTAGTTCATGGAAGAAGCCCGACCAAGAAAGCTCTGACGACAACCTTCCACACTACGGCAGCCTTGAAGCTTTATTCCCTGACTGTCCACTCAATATTAGAGAAAAACCACCACCCATAGGAACTGTGACCGAAACCTGCACATTTCGCTAGCGCCAATCCAACACCACTCTCACCAGAACTAGTATCCTTCAAAGGTTCATCATCAGCAGCATGTATTTAGAAGTCGCTCTGTAGAAGTTCTGGCCACCGAAGAGCGAACCCGGTCGATTTTCCTCGGCAAATAGATTCTCTGGCGACATGTATGCGTATTTTCATACTTTTACCCTTTATTTTTTACTCGCATTTTGCCAGCCACCAGCCACCAGCCTGGCACACTAGAGGACTCTGAGGGCGCATGCCCTCGACGACGTCACTCTACAGAGATTTGAACATTGCGGAAAACGCGTCGTCCTGGAAACCTAAACGAATTGACCGAACGTTTCCTTTTATCCTCCACAGGCATGCCAGGCATACCAGCGAGGTATACTTTTTACTCCAGCAGGATAAAATGTCGCACATGTGGTTGTAGAGGCCGCCCTTTGCGGCTGTCTGTGCCCCTTTCTTGGGCTATTTTTATCCTTCGACGTGAGTTTTTCTTATTTTTAAGGCTATGCAGATGTACTTAAAGCATGGTCTGAATTTAACTGCTAATGGACTCGCGCCTGTGTTCTGCCTACGTAGGCTCTTGCGAATGGTCGATTTTCGGGGAAAAGTCCAAAAAACCGCCGAATTTTGAATTTTGCATGGATTCAAAAAAAAAAAAAAAAAAATGTCAATGTCCCATTACAGAGGACACATAAAAACAAATTGCCATGATGAGCATAAGGGAAACCGAAGAATCAATTAAGGAAGTATTGTTTAAAAATACAATTTCCTTTAATGGAGATAACTCGCTATTCCTTTTGGATTCATCTTAGGTATACTGCCGAAATGGTAACCCTGAGGCACATAATGAACAAAATTTACATTTGATTATGAATATTCATTTGCAGCACATGTATGACTGTGTGGGATTGGCTAATCGCATTTATTTCGTATTTTTATATATTCCAACATTAATAGGACCTATGGGCACTGGCCAGTATAAGGGCTCGGTTCACTTGGGAAATGTTCCAGTTGGACAGAAGCTAAGTGGGTAGAATTAGTGTTGCGCCGCATGTCCTCAATTTGCTTTTATCTTCGCCAAGCTCGCAGAGATGAAATTTATTTGATTTCGTCCAATCTCATATTTCATTGAAACGAAATATAATGATATAATCTTAAAGGTGGCGAAAGTAGGTTCAACGAATGGTTTCATAATTTGACATGACGTACATAACTATTCTCCTACTTTTAAATAAAACACAAACAGAAATAGGAATTTCCTATAGATTGCAGTCGAATTTGCCAGAATAACTACAAACATGACTAACAAATTAAAAAAAAATTGTAAGATAAGTAATTCACAAAAAGCGATCATACAAATTGGTTACATTGTATAGAAAGATACAACATTTTCAATATGTACTTCTAAAACTAAATCGTTTAGCACCAAAATAAAAAGATGTTGAGATAAACAGAGTTTTAAGCTTTGCAAATTTAATGGAATCGATAAAGACAAATTTTTATTCAAGTACTACTTTAAAAATCCACGTGACATTGTTCTAATTTGAATCTTTGACCTATCTTCATTACATTTTATTTAATTTTTATATTTTTTTAAGTAAAATGCTTCATCGCTTTATCTTTATCACTAATATATAATTTTAGAAGTTTAAACCTTTTCATTCCTTTATGTTTGGAAATTGTTCATATAGTTTATACGATACATTCGAATTTTGTATGGTAATGTTGTTTGTTTGGCGTATATGTTGTATGTAGAACTATTGCTTGAACAACTACATATGTTTTCTCATTGTTCCACAATTCGAAAATTTGACATAATTGTATTTTCCAAATATATACTATGTATATACCATATATACACACTTTCCACAAACTAGATGCACAGCAAAATGAAAATGTTTCATAAATGAAAATTTCTTACAAAGCTTGGAACTCTGATGTCTTATACATATTTATAAGATTTCTCTTAGATATTGAATAGTTAACTTAACTTCTTACAAAATATCCTTTACGTACTTTTAGAATAATTGATGCCACATCTTTTCAGGAATAAACGAAGAGATATTCAGACAAGTTCTCAGTGTTCTCACCAAACAAAAAGAAACTATGGCAGGACTGTAAGAAGTCCCTGAACCAGTGTAAAGTAATTCGAGGCACGTAGCAATAAATTTTGCAGGACTAGTCTTTTCCTAGAGATTCGATTATCCACGCCAAGGTGCAAATGACCTTCACATGAAAGTTTCCAGGAAGCGATACATAAGCTTTTATCATCACCTAGCGAATTGGGAGAAAAATTTGGAAAAATATTCAAAAGATTCTCTCCGAATTTTTTTACACTTTTTGAAAATACTTTTGTTAGATATAACCAAAAAAAATGAAGACAATCTGTAAGTGCTGCTTTGTGATTCAAACGCCTTGACCCATTTTCTCGTGTACCCTTCTTTTATATTTAACATGCATTGACTGGTTACAGGAGAAGACCCGAACCTTTTTTCCACAATTCCTAAATCATTTAATTCGGGGAAGAACGGTAGAAATGAAAAGTGAAAAGGTTTTTTTCCGCAAAACGCTCGCATGTCTTCAAGTGGAAGAAATGAAAAAAAAAAAAGGAAATTGAGGCGGAAGTGCTCGCAATTTTCAAATAAATAAACAACGCGCCGCATGGAGTAACTTTTGTCGCGAGGGGGTTTTGACTGATTAGGGAATCGTAACCCTAATTCGGGAGCATTTCGTGGATTTCGCTGTTTTAATGGCTTCCCAGTTAAGAAAAGATTTTCCCTCGATTTATGCCCTTTAGCCCTAGTTTCAATTGCGTGTTACCTGCGGCTGTTCTCCCGTGCGGAAATCGGCAAAAGCGCCCCACGTTCGCTGTTTATTTTAATCTGAAGAATATTCATAGGGCTGTAAGTGCGAGAATTTTCTTTGGGCATAATTTATAATAAACACTCCTAAAGCAGAGTTGCCAATCACTCCTAAAGTAGGGCTGCCAAACAGTACTTATACTCATACTTTTTTAAGACATGTACAATTACTTAGGATATTTTCAAGAATTCTAGAACCCACCAATAATTGCTTTTACTCTTTCAAAACAGATGAGACTTTAGTGTAAAAGTACGTAGACTACTGGATGAAGGAAATTAGTGTAAATTTCCTTCATCCAGTAGTCTACGTACTCTTTTTTCCCAAAATATTTCAATTTTCTGCTTTTAACAAGGAGTTTTTGTTAATTCACTTTTTTTTTTATCCGGAACAAATCTTGCAATCAAAATTTCGACTAATTCTAATTAAGCTAGAGCTTTGAAATCTTGCACACGTATATAAGTACGATGACAATGCATAATATATCTAATATCGCTCTATATCCAAAATGGTGAACGCCACAAACTGGCGGATTACCTTTTTCTTCACAACCCCCTTGACAAGGGTTTGATGAGAATAAAACATTAAATTATGTGGTATATAAAATACATAAAAATACTATGTCGCTAGCGTTTAACCGTTTGACCGCTTTTACTCCAATTTTCGTAGGCATAAAATGAATAAATCTAACACAAATTTAAAACAAACTGAATTTTTGGAAACGAAAAGATGCTATAGAAGTTATTTCAGTAGTCCTTGGAACATTGGAGCTGTAGAAATAAGAATGCTACTAATAATACTGTCCCTATGACAGTAGCCTATTCAACGGTATACAGAATACCAGGTAGTTAATAATGTTATATTATTTTATGTAATATTACTAGGTTTCTTTTAGTCCATATTATTGTTTTTCATTCCTCAATAGTGCGTTTGTTTTTTCATTTCTTAACGATTAATAAGCTTTTTCTTTCCCCTTTTTAGAATAAATATTATTATTCCTCTTTTTACTTCCTTTGGAGCATGAAAATGAAAATATAAGTAGTTATTGTCTGATTCTAATTGAATTTCCGCATGGCATCTGAGCGTGAGCATGTACACAGAGAAAGATATGCCTTTTAAATATTAATAGATCGTCGTATTGTCTCCATACTTCTCGAAGAGCTTCGAACAAGAAAAATCTTCTCAACTTTGAATATTTGCCTCTAAAATCAATCTTCTTATTTTCCTCGAGGGCGGCGTTAAAAATTGTTGACGTCTTACATTTCACTCACCTCTTTGTTTACAAAAATATGACAGCCAAAATCAACCAAAATCAAGATGGCACACATTTTTGGCTACATTGTCATTCACATGCTTTTCTAAAGGATGTCGTCTCCTTTAGTTCTATCCTCAAAGGTGAAAATGGGAAAATTTACCAATTTAAGATGGTTATCAAAGTATTGCCACGTTATGGAACATGGATACCGATTACCACTTTTTCCAAGCCTAAACTTATGGTAACCCATTCCAAAGTGGAAATTGGTACTCCGCCAAAATCTACTAGAAATGTTTTGCTTGCTTGCGCGTTCTGCGAGATAAGCGCAAGGTCGAAATGTCCGCGGATTGCCGCGTTCCACAAGACACAATTTCCGCTCAAGATTTATTAGTAGTCAGGTGAATCGCGAGCATGGTTTGCATGGTGCGGTTTTCCATTAAGCAAGCGACAAAAGGTGCTAAGTCGTCGCCTCCTCCGTGAGCCCCATTGTGTTCCGGCTAAGAAGCATTCGGGGGTAATCCGGCGAAAATGCTTACGCTGGGGCGCACCCCTGTCTGATTAGCCCCCCTCGCTGCGGCGGAATAGTGACGCAGCAATGAATAAGGCGAGCACTGGAAATAAGAACATTTCATGCCTCATAAGGCGCTGAGCCCCCTTGAGCCCCCTGGGGCCCCCCTGTCACCCCGACACCATGCTGTTGGCATGACTTCAAGACCGCGATAACAAGGCGCTCCTTGGGTTAAATGCGGCACCGAGGCGACAATCGACGTCGGGCTGATAACTGCTAAGGGGATCGCGCCCAGGATAATTTGTCTATTCTTGCGCACCCTCGGGATCCCCAAAGCAAACAGAATCGCCAAAAAATTGAATGGGTCCTGTGCCAGGGTGCAATTCATTTCGGCACGGGTCGGTGCGCCAGGGCAATTCTCTTCTTGGGGAAAAATCGATCGACATGCCATCTTTCTTCAGATGTACGAAACGAAATGGTGACTATTTCGGACCGAACGATTTGTTTTAATCATTCTATTTCGGCTCCAGGGTGATGTCTCTATATCTTGACATTTCGGAACGCCTATTTAACGATTTTCGGGTGACCTTAGGTCTGATGAAAAATAATCGTGGATACTGATTATCGAGATAATTTCAGAGTATATTGTTAGAGGCAATACGATTTGGAGTGATTACCTTACCTGAGTGTTAATTCTGACACCTACTTATGTATTGTGAGTTGATACTTAATAGATATTATACATATACTAGCTGGCCCGGCAGACGTTGTACTGCCCTTTCCGGTATATTTTCATTATGCCCTGTGCATCGACCAATATTTGATCGTGTTCTTTCTTTTCGCATGTTTCTACAAATAATACCATTAATATAAGTAAACAGTGTTTCCGTTTCATATCCCTAATTAATTTATTGAACAAACTTACACGTTGTTTAATATTAAGTAAACCGTTTTACCAGGGACCGTAACCGTTATGATATTTTCGGTAAAAATCAGATCTAAAAAATTATTTCCTGACTGTTATTTTTCTGGACAACAATAAAAATTATGTTTTGATTTTTATTTTTAAAATCAGAAATAAAAATCAGAAAATGATTTTTATTATAAAAATCAGAAATAAAAATCAGACTATGATTTTTATTTTTAAAATCAAAAATAAAAATCAGAAAATGATTTTTATTATAAAAATCAGAAATAAAAATCAGAATATGATTTTTATTTTAAAAAATCAGAAATAAAAATCAGAAATTGATTTTTATTTTTATAATCAGAAATAAAAATCGGAAAGTGATTTTTATTTTTAAAAACAAAAATAAAAATCAGAAAGTGATTTTTATTTTTAAAATCAAGAATAAAAATCAGAATATGATTTTTACTTTTAAAATCAAAAATAAGAATCAGGAAATAATTTTTATTTTTAAAATCAAAACTAACAATCAGAATATGATTTTTATTTTTAAAATCAGAAAATAATTTTTATTTTGAAAATCAGAAATAAAAATCACAAAATGATTTTTATTTAAAAAAAAAAACGCGCTAAGCTAAATATTTTACGGCAATGGGAGCGCTATCTGTTGAATGTGATAGCAATGCACCCAATACTAAACATTGATCATGCCGGACACCTCTGGAAAACATTTTTCTGATTTTTATTTTAGATTTTAAAAATAAAAATCATATTCTGATTTTTATTTTTGATTTTTATAATAAAAATCATTTTTTAATTTTTATTGTTGATTTTAGAAATAAAAATCATAATCTGATTTTTATTCTTGATTTTAAAAATAAAAATCACTTTCTGATTTTTATTTTTGATTTTAAAAATAAAAATCACTTTCCGATTTTTATTTCTGATTTTTTAAAATAAAAATCAATTTCTGATTTTTATTTCTGATTTTTTAAAATAAAAATCATATTCTGATTTTTATTTCTGATTTTTATAATAAAAATCATTTTCTGATTTTTATTTCTGATTTTAAAAATAAAAATCATAGTCTGATTTTTATTTCTGATTTTTAATATAAAAATCATTTTCTGATTTTTATTTCTGATTTTAAAAATAAAAATCATTTTCTGATTTTTATTTTTGATTTTAAAAATAAAAATGCGAAAATAATTTTTTTCTGTTGATCTTTTTCGAAAAAATCACAAATTTAAAAAGCACATAAAATTCTTAAAGCTCAGGCCATAAGAATCATAATGCTACATTTAAACCAATTTTCCCACAAATTTGTCTACATGATTTTTTGGTTGGAAAAATTGAAAATAATTGTTATTTTCGGTCCCTGCGTTTTACACTTCACAAATATTGCAAAATTACCCGGTTTCATCCGACGTCGGGTAAATATTTACTAATTAAAGACTTCTCAAATGTTCTAGTTTGTTATATCCTAGAAATTGATTCAACCCGAAAACCCCTCTATGGATCCGCCATCTTGAATATCCAAATCTTGATAATATTTAAAATTAGTGGCATTAACACAATTATTGTACCAAACTTCAATAAAACCCGTTGAAATCGATAAATTTTTTTTATATATATTGGGTCCGCCATTTTGGACCTAGAAACTTTGATAATTCGATAATGATCAAAATTAGTCGCACCAAAAAAATCGTACTAATTTTCATGAAGTCGAGAAATTTGCATCACCATATTGGACCTGCCACCTTGGGCTTACAAATTTTAATAATATTCGAAATTAGTGGCCTCAGAATAATCATTATACCAATTTTCATTAAAATCCGTCCAAATCGAGACATTTTGGTCGCCGTGTTGGATCCACCATCTTGAATTTGGAAATTTTGATAACATTCAAATTAGTGGCCCCAGAATAATTGTAGTACTAATTTCCATTAAAATCCGTTAAAATCGAGAAATTGTTGGTCACAATCTTGGATTTGGAAATCTCGATATTCTAAATTAGTTGCCTCAGAATAACCATTGTACTAATTTTCATTAAAATCCGTTGTAATTGAGACATTTTAATCGCCATCTTGGATTTGGAAATTTTGGTAATATTCAAAATCAGTGACCTCAAAGCAATGATTGTACTAATTTTCATTTAAATCCATTGAAATCGAGAAATCTTGGTCGCCATATTGGGTCCGCCATCTTGGATTGGTAAATTTTGATAATATTCAAAATCAGTGACCTCAAAACAATAATTTTACTAATTTTCATTAAAATCCGTTGAAATCGAGAACGCGCGAACGGTCAAACTCGCGAAGTTAAAATAATCGTTAAGTTTTCTGAAATTATACAATTTTCTGCGCAATTTTATTAACTTTTCTTTCCGTAAGAACCTTCTAAAAAGTATTACAAAACTTTAAAAAAAAAAATGAATGAAATCGGTACAGTCGTTCTCAAGTTATTGCTATCGATCGGGGTTAAAAAATAAAAAATGCTATTAAATAGTAGGGGTTGGTGGTAGAAGAGTAAAAATTTAGGACTAAATGTAATTTAATGCCACACCATAAAAAAATTACAAAAAAAAATTTGTCCAAAAAATAAAAAAATTTTTTTTAGGGTGACTTACCCTTAACACTTAGGGGTATAAAAATTAGTTATAAACCTATTGTCATACCTACTGAATATACATATTAAATTTCATCAAAATCGGTCAAGCCGTTTCGGAGGAGTATGACCACTAAAACTGTGACAGAAGAATTTTATATATTAGATATTATAGTGCATGTCATTCTGCAAGGCAAGCTAAGGTAATGATCTAGACTAGATATATTGTTGGGTCAATGTTATATTTTTTTAAAGTATGATAATTCAGACAAATTTCTCGAAAATGACAGAATTATGGCGTTAGGAGACAAGTATAACGGTCAATTAGAAGTGAAAAATCTTACTTACAAAGAAACGTTCTCAGGTGTGTCTCACCGATTTTGATGAAATTGAAATATGTTATAGAGTATCGACAAATAAGAGACACGTATTTTGTTTTATCTGCGGATACGCACATTTAGGGGGTACTTTTATTTATTGTTTTTTGTTTTTTATAAAAATTGGTGTATTTTTCAAAAGTTTGTCCGCCATGTTGGATCCACCATTTTGAATTTTTTAAATTTAAAATCAGATTCGTAATCAGCGACTCCAAAAACTCCTTAATACTGGTTTTCACGAAAAAACTGATGTCTGAAGTAATACACATCATATATTAGTGCTAGAGCTTGTTTACGCCCTTGAGGAGCTTTTTTTACGAAAACGCAAAAACAGGTCAACTTTATTTTTCAAAATCGTATGTAAAAAAATATTTTTCAATGATTTTCAACTAAAACTGTTATTTTTGTGACGCAAACATGTAAAAAAAAATCATTTTTCTGCTATTAAAAATAAAGGTTGTCACCCCTGGGGACCGGATTATTTAAAAATGGTTAGTATATTTATGAGACATCATTTCCATTTTGTTTCATTCGAAAAAATTCATTAGAACTTGAAATATTTAGGAAAAACTGTTTTTGGAGGTAAACTTTAGAGGTGGTTTTCACCCCTTAAATGTGCGTATCCGCAGATAAAAAAAAATACGTGTCTCTTATTTTTCGATACTCTATAACATAGAGTAATTCAATTTCATCAAAATCGGCGAGACACGCTTGAGAACGTTTCCTTATTAGAACTGGACAATTTAGGCAATTTTGGATCTGTACAATAGATTTCCCTTTGCGCATATACATATATTAAATTTCTAGAACCCGGATGTAATTGAAAAATATCAAAATGAAATTTTAATCGTTTTTATCTCAAAACGACTTATTTTGAGCTCACGAACGTTCTATCTCAAAGACAACTACTTTAATTGGGATTATTTTAGCTTCAACATTTTCAAATTTCAAAATTGTTCATGTCTTGACAATTCTGAAATTAAACAAAAAAAGTAAATCTAATATTTCTTATGTTGTCCGAAAAATTATCAAATAATATTTACTGAATTACTTATGAAAAATCAGAGGAAAAAGGAGTTGTCGAAAAAAAACCTCAAACAGTTCTAAAAATGAAATTATCTTTGCACAAGACGGTTGAGAAGCTTTTAACTAAGTACCAAAAATTATACTATTATTGTTAAATTGTTAAACTAAATCAGTGACTAGAAAATCTTAAAAAGCTATATTCAGGGCTAACTATTATTTGTGGAAATGCTATTGGACATTTGAAACTTTAATTTTTAATTTAATCTTATTAATTTCCCGGGGAAAATGTTTTATTATAGAAAAACGCAATATTCAAGTGTTCGCGACTATCCACCTTTTTCATATTTGAGTGTTTTGTTAATGAATATCTCTAGAATTATTGGCCAGATTTCCCTCAAAAACGAAGTAAAACATTTTCTTTATGGCAAAAAAAAAAATTTGGATTTTGGTTAGTCAGAAAGAAAATTCCTCCCTCTAGGAAGTTCTGGGCTTATTCTCTGTTTCTTAGCCATCTAAAGCAGTTCCCCAGCTATTTTGCTGGACAAATACGAAATCTCATCCCTTTTAAATGTGGTTTCCATCCCTTCAGAGAGAGATGAAAAAGTTCTAGCCCCTTACATGCCTTTTGCCATCTGTTGAACTCCCATCCTCGATACAAAAACACGGAAATGTGTACATATTTCGACAGGATTGCTTCTATCTGCACCTTTTGATCATATTATTTATTAAAATTAATTCACATATTTATACCTTTTTTAAATTTTCATGGGAATGAAATGATTATATTAATAAACAATTAATGCTAGAAATGCGGAAGGTTCTTGAGAAGTGATGTTTTTTACATTTTTAGGGATGTTTCCTAGGGGCTTAGGTGCTAAATCTAGTCTTTTATAACTACATAATATCCTAAAAAAGATCATGAAGGAAATTTCGTTCCGGCTTGGGCGTTTTTGGGTAATTTCAGTTGAAAGCAGGTACTTGTAAAGAAATAAATAGAAAAATATGTTTTCTTTATATTGAACAAATTTTTAGTGTTCTTATGGGAGCATATCACTTTAAAATATTACAAAGAAAATCAATGTGTTCCTATGAATTTTCGTTTAAGTTGAAGCTATTTTCATAGCATAATTAAAAAACTACTCCTATTTGAGGTAGAGTGGAATTTTCATGGATTATTGAGCTAAATTGTAGAAACACTACCTCAACTTCAAAGCCAAATATCTCTAGAAATATCGATGTTAGCGCGGTTTGGTGTTTGCAACTATTTTGTAGGAAATTGAATTTCCTACAAGTTTGTCATATTCACTTTTTCTGTACCTTTTGTTCTTTACGAGATAGGGACAAAAAGCGAGAATTTCGTGGAAAAATTGGGGTTAGTGACCCGTACTACCTCGCTGGTGGGAGTTAGGGTTACACCGCAATGGACACTTTTGTAGAGCATTCAATTCTGAAGAAATCCTACCATTGACCAAGATTATACCATAAAATGCCTCTGAGCTGTAGAGTTTTGAAGAAAAATAATCAAAGTCTACGTGTATTTTATATGGGAAATCTTTATACGCCTTGGTCTAGTACTTAATGTTAATATTAAGAGCTCCAATTTTCAGGGAATTTTTGTTTAGGTATTTCCCACAAAATTTCGAGGTGGGACTGAAAAAAAAAAAATAGTCACGAAAAAAAACACCCTAATTATCATATATTAGATATGTATGATAGTTATATCTTACACACCAATAATCTGTTTATTTAAGCTTTTACATTGTTTTATGAATATATCCTTTCGGTACATTGACTCCTATAGTTACTATTTAGCTGCGTTTTTACTCCATAATATTTTCCACATTAGTCAAGAGATACTAGCTAGATAGTAGATACGGAGACGTAAGCACGCACATTACAAATTTACTCATTGTTAGCACGAAATGATAACATTTGGGAAATTGCTCAACAAGTTTCTGGTCCCACACACATGGCCGGGTCTAAATAAACGCAGTTACTCAATGACTCGACTCGGATACCTGGAAAAAGTGGTCATACTTCATACTAGTCCCTAGTCGAGCTAGAAAGGGAATTTACATAATTCCCGGAGCAGCAAGGATCACGTAAACGGCGAGTGACTAGACACAACAGATCCAATCATAATTAGTTTTCGTCCAGGGCGGAGTCCTTACACCAATTCCACTTAACGCACCCTGGAGGATCCGCTCGTGGACTGGGTCATGGCCATCACCACGTTCATTAAAGACAAGAGCGATAAAAGTGACAAACTTAATAAGCAAGCCCCATTAAAACAGGTGCAATAGATTATAGCGCGGATAAGACCGGTGGGATTGAAACACTACGAGGGCGACGTTATTAGCAGCGCACTAGCGGAGAGGTCGACATCAATGTGCCTCCGCATGGAAACAACCCTACATAAGTATTAAAGGACCTGCCTGACTCACTTGTCCTAGCCCTCGTCCGAACTGCGGAGATTCCTTCGAGTGGTGTTTTTTCTTCCGAGAGTAAGGCGCCTCTAATCCATTCAAGGAGACAGCATCCAGCTGGAGCTTTCCTCCCCAGATGGAGCTTTCGACGCGACCTTGGGCCTCCCAAAACGAAAATTCTTGGATTAAAGTGCGTCCAAATTACGTCTTCCTTGAGCCTGCTTCTCGTTGGGGGGAAAAATGCGCATAATATCAATTTCATATTATAACAAACTTATCGAACAGGTTGTATGCATCTTGAAATTTGTTGTAAAGGGGATGCGTGGGGTACATGCAGCGGGCATTATTAAGCAAGAATTTGTACACTCAGAAAAATAAGGCCGGTCAAAATAAACAAGTTTTTTTATGATGAAATTTGGTGATATTTTTACTCAAAAAGGACGAATTATACGAATAAATTTTATATGACAAAAAGTGCTTATAATTAGCCAAAGAACACGTGTGAATTTTTTCAGAATTTTTGGATTTTCGAAAAATTTGCCAAATCCAAAAAAACCAAAAATAGTCCAAAAAATTCTGAAAATTTACATGTTTTCCTTGGCTAATTATAAGTACTTTTTGTCATATAAATTTTTTTGTAAAGTTGATCCTTTTCGTGTAAAAAAATCGCGAAGTTTTTTATTACATTGCTGTACAAAATGGCCGTTTTGCAAAAACCAAAGCAAAAAAAAAAAAAATTCAAAACCATGGTTTGAGAAAGTGTAGACATTCGGACCGCGATTTCTGGTGGTTATATGATCATTCAATAGTAACAACGACAAGATAATCGACTTTGAGACGAAAAATGACCAACAAAAATCGGCACTTTTTTGAAAAAACCCAAAAAATAATAGGGTTTTTGAAATTTTTATGCAAAACAAATGCCAGATTCTGAAACAGAAATCTTGAAAGCAATATGAAAAAAAAACCGAATATAATTCAGTCAATAGATATTTGTATAAAGAAAAACTTATTTAATATCATTGTTTTTAAGAAGCTTTGCATAATAAATGTTTTCAGTAAATTTAAATGCTTCAATATTAAAATTTCGGGATTTTTAACGATTTAATGATTCTGTCTTCGGAAGTTTTCAAACGTTCAAAGTTTACACCATGATCCAATATTATCATATTTTGTGTCGAGATTTGTCGGGATTAATTGAGGTATTTCTGAATGAGTTTTTTGCTTGTTGAAACTCTTCTAACAAAGATTTTGTGATTTTCAATTATTTAAAAAATCTCTATCGCGTTTGTAAAAACATTGCTACCGTGTGATGTTGGCGCTACCGTCGATTTCATGAGCATACAGGAGATAACCAACACATGTAATCAAAAATCTGACCAACAGCGGTTGCAATAATCGTTGTATTTTGTATTCCCCACTTTAGAGAGCCCTACCTGCCCCCAACCCCGCGATGGTTCATTAACTAGTGTTGGTATGGTTGGTAATATATCGCACAGTACCTGCACCGGTCAGGTACTTACCTGAAAAACCAATTAATTGGTGTGGTGTGAAGGTCCTTCGCCTCGATTGCATGCATTTTGTTCTTTCCTGCACTCGAGTGACACAGAAATCAATTAGGAGCAGTTCATGTGAAGGTCAGGTACATATTGTTTTTTTTTTTATATAAAAAAAAAAAGGGTGCCTAGCCTAGACGTGCTGGGAGTCGAGGTTACACTAAAAGGCTTAAGAGTGCACTGTCAGCAGAGTGATGGGATGCATCATGGTGCAGTAAATTTAAACCTCACTATGGAACACTTTTCAGGCTACCACGTGCATGGTTGAATGTTGATGTGATGGCCAAGCCAAGCAAATTAGAAAGTGCTCTGAGAAACATTGTGGACGAAAATTGAATTTGCAATTTACATAGAGGCGCCGGCTTTATTTTCAACCATTTTCTAACCACCTTGGGTATCATGAACAGCAAAAGCATGTTCAGTGTGGGGACCAAGGCTTTTCGTTTTAGTTCAAGAGTAACTAACCAAATTGGAAAACTGGAGCAATGTAAGAGAATTTAGAACGAATTTATTAGTAATTAGTAGCTATAATCCAACTTTAAAAGATAGGTAAGGATAAATGTATCCTATCGAGGTGAGTTCGATTATTGAGTAGATCTTTTAGTTTGGTCTCCTGCGTAAAAATAAGAGACTGTGATATAAGGGAACTAAAACTGAGAATACGTCAAAAACTAGCCTAATATTTTTACCCAACACAAAGAGATATCTTGTACCGAATTACATAAAATTTACTATCTAGAAATCAATCGTAAAGTATGAGAAAAAATTTAAGCCAAAGCATAGGTTATTTACAAATCAACATTTCTTTATTGCATAAGCGACATATAATATTCAGAAGATTACGAATCGGCAAACGGAAACCTTCCAACACACGTTTGCGTAAAAAGTAGGGTTAAAAAGTGAAAAAGAAATTTTAGATATTTTTGAAAATTTGCTAGAAAATCACGAACTTCAAAGGATGCTCGAATGAAAGATTAAGGTCCATCTTATAGCTAAAAAGTGTAATTTACGGATCCAATATGGCGGCCAACTTTTCAAAAATGAACGAAATTTGAATAAAAAAAATACTATGATATTCTGCATAAAATTCTATGTAAGAAATGTCTTTTGCAAATTTTTGAATAAAATTGCCGTTTTTGAGAAAAAAATTCATGAATTTTAAAAATTTTCTATCTTCATGAAATCCATATTGGCCATATTGGATCCGACATTTTGAATTTTTTTGACATCTGACTTTGCATTCAACACTAGCAACCTCCTAACACCTGAGTATTTTTTAAATCTTTCTAATATGCCAATTGTCAATTTTTTCCTATATAAGACCGAAATTTAGGATTTCATCAAGATAGAAAATTTTTAAAAATTCATGAATTTTTTTCTCAAAAACAGCAATTTTATTCAAAAATTTGCAAAAGACATTTCTTACTTAGAATTTTATGCAGAATATCATAGTATTTTTTTTATTCCAATTTCGTTCATTTTTGAAAAGCTGGCCGCCATATTGGATCCGCCATTTTGAATTTTTCAAAACGCCAGGTCAATTTCTGAAGAGTAAAGATAGACCAAAAATTTAAGCTCAAAAACAATTTCCATGATTTTTGATCATTTAGGTGGCCCGGTTGACGTGGAATGTCCCATATATATACATATATATATATGCTTAATACAAACAGTAAATATAATTCCTAAATTTTTATAGAGGAAGAAGTGATTTCAAATAGAATATTTAGTCCTCTATATAAGAAATAATTTAAAACCTCAAAAATGAAATAATTTCATTTGATGTTAATGGATAACAAAATCTATTTCCAGAACTTCCATCAATTGAAGGCTTTTATCTATATCCTGGCAAAATCAGCTTGGCAACAAACCAGTGTCACCACACAAAATGGATTGTGCAAAATATCTCAGTAGGTACTTTGAGAGCCCCACCTTTCTGGGACTATCACATTTTGGGGAAGTCCTTAAACAGTCAATTTTCCCTCAGTACCCTTTAGAACCCGCAGAAGGCAGTGCTCCTTCGATTCGTTCTTGTATATTCGTTGGTATTTATTTCGCCAATAAATATCTTCGTGCGCTTGATAGCTAGCATTCGCCCTTTACAACAAAAGACAGAGCCAGCTCCCGTGTGCTTTGTCGGTGCTTCGGTTTTATTAAAAACAATAAGAGGAAAGTCGTAACCTGACGTTATCTTTAGATATAAAAGAATCTGCGGATCGATTTCAATAAAATTTTATTGTTCAGCGGCAGACGAGAGCAACGTACCACGAACGACTCTTCCACCGTCCGTCCCGCCTCAATCAACCAACAACAGAATAGGGTTTGAAAAGCCCAGTCTCAGGTGTGGCGGCGCGGTGCACGGGAATTGAATTGGCCCTCGGTTCGGTGCCATGCCCTTTCCCAAAGGCTTTAAGCCTCGTTAAAGTGTACTTTCATTGCAACAGAATAAACACATTCACGTCTGGATTCATTGCCCGGTTATCCAGGTGAACACCGCGCCACCGGGGAGGCGGAAAGTAAAAGTCGTGCGGAACCCTATTTTCTGCGGGCTAGTCCACACTGTTTATCGATATTTCCTGCACCTCGCCGCCAACTTCCGCTCGCCCTCGTTTTACCATCGGGAGGGACAGCAGCGGATTTCCAGCCCTCATGCAGGCCGGGCCGCCGGGCGAGCGCTCTGACCTGATTAGTACGAAAATTAGCCGGGGGGCCCTTCCACACACAATATAGGGTGGTGGCCGCTGTTAAAGCTCCTTGCAGGGATCTCACCGTTAGCACAAAAGCTCTCCGGAGGGTGGGTCCTTGCAGAGGTGTAATGGCGGGACACTTGGCTCCGTGCCCGCAGAGTGTAGGGCCGGCAATTACCTGGGTAGAAGGTGCACAGCAGCTCCGTTCCGCTTGACAACACGCAGAATTGCGGTCGCCGTTGTCGCTGAAAGCTCTCCTTGAAATCGATTTTCCACAAAATTCTGAATTCACCTGCGGTCCTTAGAGCTTCAAGCAACTGCACTTGAGAGCTTTTGTTCGAACGCCGTCAGGCACTCCACACTTTTTATGTAAGTATTTCCTTTTTTCGAGGGCACACACGCGAACGTAATACAAAAAAATTAAAATTTATAAAAATAACATGTACACATTCATTTTGCGACCGAAAAAAAAAATAACTTATGTAGATATATATTTTATAACTTAGTTCAACCGACAGTTGGACTGTTGTATGCCTTTAACCCATTAATGCGCAAAACGAGAATTTTGTGCACTCAAGTTCAATTGTACGATTCGAACAGAAAATTGGGGCGATTTTCTTCCAAAATCGTATATGGGGGGTTTTTGTGGATGCTCTTTCAGGATCTGGCAGTTGTTTTGTATAGAAACTCAAAAAACCCTATTATTTTTGGTTTTTTTAAAATAAAAGTACTGATTTGTTTTGGTCTTTTTGGATTATCTTGACGTTGCTGCTATTAAATGATCATGTAACCACCAAAAATCGCAGTCCGAATATCAAAACTTTCTCAAACCATGGTTTTGGAAGTTTTTTTTTGGTTTTAGTTGGCCATTTTGTACAGCAAAATTTATAGAACAGAAAATGCTTAAAATTAGCCAAAAAACACGTGTGCTTTTTTCTAGAATTTTGTTGACAGTTTTGGGTTTTTTGGATTTGACCAATTTTTGAAGAATCCAAAAATGTCCCAAAAAATTCTGAAAAAATGCACACAATTTTACGACTGCATTTTATAGGACAAAACGTGCTTATAATTAGCCAAAAAACACGTGTGAATTTTTTGGAACACTTAGATTTTTCAAAAATTGTGCAAATCCAAAAAACCAAAAATTGTTGAAAGATTTTTGAAAAAATGTACACTTTTTCTTTGGCTATTTTCAAGAATTTTCTGTTCTAGAAAAATTGTTTGTAAAGTTGATCTTTTTCGTGTAAAAAAATCCAAAGTCTTTTATTACATTGCTGTACAAAATGGCCATTTTGCAAAAACCAAAGCAAACCATGGTTTAAGAAAGTTTAGACATTCGGACCGCGATTTCTGGTGGTTATATGATCATTTAATAGCAGCAACGTCAAAATAATCGACTTTGAAAAGAAAAAAGACCAAAAATAAATCAGCTTTTTTTTTTAAAAAAAAAAACCCAAAAATAATAAATAAGGGTTTTTGGAGTTTTTATGCAAAACGAATGCCAGATTCTGAAAGAGTATCTCCAAAATCCCCTTATATACGATTTTGGAAGAAAATCGCCCCAATTTTCTAGTCGAATCATACGATTGAACTTGCGTTCACAAAATTCTCGTTTTGCGCATTAATGGGTTAAGTGGCGGTGCTACGGCCTACATTTATATATATATAATATTTAACAGTTATTATTATCACTAATACCTCTAATTTACTATGATTTCTTTGTGAACAGTAAGATATGTTTTGAGGTCGGTTATACATAACGTGACCAGACGTCCCGTTTTGAACGGGACTGTCCCTTTTTATAGTTACGAGTCCCGGTGTCCCCGAAATGAACTCTGGGACGCCAAATTGTCCCGTTTTCTGAAACCGCGCGAAAATTTGAGTAGTCGAGCGGCGGCCGGACGCGAGCGGTGTGCGAGAGCGAGAGCGAATGTGGAATTTTCATGGATTATTGAGCTAAATTGTAGAAACACTACCTCAACTTCAAAGCCCAATATCTCAAGAAATATCGATGTTAGCGATTTCGTGTTTGCAACTTTTTTGTAGGAAATTGAATTTCCTACAAGTTTGTCATATTCACTTTTTCTGTACCTCTTTTTGTTTACGAGATAGGGGCAAAAAGCGAGAATTTCATGGGAAAATTGGGGTTAGTGACCCGTACTACCTCGCTGGTGGGAGTTAGGGTTACACCGCAATGGACACTTTTGTAGAGCATTTAATTCTGGAGAAACCCTACCATTGACCAAGATTATACCATAAAATGCCTCTGAGCTGTAGAGTTTTGAAGAAAAACAATCAAAGTTTACGTGTATTTTAAACGGGAAATCTTTGCATTTTAATATTAAGGGCTCTAATTTTCAAGGAATTTTTGTTTTGGTATTTCCCACAAAATTTCGAGGTGGGACTGAAAAAAAAATATAGTCACGAAAAAAAGCACCCTAATGTATATATATTTTTTAATTTATAACTTTTAAGCTAACTGACGTTTTCTGAATAAATAACTTTAAAACGTGTTTTTTTTTTTCATTGACTACCTGTTAATTAACCTAAATAAACCAATGTCCCGTTTTGAGCCAAAAAATAAATGGTCACGTTAGTTATACATAATGCCTTTAATACAAGTTATCAGTGGAAGATAAGGTTATATAATTTAGGACAGTTGTTTATTGAAAATTGTATATAGTTTGCAATGTAAATTGCTTAAGATTTTACAGAGCCCTGAGAATTGTTTTTACGCTTCAGTGGCACTCGTGTGTTCCTCTATTTGTATAATTTTTAGAATTCGAGGAAAAATTTGATGGAATTATCTGCTCTAAACATAAGCTGGCATCTAACGATGTTTTCAAGAAAATCAGAAGTTCTTGGAAAATATAATCCCTCAAGAATTTTAAATTCCACGTGTCTTAAAAAAGTTTCGTTGGAATTCTCCCTCTTCTTCCTTTATCTTTTGATTCAATGTAATCCTTGTTTTATTTTATTTGGCTTTATCTTTAATACAGTAGCACTTTCAATTACTCAACACTTTTGTATATTATTTAAATTGTTTGTAATGTCTTCATGTCTAGCAAACATAATCCATCTTTTCATTATCTAGTCTGATTGCCTTCATTAATTCCCTATTTGTTTATTAATTCTAGCTATTTTTAGATGAATGATTTCACTCATTAAATTACAAACAAGTATTTTGTATCATTCAAAAATGCCTAAAATTTTTTATATCAAATTGCTCATTTTCCTATTGACCATAAATTGGAATCCGAACGACGTAGTTGCGACGGCACTCACTTTTTTGGATTATTCTGGAAAATTTGAATAATTGTAAGAAAATTGAAAAAACAATCTGATCAAATCTAGGATTTATTCCAAATATTTTAAATACGAATTTGAATCGTTATTCATTCAAAGTTAAAATTCCAATTAAATTAATTTGATAGCTTGATAACTTGAGTAATAGGATAAACATACATAATAAAATAAAAGACTTTTAATGTAGTTATACTATACGAATTATTATCAAAAAATTGAGATTTGTTTAAAGTGAAATTAGAATTTCTTTGAATTGGAAATTGTGATCCATTTGAGTGTAATTATCCGACTTATTTAATATGTCAAAATCAAATATCCTGTCCTCTGTGATTTAAAAAAGGTCTTCTGAAAAGTCAAAAAAAATTATTAAATTGAAACGATAACTTTAAAGACAAATTACAAACATAAAAGATAAAACCAATAACTTTTTTCTTTTCATAGCGTCATACAATTTATTTGAGTAGTCTTTCAATGAAATATGATCTAATAAAAAAAAGGAATATGAATATATAAGTAATAGAAAATAGCCCGATGGATTCGGATTTAGGAAAAGTTCGTATTTTCTTCAATCATACTCGAGTTTGTATTTAAAATTAAATTTGAAGTCTCAGTAGACATAAATATATATATAAAGTTGAAAATCATACGCAGTCTTGCAAGCTGGCAACAGAATCAAACAATTTTCATTGCTGCAAACGATATCTGAAGAAAGGATGAATATTTTTTGCAAACCTGAGCAGGGAAGAAATGTGGACAATTAAAAAAAACAACCCAATTGTCCCTTCAGCCCTTCACCAGGCGCTTCCGGCATGAGTTTCATTTTTGTTTTTGTTTTTTTTTCCCTTATTCCATAAATTCTCATGGCACCCTTGAAAGCTTGAATTGTGTCAAGAGTTGCCCCTTTTTAACTTAAAAAACGAATTCAAGAGGAATACAAAAATCAAGAAGGGGCTGCCTTGTGCCGCTGTCAGCATAAGAACGAAAAGAATTCGCTTCGGCATCTGCTCCAGCTTCCTTACCCCGGATTCTCGGGAGGATGAAAGTGCGTGGGTTTCCAAAATGCTCTCAGGTCGCTTGGGCGGGGACCCTTAAAAAAATCGACAACAATTCGACTCGGGGAAACCGATGCGATGTTGTTTCCTCTTTCTTCGATATTTCCCAATTTTTCCATTTATTGGAAAGTCATTTATTTTCGATATGAATGCCTGACATAACAGCCGTCAATGATAATTTGCGTCCACGAACGGCTATTTTTGAACGGTCCCCATATTTATAGCCCAAAGGCTATGCTTTAATTTTTCCCCCTATTCGTGTCATTGTTGACAGTTATTTAAGGTTTTGATGTGATCCGTGCGCTATAGCATCCATCCCTTTTTCCTGCCATCGAGGTTAGTTTTTTAATAGATCACATCGATCAGCAGGTCATGTCTAAAAATGTTTGAAGGCAATTGCGTCCACCCCGTATGGAAATATCTTTACCGTTTAAAAATCCATAAAATGTAGGTTGCGTCAAACTTTGCATAATATCAATTACTAAAAAAATTCCACATTATACGCGAGACAAAATTACACCTAATTCTTTAACCTTTCCCATTGTATTTAGAAAATAGAATTTTACTCTGTTAAGCTTTTTTTTCTAGAATCGGCAAAATATTTTACTTCCTTTTGTATGGTAGCCTTGCTTCCTCGTGACCAAAGCCGGATAATATATGTATGTAAAGCATGTACACTGAGATAAATCCCTGCGTTCAAAACAAACACGGTGAACATTTAGTTCAAACACGAACAGAAATTTGTTTACATCCAACGATTTTCATTTAATTTAAACGCAATTCCGGTTTGTTTGATTATTGTTTATTTGGATCAAACAATCGTATAATACTAAATAACACGATTTTTATACAATGACATTTACAACGACCTTGTAAGGATTAGAAAACAGACTAAACGATTTTTTAAAGAGGGCAGAAGATACAAAATTTCGTAGAAAAGAAAATGGGTTCAAAAAGTGATGATATCGTTTGACCGAAAAACGCTTCCGCTTCATTGTGTCGAGCACTGACGCAACTGAAGAAATACATTAAAATTTGTTTGAAATAAACGAGAACAGAAAATGTATTTTTACTTACGTGTTTTGTTTTATATGTGGTTACAGTTTTAAGGGGGTAAATACAATTACACGGGCAAAAATTACGCATTAGAAAACATTTTTTTTCACAAAGAAGGTTTAATGCAATCATTATAAAACGTTGTACACTTGTTAAGGTAAAAATGAGGAATGTAAAAATATTTTTAATTTTTGAAAACAAAATGGCGGTTGTACGCTGGCGTGAAGTTGACCTACAAAAAAAATGGCAACCACTCTGGACGTCGTGTTATTGATCTGTAAAAGCCCATAAAAAAAAATTGGCTTAAGGGGTTAACCTACTGTTGAAAAAAAAATTTTTCGACTTTTTTTTTTTGCATATTCAGGTAGAAAAGCGTCTCAAGAATACGTGTGTAAAATTTCAGATCGATATCTACATTCGTTTTGATGTTATAGCGCTTAGAAGCGAGTGCGCTCCCACTTTCGGGAGCAAAAATTTCGGTTAAAAAAACTTTAAACGCGTTTTTCTCGAAATGCACTTTTTTTGTGTGCGTCGTAAAAATGCGAAAAAACTACTCAATCGAATCGCTTGAAAATTTTTTTACATACTCATGCAACATTTATCTATTGCATGAACCTCAATTTTCAGCAAAAAAATGTTTTTTTTTTAATTATGCGACCCTGTTTTTAACCTGAAAAAAATCGAATTTCGATACCCCACTTTTCAAAAGAGTACCAAGTCGCGGGAAATCGATTTTTTGTTCTGATTTGAGGTTCATGCAATAGCTGAACACATAAAGTAAACGAAACTTTTTCGTTTTTTTGTTCCAGATGGATATTTTTGGCTGATTTTTACGAGGCGCAATTTTAATTTTACGACGCAAGGTGCTGCATCGCTCAGCGACTATGGCCGCCATTTTGTTTTTTAATAAATTTTGACAATACTTTTTTTATATTTTAACCTTAATAAAGAAGCATGCAAAATTTCAAACCGATATGTCTTGTCAATTTTTTTTTATAGCTGTTTAAAAAAAAAAGGCGATTTTGCCATTTCAACAGTAGGTTAACCCCTTAAATATACATGTAATTTGTCGGTAAACCTCAAAAATAAAAAAATAAAAATTTTTGTAAAAAATCGATAATTTTCATTATTTTTTCAGCCATTTTTGCATTAATAATTCAATTTTGCAACAAAAAATTCCAAAACAATTAGGCTTACAGACAAGCCTAAGGTATGAAGAAGAAACCCTCAACATTTCAGCTAAATTGAGTAAGTAGTTTTCGAGTAATCGTGGTTGCAGATTTTAAAAATGTTGTTTTGAGAAAAACGCGTTTAAAGTTTTGAAAACCTGCTATGCGCTGAAGAAAGCGTTCTCGAAAAATGAAGAAAAAATATATAAGGAGTTCGATTTTCGACCTGAAACTTTTTGGAGCGTATTCTACGGGAAATTTTTACTTTTTAAAGGAACAAAAAAAAAATCGATTTTTTTGACCTTCTAATTGTATTTACCCCCTTAACCTAAAATAAAAATACTTTTTTTAATTAAACATTTTTAAGTGCTGGAATATGGACGCCAACTTTGAAACTCATATTATGGAACACATATAAATAAAGTCGAATCGGTATAACAACCACAAAATTATCGTTATGCTTTATGGAATCTTCCATGGGATAATCGGATTTTACTTCCTCCCTAAGCTAATCGGTTGCGCTTGAGGAATATGAATAAACTGATTGAAAAAATGGATATATTCTCTTGTTTATTCTTGCACAAGGTCCTTCTTGGTGAAACAGACACTCTAAGTATCCTTTCATCCATATCTTTATATGTGAGCAAAGTAATTTTCCGATTGTCCACTTTTCTTTATATTAAAATTTATCATACCAATTACCTATGGACTTTTTTAACCTTTAACTAATATGTCCAGATGTTATAATAAATACTCTCAATATAGCGACTTTAACCTGATTAAAATAAAATATAAACTCTTTTCTCTACTCTAGATCAGTAGTTGTTAACTTGATCTCTACTGTCCACTAGTGGTTTTTTTTTTGTGGTTACAAATTTACAAATTAAATTATCCTATTTCATATACAAAACTAATATATGTAATTTATTTCAATCATCAAATCAGAAAATATAATTAAAATAAAGCAAAGCTTTTTTTCTGTTGATTAGAGCGAAAACAGGCTTTTTGGAACTTAATACCCTCCTTTCTGAATGTAAGTTGACCAATGTTCTCAATAAGCAGGGCATCAACAAGGTAGTGAAATGTTTTTATGATATTATGTATTCCCTTTTTTGTTTTTAAATTTCCCACAATATTAACTAAATAGATTTTCATTCTCTAAATAGTAAATGATGCCATACAATACCTCATAAATAGAAAATATTGCCACTTTAATCCTGGCATAATTTCCCAGCTAAATTGAGTTACTGCGGCACCGGGTGGGCGGCAAAGAAATTTTACAATCAATAAACACACAAAAGTGGGCGGTAAATATTAAAAGGTTGACAACCTCTACTCTAGATAGTGAGTTTATGTTATGTACGTATGTTGGCTAAATATATAAATAAAAAGTATAGATAAACCATTGAGACCAACCTTCAGTCTGTACAGCTGTCGAAGTATCAATACGAAATACTTAGACGTCATACCAAGTCTAGCTTAAGTCTGACTTAAGGGGGTAGTCCAGTGAAAAAAAAAAATTTTTCGTTTTTTTTGTTTTTTGCTTAAATCTACTCTACTACACCTAGAAAATACTCCCTTAAAATATCTAAGCAAAATATTGAATAGTTTTAAAGATACAGAGAGTTTTCGAGAGACGTGTAAGCCGAGCGCTCGAAGGTCCCCTGGCGTGTTTCGAAGCAAGGAGGACTCTTGTATTTCTGTTTGCTTCGCCCATTTTTTTTCGGTTTATAACGGTCTAGGTCCTTCTGCTTTATATTTAAGGTTAGTTATGTATTTAGGAGGCATCGCGTTATGTATGGAGCAGGCATCGCTGACTAAGGTAAAATTAATTTTTTTAGCTTTTTCCCGCATAAAAAACTTTAAACGCGTTTTTCTGAAAACAGCATGTTTTGACTCGGCGGACGTCAGATCTCAGAGTCTTTTGCTCCGATTGATCTAAAAATTTAGCTGTATATTTCTTGATTGTGTGTCTATCGTCGGAACTAGAATTATTAAAATCCATTTTTTATTTACAAAGTTATAAACAAATTAAGCACCCGAAAAACACCCGAAAAATTCGAAATGCTGCCATTTTGTTATTTTTGATTGAAAATTAATAATTCTAGTTCCGACGATAGCCAATGTTCTACAGATTAAAACCTCGTTTGAATTTTTTGTTTCAAATGAACCGTTGCAGAGATTCGACGTCCGCCAACAAAATTTTTTTTTTTTTGGAGCGGCCATTTTGTCGAGATGACTCATCGAAAACAAAAAAAAAAATTTTATTTGTGTATTTTAATAGTTGTACTATCATATGTCAAAAAATTTTTGAATACAAATTGACTTCTAATATGAAAAAAAAATCGTTGAAAAAACAGTCGTTTTCACTGGACTACCCCCTTAAACTTATTTCAAATTTCGCTCTAGCCTATCTCAAACTTAACTCAAGCCTGATTTAAACTTTGTCCAAACTTATTCTAACACTGAGATAAAATAATAGCAGAATTAACAAAAAAGTCGGTGATAATGATGAGCATAACAAGACCAAGACCAAGAGCAAGACTATGAATATACAATACCAAATCTTGGCCTTGCACACTTGGTATTTGGTCTTGAATTTAGTGATGAGCAAAATCGGTCTTGGTCTTGGTCTTGCAGGAATTCTAAGACCAAGACCAGTACTATATATACCTGCGGTAGCATTACCAAGACTCGTTTTGCAAGACCAAGACCATTTTTGCGAGATTTCATCAAGACTTGCTGATTGAAAATTATTTCCTTCTACTTTAGTTGCTAGTTTTAAGAAAATGATCTATCTGTAACACGCGGTTTAGTGAACTTTTATTAACTGAACTGATACTCCAAATTTGAAAGTGTTTAGTTCTAGAGTTTTTGACACATTGTACGGGCTTTTATGGGCCAGCCTTAGTCTTGTTTTGCTCATCACTAGTCGGTGACATAACGAAATTGAAAGTGTTAATTTTTTCAGATAATTTTTATTTATCGAGATATTTTTAAGTAGTTCATATAGTTTTGTGGGAAAAATATCTATTAAATAGTTGGCAAATATAGCTTGAAATTATCTGTGAAATAGTTGACAAAAATCACTAAATAATCGTTTCAGTACAGCTTGGCTCCATTGAAAAATTTATAAGTTTTGGCGGAACATATAAAGTCTAAAATATAGATTCAGTGAATCTAGAACGATTGATTCGAAAATATTATAAAAAGAGGACAATTATTACAAAAAAAATGTAAACCAAGATTGGATGCTATTCAATAGTTTTATGTTGGAAGCAGTTTGTTACAACATCAAGTAGCTCCGTTTTACGGACTCAAAACAAATCACTGAATGAGCTTTAATTTTTTTTTAAATACAGTTCCAAGTTGTTTGCTATTTTCTTACGAAATAAAAGGAAGCCTTAAATGAGACACTCACTGGCACAACTTTGCATCTGATAACTAAAACAGGAAGCTCTTAAACAACGACAACATCTGCCAACAACTGCCAACATCTATTCACACTGCTTGGTGTTGTATCTTTGTTGGAGTAATAAAAGGGCATGTTAAATTTTGTTGGCTATCCAAACTTTGAGTCACGTACTTTTAGACGTGTTTCCCAACTTCCGAACCCGAGATACTCTAAATGATTAGATAGTTTATTTTATTACTTTTTCGATTGGATACTGAGAAGAGTGAAGTTCGTTTTGCAAAACAGCCTTTTTATAGATATACATACATATATTATATTTTTAAGTTCAGACCCATTTCTTCATCGAAATTGAAATTTTGTCTAATTGCCTGTAGGTATATAATACGTTATAAGACTTATGTGAAATTTAGAGTCCGAGGATGTTCTGTTGATTTTAACTATGATGTTAAAATCATATAATTTGAATTTTTCTAATGTTTTGCGTCATGTTTTCATTGATATTTCTTTAGGAATTGGATGTTATGGATTGGTTGGTAGAGTGGAATTTTCATGGATTATTGAGCTAAATTGTAGAAACACTACCTCAACTTCAAAGCCCAATATCTCAAGAAATATCGATGGTAGCGATTTGGTGTTCACAACTTTTTTGTAGGAAATTGAATTTCCTACAAGTTTGTCATATTCACTTTTTCTGTAACTCTTGTTGTTTACGAGATAGGGGCAAAAAGCGGGAATTTCGTGGAAAAATTGGGGTCAATGACCCGTACTACCTCGCTGGTCGGAGTTAGGGTTACACCGCAATGGACACTTTTGTAGAGCATTCAATTCTGAAGAAACCCTACCATTGATCAAGATTATACCATAAAATGCCTCTGAGCTGTAGAGTTTGGAAGAAAAATAATCAAAGTTTACGTGTATTTTATATGGGAAATCTTTATACGTCTTGGTCTAGTACTTAATATTAATATTAAGGGCTCCAATTTTCAGGGAATTTTTGTTTAGGTATTTGCCACAAAATTTCGAGGTGGGACCGAAAAAAAAAAAATAGTCGCGAATAAAAAACACCCTAATGTACATATTTCGAGGTTATGATATTTTATCTTTCCCCGAAACAAACAAAAATTGTGGTGAGACATGTTTTTATATCTTTGATTTATGCTTTGCTTTGAAAGGACTGTAATTTTTTTTGATTATATACAACGAAAAGTTATGACGTCAATTCTTTAGAGGCACCCAGAATATTTTCTTTTTTCATAATCAGCTATTCTTCTATTACACTATCTTTTGTTGGGCAAGATTTTTGTTGACAAGGTTGTTAGGTCGTTCCCTTTTTCGCTTTGTATAACAAAAAAAAAAAGGGCAAGATAGTTAGTTGCCGAGCAAAGAACTATTTGCATAATTATACATTCTGGGGAAGCTGAAGCTGTGCTCGTGCTGATACCAGCTGCGACAATTTTTGACAAAAATAATATACAGCTCAGCAACCTTTGCTCGCAGGATTACAAATTTTCCAGACATTCATTCATCTCTAGCTAGACTATATCTAGAGCGTAAGGGGAAAACCCATAAAAGCCCACGTATGTTGGTAAAGTTATCCGGGAATTCAAAGTGGTCCTCGGCGAAAAGAGTACTATACAAAAGACGGAAAGTCAAAGCTCCTGACAATCTGGGATCTTGTGCGTCATCCAAAAGGCAAACAATTGATATGTACATTAAATCTCACCACACACACGTACATATATGCCTCATCCTCTCCTGTCTCCGAGATGCAAATCTTTCAGCTTCAGCAGGATATGAATGACTCAGTTATTGGCGCCGTTTCTGAGAAAATCAATGAAATCTAAGATTTCGCTGTAAAGAATCTGCAGATATATACGACACGAAGTCTTTTTTCTCAAGAAGTATTTTGCAAATTCGTGGGAAGCAGCGCAAAATGTTTGGAAAGAAGGCGGCTAAGTTTTGGGTGGATGGGTGGGGCCATGGGGGAGCAGGGAAGAAGGCGACTCAAGAACGAACGAACGAACGTCCTCTGAGATGCTGGAGCTGGAGTTGGAGTTGGAGCTGGATATGTTTGCGGACAGAGCCAAATTGATTGCGTCGGAATGTCTCAACGACGAGTTCGAGACCTCAGTTTTATTACTATGTGCTTTTCATACTATACTTTTTCTTTCTCCCCACAGGGATCCATTAGTGGCCGCCCACATAATTTAGTTGCGTAGTTTTCTTCTATGGGTCGTGTCGTATACGTCGTGAAATTCCCATCCTTTCGATTATTTTTTAGAACTTTCCAGTAATACTATACTCCAATTCAACGACATCGATCGTTAACAAACACTATCGACAGAATGAGCAATGTCATTCAGGTCATCCGATGACTCACTTGGACGAAATTACTATTATTTTATTTATTAAACCAAATATAAATGCTGCGTTTTTTTCATTAATTTGGGATAGCATAAGGAAACTACCCCATGAACTGAAATTTCTTATAAGCAACACAGCCAACATTTCAAATTTTTTTATAATAACATCAAATTGCCATGACTTACAACAAATTTTGAGTCAAAAATTACACCGAAAAAGTTTTGCATGAATTAAAATCATCATCGTGTATCAAGCACGTTTCCAAACATATCAAATCCTTTTTCGGGCTAGCTGCTATACTGCAACAAATTTTTATAGAACATACCGAAAGATATAGTCATGCTCTTATAAAGACAATCCTTGTTTTTTAAATTATTAATACGTTTAGTTAATTAATTTAAATAAATTTGGACAATTATTTGTCTAAAGAATTGGCGAATGTATCTAAGATATTATTATATTTAAAGTCATTTCAACAAAAGTATTTAAATATTTTTTCACTTTATAGTAGACGAATAAAATAAATCAAGTAAACACTAAACCAACAAATTAAAATCAGTTAAATGTTTATGCGAATTAGTCAAGTCAAGTCAAGTGAACGGACCACCCCTGCTGTACAAAAATGGTGAGCTCCATTTAAGGTCTACCAAGGCGCAAAATAAAGGTTTTGGTTTCTACTTTCGAATCCACACTGGCTTTCGAAGATTCCGCCTATAGAGAGCCCAATATGGCGGCTAAAACCACGTGACCTCCAATATTTGAGGTTATAAAATCGGTCGCATCATTCCGATTGAGGGCTACAAAGGCCCAAATGAAAGCTTTTGACTTCTGCTTTCAGAAGCTGTATTGCAAAAATCGCATTCATTTAAGCCATTGTAGACCTCAATCGGAATGCTGCGAGCTATTTTGTACTCTTTTAAGTGGTAAAATCATAAAGATCACGTGGTTTTAGCGGCCATATTGGATTTTCAGCAATCCAAAATAAAAATTTTTAAATATTTACAATATCTATCCAGCTATTTTTGGATTCGGTGCAAGCCAAGGAAAGTTTATGAAGTCAAATTACTGTAGGTTTATAAACTTGCCTTGGCTGCATCATCGGTTCCAAAAATACTTCAAAAGGCAAATATTTTACAAGTATGCATGAACATAATTATAGTACGATTATTAAAAAGTGTGAAAGTTCTAAAACATCTCCGCCGACGTGTCTTAAAAAACTGGCACAGAAACAAAACATAGTTCTGCTAAAAATTTGTATCTTCCTATATATTTATTTTTTTGATATTGTAAATTTAAAAATTCAATTAATAAATAATTAAGCGAATTTTCTTACACTTCTAAAAAAATATATAGGTTTTTAGAAATTTTTTTAACGTAAACTATAAACCATTTAATCTGAAATTTAAAAAAAAAGTTGATTATCATAGTTATAACTCAGCTATAATGTTTACCATAAGATTTTATTAGTAATTTAGAATGTTGTGTTATTGTGTCAGCCAAAATCAAAAAAATTCAATCGACGTTATATTTTATACTTACCTATATATTCGTTATACATTAAAAATCGATTTAATGAAAGGAATCACAATACAAGAAAAACTTAATATATACATAGCATATAAAACACATCGTTTTTATTAAACGGACTTTTCGTTTCATTTTTGAAAAAAATACACATTTATATTCATCAAACTAATTCATCTTAAATGTTATAGTAGGAACATATGGAGATTACAAAAAAAAAAAAAAATTGCTTTTAAGGCGTTAACGTCGACCTTTTTTTCTTTCACGTTTTTCTTGAAATTACTTTTTTTCAAACTTGTGTACACGATATCCCAAAATCTACTGAACCTATTTGACTGAAATTTGCACCACTTATTTTTTATAATATTACCTAAAGCGTGACGAACGATTTTTTCGATTGCGTTCCGTATTCAAAAGTTATATATTTTTTAAACTCAAAATTTTGTTGGAAATTCGAGTTTTTTTGAAACAGCTCCAAAAACATTTTTTTAATTTTTTCCATTCGTCACACCTTAGCTATTATACTTCTGAAAAAGCAATTTTGTTTGTTTGTTTTCGGACAATGCTGGACGGAGAAATCATGTACACCGTCAATTTTAAAAATAGGGTCCCACTGAGCGACTCATATCTCCGCAATTTTTAATGTTATTTTTTTTCAATATTGGAAATTGTTTATAAATCTATTATATGTATACGTAAAATAAATAATAATTTATATTTTTAATGGCCAAGTCAAAAAAAAAGTTTTTTTTTATGCCTATTTTTTCGAGCATCAGGGTGGTGTAACCCCTTAAGTAATCATGTCAAATTTCAATATAAACGCGTTTGAGGTTTCAAATGACAGTCTTCTAATTTTGCCAAATTTAATTATTTTTTACTTGAAAATTTCAATAAACATTCTAAGAAAATTAAAGTACAAAATCATGTAAACAAAACTTTAATATTTGTGAATAATATTTATAAGTTAAATACAAAAACGCACAACCAGAAAATGAAACGTCACTGTCACAATTATCAAAATCGAAAAAAAAACAATATTTGAGGACAAAAAACATAGAAGAACAATAAAATTATAATCTTATTTTTCTCTAAAAAACGCCACGATAATAAAAAAAATGAATTTATTATGGAACAATTTGAAAATTTTGTTGGCCGCAAATCAACTATCTTCTTATCTACAATTGTTAACTTTAAATTATCTGCATTTATTATACACAAATTTATAAAGTAAAACAGATGATTCTGCTATAATTTACAATATGCCCGCGTCGAATTATTTAATATTTGTAGTCGTATAAAATATGTGCATCAAATAGAATATAATGATCAAAAATTAAGTGGATTTGTAAAGCTCATACATATGCAATTGTATTTGTATTGCGCAAAATGTTGGGAGAGATGACTAAAACAAGAAACATGAATATATTTAGTCAACATCAAACGAGAACTGATCTGTGAAGAGTAATAAATCATTTATGTGCCTGGAATTGAAAAGAGCATTTGTAAAAGAAATATTTTCAAGAGATGGTGCCTTCTGGAAATAAAAGCAAAAAAGCAAGCTTCAACAAATTATTTCGACTCGAAGCCAAAATTATATTAATTACCCTTGGTTTAATTTATCAAAAACAATTAAGTATATACAAGAAGATATTAAAAATCAGTTTATATCGACCCCAAAGGATTGTTTTTTAAAGCTTAACAAAAAAAAAAAGAAGTGCACTACATGATTACAGTTACTGGTACTGGGACTTCACCATTACTGTAATCATATGAGCATTACTTAGAATTACTTGGCATTACTAGCATTACTCGGAATTACGTAGCATTACACGGCAGTACTTTGCATTACTCAGAGTTATACAGCAGAACTCAGCATTACTCATAATAAGAAATGCCAATTTGAAAGTATTTTTTTTTACATTTTGGTAATAAAATCTTCGATTTTATATGAATAAATATATATTTTAATATTCATTAAAACATGTTTATTGTAATAATTTTGAGTAAGGCTGAGTACTACTGCTATACTGAGCGGTAAGTAATGCTGGTAATGGCTAGTAATGCTAAGTAATGCTCATGTGATTACAGTAATGGTGAAGTACTAGTACCAGTAACTGTAATGGTAATTCGATTTTCTTGAATTACTTGGTACTGGTAATCATTTTTAAATTGCATTAACTGTAATGGTTATGCATGTTACTGGTAATGCCATTTTTTACAGCTCTGGGAAATGTGTGCGTTAGTGGTCTGTCTTTTCGAGTAATTTTCATTGGCACTTATTGTAAATTAATGAAACTCCTACAGAAATTCACATTTACCTGGATTATATCACAACTAGGAAATATAATGTGTTAGATAATTGAACTTCAAAATATTTTGCTTCGAATAAAATAAAAATGCGGTTAAATTTCTATAGATAGTGTTGTGATGATGATGAATCTTCCCACCAAACAGTCGTTCTTGCAATTGCTCTGAAGCATGTGTCTTTCTTTGAGTTTGTTTCAAACTCTAAAATGTTTCATATTTTATTTAAAGAGATGGTGATAGGTCTAGTGAATTGAAAAGAGAACTTTCCAGTGTAAACATGAGTGAAAATCATTTTTAAATAGGAATTTTGAAGTTTGAAAGCTAGCATGACCTTTTTGACATATGTTTATGTCGGCCGCCATTAGACTCAATGTATTATATTTGACAAACCACCACTTTTCCCTAACGCTGTGTGCATACGTCGGATAAACTTTGAACCCTAGGTCGAGGGAACTTGAATTTTAAAACGGATATAGATATTTTTATTTTCCGCTCAATGCAAAAATAAAATTAGAGGAAAATAAACAATTCAGCAAATTTTGGGGGTCAAAATGTGGTCATTGATAAATAAAACAAGTTATTTTTGTAGGGATAATTTGGGCATCAAATAAAAACAAGTAAACACTGTTTCTAAATTTGTATAAATGTTGATTGTAATTTCCCTCAGAGCGCAAAAGCGTATTTACAGATTTATTGCCCTTGAAAATATTTGTAAACAACACGCCCTTCATTTACGAATACAGCCTAACGTCTGTTCAATATCACTTTCTTTTCCACATCTAATAAATTCTCTATAAGAAGTATAAATTTATATATAAAAAAAAAAAAAATGTTAACCCTCTTTTATTCCTTCTTCAAGTTGTTTAAATACAAAATTCGGGAATAACTTTCAGGACACTCTGTTAATTCCCACGATATAGCCACTTCCTTCTTCGTTTATTCCGATCGATGCTGGTTCGCAAATTGTACAGTCAAATTGCAGATGAAAAGAAAAACATCAACAATTCTCAAGGATTCAATTTTTAAAGGGAAGGAACCCAGGGAGAATGTCAATGTTTTGTTAAAATTGGTTTTCTCGTCGGTATATATTGTCGGAGTTACGAAGAAAACCCCACCTTCCTTAACCAAATTATACGCAGTGAAAACTTCAATAAAACGAAGTGCTCGATACCCTGGGCTGGCATGAAAAGCCCAGAAGACTTTCGGGATCGATTTTCAGGTTTTCCTCTGTGCTTACAGGGCAAAAGGGAGCAGGTCAGCCAGCAATAGCGCGCCCCACGAGCAGCAGCAGCACCACAACCACCACCACCATCGACAATTTTCCGATTTTCCCAGTATTGTGCACAGGGACGACGACTATACTGGGCAAAAGTCCTGTCTGACGAAATGGTAAAGCTCCGTTCACACATCCACTCGGCTGCGAAAAGGAGTCCGAGAAAAAAAAAAAAAAAAAAAAAGGGGCCATAGAGCGCCTTCAAGCTATGACCGGCAGTTTCTGGCGATTATGGGTATGGATTGCCATTCCCCATACTTTTCCCTTCATCTTCCCTTACACATACCCTTATACCGTCAAAGTTTTTCGGTTTGACTTCGCTGATAAATGAGCTCTAATTACGGCTGTGACGTCATCGTTACTCGGTTTTTTCATCCCCGCCCCGGATTCCCGGCACAACGAATTTCCACGCAATTGATTCTAAGAAATGAGTATTCTCCTTTAGCATATTCCTTGGAAAATGATAGCTTTGCGAATTCGGATCACCAATTCGGCTTAATTTATACGTCTGGATTTTGTGGCATTCGCATATCGCATATCGCATAGCCGACATACGACGACGACGTCCGATGTGCTGATAATAATAATTAATGCGGTCATATCTTGAAAATAGCCATTTTACGACCAATATCTGACCTTTCTTATGAACTTTTATCTTCGACAAGGAAAGGTCGGTTCGAAATCTTTAATTAGACTCATGAGAGGGTTTAATATGAAGGGACAACTTTATTTTCCAAACTATTACCTATAAGTACATAATTAACCGCCCGAAATGAAATCGTTGTAGTTTGGGATCTTCACTGGCATTATGAGATTCTGTGTTATTACTGGCGTAAACCTTGCTTATTTTAAACTGACCTTTGCAAATATTGGGGATTTGTTCTACAGTATCGACAACATTGTAAAACTTTTATTGGTTGTTAACTTTTTGGGTCACAGCTCTCCCCAGAAATAATTTGGGACACCAAAGGCATAAACAAGATTAGAAAGAAAATTCTAAAATAGGCATTTTCACAGAAATTGTTCGCCCTGTAATTTTCTTTTCAACTAAAGGCGGGTGTGATGTATAATAACTGCTTTTAAATTTAATACCCTAGAACGAAATTTTAATTTCGTGCGTGCTCAATTTCAAAATTATCGTATTGCCTTGAAATTAGCGTGCAATTTATGCCAAAATCCTTGAATTTGATGAAATATCCGTAGGGATTTTCATAAGAAATTCAAAGATGATAACATATTTTGAAAATTGAGTTCGTGCAAAATTCTAAATTTCGTTCATAGCATGTTTAGGTAAAATCAGACCATATCATATTTATCAATCATAATTTAGTTGAATTAAAAAAGTCATTAAATAGTGTAACTATTCGAACTTCATTAGAACTAAACATAGTCTTAAATTTTTTTGTTTTTTGTTTTTTGAGATTTAATGGCTTAAATAGAATGTATAAGCTTAGTGCTAATTTTAGGGTTCATAACGACTACTTTATTTTATACATATATGTATTTAGAAACAGTCACCCATGTTCAATCGATATATAAATTAAAATTGATATTCAATTTAACTCAAAATTAAAACAATATATTTTCTGTTTCTATCGTTTTCAGATTTTTTCAAATTCATTTCGAAATAATAGAATTTTTTTTCAGTTTTTCTTATTTTGTTTAAAATGGGCGCAATTTTAATTATATTTTCGAAATTTCAGTATTTCGATTGGAACTTCGAACAAACCTAATTTAATTTTAAACTTTGAGTGCGTTATAAAATTGGTTAATGTTGTGTTTAAGCATTTGTTTTATCCCATTCTCCACAGAAAATTCACTATTTGATGATGTTGTTTGAAATCGTTAACACTAAACCTATCAAGATTTTATATATACCCTAACCGGTCTGATTTTGAAATTAACATCATATTTTGCCAACATTGTTTAAAAGGTGATTGTCAATCTAAAATTGAAAGCAATACAACAAGTAAAGCTTAAATAATAACGAAACAAAATTGTTAGTTATTAACAATAATATTAAATACTTGATGAATAACTAAAATATTAAGGCAGGTTATTTCACCGAGTGTTGACAACTTTTCTCAAATTCTAAAATGGCTCTATCTGAGGAAACAAAATACCTGCATTTGTGCCAAAATTCACGTTAATATGTGGATGAGTAACAAGATAACTAGACAAACAGACGGATCCTTTTTTCCAGTTTCGGTGAATACCACAATGTTTTAAAGTAATCAAAAAAATCTACATTGATGTCTAGATCATATATAAGTCGTTAATATAGATTTGTTTCAAAGTCATGAATATGTAAATTCTAAATGTAGAATAATATCAAACTTGCTAAAAAATGATGGTCTTGAAAATGGTTATAATATAGTACAGTAATAATTTTACCATTGTAGAATGATAACCCAATAATTCAGGGAGAGATTTCTGACCGTATGGTATAGATCTTGATCTTAATTATTTCTTCTTTGTATAAAACTATCGATGTTGATCCTTCTGATTGTAACCGCGGTCTACTACAAAATAATCTGAATAGATTCTCCATATTGTACATGCATAACTTTCTTGAACTCTGTTTCCCAATGCCAATCGATCACTTACTCCCGCACTTACTCGTAGAACCTATGTGATCTGAACCTATACCATATGTCAGTTCCCTACGTCATCTGGGCGTTATCTGTGACAGCGAGCCAAACTTCCATCCCCATGTCGACCATATTATAAGAGATCCAATTCAGCTCTTGGGTTTGTTAAACGATGATCTGTCTATAAGGAGTTCTCTAACCCTTGCTTTTGAGACCCATCTGGTTATCTGTTTGAAGCAACTAGAACCTTATTCAGCTAACGATTTTCATGTCAATTTTACTAAAACATATTCTTCGATTTTATGAAACAACAAGCATATTTAGTCATTGCTACTAGATTCCTCGTTGTTTTAAAGGTATTCAATATCATAGTTATTATAATGTGAATTTTTGTTGATCAACCAGAAGTTTGGCCACTTTTATTACAGTGTTGAATATCATGAATTGAAATCTTCATGGGGACCACTTAATTTCTTATGCCTAATCAGTTGATTAATGAGAAACCTTCCTGAAAGTAATTTCCATTTCAACGGTGGGGTCGTTAATTATGGCATGTTTCATCTTAAATATTTTCTCAATCCATATAAACGTAGTTTTCATTAAGCACAGCCGTTTTTTTTTACCTAATTTTTGTGGCATGTTAGAAAACAAATGTCTATTAGTAATTTACAAAATTAGAAAACGGCATCGCTCAAGATTAACCACTGGGGTTACAAAAAATTCTCAATTAAAATATGAATTATTCGTATTTGGGTTGTCTATGTATTTATGTTTTGGGTTTATTATTAAAGTTTCAAATGCCATGCATACGTTTAATAGACATTGAAAAAGGTTATGCAGAAGGGAAGAATGTGTGTTGTATGTGGGTAAAAATTACTTGTTTTAAAATTAGTCAGTATATTTTGACTAAATAATGTAGCCAGATTAACCCAATATTCTTGTTGTTTTAACATTAACTTGCAAGACAATTTAATAACAGATCTAGTTGTATGAACCACCACTGCCATGTTATTCCGACAAGATTTGTAGTTTAAATAACCAAATTGTTTTATTAATTTTTAACTAGGCTTCTGCCATGCTTACTAGTAATCTTGTTGGGTGAAAATTATTATTATCATTCAACTAATCGAATGAACCATGAAATTTTTTGTTCGAATATGACATTTTTTTGGGTGCAGCACATCGCTTAAGGGGTTACGTTGGTTTTGAATTCCAAAAAAAAATTACAATTTTTCGGATTTTTTTTTTTTTTTACGAAATTTATAAAAGTGATTTATTTCAACTATTAAGATATAAAAGTACATCGCTTGAACAAGTTGCAAAAACATTTTTGTTCTTAGTTTTAAAAGTAATTTTACTTTAAACGAGTTTTTCTCAAAACTACATTTTTGAATCCGGTAGGTATGATTTCTCAAAAACTAATAATCCAATCTTACTGAAATTTTCCACACTTCTTCTATATAGTGTTGACTTGTACTTGAACGAAGGACTTTAAATTTCGTTCATTACAAGTGGTTTTACTAGTAGAAAATCACCAAAATATATAAAATGTTCACAGAAATTTCAATTTTTTGTTAAAAAACGTTGTCAAAAATTCAAATATCATTTTTTTTTCAAATCCTTCGTCCAAGTACAAGCCATATGCATCTACTAATAGTAAAAATTTTGTTTTTTGATTTCAGATAAACCTATCTCCAGATATTCTGCCTACGGTAAAAAATCATCGATTTTCGTAAAGCAGCTGTCAATGGTTCAATTTTCATTTTTTTTTCCTGAAAATTTTTTTACAACTTGTTCAAGTGATGTACTTTTATATCCTAATAGTTGAAATATCTCACTTGTGTATAGTAATAGCTTGTATTATATTAAGCAAAATAAAATACTGTTTGTTGATGATTGGAGATAAATCTTCTTAAATTGTAAAAAGCTTACGAATTCAGTTAAATTGCAACAAAAACACATAAAATTTGAGAAGTATTATATTATAACATATGTTGTAAGATGCACTTTTTGTAAAACTTCTAAATAATTAAAAATTGTAAAAGTTGGTAGCCAATTTGAGCTCTTTTATGTGCTCTTGTCTTAAAAGAAAACCAAATATTACTTTCTTCAATCCAATTTTTACAAAAACATCGATTTATAAAATATCTTTGAATCACATAACATATTGTATATACGAAAATGTGTCTTGTTTATTTTAGAATAAAACATTCAAGTGATTCATTCTATCGTATTTGCTTCTGCTATAAAACGATCAATGTTTTGAAATTCCTTTACCCAAATGATAATGATATGTAAAATAAGTTATTTTATTTGCACAGATTATAAGGAATTTGAAAAGGTTCAACATGTTTAAAAACACTGCTATCATCGAAAAGAGTACGTCTTTAGAATCACTTTAAAACCGATTTTTTTTTTTAATATAGCGACAGGTATACAATACAGGAAGAAAAAAGGAAACCAAGTGGGTTCAAAGATGAAACACTTCAAGATCTTCAAGAGGGGAAAACCTTTTCGAGCGTCTCATTTCCATCGCATTGATAGGTAATTTTGCTTTTCAAAGACATTTTATGTAAATCCAACGAAGCATTAACGAAAAGTGATTCTGTATCTTTTGTTAAGTACCACACTGTGTTCTTTAGGAGATTTTGAAAAATAATTACTTTGAAGACAATAATATATTATATGTACTACATAAAGTGAAGTGACAAAGGGACAATTTTTTGATTTCTTATAGGACTAGTCATGGATGCAAAAGCAAACTTTGTGGAATATTATAGCAATATTTTGTACTTCTTCTTTTATAGCCAATTAGAAATTATTCTTATTCTTTTTTTTTTAAGTTAAGAAGATAGTCTACCCTTTGAAAGGATAATAGTCAATACATAGACTGCTACACATTGCGTTGTGAGAATTAGTACATTCTTGCTTATATATGAAAAAGTACAAGATTTAAAATTAAAGCAAACAAAAATAGCCTTACAAAAATGCCAAATTTCAAGTTGACTACGCATGCGTAATTCTTGAGAAGAAAATAGCAGAGGAACCATACTCTAATCTATTGTAAATCAAGAAAACCTTTGATTTTTTACAGCTTGTGTCTACCAATGAAAGAACGTACGTTTTGTAGAAAGGACTTTTGAGGAAATAATCGTTAAAAGTCACTTAATTTATTATATAACGAAAGAAAATCAATATAATTTGTTTGGTTCAACTTTTCAAAAGTTTGTGTCCAGATTCTTACACATTATCTAATTCTTTAAAACAAAAATCAATTTATACTGATAATACAATAATTAATTAACCAATATTACTTTTTAAGTGAAATCTAACTACATAAAATAAGTTTTAATCTACTAAAACTTTATAAGGCGAATATAAGAAGAACCTCTTCATAGTTCAACGAATTTAGTTTATCCCTTGGGAGTCCGAACAGATAAAAGGAGAAGATTCACCCACAAAACAAAATATACGTTGTATATGCGGATAAACTGGAAGGTTCCGAATAATTTATTTGGTAATTCTGAAAACTTTCCAAAGAAGCAGGTGGTATAGAATATAGCCCATAAATAATGCTATGAAAAATTTATTAACCTCCAGAAAATTCTTCTAATGATTTTATACCTCAACACATACATATTTTACTTTAATAAATCGGCGCTCACATGAAAAATGGAAATTTTTTCGAATAATTTACAAAATGTGCATGCCAAATTGAAGGTCAAAGTGTTTAGTTATTCTGTGATAAAAATAGAATCACATTAAGTCCTTTCTGTCTCTTAGGAAGCAACTGCCGTACACAAAACCTTTCACATTTCACAAGTAGTAATTGGTAGTTTTGATTATAAAAAAAAAAAAAAAATCCGCATAATACCTAGGTTTCTTTTTCAGAATTTCAAATTGTACCTGGAAAAAACCAATCTCATTCAGGTTAACAGCATGCAGCACAAATTATTACACAAAAAGTAAAATTCGACAAAAATTGTTCATCCTTTTTCTTCCTTTTTGAAAGGAAAAATCAATATTGATTGAAGCTTAAGCAGCTTTAAAACCGCATTTTCCCCAAAGAATTCCGTGGAAACCCTTCAAAACAATATTATCAATTTTGCCGAGGCATACTTTCGCAATAATCTGAAAGTGATGTTGCATAACACGGAAGATCCGCTTGCTCATTAAACATGAATCAAACTTCCACCACTCGTTGGTGGCCTACATATATATACATATATATATGATAGTATAATATGCTATTCCTGCAGAATGGCCCCGTATGGAAATAACAGTGACAAATAGGGGGCTTAAGTCGTGCAGCCTACAACTACAAGTTTTACTGCATGACCTATAAAAGCAGGCATTTACCAATCATATTAAAACAAGAGCAAATAAAAGAGCTTCGAAGTAAATTGCATATTGGGGCAAAAGTTTCAGTTTGTTTTTTTAAACTCATGAACGAAGAGAATATGGGGGCCTGGAAAAAGTAGGGAAGAAAAGGGAACAAGGATCAGAGCTTTTCGCAGTGAACAACAGCAGTCGCAGGAATGGAGAGAGCCCAGAACCAGCAGCATAGCACCTATAGGTACTATTATACCTAGATATAAACGGACTGGAGCAGCAACAGAACAAGAAGATTAAGAAATTGGCTTAAAGCAGTTGTATAATCGCAAGCTTTCTTTTCGTTTACAAAACTTTCCACAAGAGTTTCCCACGCACACAGGCGCATGCTAAGGCGGCAGCAGCAGAAGTAGGCTCCGCACTGCACACATACGCAAACAATCGATTTGTAATATTTAAACAATCGAGGAGACATACACTGGCGCAAGGACATTTCGACAGCAGCACAACCAGCATAAAGTTGAATCATCCACCAGGAGAGGGGGTAAAGTTTTGTTTAAGCTCCAGGGAGGGGATTGACGGAATTCAACACCGTAGTCCAAAAGGAGGCTTCGAACACATACGTAAACTTCAAAAGCATGCATGTGTGCGTGGGGTGAAGTAACAGGAGGACGAAACGTCACTGCAGGGATAAGGTGTCCCCTATGGAGCGCACAGGCCATGAGCCAGCCACCTTCAACCGCCGTCGTGACAGTACCGTTAGTACACTATAAGACGGCTTCCTTTGTAGTAGTGCTGAGTGTCTGACCTATGCATGTATTATAAAAATCCTCTTGGCTTAAGGCATTGAAAGCTCCAAATATCGAAAAAGCGCCATAAATTGAATTCATGTAGAAAACATAGAATGTGATTGTAGTTTAAAGCTGAAGGCAGATAGGGTAAGGAATAAAGCACAAATATATTCAGCACAAGCCAGATAAAAAGAGATAGATATGCATAAGAATATTGCTCAAGAGATGAAAAATAAAATAAATAACCCAAAAACATAGAAAAATGTCGAAAAGTATAAAAGTGGCAATTTTTGCTCTTACCGTTGAATCGAATAAAATCGAAGTTTTTCGGGTGGGTCAATGAAATAAAAATCTTCGCCACACGTTGATGCGCTGACTTAAATCTCCTTCACCTATAATTTCTATGTTTTCGATGGCGTTTTACGATTCGCTCGAAATATTTTTCCTATTAACTTTTACTTCACAAAAAAAAATATATTTTTTTTTTATTTAGTTAACACTGGAAACTCACACGATATTTATTAATTTCACGATTTTTTTTTTAATATTTATTTTCAAGGTTATTGCGATATTTATTTATATACTTTTTTTTCTTAAAGCCACTAACCTCGAACTGTCGAAGTAGTGTAGCTGCTCTCCCCTAGTTATGCGATATTCGATGTTATTGCGCTACGAAAGAAATTAACACTTTAATCCTTTGATCACTTTTGCTTTTTTTTATTTATATATATATATATAAATTAAAGAAACGGAAGCGAAAACATTGATTTTTGTTAAGTTAGACGTCAAGGAAAACCAACCGAAACTATTCTATGTTTTTTCTATGTTTCACCTTTACTCGACTGCGAATGATTTCAGACACTCAAGCGGCACAGTTAGTTGATTTTTCGTTATTCAACCCCTTTTTTTTATTATTATATATTTTAATTTATTATTTAACTTTTAAAAGCGTTTTTCAATATATTCTATGCTTGTTAAAAAAATTACTTTTATGCTGTTTTTTTGCTATGTTTAAGAGTGCTGCTGACTTTTTAAATATCTTAATAAGCGGTTTTGTTAAGTAATGCGTGAATAATTTTTTTTTTTTTACTTTAGCGTGATGTATGTGCTTAAACTTTGCTGGTTTTCTTTATCTCCTCAATATTATATCAAAACATATCTTTTTAGCATAGAAAAAAGCACCTTGATTGCACTTAAAAAAATTTATGTATAATATAATCTTATTTAGATTACTCCTTGCTTTACTTTAATATATTTAGCTTTGCTTTGTACAGGTTTTATAATATTATATACACTGTGTTTTTTTTTTTTTTTTTTATTTATATTTTACTTAGCAAAATATTATTAAATTTGTCGATTGGGTTCCGTCGCATGCCCTAGAAATAACGCCTTCAGTTAAAAATCTCCTGGCTCAGAGGCTGAGTCACAAAACATGCATTTAAAATTTAATAATTATAAAACTTCCTAAAAGAAGCAAAAACAACCTAAATAAATTCAAAAGTATCTACGATGCAACAAAAATGTTGTCTCATTTTAAATGCGTGTTTTAAAGCGATGTGCGTTATTTATAAAAAAAAATAAAATTTCACGTTATGTTGTATTCAAACACTTTGTTTTCTTTATATATACATATATAAGAAAAACAAAAACATTTTATCTCTGCAGCAAACCAATAAATTTTTTATGAAACGAAGCAGTGAACTGAAGAAGTGTTGACAACATCCATTTTTCACGTTATATCACCCCGTCCATCTCATTGGTTGCAAGAAAAATATATTGCGTAAAATCCATGAAAATGTTAAAACAAATGTTTAATTATTATTAGAAAATTCCACCACAAAACAAGGTATTTGTTATCCTCTTTTTTTGTCTTTTTCAATTCTTTTTTCAGAAAGAAAAAAATCGAAAGTTCCTTTCAGACGAAAACGATTTTCTTATTACGTTTTCTTTTTTTGATTTTCCTTCAAGATGTCCTTTAATTTTATCAGTTTTTGAATAGAACAAGTTTTCACTATCTTTAATGTGTTTAATGACAAAATTTTACAACATATAACTAATTATAAGGAAAAAAAGTAGAATTTTTTATGTACCCGGATCCGTTCTTGTTCGTGGTTCGCTTAAACTGCAGTCCGCATCGCGCGACACCAATGACAAAGTCCATTCCCTTTCGGATGAACAAATTTCCCAAAAGCCCATCCAATGGAAGTGGAGCTTTACCTCCCCAATGCTTCATGTAGAAGTAGACGAATTTCCTTAAAATTCCATAGGAAAATTCGTTTCGAAGGGATATCCTCACATCAATATCACAATTAGGGGCCAACCGTCACTTTCGAGTTTAGAACATGACTATAAAAATTATACTCGGTCATAATTTTTAATTGGACTATTTAAGGCAACGTATTTTGCTTGTATAACTGATTTTTTAAATATATTTTATTAAAAACAAATAACCAGAAAGTGGCTAACACAATTTACCTAATAATATACAGGTCAAATTAAAAGAAATAATTTATTTCAAGAAACCAGAGAGTCTTTTAAAAGGATAATAATTAAAATAGTTTGTTTATGCGACAACCGACAAAATAAATCTTCTTTCTTTTAATTTATGTTGCGTTTTTACATCTTTTAGTATTTACATTTATATTGAACATGCAAAAACAATTACTATTAGTTTTACATATACCATTGTTATATGTATATTCTTGAAAAAACTTTAATTTTTAGAAAATAGTTATTAGAATTCGTAATATACCTTTTTATTAGTTATATCGAATTTATCAGTACAGATTTTGTTTAAAATAATCCCTTAAAAGACTGTTATAAAAAAATGAAGTGAAGTTTTCATTAAAACTTCGCATTTAAATCATGAAATTATATAAGAGAGAGAGAAAGTATTTTTATAAACATACAAACGTGAGTTTTGCAATTTTTACTATGTCTGATTTTGTTTCTCAAAAAATTTGCATTAAATTTTATTTGCGGAATGAATATTCTGCCTCGGAAACGTTTGGGATGTTGAAAAAGGCCTTTGGTGATGAGGCTATGTCGCAAAAAAAATGTTTACAAGTAGTACAAAGACTTCAAAGAAGGCCAAGAACGAGTTCAAGACCTACAGCGCCCCGTACGACCATCAAAATCTACCGACGAAAGCCAAGTCAAGGAAATCAAAGATTTGGTGCTCGAATATCGTCGAATGAGAATTAGAGATTTTACTGATGATGTGGGTATTTCATTTGGATCAACCCAAACCATTTTAAAAGATATTTTGTGCCTCAAACGCGTCAAACCAAAAACACTCAATTTTTTTGAAAAAAAGCGTCACGCTGACATCTGTGAAATAATGGTTTTGGACTACCATAACGTCATCAACCTGTTTCGCCTGTTTTAGCTTTTGAAATCCATACCGGAAATGACTTCAAGAACTGTTTCGAAGACTGGGAAAAACTTGGTATAAGTGTATTTTATGGAGGGGATTACTTTGAAGGGGATGAAATTGAATAGGAAGAATAGATCAACATTTTTCACTTTATAAACAAATTCACCTTATTTTTTTATCACAATGTGTTAATTAATTTATGTGGTTTTTATATACTCCGCGCTTTAAATTGTTTTTATTAATTTTCCTTCACTTTCGTATACTTCTTGTATTAATAAGTACATAGCCACTGATGTATTATATAATAGACCACTCGGCACGCCCTATATAAAATGGCAATAACGGTGCACCTTGCATTCTTTCTCTATTGCAAGGAAAATAATGTTTCTATAGGAAAATGAACGATATATCAAATTAAAATTAGCTGTGAAGTTTGCAACATTCTGAGGTAACGAATAACTCCATATTTTAAATCAAGCAAATAATCGAACAAACTAGAAACAAACGAACAGGAAAAGCATTACATGATCTTGATGATAGACGAATTATGAAAGAAGTATGGGAAAGCCTTTTAAAACAGCCCAAGAGCTAAAATATTTGTATAAGAGAATGCAGAAAAGGATGTTTATGCTGAAACTGTGCGAAATGTGTTGAGGAAAGAAAACTACCATAGAAGAGTTGCAAAAAAGAATCCTTTTATAAGTTTTCCAAGAATTAATGAAATTCGACTAAAATTTTGCGAAAGAAAGACGAATTTTGGAACGTCTTTTTGAATTGTTGTTTTAATTTGTTAATGCTAAAAGTTCATTATTTGTTACAACTTTCAAGATTGTCTTGAAAATTTGAGTTATATGCCTTTTTGTATAGTTTTTTCTTGTATGTATTGGAAGAACATAGTTTTTTTGGAATGTGTCTTAAAACCTTAGAAAATTACAAAAAAAAAAATAAGCTACATATGACTAATTATGAATTGTGAAATTATTTTACTACATCTGCATATTTTTACTTTGTTAGTTAGTTTGAGCCACTGTATACGTATCTTTTTTTTATTGTACATATTCAAAGTCATAATAAGGAACTTCTATCAAATACTTGTGGCGTATCAATATGATGGCAGGACTGGCAAAATGACTGACGACAATTTATTTAAAACATTACATTTTCTAGCTGTGATATATAGTAATCCCGGTTAATGTGAATTTCCGTGGGAGTATAAAGTGTCAAAATAACAATTATTACACTGGTCCATCTCAGACATTTTATTTTTTAATTTGCTCCTAATGTCTACAATCAAAGTTTCCTTAGAGATATTCAAAATCGTACTATAGATAATTAACCTATTTTATCTGTGGCACACTATGTAAATAAATATAATATAAAAAGAAATATTTTCTGGTTGACTGATTTATTTTTCTGATGTTGATGCTCATTGAAGCTATAAACAAGATTTTTAGCCAATAATTTTATTTTATATCGTAGAGATTCATTAAAAAAGTTAATTAAAACTTTTATCAAGGTTTGTTTGAAGAGCAAGTTTTTCATTAAAGTCCCATGCCTACATAATGTTCGGTTATTTCCCTAAACAAATCTTAATAAAGTTCATAAATAACTGATAGATTTAAAACATGTCAGTTATTTATAAATTTCATTAAGATTTGTTTAGGGAAAGGGAGTTCGTCTCGAAAACTTTGCGTGGTGAAAACACAAGTTTCCATTAAAGGAATGAAAAAAATACATTTCGCACAAATGGCAAAAAAAAAAGTTAAAATTGGTACCTATATATGTCAGTGTCCCCAATCTAAAAATTTCCCAAGGCTAGGCCTGACTTTTACTATGTTTCCATGCACAGGGTTGAGTTGGAGTTGAGTTTCCGTCGAGTTAAGAAAATGGCCGCTAAACCTGAACTGTTTCCATGAGTAACTTGGAGTTGAGTTGACAAAATAAACTGGAATGACATTTGAAGCTAACCCTAACTCAACCCGACTAGTTTCGTGGAGTTAACTTGAGTTTAACGAAACTCAACTCAACCCGAGTTTTCATGAACACTAACTCGAGTTCAACTCGAATTGAACCCTGCATGGAAACACAGTATTTGTGTTTTTAGGGCACTGCTTACTATATATCTTATCTTTTTTGGGGCAGAGTATTACTTTTTAATTTCAATTAATATGTATGTATATATATACATATTTATAGTAAACCCCTTGTAGTTAGAAAAAAAAACCTCTAGCTGCTTAACTTTATAATTTTATCCTTAACAGCTTATATCATCAAAACAACTTAAAAGCCTCAACACTTAAATTTTATGACCACCATATAAAATTAATTTCACCCTTCACAGGAGAACACGGGGTTATTCATTGTGTCAGCCCCACAGAATACGCAAAATTCCCTTTATACGATCAATGGCAGAATAACATGAACTTTCGGGAAGGATTCGGCGATTCATCGCTGCAATTCCAGGAGAACTGAAAATTTATCATTGGACAGATACACGTCCAACGAGACGACAGGACTTGCAAGGTAACAAACAAACCCTTCCACAGAGAGCTTTCTGGAAAAAAATAAAAAGGTTCACCGGGCATCTGCGAAGGCATGTGGAGAGCGGTCTTCGTGTCAAAATGGAGTTTGGGGAGCATGCGAAAAAGCTCGACGGCACGGCGTAGTGTCCCTGCTCCACATATCCTTCCCTGGCCCAATCCGACAAGGACCACCTAAAGTCACTGGAATTGTCGGCACGGGATGGGAAGCTCTGGCCTCAATGAAAGCCCCATATATTGGCGCTTCATGAATCAGCGGGACGAGCTTTTCTGATTAAATAGATTTCAAATTACAAAAAAAAAAAAAGTATAAATAAAAATAAATACATAGATGTAGAACGAGTGCACCGAGCAGTTGGGGACTCCCCTTGCAGAAGTCCGGCGTTCCTATACAGAGGCAGATCGACCACTTTGTCTGAGTGCAAAGTGCACTGCATGCAGACGAATTGCAAAGCCCTTATTTCGGGAGCGGGCATGATTTACTGCTGCAAGACGGAGCCCGGAGGGTTTCATAGAAAACGTAAATTTTGAAAAATGGAAGACGAAGTGACGGATTGTCCCTGGAGGAGCATTAATTGAATTTTGTTTTTTTTTTCCCATCCCATCCAGGGGCCTCGGTCACATCGCCGCATTCCTACGGGAGCAGTCGGAGCGGCGACGAAGGGACTCCTCCTGAAAAGTTCTTTGATCCCTTTGATTATATCTGCATTCAGCGTAGGCTTGATTGGAATCAGGTCACGGTTGCCTCTGCGTTATTGAAATACTTTGAGAATGGTGTGATGGGCTCTTTCGGCGGCGCTAACCGAGGGTGAAAAGGATTTTAAAGTGCATTTAAGTTTGCACTCGGAGCGTTTATCAAAAGATGGATTAACAGCGGATATAAGAGGCGCTTTTTCAAGGTTAGATTCTGATAAAAACAAAATTTTTTTTCACAAATCCTTTGGCAACAACATAGGATGAAATATTATAGGATATAAAATGTATGCTGGTATATGTTCGCAAGGATCTCTCAGGACAAAGATGGAACATTTCGAGAAAGAGGACGCTACATCCTATCTAACAATACCCAACCGGCCCCAATCACTTCACAAGTATTCAAGTATTCGGATCTGAAAGGGTGACCCCAAAAATAGGGTTTTTTAGGCCGTTTGGGAAACCGTAGATTTTCGACTTATTTGTGGTCCGAATGATATTTTATAAAAAAAACAAAAAAAACAAAAAGTTTTGAGTTGAGCTTAACAAAGGTTTCAATATAGTTATTATATAGAAATGATCCCATTGAGAATACAATATTCAAAAATTTGTTTGCGTATAATAAAGATCAATTTAAGCAAATCTGTATTTTTGCTAAAACTTATAAACCAAAACATATAGCATATCCTGTTGTGTAAATTACGCACTGCACTTTCTTTAGAATAATAATAATACAACCAAATATAATCTATTGACCCGTTATATCTCTGACCTTCATTTGTACGAGCTTTACAATTCTCGAAAAACTACGAAATTGGAAAAACAAATTAAAAAATTAGTTTTCACCACACTTCTCTATTATATAGTAATCCCAAAGTGAAAGCAAAAATTACAGAACGGAAGCTAGGGCAAAATTAAGTAAGCGAACCTCTAAAAAACCTTTTACGGCGATTTTGACGAGGAAGGGGTAATTTTAAGGGGGCGCGAAAGGGTCTCAGAACAAACGTTGATAAGAACACTCCAAAGAATCAATTGGTATAGCGTTTCATACGTTGAATCGGAACACCCTGTATATTTACCTGGCTACTCCCAACATACAATTTTTCTGGACATAGAGATTTTAAATTATTAATGGGCTCATTCTGAAAGTCGGCGACAATTCATTATAATAAAGTTTATAAATTATTGGATTGGATTGGGAAAATAAAATTAAATACCTACATTAAATTTTACTGACTACAGTTTTATGAATTAATTGTACCCCAACAATCTACGAGCTTGTCGAATTCATTTTTGAAGAAAGAACTTGGTTTTCTTTGAACACTAGTTGAAACGAAAATCTGAAGGCGCAATATCTGCAGAATATGTTGGGTGCTGCAGAATTTTCCATAGCAATTTATTCAATTTTCGCAACGTCCGTTGGGCGACGTGCGGGCTAGCATTATCGTGGTGTAGGATTATGCTTTTTTGATTGGCCAAAACGGGATATTTTTGTCGAATAGCTGCATCGAGTCTAGTGAGTTGCCCACAGTATTTGTACCTCGTGATTGTTTCGCTGCATCGGAGGATTGCTCATTACGAGCAAGAAGAGAATTGCCCACATTCAAACGATTCAGCTTATTCTTTTAAGTCAAGGAATGCGCCACCTACATATGTACGGTGGCGTGCACAGGATTTTCTTATTATGGGTGCCAACAATAAAAATGTCAACCTTTAGCACTTGCCCTTACATATATGTACATTTAGTTGGATTAATTAAAACTTTGTCATTTCAATCAAACACATATTCCATTAATTAAAGAACCCCGCACAAAATGTATGAGATTTCAACACCGGTCAATTTATATGAAACTTCGTATTTTGATTTTTTATGCTGATCAAAAGTCTCGATGAGCACGAAGCCCGAAAACCCCCCAACTTCCCAAAACCGCCCCTAAAGGTCAGGGGCTATATTTGATAGATTTATTGGTAAATTGCCTTACCGAAATATTTTACAACTGTAGTCAAACCTACGGACAGTACAGTAACTAGGTTTAGTCCTGCCATTTTCAAAACAGTCAAACTGTGTGCTAAAATTTGAAACTGATCGGTTCAGCCGTTTCCGAGAAATCTTGCTTACTGACTTTAAAAATACAGTTTTGAGAAAAACGCGTTTAAAGTTTCAAAAGCACCTTACATATACAGGGTCCGCCAAATAACTTTTTTTTTTTGAAAATGCTATAAAAAAAAAAACTACTGAATATTTTTTCAAATTTCTTTTTTTATTTCAAATTACAATCCTTCCGGTTAATGATGGAAAATAATTTCATTCAAATGGCTGCCTCGGCTGGCCATGCAGTGGCCTACACGATCGGTCCAATTTTTAAGTACATTATCGATTGTGTGCAGCTGTATTTCACCAATGGCTTCACGAATATTGTCCTTTAAAGCGTCAATTGTCTCTGGCTTGTCGGCGTAACACTTATCTTTGACGGCACCCCACAAATAATAGTCTAACGGTGTCAAATCGCAGCTCCGAGGTGGCCAAACGACATCAGCTCTGCGGCTGATAATGCGATTTTCAAAAACAGGGCGCAAAACATCAAGTGTAGCGTCGGCTGTGTGGCACGTAGCCAATCGTGTAGGCTACTGCATGGCCAGCCGAGGCAGCCATTTGAATGAAATTATTTTCCATCATTAACCGGAAGGATTGTAATTTGAAATAAAAAAAGAAATTTGAAAAAATATTCAGTAGTTTTTTTTTTTATAGCATTTTCAAAAAAAAAAGGTATTTGGCGGACCCTGTAGTAAAAAAATCATTACAATTATGCGTGTAACTACGAGAATATTCACCAGATTGACGTGGCATTACGAAAAAAATCAATTTTTTGAAAATTCTAACTGTTTATAATCCCTTAAGTATGGTAGGTCCCCACCAATATTTGTTCCACCCACCGGCCCCCACAAACTATAAAGCGGCCCTGATTCCAACTCCGAAACTCATATATGTATATAACTATTTTTCTTCCCAATTTTAGTCGGGGTGCCAGAGGTTTTCATTTCGTTGTTGGACGGAATTTGATGAAAAATGGCAGAAAGGGAAGGTCATTGCCCGTACAGTGACCCATTAAAAAAGTTAGAATGAGCGATGTCGGGAAGGTACTTTGTTATTGCAAAATAACTTTGATAACCCGTTATTTTTCAGTTTTCTTGGAATAACTCGAAAACGAAGCGTTTCAGCGAAAAATATTAAATACAAAAGTTGTTCAGCTGATGATTTTACGTAGGAATACGGTTTTTTGATTAATTAAAAAATTGTTTTTCCGACCGAAAACCAGCAGAAAAGTAACAAAAATGCAAAAACAATAAGCATTAAAAAATAAAGGAAAAAAACGATTTCCATCGTTGATATTTGGGTTATTGATAGGTATTGGTATTGTTAACCAAATGCACCCGGTCCGGTTTTTCAAAAACAATATGGCGACCTATTGCAACATTGTTAAGTTAAAACTTTGGAACGCTGTAAATTCTGCATGAACAAACGGATCTTGATGAAACAAATTGGAATCGGCAGGTATTAACGGCATCTTTGAGTGTGCCAAATTTCAAAATTTTTCAACAATTACTTTTTTTGTTATTAACCAATGTGTATTCGTAATTTCGTCAATTTACAACATTAAGCTTTGCAACAAAATGCATCAAATCATCAAAACTCGCTATTTTCGCGTTTTTAGTCACCACTGTAGGATGTTAAGAGTAATCAAATGCATTTTGTTATTGTTGTAATGTTGTAAATTGACGAAATTACGAAGCACAGCAAATGGTTTTTGGTTAATAACAAAAAAAGTAATTGTTGAAAAATTTTGAAATTTGGCACACTCAAAGATGCCGTTAATACCTACCGATTCCTATTTGTTTCATCAAGATCCGTTTGTTCATGCAGAATTTACAGCGTTCCAAAGTTTTAACTTAACAATGTTGCAATAGGTCGCCATATTGTTTTTGAAAAACCGGACCGGGTGCATTTGGTTAACAATACCAATACCTATCAATAACCCAAATATCAACGATGGAAATAGTTTTTTTCCTTTATTTTTTAATGCTTATTGTTTTTGCATTTTTGTTACTTTTCTGCTGGTTTTCGGTCGGAAAAACAATTTTTTAATTAATCAAAAAACCGTATTCCTACGTAAAATCATCAGCTGAACAACTTTTGTATTTAATATTTTTCGCTGAAACGCTTCGTTTTCGAGTTATTCCAAGAAAACTGAAAAATAACGGGTTATCAAAGTTATTTTGCAATAACAAAGTACCTTCCCGACATCGCTCATTCTAACTTTTTTAATGGGTCACTGTACGGGCAATGACCTTCCCTTTCTGCCATTTTTCATCAAATTCCGTCCAACAACGAAATAACCCATTTTTTGAACCTCTGGCACCCCGACTAATTTGCTCCGAATCGTTATTAATAGTCTATTCAGTTGCAATATTTTTTAAGCTTGAAAGAAGGGACGTTTAAAAACTCCTTAAATTCGTTCAAATTTCAGAAATAATGTAAGCGACATTTTTCTTCCGAAAATGTAATCCGCATAAAACAAGCATTTAAAAGTTTCTAAAGTGCACATTGCCCCCTTTTTTGCCGACATCTTATTGCCAGAAGACGCTTCTTGAAATTTCCATTTAACACAAGGCAAAAACTCTGAACCCCAAAAAGGAAGAGTCCCCAAGGAAAGAAAAGGCTGAAGGAACCGTTCGTAATGTCATAGACATTTCCCCAACCTATCCCGCAGCCATCCTGATTGAGTACTTACTTACTTTACATTTCTCCCTTCGGCCCGCCCACCCCCACAAACCGCATCTATTTCTGAGTAATGAATACGAAAATGGAATATATTCCGTAGAAAGGGGCCTCATACGTGACCGAAATATCAGATAACGTGCCGCCAGAGGATGTCTTAAGTTGCAAATGAAACAAACATCCCCGAGTAGGGTGCGGAGAAAGGGCTGTGCACCTTCAGGAGCAAGGAGCCGCCATTTCAAGCCGCTGCCTATCTAATAATTAGCGTCGCATTAAGTCAAATGGTTGCTGAGTGGAAGACAATTCCAGTCGGAGGTCAACACTTCTTCTCAGGTTAATTTTACAGGGTTTATTGACTTATTAAGAAATCCGGTTGTAAATTTTGAACAGGGCCCGTTTGAAATGGGTACTTAGAATGGAACAAGTAGAAAAGGTGTCAATATCATAAGAATGCTTGCATAAAAATATTTATGTACTTAAATCCGAATTAGAATAGTGACCCGGTAAACCCGGATATACGATAGTAGATATGTAAATACACCTAATTCTGTTTTTACACAATAGATGCGTTCCCGTTAAATACGTTAAAAAAAAAATAAAACATTGTATTTATGGAAAAACAGAAGATTGAATTCGGACTTTAAGTAATCAGTACAAACAATACAATTAAACCATATGGAAGCGTTTTTAATGTCTTATTTTATAAAGATAACACATAAAATAAAAATGTATTATATGAAGCAAATTTTCATTTGAAAAGAAAAAATGTCACTAATTCATGAATATCAAGTGGTAATCAGGTAAAAGCTCCACGAATTGTGAAGTAGTTGTAATAACTCCACAGAGGAGTAAAATGAAAAAAAATATTTCTTAGATTATTAATTAATCGTGTTAAATCAAAACAACTAGTGTAAAAAGAGAATTAAGGTACGGACACACCAAAAGCGAAGCGAGCGAAGCGGCGCGAATAATTTAAAATTTGGGAACATTCTGTCGCAGTAGCCGCTTCGCTCATGTCGCGTTCTATTCGGACACTTCAATTGATTTGTACGGCACCCAAATTTTTTAAATTGTTCGCTTCGCTCGCTTCGCTTTTGGTGTGTCCGTACCTTTAAATTGGTTTTATAATTCGTGTTAAATAAAAATCGTGTAAAAACGGAACTGGGTATATTATACAGGGTGTTCAGAGGTGGGAGGTCAATACTGCAGGGGGTGAAAGGTCAGACCGAGACAAGCAAAAAATCGTATGGGTGGGGGGGGGGCATCTCGCACCGTTTGGCAGTTACAGGGTGGTTCGTAAATCAGGATTTTTCCTTATATGGGAACCGCTCTTGTATTTTTATCTTTTTTTCTACGCATCGCAGCGGCCCCAAACTGATTTCAAAAAATCACTATTTGGAAGCCCTTTCCAAAAAAGTTTACACCACCCCCCTATCCCCAACCCCTTGGCCACAATCCCCCCTGGAAGTTGAAAAAATTAATTTTTATTTCACGATTTTTCACCTTTCGCCCCACTTTTCTCCGAAATTCATGTTATTAACATAGCTACTTTTTATTTTTTTTAAATTGCCTATCTAATTACCTTTCCAAAAAGGTGCAACATGCCCAGGTAGAAAAGGGTTGCAAAAGTCCTGAAATTAAAACATCCTCACAGGTACCTAATTACTTTATTGCACCATAATGGAAAAAGTCGTTAAGTAAACAATTTTTATGACAGCAAGTTCGGAAATGTTTGTTTAGGAAACAGAGGTAATACATTTTTATTTTTTCAGCAAAACAGTAATAAAATAATAAATGTAATCTCGTTAAATAGCGTTATTAATTTATTATATCCAGTATTGACTCTTAAGTATCCTGACGCTCCGTTTCTAATACCTCCTATGAATTATGGTATAAAAATGGGTGAGTTTGAAAGGACATTGACCACAGTTGAAGAAGCAAGCGAAAAGAACGGGTGTTTAATAGAAAAAATTAAGATAAAATGGCAGAATTCAGTGTTGACGAGTATGCCGATATAATTTACGTGCACGGTTTAGTAGAAGGAAATGATAGTGAGGCCGTACGAGAATACCAAAGGAGATTCCCGAATCGGCGGGTACTCAACAGAAGGGTATTTTCAAGGACTTTCAGAAGGTTAAAAGAAACCGGAAGTGTAACCGCCCCCAGAGCAGAAACGCGAGCAGGAAAATCGGCCGATTCAGCGGACCCCGACCAACAAATCCTCAACATTGTCAGGAACAGCCCTGTAATAAGCATCAGGCAGGTCGCACGAAGGTCAGGATTGTCTTCAGGGAGAGTTTGGACCGTTGTGAACCGAGAGGGACTACATCCATACCACCATATCCCGGTCCAAGCACTAGGGAAGGAGATTCCGAAGGACGATTGCAATTCTGCACTTGGCTGTTCGAGTCTGACATCGAAAACAGAAGGTTTCTAGACCGAATTCTATGGACGGATGAATCGCAATTCACCCGGGATGGCATCACAAACTTACACAACCTCCACACCTGGTCAGATGTGAACCCACATAGGACCAGGTGTCGGTCCTTCCAGCAAAGATTTAGTGTCAATGTCTGGGCTGGCATCATCGGCAACCAGTTGATAGAACCCTTCATCTTGTCCCAAGTGCTGAATAGTCAGCTATACTCGGACTTTTTGGAGAATATCCTTCCGGATCTATTGGAGGACATCCCCCTGGCCACCAGAAGCGCAATATATGTACAGCTCGACGGAGCACCTGCGCATACTGGGAACATTGTTAGGGCAAGGTTAAATGAAAATTACCCAGAGCGCTGGATTGGACGAGGTGGACCGATTCCTTGGCCTGCTAGGTCACCGGACCTTACTCCACTGGACTTTTTCTTATAGGGAATGATGAAAGATGAAGTTTACTCAAGACCAATCAACACCAGAGAAGAATTAGTTACCAGGATTGTGACTGCAGCCACGAAAATACGGGAGAGACTGGCTACCATAGACCTCAAACGTGAAATAAAACGAAGGCTACTTGCATACATCGAAACTAGCGGAGAACATTTTGAACAGCTTTTAAAGGACAAACGTTTTAATTGTAATTAGTTTTTAAGCGAACAATATGTATTTTTTAGTTAACTTCAGTATAATTTCTTAAAAATTCAAATTATCATGATATTCTGTAAAAGGATTTTTGTAAATAAATTTTCGTATCCTTTTCCTACCTGGGCATGTTGCACCTTTTTGGAAAGGTAATTAGATAGGCAACTTAAAAAAAATAAAAAGTAGCTATGTTAATAACATGAATTTCGGAGAAAAGTGGGGCGAAAGGTGAAAAATCGTGAAATAAAAGTTAATTTTTTCAACTTGCAGGGGGGATTGTGGCCAAGGGGTTGGGGATAGGGGGGTGGTGTAAACTTTTTTGGAAAGGGCTTCCAAATAGTGATTTTTTGAAATCAGTTTGGGGTCGCTGCGATGCGTAGAAAAAAAGATAAAAATACAAGAGCGGTTCCCATATAAGGCAAAATCCTGATTTACGAATCACCCTGTAACTGCCAAACGGTGCGAGATGCCCCCCCCCCCCCCATACGATTTTTTGCTTGTCTCGGTCTGACCTTTCACCCCCTGCAGTATTGACCTCCCACCTCTGAACACCCTGTATATTGGGAAGATCGGAAAGTTCTTGCTATTGTTTATATTTTTCTAGAAAGAATAGTCAGGAAGTTTCTAGACATTTCATAGTAAGGTATATAAAAGGCAGTGAGCCCTTGCATTTTACTGCAAGCAATTACAAAAACTTGCTGGCAGATTACCAGTAATACGACCTAAAAATCGTAAAGTCTGTTTTCTGCACGATAATGCAAGGCCACATGTTGCAATTATAACAAAACAAAAACTATTAGAACGGGCTGCAATATTTTGCCTGCCTGCCACTGACCGCTTTACACCTTTTCCTGGCTCTAACCAATGTTCTTCAAAGTAAAATTTTAATAATCAGGATGAGATAAGAGACTTCTTAAATGATTATTTTTACTCACTGTCACCAAGTTTCTACGCTGATGGGAAGAGTCTGCCAGATCGTTGGCAGAAGGTCATTGTGATGGAGATTATTTTATTGAGTAAACTCTTTTGTGAAACATGAAATGAGTCTATTTACCAATTTACCCAATATTTTATACAAACCCAGATTTAATCTCAAGTAAATACTCAAGTAACAGACTACTGTTCTTTTTTTAATGTTAACATACAGGGTGTCACAAAATTAATAATCCTATATGATTTCTCTATGGTTTTTGCAAATGACATCTCTTAGCATTGTAATATTGACAGTTGTATAGTAAATAGATTCGAAATACACGACGATGAACAATGGAACGCTATACTCCTCATTTTTCCAGGTCGTATTATCTTCTTTCTTTGGGGTTATTTAAATTCATTGGTTTATGTGAGTAAGCTACATTCGATAAGAAATAGATATCATAACTCAAAAGTGATAGAAAATGCCATAAATAGGGCCCTAATTTGCATGAAACTAGAACATTTGAACGATATCATCTTCAGTATTTAAATTCAGAACCGGATTATCAGCTTCCCGTACCATCACCACCGATATCTTGTCACCCCAAAAATTCCGAATTTCGATCAATATAATACGTAACAATTAAAACTTCTTAGGAAATATTAATTTTTACATCATAGCTCGAATGGTTTGGGTCGAAAATCGATGTTCGTGAAACGTATGGTATACTCCTTCATCATGAGCAATATGCTTATACCCTAAAGTCAAGGGCTAAAGCTAAAGTTTTACATTCCTTGAATTTTAGACGGGTAAAGGTTAAAAAACATCCCAGGAAATGAATTTTTATCTTTATATTTTTTATCTTTATCGGGCACAGTGGATTAAGAATGATAGAATTAAATTTACTTGTCTAAGGTCACTTGTTTTTATCTACCTTTTTTAATTTAAATTTTCCTGATAAGGTTTTAGGAGTATAGTACTCGCTTTCCTCCCGGTTATTGGTTTTGTCTATTTTTTCTTCTTAATTTTAGATACACCGGCAAATATATTTTATAACTTAATAATTTGTTTTTCCAAAAATTTTTTGTCAGTTTTTCCTTAAAATTTTCCGCCTTTTAGAAATCTGCCGTAGAAAATAATTGTTATTATTTTAATTTATAAAAAAATTATAGCTATAACAAATTGGGTCATTACTTTTACGCCATCTTATACTATGATTTACTAGTGCTACTATTTACTCTATATAGATAATCAGAGTTTAAGGGGTAATGTCTAGTTGTAACTTTCAAGAAATCGATTTTTTTTTTCATTTCTTAAAGTACAATAATTTTAAAAATATGCTGTTAACCGAATATAATGTTAATAGGTACTACTGAATATTTCTAAATATTTTTGTATACGTATACTAAAGTAAACGTTTCTAAAAAATATCTGTTATAACGAAAATTACTCTTTTAAGGACGTGTGAACTCTGTAACATTTGCTTATGCTTTGTCTGTCACACACGCTAATATTTTGTCTGTCACCTGCACATTTTTTCTCAGCGAATGTTTGGCGCAGAAAGTTAAAATTCGCCAGAGCAATAAAATTAACTGGCCCACATATTTCTCTATAGTTAGAACTTAAAAAAAAATTGTTAGTGTCTCTATTAAGTAACCGACTTTAAAGATTGAATTCAAAAGTTATATTTTTGCAATTTGTGTCCGTCAACTTTAAGCTTGGACAACTTTGTTATTTATTTTTAAAAAATTCTGAAAATTCTTACCCGGGTATTTTAAATAGTGCTCTTTCAGAATATTACCTGAAAATTTAAAAAAAAATACCTCTTCCTACTGTATTTTTGAAAATTACAAAAAAATACCCGTTTTCTGATGGTCGCTTTTATGAAAAATTGATATTTTCGATATGAAAGAAGTTTTGGAAAAAGCCAAAACCACAAAAATTCCGGCTCGAAATGTCCAATTAATAAAGTTAATAAACCCAAGGTATGATTTTTATCATTAAGGGGTTGTAAACCACTCCTAAAATCAACATATTTATATTTTCTTCTGTTATTTAAGGTAAAATTTCATCACCACCCCAAGAAAAAGCCCAAAAGGGTTCAAATTCGGCAGTTTTTGAAAAACACTGTTTTGAGAACTTAGGAATTGTGAGTAAATTAAATTCTGAAAATAAATAACAGTGAACCTTATGGTCTTACATACTAGTGTCAATGTTTATGATAGAGTTAAAAATATTTCCCACCCCTTTTTGGTTGTTATAAGGGATGAAAACTGGAAAATGCGCGGTATTCATCATATAAAGTTATAAATTAATACTTGTATGGGTTTTGGGCTTGCAATTTCCAAATTTTTATATATTTTAGCTCTACAACCTTTTCTTTGAGGTGTAAAAGGATGGCAGGTGTTGAGTAAAGGTTGATATAGTTTACGGTTTAAACAATTCAATTCAATATAAAATTCCAAATTCGGATAAGATCATTAAAAAAAATCATCTATTTTAAAAGTCAAACGCGCGCCCCAGTAGCAAAATATCAATTTTAGCCATTAGCCGGTGGTTTGTGTTCGCACTAACCAGCGCATGACCAGGGCCCAAACCGCTTTCAGCCTGTCCATCATAACAAAAGGAATGTCACAAGCGTACACGGAAAATGGCTGACAGGAGTGTGGTTCTTCGATTTCTCCCGAGCTCCTCAGGCAATTGATCCGCACTAAAGTCCCCCGGTGAAATCGCGAATTTCCCCCGGAAGTAGGGCACGCGCGCGTCGAGTGCACCAGCTGGAACTGAAGAAAGAGTTTTCATGTGCTATTATGCTCGGAGTGGACGTTCGCCCGAGTCACCCGAGCAACAACAATTTGACGCACAGGTCGAACGCGAATGCAAATCAGTCGCCGCGCCAGCAGCTGCCACTGAAACCAGCGACGCCTCCGTCTGCGTCTTCGCCGGACCGCGAGGGCGAGGGCAAGGAGAACAGCTCCTCCGTGAATGTGATTAAATCCAGCTGCAGCGACTTCTTCACCGCCGAGTTCGAGATAAACGCTCTCGACACACCGACGAGGAACTTCCTCAGCAAGGTGAGCCCCATTTGTCATCCAGCGCAGCGCAACTGTCACCTCGACGGCCCAAGGAGATTCCGTGATTTTTCTATCCTTGCGCTGCCCCCCTCCGGCACTGACCTTTCGATTTTTCGTTTTATTTTATGATAAAGCATTTGCGAGGACTTCGCGATTTTGTGCCAATCGGGGCTATTTATAAAGCCAATTCACACTGTCTTTTGGCGTAAGCCCGTTGCTCATAAATCGTCAGCTCCTCCGCACCAGCCCCAAGAGGTTCAATTCGAATATTTTCAGATCTAAGAATCTGTGAATTGCGCCTGGCTGGCTGCGAATTGTCGCTGAAAGATTGGTATCAATTTGTAATTAATATAAATTTACTTGCGGTGTTAGAAAGGCCCACATCTTTGCTGCGGGGATGCGAGGAGATGACCTCCTTAGCCTGTCGAGCACCTGGGGGATAAATTTTCGCCCAAAACAGCTGCCAAGCGAATTTCGCTGGGTCCGGGCAGTCATCAGTCTCTCTATTTAGAGGTGCTAAGTGCTCGTGGACAGACTCACTGCAAACTGCTAAAAAAGTTTGCCTCTTTCAAGCAAAAACCCAGTTCCACGATAGTGCCGCATTGGGTCAGTCAGAAGGCTCCCACGAGCATCTGTTTACCGCGCGGCGCAAGTGATTAACTGGTTGAGCAAATAAACAAGCAAAAGGTGAAAAACACTTGTTTTCCTCCTGCTCATAATTTATTGGCGCTGTCGCATTTTTCTTCCCGAAATCGCGACACGTCTATTTTTGGGTACCCTGATTTATTATTCATTGTGGGAAACTTCAGGAAGTATGTGTAACCGTAGTTGAACTTGATTAATAATAGTAAAAGGTTAACAACCTCCCGTCAAGGCCGCCTTTACAAATAGACCCGTTTAAAACACTTCTCTTGTTTCGGTCGGTTTTCAATATTATTTCCAAGAAATTGTTTACCAGACAGGTAAGATGTTTTAACTCTTTCATGAACTTGTTATTCGCTAAGAGGACACTTTCAGTTAGCATGTTATAGCACAGCGGTTGATGAATAAACGAATCGTTAATGTCTGCTGTGCATTTAGAAGTCAGTGCCCCAATGGGTGCTCATTTTAACAAAACATTGGTTGATATTTCAGCATTAACATTTTAATTTGTTTCTGTATAAAATTATTCCTCTGACATCAAGAAAAATATTTATATAAAAATAATACAAAATGTTGCCAACATTGCGTCGAATAAATTTATAAGTACATACAGTTGCGGTCAAAAAAATATCATTCTTAAGGGGGAAGTCCATTTAAACGCCTCAAAATCAGTCATATTTTAAAAATGTAATTCCGAGATGCCTGTGGATATTTTAAGTTTTTGCATTGATTTTTGTTTATAGTGCTATTTGTTGAACAGTCAAATTCTGATATTTCGTTATAAAATATATTTTAATTTTTAAGTATTGATTTAATAAAATTTTGATTTGTACTTCCTTAGAGCAGAGTGATTTAATTGTAGAAATCTGAAGTGGTTATGGAAAGTGTACATTAAAAATAAAATTTGTTTTAATTACAAGTATATTCAGGAGTCTTGGTGCTGGGATAAATTTTAGGGACGGAAGATTTCCCAGATACGCCAAGGGCGTCTTTTTATACCTTGATCCTTTTTCTATGAGTTCCCCAAATACGAAATTTGCATCTTGTATAGTTTATTTTTGGCAGTTGATTTTAAATCAATTTTGTTTAAAAGATAGATAATAAATATTATAATAAACTGATTTTCTTATATTTAAAATTAATTATTTCTTATTGAAATGTCATTTGTTCCAGATTGTCTTAAGGGCTAGAAGTTTTAAGGGACAAAGGAAGTTGAGCATACGAATTGAAAATTTTTATTTTCTTTATCTTAGAATGAATCTAGAAAACTAGATAGCTAGAATACTTGAATATAGAGAAAGTCTTTTTAAAACTGAATAGCTTAATAAATGTTCTAGTAAAAAAAATCTTTATTTGTTTAACAAATCATTGTTTATTTATGAATTTTTTTTTTTTTTTTAATTAGGGACACTTCTACATAAAAATTAAGAGATTTTAACCTCTTAATTATTATAAAAAATCATTTTAATTCAGGAGTCCTATTTACAAAAAATAAGAAATAAATAATAATAATAATAAATAAGAAATACTTTATTTTATATTTAAAAATTTATTAATTGCGTGGATTATTTATAAAAATAAGACTCGTGTTTTAAACTCAAAAACTGTTCAATAAAACTTCAGTGATGGAAAATATCTACGGGGGTAAGAGAAAATAATTTCTATAGTGAATCGAAAATGGGTAACTCAGTAATTTTTAACAGGCTGCTTAAGACATTTGTAGTGATGCGGTGAAAAATACCAGAAATACAATATCTAAGAATTTGTAAAAACTACTTTCTGGGATCTTCCTTTTGTCGCTAGAGTCTCTTGTCTGACATCATAAAATCCTTTTAACGTTTTAGGTAATAATATCAACGTTTCTTTGTGAGTGCACAATACAATACAATTAACCGTATATTGCTCTATATCGATTTTCAAAATTTCGGCTATTTAATAAATCAATAAAACTAAGTGGGTGATGAAGCTAATATATATATATATATTTTTTATTATCAAAATATTTAGGGTGAAATACAGGATGAGATTTCCCAAGAATCTGGGACATCAGTATCGATCCGTGGCAGGTATATATCCTTAGAAGCTGAAACTGCAGTGATAACTCATCCTCGTCCCTTATATCTTTACATTCAGGGCAAAACGGAAAAATCTGTTTTATGTAAGGGCTAAAGTCGCATCACGAATTTTATATCATATTATTTATTTATCTTATTAAGTTTATAACATTTTTTAGTTGCTATTGATAAAATAAACGAAATTATTGCAAAAAATTCGTATCGATTGGAAACAGACGAAGAGGACACAAGAAAAATTGATCGCATGACAAAATTCAACAATCGTCCGCCCCCTGCGATGGCACCACAGCAAAATGCCAACAATCAACAAAAATCAACATTTGCTGAAAAATTAATGATCGGCCTTGAACATGCGCCGCCAACATTTAATTTGAGAGAACAAGTGATCGGTGCAGGGGGAGCTAATTTAAATTATATTCGAAATGAAACTGGAGCTGTGGCAACGTTGCGTGGAAGAGGATCACTTTTTATTGATCCGTCTTTAGGGACCGAATCTCCAGAACCCCTGTACTTGTACATTGAGCACTATCGCTATGAAGGATTGCAGGCGGCCAAGCAACTCGCTAAGAATCTGATTGAAACACTGCAACAAGAGCTTGTACATTTTCAGCAGCTGAATCAAAATACGCAAAATGTTACATTTTCGAATGCGGGAACAATTATCCCGCAGGGGCAGCATGTGCCTCAAATAAACGTCCCTCCTCCTATGCTTGCGGTTCCGCCACCACAAATAATTCAGCAGAATACGATTGACCCTCAAAATAATCAGGCTGCTGTAATGCAACAGAATTTCATTCAGCAGAACCCTCCACCGACGATGAATGCTCCCCCTCAAACCGTACAGTCATCTCAGCAGACTGTGATTCATCAGCAAATAATTCCGCAAACAGTTCCCATTCAGCTGCAACAAGGCAACATGGTTATTCAGCAACAGGTTCAACCACCGCCGACTATTGGGAATGTGAATATACCTCCTCCCGGTATTCCAATTCCTATTAAAGCTGGGCAAATAGTTCAATTCCAACAACCTCCACCTCCTCCGGGAGCTCCGCATCTTACTCAACCGCCGCCCAATGTTCAAATTCAGCATCCACAGCAAGCTACTCAAATTGTGCTGAATCCGACCCAAAACTATCAGTATCAGTACATTCAGCAACCAGTACAAACTGGAGAGACTCAAATGCAACGTGAGTTGAATTTCTTATATTAAAGTAAATTTTATAAAAATACCTTTTTTTCAGCTAATCAAGTGACCATTCAGCATATTTATCAGCCTCAACAACAAATTCAGGGAATCATGCAAGCTGCATCCTCACAGTCTCAAGCACAAACGATTGATCAATTTCAGCAAATGCGTTCGCAACAATTTCAATCAGCACCTTCTCAGCAGTATATAACGGTTCAGGGCAGTACTGCTTACATGGTACCCCCACCAACGATAATTCATCAACAGCATTCTTCTCAACCCCAGCAAACTCAATCAGTTTCCGCTCAAATAACTACCTCAAATCCAAATATAATAATTCAGCCTCCACCACAGTTGCAATCTATGCAAATGCAAATGCAGCCAACAATTGCAGTTCAGAATCTTCCTCCACCATCACCTGTCCAGCAGCCGCCTCCTGCAATGCAGGAACAGGTGAGTCAGACTAATGGAACCGATGATAACAATAAATCATCGCCCAAGGAAGAGAACAAAGTTGGATCTGATAGTGATGAAAATTCTCGAAAAACCCCAGAAGAAAAGTCTGAAAATGATTGCCAGGCGAATGATGGAAGCGGTGATAATAGCACTCAATCACCGGTTACAACAACTGCTCTTACTCTTCCCCCACCACCACCACCGCCCACACAAAATCCACCACAAAGCATTACCATAAGACCCCCTCCGCCGCAGCAGCACCTAACCTCGATTACACTTCCCGCTACTCAAGTCCCCCCGCCCATGATGGCTGTTCCGCCGCCAATGACATGTGTACAGCATCTCGTCGGAAACACCCTGATCACAACTCATCCCCAAACGCAAACACACACGAATCAAATTTACAATCAAGTACCAGTCTCGATCCATCAAATCCAGCCAACTGCGCAGCAAATACATGTTTCAACACCAAGTGGTCAACATTTTGTGGTGAATGCGACGCCACAGTGGCAGAGTGCACCCCCACCTACAGCTCAGCTAACTCAGCAGCATCAAATGCAACAAATCTCATCAAATGGCACTATACAGAATGTACAAATAACGCATCAACAGATCGCTTCAACCGGAGCCGATTTCCGTACAATTCCGCCACCAGGCTCAGCACCTCCCCCTCAAGGAACTACTCAACAACAGTCCATTATGGCCCTTAACCCTCAAGTTCAAGTGCAATTCCAGCCACAAATGCTGCAGCAATTTCCACCCCCACATACAATTGAATCGGCCCAAATTAATATTGGACAGGTGTCTCAGCCACCACCACAGTTTAATGTGGTACAGACGCAGCCGCCAAACTTGCATCTGCCTCCTGGAGCATATCAGCAATCCCAGAATACTATCATGACTTCGTTCCCTCAACAAATAAAGCAGGTAGGTAATAAAATCTCAAAATTCCGAAGGCAAATACCTGAAATCTAAAATTCCATAGATTGTTCTTAATCATTCATTTAAATTATAAATGCGTGCTTGTCACTACTTTCAAACTGTCTGGCAAGCACGCATTTTTGCTTTAAATTTATGTTTCGGAATATTGATCTTTGAAATTTTCGCTACAGAGACTTTGTCTTCGGGATATCCGACCTTGATCTCGTTATAAATATCTAGTTTATAAATATATAAAGATGTTTCACTTGCAGTTCACCGATCAGCCTCCACGATTTGCAAACAAACGGAAACTAGAGGAAGAGGATGGTGGTCCTTCCAATCATCAGCCTAGAATGGGAATGGGGTAAGATTGATTTTTCGTTTTAATTAATTTTTAAAAAAAAGTAAGTGTAATAAGAGTTCTCAGGGACTTAAAAGTAAGGAATTAGATTTAAGTTAATCTTAAGAGGGTTGGGATTTGGGTCTTTGTTATTCTAGCCTTAAGTGAGGAATTTAAGTAGTTTTAAGTGTATGAACGTACTTGTGAAGTCGTAGATGTTCGCTTAATTGCATTGTGGACGAGTACCTGGAATTTAAGTACTGTTTCGTTCCAAAATTGTATGTTCAAGATTGAGTTTTCAAAATAAATTTTGGCACTTGCCATAATATCTTTCCACAGCTCAAAGAAATGAAAAAAGTTGTAAAGCGATTTCCAATTTTTAAGATTTAAAAAAATATTACATACACAAAAATTTACTCAAAATATATCATATAAATCGCGGAATGTCTTAAGTGTGTATAGGGATTGCGTAAAGTTAGATATTCGGTTTTAAGTTCTCTGGTTCCAGGAATAATAAGTTCAGTAATATTTGTATTGACTAGTTATCTAAGTAAATTTTGCGTTGGTAAGTATTCAGAATTTAGTTACTTAATTTATTGTCAACTAAAATAAAGAATTATATTTTGTAATTATATGTAGAAAGAAAATGTAGGACTTCACTGAAATTTGTAAGTAAAGTATATTATTTTTTATATTTTCTACTTCAGAAGTTTATTACCACCTTGATTCCAAGCTTTGATACTAATTTTTAAAGAATTACTCTAGACACAGCCCGATGTTATCTTGCCTAGATATGTTAGGTTATAGGGCAAATCCAGCGCGCACCAAAACTGGTTTGCTTAAGTGGGATTCTCATAAAAGAAAAAGGAAGTTCCATTTTCCATACATTTCAGCTTTATAGAATTTTTTGGTAAAATAGTATACACGTAGCTATGAAGAAGTTACTATTGGTGCTACGAATTTGATAAAAGAACATACTAACAAATAATTAAAGTATTACTTAATCAGGCATATGGTGTATAAAAATTAAACAAAGTTTAGATAATTTCTATTCTAAAGTTCTACTAAAAATTGGCCTGCATCTGACTTCATCTCTATCTGTGCTGAGATTAAATTTTGACAATAATAAATTCCCAATAATTCTGTTGCATATTAAAATTTGGAAATCGTTTTGACAATTAGGCATCTCGATAGTTAAGAATGTAAAAAGTAGTGATAAGTTGGTAAATTTTTTGAAAATGTCATACTTTACAAAATTTATCAATGGATTTTTTTCGTTTCAGTTTCTATATTTTTCCTGATAAGATAAACTCTAGCTCATAAGGAAAGCATTATTAAACAATAACCCTTCCACCGTATAAATTTCCAAACTCAAAATTACAGCGCCGCTAACCATTCCTTTTTAAAGTGCAACCATGAAAATCAAAAATCGTTCTTTATTTGCATCATTTTTGAATTTCAACCCTTAACAACTACATACACCTCCTAACCGAATGCATCAAAACCTTTCCATGAATTTCATTTTTCCTCACCTTTTTCCTTAACAGTAGTTTAGTTGATAAATTGAAAAGAAAGAATTTCAGTTAATGTTTTTCATTTAGTTTAGGAATAATTTTTTATTCGTGTTATATTCCAAGATATATTTCCTACATAAAAAAATATATATTTATTAATTGATTTAATTTCAAACTGAAAAAATTATATGAAATTCCTTTAAAAAAAAAGTCCAAGAGATCAGCAGAACTCGAATCAGAACATGATGCCGTCGACATCGCAGGGCCAGCAGCAAATGCAACCACCGACACCATCGCATTCTTCTGCAGCGAGTATCGGAGCCCCTTCCATGGCTAGTTCTGTCGGTGGTTCGGCTAATTCTTCACTTAACAAAGGCACAGGTATTGTATAACTTAGTGAAGTAAAAAAGATTTTCTGAATTTTGTTAGGCATTTTAGCTTCCGTTCCCAACTTAAGGAGAAATTTCGAATGTGATTTATTTTTGTAGGATTTGATTGAGTAAATTGTATCGTAATTTTGGTAATTATAAGCGTTTGTTTTTGCTTCTAGTGTAGCATGTTTCGTATTAAGTTTGAATTATATTGCTCAGATTTACAGGTATTTAGGCACCCTAGAATCTCTGGCAGCACTTTTTCTTTTATAGTTATTTAAATTAAAAATTCAATGTATAACCGTTTGTTTACAGGGCTTCTTTCTTCAACAGTATACGATGGGTTTTTCTTAGATTATTTATGAATATATTAATTTTTGAAAATAGTACCTAGTTCTAAATTAAATGTTAAAAAAAAAAAATTAAAATTTTTATACTAACGTTATTCATTATATTAAACTAAATAAAATTTACTAAATTTTTTTTAATATAATCATGACAGGAAGATTCAGTAAACTGTATCATTTATGTGTACCAGTATCATTGACATAATTATTCACAAAATTGCCGTCATGAAATTTGTTTAGACTTCAAATTTCCACTTAGAAGTATGTCAAAAGAAGTTCAACGAAATGTCTTCGAATTTTTTTCTTTTTTACGTTCGGGCAGGAGATAAATGTTGTTTTACCGACAAATAAAAGGTAATAGACCTAATTTCTAGAATATATAAGTGGATCTAATTATTCTAATCTCCTTGACGTAAGAAAGACAGCCACATCAACTTCCATGATGCAGAAGATGTGTTTTGTTTTCTGATAAATTTATAAATATCTTAATTTGAAGAGGCTTCTGCGCTATTTGTTTCATATTCTCCAATACAGTTTGCCAGTATTGGGTTATAGTATAGGGTTTGGTTTTTTTATTGCAAATTTTACCATTTTAAAACAACAGAAACACAAATTTAATAAACTTGTGAAACTGATATGGAAGATTTCCAGGAATTGCACAGACAATAATAATGCGCATCTTATTTCTCACACTTAAGGCTATTAGTCATTTTAGAAGTTTTTTTAAATCATAATAAAGGAAAACGAATAAAGCTTGAATCTCACTGGCGTGGCAACAACAGAAACAGTAACAACGAAACCTCATTGGTCGTCCCTGACCTGAGCCATGTGACCATTTTCGGCCAATGAGGTTTCGCTGTTGATATCGGTTGCCGTACCATTGTGATTCAAGTTTAACTTTGAATTTTTATTCAACTACTACAATATAAATTAAAAGGAAATTAAATGCCAAATGCAAAATTATAGGAATCGAAATCATTAGAAAACGTTATATTCGAAAAAGGTTTAAAAGCAAGTTCGAAGTAAATCGATTAATTATTGTTTGAGATATCTTGCACTTTTGTTTGAAGAAAGTTTAGAGAAATAGAAGATTGAAATTTTTACAAGCAACGTTTTCCTCTTCCACTACTAAAATTATGGCAATTTCTTGATTTTCGAAGTAAACCCAAAAAAGAGGAATATGACTTAGGGAGGCCAATAATCTGTATATAAATATAAATATGATATAAATATTTGGTGCTCAATAAAACATTTCAAAATTTATAAATTTGGAATTATTGGTCTACTTCAGTTCTGAGTTCTCTCATTTGATATATTTTGCTGGAAATCGACAAGCCTTTGTAAATTCATAAATATTAGGGAAAAACGGTAAGAGAGAACTGAATTTGAGTTATATAACTAAAAATATGTGTTTGAAGTATTGAAAAACACTTCTTACAGATTAACATCATAAACTTAGACATAGCTTTGAACGTATTAATTAGCGCATAGGATCAGAAAGCTACAAACTAACCGTAGGTTTTTTAGGAAAATTGGTAAACAATTTAAATCTTAATCTTATAAATTAAACTGCTTAAACTGATTTAACGAAATTCAAGTTTTAATGTACTACTGAACTCTTTAAAAGAATTTTTATATATATTTATAGACATTTTCTCTTCTAGGTTTTTGGAATAATTGTTTTTAAAGCACTTTCATAACAATTTTGACCAGCAGAATATTGTGTTTTAAAAGTATTAACGATAATTTTAAAATTGAATTTAGTTTTTATCTGCAATTTATGTGATAACATTTATAAAATTTTCCTATTTTTTATGTTTATAGCTCTAATGCATTACATATATTTCATATTCATTACCATAAATTTATAGAATCATTTAATTATACAAAATATTCATATAAAATTGATTTTAATTAAATTTAATCGAAGTTGTCATTTATACCAGATTCAATTCATTCCAAGCTTACAAAGAGAACTACAATGATATTGGTGATAATTTTCATAATAAATAAGTCTTTTGTTTTTCTTTCTCTTATTAAACATTATGTGATTTAAACAGTTTTTGATATTAAAGGTAATATTTATAAATTGTTTCTTATTCAGGAGAGTTTTTGAATATTTCTTAAATAATGGTTGAATTTGTTTGTTTGATTTGTTTTTAATTAAGCATTAGAGCTGTTTATCATTTAGTTTTTCGTATTTGGAATTCGTGTTTTTATTGTTGCCTTTTTTTTTTTTTTTAATTTAATTCAAATTTCAGCTTAAAGAAGCTGGCTTAAGAAGACAGCAGAGGATTATCAATTTATTAAAATTGTATAGTATTTCAAGTTAAATTTGCAAGATATATAATATTTAAGAATTTATTCGTCTTGTTTTCTCGCGAACAATTTTCATAACATTTGCTCCTTTTCTCTCATTCTGCAATTAGATGAGAGTAATGGACCCAAAAACCAGCATGATCGGTCAGGAGTGCTCCAGCAGCATCAGCAACACTTAATGCACAATCAGCCTCCGCCGCCACCGCCTCCGATCCCGAACTCCCAATACCATCTCCATCAGGATAATCGACCAATGTACAAGAGAGACGGGTGCGACTCCCACATGGACGGTCTTCCCCAGCGCCCCGGGCAGTTCGAGGGACCACCCACAGGAATGGCAGCCGGTCCACCTCCGCACGGTCCCCGAGGTCCGAGATTCCACCACGGGAACGGAATGATGGGTCCTGGTCCGGGGTTTGCGATCAGACCTCCCCATCACATGCAGGACGGTGGTGGGGGCAACTTCCCAATGCATCGCATGAATTTCGGCCCACCCCCGCCGCCACCCTCTTACCGCGGCGATTGCCCACCCAACATGGGCGGTGGCTACGGGCCTCCACCTCCCCGTTTTAGAGGACAGTGGTAGGAGTGAAACTATTCCCCGATCTATTTTTTGTACATAAAGTGAAGTGATCTTAGTCGTTTTAAGAAATTTTGAAAAACAGATAAAATATTAATTAAATTTGAAAAAGATAAATTTGCTTCATTATAAAACTCTCGGCGGAATTGAACTATCGGCACGCCGCGCTTATTGTAGCTTATAGCCTTAGAAATAGGAAGAATAGAGACAGATATTTTCTGAAGTTGATTAGGATTAGCCTTAAGTTCTTTTTTTTTTTTTATTGGATCTTTTCTCACGTTTAATCTCTTCCCTGAGAACATAGAATTCGAGCAACATTCGCGCTGTGAACTGTGTAAATAGGAAAAAAAAAACAATACAATTTCTTTACGCAATTTAACGAGTTGAATAGAAAAGCTAGGCATTGTAGGATATCTATATCTCTGTCATAGAATTATTGTAAATACGATTTCGCAACCTATATTTATTTATTGACTTTGAGTGATATAAAATGAACTGATAATGGAAGTTACTGGATTTTAATTTACTCACCTTATTCTTTCATGACAAAATTCCATAAAACCATAGATCAGGTATGTACAGTTTTTTTTTCTTTTTGTGGTTGTGCTTTCGTCCATCCGCTTTTAGAGTATGCGTCCGTAGTTTAGATACATATAAATCGTATTGAGACAGTGCAGAAACGTTTTCTGCGCTTTGCTCTCCGCAACTTACCGTGGAGTGATCCCTATACAAAGAATATCGAATTCAACAAGAAAAGGGACACTCTCAAAGTCCCAACTCATATGCAAGCTCTCGAAAATACACCCAGCAAAATTTCCCATTAGATAAAGCAGCTCAGGGCTACTACCTCTGTAAATACCTATAAGAAATGTTGAGAGAGAAATAGTCACCAAAAAGTTCTCACAGATAGCTTTTACAGCGTAGGTTATAAACTGAAGCTTTTTTTATTAACGCTTTTTTAAAGGCGCCCTGGAGCCGGACACCAGTACTAGGTCGCTCAAGTTTACCTCCCCTCGCAATGTTAAGTTATAGGGAAATGCCGAATCGGAGAAGGGAGAAGGGGCAGGTAGCACACACCGAGCATGAATACGGACGAGATTGTTTACATTTTTTTCATTGTGCGTTTTTAAAGGCGCCCTGGAGCGGAATTTCTTTTGTGTGCTGCTCGCTTACGAAAAGTACCGGGTGGTCTTGATTTGTTCGAAAATATGAAGAAGCTTAAAAGTTTTTAAGTAAAAAAGTGCTTTCTTAGAAGCAATTAATTAAATTAAATTAAATGTGCTTTAGATAAATGATGGGTAAGCATAATAAAATGTGTTTGGTGTGTGGCTGTGGAAAAAGCAGCGTGTAATGTGCTCATAGAAAAGTTTTGTGATAAAAGATTTTTGTGAGGTGCACCCTGCAGGAGTGTTCCACTTTTCGCCCCAAATTTTTGTCCTTCTCTCTCTTATGCTTTATTTATTACTAAGTATTTCTAGCATAAATTCCCATTTCATTCCTGTAACGGTACTAAGGTTGAAAAAAGATAAGGAATAACCGCTCGAGTGTCCCCTCTTGTTATAGATACTCTTTGCCCTATAACCTCCCCCCATATAAGGATAGGTTGGGGATTTTAAATCTGTCTTCCCTCTCCATGCGCAGGCAAGTGACAGGTGTCACGATTATGCATGACATAGCTACTGGCCATATAGACTCCCCTAACCTGCTGAGTTTCCTTAATTTTAATTCTCGACCGCGTGCTGCTAGAGGACAGAATTTTTTTTTCTTTATGTTGCTAGTCAGCGAACCAATTACGGCACATATGAACCAATCTCAGTCATGTCTAAACTTTACAATTTCAGGATAAGGGTTACACGTAAATGTAAAATTCTAATTCAAAATGTTCATTAATTTCAAATGTAAGAAGCATCCGTCATTTATCAACAGATTATTGTACTTAACGTATGATTATATTATCCTGAAATATCCTTGATTAAAAGTTTAACGATTAATGTGAGCCCACCTCCATTTAAGAACATAAAATGTTCAATGGCGATTTTGCGGGTGAAGGGTTGATCTGAGAGGAAGGTTCTAATAAATGATGATCATTCCTAGAATCGATCGGTACATGTTGGAACACTTAGTTATGAATCATCCTACATATTATGTAAATAGAGACATACGCAACTCCATACTTCAATCTCTGTACAAAATCGTTCGAATTTTGGTTTCAAACGTTTTTGTTTGAACAAATGTGTTTTCCTTTTTATTCTATTGTCTTTAATATTGCGTCACCATCAAATTACCTATATTCAAATTAAAGTCGATTTGAGTAAGAAAATAATAAAAGCAGTTGAAAATGAACATCGTAGTGTTGCTGGTCGTAGGTCTTACAATCTTTGAGGTAGCTGCAGCGTATGTGCCTCAAAAAGTGATTGCAGGTATATTTCACCCCATGATATACAATTAACATTTACTTTCATGTATGTTTTTATTTTGGTGACCTCACAGTTGAAGAAGAAGAAGTCGGAAAGTGCGTGTACAATGGAGAGTTTATTGAGGAAGGACAGCACTTTCTTACTGGATGCGTGGAAGTTAACTGCTTCAACGATGGCACTTTAATGGTTGGGAGGTTGGTATTATAATTTGCACATATATCACATGCGTAATTTAGCATTCGCACATTATCACTCTTTTTTCAGTTGTCTACCACTGCGTGCAGAAAGTTATTGTGAACCAGGACAATTTTTAAACCCTGATTTGCCTTACCCCAAATGCTGCGTTCGGACTTATACTTGTAGAACTACAAATGGCGTCCATGTAATCGAAGCGTAAGAAAAACCTTTCATTTAAACGTAAATATGAGTACTCAAAAGTGTTTAAAAACAAAGTGAAATAATCACTTACGGATTGTGGCATTATGGAGGAATTTGTGAATAATAAAATAAACGAAAAGAAATGTGGATCTATGTATTCAAAATAATATTGCATTATTTGGTATTAGAAGTATATTTAAAATATTAAACCATTAGCTTAGTCCAAGCTACAAACAGTAGAGCTACATGAATATGGGACTGTTATCATCATTTGGTTTTCTTAGTAAGATCAGAACCAACATACAACATAAATGAATTAGTCATTTCAAAAACTCCATTTATTACAACAAATATCTTTTTCATGATATTCAAAAGGTATTTACCTGAAAAATCAATGCTTAAATAATCTCTGAACACTTTTGAAAAGGTTGGTTCATTCCAGAGAACAAAAACTCATTTGAAATTCGTCCACATGTGGTATATTTTATATAGATTTAGTAAAGGAAGTGGTATAAGTCAAGACAATTTTATGTTCTTTTGAAAAAATTAAGAAGTTTTGTAATGCGTAATTATTTACAAATTTTAATTCAGTAAAAATATACAATTAAATTTAGAGTCTAATATTGTTCAATCGAATTCAAGTTATAAGACTCAATCAAGGATAAAATCCTAGAAAGTATAAATTCTTGAAATTTAACCCTGAAGCAGACTTATGATTCGAATTCGAGTTAACAACATTAACATGCCTATTATTGACTGCCTAATTGTATTCAGCCACTTATTCAGCTATTGCGTGATGCGACGCTTATTTTGCGTCATACGGCAGTCAAATTTTTAAAAGAATTGGATGCCTGAACCGTATCAAATTATGAAAACCCTCTAGCTTATCTTAAAATAATTCCACTCGCCTTTTCAAAAGTAAGACTAGGTTTAGCGATCGCAAGAGGAGTTTTACAGGAGTATTACAAATTGTAATGAGTGAAAAACACTATTAACAAAAAATAAACAAAATTAACAAAAATACCAAAGATAACAAGTACCAATCGCAAAGATTTATTTCAATGATATTGTAATCAATAAAAACTATAATCTTTCAATTTAACTATTTACAAGCTGTTTCGGAGCTCCATCTTCGTCTTCAACAAAATGCCGGTGTCTCCCATATCAGAGTTGTATCCTTTTCGGTATTTCATACCAGGAGCCTGCAATCAAAGGTACCAAAATTAAAATATGTCTTAGATATTTGAACATTTAATTTTCTGATAATTTCATTACTTCCTATTTGAGCGAATTATGTTTGTTGAAAATAATAATTTATAGGTATTTCTTGATTTATGTGTTAGTTTTTGAGGATTCAAATTGGACAAGTAGGCGGGAAACTCAATAGTCCTAATAATCATGTTGATTTTTTACAGAATAAACTTATCTGACCAGTGAAAAATTAGCCCTAATTCGAATAATTTTTCAATTTAAAATTCTTAGCTATCGATTCCTCTACTTGGGAACCCTTAAAAGCTCGGGCCTGTGACACTTAATTCTCCTAGCCTAGGGATCCTGGGAATAAAAATGTCGCAACTTACATTAAACCAGACGTCTCTCCACACCTTCGCACTATCAGCGTCCCGGATCAGCTCAGGCACATCAAATCGTGGAACATTGAAATGGTTCATCAGATCAGCCTTATTATTGGTGAATTGGATACGATTCTCGCACCAGTCCCACTCGAGGGGGAACCGCCAGTCCTTCATCTTCTTATTGTGCCTGTCGACCTCAAATTGATCAAAATCGATCCGCTCGATGTCCTCAACAACGACTTCGGTGTCTCCACCGGCTGACCAATCGTAGACCAGCAGCTCAGCGTGGACGCTAATGTCCTTCAAATAGTGCTGCTTATAGACGAGTTCGATGTCCTTCAAGTACTCATCGGTGAAAACTGGCGAGTTGACCTCGTAGTCCAAGTTGCGCTTCTTAATTCGGTCCTGTGGAGGAGCGGTAGAGTGATTACGAGTTATCACTCGAAATTAGGTTGGGATTTTACCTTTATAACATTTGGCGGTACGTCCAAATAGATGACTAAGTGGGGTTTCAGAATTTCAGTGATCGTGTTCTGCCTGATTTCGTGGTAGACACTCCTGGCCCCCTTTGAGATGTAGCCATGCTTAAACATCGCCTCCAAGAAAACTAAGTCGGAATAGGGGCTTCGCTCCATGACAACACCTTGCCCGGTGTTCAAAATGTGGGCTAGGGCGTCGATGTACTGAGAGTACCTCATCATATACATCTGGATCTGGTACCGGGCAACCAGCCGGTGGTTCGGATGCTTGCAGAAGTCCTTCACATCGAACGAGCGGACTGACTCTGGAAGCTGCGGGTCTAGTTGACGCATATCGTAGCCGTAAGGATTGATGTAGATCATGTCCATGTTCGCCTCAGGCATGTGAAGCATCTCCAGCTCATCGGCAAGCTCTTGGGCGAATTTTGTCTTCCCCGCAGCGATGGGGCCTTCGACGACAATTAGCTTCGAGTTCTCATCGAGCCGTTTTGTGGTTTTATCAAAAATCGCCCGCCAGACATTATACGTCTTCTCGGTGTAGGGAAAGGGTTTCGGTTTCTCGACTTTAGCGCCCGCCCTCATTGACTTCCCGGAGATGTTACATTTTTGTGTTGCAAGTGGAATGGCATTTTGGGTGCTCAGCAGGGGCGACTGGCGCCCCAAAATTCGAATAACTCCAAGGCGAACTATTCCGGACATTCTGAAAGGGAAAACAAATGAGATTATTCGGTTAAAGTGAGCTCCGAGGATGGCGAGTGTTACATCACACATAACCTGCCGACACAAACAATTAATTCCTCGGGATTAATTATGAAATGCTAAACAAATTCCGAGAAACTCGAAAGCATAAAAGAAAACTCTTTAGAAAGTATCTCTTACCCGAATATTTAAGCTGATTTGTGGCCGATTACTTCTCCTTTTGACGTTTGCACCCACAACAGATGACAGCTGTTTTGACAGAACGTGACTTTTATACAGTTTTATAACTTTTATATTTTATGCCGCGCCATCTGTTGCAATCGATAAAGTACAATTTGGAGGGAACATTTAAAACTTATTTCGGGGCTCGAGGAGAATTTGTTTAGAATTAAAACTATGAGGTTGATAAAAAAGTTTTGTCGCAATAATTTCAGTAGAATATATTTATTCATGTATTTTATGCAAAATATTTCTAATCAACAATATATTCGCCATCCAGCAGGCAAGTCGTTAATTCCTTTTGTCCAAAACTGCGGTGGCTGTGACTCGAAGAATTTGGACACATCCTCCGTGAGATCGTCGATGTTGTTGCAAATTTTGTTCCTCAAATATGACTTCAAATGTTTGAACAAATGATAGTCAGACGGCGCGATGTCGGGAGAGTACGGTGGCTGAGGAACGGTAATCCAGTGCAGCTCAGTGATTGTTTTGTGGGTTTCCTTTGCGACATGCGGTCTCGCGTTATCGTGGAGAAGGAAGACAATCGCGTGTCTTGGCTGTTTTTCTCTTATAGTTTTGCCAATTCCTGGAAATTCTCAATGTATCGTGTTGAGGAGATCGTCTTGTCTCTAGAGGAAAATTGTGAACTAGCGTCCCTGAAACAGCACAACAAAATCTTTCGTGAGTGGAGATCAGATTTCAGTTGCTGGGGCGGTTTTTCTCCGATAGGAAGTCAATATACTAGACGCGTGCTGTTATCATAAAAGATCCAGCTTTCATCCCCCGTCACAAGATCCTCTAAAAACTCCTTGCGATGATGACGAAATAGGAGAGACTGACAAATGGTCACGCGGCAGTTCTTATTGTCGTCTCACCGAGTGTGGTATCCATCGAGCTAGAACTTTCTTGTATTCCAAGTTGTGTAAATGGTTTACTATTGATGGTTGGGTGCAGCTAAGTTCTCTTGCTAGTTCGTGCGTACTTGCCTTCGGATTCGCTTTGATGCAGCGGAGTAATTCGTCATCATCGATGGTCGAGGGTCGTCCAGAACGTTCCTTATCTTCAAGACTTACGTATCAAGATTTAAAACGATTGCATCAACGCTGGACTTTTCGATGAGAAACGACGTTCTCGCTGAATGCATTCTGTATATTTTTAGCAGTCGTGCTTGCGTTCATACCACGCTACCACTCGTAGAACATGATCGCCCCAAAGTTGTTCCTGCGTGATCGAAGTCATTTCTGCCTACTGGAACGCATGTCCGCCCCTTTTATACCCTGTCAAGCTGAAGAGTAGAAATCAAGAATATTTTTGATATTTCTCGAAAAAGTGATCCAAAATTGGACTGACAGAACTCGTCAAGAACTGTCACGGGAGCCATATGCTCGAAGTCACTTTTAAATATTAATGTCATGAATTGGTCTTTCAAATAAAAAAAAAAATTGTCAAAAGTTAACTATTTGTGTTAATTTTTTTAAATTTAAACCTTTTATGGGCTTAAGAAAACACCCTTTATTTACATAGATTTTTCTCTCAGTGACAGTCTTTGGTTAAAGTGAGCATTAATATTCGTTAAGCAAATTAAAAAAATCGGATGTCGATGAAGTAGTTTCCGAAATAATATTTACATGTACAGGAAATGAAGGAAATCTCGCTGTAGTCATATATAGGCCTTTCAGAAAACCTGCAGATGGACCTTAAGAAAACAATAAGATCATTTCGGACATTAAGTCACAATTGGGTGTAATGCATACATATGTATAAGAAACGTCCACTCTCTCCCTTATAGGAAAGAGGGAGTACATCTTAATTATTTTGGGCCATTTGGGTGCACCTTCATCGAGACTCTCGGGCCCATCTTGCTGGGCCGCCGGGGCCATTATCTGGGGCTGAGATTGATGAAGCAAATTGTACTATCCTATCCCGGCCGGGAAACTTCCGAACACTTTGAGACATTAATTTCCTCCTGTTGGCTGATATCATCGGCCACTGCCTGTTTGTTCGGGATCGCCTCCTCCAGATAAGTGCTCGAAGGGAGTAAATGGGGTCCTGTAGGACTGCGAGGAGGCGCAGCGACGGCATGCTGTACACCGTCGAGCCAATAACTTTCCCGGCCAAAGTGATCCAGTTGTCCCTTGGCCCAAGAACCAATATTTCTTATCAATTGAACAGCTCCCGAAATTAGTTTTCGATTTTGCTTTGTCAAATGATTTATGGGCTTCCTTCCGCTTTATAAGGCGCGCGCTGGGCGGGGCTATCTGGGGCCGGGCACTACCTACCGACCGTTGGGACGGGCCGCGGCCGAAAAAAAAAATTGGTTTGTGTGCGGGACGGTTCGCGCCCCCGGCAGGAAGTCCTGATTTAAGGTGAATATCTGTGCACTCCCCATTCCTCCAGTATATTAGATCAGGGCAGAAATCCTAAAGGACACCGCCCGCACGATAAAGGAGCTCCCATTCCCGCCCAAAGCGAAGGGTGTTTCGGTAAATGGAAGGAAATTGAAATGTTTTCTTGACGGGCTCCTTCTTGGCGCTGGGGCTGCCTTTGAGACGCTGCCCGCCATCGCCGTTCTGCAGGATCGCCACGTCCAGAGGGAGTTTAAATGAAAACGAAAATAAGCACCAGATAGCGGCCTGAGACAGAAAATCTCCTCAAGCATAGAAAATCTTTTGGGGAGGCACTCAAAGGAAATTGAAAAGGAGCTTCCAGCTCCATTGGCCATTTGCTGATAAAAAGGGAATCGGATTGAATTTTAAAATCAATATTTTGCCCTCTCGGTGAAAACTTTTTCAAAATTAATAATTTTTGTATTCGAGATTTCCCCTCGCTCATCTACACAATCGTCATGTTGAAGCTCCGAACAAATAACAACCGTAATTGAAGTGTTCAGAATCAAAATGGCTCAATCACAAAATTGCTGCTTGTTTAGAAGTATTTTTCATTAATTGAAGTGAAGAACTATCGCCCCCGAGCTTTATTCTAAGACCCTTAAAAAGGTACGGCCTGCGAAGTGAATAATTGCAAAATTTGATTTATAGTACATACAAATTAATTGAAGATGCCGGATAGAACGCGACACAAGCGACAAACAGTGTTCGCAAACTCATTGTGCTCGCAGAAACAGCGAAATTGTGTCCCTAATCTTTATCGCGCCACCTGACCTGACCCGTAGATTAACACTAAACGTACAGGTACTTTACTCTACCTATTCTTGCCTTAAGGGGTCATTTAACCCCTTATGAAACAAACTTTGATTTTTAGAAAGAAATTCTTAATTTATTAAAGGAAATAATTTGCAATCACATCTGATTTTTAATAAAGTAATATTTAGTTTTATTCACTTTTTAACTTTAGAATATTAAATCTAGTACGTTTTCGACCAAATTTTAGGTATGATGACACAAAGTTAGCTTAAAAAAAGCGGCCAAGTGCGAGTCGGACTCGCCCATGAAGGGTTCCGTAGCAGCAAGTAACATAATATAAAAGTTCTTGTAGTTCGTTGTAACTTTGATCGATGTTTTAATAATAGTGTATTTTTTTAAATTAAGTTATTGATAAGTAAACATTATAATTAGGTACCTAAATGATGGGATTTAGATCTAACTATATGCGAGCCCATATAGGCTTGTTTTTTTATTTGAGTTGATTGAATGAAAGGTAAATTGCGGTTTACGATTTATGACGTATTAAAAAAAAACTACGCACTAGATCTCGTTCAAACCCATTTTCGGTGGAAGTTTGCATGGTAATGTACATCATATATTTTTTTTAGTTTTATCATTCTCTTATTTTAGAAGTTACAGGGGGGGGGGGGCACACATTATACCACTTTGGAAGTGTCTCTCGCGCAAACTATTCAGTTTAGAAAAAAATGATATTAGAAACCTCAATATCATTTTTGAAGACCTATCCATAGATACCCCACACGTATGGGTTTGATGAAAAAAAATTGTTGAGTTTCAGTTCTAAGTATGGGGACTCGCACTTGGCCGCTTTTTTTTATTTTTGTGTGAAAATCTTAATGCGGTTCACAGAATACATCTACTTACCAAGTTTCAACAGTATAGTTCTTATAGTTTCGGAAAAAAGTGGCTGTGACATACGGACGGACAGACAGACAGACAGACAGACATGACGAATACATAAGGGTTCCGTTTTTTGCCATTTGGCTACGGAACCCTAAAAATGGCGGGATATACATGGAGGTGATGCCCCACTTAAGCTAAGAAATGAAACTCTACATTGTGGTGCAATGCTCCCGCATATTTATATCGTCGCATTTAATTTGTAGTTTCAATAAGTCGATTTTGCGGCTATATTGTTAAAGATTTTAGCTTTCATCAGAACTAAATTGCAGTGGGATTTCTCAATTACCATAGATCAATTCGATTTTAAAATAAAAACAATTTAATATTTAATATTAATATTTAATTTAATTTTTTTTCAAATAAATTAAGTATAAAATATACAGTTTAAAAATTACAAAGTAAATAGGCTTATTAACTATAATTGCAAAACAAAGTCGAGTGGATCTTCATGTAATTTAGTCAACACACCGACAAACCGGCACTCAGAAAAGATTATATTATATCTCGTCCAATAAGTATGAATATGAGAGGCAAATGTCTGATCTGACGAGCATAAGTTCTGGGACCCTGTTCCTAATTTATGTTACGGGTGTCCCACCAACTACCAAAACTAAAGCATATATACACAGTTGTTTTACTAAAATGGAGCTATTGCCCAGCCCACCAGATGATGTCCTAATCCGGGAAAACACCCCAATGGCTAACTATCGTCCTAGTTTCTGGCGTTTGGCCCTAATGCAGCCGATTATCATTTCCATTTCGGGCGCAACGATGAAATTTCCCCGAGGCGACACACGTGAAATTACTTAGTGTCATAGTCGGATCCCCGGCCTCCGATAAATTCACTGGCTGTTGATGGATGTGACAGAATTAGTGTCCCTTTAATATCCTCAAGTAAATCCAAGCAGAGCAGACCTTTTGCTGGAACGGTCGGGATCAGCAAATTAAAAGCTCCGGAAGGGATGAGGGAACGGCAGCCGGCATACGAGAGATGAGCTTTGGATAATTGGAACTGTTGTGGCTGTTAATCTTCGGCGTTTGGTGAAATTTTCGAGGAAGGCGGCTTATTCGGATTTTATGTGCTCCTCTCTGTGATGGGGCCGGCCTCGTTAGCCATCGCTTTCAGCTCGTTCGTGTCAGATGAAATGCTTTATTATATTGATCATTATTCCGCCTTTAGGTCCTTTCGGTGGGAAATAGTCTCGTTTATTCTGGCACAGTAGAGGAACATGTTTCGAAGTGTTGTAAAGACGTAGCATTTTTCTGAGTTTAACGTTCGAAGGTATATCTAATTTTCTTTATAAGGCTGATAACTTCTTTCAACCATTTCAGTATAGCACAAGCATGTATAACTTTTCCCCTAATTTATACAGTAGATACGTAGTACGGTCCATGAGTTCTTAGCCTAACATAGAAGGAAAGGTCATAAATAGAACAAAATGTATTTATTTTACCACACACTTTAAGAACATCGGTTTAAAGCTTCTAAGCCACTGTTAAAATATAATGCATCCTTGGAGTCAAAATGATCGCTGTTAATTTTCTACCCCTTAAATTTGCATTGAGTTTTGAGAACAAAAAATAATTAGACGGGGCCAAGTGAGGACTATATGGCGGAAGTTCAATCTTTGTAAAGCCACAATTGTGAACAGTAGTCTTGAAAAGTGAAGCAGTGTGGATTGGAGCATTATCATGAAGCAAATGCACACCTCGGCCCATTTTTCCACAACTTTTCTCGATAATTTTTTTGACGCAACTAACTTTATAAGTCAGAGTAATGTGCCACGTTAAGGGGCACCACTAGTGTGAAATTTTGATTTTTTTTTTTTTCATATTTCGATAGTCTATACCTAATAAAAAATAGTTTTTGAGTTACGGCCATCTGAAGAGCAGCCGCTCATCGTATCGAGGTATTGAGAAATGTATGAATTAAACTTTAAACGCGGTTTTCTCGAAACTACTTTCGACAGGCCAAAAATCATCATAACTTTTTTTAAATACCGCCACTTTTAACTCTTTGATAAATATTTAAAAACATTTAATTAAAATTTGTGTAAATACATATATGCAGTTCAATGTGTGAAAGTATGATATATAATTTATATCATCATTATAAAATTACGAAATTATACATATATGTATGTATTACCACTTTGAAAATGTCGCGAATTCTTTGAATCGCCATGAAATTCGTTTTATGTCATAAAATCAATTTGCGGCCCTGCATGCTATAAAATTATGTAAACAGCCATGCAAATTTTTAATCTATTTTGGAGAAATATTTCCTTTCATCTTAAATTTATAAAAGAATTGAAAAGTAACGAATAAAAAAGCAATTACACCATACCCTACGAATAATCTTTACCCTGAAAAAAAGCAATTTATATTTTACTTGAAAGAACATAACTATGCATAACATAACAACATGAATTTAGATTTTTACGATTTCATAAAAGTATGGCTTCAAATCCTCATGATATTTTCTAAGAAATGTTCTATTAACACGAAGTTCATCGAGCTGAAAAGGAAAATGTGAGAACTGCAATTACCATGGAATGGAATAACAATTTATTTTCTAAACTTTTAATTGAAATGTTCAAATACCCCCCAAATATGTATTTTAATAACTCCAACGCAAACAAGCGAAAATCGAATAGGTAGTTGGAGGTCAAATAAAATGCTGGTAAACTAGAGAGCTGTATAATTGAAAGCAAATATTTCAGCTGAATTTAATTGGATTTTCGGAAATTTGTTTGATTTCATGTTTAAATGCCGATGAGATTTCCCTTTTGAAACGAACAATATATTCATGGGTTCAAGGATTGTTTACTAATTCGTCGCCATGCCGAGAAAGCATTCATTTTATTCATTCATTGCAATGAATTTATTTTTGAGTATGGTGTTTTGTTCTCTTCTGTTAGTTAGGATTCGCCGTTTTTTATATTAAATATTTAAACTCCCACCAATCTGTTGGTGGTCCCAAATTGAGGCTGCCTTGGGTGCCAACCACTCCAAGCAGAGGACGATGAACAGTGGTGGATTTACACATTTGCCGTCAGTAGGCTATTTAAATGTTGCCGTCCCTACAAACAATCTACAATTCGATACAACCATATTAAATAGAATTTTTTTGTCAACGAAATTGTTACTTTATGATTTGTGCACTATCGTCCTAATTATGAATACTATCCCTAAGCTATTAGATGCTCTGGTTGCTTCCAAAGCGGCTTTATTCGTTAAGCATATTATTGTGAATGAGCAGCATGAATTTTTCGCTCGTAGATCCACTATTTCGAATCTAGCGATATTTAAAAACTTCTGTGCTCTGAATATAGAAAATGATATTCAAGTGGATGCACTGTATAATGACTTTTCTAAAGCGTGTGAGAAAGTATCATTTCCGATTTTATTGGATAAAATAAAATACTTTGGATTCAATGGACCAATTTTGAAGTGGTTTCAGTCGTATATTATCAACCGTATACAACGGGATGCCTATATTCTAAGGATATTATTGCCTCATCCGGAGTACCACAAGGGAGTCACCTTGGGCCTCTATTATTCATGATATTGTTGAAATATTCACTTTTGTTAAGTGCTTAATTTAAGCTGATGATTTAAAATTGTTCGCCTAAGTTAGATCCTCAGAAGATTATTCTCAGCTTCAAAATGATTTGGATATGTTAGCTAACTGGTGTAATTATTAATGATCTTTCTCTGAACGTTACTAAGTGCAAAATCATGAACGTCCACAGATGTTTCAACCCTGTAAGATGGGATTATAAAATTAGGTAGACAAATGTAAAGACCATAAATAAAACACTTAAGCTTTTAAATTTTGTTAAAAGGAGGGAGGCGATAAAGTCCCAATTTAAACCCAGCATGCACAAGTTATGACGTAGAATGTGAATTCGCTGCAAAATATTGCAATTCCGGAGTTAAAGATCTACTTCCGGTTTGAACAACTTCAAAGATAATTTAGAGGGTGAAAAAGTTGTTTTTTTGAAAAATGTTTCGAATGAAAGTTGTGTATTTTTCATATAATCCCCCATTGCCTACGCAGCTGACTTTTTTTATAATTATTATTATTATCATGTAAACATTTGTTGTACACATTTTCAAGCGACCTGAAATCACTTTTGAATTTTTTTTTTCGACATTTTCTTACAGCCAGGTCCACCACGATTTTGACAGCTGACGTTTATTTCGATTGCTAGCCATATCTAAACTATTGATTGCACACAAAATCAAGCGACCTGAAATCACTATGAAAAATGCTACGCTACCTCCCGGACTATATGTTACAAAGACTAGTGAATATAAGACAATTATGAACTTTGGCCCTTTGGAAATAAAAAGAATATTCCAGGTACTAGATAACTACGAGTATGATGGATGATGGGAAGTTCCGCAAAATTTCATTTGGAAACTTAACATTATTTTAAATTCAGATGCCCTTAGTCTATTTTTCTAGGGTTGGCCAGACTGTACCAGCCCCCCGCTAGTTACGTCTATGTTTTCAATTCGAAATTCCCATCACCGCCCAAAATTGCCGCGGTCAATCTAATTAATTGTTCAATCAATAAAAGTTGATTGCTCTTTGAAAATTTTAGTATGGCGAATTAACAGTTAAACAGCCCTTCTCCTGTGATACAAAAATTTGAAAGAAAAACCATTAAAAATTCGGCCCACTGACTTACATTCGAGAATTTAATAATTCTTCCAAAAAGCTACAGAACATGCGCTCACATGCGGTCATTGCTTTGGTACGAGAACGGCTCAAGTTCAATGGCACCTTGGCAGAATTCGCGAGGTAAAACAGTTACACCTGAAGAAGATTACCTGAAGAAATTGAAGACTGCGAATAAAGAAAAAAAAAAAAATTAAATAAACTACAACAAAAGCGCCAGAAGTGGTGGCATGAGTGTAGCAAGTATCCAAAGAATGGAAGAAGGCTCTCATATCAGAGGCAGAGTCTGTCGACCGATTGACCCAAAAACAACTTCTTGGGCTCAGTTCACCTCAAGACAGACTTGCGAAGCTCTTAAGACGCTCTTGACACTCGGCGGGTAGACAGTCTGCACCTCGTCAGTCTTATAACTGCCATTGCACCCAGAGCGTTGCGAACTTATAACGCGCATCCGCGTCGGTAAATTTACTATCAAAAAATAAAGTACATCCGCTAAATTTCGCTAAGTTTCGCTAGAGTCAATTAGAAAATCGTTTTCAATTGAAAATCAAATCAAGTTTGAGGTGAAAAGCCGGTGACTAACTACTGCCCCATAGAGAGTGAGTCTTGACTCTTGAGTCTTGAATGACCCAAATACGCAGGACGTGTGCCGCATGCTTTGTCCAAATTTGGATTTTGTTTACTTTCATTAAATCATCTTTTGCCTTTGGAGTGGTGGGAAGTCTTTTCCTTAAACTTACTCGCTTAATTGTTTGGAGTTTATGTTGAAGTAGTCTTGGACCTTTGCTTTCGCTCAAAGATCTTTTGGGTTCTTCGCTAACATCTCTCTAAAGTTCTTATTTTATTCAAGTTCACGTGATCTGTTTAAAGAAATTCATTTGTGAGTTTTTTGCCTTTTAAAAAAAAAGTTCGCTGTATTTTCTCAGATTCAATTTAAGAATTTTTTTTCCCCGATATTTCTTTGAGCGTGTAATTTGATTAATATGTTAATTAAATGAATGCTTTCAAACGAAACAATTTTACGTTTGTTTGTTCTGATGTCTTATGTTTTCGAGATTTTGTTTTAATATTAACGAAGTGAAATACGAAATAGTGGGTGTTATTTCATGGATCAAGCAAGTGAATGAATTGTTAAGTGATTGGAGTCTCATAAAAAATTTAAACAAATAAACCTTAAAATTAGCTATCCAAAAGTTCTGGTAAATAATCAAACAAATGTGAATTGCAGCAATATTCCAATTTTTTTAAACATAGTATGTGTTTTTTAATAGCAAATTCAAACTGGAGTGGTTTTTGGAAAAGAGGCATCAGAACTGAAGTACACTTTTTCTGTAAATCACTTTAATCGATTCTGATTCAAATTAGTGTACGTGTAAGATTTTTCATCAAAAGAACGTGTCTATTGTTAAAAATATCTTATGAAATATTTGAGAAAATCATCATATCATCTGAATGTAGTTTTTGAGTATAATATGCATAGGGTAAATAAATTAAGCATTTTGTGAAACAAACATTTTGCTGAAATATGAAGCATAACGATTATAAAATAAAGCCGATTTGGAATATTTCAAATCATTCTTAATGTAACAGTGTAGTGTTGGAAAGGTATAATAAATAAAGTTGTTATTTATAATGAAACATTAGTTTGATCAATAAAACAATGCATGAAGTGATTATAAATTGTGTCCGTCGTTTTGGTGCTTTAAATAAGCTAAAATGTTTGTAATGTCTTTTGAATGTGTACAAAACACTTTTAACATTTTTATCACACATTACCTAAGTCGGAACTATTGAACGAAACAGCAAACCATTTTTTTAGGATATTAATTTCTCGGTAGAGCCTCTGTCAAAATTATTGGAATTATGAATAATAAATATTTTTCTGAATGGTTGTTTTCACTAGTTTGTCGTTTCTGAAAAATTAAGATAGCAGTATTTTTTCAATCGTGTATATCACTTATATTACTAAAATAAGACCTTCTAATTCTAGTCTAGAAGTTCGGAATATAGAAATTGTAATAATTGTAAAATGTAATAGACAGGTAAACCGATATACAGGGTGTCCAATAGGAAATTGCGAAAACTAATGGGTCACAATTTTTTAACAAATGGAGAGATCAGTAAAATGTAAATACTTTTTAATAAAGGACAGTCGTCATTTTTATTTCATGTCCATTGTATTATAAAAAAATTAAGTCAATTTAATACAAACCATTAACTTAAAAATATAGTGAAAAACGTGAATTATTAATAATATATATTTGTGAAATGTGAACCATCTACATAAAAGGTATCTACCTGCACTTCTTTTAATCTTCTGTCGAAAAAGAGGAGCCGCGTTAAATCTTTTATTTTTTTTATTCAAGACGGAGCAGCACCTCATCGCACACAAGAAGTATCATCAATAAATTTCATGGTGATCGAGTTATTGGCCTAGGGTACCCACGCTTTGCTAGGGAAAAAGGAATAGAATAGCCACCTTACTCGTCAGATCTCACTTAATGTGATTTCTTTTTATGAGGCTACATTAAAGATCTCTGCTATGAAAATAACCAAAAAACAGTTGAGGATTTTATTAAAGAAGAAGATCGTCAATGGCATTTCAAATGAAACGTTAGAACATGTTTTTAATAGTTTTAGAAAGCATATGGATATTTGTGGCAAATTAGATGGTTAAAATATCGAAAATATATATCATTAGTAACTAACGTTTTTCACTATATTTTTAAATTAATCGTTTTGTATTAAATAGATCTAATTTTTTTATAATAAAATGGACATGAAATAAAAATGACGACTGTATCAAATATTTATTGACATATTCGTGTTGATACATGTTTTCTCTGATCTAATCAATTTGTCAAATTACGTACTAAGAAAATGATCCGTCTACGATAATCCTGCAGCAACCCATAATCATATCTGGCCAGCGGCAACTAGTATTTTTGGGTCAATTTCGATACATGACAACAGTCTTTCTTGTGTACTGTGGAAGGAATTCTTTGTTTGGAAGCTTTCTAACGCAATTCCGACCACCGGATCCAAATAAATATATTTTGGTTTCATTCGTCCAGAAGATATTCTTCCACCTTTTTATTCTCTCAGAACCATTCAAGTTGATATGGTCAGATGCAATCAGCTCGCTTTTAATATTCTTGTTAGAGAAATGAAGAACTTTTCTGTCGACTCTTCCATGCAAATTATGCTCTTGAAGTCTTCCACTAACCGTATGTTCACTTATGTCATGATTTTATTCAATTTGAATTGTTTTCGGGGACTTGAATGGATCTTTTCTTGAGGTGTGAGCGATGAGCCGATTAGTCTGGATCTTAGTTTTTCTATTCGCCCCTCGATTTTCTACAGATGGTTTTGGCTTCAAATGTTTTTTCAACCACTTTCTTCAAATAACCGACAATTCTAGCAATTTACCATTGAGATTTTCTTTCCTTCCAAAGACTAATGTAAATTGATATGCATATAGCCTAGATTTGATAATTTTTAATGATATTCACATTCACTCATTCAAAGGTTGGGAAGGATTTTCTCGAATAAAAATACTCGAAGTAAACATGATTGATAAGTTTCCTCTAAGTGAGGTCCCGCTAAAGTATGGAAATGCCTTCCAGCGAAAATATAGTCTTAGTATTTGCAGGTTCAAATATGCACTTTTTTGATTATCACGTTTTTAAAATTGTTTGCAGATTGTTGTACATTTAATACTATTTTATTTGAAACAATTACAGACCCCATTAAGTAAGATGTTCAATAACTCAATTTCAATTTTAATGCTACAATAAATGGCGCAACAATGAAAATAAAGCATTTTTTTTTGAATACGTTACACTCTAAAAACTGAATGTAAATCCAAACTGATGTTAAGAGCAATTTTACATTCTTTTCTGTGTAAAAACTTATCACGATAGTAAAAGTACACATCAAAAAAATGTGCGATTGGAGTATGCAAAAATAAATTTACGTGCATCTAATCAGCAACCGAGCCGTCTAAAAAAGTCTACGTTACATCTATACAAAAATTTAAATTTTGTGGGCGGGTTTGATCCGAACAACGTAATATATAAATTTGTTATATGCAAGAACTATATGTAAAGTTGTGGCTCTATTTAATATATATAGTAGAGTTTAAGCGTCCAATTTTTCAATTTTAATTACTATTCAGAGCCAATGTAGTATATATAGTACATCCAACCCAGGAGGAAACAAGTGAATTTTTCTACATGAACTACTTCACATTTCATGAAGTGGATGAAATATCTATTTTTTTCTAGATGTCTCACCTTCCACTGTTCATCGCAGCGTGCAAGCTTCCCTACTTAACCCCATTAAGCTCCCCAGATAACGAGGCGAAAACTAATATTCATTTCGCTTGCATCTCCCGCAGGGTTCCGATGAAAGGATAATGCGACATGGCAAACAAAATTTATTTTCTGACCATAATTCCTGCGGTGTTGGCAGTGGCGTGCGAGGCGGGCTCAAGGGGGAAATACATCCCGAAATGGAAGAAGCAGGTAAAATGTGACTCCTCAGGTGACTCTACGTCGCTGTTATGTATGTTGTGCACCCTGCACTGATGATTGATGTTTTCTCTCCTCCAGGCCTGCGAGCTACCCCTGTCGCAAAATGAACAGTCCCACTACATCTGCGACGACAGTGGCGATGTGAAATGCCTGCCCGGATGGCAGGGAGACCTGTGCGATGTGCCCATTTGCCGGAAAGGATGTGACCCTATGAATGGTAAGATTAAACCTATTTCCTGCCCTTTTACGGCAAAAATGTGGGGAAAGGTATATAGGTACCTGTAAAGGTTGTCTTTGCCAACAGATATTTGAGATTCTTATTAGATATAAACTAAATGAAGTTCTAAAAATAAAAAATTGGCGAAATGATAAAACATCTATTATCCTTTTTTTTCCATACATATTTCTTGGGAGGAATTTTTAAAATTTTCTACAAGAATTCCAAAGATTCCATAAAATCTGATAAATTAATTAAAATCTCACAACTTTTGTTAAACTACTGAAATTTCTTGGGATGAAGAATTTTTCGGATCACAGGTCATTAAAAAATGATAAGGGAAAATGAAGCGTGGAACCGAACCTATCTTCACTTACTTCAGACATAATCACTGACGCATAACATTATGGAATAAACGAATCGCCCCATATAAAACGCATCGAAAACATGAGTGATATCTTAACTGAAATTTCATTATCTGTGCAGTTTGCAACATTCTGAGATGTGGAAAATTTCTATAAATAAAAAACCTGGATCATCACTTCGTATGGGGAGATCTATGGTATACGGATCATTTAAAAAACGCATCTTATATAAATTTAATTTAACCACAATTATAAAATGGTCGATTTTTAATTTAAACCGCAAATTTAAACAGTTAATTTTTGGCATAGTTTAGGTACTAGTTCCTTCAACATTTTCCAAAAAATCGATTTTTTTTTGCATTCCTTCAGAAATCATTTGCTAAATTTTTATAAAGAAATTCGAAAAAATCGAAGAGCTACAGCGGTTTTAGTGCGCGCACATTTTTGAATATACACACATAAATATATCGTAAAAAAATTTAAACGCGTTTTTCTCCAAACTACATTTTTCAAAACGACAGACAGTCAATCTCCGGATTGGATTTGAATAAACCTTATAGCGTTTTGTTTGATAAGGTCTATTGTAGGGTAATTCACCAGAAAATTCCGAAAAAGTTGCTAAACAAAGTATTTGCAAACCGAACAAAGCGAAAAAATGTGTTTTTTTCATTTTTTTTTTTTCAAACATCCGCCATTTTTGTTTACCGATTTTTTGCTAATTGTGGTGAATTGCCTCATAAAATACCTTTCTTTTTAACATGCTTTTTTGTTTCGGACTTGCCGTTTCTGAGATTGAGTGTCCGCAATGGAACCCTCTTTTTTTGGACTGTTTTTTTTTAGAGCCTTCTATTATATATATATATTAAGTACTAAAAAAAGACAAACAATTTTTTTTGTCACCTTCAAGACTTAAATATTCAAATAAAAAAGATGTAGTTAGATTTATAATAAAGGAGCTGAAAAAAAAAGTTTAAACTAGTACCTTCAGCACTTTCGTAAGCTTGAAAAATGTGTTTTTGAGAAAAGCGCATTTAAAATATTCGAACTAACATGCTGATGTAGAAAACAATTTTTTTGTGTGATTTATTATGTTTGAATACAAAATCCAAAAATGAATTAGGTTTCTTTCTTGCTTGTAAAATCTAAATTTGTACTAAATTCGTTCATGACATTAATTATATATAATTTTCATATTTAAAAGAAAGGTGCTTTAGCCTTTTATAAAAAAATTACCTTTAGAACAAGCACATTTGGTTGAAATTATCAAAATCGGCTTTCTTAATGATTTAAAAGCCAGCTCCAGATAAAAATATAATCAAATTATAAGAAATGTCCTTTAAATATATTTATTTTTGCTGAAAAAGGATAAAGAATTTGCAAAACGGAAAGACTATTTTCGTTCTCATTTTTACAACTTTTTCTTCTGATTTTTGTAAGTGAATCCCATTTTTGTAGGTTATTGCCAGCGCCCAGGAGAATGCCGCTGCAAGTTGGGCTTTTATGGGGAGCGGTGTGAAAAATGCATTCCTCTGCCTGGATGCCAGCACGGCCACTGCAATGTGTCCTTCGAGTGCATCTGCAGCAAGGGCTGGGACGGACTCTTCTGCTCTGAGCGTAAGTTCCAAATGGTGAAAAGGTGCTAAGACTGCGTGATTTCGACTAAAAAAAAAAAATTTAAATAAAAAATATCCCAACTGTCGACAGCGCTCTGCCGGTCTGACTGCCACCAAACGAGGGGCTACTGCGAGTTCCCGGGGGAGTGCAGATGTCGGCTGGGTTGGTCGGGGCCAACATGCCACGACTGCCAGGTCCTGCCGGGATGTCAGCACGGGACCTGTACTAAACCACTGGAATGCAAATGTTTGCCCGGCTACACAGGAATCCTGTGTCAAACGCGTGAGTATAACCGCACCCATTCCTCCCCGCTCCCTAGTCCCTACAGCCCCCTCTAAGCCCTTTAACGAACTCTAGGTCTAAACTAAATTTGCAGCGGTGTGCTCTGCTAACTGCAACAGACAGCACGGCTACTGCCGCAGGCCGGGCGAGTGCCGGTAATTGAGCGAAAAGCCATGTTTAGGTCCGGATTTTACATGAAGCTAACCCTTTGATCCTTTCAGGTGCAAGGTCGGATGGACGGGGGAGAACTGCGCCCAGTGCCACCCTTACCCGGGATGTGTTAACGGGGGCTGCCGCAAACCATGGGAATGCACCTGCAGGACCGGTTGGGGCGGGTTCCTATGCGACGAAGGTATCATCTCTGATTTCATACCCCTCCTGTAAGGGAGAGGAAAGGGTTAGTTGTAACAGTTTTTGGAAAAAATGATATAGTATAAAACCTATTGAGTATTTTAAAACTATAGTATCACAAGATTTGTTTGAGGTCTCCACAAGGATTTTGATAATTACACAGGTCAACATTTTATCTAGGCTTGTGCACGGGAATCGAAGATGGTATCCTAGGGCTTTTGGGGTCGCTGATTACGATGAGTGGGTCGGTCAGGCTCCATCACGTCAAGTTTAAGGTCATTTGAAGGTCAAACGGTCAAAAAACCTTCCAAAAATCTGAAAAAATTCATGGACATATTTTTGAGGTCGCTGAATCCGAATCCGGTGTTTATTTTTACTTTGCATGCATCCTCGAGGTCATTCAAGGTCATCTCAAGGCAGGTATTCTAGTTCTGTGGCACAATTGTGCATTTCGCAGATTGAGATTAGAAGGTTTTTGACCGTTTGACCTTCAAATGTCCTTGAACTTTACGTGATGGAGCCTAACCAACCCGCTCATCGTAATCAGCGACCCCAAAAACCCTAGGATACCATCTTCGATTCCCGTGCACAAGCCTAGATAAAATGTTGACCTGTATTATTAGTATGTATTGTTGTAATCTTGCCCGTCTAGAGGCTAGCCAGTGCTATATATAAAAGCAAAACGGCAATAATTTTCATTTATGAACTCAAAGTTGTTGAATTTGCAATTGTATTTCTTTTTATCATGTTTATGTGACAGGCAGATTTATGAAAAAAAGGTAAATTTGCCTCTTCTTTGGAGCTTCTAATACTCTGAAGCAAGTAATGATAAAAATAATTCTTTATGTTTAATAAAAGGTTTTTCAGTATTTTTCATTATTTAAATACATAACATAAAAAGAAAGAAGTTTGCACTTGACAGGTTTTATACACTTACCATTAAATTAAACTTTTACGTTGGAATCAAACTAATTATATTTATTTCTTTGAAATATGACTAAATGAAGTGCGTACAGGCCAATTATGAACGTAACATTGAGTTGAATATTCGAAAACGAAACATCAAAATTCGTTGTAAGAACAAACTGTTACCATTTGCCCCTGCTACAACCAGCGCCCTCCTTTGCTATCTAAGTTGATAACCTTACTTAACCTCAATTAACAGAATTAAACTATTGCGAGAACAATCCGAACACGTGCGAGAACGACGGTCGTTGCATTTCCAGGGCGAAGGAGGACGGCCTCTTCAAATGTCTGTGCCCGACGGGATTTCGGGGAAAACGATGCGAAATTCCACTTTATCCCCTGATGACGTCCACCACCACCACCACAGCGATTCCTTCGACGACATCGACCATGACGTCGACAGTGGGGATGCCGGAACCTATGGGAACCCAGCCTGCTCAAAATGGATCCCAGGTGCATGCGGAGAGCTCACCTTCGACAACTGCACCAAGTGTTAATGCTCCAGGTGTGGTCGAGCCCAATGAAACGAAACTGCCCCTCGGAGATGAGGTGGAAAACGAGGCTTGAAGCAGGCTGCTGATGAAAATGTTCTCTGCTTTGCCTTTCAAAGGACTTGCGGGTTCATTCGATGAATAGACTATAGTTATTTATTTATTTATTTATTTATTTATTTATTTTTTACATATAGTATATATAAGTTTTAATAGGACATATAGTATTTATATGCGAAATATATATTAAAAAAATGAAACGGTCTTTGTTTTTGTGGTTCTTTGCACAGTAAAAAATTGTCGTATATTTTCAATAAATTACGAGGTAAGGTATTAAATCATGTATTTTAGAATCCATGATATAATTTATTAAAATCACATAAGAAATTCTCCATAACAAATTCTTCCATGAGGAGATTACATATGAATTTAATTCCAAAAACGTATAAAGTTTATACGACTATGATAAAATGACTACAGAGTACAAGATATAAAAGTGAATATATTTTTTATATTTTTTCATATGTGAGAGGTCAGCCATCAGCTGGTTTAAATGTCATAAAATAAACAATGTTTAATATTTCTCAAAGTTTGCAGATTTATTCGAAAGAGTAAACCTTTCGATTAGTTGATGGAATATGATTTCATTTAAAAAGTCCATTTTTTCACATTTTTTTTTCCAACTTTTGTAATTTTTGTGTTTTTGCAATTTTCGACTGTAAATTACAAGGTAAGGGATCTTCATTTTTAAAGTCGCATTTGCATTTTTTGTTTCAGATATCTCAATCCTGAGATTATATCTGTCGGCAATGGGACTAGCATATTTTCGAGCTGCCGGCTTCAGTGCCCTCTATACAAATTTGTAAATACAAAAATTATATAAAAATCTTCTTTTTCAATCTACAAGGATCAAACTTATTGTAAAAAAAATTTGGTTGTAATATCGAATAAAGGGAAAACAAATCATTAAAAAGTGTAACTTTTTTGCTTGCTAGACGGTAGTAGTACCTTAAAAGATTATTCGCTTCCTTATATTTCCAAAATCCCTACGTCGAAAAAATATGGTTTGTATAATTTTGTTCAATTGAAAACTTATAATAAAAAGTTTAAAATAAAAATAAAAGTTACGCATATTAAAACACGAACACATAAAATAAATAAAGTAAACAAGCTTAGTAATTATAATAAATAATTATATAATTATTAGTAAATAAAACATTAACAAAACTAATTTAAAACAGCATTTTTTATTATTAGCTTTGTTTTTTTTCACTTATTTGGATGTCGATAAGGTAAATTTTGTAAACATTTAAACATAAATGCGACTAATTATAGCTAAGATTTTAGATTTCTCATAATAACAATAATTAAAATTCAGAAGGGTTGAAAAACGAAAACTACTACTAAAAATAACGAGCCAATACTATTTCATGTTTTGATTTGACTTTCATAATTTATTGGTAAATCCTGCGCTTGTTTGCTTCTTTTGGGTAGTCAGGTTTTAGTTTTTAACCTTTGGTTTTATACTGTATCCTATCATATCAATCGTTTTTTTTTTATAAAAGTTTAACTTTTTAATTTAAAAAATAGCTGGGCTAATTTATTTTTTTTGCCCATCAACTTTACATTCTTTTTATATTTCCGGCAAAAAGCAGCACAATCTAGCACAACTTTGATTATTTTTGATTTCAGAAACAGCTAGTATAGCAGTTTAATTGGAACATTATTTGCTGTGCTAACTTCTTCACAAATTTTTTTGTTTTTGCCCATCGAAATTTTTTTATTCGGATTTTTTTTTTTTTTTTTTTTTTTAACGTCACGATGCAGCACAACCTAGCACAATTTAAATTATTTTTAATTTAAAAAAAGTAGGGCTAACTTTTTTGCAAAATCTTTTTTTTTTCCCATGAAACGTTTATTTACATTCTAGCACAACCTCCATAATTATTAATTTCAAAAATAGCTGGGCTAGCTTCACACAAATATTTTATTTTCACTAAACTTCGTGTTAAAGATATGATAATTTTTTTTATGATTAGTGACCCTTCTTAAAGATACCAAAAATAAAAAATATTTCAGATCGTTCTTGTTCTTATTCAAGTCTCGCAAAAATGGGTTTTGTCTTGGTCGCAGTCTTGCTACCACTATTGGCATTTGTATTGGTCTCTGTCTTGGACTTTGTGCAATATCGAGAGTAAGATTGCAATACCAAGACCAATTCTGCTTATCACTTGTCCATATTCGATCTGCGTAAACTCACGGAACACAAAGGATATCTTACGAAATTTATTTTGAAATATTAAAAAAAAAATTTTAAGAACTTAATTTTAAAGGTTTATTACTTTTTTGAAGTAAAACTTCTTTACGCACGCTTGACTTTGGGGAGTAAGCTGGTAAATGCATGACGAGAGCGTTACAAAAAGTGTGATCGGGCAAGGCGAACGAAAGTTTAGAAGGAACACATTCACATTCCCAAAACGGCGTTTGGTGCAGTGGTGAACAGTTGGGCTTGGGATTCAGAGGTCATGGGTTCGAATCCCAGCGTGGGGATGCTTTTGAAGTAGAACATCTTTAGGCACGCTTGACTTGGGGAGTAAGCTGGTGAATGCGTGACGAGAGCGTTAGGAAAAGTGTGATCGGGCCCGAGGCGAACGGAAGTAGATATAAGTTAGTGAAGATAGAAAGAGAAGAGAGTTACGTTTCGTATATTACTGTAGAAGCAAGAGAGAGAGGTGCGAGCACTAATTTATCAATGAAAACCGATAATAAATTTAAATATTTGTAGAAAATGAATATATGTATATTATATAAATGTATATATCATACATATATACATATATAGACATATATATATACATATAGATGGAGCTAAAGAAGTTTTACTTCAGTCGTGTGGTCTAAAGCGCACTCGTATTTTTTTTTTTTATCCCTATCTAGAGTAAATGCAGTAAAGGAATGGTGTCATCTTTATTATTAACATACAGCCAAAACCAGCTTGAAAATTTTTATTTTGAATTATGCATCCTTGGGGAGAAGTACTGCATTAAAATCGACAGCCGCTCCCGAAAATTACGATCAATATGAATGCTCCCAAAAATGCTATAAATTATAGCAAACTTCTGCAGTGCATGGAAAGGACGGGTTGGAGGGAGGAAAATAGGGGGAAATCCGGACATTCAGCGGCATGTTGACACCATTTATGAATATTACAATTTCGATAAATTACGACGGCAGATATATCAAAAGAATGTTCGTAAAATATTTACGGCTTGGTGCATCTCAGTGCGCCCCAGCGCCAGATTAATGCCGGATTTGTCGATAATTGCACGCCCGGTGGGCGTCCTGGTCGCAGTCCCGATCCCGATTGACTTGAATGTATATACCCGAACCTGAACCCGAGTGTTCCCTCTCCGACCAAAGGAAAAGAGTGGCTTTTTGGATTTTTGCATTAATGCAATTTTTCCAGGAAAATATCACGATTTATTCATTAGCTGCTATTTTCCTGGCTTTTATTCAAGTTTATTTCCTTGCAATTTTTCGGGAAGGTCTTTATAGCGCTTCCACCGCTCGCTCGTATCACTTTCCAACCCTAATCCCAGTTGAGTCTTTCAGGATGAGGCGCGGGATGAGCTTTAAAAATTTTTGCGCATTCCAGCAATATGAATTATCCAACTTTTTTTCCGGGACTCTGTAATAAGATGTGTCTTCGTGTTGATGTCTCCCCTGCCGGGATGAGATTCTCTAGGATCTTTCTAATGATTATATGACGTCAGTGGGGGAAGAGGGGGATAATGGTGTGGGAATATGCGACGGCGACGGTGAGTTCGTCCGTTGCGCGCTGCAGTAAAAGTTTGTCACGCCTGATGCGCGCTGATTTCGCAAACTCATTCGCTCGAATGGTTGCAGGATATTTTTCACCCGTGTGCCATGTCATCATCCCGCAGAGCGGTGATGGGTTTTTATTATTTTTTTTTCCCCCGTCTCCCGGAGGAGCCTGACTGGGAATGGCAACGACGACGGGGCGGGAGGAGAGAGTATTTTGTGCGGCATTCTAAAAATGCTGGCTAAATGTCTCGCTCGGATCGCATCATCTCCAGGCATTCTGCTAACGACAGGCGAAATTAACTCGACTTTATCCCTTAATAATTTATCGCACGCCCTGTTTTATTCATGACTGGGGAAAATGACATTACGAGCGGGAGAGACCAGGATAAGGGCCTGGATGGGCGATTGAGCTCAAGGGGGATGTAATCTATTCTATTGATTGAAGCTGCTACTCCAGTCAAGACTAGATACTTCTGGATTCTGGATGAAATTAGTTTGCCAGGGAGGTATATACTCATTACGATTAAAATATGTATGTGGGTCACTCTGTCCAGACGGCTGATATGTGCATTGAAACTCTGTCCTGAGATGACCAGCATATCTGCTTCCTTGATCGAAAAAAAATATTAATGCATATAGCCTTCGTTTGTGCTTAATCGAATCTCCTTCTAATAGCATTTACCTTTCGTGCTATTCTAGCGCGCCAACAATGTAAATGGGGCTTAGGGTAGTGATTGTGAATATAAAATGCTACCCACATCCAAATCATATTCAAACCCAGAAAGATCTAATCAATTTATAATTTTGCAAAATGTAAATAAATATATAAATTAATGAATGGCAGCATATTTTCGATGGTTTAGGGTCCTATTTCACGAGTAGCTCGATAAATATTGTGTTAGTGTGCCACAAAAAAAAAACGTCAAGAGGCATAAAATTGCAATTGCGCGTTGGTAATGGTATATCTATAAAACAGCTGATTACACAATTATTTAATTAAGTGCGCAAGAGATCGGTTGTTGCACGGCTTGTGTAGCACGTAACGCCATTCTGCTGGAACCAGGTCTCGCCTAAGTCAAATTCGTCAATTTCTGGCAAAAAGAGAAAAAAATCAGAGACATGATCTGTTGCGCCGTAGTGGCGAATTGGGGTTTTCAGGTTTAGGCGCAGACTTTCGGCAACAGCAATATTCTCGACTGAGCACACAGGACAAACACGAGGTACATATTTTGTGTTTTCAATTACCAGGCCAATCTCACAAACTTGTATACAGCAGACGTGGTTGGGACATTATTTTGAACGAAATTTCTTATAAAAATTTCTATTGTTTCGGCATACAGCATTCACTTTGGAAATGAGCTGAAGCTGTTCAAAGCAAATCTATTCATTTCGTACAACGCAGATATGATATTGTGTTTCTGTAAATTTTTTAAGCACAAAAGAGCTGCCTGAGAGAAAATAACATGTAATTAGAAAAGAAACTAACAGATGGTCCACTCTTTATATCTTAAAATGATTTTTTGATAATTTCTTATTATGGGGTAAGTAATTCTATTAATTTTTATTGAAATTGAATTTATCTCAAAATGCATATCGATAGCACTTACTAAATTTGACTTATACTTTATTTATACAATACTTAAATTTGTAACGTTTATTGTAGCAAAATTACATTAATTTTTAAAAGTGTAAGTATTAGTTGATGCTATTAAGTATGCACTTACAATTAAAATTAAAGCCGATACAATCATAATAACTTTAAGTAGTTCTTGGAAAAGGTTTATAGAATTTACGAATCATCTGGTAATTTTTCCCGTTCAGCTCCACTACCATATGACATCTTTTTACTAAATTTTTACTCAAAAGTAACCGAAAAACATATTATTGGTTAACGTAATCAGTGTAAATGTATTTTACTTCTTTCTACCCCTTTTATAGACTTAGCGGATTGGGCTTGCGATTCATTTAGGAAATCTTCTTTTATATATGGGACATTTCACGTCAAACGGATCACCGGCGCCCTCAAAATTTGAATAAACCGATTGAGATAAATAAGGGCTCAAATTGTTCGTCTAAATGAGAACTTTCGAAAGCCATGTGGTATTTTTTAAAATTCAACTTGGCGGCTCCAATATGGCGGCCGGAAGACGGAGAAAAATCGAATGTCCAGTAAAAAAAGCTTGCAAAAATAAAAATTTGCAACCAAGCGGATCGGATTTTGGCTCAGATTGCAGCTGATGGTTCACTAAAAGTTCGTTATGGTAGGTAGGGTTGGATGTTGGCAACCTACCATACCGAACTTTTAGGGACCCATCAGCTGCAATCTGAGAGAAAATTCGACCCGCTCGGTTGCAAATTTTTATTTTTGCAAGGTTTTTTTACTGAACATTCGATTTTTCTCCGTCTTCCGGCCGCCATATTGGAGCCGCCAAGTTGAATTTTAAAAAATACCACATGGCTTTCGAAAGTTCTCATTTAGAAGAACATTTTGAGCCCTTATTTATCTCAATCGGTTTATTCAAATTTTGAGGGCGCCGGTGATCCGTTTGACGTGAAATGTCCCATATGTAGATGTATCTAATAATATTGTTATCAAGTTGGTGCTTACTTCGTGATGGGGTGCAATAACAAAAGTTACAAGGGTGCAATTGTACTCCAAAACCGCCCTTATAGTATAACATATCCCTTAAAGTCAATGGGCTAACATACTGGAGGCAATAAATTTTGGCCAGTATTACCTGAGCCCCACAAAGCAAATGTTTTATTTTCGGGCTACTTTTGTGGTGTTTTGGGGGCAAAAAAAAAAAAATAGTGACCCGTCGCAAATTCCCTAAAACCATACCCGCCCGACATCTGTTATCCCGGCAATAAAGTGCCTTCTAAAAGGTTATTCGATCTCCTGAAACTGCCCAGTGCGGCGCATAAAGCCCGCCATAAAATCCAAATTCGACAGCAATAATGAAATCTCACGGCTTTCCGGCAGGATCATTCGCAGATTATGGAATTCAATAAAACGCCATCAGCTATAATGAACAATTCTGAAACAATATCCGGCACCTCCCAGGGGAGGAGAGGGAGGAGGGGCTGAGGTGCGCGGCTCCGAACATGTCCAAAGTTACAAAAATAGGACGGAGCGAATTGCGCGAATGTCGGCCGATAAACAATAGGCGGGTTACGAGGCCCTGGCTGGATTATATCCCGAGAGTTAATCCGGTGAAGGCGATTTATTTAGCGGAAAAGGGCCTTATTTTTTTTTTTTTTTTTTTTTTTTTTACCCCACTCCAAGCCTATATAGCATGGGAATAAATCAGCCATAAAAACTGACATTCGGTCGGACCCTTTCATTTTTTATGGCATAGCCCACCGGGTCGCGGCCACTTGTTTGTCTTGTTGCTGGGTGATATTTAGCAATTCGCCAGTTGGTCCTTATCGTCTTCGGAATGCAAATCAAATAGTTTGCTGGGTTAAAAATGGCCTCCATTTGGGGGTATGCTGCCCCAGCATAAATTATGGATATAGTCTTGTAGGTGCTGGTCGGCTACATTTATTTCAATTTGGGGCATTTTATCTGAATGAGACGGCCTTTTGCTAGGCAGAGGTTGATGTAGGTTTATGGCCGTCGGATGAATTCACTCACTTTCAATTTCCCATATGGTGCTGCTCTCTCCTGGGAAAAAAAGAAAAAATAAAAACATGCAATTTTTATGCACAGGTGATCCTCACACATCCGGCCTGGCAATAACTCTTAACGACGATTCCTGGCATCCCGTTCCCGAGTTGGGAAATTACCTGGCTCCGACTGAAACGACGAGGGCCTTATGCAATTAATTACGCCTCAGTCGACATTGATATGTATAACGATACGACCTTAAATGCCTTTCATCAATCTGGGAGTCAATTACGTAAGATAATTACCAGAGGCATTCAGGAGTTTCGAATTGTTGCTCGCCCGCCCTTAGGGCTTCGTTACAGGAAGCTGGCTATTGTTCACGCCATAGATTTGGGGAAGAGATTAATGCATTTGGACAAATGAGCCTCCCGATCATCGAGATTTATTTATTTATAGCACAATATTTGGCGAAATGGAATGAATTGGACGAATAATAATTGGATGTTTCGATAGTTTTGGATTTCATTCTTGATTACGTTCTTTTAGATATCATTTAATGGCGTTTTGAGAAATATGTATTGCTTATATTTCATAAATAGTATATACTTAATATCACATATTAACTTAAGTACTCCGGTTAAAAATTTTGGAGTAAAATTTAATCTCTTGTTTGTATTAGAGCCATTTTTCAATCCATTTCGAATTAAAAGTAAATATTCATCGAATATTACGCAATAATGCAGTAATTTTTGTATTGAAAAGTAATCCAAAATATATGTTAAAATACTCTGTAATCTTTTTGGAGTAATTGATTATAATAATAATAAATTAATTGGATTAAAATTAGATTAAAAATGACCATAAAACCATAATAAAAAATTTGGTGATATTTTTACTCAAAAAGGATCAATTTTATGAATAAATTGTATAGGACAAAAATGTCTTATACTTAGGCAAGGAACATGTGTGAATTTTTTCAGAATTCTTCGGGACATTTTTTGATTTTTCAAAAATTAGTCAAAGGGAACGTTCAAGTATTACGTAATTTGGGGGGGGGGGGGGGGGGCGGGGGTCTTGTAAAACGTTACGGTGCGTTAAAGCGGCGGGAGGGGGTATTGGAACAACAGAAAAACGGTACAGAAAAACGTTACGATGCGTTACATGGGGGGGAGGAAGGGTCTAAAATCTACAAAAAATGCGTTACGTAATACTTGAACGCTCCCAAATCCAAAAAACCAAAAATAGTAAAAAAAAAAAAAAATTCACCCGTGTTCTTTGGCTAAATTCAAGAATTTTCTGTTCTATATGTTTTTTGTAATATTGATCCTTTTCGTGTAAAAAAATCGCGAAGTTTTTTATTACATTGCTGTACAAAATGGCCATTTTTAAAAAATCAAAGCAAAAAAAAACTTTCAAAACCATGTTTTGAAAAAGTTTAGGCATTCGGACCGCGATTTATGGTGGTTATATGATCATTTAATTGTAGCAACGACAAGATAATCGACTTTGAAAAGAAAAAATACAAAAAAAAGAACATCAGCAGTTTAAAAAAAAAAAAAAAAAATAAAATTTTTAAAGCTTTTATGCAAAACAAATGTCAGATTCTGAGAGCATCCCCAAAAACCCCATATATATGATTTTAGAACAAAATCGCTTCAATTTTCTTTTCGAATCGTACAATTGAACTTGCGTGCACAAAATTGTCATTTTGGGCATTAATGCATATGGGTTAATATGCAATCTTATCTTAATGTCACTAGACCCCCTCCCGATCAAATACATGACATCATTTGTAGATGACCCCTAAGGTTATAATATTGTAATTAAGTCACTATTATTGTATATTGAAAGACTGAATACATGCTTTAGTTTATTTTTTTTATATTTAGGAAATTTTATATTACGTTTAACATTATATTGTGTACTATACAGGGTGTCCAGGAAGTAGTGCGCCAAAATTAAGGGGATGGTAGCTTGGGTCATGACCTACCAGAATATCAAAATATGACCTGAGTGAAAACCTCACCGTTTTCGAGATATTTGGGTTTTTATGAAAAATTAAATTTGATTTAAAATGAACATGGCAATATCTTGTTATTAATAAATAATTTGGCTGATTATGTAATCTGCATTAATTAAGAAATTTTTTGATTTGCTTTCCCATCACTGCCTAGTACATTTTTTTTTCACCAGTGAAGGTCAAAGTAGAGTCAAATAATTTTGAACAGCAAAAAAAAAATTTGATTATTTTTTTTCGCGACGGTATTGTGTTAGTAATAAAAAACTTATCTAGAATATTTTAGCAAAAAAAAAAAAAAAATTAGAACATGTGTTTTTATGTGCACCAACTAGTCAATAATCTGAAATTTAATTTTTCATAAAAACCTAAATATCTCGAAAACGGTGAGATTTTCACTAAGGTCATATTTTGATATTCTGGTAGGTCATGACTCAAGCTACCATCCCCTTAATTTTGGTGCACTACGTCCTGGACACCCTGTATATATAATTTGAATAAAGTGAATTAATTTAGTGAACTGACAAGTTCTAGGCTCAAACTATGAGATATATTTTTGTACAAAATTTATGTAACTATTCTCCCACATTTCATTAATGAACGCACCAACAAATATCACAAGTCAAATTTTAATGGGGTATGGGTTTTAGATCTGTGTATGACAAGATGCTATAAATCAACTGCTAATCCGTTAAGGAGCTCGTCAGCTGTCGGATGTCAATATTTGAATATTGTACACTATATAACAAGCCCACTGAGACCGCAGTATCTGAAGACATGTTCCTGGCTATTAATTAAAAATGCAAGATGGATTTATCTCACCGGATAAATGTTCTTCTGCATGCGAATTCGAGTCTTCGGCAGGAGCAGTCATTGCCTGCGGATGAAACGCTTCGGATTCCAGAAACTTCGTCTGTGCACCTCGACCCAGACATTCAATGCCTGAGGGTTTCGCCTAAACATTGACATTTCATTTGCAATTATATCCTTTTGAGGGGCAAACAGCTTAATTGGAATCACGAACGTATGTACCGCAGCATCCAATGTCATGAGTGATGCACTACAACAATTTTCATTTTCACCGATTATGCTGCTCTTCACAGGCAATCCATTTCGCTTTTCATTAAGCCTGCATCATGGGCAGAAAATATTTCCATTAAATGCTTAAAAGTGCCTGCAGATTCTTGTAAAACCTCCTTTGAAGTAATAACAACTCAATCAAACCAACTATGTGGTTCTAAATTGAAAATATTAAAAGGGTTTAAAGTTATTCTAACTTGATTTGAATCAACAGTTAAAACTCGAACATCGTCTGAAAAAGACTTTAACATCATAAGAAAAATGTGTGAAACGAGGCCATTTCCTTAAAAATTAGGCATATCAACAAAATCGCCTTAAGAAAATCGCTATATTTCATCCAGACGAAGTTTTATCCTCTTTATCACCTGCTGTAGACAAATTGCAGTCGCGATAGACACGCGCGTGTTACACTGCGAAACTTTTCAATTTTTCCTCGTCAAAATGTGAAAATCTCAATAGAAAGTTGGAAAGCTATTTACAGAGAATCTTAATATCTCGCTCAGGACATCCTGCTGATGGATGCGCCGGGCAGAAGGACAAGGACTAAAGCTTTAATGACAGTTAGCTCCAATTTTCTCTTCAGTCTAGCTGGGAAAGTGACGGGCATTTTATAGGGATACCTAGGAGGAGGATAAGGGATAAAGTTTTCCCATCAAAATTGATTTTACCTTGTAAAAGTTTCCCAGAGACACTCTCCAACCAAATGAGATTGCTCTTACTTTTTTTTTTCTTCTTCCAAGGGCAGCATCACGGGCTCTGATACAGCAGGATGAAAAAAATTATCCCTCAAAATAGCGCCCAAAATGTGTCTGTAATGAATCTGAGATGTGTTTGCGATATTTTTTCATTTAAATTTATACCCAAATAAACTTGAAAGTCACTCAATTTTCGTTACGTGAATTCAAGAGATATCTCAATTATTTGGTGACTGAGGATACAGAACAGAAGATGGGATTTTGGTAGCGTTTCCTTAGAAACGATACTTTTCTGGTACTTGAATAATTTTCGATAACTTTCAGTAAAAACGAACAATAGAATTGTCGAAATAAATATAAGCATTCGCAGTTATTAAAGCTTACTTTTTCAAATCTCAGAAATTGCCACAATAAAGGTCTTTTTATGTTTCAAGAATACTTGTCTCGAAAATTTGGTGTGATGGAATTTGTATAAAAATTCGACATCAATATGTAGATCTGCGATTTTTCAAGCAATTTTATACAATTCTTTCTAATTTTATACAACATTTGGTGTAATTTGAGAAAACGCCTAAATTGGAGTAATTTACATGTACAAATACATGTCGTAATTTTGTGTCAATATATTGTTAATTTTCCGTTAATTCAATTGTCGACCAAGTTAATCAATATTTTTTTTTTAATTTACTGGTGATAGAAATTTATTTGCTTACTAGCTGGGTTACCCGATTTCACCCGGCGTTGGTTAAATACTTTCTAATTAAACACTTCTCAAATGTTCTGGTTTGTTATATCCTAGAAATTGTTTCAACCCGAAAACCTCTTTATGGATCCGCAATCTTGAATTCCCAAATCTCAATAACATTCAAAATTAGTAGCCATAAAATAATCATTGTATTTTCATTAAAATCCGTTGAAATCGAGAAATTTTGGTCACCATATTGGAACCGCCAACTTGGTGATTTGAAATCAGCATTCCGCAAAACCCCTATGTACAAATTTTCATAAAAATCGCTTCAAATTTAAAATGTTCAGCCGTCATCTTGGATCCGTCATTTTGAAACACTATGTATTATCAAAAAAAAAATAAATTAACCTATATGTTAAGTTGTAATATGCACTACCTTCGGACAAAAAATGAAAAATATCGTTGCAAGCGTTTAGGCGTGATTGAGCAACAAACAAACATACAAACAAACTTTCATTTTTATATACAGGGTGTCCCAGAACTCAACGTCAAGCCGAAATCGAGCATTAGGCCAAGTCGTAACAGTTATCAGAAAAATATGAAAAAAAATCTTGGTCATGTACTTTTCAAATTATAAGGATTCAAAAATAAACTGACACCCTGTGATGATCTTTCAAGTCCTGTGACTGCAAATATTAACTTTTCGTCATTTTTTTTTCTACCGTATAACTATGAATAACCCTTCTGTCAAACACAGTTAAAAGTTAGAATATAACTGCCTCAGTTTCAAATAAAAAGTTAGATTTTTGCCCAACATTGAATGCAAAATAATTACAGTCGGTTAAAGTTAAAGTTGGGTGATGTAATTATTTTGAATTCAATGTTGGGTAAAAATCTAACTTTTTATTTGAAACTGAGGCAGTTATATTCTAACTTTTAACTGTGTTTGACAGAAACGAATACGGAGATCGACCAGCATCTACGAGACTTGGACGATATAACAAAACAGACAATGGACAAAACGCTACCGAAAACTAAACCGGGATGCAACTTAGACTGCTACCGCAACAGGACGATAGACACGTTACAGAAACACAAAAGCAGACTACTGACGGAGCTAAAAAATCTCCAACGACAACTTACAGACAGACAAAATCCTCGAATTATAACTCTCAAGTCCCAAATCAAGGTCCTCCAACAACTTATAAAGATGAATTATTCAATATCAATAAATGAGTACTGGAACAAAAAAACGCGGGCTATAAACACCAGTAACCCGAGTATGTTCCCGAACATAAATCAAATATTCAGGAGGCGGGATAGAAACCAGATTGAGAAGCTATGTATTCCGCGGACCAGACAAAGTGAGCAATACCTATTTGAAGCAGGGTTAGACCCGGGTGAGGTCACTCTCGACGAGAGTACGTTCCTCGTAGAAGAGGAGCAGGCCAGAGTTGACGTGATGGGAGCGTTTTACCAGAGCGTGCATGCCATGAACACTTCTGTTCAACCGGACCACGCTCTGGAGAGACGCGTCTCTCTTAGCAACCAGCAACTTACCAATGAAATGGGAACATGGAAGTCTGAGAACCGGTCTATCACCGTGTTCAGTGATGATAACCCGGCTGACGATCCGATGGGATCTTATTTTATTGGGAAGGAGGAGCTTGCCTCTCTTTTCCGAAGAACAAACTCGAAAAAGTCATCGGGGGCTGACGGGATCCCTAACATAGTACTGCGATATATGCCTCGGATAGCAACGGACATTTACGCCGTCCCACAGTGCGGCCGAAGGCCGCATTTTGCGGCCATAATTCGAAAACTTAATGGATCGACCTGAAACATCGTACTCGGGGGTTTTTGGGGTCGCTGATCACGAATTCGTCGTCAGAATTACGAAATTCAAAATGGCGGATCCAATATGGTGTCATGCAAAGATTTCTAAAGTTTTTTCGTGTACCTTTTCTTTGTTACTAGCGGCCCATCCCGGCTTCGCACGGGTGGACATGATTTCTTTTATATTTTTACCTTTTATTTATATACATACACACAAAAATACAAATCTCTCCTCTTTATAATATTAGTGTAGATGTAGATTAAACACTTCTCAAATGTTCTAATTTGTTATATCCCAGAAATTGTTTCAACCCGAAAACCCCTTTATGGATCCGCCATCTTGGATTTCCAAATCTAAATAATACTAATTTTCATTAAAATCCGTTGAAATCGAGAAATTTTGGTCGCAAGATGGTTTACAAATTTTGATAATATTTGGTATTAGTGGTCTCAGAATAACCATTGTACTAATTTTCATTCAAATACGTTGAAATAGAGACATTTGGTTTCCATATTGGATCTGCTATCTTGGATTTACAAATTTTGATATTATTCGAAATAAGTGGTCTCAGAATAACCATTGTACTAATTTTCATTAAAATCCGATGAAATCGGGAAATCTTGGTCGACATATTAGATCCGCCATCTTGGATTTGTAAATGTTGATAACATTCAAAATCAATGACCTCAAGATAATCATTGTACTAATTTTCATTAAAATCCATTGAAAGCGAGAGATATTGGTCGCCATATTGGGTCCGCCATCTTGGATTTGTAAACTTTGGTAATATTCAAAATCAGTGACTTCAAAACAATCATTGTACTAATTTTCATTAAAATCCGTTGAAATCGAGGAATATAGGTCGCCATATTACTATTACTGAAAACTAAAACTTAAATACATATTCTTTTATCATCATTAAATTACGTTAATAAATTAAACAATCGTTATATCTGCGTTATCAAATATTCAATTTCTTTTATACAAAAAGTTGCATAAAAACTAAAGTAGCAGAAGGTAGCAGCTTAATCTTGTTTTATTCAGTAACTAATACTTTTCTGAGTAACCTCTAATAGGATTCAAGGCAGCATACGATGGCGTTTTATTACTATATGGTTTGAAAACTCAAATTTTATATAAAAAAATACGAAAAATATATTCTCATATTTCTACTGCAAAAAGTTTTTTGTTAAGGTATTGATATTTACTAAAGTTTCTACGTATTTTACTAACCTTTAGACGTAGATTCCATTTGGTTTTGTTAGATTTCCTTTACTCTAAGAACTTTCACACGTGTATAACTTTCCCTGTGTATCTACAATAATATGATGTTTATGCGAAGGCCACGTTGCGACAGAACGAAAAGAGGGGACAGGATGGTAAAGGACGTTACTACGAACGGTTTTCACTTTCTAGAAAATGCCTTCAGCCTACTCAACGATAAAAAAAACTCTATCTAGAAACTTTTTTTTTCGAATTTTGGCCGCACAGTGTGGCTTTCGGCCGCACTGTGCGTCCTGTTTAACAACGCGCTGAATAATGCACACTATCCAGAGCACTGGAAGACAGCGCTGGTGTACCCCATCCCTAAAAAGGGAAAAGATAGATCTAATCCCTCAAATCTTAGGGCGATTAGCTTATTGCCCAACATAAGCAAAATATTTGAGAGGGTAGTTCTAAGATCACTTACAGCCTGGACAGAAGAGAAGAAGATTATACCGGATAATCAATTTGGTTTTAAAGCGCGACATGACACTATTCATGCCGCATCAAAATTAGTATCCGACATACAATGGAACAGAAGTAGAGGGCAATGTACCGGAGCATGCCTTATTGACTTCGAAAAGGCCTTTGATACCGTATGGTTAAAAGGCCTGATCCATAAATTAATAACATTACAAATTACCGAACCTTTGTTGTACATGATTTATAACATGATAACGGGGAAGAAGTTTATCGTAAAAAGTGGAAAGCTTACTTCTAGCAGACCTTTTCATATTAAAAACGGGTTGCAGCAGGGTGCGGTTCTTTCCCCTGTACTCTTTAACATATATACGAGTGACCTTGTGGGCTCCCTCGAATATACCATAGCGTACGCAGATGATCTCATAGCGTACAGAACAGGTCCAAAAGTGGAAGGTATTCAAAATCTCTTACAGCGTGACTTAGAAACAATTGAAGAGTATTCCAACAGATGGAAACTCAGAATTAACCTAGATAAGTGCGAGACGATCCTGTTCAGGCCACCATTGAGCCGGGCCACTCGAGATACTAGGAAAAATTGGAAAAATCTAGTACTCAAAAGCCAAACCGGACAGACATTACAGCAAAAGACTGTGGTAAAATACCTAGGGATCTGGCTAGATAATTGCCTTATCTTTAAAAACCAAGTCGACAAACTCATCGAAAAAGCGCACAAGGCCTTCCAAATGACCAGACGCTTGTTCTACAGCCAACATCTTGATCCTAGGGTCAAGGTAATCTGTTATCAGGCGCTGGTCAGGCCAATTATATCATATGGATGTCCTGTTTGGTTTAACATAAGCCCATCTTACATGGAAAAAATCCGCGTGTTCGAAAGACAATGCATCCGAGCTTGTCTTTCGAAATTTCGAACTCCGGATTCTGAATACCTATGGTACTATTCAAATTCGGAAATCTACGAGACGGCGCACCTGAACAGGATCGATAACTTCATCATAAAATTAATTCGACGTCACGCTCTAAGAGATATGGATAACGAAAATAATCTAATTTCGGGAGCATATTACCCAAATAGGTTATACCACGAACGATCTAGATTAAACGGCTTCATCCCTCCAGAGGCTTTTATATACCTGGATAGCGAGGGCATGATACAAAACTCAGAAGGTATTCCAATTATATACCATATATATAGAGGTGCGAGGAACAAAGCAATTGAATTCAACCCGATTAACGTAGACGAAAGCATGTTCCGATTCAGTACCAGTGTTCCAGAAAAGGACAAGGAGGAAGCCCTTAAGGCTCCCTCCAAATTTTGGTGGCTTAAGCAGCACTGAGTATTAAGCCTAAAAAACAAAAACAAAACAAAAAAAAAAAAAAAAAAAAAAGCAACACAAAAAATAAACTAAACAAACTAAACTAATTTGAACTTGCGACAGCATAAAATTAGGTTAAGGGTATTTTTAGGTAGGGTAGTTATTTTAAGTCAGAGTAGGTTTTAGATTTAGGATTAGGTTTTACTTATTTATAAAATAAAAATATATTAGATTTTAAGTTTTTTGAAAAATTTTTCTTAAAAATAAAAATAATACATCTAACCAAGAAAATAACCAGGGACTGAAAAGTGAAGTAGAAAATAAAATAGTATAGTTTTGAATATCTGTTTAGGATTTAATTACTAACTAGAAATATAAGACAATAGTATTTAAGGCATTTAGCTATAAGATATTAATATGTAAAGTGAATGAAATAAATGCTGTCAAACAAAAAAAAAAAAAAAAAACCCTGTATATATAGGGATATAGGGATTTGTAATACATATGATACTACCGATACAATTATCTTAAAGACTACAACATTAAATTTAGTGTTATGAACAAATGCAAATCATGCTTGCAAGTTCCAATTTTTAAAGATGATAAATGTAAAAACTTTAAATGCTAATATCTACAATGGAAGGAATTTTTTAAAGAACTGGATACATTTAGATATTGGCTCATATAATAGTCATAATTAGTTCTAGATTGTTGAGTAAAAACCAGGTTTCGAAAACGAATAGGGCCTTCAGGCACAAAAGAATTAACTGTAATAGTTCAGGTGATTTAATACTATATGACCGTATATCTTTTAAAAATGTAACACAAATAAGTTCATGTCATAATTTTAGTTCAGATATTCTGAGAAGCAAACATCTACATTTATAAGATGGAATATTATGATAATCTTATGATGCTTTCTGTACAGATTCTATACTCGTTATATTCGATTTGCAATGATTGATACATATTTTAATATGGATTTAACGAAGCATAAGTAAAGAATTTTCAGGGTATGAACGTTTGTAAAATCCGCACAGTTACGTTAAGGATTTTCAAACGACAGATTTAATATTATTATGACTTCTTTAAAATGATGCTTTAATTGTATCCACAAGCTGAAGAATTATATGAAATACAAATGAGATTCAATACATCTTGAAACTTACCTATTATGAAATTCACTAGTTGGAAGTTTCATATAACAAAAGTAGATTTCCAGGCATTTTTAGCTTTCGCTTGTACACCGAAAAAAATATTTCTAGTTGATTCAACAGTGAGGCCTTGATGATTAATTTGGTATGCATTTTCGGTTAATATCAATTTCACTATAGAATAGTGTTAAAGTAAAGGAAATGCGTGTCAATTTTACTAGGATACGTTTGTTAATTTTTAAACAGAATTCCTGTAAACTCAACTTTTAATTCACGTTAAATTGATTAGCTATATAACTCCTATTAAACATCTATATAACACCAATGAACACCTATAGAACTTCAATAAAACACCTATTGAACACCTGTAGAATTCCGATAAAATTAACAACATACAACATTCCAAGATACAACTTTCGACACACAATTCTCAACACACAGTCTACAACATACAACATTCAATCACGCGGAGCAGCACACGACATATAACACCAGAACATCAAACGTCGCGGGCAGGACATTTCAACGTTAAACATCAAAATATCATACAAATCGGTCACCACATCAAAATACAAGATACAATAGAGGACGGAAACAGATAAGTAGCATTATTTTATAAAATTAAAAGTTATACATACATAAATAGCATTTAAGAGGTTAGGGTGGTCACCAAATTTTTGTAGTAGTCAGGGTGGATGAGCGTGAAATATAAAATAAATATAAGCTCAATAGGAATTATTATTTGTGAACCCGGCAACACATTACAAGTTATTTTAACAATGGGCCCGTGGTTGAACTAATTTCGTCATATCTTTTAAATAACAAGATAGTTTTATAATTTTGAAATAGATTTCTCTAGTCATGCTTACCAGCAATCTTGTTAGGTTAAAATCATAAGCAAAAATAGCTAAATGCAATGATTCATTAGTTGTTTGAGGGTGTAACAATGTAATTTTGCACTTCTACTGGATCAATCTACATCAGTATATCAGAAACTAAACCGTTCTACTAGTAAAAATGCAATTTAAGTGTAATCTATTAAAACCTTTTACATTGAATAATTTTAAGAATACATCACTATGCAATAAGGATAAAATTACCCTACAATTTTTCAGAATATCAGAGTACCACGGGCAACAGTACAGTATATTCTTAACGTATTACCTCCAAAGCATTATGGCTTAAGAATTTAAAAGATATTTTCCCTCTAAAATCCAGATTTAAATGAAATTTTGCTCACCAATTAATAAATTAACGATGTGTGTGTTTGGGTCCAACAAACCGAAAACTATGTTATATCCCGCATAAAGAATTCAAGCGTGATTCTCCGCATCTGAGGGAGGATTATATACACTTTAATACACCTGCTCGACTTTGGGCACAAAACTAACGAGGTTTTGTGTTGATTACGTCTTAAAGATGAAGTGGGAAGCGGGAAGCACGCCGAGATTATGCTGCGGCAGCACCATAATCCGCAGCATGTGTGCGCACTAAACGAACTAATCCCCGAGCATCCTTCCTTGTGACTTGTTTGCTTAAGTCGGGCAGAATCAAAGTGTAAATTCCCTTTCAACACCTCCCGAAATATCGCAAAGGACGGCGGGATGGGATAAGGTGGGTAGGCTGGTTTTCCTGGAAAAGGGTAGAGGTCGGGGTGATAGGCTGGCATGCTCAATTTCACAGCGGGAACCATGAGTGCTTTTGAAAGGAATGGGGCCCTGGGCAACAATTCATAAGCAGACTGCTTTCTTGTTTATGTAAATTTCCACCCTCGGTTTCAAAAGGAACGGGTTGGGACCTGGGAGGTGGGGCTCCACTTTTCTAAACCGTCTGGCAAGGAAGGACCTTTTGGGACCGATTACAATCTTCTTTCCAAGTTTTTTCATCCGGAAGATGTCCTTGCGCCCGCTGATCGGGTCGCCAGTCCCGAATAAAGTGCATTATCTACGGAGCCCCAGAGCAGCCGTCTGCCGATAAATCAATGCTCCAGGACTCGGAGGCGGCTCCATATCTTTTGTTTCCCGATTTGTATGCTCGCACTCTGGACCCAAAAACCAGAGACTGTCGAAACTGGTGAAGGGGATTCGTCTGGAAAGTTTCGTCCTGATTGATTGTCTTATCGTGAAGTTGATCCATTGAGTCGTCCAGAACGTGGGCAGCAGCGATACGATTCAAGTGTGCTCGAGAAATTTCCTGGAATTTAAGGAGGGGTATATAATATGTTCGGCTCGAAATCTTCGGGAGTTTTTTGCCCTAGAGCACCTGTTTTTTCTTGCCCTTATCCTTTTATAGTAGCGGCCTATACTATATATATACAGCGTGTTTTTGTTGTTGGCCCCATTAGCTCCAGTTTCAAGCAGAACATTCCCTGAACCTGAGGTGCTGGATTCGGACTCTGTGAAGGTCTCGGTCTTGCTTTGTTAATGGGAGACAGACGCCTTCCCTTATTCCCGGATTCCTAGTGCTCCAGGCACATTATGCATTGTAGTAGTAAAATCAGTTCACCGGAGCGCCGCGCCGCCGCCATCCTGCCGCCCGCCGTGCCGTGTCCTGGGCAAAGGGCTGGAATGGGATTTTCGACCTTGCGGGCGTGCTAAATTCAAATGAGTTGGCCATAAAATGAAATTGTGTGCGAAGACAATAAACAACGCTTTGAATCCAGTGACCTGTAAGCGTCGACCTGGAGGATTTTTGCCAGTCTGGCAGCGTTTTACGCTTCTTTTCTGGAGCACCCATCCCCCCCAATCCCTTCGCCAGTCCCCGTAAACAGCAGAGTACCTATAGTACATATATGCTCGTTCGCTTACACCTTTGGGTCGCCCCATTGAACAGAAAATGGCAAATTGTGTAGGAGGATCTATGGTTGAAATTTATGTGCACTTCTGGAGCACTACACTTGGGGCTGGATAGCTCCGAGATTTATGTTATTGCTTCATCAGAAAGAATCTAGATCCTCATTGGATTTACATTACGTCCTTCTTAGTGCGAAAAGATCACGAGTCACGAGTTCTAGGTCTGTTGAATGCAGCAGACCTTAAGTCCTTAGGGTGATTTGCCTAGTGAGCAATTTTAATGTTTTCACTTCTTTTTAGAGCCACTTATTATGATTTTTTTATTTTAAGGTGGATCTCCAGGGTAGGGTGACGTGACACACCGAAAAAAAGGGAATTTTTAAAGAATTCTTTTTCCATAACTTTCAGTTAAATGAAATTTTAGTTTAAGAATAATGGTTAAAATTAAAAAGCAAATGGGATTCTAAATATTACCATTCATTTTTATTTCAGCTGTACAATTTAGTTGATGATTCTAAGAGGCTTATAGCCCAATCAAATTTGACACGAAAAGGGCAAAATCCTTGTTAAAATTGTCAAATATTTTAGACTAGCGGCCCGTCCCGGCTTCGCACGGGTGGACATGATTTTTTTTATATTTTTACCTTTTATTTATATACATACACACAAAAATACAAATCTCTCCTCTTTATAATATTAGTGTAGATGTAGATTAAACACTTCTCAAATGTTCTAATTTGTTATATCCTAGAAATTGTTTCAATCCGAAAACCCCTTTATGGATCCGCCATCTTAGATTTCCAAATCTAAATAATATTCGAAATTAGTGACCTTAATATAATCATTGTACTAATTTTCATTAAAATTTATTGAAATCGAGAAATTTTAGTCTCCATATTGGATCCGCCATCTTGAATTTGGAAGTTTTGCTAATATTCGAAATTAGTGGCTTCAGAATAATCATTGTACTATATTACTTTTCATTAAAATCGGTTGAAATCGAGACATTTGGTCTCCATATTTTATCCGCCATCTTGGATTTGCAAATTTTGATAATATTCGAAATTAGTGGCCTCAGAACAATCATTGTATCAATTTTCATTAAAATCCGGCGAAATCGCAACATTCTGGTGGCCATGTTGGATCCGCCATCTTGGATTTGGAAATTTTGATAACATTCAAAATAAGTGTTCTCAGAATAATCATTGTACTAATTTTCATTAAAATCCGTTGAAATCGAGAAATTTAGGTCGCCATTTTGGATTTACAAATTTTGATAATATTTGGAATAAATGGTCTCAGAATAACCATTGTACTAATTTTCATTAAAATCCGATGAAATCGGGAAATCTTGGTCGACATATTGGATCCGTCATCTTGGATTTGTAAATGTTGATCTCAAGATAATCATGACCTCAAGATAATCATTGTACTAATTTTCATTCAAATCCATTGAAAGCGAGAGATATTGGTCCCCATATTGGGTCCGCCATCTTGGATTTGTAAACTTTGGTAATATTGAAAATTAGTGACTTCAAAACAATCATTGTACTAATTTTCATTAAGGTCCGTTGAAATCGAGAAATATAGGTCGCCATATTGGATCCGCCATCTTGAATTTCTAAATTGGATATAGCCTATGTTACTCAAGGTGAATGTAGCTTTCTAATGGTGAAAGAATTTTTGAAATCGGCACAGTAGTTTTTGAGTTTATTCATTACAAACATACACACAAAAATACAAATCTTTCCTCTTTATAATATTAGTGTAGATGTAGATGAGATGAATATACTTTTGTTTTAGCTTTTCTTTTCTCTGGTTTTAAAAACTAAAGTCTTGATCAGGCAAGGTTGTTACAATTAAATGAATCAACAAATCAACTTCTTCAACAACTACTATTGTTTTACTATTACTATAATATTTTTCCAATAATTCTAGCAATGCGTGTATCGAAATTCTGCCCTTTTGTGTCTAATTTTAATTTTACCTCACATTTTACTCAAAAACCATTGATTCTACGAAATAAAGCCTAAGAGCCTTTTTTGTGGAATTCGTTTCCTTTTTAATATTCTTAGGAAATTAAAATAAATGTCTTCACAAAAATCCAGCTTGCTCAAAAATTTTTCAAAGTCAAAGTCTAATTTTACTAGGTTATAACGTTACCGGAATTTCCATCAGAAGTGTTAATTTAAATTTTATTATAAAATAAGCATAGTAATATGTATATAAACGTTCGACTGACCTATATAATTAAATTGCATGTAAATTTAAGCGGAATTTATGAGTCTATTGTTATTTACAAAGCAAGCGCCGTTCGTGCACCAAAAATCCTTCATTTAACACTAAAGAAAACATAATCTTAAGTAAAGCTTGCCGAGAAAGAACCAGAAATCTCAATAAACCATTTACAGAAGTCAATTAACGTCTTTATTGTCCGCTCGCAGAGCAGAGCCCGCACGATATTTAATCATTCTTAGCAGCACTTTACCTGAGCAGGCCAGCTGATTTATGGTGACACTCTAGCGCACCTCCACTTTAGCAATTCCCTGGATCTCTGCTTTGGGAGCTGCAGACAATGTTTTGCCGCGTTGCATTTGCATGACAATCGATAAGAGCAAGATCTATGACTGTTCCTGGGTGACTCCCGGACTTTATGGCCACATAACTTATCGTCGGTGATATGGGGCGAAGGTGTTTCAAGTGCAAATTTGAAGCAGTTCAGGTAGAGTAACGGATTAGGACTTATCGATATTCCGATTTTCGTCGAACATTTGTTGAACGGTGTGAATTTATGATTTCTGAACATGGATCATTTTCCCTATAAATGTCACTTGCTGATTCAGTTTGAAGAATTGGGAGTTTTAAATAGGTTCTAGTTTCGACGAATTATATTGTCGTTTTAATTCGTTCTGACTAATCAGTACATTGAGGACTACACCGAATTCTATTTTTACAGAGTAGATACGTTCCAGAAAAACACCGTGCAAAAAAGACATCATCATCACTGGCCTAAATCGACCTTTGTAGGGTCTTAGTCGCCTCCATTACAGTGGTTATAGGCACGATTCCTAGCATTGTATTTAAAATTGAAATCAAATAGCTTTTTTTAATAGTTCTAAATCGAATGAGATCAAAAGGAAACTGAATTTTTTTTTCTAGACCATTTCATATAAAAACCGTGTACAGAAACACCGTGTAAAAATAGAATTGGGTGTATTTTCAAATTATGTTGGATAGTTTTGGACAGAAAAGAGCGCTAAATTTGAAATAGTTTAATGTCCTCTATTGTTGAAGGTACCCAACCTTATACTAGTTTATTATTTTTATGTTAAATCGTTATATAGCCATTTATTTCAGAATTAGTATTTCTGAAGTTTTCTTCTTTTTAGAATTTTTGATAATTCTTAGTAAAAGCATGTTCGTAGATTTAATGTTGATTTCGTCTCCACTATTTAAATTCGTGACTTTATCTCCACATCACAAAGAACTGCTCTCAAAATTTCAGATGAAAGATATTCCCATGAAACATAATCCCCCCAATAATTTGTGTAGTTAATGATTCCTTAATTTCCCACAAAAAACGAGAAGTAATATCAAGAGCACTTTGTTTGGTTGAAGCTCCCCTACACGAGCAAAATGAAAAGTTCTCCCCAAAAGAGTCTCAGAATCCTCTTCGGACGATGAAAGCCCGAAAACTGATTAAATCAGGAAGCGTTCAGACTTTAAATTTAACTTAATAACTTAACTAAGCGGCACTTTCCTTTGGCTCTGTATTCGGGGAGGCCCACGGATTTCTGCAAGGAGATGTGGCTCGAGTAATTGAAAGCATCCAGAAGATTGCAAACAACAGCACAACAGCAATAGCAATAGCAAAAATTCAACAGCATACTGAAAGCGATCCAAAACGGGGGTACACGGAAGAAAATTGAATTTTCTCAGTACGACGAGTACTTCCGCTGTCATATTTTACCAGAACGAGAGCTCCTTCAGGCGAAAGGCGCAATTCTTTGAAGGAGGCCACTGCTTCTGTCCGCATCTTCCTTCTCCTAATACAGTGTGCTCTGTGCCAAACTTATTTAATTTTAGAGCTCATAATGCCCTTGAAATAATTCTGGATGATTACAAGAATGAAATATTACCAAATACATTTAGGAATTATGTTAAATCCTTAGACAAGCAACATTTTGAATAAGGAACTACACTCTTAATTATGTTAATAAGCAGCAATGTGATCTATCTCTGTTCAGATATCAACCACGGCTGAACTGATTTATATGGATATATATTTATGGGGTGCGGCCGTGGTAGCCTTTCAGTGGCCTTAGATGTACTAGTCCCAATTTTTATATATTTTACAGAGCGGCCGAATGTGAGGCTGTTGTGCGGCCGACTGTGTCCAACAAACCTTCTTAACAATTTTACATATTTTTACTAGGGTCATTCTTTCTTCTTTTAAGAATTTAAATTGCGATACACCTTAAGGCCTCTTCAGATAATGTGAGTGAGCTCATATGAGTTCGCAAATTATTTAGTAGAATAAGGTTTCAGATGCAATAGTCTGAATACGGTAGAGACGCTCAAATGTAAAATCATATTAGCGTTTTTTCTCCTTCAGACTATGGGCCCTATTGAGAATTTTTGTTTTTTTTTTGTCAAGCATATTACTTATCCTTGAAAACGTGTCTTGAATAGTCACATCGAATAAATATGACTCTCAGAGTACGGTCAAATTATTTAAGCTTCCATGAGGTACATACTTATGTACGTACTTCGAAGGAGTCTTTGAAGATGTATCGTTCACCGTTTGCAATTAAGGACACGATATAGTATCAAACGTCTCGATTCTGTATTAATAAAAAGAACCGGACAAAAAACATCGCTATAAATTGAATATGGGATGAAAAATATCGATACTCAGATAGATTTTGTTATGCATATTGATCGCATATGGGATAAATTTCTTAAATATAAAATCAATTGAATAAAAGTATATCTTTATCGCGCATATTTATTAGGGTGCTTTTTTTTCGTGACTATTTTTTTTTTTCAGTCCCACCTCGAAATTTTGTGGCAAATACCTAAACAAACATTCCCTGAAAATTGGAGCCCTTAATATTAACACTAAGTACTAGACCAAGGCGTATAAAGATTTCCCATATAAAATACACGTAAACTTTGATTATTTTTCTTCAAAACTCTACAGCTCAGAGGCATTTTATACCTTGGTCAATGGTAGGGTTTCTTCAGAATTGAATGCTCTACAAAAGTGTCCATTGCAGTGTAACCCTAACTCCCACCAGCGAGGTAGTACGGGTCACTAACCCCAATTTTTCCATGAAATTCTCGCTTTTTACCCCTATCTGGTAAACAACAAGAGGTACAGAAAAAGTGAATATGACAAACTCGTAGCAAATTCAATTTCCTACAAAAACACCAAATTGCTAACATCGATATTTCTTGAGATATTGGGCTTTGAAGTTGAGGTATTGTGGAATTTTCATTGATTATTGAGCTAAATTTTTTTTTTTTTGCAGCAAATTAGAAAATCATTTTCTAGTTATTTACTCGAATTCTGAACGAGACTTTAAATTGCAATGTAAGCTGCAGAACTGTATGCCTGTTGTGGAGTCCTCGACAGAGGAGGCAGAAAATTCAAAAATTTACTTTGCGACCTCAAGTTCGCTACAAACAATAACAAATACCCAAGATGCCGTTTACTGTTTCTTAACCAAGATTTTTTCAATTCTCAAAAGGACCACATCTAATAAAAAAAAAATGATCTTAGCCCATTCTTTTCTAAAACCTTTTTTTTTTTTAGAAACCACAAATGCTTTTTTCGACGCAACTTGATGTTACAAAAATCATTCAAATATATTATAATTCTTATAAGTTTACTGTTGCAGATATTGCAAATGATTTTGATAACTTATTTGATAATAGGACTGCGCATTTTCATGTATTTAATAAATAAATAACTTTGGATGAAATACCTCTGGTTTTATGAGGTGTGAAATTTATAAAAATTAAAAACTGCTTACATGGCAACCCGTCATCCGTTGTGTAGCAATATTTTGCATTGTTATTTCTTAAGCTATAACTCACGAAGGGAGCTTACCTCCGCTCTCAGGTACATCTTTTGACCCTTGCAGCCTCTGAAGTCTTGTCATAGAAATTCTGATTAGATCAAAATATGCTGCATATGCGAATACATACATCAGTTTGCTAATAAACCGATAGGCGGCTAGCTTTCTCTGCTACACATATAGAACAGAATTCTCATGTCTCAATAGTGAACAAAAATGCTAATCGTTGCCGCTCGCAGGCTCATTGATTTATTTTGCAGATTGCAGCGCACGCGCTTATGACTCATGAGCGAGGGTTACTTTTTTGCAAAGAGTATCTATAACAAGAGGGGACACTCGAGCGGTTATTCCTTATCTTTTTTCGACCTTGGTACCGTTACAGGAATGAAATGGGAATTTATGCTAGAAATAGTTAGTAATAAAGAAAGCATAAAAGAGAGAAAGACAAAAATTTGGGGCGAAAAGTGGAACACTCCTGCAGGGTGCACCTCACAAAAATCTTTTATCACAAAACTTTTCTACGAACACATTACACGCTGCCTTTTCCACAGCCACACACCAAACACATTTTATTATGCTTACCCATCATTTATCTAAAGCACATTTAATTTAATTTAATTAATTGCTTCTAAGAAAGCACTTTTTTACTCAAAAACTTTTAAGCTTCTTCACATTTCGAAACAAATCAAGACCACCCGGTACTTTTTGTAAGCGAGCAGCACACAAAAGAAATTCCGCTCCAGGGCGCCTTTAAAAACGCACAATGAAAAAATGTAAACAATCTCGTCCGTATTCATGCTCGGTGTGTGCTGCCTGCCTCTTCTCCCTTCTCCGATTCGGCATTTCCCTATAACTTAACATTGCGAGGGGAGGTAAACTTGAGCGATCTAGTGAGTGCAGCAAACTGGGACGCCTTTAAAAAAGTGTTCATAAAAAAAGCTTCAGCTTATAGCTTACGCTGTAAAAGCTGTCTGTGAGAACTTTTTGGTGACTATTTCTCTCTCTACATTTCTTATAGGTATTTACAGAGGTAATAGCCATGAGCTGCTTTATCTAATGGGAAATTATGCTGGGTGTATTTGCGAGAGCTTGCATATGAGTTGGGACTTTGAGAGCGTATTGAGAGTGTCCCTTCTTGTTGAATTCGATATTCTTTGCTTTTTTGAGAGCGGTTTTCTGTCGCTCTCTCCTACTCTTCGTATGTCCCTACCCCCTTTCCGTGTTTCTTTACGTTACGTTACGTATGTTTTGCCAGATATCATGGAGGATAGCCTCCTCTGTCACGCACACACAGAATTCTTCGGTCACAATTTCTTTCAAACAAATTACTTCACGGCTCTTCGTATGTAAGATTATTTATTGTAAGACAACTTTAAAAAATTTATATTTCTCATGTGTATTCTATTCCAAAAATAATCACCCTTTTGTTTTTTTGTTAAGCTCACAGTCTAAGAACTGCGAAACTTGATAGAGGAGGCACTGCCTCCTCTACCTCCTCTGACGAGCTGCAACTGGTCTGGATATCGTGAACTTTATATAAAATTTGAAAATTTGATTACTGATTACATTGTCAAAAAAGAAAGAGTTGCGCAGAACGATAAAACCAGAACGAGCTTTGTGATAATCCATCCCCCTTTACTGAATAAATCTATTTCTGATAATATCTCTTCTGATGATGATTTGTAACCAGTCCGCAAACAGTGCAGGCGATTATTAGATAGCAGTAATGATTAAACATGTAAAAGTACTTACTTATTACTTTTAAATAAAATAAAATAAATGTATAGTTTGAATACAAATTTTCAAGGAATTTACTTTTTTTAGTTTTTGCCAATTTCTGGAAACTTTTTATGCAGTTTTAGATTAATTTTAACATGCTGTCTTGGGTTTATGCGACTTACGAAAATTACAGAACGTATCATTAATTTTTCAAGGTAAGTAAAATATGCGATTTTTTTTATATATATTTTCCTTTAGAACGTATCTATCGCATAAAACAAAACTTTAAAGTATACTGTTTGATATTTCATACCACTGTACTCTGCATAGCCAATCAATGCGAAAATGGCACTTTGGCATTTTTGCAGTCAGCAACAAGTCTATCAAACAGCCCCTCTGCACTGCTTTAACAAAACTTTCATCAACAACAAGTTGCACTTTCTAGTGGGTTATCACCCTTAAGATACAAGACTGGGAATTGTTGCACCCTTGATTTCTGTTTTCCTGTCCTTCAGAGAAGATGTAAGAAAGCAATTTGCTTTCTGTCCCCTTACCCCTCTTATTCACAGAAGTTCCCGCGGGACGGGTACTCAAGTGAAAGTTTGCGACTGATTTTGTTGAAACAAGTTCGATTGTGCTCAGTGCAGGCGAATCCCCCAGAAGATGTCCTGCATTGCTGCTGTTCGTTCGTCAATATCAAGTTACTTCTGGATCTTGGAAGATTCATCAACATCCCACTTATCCTTCGTGTAACAGATGTGTTCTGGGGGGATGAAGTGCTATGCAAGGAGTTGCCCCTATATCCTATCCTGGCCAGCCAACCCTGAAGGAGGAAAAGATTTCAGAAACTTTCCCAGGGAAAAATCCGAAAGGACCGCTTTCCAGGGAAGTTGATTAATAATGTGAACATCAATTCGAAATTGGACCTTCCTTCGTCTGTTCGGAAGTAACCATCTCTTGGTCGACTGGGAATCGATTCCTACCGGTGACAACTTGTCTAAGATTTTTATATCTCTCTTTTTTTTTTTGTTAGCTCTATATCGTCCCTTTTTTCCCGTTGAGCATTTTCCGTAGATTCGCTTCAGAAGTAGCAGTTCTCAGCAACGTGGCCAAAACTTATTTTAACTCTCATGTGATTCGCCTAAATAATTCCAAATGTTATAATGCTTACATTTCTATAGGGGAAAAAAAAAACACGAAAATAAAATAAGTAAAGAAACATTAATTATTCATGGTCCCATGGATATATCATCTTCTGGGGATTTTTTTTAACCATTTCAACTTAGACAATTACGGAATATATTTAATATTGGACAGTGTTTTTAACTAGATATTGTTAGATTAAGGGGTGGAAACTGGATCTATTAATTAATTTGCTTCATTCTAAGAACTATAATAAAAAAGCGGCCAAGTGCGAGTCGGACTCGCCCATGAAGGGTTCCGTAGCAGCAAGTAACATAATATAAAAGTTCTTGTTATTATTAGAAAATAATAGGTTCACGGTTATATTTATGAAATTAAATGTTTTATTTTTATATTTGAGTTGATTGAATGAAAGGTAGCACTAGATCTCGTTCAAACCAATTTTCGGTGGAAGTTTGCATGGTAATGTACATCATATATGTTTTTTAGTTTTATCATTCTCTTATTTTAGAAGTTACAGGGGGGGGCACACATTTTACCACTTTGGAAGTGTCTCTCGCGCAAACTATTCAGTTTAGAAAAAAATGATATTAGAAACCTCAATATCATTTTTGAAGACCTATCCATAGATACCCCACACGTATGAGTTTGATGAAAATAAATTTTTGAGTTTCAGTTCTAAGTATGGGGAACCCCAAAATTTATTGTTTTTTTTTCTATTTTTGTGTGAAAATCTTAATGCGGTTCATAGAATACATCTACTTACCAAGTTTCAACAGTATAGTTCTTATAGTTTCGGAAAAAAGTGGCTGTGACATACGGACGGACAGACAGACAGACAGACATGACGAATCCATAAGGGTTCCGTTTTTTGCCATTTGGCTACGGAACCTTAAAAATGATTTCGCACATTTAACTCTTAACTACTGGATTCAGCATATTATCTAATACTTATGACAAGGATTGATTATCGTAAATTAAATTTATAGAGTGGATTTTTCTGTTAAAAAAAAGTGGTTGAAGCTAATTAAAAAGAATCTGGTATAAATTGGGTTTTTTTTACTAGTTTTTACTAGCTCCGTTTTACTATAGGTACCAAATTTTCGTAAATTATGCCTATAGAGCAGATATTTTTGCGGATAACAACATAGTTTGGGATAATTATTTAGACAAATGTAAAAAATCTGGAATAAATTAGATATTTTTGCTTATTTTAACATTTTTTCATTTCTGCTACTCCGTTTTACTATGGATAAAAAATCGATATTCTTAAGGAGGTAAATACAATTACACGGGCAAAAATTACGCATTAAAAAACATTTTTTTTCACAAAGAAGGTTTAATGCAATCATTATAAAACTTTGTACAATTGTTAAGGTATAAATGAGGAATGTAAACAAAATTTTTTTTTAATTTTTGAAAACAAAATGGCGGCTGTACGCTGGTGTGAAGTTCACCTACAAAAAAAAAACGGCAATCACTCTGGACATCATGTTATTGATCTGTAACAGCCCATAAAAAAAATTTGGCTTAAATATACATGTAATTTGTCGGTAAACCTCAAAAATTAAAAAAAAAAAAAAATGATTCTGCGTTTGGTAGAAGTTTTTGTAAAAAATCAATAATTTGCACTATTTTTTCAGCCATTTTTGCATTAATAATTCAATTTTGCAACAAAAAATTCCAAAACAATTAGGCTTACAAACAAGCCTAAGGTATAAAGAATAAACCCTAAAAATTTCAGCTAAATTGGAGAAGTAGTTTTCGAGTAATCGTGGTTGCCAATTTTAAAAATGTTGTTTTGAGAAAAACGCGTTTAAAGTTTTGAAAACCTGCTATGCGTTGAACAAAGCGTTCTCGAAAAATGAAGAAAAAATATATAAGGAGTTCGATTTTAGACCTGAAACTTTTTGGAGCGTATTCTACGGGAAATTTCCTAACTTTTTAGAGGAACAAAAAAAAATCGATTTTTTTGACCTTCTAATTGTATTTACCCCCTTAAATTGGGCCTAAAGAGTTGATTTTTTTGCGGATAATAAGATGGGTTAGGGTAATTACCTATAATCCTCCTGGAATTTGTGTTCTCAATACCACTTTGGGTTGTGGCTCCATCTAGCTAGTGTTGGACAATGACAAAGCAAATACTGGGAGATGTTTGAAGCTGCTGCTCCACCGAAAGAGCATATTGACGAGTCACCTTTGCCAATTTTGTTGATTTGATACCTCACCAGAGGACAGTATCCAGTAAAAATAGCCCTTGCAATTATGCAGAGCTCAGTTCTGTTAAGTTGCATCTGCAATTATGCGGAGCTCAGTTCTTTTGAGTTATAGGAATTTTCCGGTCTTGTTATGAGTGTCAGGCATGACAAATTTAGCCTACGTCAAGCCTATGGAGGATTTCCAGTATAGTTTTGCATCTTCGTTCATCTATGGACTTAGAACCCCTTTTGGAGGAACCACAAAAAGGTTTCAGTTCTATAAAATGTGATACCGTCTCTCTTTTTCCTAGATCGTCTGCGATTCCATTGCCTGTTCTTTTACAGGGCTTTGAAAATAGCAAAAGTCATTAAATTATTATTAAGGTAGAGTCGCCAAATATCGTCCCCTTTTTGTAAAACAAATCTAAAAAATAGAAAAAAATACTACAGTAATAAATGAAACTTCAAACATTAGGTTCAATATTCCTTTATTCTTAAAAATAATCAAAAACGCGTTAACATTGTTAGAAAAAGTTATAAAATAGCTTTAACAAAAATACTCAAATTATGAAAATATATTTTTGGGCTCCTAATTTCGTCCCGGGGACGATATTGAGATCACGTGAACTGGAGTTGTACTTACTCCTTTTCTATTATATAAAATTGAACCTAACTATCATATTAATATCTAATCAGCCCTTTCTTAATTATTTTAATCATTTTGTCGGCATCTAAAAAATAAAAAATAAAACATTCTAAAGTTACATGTTACGATATAAGGTTCACGTAAGGGGACGATATTATGAAATTTCTATTTATTTTGTCGCATCCATTTAAGCAAAAAACGTGTCATAAACCTGACAATTTTACTTCATCGATTAACATCTGAGATATTAATAGTTAGTTTGACAAAAAAATGTTATCAATAAGTCAGGTATCTCAATATTTTATGGTATCCGAGAATATTTCAATGAAAAACTCACCTTGAACACTTTTTTTGATTTTCGAATTTCTGTCGGTTCGAACGTCGTGACGCACTCACTTCTACACAATGGCCGACTGATGCAACTAGCTGTCGGTTCGGGTCACTGATAATAGATGGCGGTTTTTAAAAGAGTAGATATTGAAGGGGACGAAATTAGGGTTGGGGACGAAATTTGGCGACTGTACCTTACTAAATTAATAACATCGATATTTTGCAAATCTCAATACCCTGCATATATTACAATAGAATGTCTACCTGACATATGGTATAAATGTAGTATTTGCAATATTATAATATCGATACCACATGTGTGTTGAAGGTTTTTCTTCACATGAGGTCGTTGTTTTTAGCAATCCTACCCCTGAAAAATGTTTTTCTTTTAATATTCAATTAAAACTTCATAAGGTAAAAAGCCTTATTATTCGTCAGCCCAAATGTATTAAACGTACAATAGAATTTTTTCTTACTTTATGTCCAGAAGAAAAACTAGGTTAAGTAAAAAGACAATGTTTGCGCGAATAACAATTAAATAGCTTTGTTGATAATGAACATTAAATGCAGATGGTTATATACATATGTATAATTTGTTCTTCTGATGTACCTACCCACACTGAAAATTTTGTGTTCTAGTTTGAAAAGTGGCTTATGGTTATAATCGATTTCTTTGTTATTTTTTGCATTTGTTGATTATTACTGGTTTAAAGTGGATGTGGCAGTATGTGGTAGTATACGTTCAAAGTACCAATACATTATAGAACGGTGTATTAGGTCGAAATGTACGAAATCGTTCAGGTAGTTAGCAACAGATAAAACAAAGTCTTTAAAGTTAGTTATTTTTATTTTATTCACAAAAAAATTCCTAACTTTAATATCGGAATCATTAAGTATTGATTTAAAGAACACATATTTAGTCTATTTGTATGAATGAAATAAGTATTATTAGTATTCTATAACACGTTGTCCAGTTTCACTCTTACAAGTCCACTTTTTCTTGCAACAATCTGGAAATTCAGAGTCAGGATTTACGAAATCTCCAGGAGTACATTGGTGTAAATATACTTCGAGACAACTGAAATATAAGAGCGAATAACCATAGAAACCTTAGAGAAATTAATAACACTCACTGTTCACCGTGGTATGAACCATCATCATTGCAATAAATTTCAATGCATCCTTTAACAGTATTTTTTCCTTTTTTAAGGATCTGTTCATTATATATGCACTTTCCAAAATTGTCGGGATCTTCTGCGAAAGGAAAAATATATATTAGTATTTAATTATACATCTAAATATATATTATATAATTTACTTGGTGCCAAAGCATGAAACACGTAGGCAGCGCCTGCCTTAAATATTGCGAGACAAATGATCAATGATAATAAGAACTTCATTTCTATCAAATTTTTTACTTTCTAATTCATCTTATGTCTGACATGTCTTTATATACCCCAGAAATATAATTAACGAGCAATGAAGAACAATAGAATCAATTTTCAAAAGAACTTTGCAAAACGATACCACACGCGTGAAAACAGAAGCCGAGGACGTTTGAATGTTCAATAGAATCGTTCATAATATGAAGTATTTTAAGCTATGACTATACTGCGCAGGTAAAATCGAGCAGACTTTTAGAAAAAAAAATTTTTTTATTTGAGGTATTAAGTTCAATGCAGACAAGTTACCATTTGGGTATTTGTCGAAAACGTTCAAACATTTTCTTATGAGAGTAAAAAATGGTTTATGTGTAGTAGTTTACATTTCTTGATTTTTGCAAACTCAAAGTCATTGGTGACAATCAGTTTTGAAAGTATACTTTAAAGGTGTTTTCAATTCTTGTGCCATTTCTAAAGTATTTTGAGCACTTATAATACTTGTCTCTGTACAAATTCAAAAGAATAAAGAAAAAAATGAATTCATTAAAAGAACCAACAAATCTGTTAGCAATTACAAATAAATAAAGTTCTGTGTCTCTGGGGCTTGTTTTTAATTTTTCGGTGCTGAAAATTAAAATCTTTATTTCCGAAAAAATTCTGAAACTCTAGAAATTAGCAATATCTGAAAGAAAATGTACACTATTCAAATATGTAGTTTCGTTAAAATGTAATAACTAACAATAAGTTTAATTTTTTTTTTATCTTACTAAAGGTAATCTTTACATTACTAAACAAATCGAAGATAAATAAACTTTCTGGGAGAATAAAGGGAATCTGTATTGTCTCCTAACAACTTGAGATTTTGCAAAATTTGGTTGGGTATTCAAAAATTTTGCATCAAAATTGTGTAGGTACTGAAGTATAATTTGTTATCCGAATTCAATCAAAAGCTTTTCAAGATCGACTGGTGTGGTGAGGTATGATTCACTTTCTCTCTCTAATAATGCTGATTGACGAGTCTTTTATAAATAAATTATTTTATTTTATTATACTTGTATTTTAAGGATTTATTTAAAATATTAAACAGATCATGAACATCGATGCAAAATCTGAAATTATTTGTTTTTGGATTTATAATTTATTTATTTCATATCGCTTAATGTAAGCTAAAATTATGCAAAAAATATAATTAATACTAATCATAATGACAGGTGTAAAATAAAATGAGAAAAATATGATTTTATATTTGCTGAAGTATGCAACGCCATTAATATTGCGTCTAAGCCCGAATTGCTTTGTTTAATTTACTATACATATATACGGATAATATTATTTGCTCATGAACAATTTTTATAAAGAAATATTCAATTAAAATGCTCCTTAAAGTATGCAATATATGGATGTCGTGATTTTTTCAGAATATATTAATTTAATTATTTATATTGCCTAGTATAAGCTTTTATAATTATTAACTTTTTATCGACCTTTTCAAAGCATAAGTTTTATCGGAGCTAGAAAGATTCCACGCAATACTTAATTTAATAAGGGTATTTTGAAATGTTCCAATACTCAGTAGATATTAACCAGTTAACTGTGGTGCCCTCATCGAGCCATGACGAGTATATTCGTCAATCACAGAATAAGTTGCGCTGGTAAGATAAGGCCATGCACAAAAACCTCTCCTCAGATCGTGATAATTCTATGAATTTTTTGAATGAATCGTGGGATAGTCAGTATCGTTTGCTTATTTTTGGTAAACAAATTGATTGAATTCTTGGAACACTAAACCGAGGGAGACAATTTCCAAGAAAATTTTGTGCCTCTCAGTTCATGTGCTTTGTATTTGGAATGGTTTTTTGTTGACATTCATGCAATTAGCCCCTTTCTCTGCCCGACAGCTTCCAATTCTTTTATAAAATCTAAATTATTTTCAGACTGACAAGAGTTCTTGTAGTTTCATATTTTTTGGTTGAACATCTAAAAAACGTTATCATCGCACATAAATAAATTCATTATGCGAACTGGTAAACTTTTTCAACCAGTGCATACCGGGACGCATGAGATCATCTCAAACTGTTTAGATTTTCTACTTGTTTGTTTTATTTCGGCATAGCCTCAAAATATTCTAAACATCTTTAAAATTGAGAATATGTTTTGTTTTTCTCAAAAATTGCAATTTAAATACACTGATTTATACGCATGACGAGTATACTCGTCAATCACAGTTAACTGGTTAAGCTTGATTTATTGTCTTTTCACTGATATATAAGGTTATGTTACAACTTAAAGATTCATGTATTTTATGATGGTTTGCCTTTTACTTCAAATGTTAATTTTATAAAGCTCTAGCTGAGTTATTCGGCGTTGCCCGAGCGCAATCATTTTCCCGAAGAAAGCAAAACAATTAAGGGTAGATTTTGGATCAAAATGTTTAAGGGAATACATGCATATGATGTTATCGATTTTCATTTATCAAAGAAAACTCTTAAGACGCATATTATGTAGTTTGTCAACTTCTGCATTGTATTTTTTTCCATAATTTTTTATCAATATATAAGTGTGTATTTTTTTAGTAATCAGCTATTTGATGAAATTGAATAAATAAATGCCGTCTTTACTCAAAGATAGGTTTTGATTGATGAATCAAAAATAAAATTAGCTAATATAAAAATTAATCTCAATAGTTGTACAATTTTATTTGAACTGATATTTGCAGGTATATAACATCTACAGGTGTATTTTGACACTAGTTTTCTATTGATGATCCTCTTGAGTCATAATTTTTGATTATGTTGAAATTTTTTAACTAGATATAACATAAGTTCCATTTTTGCCGTCATTACAAATATACTTCCATTTGCAACAGTCCGGATATTCCAAAGTGTCATCAACGACCTCACCTCTTTCGCAACCTTCTACTGTAGTTTTGGGGCATCTAAGGAATAAAACAAAACGTCAGCATTCTTAAATATTATTACCTCTATAAAAACTCACCCGTAGAAGAGATAGGCGCCATCCTTAAAGCATTTGACGACCCTACATTGGCTCAGTCGATTATGTCCTTCTTTGAGGACCTCACCGTCAAGAATGCATTTTCCGGCATTTTCACCAACTGGAGCAGGGACACGGTAGACGTTGCTGTAAGCAAATGTTGCTTCCACGATTGCAGCAACTGCGACCACGAGCAAGAAGAATTTCATTTTGAATAGATTCGATTAGATACTTCAAATATTCTAACTGCTAAAGGTGAGGAAGGTGCCTTTATATACTACTTTCGTTTTGTGCGATTCTTTACTTTGCGGCTTTTGTTAATAGTCGTGTACAAATACATAATGCACACGGTTACTAACGTGAAAGAAGACATAATGATACAGTGGTTTGCTATTGTATTATGACATGTTGTTACGTCATTCTGCCAATTGCGCAAATATTTACAGCACAACGAGCACTTCTGCCAGTACAATGACACACTGCTGAGCAACTGTCTGTCATAAACATGCAATTTGCTTGAAAGAATAAAATTGACGAGTTAAAAACTTAAGGGGAGGTTCCTCTGATCGACTCTGAAAAGTTCTTCACTTTTATGAATTTTTTTGAGGTATAAAGAAATGTGATATGAACAAACGGTTTTTTGTACAATGTTTATTGATAAAAAGAGTCCCTAAATTTATTTTTCCCCCCTCTTTCAATTCAAAATGGCGGCTCCAGCCATATCTCCGCGAGGCCTTGCGCGCCATATATGCGTCTGCGCGGGACGTTCCCGAGGGTCGTAGGGGTCACTGAAACATGAACATTTTTTAAGTTAGTTAAATAAACATATGTAGCGGCCCTTCAACCAAAAATTTCGAAATTTTGATAAAAAAAAACAGAGAAAGTTATCCACTTGAAAATTAAGGTCGTGTTTTGGGGTGTGTTTTAGTTGTTTAAGACAGGCGTAAACATTGTTTATTATTAAAATATATTGTTAATAATGGTTCAAGGGCTCCGAAATTGAATTTTACACATGACTTTAAAATTTCAAGTGGATCCGATCACGCTTCTCTTTGAAGCGCTGTAACTTTCTAAAAACTGCATAAAACGCAAAACGGTTTTAGGATCATGTTTTTAACATATTATAGATTGATAATATGTAAAAAAAAAAAATCGATTTTTTCATCGCCGATCAAAGGAACCTCCCCTTAATATAAAACAAATAATTGCATGAAGGTAGGAGATCAATTTAGGGAGCTGCAGCTCAAAATAAGCGAATTTTAAATCAATCTATTTATTCTACATAATTTAAACTTTAGGTACATATTATTTCATCTTTTAATCTGTTTTTTTATTTGTTTAATTGTTTTTATGTGTATGGCAGCTGTACGACACTTCCTTCAAAGACGGTTGCTGTCTGCGTTGTTCGACGGCGTATAACCTAGCGTTTGCTGCATTGATTTTGAACATCAGATTTTAATTTTTAATTTTGTTTTATAAGACACGGGCATGAGTGTGATTCTAAGTGAATCGAAAAAATTCAAGAAAAAATGAAAATTTGAATAATAGTACGTGTTTGAAAAAACTGCTAGATTTTTCACGAAATTTTTACTATATTTGTTAGTGAGAAAGAGATTTTTGTTAATAACTTCTAAGAAACTTTAGATTCATATATACATACTATAGTAGAAGGTAATTCTGTTATCTAAAAGTATAATATATCTGATATCTTGAAGCAGGTTCACGAAAAAGTAGATTTGACGAAAACTCATTTAAAGTCTCAAGACTCAAAAATTCTGCAAATAAATAACCCGAAGCTATAATATAAACATATACTTAAAAAGACGGGATATCACAAGACGGGCTTCTTGGACGCGAAGATCTTTTTATATATTTGATGTATGCTCTAAAGCCGAGCAGAGATCAGTATCGTTCACAGACTGTAACTTCGGAAAGACTACGAATTTCGTTCTGAAATTTTAGGATGATATTCTACACATGTTTGATAAAAATTTCATGCACACAAAAATGAATGTCAATTGTCACAATGTCTGAAATATTGCTACATGGAAATGCATTTAAAAAACAAAATATGCACTTCCTTCATTATGTACATTTATCAATAAAACTTTAATTTAATTTTTCGAAACTATAACCAAATCAACAGTTGGTGCAATCATTTTTATTTAAGGTGTGAGAAGTAGAGGATAGGTATAAAATAAAGAATTGTGCAATTTGTGCCATATTCAACCACGTTCTTATGCCGCACATATGGTTTGATTGTAGTAATCAAATATAAATTCGTTAGTTATGATGATGCATAAAAATATCAATAAAATACAGAATTTGTTGATTTTACCATAGTATTGCAGTTATTAGAATTATTTGTGTAAAATACAGTACAATTAGACGTTTTTAAATAGTAATATTTGGTATTCAAAAAGATTATAAAAATTATTAATTATATAATTTTTCTGAAGCTTAATTATCTTCTTGTTTAATAAAAATTAAAACAATTAATTTCTATTGTCATGTGGATATAAAATCTATATATTTTGAGTTTCGTATTTCTTACAGCACAAATATATCTATGTATATAATTTTAAGAAAAAAATCTACTTTAAAATCAATATCGCAGAAATTCTATTACTAAATTTTAAGCATACTTTTAGGAAAATTTACATCGCGGGTAAAAACCATTCAAGAATTAAAGTATTAATATTTTGTTATTATTCAATCCATAATTATGGTCGTTAAATTTTACAAGCCAAAGTTATTCAATTGCAATCAGTTCACAGGTGCTTAAGATAGATGATTAAGTAATCCGCATCACCTGTTGAAAAATCTCTGGCGCGAGTAAATTTTAATGAGACTTTATGTAAAATAATCACCCTGTCAAATCGATATGAAATTATATTAAAAAAAAAAAAATCTTTTCTCGGAAATTATTTCCGTTTTTTTTAATTTCTTATGAAATTTTCCCGATTTTCCTTTTGAGATTGGTTAAAAAGTAGTTGGAAATAATATTTTCAAAAATATTCATTTATAATACATACTCGTATTTTCGGAAATATTTATATAGGAATCATTTCACCGTTTAATTACAATTTAAAGTAAATAGGAATAAAACTTTCGTGAATTTTAATTTTTAACATTTGCTTGAAAAATATTACATAATTAGTTTATGATATACATAAGATACAATTTTAAGTACAACTTTGTTCCCAATTAAGCAAAATAAGAATAAAAAAAAAAATCGTAATTGATTTAGATAAACTTATCCCAAAGAACTGGACATTTGTTTCAAATTAATTAAACTGCAGCTTATTAAATTCAATCTTTATTTTATAAACAACTTTTGTTCAAAATTGATAAAAATAGCAATTTCTAAGTTTTTGTAAAATAATTCCCCAAGTATCATACGATTTCTGAATCTGCATTAAATTGAGTAGTTTTTAAGATAATTCGCCAGTTTCTTTTAGTACATTTTTTTTCCACGACTGATTGTCAAAGTTAAAGTTACAATTTTGACAGAGCTAAAAGGTAACACAAATGAGTTATTTTTCTTGGAAGGTACACTAAATTTAGGCAGAATTTTACTTTTAACGCCTGAAACAACTATTTAAGATACCTGAAAAATAAAAAAGTAAACAACTTGAAGTTACTTTTAGCAATGGTGGTTGAAATTCTAACTAAAAGTAGAGATTTTAAACAAAATTAAAAAAGTGACAATATCTTGAAAACTAAGAAACTTTTACTAAGGTCATGTTTATTTTATCTGACAGATCTAAGACTAGCCTATCTTCCATGTCACTCTGACCTGGTATTTCTGTGACACTCTGTATAACAGTAATTAGTACTTAAATGGAAAATGGTGGATTAACTCAAGGATTAATAACAATTATTTTATCTAATATCTTATCTCTGGCTAATATGTTAAATAAATAGGAATATACTGAAAGAAAAACATTGGTAAAAATAACCAGAAACGTAGATTAAAAATGCTTTAAAAAGAGTAAAGTTGGTATTTTTGAACAAAATTGTTTACTAATCATTTCTTGATGAATTTCCAAGTTGAATGTTAAATAACATTTCTGTTTACTAATATGCAATGTACAATAACATTTTTCGTTGTAAGATGACTTTGTAAATGAAAATTCACATTTTCTTTAATTAAGGAGCTAGTGGTACTTACAATGAAACATTCCGAGGCGTTAGCCGCCGATTCAGCGGCTGCAATATGTTAATCTACATCAAAAATGATGATATCCTATTTTTTTTTCTCGGATAAACATTTTTAAGGGGTGCAAATTACTCCCTCAAGTTGGTACATCATAAGGGTGGTTTTCATGTTTCTCATATTTTGAGATCACTAGTTGATATTTTCAACAACGCCCTGATGGGTTGAAAATAATATGAAAAACGATATAAAATAAATTTACTCACATATTTAGCAAAATAAGGGAAATGAAATTTTCAAGGGTTGAAAATGAAAAAAAAAATCGATAATGCAAGAACTATCAATTATTTTCCAATTTTATTCGAAAAAACGTAAAAAATAATTAGTAATAATTATGAGTAACTTAGTCATGTTTCATTAAATATAGTAAAGAGTGTATAGAGCTATTCTTTTACTTTTTTTTAAAGATGGCAGATCAATATAGAGCAAAATACTAAATATTTTCCAGTTCTATATAAAACTAGCTTCGGCACCATGTGCTAAAAATAGAAAAATATATTCTTTTTTGCAAAAATGACTCACTATAGCAAAAACCATCTTCTTCGGTAAAAAATTACGTGAGAAATTGTTTATAAAAAAACAAAGTATACAAATTATTGTGAAATCCCTACATGGTGCTTTAGACAATATAATTTTAAAGTACAAATTGCACGTAAATTGATCAAAACCTGTTGAAGTTTGGACACATCAAGCGTTTAAAAAAATCTAGTTTTGAGATAAAAGCATTTAAAGTTTTAAGTAGCATTATTTGGTTTTGCCTTACTACCTGAAATATATATTTCCCTCTTTATAACTCATATTTCTAACACCCTAAGGTGTAATTTAAGAAAAAAGTAAATAACATTGCATTTTTGAAAATCTTAGATTGGCGTTACTCCTTAAGTTTTATTTTGCACGCTTACAAAAAATTCAATTACTGCCACAAGCAAAAAATAGTGCAAAAACAGAAAGTTCAATTACGCCACCAATTTCTTTGGTCTGCTGCAACTGGAGATTCGCAGCGTTAACAACTTCATTCAGAAGGCAGTCGTCTGCGTTAAATAAAAGCTGTCTGCAGGTGGGGGGTTCAGAATCCGATTCAGTCTGATCCCATTATTTGCTTTCAATGCAAAATCCACCGACTACCCTCTCCTGCAAATTGTGCACCTGCATATCTGAGTTCAGGCGTCCACTAGCAAACAGGGTGCCTCGAATTCCCTACGTTTTTTACAATTCCCAGAAAGTAATGAATACCGGCTGAATAGGGGGCGACTGACAGGTAAAACGCGTCACCCTATAATTGAGCCGTCGTCCCTTGCAAATTGTTGATACGCTTTGTAAATAGGATTAAGGACGGACAAACTACCAAAGGAGGAGATGTCAGCAAAAGTCTGCGTCCCTGAATATGGACTGCTCTGGTTACGGCGGCACCCGGGCGCAATTTTTAGCTTCACTGGAGCACTTCAATAATTCAATATTTGCCACTTACCTTGCCAACACACCGATGAAATTGGAGTTTCGGCAGACCCCCATAGACCCTCTCGCCCTACCCCGTGTGGTGGAACAATGAAGATGAGCTGAAGGCTGTGTAGTGACATTTTTAGCAGCCTTCTTGCTGGGATTTTGGGCATCATCTTGAACTGTCTGCCACCGAATATTTAGACAGGGTTCGGATCGCAGGGATCGCAGATGGGACAGGACAAAGGCTATATTGCGTAGAAAATGTCTTCTCCAAACAACAAGGCAAATTAATTTCGATAAAATGAATGACTTGCAGTAAATCACCGGCCTGTGGTAGGCAGGGTCATTCCGCATGTTCATAGAGTTTATCGTTGGAAACTGAGCGATTTGGATTTGGGGTTAACCGTCCCTACGTTCTTAGAAGTTCAAGTTTTTTGAGTGAAACTTTAATACTTTTTCGGGTTTCTGGCTTTAATTAAAAAGAAAACAGGGTTATTGAGCACCAATATCACCAAGTTTTTTTATTATGAAATTTTATGATATTTTTACTCAAAAAGGACGAATTATACGAATAAATTTTATATGACAAAAAGTGCTTATAATTAGTCAAGGAACACGTGTGAATTTTTTCAGAGTTTTTCGGGACATTTTTGGATTTTTCAAAAATTAGCCCAATCCAAAAAACCAAAAATAGCCCAAAAAATTCTGAAAAAATTTATATGTTTTCCTTGGCTAATTATAAACACTTTTTATCATGTTAATTATTTTTGTAAAGTTGATCCTTTTCGTGTAAAAAAATCGCGAAATTTTTTTTTACATTCTTGTACAAAATGGCCATTTTGCAAAAACCAAAGCAAAAAAAAAAATTCAAAACCATGGTTTGAAAAAGTGTAGACATTCGGACGCGATTTCTGGTAGTTATATGATCATTCAATAGCAGCAACGACAAGATAATCGACTTTGAGACGAAAAATGATCAAAAAAAACTGGCACTTTTTTGAAAAAAACCAAAAAATAATAAGGTTTTTGAAGTTTTTATGCAAAACAAATACCAGATTCTGAAAGAACACCCCTAAAAACCCCTTATGTACGAATTTGGAGGAAATTCGCTTCAATTTGCTATTCGAATCGTACAATTGAACTTGCGTGTACAAAATCCTCGTTTTACGCATTTAATGGGTTAAACTTAATTGAGCCTAGTCGTAAAGCCCTCCTAGAAATTAAACATTTATAAACTAGAAAAGCTTTCCTTGATTTTCTAGATCTAATAGATGTTTAACTGTATAGATTTAATAAATCTCGGATTATTTACGTATTCATTTAGTGTAATTTATTAAAGGTATGTACGTCTCATGAATACAAAGTTCTTTCCAAGCCTTCTTCTATAATTTTGATGCATATTTATATCATATATAAATATAAAGATTAAGAAACCAATAGCTTCAAAAGAAATACAACTTTTTTGGGAATATGAAATTTTCTATGCACAAATATGCAACTGCACACCCTTTGTTTCATCTAATTTAGGACGCTCATCCCTTAATCCCCAGGATGTTGCGGAAGTACACAGGGTAATAATGAAGAAAATATTTCGAATCCATATCACGTACTGGACGTCGATTCCAATAGAACTTTTCCGTGGGGAAGCTGGCTTCTTCCGAGGCGGTTCTGGAGATGCCACGAAAAAGGGACGTGACTCTTAAGTTTGGAAGGTAATTAAGAAATGTCAGAGGACAATTTAAATCTGTTGAAAAGTTTGCAGAAAAAATCTTTTTTCCCCGCTTTCGTCCCGATGATATAGAAACTTACTATTTCTCCTATAGCTTAATAGTATTAAAACTTTCAAAAAAACCACCTAATTGGCCCCGATTCCTATCGTAGAGTCGATAATGAAGTTTTATGGGTACCCAACCCAAGACCCATTTAAAATGAGTATCACGTCCCGGAGATATATCTGGAGTGGGTGTAACCCGGCACGTCGAGAGATATAACTTCTCGATGCAGAGGATTACAGCCGCGATGGTGATCTTTACAATTGCTTGAGAAACTAATCTTCCTTTAAGGAAGTTGTGCAAGTGACAATTGTAGAGCACTTCTATCCGAATCCACCCTTGTACGAACAGTGTCACCGAAAATCATTCAAACATCTGCAAGAGAGCAGGGAGCTCTTCTGTGGTGTTTCAGCAAATTTCGAAATTCACAGCAAATTGTTGGAAAATGGGAAAAGTCTTTACCACTCTGTTTGCACATGATTGTCCCTATTTTTGTTTCACCCTTAAAACCGCATTTATCAGGGAATATCATCTCACGATTCCTGCTTGCTTTCTTGCCACCCTGTGGTGGTTCTGTGGAAACGATTTCCTTCATGAAACCATTGTGGTTTTCGTCATTGTCTGCGGGTAACTTCGTTTTATAAAAATATAAATAACAATAACGATATTTTGTGCACAATAGCGAATAACAATCCACGAAGAAATAGTTTCCTTATCTCCAAGCACTTTAAGATTTTTGCTGCTTTTGCATTTTTACGGGTTTTCGTCTTATAAAGCAGAAAAAAATTAAGTGAGATTTGCCATTTACGGTTTTTATTATTATATAGATTTTTTAATAACAATATAAAATGTTTGTATCCAATCGCTGAGTTTTAGATAGCTTAGTCATTGAAGTTTTGATATTCTTAAATGTTAGAAAAATACCATGTTCAGGAGTTTACAAATTATAAGAAAGTTCATATATGCTGTATCATATTTTAGTGAAGATAAAGCAATTCTTTAACAATAATGTGGATAAATTATACTATACCATATGATACACAAAAGAATGCTCTGTTGTTCGATATTTTTTATATGTGTATATGTCTTTTTTAAATGATGTAGTCGAAAATTATAAATAATAAATTAATTAATAATAAATAAAATAGTTTTCATAATTATAAATGAAAATAAATATAATTAAATAATTGAATATTAATAACAAGTATGAAGGTATTAAATTCATTCTGCATCACTACGAAACCCTCTAATTCTTGGCCGGTTTTTCATTTCGTTTATAGTTTCTAACATTGTTTTATTGCTATAACAATAATTTTGGATAGTTTTGCAAAAGGCTCTCTGCGTCTGATCTTAAATTATGTAAACACTGTTAAAGCTCTGTTGTATGGTTTCAAATGGTTTGCTCATAAGTAGATTTAGGTCTAAATTCACTGGGTATCTAAATAATAAAAACCAGAATTCTATTGGCTTGTTTTAAGTTTTACGTCCAAATTCACTAGATTTCTAAAGCCTTTCTTATCAAATCTAGATTTTCAATTTTTGTTGCCAAGAATGCAGTATATTTGTATATACAATAGATTAATAGTTTAAATCCTAAAATTTAACTACGCTATGATATCCTAGTATTTATATTACTTGAATAATCGCGCCTACTTCAAGCACGTTATTAAAATCTTAGTATATACTTAGGGTGCTTTTTTTTCGTGACTATTTTTTTTTTCCTGTCTCACCTCGAAATTTTGTGGCAAATACCTAATCAAAAATTCGCTGAAAATTGGAGCCCTTAATATTAATATTAAGTACTAGACCAAGGCGTATAAAGATTTCCCATATAAAATACACGTAAACTTTGATTATTTTTCTTCAAAACTCTACAGCTCAGAGGCATTTTATGGTATAATCTTGGTCAATGGTAGGGTTTCTTCAGAATTGAATGCTCTACAAAAGTGTCCATTGCGGTGTAACCCTAACTCCCACCAGCGAGGTAGTACGGGTCACTAACCCCAATTTTTCCATGAAATTCTCGCTTTTTACCCCTATCTCGTAAACAACAAGAGGTACACAAAAAGTGAATATGACAAACTTGTAGCAAATTCAATTTCCTACAAAAAAGCTCTAAACATGAAATCGTTAACATCGATATTTCTTGAGATATTGGGCTTTGAAGTTGATGTAGTGTTTCTACAATTTAGCTCAATAATCCATGAAAATTCCACACTACCTCAAATTCAAAGCCCAATATCTCAAGAAATATCGATGTTAGCGATTTGGTGTTCCAAACTTTTTTGTAGGAAATTGAATTTGCTACAAGTTTGTCATATTCACTTTTTCTGTACCTCTTGTTGTTTACGAGATAGGGGTAAAAAGCGAGAATTTCATGGAAAAATTGGGGTTAGTGACCCGTACTACCTCGCTGGTGGGAGTTAGGGTTACACCGCAATGGACACTTTTGTAGAGCATTCAATTCTGAAGAAACCCTACCATTGACCAAGATTATACCATAAAATGCCTCTGAGCTGTAGAGTTTTGAAGAAAAATAATCAAAGTTTACGTGTATTTTATATGGGAAATCTTTATACGCCTTGGTCTAGTACTTAATATTAATATTAAGGGCTCCAATTTTCAGGGAAGTTTTGTTTAGGTATTTGCCACAAAATTTCAAGGTGGGACTGAAAAAAAAAATAGTCACGAAAAAAAAAACACCCTATTATACATAAAGTTTTAGAAGCAACAGAAAGACAGAATTCAAATTATTTAATATTTTTAAAAAAGGTTTGATTTAATTTTTTTCAGTTGTGAGATATTAAATAAATTTAGAATGCGAAGGCTTAAATTTTTGAATCTGTGTATTTAGTTTTGTTGGATTTTAGTCAATAATTAACATCAAAAGCCATTTTGGATTCACCATATTGAACTTGTATATCACTGATTTCATTAAACACCTGGAATTTCAGTGAATTCGCACAGGAAAGATGTTTAGATTTAGTAGACATTTAATATTGTCAGCATTGAAATATTCAAGACGTTTTAGTTAAATAAACTTAAATCTAATTTTGTTACCTCTAGATTTTAAGTTAATTTTGAAGGAACGTCAGAAAAAAGAGTGAGCATTAGAAAACTAGATAAACTCAACACTGGACACTATTTAGTTAAATTTTACCAGAAACAAATTAAGACTGTATTTTGGTGGTATTTTACGGTCCAATGTCCTGTTGAAAAATTACTAGGTAAATCTATTTCATCACAGAGGTTTTCAATTAGTCTAAAATAGCTATTGTATTTATATTGAATTTTAATCTATTAGTTATAGCGTTTTCCATTTGTGACAAAGATTAAATTTACTGAAAAACCAGTTAGTTCAAGTTATTTTGAAGGTCTTAATTATGAAAATTGTGTATTTATATGTATATATTATTAATGTCTTATTTTTCTGCCAACTTGCCACAAATTCTCTGCGCATAATAAAAGACATACGGACGCTGTATTAAATTATTAACCATAGTGGCAAAACTTTCGTCGTCCTTTGGTGGAGCTTAATACTATATAAGACTTGGTCGGAAAAGGTGGCGCATAGTGTACCAGAAGAAGGGAATTAGCTGCAGAGCAGATCTGGAAGGGCCTCCGGGGTATACGCTGAATACGCTGAAACTATTTCAATCGTCTGGGTTAGTCTCATCGTGGCAGAGGAGGAAATATGGCGAGCCCAGCTTCCTGACGAGCATATGCGATATCCCCCGGGAGAAGTTCTGACATGGCAGTAACTTTTTCATGGGAAACGAACGAACCCTGCTGCCGAAATGCTTCACGGAGTGATGCTTGGTCGAAGGGAAGTTCACACAAGGAGCAGACTACCCAGATGTCGGACTTATTCCTGTGGGAAGCAATAAATCTTTGGATTGGTTATTGAGGTCTAGAATTTCAAACAGCAAAATACCACCGTAAGGAAATGGGAGAACAAAAACCTACATATACTTTAGCTTAGAAAGACACTAGCAGAGCACTTAAAACAATCTCCAGACACGGAGCGGCACTGCTACTTTAATAGTTTCCAATTACTCGATATTTGCTCACAAAACGAATTGAGGTATATGTACGTAATATAAGGAAGTAAACCCTTTGCAGGGTTTCTTGTATTTCCTGCATTCGCCCTAAATAGCATGTGTTTTCTCCGCAAAGCTTGCAACGTGTTCAAGTCAAGATAACAGCTTTCGGTGTAATTATTCGGGACAATGGCGGTTTTCTCTGCAATATATGCGATTCACAAGATACCTCTTTCCTGTAGAAGCCCGAGCCTTTTTCGTCCTTCCAAACAGGACGAGGAAGACGAGCACATAAAATGCCTCTAACAAAGTTAATAACGTCCTGAATAGTCGAGACTGAAATTGCCTCAATTTGGCGGTTATTGCGAGTACTATATAGTATATAGTACATGTATGAATCACAGGTGCTCCGCCCTGGCTAGACGGCAGACTGGTGTTAGGGATCTGCAGAGACCACCTCCGGGTATTGCATTTGAATTATTAATATTGACAAACAAATGCGGAAACTACGATAGATCTAGTTTCGTTACTAGTGCTCCCGCTAAGTATATTTCTTGCGGATGCAACTATTTCGGAATGTATAAGCTCAGCAGTTAATCTACATAGGTATATAACAAATTTCAAAGTCAAATTCAAACCTTTCGGGAAAATCCATTGGAAAGATAAATAGCAGCGAACTACTTAGCTTTCATAAATCAGTGAAAACTACTTCTATCAAAACGAGGAAGTCTACTACATACATATGCCTGATGAGTGAAATGTTTTGCCGTCTTGAGGAAATGCTTTGCATTTTATCTCGAAAGTACAGTTGTGTGTCTGTTCGAAAAGTTTCCTCTTGGTAAATAGCAAGAAAACGTATCCTGGAATGAAGTGAAAATTTCTTTTAATTATTTCTCTCTACTGAACCTCTCATTACGCTGTTAGACGCTATCGCATTCCTTACGACGATCCAGGTGAGAAATTTTCATTAAAACACGCAAAAAGTTCTTTCATTAATAGTCGTCTTTTTCGTCTCTTGTGACAGCACTCGCAGGAATATGAAACTTCTTCTCGCTTTGAGGCGGTCCCATGAAATAAAAGCGAGACTCAAACATGTTAACGAAGTTAAATTTCAGAGAAACCGCCACCATCCCCTCCCTTCCCTGTGTATAGGAGATTTACTGGACTGGAAAAGAATTTTGGAAGAATAATTGGAGATTATCAGCAAATGAGCGATAGCTCTCCGGGGCGTAATGAAATTAATGAGGACATGTTGGCAGAAATGTTTTCCGAAAAAGATAAATTATTCCAAGTTATCCAGGTGATGCTGTAGATGCTACTACATATCCGGTGAGGACTGCAGGTGTGTCTGCCTGTGAATTGAACTGATTTTGTTTTCTAGTTGCTTTTGTTTTTAAGAGAAATTTTTCGTTTATGCAAGGTTGATTCCATAAATTTTTTCACATTTTTCTATATTTGGGAGTTTAATTTTGTTCGATTTAATGTAAAGGTGAAGGCAATCATTAAAGTTTCGGGTACAGGAAGTTTCGGACGAAACCGAAAAAAAACGTTCTTTGTAGGAAACAATTTATGCAAAATTGAATATTTCAATGAAAACAGATTTTATTTAGGAAAAATAATTTCGGTTCAGTGTGCCTTTTAAATAAATAAAACGGGTTGGCCACAGTCAGTTGTTTCGCCAATTTCAGCCATCTCTGAATGGAATTTTTGCAAAGTCAATAAACAGCCGGATGAAATGGAAAATAAACCCAAATAGATCCTCCTCATTCATATTAAAATGCCCATTCCGCTCCGCCCTATTCGAGCCCGGGTATAATTCCCGGCGGGATCGATTCAGATTTAATACCACATCCCTGGCCCCGGCCAGGACGATTTTGAGCTCTGATGCTCATTTACAGTGTATTAATCAGGATGAATGCTATGTTTGTCTCTGTGGTGAAACCTTCCTCGGGCATCATTTAGCGCTCCAGAGGATACAGCTTAGCTTCCGTATAAATTTGAAACGAGCACTGCTGAGAGGATTAAACCGAGCCAAATCTGTTGCTGCTCCAAGTTTAGACTTTAGTGCATCCTTTGATCCGCTTTACCGGCGGAAAGTTTCCCCGGATTGAATGAAGTGCGACCTTATTGAGGATTACGATCAAAAATGCCAGGGAAAATTAATGCATAATTCCAACATTCGAAATGTTTGAAGTTGTAAGGGGAATGCAACAAGGAGCTTATTATTCTGAGCTGTGTATCAGATAATTATTTTAGTTCTAGTATTATACATCAGATAATGTGAGTTTTTACCAGGAAACTGCGCTTTCTAGTCTGAAACACACAAAGCTTGTCTTTTATTCTTCGTTTCTTGCAGAGCTCCTTGCTTTTCAACCGTCCAACAAACAGATAGAAGAAACTGATTTTTTTCTGTAGATTTCATTAAATCCACATCGAGCTTCCCCTTCAGTCCTGAACCGCCAGTGCATTTGAAAAGGGACCAAGAACTGAAAATTAGTTCTAATTGGCGAAAGGACTTACTCCCAGTTGGTCCTTCCTCAAAAGTGGACATTTAATTGGATTTACCAACGAAATTAAGCATTTCGTATTTACCCCACGTCCTGAACTGGCCGTCTTACCCCTTTTCCGGAAGAAACTTAATTAAAAACTTTTTCCCGGAATTGCAATTCAAGGCGAAAATGTACCTAATACGATTTAAGTGAGAATATATCTGCAATAAAAATTTGCCCAGAGCACTCCTTTCCTTCTTAAGTTGGCTTGCAGCTTTTCAAGTGTTCCTCCTTTTGGGAGTTTACCCGTTAAGAGTGCAAACTTTTCGCTCGAAAGATGCTATTCCATCGCCGCCATACTTTTTTTTTTTTTTTATAGAGTCAACTAAAGGAAGTTGTAAAAATGTGGAAAGTTCGTGCCATTAAATTTCAGACCACTTATGGTGTTTGAAAAGCGTTCGTCAGAGGCTCCAACCTCTAAGTTTTCTGTGAAATTTGAATTTTAGCATAAAGAAAAATAAAGAAAATATCCAATAAATTTATCTCGACTATGTGAGCAGTAGAGTAAAATTAAATTAAATAGCAATTTCCTACATTATTAAACATCTAACATCAACGTTTTTTTGATAACTATTTGCTATTATTTTCAATAAGTAAAGTCATTAGAGCAAATTAATTTTTATTTTATTTATCATCTGAATTGAACGGTTTCCTTTCAGGAGTTTATGGCAAAGCAGGTATTTTTATACCTTGAAAAATGAAAATGAATATGTAATTTATACCTTGAAAAATGAAAACGAATATGTAAAGAAATAAAATTACTATTTGTTGTATGTTCATCAGGCCAGCCAGTATCATACATAAATTACAATACAAGTTTAAAAGCTAGAAATCTACTTAGTTTTCATCTACAAAGTTTGGTATTTAATTTGAAATGATTTTTTATTAAAAATAGCAATTATTTCAAAAAAAATCTATCAGCAAATTCCGCAATATGTGGCCGAGCGTTGTCATGCAAAAAATTACCTTGTCGTGTCTTTTGGTATATTCAGAACAATTTTGCCTCAATACTCGGTTTAAAACGATTAATTGTTGTTTATAACGATCGACTGTAATAGTTTCATCAGATTTTAACAGCTCATAAAACAACATACCGTTCTGAATCTACCAAACACACAGTAGAATTTTTGTAGTATGAATGCTACATTTTGGTGTTGATGTTAATATTTTGACATTTTGTAAAAAAAATATAATTATTTAAAAAATAAAATGTGCTCTCACAGTCGGACAATCTTTAGCTGTAGGTTTTTATTCTATTTTCTCTTTTCTGCTTTCCTGAGTTTTTAGGGTTTCGTACCTCGAAAGGAAAAAACGGAACCCTTGTAGGATCACTTTGTTGTCCGTCCGTCCGTCTGTCTGTCTGTCAAGACCCTTTCTGTCAGGAACGCGTAGAGGTATCAAGCTGGAATTTATATCAAATACTCAGGTCTACTGTCCCTTGGAGCTGTGAAATTTCAGCAAGGGAATTAAAACCTACAGGGTACTTTCCGTGAACTCAGAATTTTGAAATTTGGTACGAAGCAACGTCTTATAGCACTGATAAAGGAAAAATTGCGAAAACCGTAAATTTGTAGTTACATCATATAATAAAAATATTTTTAATCATTTTAAACTTACTACCCCTTTCCTCATGAACGCGTAGAGGTATTAAATTCAAATTCATATCAAATACTCAGGTCTATAATACCTTTAAGCTGTAACAAAATCAAACTTCTATATCAACGCAATCAAAAGAAACAGCAATTTAAGCCACATATTTTCAAACTCGCAACTACTCGCAAGGGAATCAAAACCTGAAGGGTACTACCAGTCGATCTAGAATCTTGAAATTTGGCATGAAGCAATGTTTTATAGCACATATAAAGGAAAAATTCCGAAACCTTAAATTTTTAGTTACATCACATATTTTTTGGGTGAACTTTTACTTATATACCTACAGGTTTGTACCTGAACCCTCGGTGCGCGAGTCCGACTCGCACTTGGCCGGTTTTTATTTATTCAGAGGATGAAAGATTCTATAGGCTAGACTACTACCATACTGATTAAGCTACAATTTTAAACAACATATTTATTTATATTATGAAAAAGATACATATTTTAAGGAAATAAATTAGAAAACTAATTAAAAAAAAAAATTGAGTAAAAGTTAAAAATACAGTTAGTTCTACAAAAAATAAACCTTTTAAAAAGGCTATCTTTTTAAAAATTCAATTTAATCATTCGAGGAGAACTTTTACAGTATAATGAATTAAATATAAAATTGTTATCCGCAATTTTCATTAAATTCAAATACCAAGCACCAGTCTCTCCGTCATTTATCAACGAATTATCGTATATAAGCTGTTATTGGAAAGCGAAAAATACATACTTTCTAATACATTTTTCTTTATAATCTTGTGGTATTGTTCAAAGTTATAACGATGTATATGAGTGCACCTCCATTCAAGAACATTAAATTGTTAATTAACACTAATAATTCCATTTTTTCTAATCAAACTAGTCCTAAATTCTAATTCTCACAAGTCCAAATTTACACTTCATTCACAATAACAATATTTGATCTTAAAAGTATTTGAAAATTTGAGCTTCAAGAGCTTGTGGGAGTTTGGATACCATATTTGGAACATTATTATATACAAATATGTTTTCAATGGGGTTTATCATCGTCAAATACGATGGCAAGTATTTCAGCTGATAAGGTGTTGAGGCGGCCTTACAATTTCACTAACTTCGCCGGTCTTATGAATTTTAGCATAATATTATTAATATTAGCCATAAAATATACTTTAAATTCAGAATTTGGGCTAGTTTCAAATAAAATATACTTTTTGATATTTAAAGCGACTTTGTTGAATTGAAATTCGACCAGTCTGTTTTGAGAATGGTCTTTTTTGAAATTAAAAGAGTATAGTTTTCAATTGAAAAGTATTCTGTTGAATTTCGTCAATTTCTCGAAAAAAGCTTAATTTAACAAATAACTTATTTAGATAAAAAGTATTGCCTGCTTTCAAAGAATTTGACCGTTCAGACTATTTGGTTTTTGGACCCTTCTTCCATTAATTTGTTACAATTATTGCTAAAGCTCATTAATTGTTTTCCTTTTGCAAAAGGATTCGTAAGTCTCCCTTATACAAAATATCTCTCCAATTTTCACTTGTTTTATATTCCGCGTACCCCGATATTCTCCCGAAGATTACACCCACAATTAAACTTAATCCCAGAAAAATCACTAAAATATAATTATAAGTCGGCTGGGTGCCTCGAAAATAGGGTGGCCCGGTCAAAAATCACCCTCTGGGACAGCGAGGAGGCGAAAAGGATAATTAAAAATAAATAGCCGAGGGACTAAAGGAGATTCCCGAGGGCGACCCCAGAGCCCCATTCAACCCCATTCAGAGCCCCGTCCAGGCCCACCGCAGTCTCAAGTCCATTTGTCTTCGGTGCTAATTTTATTGAGCAAACAGCAAAATTGATGGTGGCACTGGAAAATCTGACAATTCCTCAAGTTTGCGCATTTTTCTTAAATTTCCGCGAACGCACACAGGGTGACAGAATGTTTTGAGAGTGGGACGGAGGAAGCGGGCGAATGGTGAAAATTTGTTCATCGGTTAATTTTGGCCCGCCGGAGGTGCTTTCCCGGATTATCCCTAATTATTTTTAGGGTGAGAACTACTCTAGCGAAAGTCCGGTAATCCCGCCCGCTCTCCAGCCGATGGGGCTAGAAAAGGGTTTCGGACTAAATTAATTATAGAGCCGGAATGGGAGCGCTTTGTGTCAACGAAGTCCATCGGTGGAGTTTGGGAATGGGTACCGAGACCCCAGTTGCTGGAGCACTGTCTCCATGTCGTGAATAATTAATTTTCCCTCCAGGAAATATTTACTTTGGGTGTACTATCAAAATAGCCTAAAATTTGTGGGCAGATGGGCTTATTGGAGTTTCAAAAATTGATTCGTTCCACTCAAAATCCAGATCGGATTTTGCTTTCCTGTAGAAATCTGGAATAGGTAGGTACAGACCAGAAAGATATACATTCGGGAGGCATATCAATAAATTTTCATGTTCCACATGAAGGAACTGGGGGAAGGGAGTGCTCATCCCACACATCATCAAACAAAAACCTTTCATAAAATATGTAGAGACCCACTGGCCGCTGATCCCTGATCGGGGGCTCAGCGCAAAAATCCATTAAAGTGATGAACGGGGTTCAGTCAAATGGAATCTGTGTGATGAAGCATTTGAAAAATGGAGGCATCCCGGTTTTTCCAGCTCATACGGCCGGCTGGCATAGATTACGCCAGTGATTAAGTGGCTCTCTGTTCCCAAATTGATTTTGCTCCAAAAAAAAAAAAAAACCGAATTGCTTGCTCTACGGAGCCGCGATCCATTCTCCCAGGATTACCGCGGAGGACGTCGTTCCCGGGTCTTGACATTGTTCCTCTGGAATAGAAGCAGATATTGACGAATCACCAAAGTGGCTCGTTGGCGCGCTAACAGGAATTAGACTCGGCTCGTTCAATTATGTTCCCAGAGGAAAATCCCCTATTGTGGACGTTGTATAGAGATCCCAATTGATGGGCACAGATTCTCATATCCGAGAGAATGAATATGAATATAGGCTTTTAACTTCAAATTCAATTTTTTCAATTTCAAATTCAATTTTCTTATTTTTACTTTCTTAATTATAAACTTAGCCAAGTGGGAAACGATAGAATAATTTCTGAAGTAATTTTCATAATAAAACTCCCTTAAGTTTAAAAATTATATGTGACACCCATTATTTTGTCCAGTAGTGTATATAAAGAGACCATACAATTGAAACATACTCAAGGAGTGACGCACCAGTGAAATATATAAAGATTTTAAAGTAAAAACATCACAGAAATCTTTAGAGTTCAATTTAACAGAATCTAACATTATACAGGGTGTCCAATAGGAAATATCGAAAACTAATGGGTCACAATTTTTTAACAAATCGAGAGTTCGGTAAAATGTAAATACCTTTTTAATAAAGGACTGTCGTCATTTTTATTTCATGTCCACTTTATTATTAAAAAAATTAAATCTATTTAATACAAACCATTAATTTAAAAATATAGTGAAAAACGTGCATTATTAATAATATATATTTGTGAAATGTGAACCATCTACATAAAAGGTATCTACCTGCATTTCTTTGAATCTTCTGTCGCCGGAGAGAAGTACAAAGGGATATTAGAGACCAAATCCTTTCTCATGCGAAAAAGAGGAGCCGCGTTAAATCTTTGTTTTTTTTATTCAAGACGGAGCAGCACCTCATCGCACACAAGAAGTATCATCAATAAATTTTATGGCGATCGATGGCATATGGATATTTGTGGCAAATTAGATGGTTAAAATATCGAAAATATATATCATTAGTAACTAACGTTTTTCACTATATTTTTAAATTAATTGTTTTGTATTAAATAGATTTAATTTTTTTTATAATAAAATGGACATGAAATAAAAATGACGACTGTCCTTTATTAAAAATTATTTACCTTTTACCGATCTCTCCATTTGATAAAAAATTGTGACCCATTAGTTTTCGCAATTTCCTATTGGACACCCTGTATAAACTTGTAAAATAATGTAATCGATGTATAATAATTTTAGTACATATTCCGACTGAAGTAGAAACCATATCATATATGTATCAAACTTTAATTAAAATATAAGTATTTAGAAATGGTAGATTTTTCGAACTGAGAACTTTAATGTTAGAGCTTATCTAGATGCATTTGCTAATGTTAATAGAGCACACCATTTTGAGAGATTGAAAAAGTCCCACCGTTGCTATCCACATTTCTAAAGATGACTTTAAAGAAATTCTTTCAATTAAAGGCGTGAGAAAGCCAGTACTTGTGCTAACTGGCGATTCATAATAAACATGTCAGTTCCAATTACTAGACGACCAGTTGTTTGACCTTTTGAGTCACTCCAAAGGATAAAAAAGTGAGGTATTTTTGTATTTGTACACGCCTTTCAGCTTGTAACTTTCGCTATAAATCTACCGAAAAAAAAAAAAAATACAGAGAAAAACTCCTGACAATATCGCAATGGACTGCGGGGGAGGAGAGGAGGGCCGCCCATCCTGGGGAATTTAATCGGCGATCATCTATCCTCATAAAGGGAGCACTTCGGATGCTGCACCCAAGCGAGCAGCCCTAGCAAGAGAACATGTCCACCAGCCAGCACCAGCAGTAATGAAATTTGTTATTTGTCGGGACTCGTTTTTATTTTTTCGAACAGATGTCCGGATGTAGTACATCATCGCCACTGCGTGTCCGTCCAGGGCTCTCCATTATTCATCCGTCATGCCCATTTTTGCATTGATTAATTACTTTTACAGTTCACCATGGAAATTAGTGTTAATTTAACAAATTTACAAAAATTTGCCTCCGGAGAAACTCATTACAGCATAAATCAATTTGTGGTGACGGGTAATAGGGCCTATGTCCCTCTTCGTGAGAGCTCCACTGAGAACAAATGGACTGGACAGACAGACACTCGGAGGGTGTTTGAAATTAAAACAACCTCAGGGGGAATAAAATGGACCACAGTCCGGCTAAAGATGTGTGTAATACGAGACAAACTTCCAGGTCCTAAAATTGTTCAGCAGGAACTAGGATTACCATAATGTAAGACGCGCATGAAAGAAGAGTAGTAGTAAATGAGCATAAAAGAAAAAAACTAAAAATTTACTAATACATTGCTCGTTAAGAAAAAAGCAATAATTTAATATAATTACCATTAAATTGTAAAATCAGACTCGTATTTTTAATAGAAGAATTTACTTTAGGGTAATATAAAACAAAACAGAAATAGCGCAATAAATACCAATTACGAGAAATATGAGGTTGCTGATTACGTTTCTGAAATCAGATTTTAAAAATTCAAAATGGTGGTCGCTGATTACGAATCTAGGATTCAATATAAAAAATTCAAAATGGTGGATCAAAGATGGCGGATAAAATGTCTTAATTTAATATAATCCGGACTGATAACTGTACATATAAGTTTTCGAGGTCGCTGGTTACGAATCTGGGATGAGGATTTGATCAAATTATCAAAAAAATGAAAAAATATGAAAAACAAAAAAATTAAGAAGAGTCATGAAATCGTCGATCTTCACATTGGTGAATCAAAAATGATTCCAGATTCGTAATCAGCGACCTCAAAAACCTGTTATACACAGTTTTCAGTCCCAATTTGATCAAGTTTAAGAATTTTGCCCGTCATATTGGATCCGCCATTTTGAAATTTGGGAATCTGACTTCATACTCAGAATAAACAACCTCATAAATGATAAAAAAGTTGATAAATTTTAAAAAACCTTGTAGATATATGTATAAATAAAACAAAAATCTGCAAAATTCAAAAAATCCTGCGTAAAAATCGCCATATTGAATTCGCCATATTCGATTTTCCATCACTTTCGCTCCTATCTTTTAGAGGAACTATTTATGCCACCAGACCCAGAGAATTAGTATCCTACGTTAATGGATTCTTGTTTTAATTAACGATTATTTGAATCAACATTTAAAAAATTCGCCATTTTTTCTGCTTTCAGCCGCCATTTTTTAAAAATGGCGCCAGATAGCGTTAATCTGCTTTTCAGATTCGGGAAGTGCAGGAAAAAATACTGTAGGGTATTAAATTTCAGCAAGATTGAATAATTTTTTCCTAAAAAAACATAGTGGTTAAAAAATTGAAAAAATTTAGGTAATTATGGCCGAAACGGGTTAAAAAAACCTAAGGGCATAATTGATCAAGCCGTTTTCAAGTTTTATGCAAAAACATAAACTTTCACCTCTTAAAATCACTACTTAAGGTAAGAATGTTTAGCAACCCTAGGATAAAACCCAAAACTCTTTCCGCCGGAGTAGTGACATCGATTCAATTTGTAGTGCATTTTCACAGCAAAAACTCTTTCTATCGCAAAACCATTTCGAAATCTGTGTTTTACGTCTGTCTGGTCGAAGGCAAGGATCTGTGCTGCAAATAGCCCCCATTAGGGCCAGATCTTATAGGTGGGCAAGTACCGCATTTTGATTCACTGCAAAAAAAATAAATAAAAATGAGGTAAATCATCGAAAACGTGAATTTTCCGTTTTCTTGGGTTTTTCATTATTTTTTCCCCCTTTATACCACTCGTCTCGAAAACTGAAATAAAAATGTGAACCCGAAGATTTGTTGGGACTATGTGGCATCTGCGAATTATATCCACTGAGTGATTTCGGTCGAGTGATAAAGGTATGAGTAATGATAACAGCCAGCGAACAGAGTAAATCGGACATTTTTCAAAGGAACCAACTCCCAGCCGAGGGACTCCAACAAAGGCAAGAAGTTAAGGTGAAGCAGATACGACTGGAGAAAGGACGGCGGATGAACTGGAGCTCCTAAAGAGGATTTATGTCAAAGTATGATGGGAATTTGCTCGTCTTTTTCCGTATTTTTTTTCTTTTTTGGAAAATGTTGAGAGATGCTTTTCCAGAGATAAAACTGGGACAGAAGTGGAAAGAATTGCTGCATTTTTTTAAAAAAATGAGAATGAAGTGCAACTTAAGGTTTATTCAAATTTATGTATTTAAGCAGGGCTGCAAATAAACTTAATAAAAGTGATTATTACAAAAAATAAAGGGTCTAGCCGGTTAAGAAGGTGAAAAGTGCCTCCAACAGTTTCGAATAACAAAAAATATCCTTATTAAAAAGTGAAAAAGTACATTTTTGCTGAAATTTTCAGACCCATAGACCCTCACATAACCTCAAAAAAAAAAAAAATTAAAACGTGATTTTCAGTGTTTTGGCGATATCTCGGCTTTTTGTGGACGTAGAAAATTACTTTTTTTCTCAAATTATAGAGTTTTTTGATTCATGATATTTGATATTTTTTGAAGGGAAATTCAAATTTTTGTACGCGTTCGAAATTTTTAAAATTCAAAAAAGTATTATTTTCCCTTCAAAAAATTTCGAAACAAATTTCGTATTGTAGCTAACAAAAAACCCTATAATTTGAGAAATAAAAAAAATTCCTTCGCCCACAAAAAGCCGAGATATCGTCAAAATACTGAAAATCACGTTTTTTTTTTTTTTTTTTTGAGGTTATGTAAGAGTCTATGGATCTGAAAATTTCAGCAAAGATGTACTTTTTCACGTATTATATAAGGATATTTTTTGCTATACAAAAGCTCTGGTGGCACTTTTCACCTACTTAACCGGCTAGACCCTTTAAAAACTAAAACCCGACTACGGCTCTAAATGGCTTTTAAAACAACAACAGCAAGGTAAACAAGAATTCACTGTCTTTATATGAAAATTCTTTAAACATCAAACATATGCTATACATTCATTAATGAAAAAATACAGATTATTGCTTAGCCACCAAATCAAATCATTATTAATGTTTCTTAATTTATAACCAAGTTGTTTTATTTTTGAGTAACTTTTAAATTATTAGTCATTAGGGTGCTTTTTTTCGTGACTACTTTTTTTTTTGATTCCCACCTCGAAATTTTGTGGCAAATACCTAAACAAAAATTTCCTGAAAATTGGAGCCCTTAATATTAATATTAAGTACTAGACCAAGGCGTATAAAGATTTCCCATATAAAATACACGTAAACTTTGATTATATTTCTTCAAAACTCTACAGCTCAGAGGCATTTTATGGTATAATCTTGGTCAATGGTAGAATTTCTTCAGAATTGAATGCTCTACAAAAGTGTCCATTGCGGTGTAACCCTAACTCCCACCAGCGAGGTAGTACGGGTCATTAACCCCAATTTTTCCATGAAATTCTCGCTTTTTACCCCTTTATCGTAAATAACAAGAGGTACAGAAAAACCGAATATGACAAACTTGTAGGAAATTCAATTTCCTACAAAAAAGTTGTGAACACCAAATCGCTAACATTGATATTTCTTGAAATATTGAGGTTTGAAGTTGAGGTAGTGTGGAATTTTCATGGATTATTGAGCTAAATTGTAGAAACACTACGTCAACTTCAAAGCCCAATATCTCAAGAAATATCGATGTTAGCGATTTGGTGTTCGAAATTTTTTTGTAGGAAATTGAATTTCCTACAAGTTTGTTATATTCACTTTTTCTATACCTCTTGTTGTTTACCAGATAGGGGTAAAAAGCGAGAATTTCATGGAAAAATTGGGTTTAGTGACCCGTAGTACTTCGCTGGTGGGAGTTAGGGTTACACCGCAATGGACACTTTTGTAGAACATTCAATTCTGAAGAAACCCTACCATTGATCAAGATTATACCATAAAATGCCTCTGAGCTGTAGAGTTTTGAAGAAAAATAATCAAAGTTTACGTGTATTTTATATGGGAAATCTTTATACGCCTTGGTCTAGTACTAAATATTAATATTAAGGGCTCCAATTTTCAGGGAATTTTTGTTTAGGTATTTGCCACAAAATTTCGAGGTGGGACTGAAAAAAAAAAAAATAGTCGCGAAAAAAAAGCACCCTATTAGTCATAAATAAAATATATCAATATAGACTAATTTGACTTTTAAAGTTTCTTCGTTTTTATCTTTTTTTTTTACTTCGGTGGCGCAGAAACATATTCTTCTTATGTAAGAAAAAATACGGAACTAAATAGCTAATAGCTTTTAAAATGAGGTAAAAATAGTTATTCCCCTTGTTGTCTAACAATTTCAATTATAATTAAGTAAACAGAAACACCTTCAAACCCGCTGTCGACTTTGATGGGGATTTTATGGCAAAGTAATCACCGCTAAAACGTGATGTGAAAATTAAGCGCTAATCTTAGATTTATTATTGTATTCCTTCCGGGCAAAATTTCTGCTCCACTGTGCTGATTTATATTTTGCTTTTATAGCCAACTGGAATATTTTTCTTTCAATGATAAGACAGTTTTTGAGAAAAGCTTTCACGGTGGATTACCAGCCAGCTGATCTAAAATCAATATATACGAAGAAAGGGAATCCAGGCGAACTGGTATTTAGGTATGTAGCAATTATTTTTTTTATTTTATTTTTTTATAGTTTTCTTCAGTCGACATTTGCATTTATTTCGGCATATAAAAGTAAACCGACAAGACAGTGAGTCAGTTCAAATTGGGACACCCGAATAAGTAGTTCGTTCGCAAAATGAGGCAATTTTCAGCACTTTTAGCCATTTTGGCTTTATGGGCATTCTACTTTGGAGCTGAAGCAAGTGGGTATTATTATTTTGATATCATACATTAATTCTAAATCGATTTTTAGAAATATTTTAAAACTAAAACTTTACTTCTTCTTCAGGTTCACTACTTGCTTGCACCTATGGACCAGAAAACTCTGCTGTACTTCAGAATCAATTTTTTATTGAACGTATAGACGATTCTGACACGTGTCTAAGACGCGTAGACTGCACTCGGGACTTGGAAATTAAAATTTCAGAGTAAGTCTTACCGAGGAAAATGTTTTAAATCAAGTGTTTAATTAAACTTCTATTTTTTACAGATGCAAGAACTTGCCCTGCCCGCCAGACGCAAAATTGAACAAGAGGGAATTCCCTGATTGTTGTTGTTAAGCTTTTTACACTTTTAGATTTATATTTTAAAATATAATTGTTCCTGAACTAAATACAATTATTATTATTATAAATAAATTAATTGTGTTCGTCTGAGAAAAAAAAAAAAAAAAAACTCAAAGGACAATGTTAAAAATAATTAAATTTTTCCATTTTATTATTAAAAAAGTGAAAAATCCTAACTAATGGAGATATTTCAGAGAAATTTTTGGTTAGTTGAATTTTAACGAACTCTTTTCATTTTAGTTTTGGATACAAAAAAAAAAAAAACCTTGTGTGAGCTTTATATTGAGAGAATTGACTCTAATTTTGAAAAAAAAATGTTTATGAAGCACGTGGAACTCCTCATTCAGTGTACCTGAAAAATCTCCCAAAAAACAAGAGGAAACAACCTAAAATATATGCGGAATGGATACATGCAGTAAACGTAGAAACTTTCTGTTTTACACAAAACAGCATTTGGTGCATATCAGTGAGTTTTCTGTACCAAACATAAAGTTTAATTTCCTGTATACGCTGATGAACTCGATCCTTTGTGACCTGTACAATTTTCATTACACATCTTGTTCATCCTTAAACAGGAAAACGAACATGAAAACGTACAACAAGGGAAGGGGAAAACCTGGGACTACAAACAAGGCCGTACTACACAAATTCCTGTCGTCCTCCTTTGTTTCCTTTGTTGACATTTTTCTATCAGCAAAAAAACCACCGAAAAGTCCTTCGTTAAAAAGGGTATATTTCTTGTCTTCCTTGGCTCAGAGGGGTTGCAAATTGTGATGGTCCTCACGAAGCTGCACCAGAACGTCCTCTAAACTCTAATGGAAACCAGCTGAAGCAGCTCATCCAGCTCCTTGCTGCCAGGAATCACGGTCCAGTGCTATTTATTTTTCGGAGCAACTCCAAAAAGATAAAAAACGTTTTGTCTGCTTGGGAGGGCGACTTAGTCCACGTGGGGAAAGACAGGGTGACACTATGCAAATGAGCCCAGGAAGAGGAAAATTAGTGCAATTTGATAATGACGATGAATATGAAACCCGCCTCGGATTGCGGCTCCTCGTTCTTTGGGTGGGTAAAATAAAAAAAAATAAAAAAAAATAAAAAAATAGTATTCCCATAATACACTCAACTCTGACAACGGCGAACTTGGGTGCCACCCTGTGAATATTCATAATTTTTGGGGGTGGCTTTCGCTGGGTAGGCGACGAGAAAATTGAATTCATGAATCGTCCCAATTAATTTAAATATGGAGTAATTTGCTCGAACTTCCTAGGCGACAAAATGAGGCCACTGAGAGCTTTCAGAGGGGTCATGCCAGTGCAGGGCCACGATCACGCTCCAGAGATTCGCCAAATTGAGTGGACTTTTTGAACTCAATTAATTCAAAACGATTGCCTCGATGCTCCTTCCGTTTAAAGGGACTGCAGGGCATTGAAAAGTAGTTCTGGACTCAGTTTGTTTCATTCAACAGAGCAATAGGTACAACAAAATAGTTAAATAGTAAATAGAAGCAGGATTCAATCAAGACTTCTTAATATATCTTATGAATTTGTACAATGCACTGTACAAAGTTGTTACTACTTTTATACCCGGGTAGATTATTCTAACAAGGAAACGTTCTCAGGTGTGTCTCACCGATTTTGATGAAATTTAAATATGTTATAGAGTATCGAAAAATAAGAGATACGTATTTTTTTTTTTATCTGCGGATACGAACATTTAGGGAGTGAAAACCACCCCTAAAGTCTACCCCCAAAAACAGTTTTTCCTAAATATTTCAAGTTCTAATGAGTTTTTGGAATGAAACAAAATGGAAATGAAGTCTCATAAATCTACTAATCTTTGTAAGTAATCCGGTTCCCGAGGGTGGGAACCCTTATTTTTTATTGCAGAAAAACCATTTTTTTTTTATATTTTTGCGTCACAAAAATAACAGTTTTAGTTAAAAATCATTGAAAAATCTTTTCTTACATACGATTTTGAAAAATAAAGTTGACCTGTTTTTGCGTTTTCGTAAAAAAAGCACCTCAAGGGGTAAACAACCCCTAGCACTAATATGTAAATGATGTATATTCTCTCAGACATCAGTTTTTTCGTGAAAACCAGTATTAAGGGGTTTGTGGAGTCGCTGATTACGAATGTGATGTTAAATTTTAAAAATTCAAAATGTCGGATCCAACATGGCGGATAAACTTTTGAAAAATACATCAATTTTTATTTAAAAAAAAAACAATAAATAAAAGTACCCCCTAAATTTGCGTATCCTCAGATAAAAAAAAAATAGGTGTCTCTTATTTTTCGATACTCTATATCATATTTAAATTTCATCAAAATCTGTGAGACACACCTGAGAACGTTTCCGTGTAAGTTTAAACTGCGTTCAACTCTTGACCTAGAGTCAAGACAAGAAACTAACGTTGAAGCAAAATGATGTTTTTTTAGTGCTAGATTAAACCTTACCTAGAGTTTAAGGGGAATATTATTGAGTATATTTCTCCTAACTGCCTCGCTCATACACATATACGTAATGTATCCACAGTCTTGCAATATGTTTGTGCTTAGTTCACTCATTCGATGCGGAAGGCCAAGTCTCGCCAACTCTCGCTCAGGGCTATAGGTCGCTATTCAAGAAAATAATCGGTGGGTCATCTGTTACTTTGATTTGACACAGATAGCTATTTTACACTCAAGCAATTGACAGAAACGCAGTATCGTACTTCTGCTGTACGAACTGAATAGATTTAATTTTGACCAACTTTGGGATATATTGAAAACTTATTTCCAAATTCAATGCGAAAATGTTGAAATAATGTACATACTACGGTCATCAAAAAATAGTAAGACTTTTCCTATTTAAATCACGCGGGGTTATCCAACCGAGGAGTTTTTTTTTTCTTAGGGTTGGTACTACTCTAACTGACACTTGTGTCAATTTTCATGCCAATATCTTTAGTAGTTAATGAGATACGCTTTTTTACTTTCATCTAAAAAAATTCATTTTCGTTTTTTAATTAAAAAACTTCAGCAAAGAAGTTGTATTTAATTTTGCTTTCACAATGGAATTTCGTCTTCTGTTGGAAATATTGAAAATGGCTTTTGATGGCAATGTCCAGAGCGAGTGTTTTTTTTAATTGGTATTAGTTGTTCAAGAAAGGCAGAGAACACGTTGAAGATGATCAACGTGCTGGCATTCCTTCGACGTCTACCGATGAACACCACGTCAAGGAACTCAAGAATTTGGTGCTTAAAAATCGTCGATTGACAATTGTTGACATTATGTAAATATCGTTTGGGTCGATACCATCGATTTTGAAAGACCATTTGAGGTTCAGACTTTCTCGTTTGGTTCCAAAACACTAAATTTTTTCAAAAAAGATCGTTGTGTTATTGTTTCACAGACATTAACACAACGATCTTTTTTGAAAAAATTTAGTGTTTTGGTCATTGTTTCACAGACATTAACACAACGATCTTTTTTGAAAAAATTTAGTGTTTTGGTCATTGTTTCACAGACATTGATTTCTGATTACCATACTGACTTCTGGTTATTCCCGAAAGTCAAACATCAGTTTGAGTCGACTGAAGAGATAAATGACGAAAGTTTTTCAAAACCATTTCGGAAATCAACTTCAACAAATATTGCTTATTTTAGAGGATTTTTAAAAAGAAACCAGCTGATGAATAGAAATGATACACGTAATTAGTTGCAAACTTCAAACATATGAATTTGATATTTACAGTAGTTCACGAAAAAGTCAAGGAGTGTTAAAACGTAGTTAAACGTTCATTCAAGTTTCTCTGTAAAACACCAGCTATTTAAGTTCTTGGTTTAAATTTCCTTGTGAATTTAATAATGATACAATAGCGACCTTATCCTTTACATGACAAATGGCGTTTACATCTCACAAAAATCTTACAAGCGCGCTCAGTTTTGTTTCAAGAAAAAGTATTTTTACACACATTTACAACAGCAAAAGCTAGTTTTTCTATAATAAATTATTTTACCAAATATGCAACAATGTGATCTTTAGTAATAAAGTGTTTAAATATACATTAATTTGTTAACATACACGTAACATTTATACATATGTTCAGATTTATTTCTCTCTTTAGTAAATATTTATTTCTCTTAGATTAACGTTTAGAAAAAACTGTTTTTGTATTGTCTTAACTTCAAGACACAATATTTAATTTTGCCCCATTGCCTCTGATGTCTTATCTGAATTGGGTTCTCTAAAATGGTTTAATCATTTTGCAAAGATTTTAAAGGTCACAAATTCTCAAAAACATTAGCATTATCGATAATTTATTTTTATAAGCTACTTAAAATAAACATCAGTATCTAATACAGAGAATGCGGAGACTTTTGTTGCTAAAAAATGCGAGTAGTTTTTTACCATATTTCGAAAATAGATTGCTCAATATTTTGTTGGTTTATCATTAATTAATACAACTCTGAGGATGATTGACATTGAATTTTTTTATTTTTAACATTTTTGTATCACACACATGTTGTTTTTTAATAAGCAACAAAAAATACCTTACGATACAAATATAAGCCGTTGAACAAACATTCAATTAACGAGGTTGCTAGAGTAAGTTTATCAATTTGTAAATAGAAAAGTTCTATCTATAAAACAAATCCCAATCCAACAAATAAATTGAAAAGGTTTTTATTATAGCTATATGAAGTTGTGTTGAGCTTCAAATTAAATTTTAAGAGCATGCTCTAGTATGGCAGCAATTTGGGAAAATATCTGACAATGAAATTTTATTGCGGACTCATCTAAAAGGTAAACATTTAAACATTTCCATTAAAACTCCATTTTATTTCAATTATCCTGCGTTCACCTGAAATATACATTGGGTTTAAAAATATAGCACCCCAAAAAAAAAATGGAGCTTAATCCCGCCAAACTAAGTGGTGTGTGTGGTGGGGGTGGTGTTTTGCACGAGTATCTTTTTTATGGAATTCCTGTCAGAGGCGGGTGAAATGTGGACTCTAACTGACTTGGTGCTTCAAAATTCGATAGGCATTAAAGTGAGAAACGTCTCAATAATTCAAAACCGAAATTGCTCTACGACTCCGTGCGGCTGGTTAAATTTATGTGACTGAACGTGTGAGAGATTTTACTACTGTGCGTTTGTATTTTACGGAGCACCGGGGGGGGGGGGGCACCTTCTCACTTGGCAAATTGTGTCCTTAATGCTGAGGCCCATTTTCGAACTTGAGAGTGATTTAGAGGTGGCACGAAGCAATTTTATTGCGGTAACAAAGTGAAACTGAGCTGCAATCGATTCGGGGCCACACCAGGCATCACATAAGGGCAAAAGATTCGGGAAATTGCTTAAGGGACTACTACCGGTTATAATTTTGAAAAATTCAATTTTTTTTTTTTTTACATTTTTCAACTCAATATGCCTTCAGAAATCGCGTCTAAAAAATTTTATTTGGATATTCCCAAAAATATAAAAGTTACAGCAGTTTAAGCGTGCCCGCCTATATATAATAATAAGTAAAAAAAAAAACTTTAAACGTGATTTTCTCAAAATGACCTTTTATCAAATGGCGGACACACTAACTCCGAATTGGCCCAACCGATTGGGCTAAAATTTGGAGTGCTTCTTTATTTGAGTATTCTGCACAGGAAAAAACCACAATATTAGTCAAAATTCAATCCAAAAAAATGTAGCAAGTGAAAACAAGTGAAAAAATAAGCGATTTTTTGGAAAAAATTTTCAAACGTCCGCCATTTTGTTTTTTTAATCATATTTTGACATATTCTGGTTTTTTCCTACGTAAGGGACATTCCTTAATAAAATGCCGTTTGGTTTATTTGTTTCAGACTCTTCGTTTCTGAGATGAGTTGTCCGCCATGGGACGAGTGATTTTTTGAGCTATCAACTTCGGCGCCCTCTATAAACAAGGAAAAAAATGATAAAAATAAAAAAAAATTTTTTTGTAATATTTGAAATAATTATTATCACCATGCAAAATTTGAAACTGATATATAATAAAGAAGCTGAGAAAAAAATTATTGAAAATTATGCTGTTTTTTTTGCAATCTAACCGGTAGTAGTGCCTTAAATTTATTATCTTCCCCTGACATAAGCCAATATGGCGATAACCCAGCTTGAAATGAAGCAGTTCGCCCCGTCCCGGAATGTTGCAGACGAGCCACAAACACGGCCTCATTTGATTGTCGCCGATAAATCATTCAAAATTTTAAGGAGTCTCTCTGGAAGCTGAGCCCAGTTTAAGATGGGGGGTAAAACGCTGGAAATGATATTCTCAAGTCGAATTTTATTGACTGTGAAAAATTTTATTGAGCATACTTTGCGAGCAATACATTAATTATAAGTTTTACCGCCAGAAGCTGTGATGACGGTGGATTACGTGCGAGGGTTTAAATCGGCTTATCTGGGCAAAGAAGCTCCAGGCAGGCAGAGGAATTTCGGGGAGCTTATCGAAAGCTGGGTAAAAAATTGGGAAACAATTTCGAATTTTGACCTTTTTGTCCCCCGACCCAGACCTACTTTTTGTTATCTTGACAGAGTTTTTCTGTTACTCTTTCCCACAAACTACATTTATCACCACACCAGTGCCCCAAAACACTTTATAATCTTGGTGCTGTAGGTCAAGGGAATATTATCTCATTAATTAGTGAGGTAGGGAATGGACAATTAATCGCTTCTAAATGCGGTTGTTAGTTTTAAAATTTTCGCCAAAGATGAAGCACGCTTTTGCATCGGTAATCTTAGGAATTATTTTTATTTTAGTCGTCGTCGAAGCAAGTAATATTCGTTCAGTTAAAGAAATTTAAAGTTATTTGTGTATCATATTTATCTTTTATTTTCAGCTACAATCCCGCATTGCTTCTTCCCGGCTACAAATCATGTATTTTTCCCAGGGGACACATATATCCATTACAAAAGGAACGGACTGTGCGAGAGCCATATCACTTGTCAACAGGACTATAACTTAGACATAAGAGAGTGAGTGCTTCTTTGCAAGAGGATTGCGATCACATATTCGAATCGTTATAAAAATTTAACATTCAAACAGATGTGCCGACTTTTCCTGTCCCTTGAAAGACGGAGGTACTCTTGGCTTGTTCCCAGATTGCTGTTGTGATCCAATCAATAACTAAGTTTCGTAGAAAGAGTTGTGTACGTAAATTGTGAATTAAATAAAAAGTTTCCTCTTGCCAGTCCAATAATTTTTGGAAAGTTTATCGTTTTGTGCCAATAAATAAAGTATATAGAAGAATAGATACATAATGTAGCTGTCAAGAATTGAAATGAAATGTCGGAAGCATAATCGCATTTCTTCTTTTACCCCTTTTCCGTCAACAGGTCCTTAATTTCTTGAGATAGAGTGACAAATATAGCTTACGGGGGTTCTCTGTTATCTATGCCAAATATGAGTGATGAGCTCAAGTTTGGAACGAATGTAATGATTTTTTGACACCCTGTGAATCCGATGAGTAATTTAATTCGTTTTATATATGTATGTATGTAGACTTATATTAAAGTAGAACAAAATATGAGACGATTTCCGTAGAGGTAGCCGTCTAATGCGAGTTAAAAGTTGGTGGATAGTTTCATTGCAAATATATTAGTGTAAAATTTTGTTTTTATAATAAGACCAGCTGGGTTACCCGGTTTCACCCGGCGTTGGGTAAATACTTACTAATTAAACACTTCTCAAATGTTCTAGTTTGTTTAATCCTAGAAATTGTTTCAACCCGAAAACCCCTTTATGGATCCGCAATCTTGAATTCCCAAATCTTAATAATATTCATTTTCAGTAAAATCCGTTGAAATCAAGAAATTTGGTCTCATATTGGACCCGTCATCTTGGATTTACAAATTTTGATAATATTCAAAATCAGTAACCTCAAGATTTCTAATTTTCATTAAAATCCCTTGAAATCGAGAAATATGGTCGCCATTTTGGATCCGCCAGCTTGAATTTCTAAATTTGGACAGCGGATTTGAAATCCCCATTTCGCAAAACCGCTATATGGGTAGTTCTACAAACTAAGGAAGAATTCGAGTCTGATTTCGGCCCGACATTTTTTATACATTCTGGTGGCAGAATTCAGTCTAATAACTAGAGTACAGTGTCTTTTAGCTTATCCTAAAGGGAACAGTCAAAAAATTTAATATTTTTTGATTTATGTCCATTTAAACTTAAACTTAGACCACCACCAAAACTAAATAACTGTATATAAACAAATTATGAGAGTAAGTTCAATTTATTTATTAAATTATTTATTTGTAGTTTAATGTTTATGTGTAAAAAAATACTATTATTACACAGAAACAATATTTTTAATATGATCTTCTCAGTATCCTGGATGGTTCTCAGTACCAATTGGACAGGATCCTGAGGCCAGGTTCCTGAGAATTTCTGTCTAAAAATAAAATAAACAAACCAATTTATAACTTTCAACAAAAATTAACCTAAACTAGGCCTATGCGCTAGCATCTTACATAACAATACGCTAAAATTAGTCATATTCATTATTTATTTCGTAAATAGAAATCTTACCAGGATCCTGAGAATTTCACTGATTACGACACCACTTCACTCGCCGAACGCACTAGGTTCACTAAACAACGTGTTAAGTGAGAATAGATAGATGACATTCTTTATCTCTTTCGTAGGTACTATCGACTCAGCGGAATGGTAAAGACGCAAGGCAAATAGTCTAGTAAATATTTGCTAATTCAACAGCGAACAGGATACTGAGATAAAATGGTGGGGACAAAATGTAAACAAGATTTATTCAATATTTTTCAAGGAAATACTATAGTAATTGTTCTACCTAGCCAGCAAAAATAGTAAACCTATTAATTTGGGATTCTTTTAAGACCCTAATGTAGAAGTAAACGTATCACGACGCACTTTGAACTAAAATTTGTACGAGGGACACTGCAGGATCTTGAGAATTCGGCACTTTGAACAGTAATTTTGTTCAGAAAAGAATTGTGAATCTTAATTATTTTTAGTGACCATCTAGAAACAATTGTAATTAATAGTATTCCATCCAAAAAAAATTGTTATTAACAATTTTTCTATCATATTTTGGCTGAGCCGCCAAAAATTCCTTAGTTTGTAGAACTACCCATATACCAATTTTCATGAAAATCGCTTCAAATTTAAAATTTTCAGCCACCATCTTGGATCCGCCATTTTGAAACTCTACAAAGTATCCTATGTCCGTTTCCTGGTTCTAAGCTACCTCCCCACCAATTTTCAGCCAAATCGGTTCAGTCGTTCTTGAGTTATAAATAGTGAAACTAACACGACTTTCTTTTATATACAGTGAAATCTGCACAAGTGAGACTTGAAGGGACCGAGATTTTTTTCTCACTTATAGAGGTTTCTCACTTACCGGGTTTCTCACTTTTCAGTGTGGAGGTACCGGGACCTGAGAAAAAGTCTCAGTTATAGAGGTTTCTCACTTATCCAGGTCCCACTTATCCAGGTTTCACTGTATATAGATTGTTGTTAATTCTTTGGTTTCCTCTCGGTTGTCCTACTAAAATAAAAAATATCATAAGAGTCAAGACATATTATTCAAATAATGAAGCAATCAAAGATTATTTTCTCAGTTTATTATATTATATAAGAAAAGGGATTTCATTAAGCAGATTAAATATGTAGTTTTGTTCTTTGATTAATGGCTACATTCGAATTTTAGTTATTAATTCTATAGTAAAAGTATTAATTTGTCTATCTTACAAAGAACATTTTTCTGCCTTCCAATCTCACTCTCTGTTTTCTTTACGAGGTATCAGCGTTCAAAAATAAATGTTTAGGTCATTCATTTACTAATTGTGAAGCTGCGGATTTTATGTTGGTAAAATAATTAATTTTTTGAAGAATGCTCCTAACGCCAATATATATTTATATATCTTGATTTTAATTTTCCAATATTTGTCTATTTGCTCAGATATTAAATTTGAGCTCATATAGTGTTTTAGGATAGTTTGTTACATGAGAAATCTAAATGAAATGAAATCTTTGTATTTCTAAGTATAATTCCATGAAACGACTTACTCAGAATGGGGACCAAAATTCGCAATGGATGAAGCTAAATAAATAATTAATTTTCATATATAGCCCGAGTAAAAATGAACGACGACTGCACCTTGGCCGCACCGTTTCTATACACTGGGTATTACGACAGCTGCACGCGGTTCGTATTGTTTTTGAAAAGTATGAAATAATTTGTGAAAAATGTTAACAGCCGCCCACTCGGCCGTAAAAGGACCGAACTTGAATACAAACGACAACAGCCGCACCTCGGCTGCACCAATTTATATAGATATATATATTTGTAAATTGGTTCAGCCGATGGTGCGGCCGAGGGTGCCGCAGTGGTAGCTTTTAAGTGACACTAGTTCCATTTTTGATATATTTTACAGTGTGACTGTCGTACGGCCGACCATGCGGTTGTGGTGTGGACCCCGTTCGGCCGTGTTGCGCCATTCAAATTGACTATTATTTAATATATTATATGCTCGACTATGAGATGACGTATATATATATATTTTTGGTTTATAGAGCGAATCTAACTGAAATATACATTAAAAGTTCGAAAAAATGTAAAAAATTACAATAAAACTGCAAACATGCTTATTTTGAAATTCTATTATTACGCCTTGCTATTATTTCTTAAATCAAAAATGTTTAGAAACATATGATAATATGTTAACCTATAAATAAATTACGTTTAATAATCGTATGGATAATTTTTTATTTTTATGAAATTAGTGGGCGAAAATGTATAGAGGTTATCTTCCCTTGCCCTTTGATTAGCCATTTTTGTATCATAAAGTTGATTTTTCTTTAAATTAAGTAAATTTGGCCATTCTCATTATTTGCATTCAAATAATCATTCTTTTACTTAATTTGAGGATATCATTTCCTAAAGTGTTGTAACATTGGACCAAGTGAATAAAAGCTAGTAAATGCTCTTTACTTGATATTTCTAGGAAATACTAGTTATTTATGTGAATAAAAAATTAAGCATTTACTTAAAAATCCAGCAAATGCTTTTACTGGAAGCATTTACTAGTTTCCTTAGTAAATACTGAAATTTTGAGTAAATACTTGAATTTGAGTGAATAAAGAGTAGCTCTTACTTATAACAACAAGCATTTACAAGCAATTTTTTCAGGTTGCATATAAGTATACCTTTTGAAAAAATCGCAAGAGGACTATTGACGTTAAGACTTAAAAAAACGTATATATATCTATTAACCCTTTAAGTGAAACTGATGAAACTCGCCAACAAATGCTCTTGATTTCATTTCTTTCCTTCCTTTGAGTAGTCGAAAATTTCAAAAATTGATACGGTTCGAAATAATCACTTTTTAAGTCGGTTAAACCAATCGAAGAATAACGTAACATGTAAAAAAATCACTACGTAATCGTTATCAACCAATTGAAGGATAAAAATGGTCATGTAAGTATTATTGGTCAATGTGAAGATAAAAATTACTTGATAATCGTTATTTTGTAATTGATATTATTTTTTTAACGTAGTCATTAGGGTCCGCACTTTTTAAACTAACTACTCAATTCTGCGGAGATTATTTTGGCTTATCCGCAATGAAATTATGCAGTAGATTTCTTGGACTAATTTTTTATTGGTCTTAGGTTTATTTTAATCTGACTCAGAAAAACTGATAACAAATTCTTAACATTGCTCTGTAATTTAGAAGAAATGAATAGATTTTAATTACGCACCACGTGAGAGATTTTTAAAAATTGTTACTGATTAATTCAGTCGTTGTTTAGATATTTCTGTAGACAGTAAATACTTTTTTTCCCAGCAATTACTTACAAGTAAAAGGTTATTCACATAATTTCTAGCATTTACTAGTACAAAGTGCTTTTGCTTTATGCAAATGCTTTTAATGAAACCTTTTACTTTCAGTAAATCCTTGATTTTTATTCACTTGGCCCATTATCTCAACTTCATGTCGATTAAATTTATTTTAAGGACGTTGAATTTTCTTTCTAAGGATACATTTTTAAATTCAGATTTTGTAAAGGTTCAAGTAAAGTAAGTAAAAAATTATCTTTAACTTTAAGAAATATTTTAAGATTTAAGAAAATGTCTTTATAAATAGGAAATTTGCTTTCCTTAATAGTACAAGATTTCCTTTTAAATTTAAGATGCTCATTTTCCGGAGTGCAGTAATTAAGAGATTTTTGAGACACAGACAGTGAAGTTAGAAAATACGATGAGTTAATATTTTTTCGGTGATTACCTTAAGACCCTACCAAAGCAAAGAAAATCGCACCAAAATAAGTAAGAAAACTTACAAATTTTTTGTCCGAAGTAAATACTTCGAAACCCATATATCCGTCCAAATCGCTAAGTCAGCTTTGAGATAAATACGCTCAAAAGGACAAGTTTATCCAGCCCTTATAGTTGACTTGGAAGCAATTAGCAACAATTTCCCAGCTGCAGTCAGAGGTTAAAAGCTGTTTGAAAATATGTGCAATTGGTTTAGATGCAGCAGGAAACTTGCAGAAGTCCCGACGTCTGCAACTATATCCATCTGAAGATCCAGATCCAGACACTCTATGGGGAGAAGCGCAGGGCTTAAGTAAGATTTATGACTGCTTTTTGCTTTAGGGGCTACATTTTTGTCTGTGAGCTCGACTGTAACACTGCCGCCCCGGTCCGGAAAACGAAGATTCATGATGGCGGGCGGGCGGACGGCGGGCATGGGTAGGTTTGAGGGCAATTGTAGGAGGCTGATCAGAGCACCTATTAACATATGCACATGCCTTTCAGCTCTTTCATAGCCGACGTACTCCTGAGGGAAGACATCTCCCAGCGGAGTGATTAATCTCCGCGCTGGTTGGCAATAGTATCTACCTGAAAGGACGGAAGGAAGAGGCTTAGAAGAGCGCCGCGACGTCGCTGGAGCCCTAAACTCCACCTGTATGCTAAATATAATACACGGCGGAACATATGTAGCATTGTTATGTAGCGCGTTTAAACGAGAAGCACAGAATTTAGGATCGCCTAGAAACTTTAGAGTATTTTACACCGTCACACGTGATAAAGTTCCTGTCCTAAGGCAATTTTCCGCGTCAGGGTGCCCGTTCCACTCTTCGGCAGCATACCGAATTTCACGTTTATGCTATTTGCCGAATTATTGTGAGGAAGACCCCTTCAGTGGAAAATATGTCGAGTCGAGGATGCTGGTTTTGTTTTGGTACGCAACATACTTGACGTACGGAGGTAATTTCGGGGGGGTAAACCTTCTCAGGTGTGACATATTTGAGCCTCTCAGGTACACATATATAACATATATATATATACATACCTACCATCGTACGGGTAGTATCCGTTTCGAGGGCGGGGGCGGCATGTTTGCCTAATGATAAACAGAGGGCCCAAAATCTGATTATTTCAAGTGCAAAACTTATTACCCCCGTGTATGAGGCTTAATCTTGCGATGATAACGTCTTTGACGGCAAACAAATGGGCGGGACGAAATGTGATTATCGCTGCTCGTATTTTCGTTTATTAATTATGAGGGCGCCGGATTGCGTAAGCAAGATGTCAGGCCCGTGCTGCGGGTCATGGCATTTAACGTAGAAAGGGGAGCGCGCTCACAAGCCCTTCTGCCGTAAAATTTTCATGAATTCAAGAAATTTTTAAAGATTTTATATCGGATGACATTTCTGATGGAAGGCAGCTTGTTTTGCACTTTTAAGCAGATTTTCCGCCAATACGATGATAAATTTATTGTAAAACGAACATACAATTTGACGAGTAAGTATACCCCTTTTGAGTCTTTCTGAAACATACAACACTGTTTTAATATTACATACCAGCAAAAAAATTGAACAGGTCCTTATTCTGGTTGTCACTTCATTTCGGTGACAAACCTCACTGTCGTTGTCACACCTCACCTCGCATTCTCAATTCTCTCGTTGTCGGGTGACGTGAGGTGCGTATAAAGCGAATCCTGTAAATTTTAGTGAGAAAATACTGTCATCAGTGACGCAAATAGAGTATTAGAGTATCTCTTCTCACAGTGACAGTTTCAGTTAAAGATTTGACGTTTGTTCGCGTTTGGATCTCGGCAATTTGATGCGTTTATTGGAAATTTTGAAAATTTTTGCTATAGGTCACAGTTTAACAAATTTAATTCAATACAAAATTTCTAATCCTGATCAAAAATGGCGTACAAGAAATACTTAACTCAATCAAATTTAAATAAAAGTTGATACATCAGTATTTTGGGGTCACTTATGTCGATTATGATATCAAAATGGAGTAGTTAAACATTTCGAAACCAATATATAGTGTATATATATACTCTGAGCAACAGCAGCGATGTTTTGGGTTGAGCGCACGAGACGAGTACGTACACGGGTTGTTTTATCCAACAACGATCCAGTTTCACGAACTCGCTTCACAAATTGATCCACAAACTGCGTTTTTGGCACATCCTTTTTGTCAATTTTTTTTCCGTAAATTTCTTACAGTCTGAGTAGAAGACTCACCACTTTGGAAATAAGTTTTTAATATTTCCTTTGTTCAAGCGAAAAGCGACCCATTTCATAAATGTCAAACATAAAACTAACTTTGTGTCACATCGGAAATGTCATCAAACCTTCCAACCTCAAAATAACCTATAGTTCCAATTCCAAACGTTAGATGGCCCACTCTGTATTATTAAAATCTTTCTATTATTTGAAATCACATTTGTTATACTTGACCAGTAACATTAAGTGTAAGATAGACAGATTGGACTTACATTTTGCGAATTGATGACCTTCCCTCCCACTTGAGTTTTCCAGCACTCTTTTATCCTAATGGTTAATTATGTTCTTATTGCAAGTTTCATACTTTTTCATACTTTGATTAAGGTTTGTCTTTCTTTAGAACAATTATTACGCCGGGCAACGCCGCGTAGGTACACGTCAGCTATTTTAAAACAAAGTGAATACGCAAAAAGGTTCGCATTTCACTGTAAATTTGCTTTATAACTTCATTATTCAATTCTGCTTTAAAAAGACCAGAAACTCCCATGGAAACAGAGTTATCTCAATAAAACTGTTTGTAAAAAGGAAATTTTAAACGAGAAAGCATGCACGATAAAAACATTTTTTCCTAGTTTTTGTGTGTTCTTTTTTATCAAGCTAATAATATTCCAGCTTGGTCCGGCATTATGCACTTAAAGTCGCATTTATTGCAAAAAAGCACAGGAAATACAGTCGCAACATGACTAATTCCTTTTTTTTGCTCCTTTGCAATGAATAACGAAAATTTTGCAATAAAACTTTTTCGCCAAAAATGAATTTCACTCAAAACAGGAGCGAGGTGGTCAAATTAAATAATTTGCATTTCGCGAGCTGCACCTAAGAAGCTCTAGAAAACCTGCACTTCGTCCTTAATAAATTATTCATATGGAGGGGTTTTGCACTTCACCACCGGTTTAATCGACGGCAGCGGGGCAGAGAGGGGTCTATCGAATATGGGCAAGTTCAGAAAGTGCTTCTGCTCGATTTGGAGTGGCTGGCCCCAGATTAAGTATGAAAAGCTAATCCTGAAGGATAGAGACCGCAGTCTGGGCGAGGTAGAGGTCAAGCCAGAGGACACCTCTAAAAATCATTGATATAGTCTGTTATGCTGTCCTAATCCCCATATGTAAACATGCTTGAATGTACGTGCCTAAAATCCCTTAGAACTCGGTTCTGATTCACTTCCTCGTCGTACAAATGTCCTATGCACTTTCCCTACAGGGAATCCGTTTTATTCCCTTTTTTTAAGCCCTCCTTCCCGATTTCCCCTTTTTCATCATGTTTTTGTGCGACTTCAACCGAAATCCCGCTCCCCGAAGCCAGAACGGATGCGAAGGTCATCGGGGAGCAGGGGCCAAACACAAAGGGCTGAATGGAGTTGTTGCCCCGGAATTTATGCGCATAGCTCCTCTGCTCCGGACAAAATTTGCAAAACCCTTTCGGGATAGAACCCGGGACGGGACCTGGGAAAAGGCCAGAAAAGACCAGAAAAGAGCAGAAAAGTTTGTCTGCTAACGAAATTCAATTTGTCTAGAGTTGGAGAGGAGCTTCTCTGGTCTCGTCTGTCTGGGAATCAAACGATTGCAGTGATTTTGCGGTAGCGGCAGCTATTTTATGGCACTTTTGACCCATCCCGCATCTACGTGGGCCTTATGCTATAAGGGTAGACTCATCAACGCTATAGAACTCCTATGACAAGGAGGCAAACATTTTGGTATTGTCTGAAGGGCTAAGTGCTTCTGTGACTTGGGCAATTCAATTCCATTTGCACTGGATGAGTTGAATTGCATTGGAGCTGGGCTGGGGGCCCGCTGCGCTGTCATATGTTTTGGTGGCAAGTTCCCTAATTGTCTTATGAAGGTGGCATCTTAATCCAATGTTCGAGAAATGGGCGGAAAATTAATTCATTTCAGCATCCACAAAGGTACGACGTAGCATAGCACCCAGGTCTATAGTTCCACCCTGCGTAATGCTGATCCGACCCCGTAGAGGTGTCTTTTAATAGCATTAGCTTTGATGAAGAGTTGCTTCATTCTACGTCGACGCTTATTCATTGTAGTTGCAAAGTTTTCGAGCAAGGGATAAGATGCAATTACAAAGGATCTCACGCATGGTTACGGCAATTGTTAGAAAAGAGACATTCCATGAGGACCAAAGTAAAATTAAAAACATTCTATTGGAAGAATTTAGATCTAAATTATTTCGTTCACCAAACGATATTTTATATGTATACTTAATATATACAGGGTGTCCCAAAAATACCAGGTCAGAGTGACATGGAAGATAGGTTAGCCTTAGATCTGTCAGATAAAATAAACATAACCTGTAAAAGTTTCTTAGTTTTCGAGATATTGTCACTTTTTTAATTTTTTTTAAAATCTCTACTTTTAGTTAGAATTTCAACCACCATTGCTAAAAATAACTTCAAGTTGTTTAGTTTTTTATTTTTCAGGTATCTTAAATAGTTGTTTCAGGCGTTCAAGGTAAAATTTTGCCGAAGTTTAGTGTACCTTCCAAGAAAAATAACTTATTTGTGTTACCTTTTAGCTCTGCCAAAATTGTAACTTTAACTTTGACAGTCAGTCGTGGAAAAAAGTGTACTAAAAGAAACTGGCAAATTATCTTAAAATCTACTCAATTTAATGCAGATTCAGAAATCGTATGATACTTGGGAAATTATTTTACAAAAACTTAGAAATTGCTATTTTTATCATTAAGGGTTGTGCTAAAGCCGGAATCTATTCTGAAAACTTGTTATTATGCACAATGATACTAATACAACACCATTCAAGTTATTTTGTTCACCAGCATGTGCTAATTACCAAGGCCAGTCTTACTCCAATGTTGAACCAACTTCAACAAATTAAGATTTTTATGATATCAATGAGGAGACAACTGATGTATCTTTTTCACATATCCAGCTAGAAGAACAAGAAGAAGAAGAAAGCGAAGAAGATATAACTATTGAAGTGGTATTTGAAGATTATAACATTTTCCTGAAACCAACAATAATTCGTGCGATTTAAATCATTTTCAATAGTACAATTTTTCAGTTAATACAATATTTTTTAAAAAACTTAGTCACAATAGATAGAAAATACGCCGAGTACACTACCTCACAGGTGGTGCAGAAATGTGTGCATATTACGTAAAATACGACTTCTTCAACTTTTAGAATTGCAATATCTCGGGAATGGTGATTCTTTAAAAAAAAAGTATAAGAACAGTTTTTGTAGATAATTTCATGATCTACAACTTTTGTCCGATTTATTTTTATGATAAAACTTACCGTTTACCAGAAAAATTGGAAAAACCATTTTTTTTTATTTTTGACCTTGAATAACTTTTTTTCAGATGTGGGATCGATGGGGACTTTTAGTATTTTATTTGTAATAATGTTCCCAAAGTCTGTGCCAATTTACAGCTCTATGCGAATTATTGTAAATTGAAATGTCTATTTTGACCGGACTATAGTTAAAAACAAATTTATTAAATTACAAATAATTCATTCGCAGTTATCAAATATATTATATTCTATGTCGTGAGAAAATAGTAATAATTGAGTCTAAAATTTGTTTGTCGAAGTTTATATCTGAAACGATATACACATTGCCATTTCCTAACATGTTTGGAAAAGTACTCACTCTATTTACATCGGTTCAAACCTTAAATGTAATGCTGTCCCAGAAATGAACGCAGTGTTCTTAAAATCACAGGAAACGATGAAACTAACTCTATTCCATTTTCAACCCTTAAATCATTGGGATCTCAGACAACCTTAGAAATGGATTTAACACTTCTTAAAATATAAGAGTGGGCAGTTATTTTGTTCAGCATGATTTACGAGTTGTAAGAACCTAGACTTAAGGAAATGGGAAATACTGTTTTCCCTGCTAAATAAATAAATGAAATAAATAAAATTGCTACTCAGACGGCTTACTTATCTGTGAAAGAAATTGTAAGTCCTATTTGAGAAAAACACTTTAACCGCCCAAGCCACCTAATTTGGCTTGCGTCAATTTCGTTAAACATCATTCTCATTTATTATACAGCATCGTCAGCGGTTGTGTCTCATAAAAGCCAATGAAGTGCTTTTCCGTGCAATTCCCTGAGCTATTTTTGAAAACACAAACTGTTTTTCTGTTTACATTTCCCCAAACCTCGCCTGGTTTCATGGGATGTTCGAAAAAACACAGCATCCCGGCCTCCGCTGTCACCGCTTATATCCGTCCCAAGCAGATTCACTCCAACTCCACTCAACTCCAACTCCAACTCCATCCAACTTCACTTCGCCAAATTAATCCGATGCTGTCTCGAAACGGCACTCGGCTTTGTTTCGGCCGGAAATCTCATTACCATTTTAATGTCGCATATAAAAACTGAATTTGCACTGTCACTCAAGCCGCTCTCAGGGGGCCGGGGTGTACCTGGACTAATTCCATAATTTGGCTTTATCGTAGGCTCCTTTGTCCCTCATTTCAGCACCATCCGCCGCGCCTCAGTCAGGGGCGTAGTGCCCGAAAGGACCCAAAGGGGCTCTTGAAAAGCCGGAAACACGACGGAACGATGAGGTGAAAAAAGGTTTAGCACCTTTCCCTTCAGGAAATTTCAATTTCAATTTAAAAAGCTTTTGATGAAAATTTTGGAACTGTAAATGAAAATTCGCCTCGACTTTATAAATTATTCAGGGCTAATAAGAAATGCCGTCAACACCGAAATTTATTGGAGAGATCTCGTTGGCGCCAACGGGCTCGGCCGCTCTCAGATTCCGGGATATAGAATCAAAATTTTCTGGAATGCGAGAGCGGCTACGGGGGGGAATATAGAAGGGCCTTCATTTCTGGAAATGGCTAGAAAAGTCAACGAGGTGCTGGTAATCGGCCATTAAAAAACGACGGAACATAAAAGGGTTCTTTAATTGAGGGCTTCCGCTCCTAATTAAACAATTTCGTCGTTTGCAATATGCTCGAAGGGCCATTGTCCGAGATTTTCCGGACGATAGCTAGGCCGAAGCTGAGGTGGAATAGACCTCCCCACTCAGGTTAATTAGAGCTCAATGAGGGGGAGAAGGGCGAACCGATGTGGTCCAAAGGAATGTTTGCCAAACTAAACTAACCCCTAAACACCTTAACCACGCACAGTCCACAAAAACGTCTGTGGACTGAACAAAAAGTAGCGATTGTGGCGGTCTATGTACTTTAGCAAGAACTTTTGGGGACCCGACTAATTGCGGCCGCATTGATAGAGCCTCCTGTAATGAATAAGTTGCAACCTTTTCCAGGAAAGTTTGCTCACAGTGCGCCAATACAGGAAAAACTTCACATGTGTTCTCCACTCACCTGAATGAAGTACTTCGTCCAGCAGCGCCGCCACCGGGGAGCAGGCAAAACTTTCCTGCAGAACTTAAATCTATGCGATACAAAATTCATGGATACGTTTCTGCATGCAGTTCCTGTCCAAGAGAACTTCCCTTGTACCTTTTATGCTTGGCGGGCTGCTGCAAAAGCGGTTGGCAAACATTTCGAGATTCCGAGAGAATGGGGCCTCGGTGCCCCCAACCGCAACTCCATCGAGGTGCCCCACTAAGTCACTTCCCAAGGTTCCATTGATCGGACTGACTGACGGCTAAAATTTGCATGAAGCCATTCAGAAGGAGATGAAATTCAATCGAAAAAGTTTGAGACCTGTTCAACATCAACATTGGGTTCGTTCGGTGGGGGAGAAAATTTTAATAAATTTCAGTGAAACGAAACCGTCTTGGGGAGCTTTTAAGATTTGACTTACTCTTACCAGCAAGACGATGTGGGAGAAGTTTCCGAATTTGTTTGCAGTTTCAGACCGCTTCAGCATAATGAGCCTTCAGGGCATGATACGAGTACACGATTTTTGGGTAATTTTTGGCACATTAATCTGCCACCGTTGAAGCTGAAAAGATTTTTCTTTTGAATATACCTTGCCAGAGGTAAAAGTTTTTCTATACCCTCCTCAACATTCATGCGGAATTTATGATAATCAGTTATTCTCCCGAATATATTAAATTGAATTTCATTTCTTTTGGATCGGAATGTCAACTTTTATTACATTGCACAGCGAGTAGAAGCGAAATGTAAAGGGTCATCCAAATGTGACGCCTAGATGTCAGCACTACATAATTTTTACACGTGACATATTTTCAAATGACATAAGCCATTTTGTTTTATTAGAAGGTAGTACAATTTTAACCATGGACAGGTACACATTGCAACAACGCGTTTACATCATTCAAACTTTTTATGAAAATGGGCGTTCTTTGAAAAATACCCATCGCAAAATTCGTGATTTTTTTGGTGAAAATAATCGGCCAAATCAATCTTCAATTCAAAGATTAGTGAAAAAATTCGCAGAAACTGGTTGTGTTACTGATAAACCAAAAAGTGGAAGACCAAAGTCTGTACGCACAAATGAAAATATTGCTGCTGTTAGTGAAAGTGTTGAAAATGAACCGACAACATCAATTTCGCGTCGTTCGCAAGAATTGGGCATATCTTATGGCTCCTTATGGAGGATTTTGCATAAAGATTTGCATTTACACGCTTATAAAATTCAATTAACCCAGGAATTGAAAGAAAGAGACCATTTACAACGTCGTAATTTCGCTAGTTGGATTATTGAACAACGAACGACAGATCCATTGTTTTCAAGCAAAATTTTGTTTAGTGATGAAGCTCATTTCACAATGGATGGATTCGTCAATAAGCAAAATTGTCGTATCTGGGGTGATGAAAATCCTCGTGTTATTCATGAAAAATCTCTACACCCACAAAAAGTTACTGTTTGGTGTGCATTTTGGGCAAATGGAATCATTGGGCCATTTTTTTTCGAAGATGATGCTGGAAATGCTGTTACTGTGAATGCTGAGCGATACCAATCAATGTTGAGAGGCTTTTTATGGACACAGTTGAGTCATATTGATGTGTCTGACGTCTACTTCCAGCAAGACGGTGCTACATGTCACACAACTCGAGAAAACATTACGTTTTTGCGATCAAAATTTCCTCAACGTGTAATTTCACGAAATGCAGATTTCAATTGGCCTCCAAGGTCATGTGATCTAACACCATTAGATTTTTTTTTGTGGGTTTTTTTGAAAAGTCGAGTGTATGCTAACAAACCACAAACAATTAATGATCTAAAGAACAACATTCAAGTTGCAATTCGTGAAATAACACCAGCAACATGTCGGAAAGTCATGGAAAATTTCGATATTCGGATTGATGCCTGCAGACGCAGTCGTGGTGGACATTTGAATGATATTCTATTCCACTTATAATTGTAATGGATCATACTTTTAATAAAAAAAAACAGCTTGAAAAAATTGCAAATAGTTTGTGTTTTATTTAAAAGAAACATGTAGGCGCGTTTTTTGGATGACCCTTTATATAACAAAAACTTCTTTTACACCACAATACAAATTTAAAAATATATATATATATATAAATTCTCTGTTTGTGTATATATTATTTTTTTTAGTCTGTCAATTCACGATGATTTTCCACAGCAATAGCTTTAAAGCGCTATTTCTCCTAATATTAATAATAAAAGGTACCTGAGGCCCAAAATGTATATGTACTATATAGGGGTAATCTTTTTTTCTTGCCCATTTGTGTCCCCAATTACTCTTTCTTGGCATCAATGTTTAAGGGGGTTGTGAGGCTCATTTAAGGTCCCCACACACCGGCGCGAAATATTCGCAATGATAGCGGCGACGAAAATTTCGCGCTTATCGCGGTAGCGAAATTCGCGTGCATCCGCACACCAAAGCGTCTCTCGCACTACTGGAATTCGCGAACTTGATCTGTACAGTCGATATTTGTGGAGTTTGTTTTTTCAAAATGTGTTCATCATCAGATGAAAAAGAAGCCCTTTTGTTTATAATGTTGGAAGAAGAGGAAAATCAAGGTTAGTACTTTGCCACATGAAAACTATATTTTTAACAAATTATCAATAGATATGTTTTATAAAACTCTTTTCAGAAAAACAAAGAATTGGATCCATCCTATAAATCAAGAAAGACGTCAATATGGAGAATTTCATAGCTTAATGCCACAACTTCGAAAGGATAATAAGCGTTTTTATATTTATTTTAGGATGACTACTGTATGTTTTCATGAAATATTAAACCTTATTAAAGGTGAAATTCGGAAGTTTGACTTTTGGGAATATTTGTAGCCTCCAGAGCCTGGATTAAACGCTTTTACTAATTATAATAACGACCCAAGACGCGCATCAAGATTAGCATTTGATACAAAAGAAAAGTTTGTCAATTATTTTAATTCGTAAATGCGAGCCAAAATGTTAAATTTAACTTGAAATTGGGCCTTGGATGGGCCGATATTACTTTTTAAGGAATTTAAAATTTATACTTACTGGTTTCATTCAATTCCTTCCCAATTTCATCCCATATTTTGTCTTTCTTCCGAATATTTTTATAATCCTCGTGTGATAAATCGTATAATATACGATGTTTTTTAACAATTTCTAGTAATTTTTCAGTCTTTGCCATCTTTTACACACCGGTTTTAATAAATACACTTGAACGAAATACGCACCGATGGCGATAAAAACGCTGACTGCAGCGAAACTGATTCGCGGCGAATTATTCGCTGCAAAATCGCTAGCAAAGCGGATTCGCGACGTGCCGGTGGGAATAATCACATTAGACGCTATGTAAACAAACTACTGCGAATATTTCGCTGCGAAATTTCCGCAGCTCGAACGAATATTTCGCGCCGGTGTGTGGGGACCTTTATGCGGACAAAATTAATAACAATTCCTTCTCGACAAACATTTAGTAAAATATTTCATTGTAACGTTTTTGGGGGTGCTAAATCCGTTTCTGGGGTTAATTTTTACATCGGGGTTGAAGGTATAGTTTTCCCTTAATTGTCACAAATGGCTCTAATGTTTAATAAAAATATTGACAGTATTATTTTTTACGTTTTGGAGACCACGGAATTAAGTGTTGATGTTATTTGTTACCTAAGGGTTGTAGGGTTGGAGACGAGAAGAGCTCATTTCTGGATTTACTAGCCTAGAGCTCATTTCTGGATTTACTTTTTACCTAGGGGTTGATGGGGGAGGGGGGAATGTTTAGATGTGGTAGTTTTTTCCTAAATCACAGCTATTTAGAATATACGTTTTCGAGAACGTAGAACATATTTCTTGTAATCTTAGGGTTTCAATGAGCAAAATAACATCATATAGTTTAGACATTAAAACTACCCGTTCGACTATTATGTAAAAAGTACCCCTGAAATGAATTTAATGTTTTCAAAAATGTACGAAACGATATGCATCTTGCTAAAGGGAAACCTACCTCGTCTATTTTCACTCCCTCAACCCCTAGGTAAAATGTACCCTAGAAATGGGGTTGTATAAATAATAAATTGGTAAAAACTGTAAGGTAAATGAGTGAAAAAATCTAAATAAACTTCCATTATCAGTAAAATAATTTGAATTATACAATCGTGCAATATACATCATATACATATAACCAAAACATGTATATATTTATGCCATTATATAAAATGTAAAGTTCCTTTAACTTGTTTTGATAAAAGTTTGAAGGTGATAACAAAGTCACAATTGATTATTTTGACATTCTTGTCCTGCAGCTCGTAAAAGCTTTAACAAATTTTGCATAAATATCTGGATTTTTGATATAAAAGAGGCAGTGGCTCACAACAGAAATATTATTTTCCAAGTTTTACCACTTAATACTCGTTCAAAGGCAGTCATAATGAAGTATCTTCTCGCGTGTGCTGTTCTCGCAGTTTTTCTGTGCTCTAGTGTGATAGAAGGAAGTAAGATTTCATTTTTATTATTTTAAACTTTGTCTTTTCCTTCCCTAAATACTTGCAGCAATATCATTTTTAAAGTTTTACCACTTATTATTCGTTCAAAGGCAGTCATTATGAAGTATCTTCTCGCGTGTGCTGTTCTCGCAGTTTTTCTGTGCTCTAGTGTGATAGAAGGAAGTAAGATTTCATTTTTATTTGTTTAAACTTTACATTTTTCCTTCCCTAAATACTTGCTATTGGTTTTTACACGTTCCCAGATGGCGAAAATTTTGCCACCCAGTGTAACGATTAATTTTGAAATATATCCAACTTAGAACAAGATTTCAGACCCCGACCACATAAAACTTTGTTCAATCTGTCGTGATAAGAAAGTAAGGCCAAATATAAACGTATACAATAATTTACTGATAAAAAAACTAAATATTGAGTTTAATAAGAATTGTGTTTAAATTAAAGTATTAGATACTAGCTGAGTTATACAAAGAAAGGAAATCAAAGTATTACTTTTAAAAGTAAGTATAAAAATCTGCTAAAAAATTCAAGTGAAAAGAAAGTCTTGTCTTGATTTGTTGTTTCAAACCCAGACCAAAAATTTAAAACTAATAGAAGACATCCCAAACGATGAAAGAACTATTTAAATTGTTTATGTATTTTCTGGTATTTCTGAAAAAACCTAATCAGCGCAACAATTTCTAGAAATATATAAAGCCTAGGGCTTTCTTTAGGGTTCCTGTTCTTTCCTTTTATAAGTAAGAAACCCTAAAAAGCTAAATACAGGATGTCCAATAGGAAATTGCGAAAACTAATGGGTCACAATTTTTTAACAAATAGAGAGTTCCTTAAAATGTACATACTTTTTAATAAAGGACAGTAGTCATTTTTATTTCATGTACATTTTATTATAAAAAAATTAAATCTATTTAATACAAAACAATTAATTTAAAAATATAGTGAAAAACGTTAGTTACTAATGATATATATTTTCGATATTTTAACCATCTAATTTGCCACAATTATTCATATGCTTTCTAAAACTATTAAAAACATGTTCTAACGTTTCATTTGAAATGCCATTGAAGATCTTCCCAATGTCTTTAATAAAATCCTCAACTGTTTTTTGGTTATTGTCATAGCAGAGATCTTTAATGTAATAAAAAGAAATCACATTAAGTGAGATCTGACGAGTAAGGTGGCTATTCTATTCCTTTTCCCCTAGTAAAGCGTGGGTACCCTAGGCCAATAACTCGATCGCCATAAAATTTATTGATGATACTTCTTGTGTGCGACGAGGTGCTGCCCCGTCTTGAATAAAAAAAAAAAAAGATTTAACGCGGCTCCTTTTTTTCGCATGAGGAAGGATTTGGTCTCTAACATCCCTTTGTTCTTCTCTCCGGCGACAGAAGATTCAAAGAAATGCAGGTAGATACCTTTTATGTAGATGGTTCACATTTCAAAAATATATATTATTTATAATTCACGTTTTTCACTATATTTTTAAATTAATGGTTTGTATTAAATAGATTTAATTTTTTTTATAATAAAATGGACATGAAATAAAAATGACGACTTTCCTTTATTAAAAAGTATTTACATTTTACCGATCTTTCCATTTGTTAAAAAATTGGTGACCCATTAGTTTTCGCAATTTCCTATTGGACTCCCTGTATATTGAAGTATAGACTTCTTATCATGTAAAAGCAGAGATTGCTGTTATGCTTGGCTTAAAACATAAAATAACCAAAACATCTCATCAAACAATATTCAATTATTACTATATATTTTATTCTAAATATCCAAACTTTCGATTACGTAAACGACTGAAAAACGATTCTCGCGGTTTCTAATTAACTGCTTCAACAGCACGTTCTGCTGATTAAAACGTGACTAAATTCAGCTAAATAATATCGGTAGTTTAATGATATTGAACTCTCTCAAGAATTTACATAAAAATCTAGTTCTGTGACATAAAAGCGACATCATACATATACCTATCTAAAAATATTGTTTTTAAAGTTTTAATCTTGATAGTTCGCTCAGACGCGGTTACTATGTAGCATCTTCTCTCAGTAGCTGTTCTTGCAATCTTGCTCTGTTTTAATATAATTGAAGCCAGAACATTCTGGCTATGGTTTATTCTTTCCATTTTAAGTCTCGTACCTTCAATAATGTTGACAAATCTCTTTTAAATTTTCTATAGCATCGGAACCAATATGTCTCTATAAAGAGCTGAATATGCCAGTACGTCGTTGGAGGGATTTTATACATTTTAACGAAGGAAGTCCAGGGTGTATTCGTAAAGTCTCATGCAATGCTGAATACGAGACTGTTAAGGAGGAGTAAGTTTAATTTTGAGACATACATTTCCCAGATTTTAAAGAAAACAAGCTAAATTATAAACAATTATAAACAATTAATTTCTACTTTTAGATGCGACCGACGTCTTTGCCCAGCCGATAAAGCTCTTGATGAGAAAGTCTTTCCTGACTGCTGCTGTTTCTAAAGTTTGTGTGAAATAAATATAATATCAGTATAAAAATTTGGTTTTACGTACTTAAAAAATTTCCAGTTCCTTAGAAAGTAATAACATCCTCCTATGTAGCAATTTTCATCAACTTGTCGTAACGTTAGCAATAGATACGAGAATCTTTCGACAAATCTTTTTCAATTATAGCAAAGTTCTCGAAATATTGTTACAGTTGCTAGTGTTACGTTGATGTAATTGTTAGCTTGATGTCGACTTCCGAAATGTTAGAATGTTTTCCAAATCAGATGGATGACATTTGTATTCTGCTCTTTAACTTTTGGGCCAAATTAAATTTCCTTGATCGACAACTTAAAATAGCTACAGTCTGTAGCTATTTTAAGTTGTCGATAGCCTACAGACGACCCAATCTACGGGGCCCGAATTGAGGGACCCTAAAAGAGCGTACCTCTAGCGCTTACATTTTCTTACCGATTTATCTGCAATTTTAACTGTAGCTTAATTGTTATTTTTTTTTTTTTAAGTGCTTTAAGATTTATATTAACATGCTCACTAAACCGAATTAAAGTATATTAAACAATTTCCATAAAAACGATCTTCAAATATGACCCTTAATTTCGTGCACACAAGAAAGTATTACTCCTTACGTGTACACTCCACAATATAGTAAAATTAGTGAAAATCTCATGAAAAGCTGTCCAGTGGGACTCATGTTTTAAGTACACATACATATGGGACGTTTCACGCAGAACGGATCACCTGCATACCCAAAATTGGTGTTAATGAACCTTAACGTTCAAGATATCAAAATGATCGCCTGGACAAGAGCTTTCGAAAAATTGCCGGCGAAATTCGAAATTCAATATGGCGCCTCCAATATGGCGGCCGGAAGCTAGAAAAAATTTGAGTATACGGAAAAAAAAGCTTGTAGAAAAAAATATACGCGACCGATCCGGTCGGATTTTGACTCAAATTGTAGCTAAAGAACACCCTATAAAAGCTCGTGTGCTTGAATGAAAAACTCTAACATTGCGGTTCCAATATGGCGGTCGAAAATTCAATATGGTGGACGAATTCTTAGAAATCAACTAATTTGCACCAAATTTGGTATAAGGGGGTATTTGGGGAAATTTGGCTCATTTTTCACAATTTTAGCCGCCTTCTTGGATTCGCCATTTTGAATTTTGTAAATCCCACCCCGCATTCGTAATCAGCGACCCCAAAAACCCTCATATACCGAATTTGGTGCAAATAAGTTGATTTCTAAAAATTCGTCCACCATATTGAATTTTCGACCGCCATGGAACCGCTTTGTTAGATTTTTTCATTCAACCACACTAGCTTTTATAGGGTGTCCTTTAGATACAATTTGAGCCAAAAAACAATCAGATCGGTTGCGTATATTTTTTTTTACAAAGTTTTTTTGTCGCATACTAAAATTTTGTTCAGCTTCCGGCCACCATATTGGGGTCGCCATATTGAATTTTGAATTTCGCCGGCAATTGTTCGAAAGCTCTTGTCCAGACGAACATTTTGATATCTTGAACGTTAAGGTTCATTAACACCAAATTTGGGTATGCAGGTGATCCGTTCTGCGTGAAACGTCCCATATACATATGTGGGTTGAGTTTTAATTTTCTTAGTATTGAAAAAATAAATCTTGGTTTTTGGACTTAGAATTAGAGAAAAGAAGAGTCGATGCAGAGAACAAGTTGGCTGATGCAACGCTAATTATTGCGGAGGCCGCGCGGACCAGATTAAAGCTGCTCGCACTCAGCCAGAAGACTGGCACTCAATATTCAATATGTTTATTTGGCGATAGCACATCAAGATACAAATGATCTTATAATAGTACATAGAACTAGAACAAGGTTATATTTATGGAATTCTTGTTTAAAATTAAATTTAAAAGAATCTAACTGATTAAGGAAGAGGAGAGCGAAAGAAGAAAGGGAAAAGTTAATTTGAAATAGAGAAGAGAGAGAAGTAGACAAAAGAATATACTAAAATATTGGTAAGGATTATTTTTCTTAGCTAGGTCGCACGCCTCAATGAACCTGCCAAAGTGTCCACAAGAGTCCGTCCGCCGAATAGGATTAGGTAGAATATTTGAGAAATGAATAAAAAGTATTTCTTAAATAACATACCACCTTGATCAAAAAGTTTCAGGAAGACCACCATCCGAATTGATTTTTTTCCGCCAATTGCATTGGCTTCATATTTGTAAAAGTGACACCGTCTTGAATACGTCTGCCTCTGTGCGTGTTTCGATTTTTATGAGTTTAAAAATGGGATCGGCTCTGCATCAACGAATTTGTATTAAATTTTGCATTAAAAACAGATTCAAAGGTGGGAAGACCTTGGAAATGTTGGAGAAGTGCTTCGGCAACGATACTCTATCGAAAACAAACGTTTATGTGTGGCATGAACGCTTCAAAGGTGGTCGTGTGTCCGTCGGGGATGACGAACGCAGTGACAGGACTTTGACATCAAAAACCGACGAAAATATCGATAAAGTCAAAGAAATGCTCGCAGCAAACTACAAATTGACCATTAGAGAGCTGGCAGAGGACTTAAACATGGAAAAATAGATAACAGCGGGGTTGTTCATCTTGAATTCTTGCCACGTAGTGAGACAATTAGCAACAAGTATTATTTGGGAGTTATGAGACGTTTGCATGAAGGTGTTCGCCAAAAAACTCCGAATTTGTGGGAAAACAACTCGTGGATTTTGCATCACGACAACGCACCGTCGCATAATGCCATCGTCAACCGCAATTTCTTGACCAAGGACCAAACGAATACAGTCCAGCAGGTACCAAATTCGTCTGATTTGGCGCCCTGCGACTTCTTTCTGTTCGGTCGATTAAAAAAAACACGTTTTAGCAGGAAAGAGGAAATATGTAATAGAAAAACCGAAGACGACTCTGATGGTCATACCGAAAAAGGAGTATCAAAAATGTTTCGAAGATTGAATCAAGCGCTGGCATAAATGTGTTGCAGTTGATTGAGAGTAATTTGAAGGGGGCAATGTCTATTTGGATGAATAAACTTATAATTTTAATTTTCTTAATAAATCCTTGAAACATTTTGATAAAAAAAAAAAAAAGTTACTTGACCGTGACTTGAATAGCTGACCCGACGCTCAGTAAGCAAGAGCGTTACCGCTACGCCACGAACCCATTGCTGCAAGCGGTACAAACCCTCCTTATACTTAAGTTACGCATGCAACTTTAAATTGATATTTCTCGAGAATAAAAAAGAGTTGCATTTTGCCATTTTGCAAAACTATTAAGGGGACCCTCCCCTACAATATATATAAAATTGATGGGAATCTGTGATTTCCATGTCTGATACTCCCCTTGTAAGATCGTTCGATTAAGATTGTTTCGTAGAAGTTGCAAAATTTACACATAATAATATAAAAACTATAATTACAAAAATAATGGTATGAATATAAATCATTTCCTTAATTAGGGCCTTAAATATTTGTTTCCATTCTGAGAGAATAAGCTGAATATCATGACCTTATTGGTCAAGTTATGACTGTGAAATAACTTCCAAAAAACTTTTCCTTTACTTCTAAGCCACCTTAGTCCGGATTTGCCTTAAATATTGAAGTATGGTGAGTTGTGACTTTCATCTCGGACCTTGCAAGGGAATGGCGCGCCAGCACATTTCAAGCGAGAATATTCATGAGTCATGAGCCGTGAATTGCTCGACGTGACGTTAAATACTCCAACCATTCCCGTCAATTAGGCTCATGACAAAGCGCAATAAGCGGATACAAAATGTTCCCCATAAATTGGGCGGAGGCGAATTATGTTTAAAGCCGTCAAGCCAGCAAGGTAATAAACTTGTATTTACTGTAGCTTACCACCCTACCTCTCTACGGAGGATCTTTTCCACTTGAAATAACGAAAAGCTCTTGGGCTTAGTGAAGTACCCTTGAGTTGTTCTATGCCGTCTTCCGTAGAAGGATGACGGGCAACTCTCTCCACCCCTCCCCCCTCAAAGAGGAGCAGGGAAATGTTTTTTTAACGCCAAAATTACTCCCAACGGCTCACACCCTAGAAAAATCTTTTTCTTGTTACTCGACAAGAGCCGACAAAAAATAAAGAGAGAAAACTTAAAAGCCTTCAATGCTCCCGAAGGACTAGGCTTTTCTACATGCTCCACTGGGACAATGAATTTACGAATATCTCTTTAGCACTACCGGCATCGTAGAATGTTCCGTACAGGGGTAGACTTTTCCTACTTGAATAGACTTAAGCTTGATATTCTACTGGAAATTCATAAAACAAAAATTCAAAAAGAAAATGTTTACCATACTTAGATTCACAAACAAACTAAAGCCGAGTTGCCCGATGTGGTCGGGCGCCTAAAAGTATGTAAATTAAATAGAACTAGAACTCGGCAAAAATCTTTAATATCTCAAGAATATGGCATTAAAAGGAAATTTAAAAATTCCTGAAATTACCAAAGTTATAACCTTCGAAGTGACAGCTGTCTGATGTGTTTTATACTTGAGCCTACCGGAGCAACTTCACATGTAAAGTTTTAAATGCGATTTTCTCGAATTCGCTAACATATTTAAGAAACACAAGTTTGCAATTCTTCGGATACTCTTTTAAAAAAGGAACTTTGCGATTTTGACGATTTTTCAATTTTTGGCATAATTTTGAAGTAAAAAAAACGAATTTAAAAAGAAAAAACCGGTAAAAATCAATCTATTTTTCGTAGTAAAACTAATTATAATGCACAAAAAAAATTATCTCGACGTCACTACCTCATATTTTATGTACTTAGAGAATTTAGAAAATTCGAAACCATCAATCATGATCTTCCATCAATGTGGACATTTTTTTGTGATTTTATTATATGTATAGTATGTTAAGATATAGTCTTTAAACATTATTTTTGTTGTTGAGACTCAACCACATGTATTTGAAGTAATATATTTTAGATTATTCATTTACTTACAGATTTATACAATACAATATACAAATTAGCACCTATGATAATAATGCATAATGCATACGTATATTATTTAGGCTATTATTCTAAAGAAACATCATCATGCGTTTATCTCGGAGAATTCTGTGAAAATAAACGTAGGGGAGAAGAAGATTTGTACTACCTACTCTAAAATATACATCCACACATATACCATAGATATATGCCATACATATTAAAATTGTGCATACATTTTGATTATTACTGAAGAAATACATTAATATTCTAATCAACTTAATTTCTACCCTTAATCCTTATTATAATTAATTAGTTAATTTAATAGATATTGGATGTTTGGTTAGCAATTGAAAAGGTTTAAACGAATCAATTGTAATCTCAATACAGGAAAGTATTAACTTGCTCGAAGTATTAAAAATAGCGCCCATTGAGCAAACACTAAAAATCCACCGCAAAAAATTGATTGCTGACATGCGTTTGTTTGTAAAAATATATTGCAAACGGTGGCATTTGTAATTTTTGTCATAATCGGATTTTGTTAATAAAGCGTGTGCTGATGGCCTCAGAATGAGTTTTAATTAAAGGACTGCCGGCGGGCAGTAGTGGGGTGCGGGTGTCCGCTTACAAATTATGATTTAGTGACGCAACAATTTCAAATTGAAACAATAATTTGATTTGGGACCAGCAGAGCTATTATCCATTTTCACCTTCCTGTTCGCACAATTTATTTTGCGGCTTTCATAGTGTAAGTAATTGCTCGCGACGTCGGCATTATGAGCATTTTTTGTTTTGTTTTGTTTATAAAGCGATTATATGAATTGAAAAGCATTGGCTATAAATATAATCAACGAGATAGGTTATTATTTAACTAAATGAATTATGAAACCACATCAAAAACACAAGTTCCAAGAAATATAGAGCAATTTACGTAGTGGAAATTACGCTATAAATTTAACCCAAGTGAAGTTTATATTATTGTAAATTGGCATATCAGTTTACTTTAAATTCGTTCACCTTTTATTTTACTTCCACAAAGCACTTAGAATTTAATAACAGATCTTTTTATTTCGATTCTTATAATTTGAACACCAATTCAAACGCACTTCATTACTTAAAAATGTTTAGATCTCTTGAATTCCATTTTAATCGATATTGATCAAAATATTGCCATTTAAAAATAAGTGGTTTGATCCAAGATGTGGAGGGTTGTCTTTGTAGATGTAGATTGATATGGCTGTCCGAAGACATACTTAGGCCATTATAGGTCCATCGTGATACCACTTTTGTGACCATGGTTATTGGTGGAAATTAAGCCCACAACTTCGTCGTGCTAGCAACCCAACTATTGGTGTTATATTTCCTTGTTTATTTGATTTTGTTGGGACGATAGACGTCGTATTTCTAAATCGCTTTCTATCAACCTAATTTTGGCAACAAAATATACATTGTTCAGTAGTTTGCGAAGTTAGTTATAGCCCATGTTGCTACAAACTTGACCGTAAATCTATTCATTTCACACTGCGGCGATACGATACTATGTTTCTGTCAATTTTTTTTACCGCGAAAGAGCTATCTTTGTCAAGGCCACATGAAATTTAAAAATAAACCTACAGTTGGCCTATCCTATATTGTCAGAGTTAATATGTTGCTGTAAGTAAATTAATAAATAAAGGTCGTGAAGGCTTTATTTGTTCCTTTCATAAGCTTTTTTTTATTGTTATTTATTTTAAAAAGATGGCCTTGATTATGATTTTGTTTGTCTTGATTTTGATTTGATTTACGTTAAGGGGAGGTTCTCATCTAGAATCTTGAAATTTTCGATTTTTTTTTTATTTCATATTATTAAAGTTTAATATGTCTAGAATGTTGCTTTAAAATATTTAGTTGATCCGAGCACTAGAACGGATTCTACAGCCCATTGATTGTGGCGGTGTCATGATCGTAGTGGGGCGCTCAGCCTGTGCCGTGCCGTTCAATCACGATTATCTCGGAACTTTGTTTTTCAAGATTTTTCAAATTTGCGTACAAGATAACTCAAAAACGGTTCAACCGATCAACTTCTAGTTCCGTGCATATTAAAGTAAACAATTTTCTTCATAGAAAGAGCGGAGCACATTTTGAAAATTGTAACATTATCTCCTTTTTGTAAGTGATAAACTATGAAAAAAAACGGCCGAAAACGGCCTTAAAATTTCAAAATCGCGCCATTCCGTCAATTTTAAATTTTTTTTGAAAGTCGTCCGCTCTTTCTGAGACAAATTTATTCTAGTTTATAATAATGTCATCATTATTTGATTTCAGACCAATCTGCGACCCCTAAATTGTACGCAGCTGGGCCATTTTCGAAAAACATGCCTCCGGAGAAGTTGAATAACGGGCGCCATTTTGTTTTTTTTTTGAATAAAAAAATTTTTTCGTACAGATAAATATACAATAAAAGATAATGCCAAATATCATTTCCCTATGTCTTGTCATTTGCCTTCAAAAAAATCACGAACTTTACCTACTTTTTGACGTTCTAGATGAGAACCTCCCCTTAAATTTGATTTGGTTGTAAATATCGTTGGAATGGTTGTGTTTGATGTATAAATGCTATGCATACTTTTAGGCATTTTTAAACTACTTGGGTGTAAATACTTGTATAATACTTTATTGTAAAATTAAACAATATTTACAAAAGTTATAGAATATTTAAACAAATGATTCAAAAATGGCATAAGGGTAAGTAAACATATTCATTTAAATCTACATTCGCCGTGCATTTTTAAGACGGTGCTCGATCATTCCATAGAAAATTGAGTAAAATTGCAGTTCAGAATGAATTTACATTAAGTTTTTAGAGTATAATTATTATTTCGACATTATGAGCTACTATAATTAATATATATATATATGGGTAATTCAAACAAAGTTGCACTAATCGAATTTTGACGGTTTTTGGTACTGCCAACAATTTGTGGGTAAAGTTTTTCCGGTTAATTAAAATTTTCGGTTTTATGGCCATCAGAAAGGTTTAGAGCACATGATACCCAGGCACCGGTTGCTGAATTTTAGGCGTATCTCAACGGTTTTATTGCTTGTGCTTCCTTCGGCAGGATAATGCACATTAAAAACGTAATTATCTCACGTGCAGACTGCGGAGAAAGTGGCCATATCCTAGGAGGGGGCGTTTTATGATTTCATGAGGATTCCCCAAAGCCGGAAGATTTATGGCCGGGTATACGGAAGATGCTGTAAGAGGACCAGGAATGATCTGGGATGGGTATGACGTATATATACTGTTGTATATATATCGCTTCTGTTTCTGCTTAATTACCATTATATGCCGCAGAATTAGTAGAGCGCCTTACACACGTTAACCCATAGATCGAAATTCCTCAAAAATTATTCCGACATCCATTTGTCGAGTATGTAATATGGTATAAGTATGTGTATGTTTAGGTATATGTGAACTTTTATCATTTTCTGCTCAAAGGAGCAAATTGCCGCCCTCAACATCATCAAGACGGAGCCATATTAACACTTTCCCGGGAAGACGTCTTTTCCTTCTCTTGGGGCATCTTTTACTTTCTCGTGCCTTGCTCACATTAATTATCCCCAGAGGTCAGGCAGAGCAAAGAAATCCATAAATCTGTCAATGGCAATTACCAAGGGCCACATGGGCGTCACCCAAAGTAATTGGCATTAGGAGAGGGGGGCTAAAGACTAGAAGGTAGAGTACAGTGACCGCAACTTCTTTTGTCCTGCACGTCTTAGAGCGAGCAGTGTCCTAAATTCCATCGACCGCATAATTAATTCATCGACCGAATTTAAGCCTTCTATGTTTATCTCGGCCCAGTGCGGGTGCTCTCGCAAAACATCCAAAGACTTTTGTGGAAGAGGCTCTGCTTCTAAGGTTTTTCTTTTATTTTTATTTTATTTTTTTTCTGGCCCAGATAAAGCCTAGTGGATGTCGTGACCCACTGCCGGAAGATACGACTAATGGGGAAAGTGGGATGCTGCGGCCGACAATTCGTAGCTAAGGTGGGCAATGATAAACAAATGTTTGCTGCTGCCGATATCTACATGCAGGAGGACACCCGGCCGCTTATGGGATTTTCACTCGAACACGTGTAGGTAGTGGTTGAATCGATTTTTCGTGCAACTCGAACGAAAGAGGTTTTCCGATATATACATATATATGTATAGGATATACTAGAGAGGGGGAGGAACATGCGTGGGCTGCCAAAAACTAGCGATATCCCCGAAATGTATCCAAATTGACCTGTGGGCATGTAATGGCACAAACGTGACCAGGCTAACTTTTGGCCACTAATGAAATATTTTGGTTGCCCTACTTTCACTTACGCACAGAGCAATTAATGCGAGATTGAATTGTGATTAAAATTTCAAAGGATTACAGCCAAAGGGGGCAAATTTGAGTTTATATATGTGGAAAATAATTTTAGGAATGATAATCAAATATTTGTATCGCTCTACTGAACAGCAGCAAATGCACTGAAATTAAATAAATCTGAAGTTTTTTAAAGTAGGTAGTATACATTTTTAGGATAGTTTTAGTCAATTGGGGCGTACACGTTCAAGAAAACGAGACTCAGAAAAAAACTATGAAAACGTAGTACCAATTTTTAATTTAAAATCATAACCAAATTAAGACATTGATTACGCCGCCCAAATTTGATTAGTGCAACTTTTTATATAAATATTAACTTTTATATAAAAAAAAAATTCTTGTAATTTTTAATATATATATTCTGAAATTGAATAGACATTTGAATTGACATTCGAAATGTTAGATAATATTGTAATATATATTTAGTAGTTTTATAACGAAATTAGAAAAACTGAAAAAGGCTGCACGACTCTCTGGGTGTATTGTATATCTACTACCTACCCCAATCTTTAATGTTTCACCCGACAGTACTGAATTCTACTAAATTACTCAATTTAAAAATTAGTGCAAATTGTTAAACTTTATTTAAAACTACACGGCATGACAACATGCGGATCATCCTGCATATGAGGAAGATAAAGATGCTCCGGGCTGAATATTTACGATTGAGAGAGAATACGATTCAGGATGATAGCTGCTTTCATATAACTTATTGCTATGAACTTGCTTTCAGCTCGGCATCCTACACCTGTGCACACATAAAACATACAATTTAATGAAATAATCCTCGTCTGACAGCCAAGGGGATGCTGGCGTACTGTGCAGCATTACATTTGATAAAGTCTCATGGTTTACGCTATATTTTACGTCAAGGTAGCCAGCTGTTGATAGCAGTATTTTCCATTTTTGCTCGATTTTTCAAAGGAAAGCTATGTTCCACTGTGTATGAAGATGCCGTGAAATATTGTGACAATGTCATAATTCTAAAAATATATGTAAATAACAAAAATTCTTGTTAGATATAAATTTTAAACTTATACAAAAATACGAGAGCTTGGATTAATTACTATCAAAAAAGGATCCGCAATGTAAGCAAATTGCACACTTAAGGAATGCGAGAATAATGCTCAACAATAATAAGGAATTTATATTAAGACATCTAAGGTTTTTAATTTGGAATTAACCATCTAAAAATTGTGTCCATAAATTTTTTATTCCATTTTATTTTTTCTCCAACAAATTTATATTTATTTCCTTTCTTCAATTTCAATTTCACCTTTAATAATATAAAATATGTACCTATTTTATTACACTCTTAAAAATTATAATTATATTTTCCGACCAATTTAAAAAATAACAAATACGACGCAAACCAAAATGACCATTTTGAACCTAAATTTGTTTGCGAGTTCACAGATGGAATTCATAATAGTGGTTAGACAAGCTATGCTAACAAATATAACTCAATTCCGAGCCTAGAACTTGGCTGTCTGTTGTTATACGTGTGTTAGTAGTTGCATCGTTCTATAGCTTTGGAACAGATGACCAGTTTTTAAATAGTCAGGTATTCGTCAAATAAAAGCAATTCAAACTTGTTACAAAAACACTAGAACAAGTTTTCTCACAACCAAATTGGTTTTTTATTTAAAGGTCTCTTTATCAAAAAATCGTTCCAAGAATTATTTTATATCTGAAGCTTCTATCTTAGAGTCAATAGTCCATTTAAAAAAACACTAAAGTTTGAGTTTAACTATTGTAATTGTATGTATTGTATCGCGGTATGTTATAGCGCTACGCTCTTTAGAATAAAAATTACTTTATTTTATCTCGCATCTCGCACCGTTCGGCAGTTACAGGGTGATTCGAAAATCAGGATTTTGCCTCATATGGGAACTGCTCTTGTATTTTTATCTTTTTTTCTACGCATCGCAGCGGCCCCAAAACGAAAACATTAACATTTATTTCATGATTTTTCACCCTTCGCCCCACTTTTCTCCGAAATTCATGTTATTAACATACCTACTTTTTATTTTTTTTAAGTTGCCCATCTAATTACCTTTCCTTCCTTGACCATTTTGGGAAGGGCTTCGAAATAGTAATTTTTTGAGATCGGTTTGGGGCCGCTGCGATGCGTAGAAAAAAAGATAAAAATACAAGAGCGGTTCCCATATAAGGCAAAATCCTGATTTACGAATCACCCTGTAACTGCCGAACGGTGCGAGATGCCCCCCACCCATACGATTTTTTGCTTGTCTTGGTCTGACCTTTCACCCCCTGCAATATATCCCTCCCACCTCTGAACACCCTGTATATACAGACTTAAAACTCTGACGATTGCATGTTCTAAATTTATATTTCATGGGTGATTCCATTAAAACCTTTCGTATTTCAAATAATGACTCAATTCAAAATAACCGGCATAATAATACAATAATACAGTACAATAAAGAACGATCTTAATTTTAAACGAGCCAAAAAATATATTTTAAAGTCAGAAAAATGCAAAACAATTCAAACAAAACAAATATTCAGAAATATTTAATAAAATCAAAATATTAACACAAATTTTCATAACACAAGGTATTTTAAAAAAATGTAATCCAATAAAAATATTAAAATAATAATAAAGATTTGTTACTTCAATAAAAACACAACATGGTGAAGGTTGGAAATATTTCGTTTTAGAAATCGTCGTCATAAATATTTCAATGTTGCAACAGCAATAGAAAAAATTAAATGCGTTTAAAATCATGGCATAATAATTAAACATACATTTGATGAATTTTTACAATGACAAACAGCTGTCATAACTTAAATGCAAGGAACAAACCAATATGCGATGAGATGTATATTAGCTATTTCAAATCCGAAAACAATACACATAAAATCATTTAAATCTTCGGCTTATAAGACTAAATTTCAGAGTAATTGTTTTATTAAAATTTAATCTTACAGGGCTTAATCTTATACCTTTTAACTTGTTGTAAGTAATCTTATACCTTTTAACTTGTTGTAAGCACGTTGTAAGTGTTTACACAAGTGTTTGAGATTTAATCAGTTGTATTGGAAAAAAATGTGTTCAGTGTGGCAGTTTGTAACTACATATATGAAATGTAAACTTGACGAATATTAAATTCAAGCTTTGTCTAAAACAACTTACAAACTTTAATAAATTGCTGGCATAAGGGATGCTTAAAGATATTTAAAGGAAATATTAAAATTTTATAAAACCAGCCTATTAAGAAAAATACTATTCATAAACAGCATATATTAATATCTTCAAAATTCTTTGGAGGAAGATATATACATATTTGGGTATTAGCAAAATTATACGTTCTAAACTTATAGTGATTTTAGCATTTAAATACGATGACATTAATAATCAAATTTTACGTCTTGCTAGCACTTAAGTTTTGTACAGTAAGTGGCTAGATATTTACTAAAAATCTGCGATTAACACTTCCACTTATTATCAAGCAACAGTTGTAATGAAATCCTACGTTAAATATCAATACGTTTAACACATTATTCCGGAACAAATGATTAAGTTACAAATACTTTTATAAATTTAAAATGAATAGACCGCTTATTGGCAAGATATATTGATTTTAAAAACGAAGACAGAGTAGTTCGTAAGTGTTCGTAAGAACCAAAAAATTTCTTATATATGCGGAACAAGCTTTCTCGATTATCCATAAGCTGTTCAACTTTCGTCAGTATCATAGTACCTGTATGACAGTCTTCTTCGAACATATCATTTAAAATGTCAACAGTTGTTTTGAAATTACTTTTTGTCGTACTTCTGGTTGGAATCGTGGTGCAAAATTCAGAAGCTGCCATTGACAAGTAATAAATTTAGTTATAACATTTTTTTTATATTATATCATAAATATTTCAGTGTGACCGCTGAAGTGAACTTTGAAAATTATGAGCAAATCAGTCAAATGAAACGTGAGTTGAGCTTGAAAAGCAGACGACTTCATTATAGTTTTAAACCACAGTCACCTGGATGGAATAAAATTGTAGTACCAAGAACTTGGTCCCAAACGCTTGTAAGACTATTGGTTGACATGAAAGTGCCATATAAAATTGACTTTGGCGATGATTGGGGAAATTATTAATGAATGTTTAATACTTTAATAAAATATGTGTAAAGCAGTTAAAAACAAAGAATTAAACAAATTTTCAGTATTACTAGAAAAAGTAACCTGAATTTTTTTTTTTTTTTTTTTTTTTTTTTTTTTGTATGGGTAGTTGACATTTTATTTCAGATAAAGCTAACCATTACATAATACATATTTTTATTAAATGTCGATTTTGAACAGATTTGCAAAATTCAATGTATAATGTTATTTTCTTACATTTGAGAACCGAATACTACTAAATATTCTTCAAGTAATATTTTAATAACGAACTGAAAGGTGTTTTATTTCTGGATGCTGCTTTCAAGTCAAATGTGAAACCAAGAAATTGTACCAAACAGAAAAATAACGCAAAATAAAGTATTTCTGAAATTATGATGACCTAGAAACGTTGAAGTTTATTAATTGTGTGGAACTTTATTAATTTTATAATTGCTTATTAAAATCTTTATTATATGCATATAATCTCGTTGGTGCATCTGTTAGTGATCGTTTAACTTCTGAACAACTTGACAGATTGAAGTCATATGCCCACAATGTTTTTGTTTTCTCGAGACGATGGTTCACAACTATGCTAGGATCCGATAGGTGGCGCTGTAATGAAGTTATTTCATATTTACACAATCGCTATGCTTTGGTGCTCGCTATCAGGAGTAGGAACAGCACAAAAGAACGATTCAGAACACAATTTTTGCTTGGAAATGTTGGCAGTCCTGTGACATCTCAAAGGTGTCCACAGGTTGGTGAAAGTTAACTGATAGCTGTCAAACGGCAAAATAAAAACTGCTTACCTTTCAATTTTTTTATTCTTATCTATGAGCTCAATTCACGTAATTAATTTAAAACGCAATTTATTATTTCAAACTGTTTTTATTTTGCTATTCGACAGCTATCATCTGAATTTTACCAACATGTGAGACATTAACTACCCCTAAATTTGACACATAGCGCCCCTAGCTTTCAGTAGAACAACTAAGGGAACAGAACAAGAAATTTGTCTCGTTCAGCTTGCAGAAGACGAGCAGAACAACACATGTATGGGCTGTTCTGTGTTATTGCGTTAATCAACTAAGCGTTTTCATTATTTATTGTTAAGAAGGTAATTTAATATCAATTACTAGAAAAGAACCATCAAAATAAAAGGTAAATGATTTAAATAAATATCTTGAATAATGTAAAGTCAGCCTGCGATATGCCTATTACAATGGGTCAATATATGCCGGCCATGGGCGGAGTTAGAAGTTATCTATTGGGTTGGACAGACTTTTATCAAGTATAAGAAAAACGAAGCGCGAACTAATTTTCCGATTTTCCCTCTGAAATCTTGGGTGGCATTTTTGACCGTCAGGGGGTCTCAATATCTCGGTTGGTACCGCGACAAAAACTGCCTTATTTGGTTCGATAGTTAACAAATTTAGAATATTTGGAATTACAAAAAAGTTATTGAAACAAAACAGCATTATGCGCATTTGCTCGATAATAAGAAAGAAGAAAAATATAGCCAATTCAATTTATAAAAGAAATATTGATATATTATCATATATTCATCATAGTATCTAGCCGAAACATTAATTATTATAATTATTATATCCAATGAATATACACGTTTTTAATCATGCCATCAAATTAGCAAGTTGAACAATAATTAAACGTACATTTGGTGTATGAATCGTTGGAATGATAAACAGCTGTGACAACTTAAATGCAAGAAACGAACCAATAAGCGATGAGATGTAGCTCTTTTAAATCCGAAAACAATACACATAAAAACTTTTAAATATTCAGCTTATAAGGGAAACTTTCATGGTTATTTTTTTTATTAAAGTTAAATCTTGCAGTAATTAATCTAGCCTCTTTTAACTTTGTTTTCATCATTTAAAATGTCCACGGTTGCTTTTAAATTATTTCTTGTAGTGCTAGTGCGAATTTTGATAGAACATTCCGATGCCTTGTAATAAGATTAAATTTAATTTTCTCTAATATATGTAATAACATGTTTAACATTTTAGAGCCTACATTCGTGTACACTTTGGCAATTATAATCAAATCAAGCATGTGAATAGCGAGTTGAATTCGAGAAAAATTTGGTATACTTTTCATCCGCAAACGACTGGCTGGAATACTATTAATGTAAAAAATGAACATGGTTCCTCCGTTGAAAATATCATAAAAGGCTTACAGGTGACATATACTATAACCTACGACTAGTGGAAGTTTAACCAATAGCCTGCTAAATGTGACTATTGGCATTTCAAAACGCACTCAAGCAAAATAAATTGTTTGTGCTTAAATAAATAAAAAAATATACAAAAACGCTTACATTTTGATGTATTTTCTTTATTATAAATGGACATGCAAAGTCTTTTTTCTTAATATATAAGGAGAGAGTGAGTTTGTTTATATGTTAGAGGTAACACTGAATCGATTTAAATAATTCGTGCACCGTTGGCCAACTTTTGTCTTCCTGGTGAATATAGGCTATAAATTAAGATGAATGAACACTTTTATGCTAATTTGCACTATTTTTTTTTATTACAGAAAGATATTTTCTTCAACCCTAGCTATCATTTTATTTCTTAAATTCTTATTATTTAAATCACGGAATTTATTAAAACAATTTCAATTTATATCCACATACGAATGTATAATTGTGTAGGTATGTATAGAGATATTAGTATGCATGTATTAATTCATATCCCCATATGTAGGATACCTGCGAAATACACGGTCATGAAATATTTTTTTGTCTTCACATACAATGAAATCACTACAAATTTAAGGTAGCAACCGCCTAAAATTATAATTTGTGTTTTGTCGGGTTGTTATTGATACAGGTGTACGTACCAAGTGGGAATGCATCTAGTCTTCTGTTGAATAAATAGATATAAGGTGATAATACAATGTAAAACAAGTAAAAAATTGGAATATTGGTACCGCCATATTGAATTTCTAAATTTTGACCGAAAATTCATATTTTGCGACCTCGAGAATCCAATATCAAATTTGAGTTTAATCATGTAAGTGACAAAAAATTGTCCACCATTCAAATTTTGAATAGGAAGACCATACATATAATAGAAACAATTGAAGAAAAATCAAAGTTTGTAAAAAACATTGGGCCCAATATTGCCATTTTCCACGACTCGCCACTAACCCCCAATATTCAAAGTTTCTGAATATTAGGCAAAGGAAATTTAGCAGTTATAATTGTGGAAATACAAATCAATTTAAAATACAATTGATACTTTAACTTTATTTATTATAATACGCATTATATAATTGTTGCGAAGAAAATTAACTCGATTTTGACAAACTTTGTCTTGTAAAGTGTATAAACCTAATTTTTAAACGCCCAGATTCTTAATGATATAGCGTATAGAATTTCTAATTATTTGCAAATTTAAAGCAATTTACGTTTGTTATACATATTGTTCCACGTAATATAAAAATATATTTTTATTATATTTTGGAATATGTTACAGAAAATTCGGAAGAAATATTACTAATATATACTTTATTTTATCTGAACGGAAATAGACAAACATTACATTTTTTCGTTTATATTAGCTGCGTTTTTTTCACTCGGATCAGGATCTGGATCAATCTTTTAACATTGACATACAACAACAACTCGTGATCCACACTTTCATTTGGATTAGAATCAATGATCCGCAAGAAGTGGTTACAAAAAATTCTACGAGAAGTGCTAGTGTCGGATGAATAGTTTGGAAATTTCTAACAGGGTCGCTGCTGTAGTTTTTCTTTTCTGAAATGATGGCAGCAATGAAATTTGTAGTCGATTGGTTCTGAGCACACAAAGAAAAAGTAACTTATAGTAACAAAATAAATCAAATCGTTTTTCTGATTATGGGATTTAATAAAAAACAAAACTTTGAAGGCCATTTTTGAGTTTTCTTTGACGAAAGCTGTCGTCTAATCCCTAATTCTTATTAGATTAGCAAAAACAGGAATTCCAGCTCCTCAAACCCAAAATCGTGATCCCGGTGATTAATCTGAATGGTTTTTTTCATTTGATCCTGATCCAGAGCCAGATCCAGATGAAAAAAACGCAGCTATTGTGTATAATAAAATATTCACTACGCTAATTTTTTTACACCTCGGATTATACTATTATTATATATATTATACAAATGCACTTGACGTAAATTAGTTCGCCTGGAAGTATACCTTCTAAATTTTATGATTTTATTTTAAGAAGAATTAAACCTTGGAATTTTAGTACAGTTCCTCTAAAAATAATAACGAACCTATATAAACTTATTTAAAATTATATAATCCTTTTTTCCAATGACGAACTTTAATGTCTTGCTCAAATTACGGAGAGTTTTGCTTCTTGCATTCATATACCTAAGTAATTTTGACGGTTATTGCAGTAAAATTCACTTTTTCCTTAAAATTATCTATTTTTATTAAAACTAGTATACATTTTCAGATATACCTAATATGGCTCTTTGTTTAAATTCTCTATAAAATGAACGTTCCATATAACGAAATGATATACATAAGCTAACATTTACAATTCCTTTATATATAGGTTCAACCGTATTTATAAAATTTGTTTTAAATAAATAATATACATACAAAAATTTTAAATTTTAATCAATTTTTTTTCAATGAAGGTACACAGAATCTTGGATTCTTTTCTCTCAACACCACGAAAATACATTTTATTACAAATTTAATGCCCTTCATTAATTCATAAAGTTAACTAAATTAATTATTATTATTATTAATATTATTTTTAAAAATATATTATATTTTGTATAAGGATATTCATGAAAATTGGTACCAGGAAAGTGAGAAGTTGTTTGACCCGGACGTGACAGCCGGTAATGACAGCTCAACTAAAAATAACCTTTTGTTGAGCTGACCGAAGCACGAGTGGTATTAAGCTAACTTCACTCCATATTTTGAATGGTAAGAACGGCAACAGAGCTTACTATTTGTTTGACATCTGATTTCAACATATTTTAAGACTACAGGAAAGTGATGCAGGATTTATATCGCCTCTATTTAGTCACGGAAAATGCGAAATGAATGTGTTTTGGGTTAACGAACTTATTAAACGTTGTTATTTAGACTTACCTCTTGCATTCTGGAAAATCGCCCAATAGGGATGTGAGAATTTTGACTATTTGGAGGTATTTTTGTCCAGAAAATATATTTTCAAGCAAGCAGATTTTCAATGCCCAGTTAGAAACTAATTAGTAGAACCCTATTTAAGATTTATAATAAATGACTACCATTGAAAAATTAAGGAGCTATGAGCTTAATCTATCCAAATACCCTGATATATAAAATTACCAATATGCATTTAGTAAAAATGTATAACAAGCCTATTAGTTTATTCATTTGCTCATAAAAAATGTCTAAAAATGTATCTGCCTTGTCATCAAACAAGGAAAAGTTACTTGTACTAATTCTAAACAAGAAATACTTCTGAGAAAAAGATTTGAGAAAAAATGCCTTCGCTAATTCATTTTTAATAAGATTAGAGCAATGACAATCACATCACAAGTGTCGCTCATTGATTTCATTAAAACTAATTAAATGCTATTTCACCTTTCAGCTTCATCGCAATTTATAATCAATATAACTTCCCTGTCGGAGCAGACGTCCTGCATTGATAGACTCTCCTTCTATTCACTTTACTCCAAATGGATGTGATGAAAAAACTTTTTGTCATCATCTGCTGTGATTGAAAAGACGAGTTCTTGCTCTTTTGTGACTTTCGATAATGGAAACAAGTGGCTCTAATTTGTCACGTTGTTTGAGAATCTCCAATTAAAATGCCATCGAACATGGATAAGGATCGTTCAACCAGCAGTCAAGGGTCGTATCCTTATATTCAATGTTGACTAAAAGGGAACTCCCCGTTAAGATAGTCGAAATACCCTCATCCGCAAAATCCTTTTTCTCCATGACTATTAGGGTTAAAAAAAATTATTCATCATATAATTGCCCCACATCTCCCACCCCTTTCTCCACTCCCTCAAATTCTTGTTTAGGTTATATAATATTATCCAATAATTACGAACAAATTCCATACGTTTTGTGAGTAGGTCAACTGGGTCCATGAATGAATATCGATCTCCCCCCCCCTGGAGGAATTATTATTGTTTTTTTATTTATCAAAATTTGGCTTGGTTTTTCTATACGTACATAAATGTACAAATATTTTTTAAAGTGTTATGTTCTACCTTAACCCATTAATGTGCAAAACGAGAATTTTGTACACACACAAGTTCAATTGAACGATTCGAATAGAAAATTGGGGTGATTTTCTTCCAAAATCGTATATAATAGGTTTTTGGGGACTCTCTTTCAGAATTTGGCATTTGTTTTGCATAAAAGCTTCAAAAACGCTTTTATTTTTTTGGAGTTTTTAAAAAAAGTGCTGATTTTTTCTGGTCTTTTTTCTTCTCAAATTATTATTTGATTTGATTTTGATTATCTTGTCGTTGCTGCTATTAAATTATCATATAACCACCAGAAATCGCGGTACGAATGGTGGTGGTATTTGCAAAATTGCCATTTTGTACAGCAATGTAATAAAAAATTTGGGTTTTTTTATACGAAAAGGATCAACTTTACAAAACAATTTATGCAACAGAAATTGTTTAAAATTAGCCAAAGAACACTTATGAATTTTTTTGAATATTTTTTGTTTTTGGATTTGGCCAATTTTTGAAAAATTCAAAAATGTCCCAAAAAATTCAAACGTGTTCCTTCGCTAATTATAAACAATTTTTGTCCTATAAAATTTATTCCTAAAATTGGTCCATTTTGAGTAAAAATGTCACTAAATTTTACCATAAAAAACTTTTTTTGGACATTTTTGGATTTTTCAAAAATTGGTCAAAAAAAAAAAATATTCGAAAAAAATCTGAAAAAATTCTGAAAAAATTCACACGTTTTCTTTGGCTAATTTCAAGCATTTTCTGTTCTGTACTTTTTTTTTTGTAATGTTGATCCTTTTCGTGTAAAAACATCCAACGTTTTTTATTATATTGCTGTACAAAATGGCCATTTTGCAAAAACCCAAACTTTCGTCTTGGAAGCAATTTTCCGATATTATTACCCTCAGACTGTGGTAGATAAATTGAAAAATGAAAGACTGCACCTCGTTAAAGTTTTGCAACCATTCCCAAAGAACTCATTACGTGGACGTGCATCTTACAGACGGATGGATGGGGAAAAATCAAGAAATGATAACGCAACTTAATCCATCCGACATCAACCACATCTGGATTCAAGCCCTAATGGAAATTAAATTTCGCGGCAATGATTAAGTGGGATTTTCCAGTGCAATGTTACACGAGGCGTTGTCTCTTCAGTTTTTCACCTGTTAGGTAATTGTCGGTATACTCAAGTTAGCACCCTCAGGATGTGCCTTAAGATACAAGTTGGGATGTTGCCCGCTGACTAGCATTCCTCATTACGCAAATTGGCAGATGTCTTCAACGCTGCCACAAATTTCTTTACAATAAGGAACAACGCAAAATTTTAGGGTAATTGCAAAACCTTCAGAGTCACTATCTCTAAAATTTACAGAGGACGCTTCATTTTGCCCACTGAGAACATCTGTTTTGAAACTCTATTCTATATTCTCAAGACTTTTACTTGTTTTTCCTACATAATGGAAAAATATTCATCGCATCAAACTTCTTACAATTGTTGTCGTTATGAAATATAGCATTCACATATTGACTTAACCCAAAAGAAAATCAGCTTGACATATTGGCAATTAAGTTTAACTTTAGTTGAAGATTAATGACAGCAAAATATGATACAAACAACTCTATTGCTATTGTCGATTGGATGACCATTCGACTGCTGTCGTTCAAAACGATAAAATTTTGTTTGGTATTGTGTAAGCGTTTGTGACCGTCAGTCGTCGTTCATGTAAAACACCATCGATAACAAGCGTCTGTCAAATCGACACTTAGCAATCACAATCGACATTCACCAAACTTCACAATCAACGAACGATAATCGATAAGCACCGTTTATCGACTGTTTTTCGACAATCACAATAGGTCCGAAAGTCTAGTGAACATGACGTTAGTTATAAACATGGGCTCCTTGGAAATAAAAGGGATTTGCCAACTAGTTAATAAATATAATCGATCAATTATGATTCAGACACAACTGCCAAACCATCTTATTTTTATATTCCAATTCTTGTATTTACAGAGTTGATTTACACTGATTTTACAAAGAGTTAAAAATTTCCTAATAAAACAACTTTCACTTTCAAAAGATTCCAAGATTTCGAGACTTTTCCTTACATTACATTGGTTTTTTTTTAAAACTCTTTCACACGGGTATCAAATTCGAAGCAAGCGATCTGTATCGTGAGCCTATATCATCGATTTTAACTCGTATTATCCCGATATTAATTTTAACCTTAATAGAGTTAAAATGAAGAGTCGGCTTCGTTAAGGTTTCTATAAAAATAAAGGTGCATATTCTGGCAGTCGTCTCACCTAGTGAGATTTGTCACTTTCAGCTTTTGCTATTCTGATATGCTATTCACGTGACAAACGTCGTTGTGAAGTGACGAATCTTGTCGAACGCTTTTTTCAGGTGACAAACGGCGAATACAGTCAGACAAATTCAGAATGGCAAAAAGTAAAAGTAAAAATTTCTTAAATTACCAAAATATTACACTGCTTACATTTTCAAGTATGTAATGTCTGGCAGTTAAAGGTAAAGAGAAAATTACAAGCCAATAAAAAAGTACAAAATACCACGGGGAGTGGACCAAATAATCTCCACAATTTTCAATGGCAGAAGAGAGAGTTATACATGTCCTTACTCTCGAAAAAGTAGCCAGTTCCAGTAATGAAGAAAGGAGTTGTGTTATAAGAATCAATGGGCCCTTTTATGGAAGTCGATTTTTTCAATATTTATATAATATTATAAATACATGCACTTATTTAAAAAATATATATATTTGCAGATCTGCTTTTAAAGATATACAAAACACATTAATACAAATAAAAGATAATTCTGGATAGGGCAAGTCAGTTCTATTAAGACAATTAACCAATGCCCACAACCAAAATAAACGCCAAAACGACGATGTAATATAGTTTATAATTAGTAATTTTTGTAGCGGTTGCTTGAAAAACCAGCATAACGTCTTTCCTGGTATCTAAAAATTTCAAATGACTTGACACATGAGTGAATACAGTCGGGTAATCGTAGAGACTGCAGTCACTATAAATCGATACGACACCAACTAGCTTTTTGAAGCAAACTAAAAGTCCACCAGGATCTAAATTTTTGCAACTATCCTTGCTATGCCTGATCTCTAAATAAAAGAATTGTATTGGTGTTATTGAATTACTACAATTACAATTATCCCTTACGTGCACAAATTTTATCTTCTTGCAAGGCAATTTCGAATTTTTCAAATTTTGCACTGCATACTGATTTTCTTGTAATTTGTATTAGACTGGAATATTGCACCTTTGAGCTAATGTTGGACGAATTGCTCTGCGGAAGTAGAAACAATACGTTAGAATAATGATGCAATAATTCTAAATTATTGTCAAACCGAATCTAAAAAACCCCACCCAAAAGTGTGGCAAATCGTATCCCTATCTAAAATAGTATCGGTTAGTGCAATAGGCCGTATGTCACCACTTGTGGTATCAAACGGTAGAACCACTTTCATATAGGCAATGTCATTGGAGTGATCAGTAGGATCATAGTGGGGATGTTGGATAATCTTGTCGCATTCTCTAATGACACCGTGCTCTTCAGGTGGCGTTTCTACCAGATATCGCGTCCCAGCGACTATTGTAAAGGATTTTGGCTCTAACATGGCATTACCTCTAAGATATAGAGAGAACAATTTTTATTATATAAAATATGAAACGACACATTAAGCACATATCTTACAATGTGTCATATAAACAACTTGCAGATGTAACAACTGTAGTAGTATCAATTAGAGCCCCTGTACAGTGATGATGTCCAAAACCAAAATTACGTTCATATTCAGTACGTCGAATGGACACCTTAAATCGAATCGTGAAATTCTTGTAAAATTAAAATATATTTATACCTACCACAAATGGGGCTTCCTTTGGTTCCGAAAATTCAAGGTCTCCCGACGAAAGTTTTATGATTGAGACAAATAAAACCCCCAATATACTTATAAACATGATTTTTGGTCAAAAAAAATTCAAAATAGTATGCTCGACAATTTTGAAGTTTGACGAAATTTTGATAGGTACGGTATTGAAATTTTATTTATTCGTCACTTGAAGTTTATATAAATTAATCTTAGTTATTTTAGGCGCCCGATGCAAGGTATTTGCATCATCATGCCCAATTGTAATCTTATAAGGTGATTCCAAATTTTGACAAGTGACTCCTATAAAGGCTTTGCTTAAAAGAATAACACTACTAGACTGGGCCAATGTAAATGGACCACGGGAATATTTGATTTATACTTCTCAGGTAGCTGCGATTGCAAATATATTGACTTCGGGAGTGTTTACGAAAATTTTGGGATACTAAGGCTACTTAATCTATACATACATATAATAAAACTGTAACCGAGTCGTCTATGTACATAAAATTTTTATTTTTTATAAAAAGTGTTACATATAAGGTCTGTCTGGTAACTATAAAGTTTTTACTTGCGGGTAAAATTTTTACCTGAAAGTGTCTGTTAACCTCACGGAGGGGAAAAACTGAGCTCTTGACAGCACTTCTCCTCTTACACAATTTTACCAGATTTTACCCACGCTGCGGAGACCGAGTAAATTTGGGTAAAATCACCGATTGCTTGTCACTGTGTAATCTGTCATTTGTGTGTTTCAATTTTTCGTTGCGATACAGATAGAAGAAGAAGTTATTGAAAAATTGTTTAAATAAATAAAAAACATATTTCAAAATCTTCAGAAATTTAAATCCATAAGTTGTCCCTCTAACATCTTGATCACGTTTGACAATTTACATATACAAGTAAGATTTACCCAATTTATACTTGAAGTCGTCTGGTAACTTTTGATGTTTATCCCCACTACCATATGAAACTTTTTACCAGATTTTTACTCAAGAAATTTTTACCCAAAAGTTACCAGACAGACCTATAATTAACACTAAAATTACTAATGATAACCATAACAACTACTTTTGGAATTTTTGGAAGTTTGTCTATCTGCGTGCATGCATTACAAAAAAATTACTGAATGGATTTTAATGAAACTTGATAAAGTTAAATACATATTTGAAAATGCGAAATGAAGAATTTAATATGGTAGTACCAATTTTTCAAATTAAAATGAGTTTTAATTAAAATTAGTACAAAGGGGATTTTGAAAAACGGTTTATGAATTTATTTTCTTTGCTTGTAATATTACTCCAATTTTATAATTTAGAAATTAAAGAAAGTCCATTCCAAGTATTGCCATGAGAATTAAAGAGTCAGTTATATTCAAAACCATGCAAAAAAGGCATTATCATCACTGGCCTAAATCGACACCTGTAGGGTTTTAGCCTGCTCGACTACGTGCTAAATCGATTGAAATATGAACTGAATATTTTTTCTAGACAGTATCATTCAATGCTATTTTAATATTACTTTTATTTGCTACTTTTTAAATTATCCTTAACGTGTTTTGCGAGCCTAGATATTGATTAATAACACAGCCATACAAAAAAAAGAAAAGTGGTCTGTACTTTACATGCGATATATGGTTTTCGATGTATTTTCACGCGCTGAGCACGAATCTGGAGTCAGAATTGAGCCATCACATAACAGTTAATTCCTAACCTCAAAAAACATGTAAAAATTAGCAAAAATCCGGATAAATGTACAAGGAAAAATACAGGAATTTCTTTTTTTTATATCCAGATGTGTATTTTTATGTAAAAGAACCCCGTGAATCCAAATCCACATTCAGAGTTGAGGTGGCACGTCATGTTTTTTTTTCCTAACCTCAAAAAATCGGATCAGAAATATCGATTTCCAAAAGTCAACCGATTTACGCTAAATTCGGTGCGTGGGGGTTTTAGGGGTAGATGATCACGAATCTGAAATCAGAGTTGCAAAATTCAAGATGGCGGACCCAATATGGCGGACGAGATTTTTGAAAATCAACCGATCTACACCAAATTTGGTATGTGGGGGTTTTTGGGATCGCTGATCACGAATCTGAAGTTTAATTTGCAGAATTAAAGATGACGGATCCAATAGGGCGGACGAAATTTTCGAAACCAACCGACCTGTGATAAATTTAGCATGTGGGGGTTTTAGACATAATTTGTATGAGATTTTTTTTTTATCGATACATGCGAATGCGAATCCATACTTAGTCGTTTTTTTTTTGTCAATATGAATTAAAGCTACTCACAAATATAACAAAATTGATTTTGCGTATACAACTTATGCACAATGAGACTACGCAACTTTTATATCATTCGTATTTCTTCTAAATCTTTTCGAAGCATTTAACAAAAAATTAAAACATTTAGATAAAAACAAATCACGGAAGTCATTTTTTTCATTTGCATCAAATATTATTCTTTTGTCAAGGTATGTTTATATTCTGTGAATTCCTTAATTCCTAGTTATAATAAGAAAGCCCTTGAAAAGTAAAGCACAACATGAACTTCATTAATCTGAAGCCATTAACTAAAGCGATCAACTTTTCGAATTCAATAAATATCAAAATTTATATATGAAACCACCATGATTTTATTTTAAAAGTATAGAACGAGATATGAATAAACTAAAGAGCTTTTCCACGTAATTAAATCCGCTTACCTGGTAAATGATAATTGCAATGTGAACCACCGGTCGTGCTCAAAGGCACTATAAAATGCTGTCCGTAGCTACCGTTGAAGCCGAGAACGATATAAAGTTTGCTACAAATCGGACCGATATTAATTTCGACTGTCTTCGGTATTACATTTATTGTTAAGAAATCGAAATCAATAATGAAGTTGCTTTTACTTTGGTTCATTGGTAAACTTAATTTATATATATTTATTTTAAAAAATCTTTCTTTGCAACAATTATTTGAGTAACATTTTTGAAATTTTTATTCTTATTCAGCTTTTGCAGTTTGTGGAGCATTTGCGTTACCGCAAAGTGGAGGTCGATGCCCCTCTTGTATTACAACTGCTGAATACAATCCACAGTGTGTTATCGTTAATGGAGTTAAGCAAACCCTATCCAATCGAGGAATGATTGAATGTGCCCGAAAATGTGGAAAAGGTATGCGGTGGGATTTTGACTTGAGCAAAAGCTACTATCTTTAAAATTCGAATTACCTTTCTTTCAGAAGTTACTCTAATTAGGGCTGGTGAATGTTAGTAAATGCTGGCTTCTATGGACGGAAATTTAAAACTGAATATTTTTTAAGTGATACTGAATCAAATAAATTGAGCATATAAAAATTTTGTGTTTTTACATGAGGGCATATTTCAAGAAGAAGACTTGGTTCTGAAGAATCCAAAAATCACTACCATTTCGTTAGGAATTAATCCATATATTTAAACTAAACGAGTTTCGACGATCCGCCATAAGCGTCAATGGAAATTTCTTAAACTGCGAGACTACTTGCGCACACATACAAAAGGGCAATTCACGGGTTGTAATTGTGGGAGAATTTGGCTTAGTTTATTAATTTTTGCACATGTTCAAGATAATTCTGCACTGTTTGGGATCAAATATTTATTGGATACTTTTCATCAGTAGTGCCCTAATGTATGTTTAAAGATTTCATTGACATGTGTTGAGAGGTTTAGAAGTTATGGTAGAGGAAAAACGCGCACCAAAAAAATATGTGATGTAACTAAATATTTAAGGTTTTCGGAATTTTTCCTTTATATGTGCTATAAAACATTGCTTCATGCCAAATTTCAAGATTCTAGATCGAGTGGAAGTCCCCTTTAGGTTTTGGTTCCCTTGCGAGTAGTTGCGAGTTTGAAAATATGCGGCTTAAATTGCTGTTTCTTTTGATTGCGTTGACATAGAAGTTTGATTTTGTTACACCTTAAAGATATTATAGACCTGAGTATTTGATATGAATTTGAATTTAATACCTCTACGCGTTCATGAGGAAAGGGGTAGTAAGTTTAAAATTATTAAACATATTTTTATTATATGATGTAACTAAAAATTTACGGTTTTCGCAATTTTTCCTTTATCTGTGTTATAAGACGTTGCTTCGTACCAAATTTTAAGATTCTGAGTTCACGGGAAGTACCCTGTAGGTTTTGATTCCCTTACAAGTGTCAAAAATTTGCGGCATAAACGGCTGTATCTTTTGATTGCGTTGGCTTAGAAGTTTGATTTTTTCACAGCTCCAAGGAACAGCATGCCTGAGTATTTAGTATAAATTCCAACTTGATACCTCTACGCGTTCCTGAGAAAAAGGGTCTTGATAGACAGACAGACGGACGGACGGACAACAAAGTGATCCTATAAGGGTTCCGTTTTTTCCTTTCGAGGTACGGAACCCTAAAAACAGACAGAACCACCTCTTGCAATTTGGTTATTAATGATCAGTAATTAATTAAGGTATAATCAATTAATTCTAATTATATAATTATGCAAAATATCTCGGGTTTCATTTTGTATGTGTACCCAATTTAAGTGTAAAAACCTGAACAAAGTTCAATATTTCACACAAAAGCTAAGTATGCTAACGTCACGCCTCACTTTACAGAATTTTCTAAGGTAGAAGTGGTAGAACTGTGTAGAAAAATGGTTCAATTGATTATAATAATTTACCCAGTTTGTGTTCGATCTTTTCTCATTTAATTTCCCCTATTTGAAGTTTTTACAAGATTTTACAAGGGTCTCAGACTAACTTTAGAATATGAACGTACCCGTATATGATTTTCACACGTTTCAATACGTTCCTTACGTTCCTTTTCAAATAAAGGACAAACCAATTGAGTACGTGGGCTCAAACACATTGCCTACTTAAAATAGTGATATTTTGAAAATATAAATTATTATTACCAAGTCATCTGTCACAGCTTTTGACATATTAAAAGTATGTTTCTTAGAAATCTTATTTGTATCTTAATAAATTTACAAGTTTTATACGCAGCTGATTATGCTGTTATGGAAGTCCAAAAGCATGAAGCCTCATCAATGGTTTGCATTCTATCGACTTTTATGGATCTTCCTTTATTTTTAAAGAATTTTCAGGCATCCATTAGATTTGGCCAGGTTGACAAACATTTATGTTTGGGCGTTGTTCTTGGCAGACGAACTATAATGACGTCATCAACATGCTTGAATTCTTATATGTATGTACAAATTTCCACTGATCAACAAAATTAAGACAAGTACTATTGACGGTCCAATCATTTCAGTCCAGTGTACTCGATGCTTAGCCAAGGTTTTCGTGAAGGGAGATGTTCAGTGCAAGTTGGCGTGCGAAACGAGGAAGAACAAGGCGACAACGATTCGAAAAGAATATGTAAAAGATTTGTGATGAATAATGATACCTGGTGGTCGTGGGGATCACAATTTCAGTACGAACACCCCGTTCACATTCTTGTTGACTTCCCCATGAAAAGTCCTGAGAATTTAATAATAAGATCGGCTCCGGTTTTAACTGGATTTAAAATTTGCAAGGTGTATGGATGGGCTCCAAGAGTAAGTTTACAATTTACTTAATCATCTCCTAAAAGTTTAACATAATAAAGTCTAGTTTTATAAGACCATGGGCAAAATTTACCAAACTAAAACATACCACCAATAAGATTAAGCCGTACATATATATATATATGGTATAAAAATAGAAGGTCTTTTTATGAAACTAATTTTTTTATTATGTCAAAAAATGTTGAAATTACGTGAGCATCATAAAAAAACTGAATTTATGGTTTACCACAAATAGGTTCATTTTCGGATTTTTATTTATCTATCTAACTCGACAAAGAAATTGAATTTAAGGTTTAACAGTTCGTCATATTTAATCCGCCTCACTAATTGCTTGGCTATGGCAACATATTTGAAAGCAGCGTATCTTAAAACCCCGCTGAGTGTGAAAAATGAGTTATATTACATTTAACATATTGCTCACCGACTATAATTTAAAATTTTACAATTTCAAAATTCATAAGGCTCTTTTCTACTTAAAACGCCAGGCAAATTTTGGTCTTGATAGTTTTGTTACGCCATTATGAGCCATTATGACTTCCATAAATACATATATGTTAATATTTTTGTTTTAATTAATTTCAGGATGCCAACGGCGGGGAGAATACGACAAAAGCCTTAATGTCAACTGTAGCTATGCTTCTCAACGATTCTATTTGCAGACATTTTGCCAAAGAACGTTTGAATACGAGTCGTCAGAAAAATCAGTTTTGTGTAGGCGAGTGCAATTCCGATTTTCAAAATCTTTATATAACACAATTACCTTCTTTCTTCTTTAGAAGAAGGTCGTATCAACGACGAAGGAAGAATCCTAATATGTGACAAAAAATTACTTGGCATATTCGCAAGAAGATTGCCGCCACTTCATGGGAAGGACATCGGCAATGTGAGTTTATACACGTTCGCTTCCGGAGGAGAATCCTCCAAGCCGTATTACACAGAATCCCTATTTTGGACTTACTTAAATTTTCTTGTAATTTTAACGATTGTCTTGTATATGTAGAATCATTTTCGATACTCAATCCATATTAAAAAATCAATTTAAAATACCTCGTACTAGGTGTTTTGACTGACCTTTTCAACTCTTTTCTCAAACCGATTTTATATACGAGTAATATTTGCATTTGTAAATCACTGATACTAAAACGGCTAGTGTTATTTAACGAGTTAAAATATCACCGAAATGTGCCTATTTAGGGTGCGCCATCGGCCGGTTTTTTTTAAAATTGCTATAAAATAAACAGTGTTCGATATGTTTCCAAGCTTGATCACTTATTGAAAATAGAAATAGGTTAAATATAGAATATTATTTCATTTAAATGGCTGCCTCGACTGATTTGACAATAGCTCATCATCCAAACCCAATTTTGAAGTACATTTTCCATGGTTTGCGACCCCATTTCACGAATAGCTTGATCAATATTTTGCTTAATTGCCTGAATCGTTTCTAGATTGTCAGCACAATATCTATGTTTTACGGCACCCTACAAAACAGCGTCCAACGGTATCAAAATGCAACTGGTGGCCATGGCACATCTCCAAAACAACTGATTATTGAACTTAGGCGGCCCATATGACTGCGCAATAATCATAAATATTGTGCAATATTATTGACCGTGTATTAGTCCGCAAAAGATCCATTGTTGCACGGCTTACGTAGCACGTAGCGCCATCCTGCTGGAACCAGATCTCGCTCAAGTCCAATTTTTGAGTCAGTTGGACCTTTTAATGGAATAATCCGAAGTATTTATGCAGAATTTGTCTCAGGCTAGTGCGGCTAATGTTCAGTTGTTGAGATCTGTGGAGATTTGAGATTCTCGCATTTAGGACGTACACGAGGATAACTTGTTTTATCAATTAACATGCCAATTTCGCGAAATATTTTCACAAACTTGAGCACTGCAAACGCTGTAAAAATTCGCACTATTTTGGCAACGAGCCAGCACTCATTTTGGAAATATGTTTTTAATATTTCACAACGTTGTTGAAACTTAAATCTATTTTGATATTTCATACCGCGGTGGTATGATACTATCTATTTATATACAATTTTTGAGCGCGAAAAACCTATCTGTTTCAAAATAACATGTAATTTAACAAGTATTAATGGTAAGGCTAACATCGAAAGTTCGAATATTTTGGATCAGAAAGGTATTATATTTTTCCACTTAATTTTACACGCCGGATTTTATCTGAAGCAGTTCTTAGTGAATAAAAATGTTATTTTGATTTGCTAATCTTCTGCTTTCTTTACGTACTCATGCTTTTACAGGTGAAAAGAGAAATATCGGGTTTTTATTGATTAAAAAATTAATTAAAAAAGAATAGCCCTAGGCGAAATCGATAATGAACTTTTTTTCAAGTGAAGTACTTCAAACAGAGCTTTTAGTCCCGCTTTTGAGGGAACAAATTGGATTTCGCGTAGCGCTAAAAGGTGCTGCACGAGTGTCATTAAGCTGAATGACTTGTTTCCACAACGTTGGGTTTCAATTAACATTTCAATCAAACTCGCCCCACCACGACCTGGCCCAACTTTCGGGCTTGTTTACATTCAGCAAATGTAACTGTTCTTCTCTTTATACACCTTAATGGATTAAGGACGCCCTCCTCTCCCTCGCCTTCGCTTGTCTAAAGCGATGAAAACAGAAACCGATTCAGGTGCCTTCCACCTGGCTGGGCTAACAGTCTACGAAAAAATTCCGCGAACGCTCTCAAAAAGCGCCAGACGTGAATTGTTCACCTGTCATGGACCACCACCACCCTCACTCCACGATATTGTTATTATTTTTACAGCGGCTCACTTGTTTCACCCGCTGTTCAATTCAGAAAAGGGGCTTTCATTTTCTGCCGTAAAAGTTAACGCATTAACTGGAGCTGTGGGGTATCAATTTTCCGGGAAATTCCTCTTATTTCACGGTGATAAATTAATGTTTCGGGTTCCATCTAGTCTACGGTTGCTCAGTGGGACTCTGCTGACTGACGACGGCCGGAACAAACAGTGAGCTATTGAACTGCTACGGGAGCACTTAATGAGCTTTAAACCTCTTCTGGAATATTAATTAAAATTATAGAGCCATTTAGCAGCTGACTGGGAAATTTCAACGGTTTTTCGGGCATAAAGAGCCTTCTAATTGCCGAGATTCACTTGACACAGGCATAAATAGCAATCATTGTTTTGTTGATATTCCTGGAATGATTTTCCATTTTCGGGACTTCAAAATTTCTGTTCTGGGAAATGTTTCCTTACCCACAGGGCTCTATACATTTTATTTGAATCGTTTGAATTTTGTTACCCTTCCCAACAGTACCCTGACGTGAAATTAGTAAATTAAAAGCACGAAATTTTTTTAATTTCTAAGATGTAAACGCAAATTTAATACTTTAGACAGAATTCAACATTAGGAGTAAAAATTAAATAAGGAATACCTATTTTCTCAATATTGTTTGGGTGGATTAAATGGAACAAAACGCGACATAATTCTTAAGAAATTCAACTTAACAAAATATGAATCATGTTTTTCGTTAAGAAAATTTAGAGTATAGATAGGCGCAGATTTTTAAAACGAAATTCGTCACTTGTGAAAATATAAAAAAAAAATTTGGAAATAAATTCTAATTCTGACACTGAAGAGTTTGCAAACAAATCTAAGATTTATCTTGAAAATTTGCACACTTTGTTTTTACTGTTTTCGGTTAATCGCTTTTCCTTAAGGAGTTACATATATTTAAAAAATTATTTTATAAAATAATTCCATTATGTATTTTTGATTGAGCTTTAAATTAGAATAATTCTCCAATATTAACATCATTTTTTATAGGGTCAAATGGACTACTGATGAAAACCTTGTCAGCCTAATAACTTCATCAAAATAATCCAATCTTCGCAGGTCATAAAGCAGGTCAGGACTACTACTTCTGTAAATTCTCTCTTATAAGAATAAGAAATATAGAGAGAGAAGTGGCACATTTCTTTATAATGTATTTTTAAAGACGCCCGGAGAAGATCGCATTGGTATTTGTCCCTCAATTTGATGTTCCCTTCCAATGTTAAGTTATAGGGAAATGGCGAAATGAAGAAGGGGAAGAGGCAGGAAGCACGCATCGATCATAAATACGGGTAATGTCGTTTACATTTTTTCATTGTGCATTTTTAAAAGCGATCTGGAACGAACATTGCTATGTGTGCCCCTGGGTTAAGAAAAGTACAGGGTGGTCTTGATTTAATCGTATATATGAACGATTATAAAAGTTTTTGATTAAAAAAGTGAGTTTTAGAATACAATACTGTGGGTGTGGAAAAGTCAATGTGTCATGCGTTTATAGAAAAGTTTTATAATAAAACATTTTTGTGATATGCACCCTGCAGAAGTGTTCCAATTTTCCTCTCAAATTGTCTTTCTCTCACTAATGACTTCTTTATTACTGCCTAGATTTCTTTTTTAAATATATGGTATGAAGTGCTCACAGTACCACTTTAATTTTCTTTTATTTGATAGCGTAGGTATAAATCAAAGATTATTCCTGCGCAGAAAAGAGTAAAAGTGGTCAAAAATCACTTTTGAGTTATATTAGTGAGATCAATTTTAGTGCTTACATCATGTGCCAAGTAAAATGCATATCCTCAATTCTTTGAAAACAAGGTCCACAAAGGTATACATCAAAATGTTGTCCCAATTCGAAGGTGGGCCTAAAATTGGCTTAATAGATCAGCTCCTTTACAACTTGTACTTTTCCTACAACAAATTCTGGAAAATGACGAATGTTACAATACCAAAAGGTTGGAATCTCCCTTTAAATTTTGTACAATGTCCCAGATTATCCTTTCCTAGCTTAACGGGAATGGTATGACAAAGACACATACACTTTATTTACTATCTAAAGTATGTGTACCCAAAAATTTAGTCACGAACTCCTGTGATCGCTTAAGAAAATTGCCCTCAATAGACTGGACGACGACGACAACGACGTGTCCAGAGCATCAATTCCAGTGTTTTTGTGTCCTCAGACACATATTCCAGAGAAATATACAGTAATATTCAGGGAAAAAATAATCCTACAAGTGTTCCCGAATATTCTTTTATGTGCTAGTGCTTAAAAACTATGCGCCGCTCGCACCAGCTGCTGCTTGGTATGGTTCAAAGCATACTCTACGGTTCGGTGAATTCCACTTATTATGAGTGGACGTGAGGCCATCAAAACCCTTGAAATAAAATAATATTCCTCGAGAGGCATCCCTCCTCCATCAAAAAAGCCTGTGCTGTGCGAGAAGGCAGCAATTTTGAAAAGAGTCTTATAAAAGACCACCCTAGCAGGTGGCCGGTGTGCGCCCACCACTGAGCAAGTCGTAATTTACTCCTTTCGGGCCCTGATTTTTTCTCAAAGGCGACGAAACAAAATAATAAAGGCCCTTTTGTCCTGCTGGCGACTAAAAATAGCTCCATTAGCGCGCCGGTTATTATTTATGAGGAAATTGACTCAATGCAAAACACAATAGCCTTATGCAAAACTACGCAGGGACCGCCTGAAGACGCCAATAAAGGCCGCAGACGAGAAGAACAAGGTAAATAGAATTATTCTTGGGCAAGTGCGCCTGGCATGTCGGGCGCGATGACAAATAGACTGCTCCCGGTGTCTGGAGCGCCCCCTCCGCCTGACATCCGAACGAGCATTTATTGGGTCCAGAAATAGGTGCAGGCGTCCCGCTGGAGCACGTATCCCGGCTCACCATTGCTCCCGACACTTCAAGGCACCGAACAGGCCGGGCCGTGTCTTCAGCGCCCGCACGACATCGTGTATCCCCGACTCGTATCTTTTTCCCCCCCGCCCCGTCCACTAGCGCCGAGTATCTACAAACACGAACTATATCGGCGGACCTGCGACACCGAACCCATGGAGGAAATGCCTCGGGTGTCAGCTGAATGACAAATGTGACCACATGTGGACTACATGGGGCTCGGATCGGAGCAGCTTGCTTAATACGTCTAGCCGGCATGTTGGTGGTTGGTTTTTATTACAGAAATTCGCGGCCCCACGACTTAATCGGGACCAATGGCACGTGAGTCAACTACCTCATTCATGTGCCCGGAATGTCGGAGCTAATTAATTGGGCTCTCTTAAGAAAAATAAGAACAAAAAAAAACAAAAAAAACAGGCAAATATGCAAAATGCAGCTATGCATTAGGTGGAAAATTTCCTTTGAGTCATTTTTGGTACAACACTTAAAATGAAGAAAGGAGTTTAACGATCTAGATTTCCAAGCTATAGTCACATTATAGTTTATTTTCTGCAACAATTAAACGCTCCTTTTAGACTTTTCCTTTAAATTTAAAAACAACATTGCTATAACTTAACACTTTGACGGTCGGAGTCACATATACGTGACTTCAGTTTACTGGCAGTTATCGGCCGGAGTCACGAATACGTGATTTCAATTTGTTAGCGATTTTTTCCTAAATGTTCTTGCAAAAAGGGTAGCAACCAGCATGTCAAATAAAAGTATAGACATTAGCCTAATAGTACATTACAAAGGTAAAATGAATTTACAGAGTGACACTCACAGGATGTCCAATTAATTACAAATTACAATACAATAACAAAGAAATGCTATTAAACGTTACGGGCCTCATGCATACCATATTCATCTTATTATTAGGTATAGTTTAGAAAAGACTACTCCATCGACTCCAATATAAAAAATAACTTCAGAAATGAGCGTTGCGTTCTCGAAAACGTATGAAATAGTATGTATTTTGTTATTTTCGATAATTTGGAAAAACTAACCATTTGTTATTCAACGACTATATAAATTGAAGTTATGCAATGACTTAAGCCTGATTATTAAAGAAAGCTATTTTAAATATAAACAAATACATGGATTCATATTAAACGGAACGTATCTATCGTGTTTTAGTGGGATCTAATGTATTTTGTTACTCGAGACTGATAGTAATATGAAATGGTAATATACAAATCTGCTATTACGAGCATACAATTTTCAAGTTTTCTTCGGGTAGGAAAATTCGAATCCAGTCCACAAATACTAACATTCACCAGGATGAAGCAATTTAACATCTGAAAGAAATTTGATCATTAATAAATAAATGTATACGGGCATAACATTTGGATAATTCATACATTTCCCACAATTTAAGGCACATTGAACACTTCCGAGATTTGGTAGGGTTTGCGTTACTCCATTAATGATTACACACTGTGGTAAATATTCCATAGTTGTTATGCAAGGGGGACATTTTTGCAGTAAGATATTCGTATTTACTCCAAGTATTGCAAAAGCTAAAAAAATTTCAAATATTATATAAAATTTTAGCGTTAATCAACTAAATAATTACCGACAAAGCAAAGTAAAGTGTGCTTCATACTAGTATTTTGTTTAACCATTGTGTGTTGTTTGAACGTAAGGTTTATATAAAATAAAGGTACCACTAAATAAAATTCGGAAACTACTTGAAATGGTTATCAGCCACACTAACGTCAATCTTGTTTTAATTTGATCAATGGCTACAGATGCGCCATTATATAGTGCTTTTGAGCGCTGCTAGGGCTTTACATTGTGATTGTTAGGTAACCTCTTTTTTTAATTTCAAAGAAAGCTTAATTGTCGTTTATGTGTCATAAAAATTGAATCGATTGTTTTGTTAACATTGAGATTTAATAAATGGAATAATATGTCTTGCTAAAAAAAAAGTTATTGTTCCATTCAAATTATTGTAATGTTTACATTATTTTTAAAATGAGTTTGTTTTTTTTACCAAAGTATAATATATGGGTATGTATTGTGAACGATATATTTAAGAATATATTTTGCTTGTATTTGAATTGTACAGGGAATTTACAAATTGTTATACTTGCATAAAATTGTCTGCACTTCCAATATTTATAATAGCATACAAAGTTAAAAATAATACTATAATAAAATCTATTTACATATATGAAGTTTTTCGTGAAATATTTATCTATTATTTATTATTCTATTGCAAGTTAACACAGTATAATTAAGATCCATGTTAAAAAGTCAACAATAATCCAATATTTACATATTTCTCCATTATTAGTTTTAAATTTATCAACTATAATCAAGTCTAAATCTAAACTATAAATAAACTGAGTGTACAAGGAAATTAAATTACTTAAAGAGAGTGCGCAGATTTGTTATTCAACGACTATATAAATTGAAGTCATGTAATGACTTAAGCCTGATTATTAAAGAAAGTAATTTTAAATATAAACAAATACATTTGATTCATATAACACGGAACATATCTATCGTGTTTTAGTGGCATCTAATGAATTTTGTTACTCGAGACTGATTGTAATATGAAATGGTAATATAAAAATCTGCTGTAACGAGCAAATATGCAGAATATATGCCAAATTATGCCTGAAATATGCAAATATGCAAGGAAATATCTAAATATGCAATATGCAGAATATGCAAAAACTAATATGACGCATTTGTCTCTAAATTCAATACACCAAATTCCTTTAAAGATATCCTGAATAAAAAAAAATGTTTTTTTTTTGCAGAAATGATCTAATACTTTGCATGCACCTGAAAATGACACTAATCAGCTGCTTACACCTTATCAGTTGGTTAGTTCTGGCGTTAAGTATAACGTTCAAACATTGTCGAAGGCTTGTTTAGTTTGATAACTGATTAAGTGCACTAAACAACATTTATCAGTAAGAATTTTTCTTAAACAACTGTTCGTCAGCCTTAATCGTCGTTTATAAATAATGCTGTGAATATACTAGGTTAGGTTAGAATAACATGGCTGCCACGTAGACGATAAAGAAGAGGTGCATTGTGATGGGGTGAATCCCACTGACAACCAGAAAACCATTTAGAGTCCTCTATGAACTCCAGATTCCTGATTTTAACAGATCCTAAGTCTGCCAGGTAATTAAAGAAGAAGGAGCTCAGTTGAGGACTCTAGCGAATGCTTTCCTCCTTTTCCTCATTATGGAAGCTGTTGCAGAAGTCATTGTATGGCACGCCGAGTCTTCTAACGTGCTTGCCAGTAATACAATGACCAGTAATAACTGATAAAACCTTGCCAATATCAGCCCTCTTAAACCAAATTATGCTTTTCAACCTAATCAAACGTCACAAACTGACAGCGACCTCAAAGTAGAAACTCCTAATGTCCAGCTGACATGTGGCAAGCGGTGCACCTCGGTGGTGGATTATATCCATTTCGGGCAGAGCAGAGAACTATGTCCCAGAACTCATATAAGATTAATGTTCACACGCTCAGCTAAGTTATTTAGCAATGTGAGGTAATCCGAGACGACCTTGGAGGTTGCCCATGAGGGATTTTATTTCGACTTCGGTGTCAGTAAAAATATATATATACACCATCAACAGACAGGGTGCTGGTGACCAGCTAGGTTAAAGCCGTCGAGTTAGCCATAACCTCTGCCTGAAAGACACTGCAGTGGTTTCATAAACAGAAGGATGTTTCTAGACACAGGTAGAAAATCCTACCCGTACTTAGCCCTCCAGCTTAGAGCCACCTGTAGAAATCTGTACAGAATCCGCTCGCTCAAAGAAGCCTTCCTCCCAGTCCTGCCTGTGCGGGATCAAGAAGCTAAATTTTACGTAAAAATACTTAAAATTTTTTTAAAAATCTGAAGTTGACTTTTGGAATATGTCTGCCATATTGAATTTGTATTTTCGTCACATAGCTTATTGTATTTTACTCAAGCCCCTTAATTTCATCAAAGGATTTGTGAAGAAAAAAAGAATCCACCATTTTGAAGCATCCGCCATATTGAATTACTTACCCACCTGTGTAAAATTTCTAACTTACCTAGAAGTGGTTACAAAAATTTGCTCAGTGGTATAAAGTGTAAAATATTTTGTATACTGAAAAGCTTTCAATTCAAAAATATTTAATCTACAGCTATATTCAACTACATAATATTTTTGATGAACATTGAACTTTACAAATAAACATTATTCGTTTTACATTTATCCAGAATAATTTAATTAATAAATAATAAGGCATGTTCAGTATAATGAACTCTAACCAATCTAGATTGGTCCTACCTAAGTTGCAGCTTATAGATCAAATCTGCGCACTCTCTTTAAGTAATTTAATTTCTTTGTACACTCAGTTTATTTATAGTTTAGATTTAGAGTTGATTATAGTTGATAAATTTAAAACTAATAATGGAGAAATATGTAAATATTGGATTATTGTTGACTTTTTAACATGGATCTTAATTATACTATGTTAACTTGCTATAGAATAATAAATAATAGGTAAATATTTCACGAAAAACTTCATATATGTAAATAGATTTTATTATAGTATTATTTTTAACTTTGTATGCTATTATAAATATTGGAAGTACAGACAATTTTATGCAAGTATAACAATTTGTAAATTCGCTGTACAATTCAAATACAAGCAAAATATATTCTTAAATATATCGTTCACAATACATACCCATATATTATACTTTGGTAAAAAAAACAAACTCATTTTAAAAATAAGGTAAACATTACAATAATTTGAATGGAACAATAACTTTTTTTTTAGCAAGACATATTATTCCATTTATTAAATCTCAATGTTAACAAAACAATCGATTCAATTTTTATGACACATAAACGACAATTAAGCTTTCTTTGAAATTAAAAAAAGAGGTTACCTAACAATCACAATGTAAAGCACTAGCAGCGCTCAAAAGCACTATAAAATGATCTGCGCATCTGTAGCCATTGATCAAATTAAAACAAGATTGACATTAGGGTGGCTGATAACCATTTCAAGTAGTTTCCGAGTTTTGTTTAGTGGTACCTTTATTTTATATAAACCTTACGTTCAAACAACACACAATGGTTAAACAAAATACTAGTATGAAGCACACTTTACTTTGCTTTGTCGGTAATTATTTAATTGATTAACACTAAAATTTTATATAATATTTGAAATTTTTATAGCTTTTGCAATACTTGGAGTACATGCGAATACCTTAGTGGAAAAGTGTCCCCCTTGCATAACAACTAAGGAATATAATCCACAGTGTGTAATCGTTAATGGATTAAAGCAAACTCTGCCAAATCTCAGTAGTATTCAATGTGCCTTAAATTGTGGACAATGTATGAATTATCCAAATGTTATGCCCGTATACATTTATTTATTAATGATCCAATTTCTTTCAGATGTTAAATTGCTTCATCCTGGTGAATGTTAGTATTTGTGGACTGGATTCGAATTTTCCTACCCGAAAAAAACTTGAAGATTTTAAAGTGAAATTTTTTTAAATTTAATAATGGTGTACTTCACAGTATGCGGTTAAGGTCGTTAAAATGCTGTTAAATTTTTATGCTTTATATTTTTATATTTATAATAACAAATTGTTAGTGCCGGTAATACCATTTTCGTTCTAATATTGCAAAACTTCTTTTAAATAATAATTGTCGTTAATCGAAGGTTATTTTAATTTTCCCTATAATTCATAGTCGTCAAAAACAAACATTCGATTTCTAACCTCCGCCATTTTTACCTACGACAATTTAGAAACGATTCAGGCGCTTAAGCACAATATTGATTGAGTTATTCTTGAAATAGGGCCCCAGACTATTGAAGACCATTGAAAATGTGCTGCAGAAATAGATTGGCCAAGCCATCTGAGTCAACCATTTAAATTAAATCGTATTCCATAACTAATGGGAAGGTTTCCTCTTTTCAATAAATCAACAAACTTTGGACAATATTGAAAGGTATTTATTTTATAGCACTTTTAAAAAGAAACCAGCTGTTGATCCACACTATATTTATTTTGGATCAGTCGGAACTCAAATTGAATTTATTCCAATGCATCAATAACTGGCTCAGCGAGCGATAAGAGAATCGGAGCGCAAATTTAAAAATCACAAGTTCGACTCCTGTCTGTTGCTCGCCCGGTGTTTTTCGAGAATTCCCACAAATGGAAGCTTCTCCTTTAATTTAAGTAATATAAGAATTTAAAAAAAATATGTAGTACCTGTTAAAGAAAAGATAGAATGCCATGACACATTTTTTTAACTTACCACTAGTCATTACCCCTTAAGGTACTTTTAAATTTCTTAAAGCAATTCGGCAACAAAAATAGAAAAGGGGTTCCTTTGACAAACCAAAGTTGCAACTACTAATTAGAACATGAAACTTCGCGATGGCTATAATTAGAGCAATAGTTTCATTGCATTTCCACGGGTTGGATTGGAACCAGGTCGGTGAGGTGCTGCTTCGGGCACTTCACCTCTTGTGCATGGGTTTAATTAGGGTTCAGGGCGGTACAGATGCAAAATGTCGGCACTCCCGACCATGCATGACTACTCATTAAAGCTGGTGAAAGTGTGGCCGCTCCAAAGTTGGTTGGAACACAGAAATGATGTGCATTTACAGCCCGTCCCCGAGCGCTCACTTAAGCCCCAGGGAAACTTTCGACAAACAATGGAGGCGGGCTGATAATAGGGCGCAGCTTTTGTAGACCGTCAACTTTTGTAATCAAACGAAACGGCCAAGATTAAGCAGGACCCTAGCGGTAAAAGTGAATAAAACTTGAAGGGAAAGGAAAGTTGCCAACTTCCTAAGGGAAGCAAGTGCCTTAAGTAGATAGGAAGGTAGGAAGTGTAAGACAAGGACGCTGCTCATGTTGGCTGCAGTCGCTTGAGAATTGCACCGCCTTCCCTAAGAAAGCGCTCTTAAATAGCTACATACTGCGAAACATCACTTCATAAAAGATGAAGATTGTGCTAAATTCAATTAAGGTCGGACCCTGATTAAGCTGGAAGCACTTTGCTACACGGCAAACAGTGCACTTTTGGAGAGCCACCATCCTTTCCATTTCTCCACCCAATCCAATAAACCACCCGGTGCCGAGCAAACTTCCTTTTATGAATTTTAATTAGGGCCCCGACCTTGTGGAGTGCACTTTTAAGAGCGCAATTTGCCCCGCGGTCCGAGTACAAGCCCTATAAAAGGTGGAATACTCACTTCCATACAGCCGCTGCCAAAGAAAGATCTGGTTTAGCTTAATGGCGCAAAACGATATTTCCACCTTTTTCGGCTTTAAAATTGAAAAGGGTCGTTCCGTTCTGCGGAAAAGTTTTACACGCCATTAGAGATTTTATTGCTTATAAAAAATTTAAAAACAGAAAAAATTAAAAATGTACATTTTTGCTGAATGAACTTGAGAAAATCTTGTGAAGGAAATGTACACTGACCAGTAACCACAATACCTTTGCATTTACGACCGGTTTAATTGCATTAGCGTACTGGTATGCGTAAATTATATTTTCACCTTTCTTTATGATAGCCAAATCATCAGCAACTATTCCAACAATGACATCATTGCATATTAAAAATCTTCCTGGATCTGTAATGCCACCTTCTGCTGTAATGAAAAACTTTTGGTTATCATAATTATATTTGATTCTTGTAATTCGACTACGAGGAAGAAAATGCTTTTATAATGCGTACCTTATATATGTATATTGTATATGATTAATAAATTGCAATATCGTACACATTTTTACTTCGATTAGTATTTCTAGTATATATTCAAGTATTTCTCAACAACTCGCCCCTACAATGAACCACGCGATCACAAAACACTCTTATTTTAATTTTATCTTTCTTTGTAATTTTTCTTTTCATTTTAAACCACTATTATCCACTCAAATTGAGTTTAAGGTCCCTACGCCGATATTGACAAAAAATTGTTTGAATGTTTATTTGGTGTCAGAAGTGACGAATATGTAAAAGCGTTGGTCGTTTGTACTTCCCGAGATATTTCAGATTCTGAAAAATTACATTAACGATTAACAAAAGCGATTTTCCGTATATTCCCAGAAATGTTCACGAAAATTGTGTGGAAAATTCTTGAACTTTTTATGTTTCCATCTTTCTTCTATAAACAATTTCGCAACAACAATTTTTGCATTTCTTCAAACTGCCATTTCAAAAACCTAATGTATGTTAATCACCATCGAAAAGTCGAAAAAGGTGTTTTCCATTGATTCGATAACATTTTGTTGTTTTCCAAAATATGGTATTAATATATTTATTTTAATTTTGGGTTATTTAATAGCTTAAGCTTAAATAATTATTTTCCCAAAAAAATTAAATAATATTTACTTTTGGTTTTGTTTTAATAATTGTTTTATTCAACAAATGATGATGTGTGAATACTTTTGTCCACCACTGTTTGCCCTACCTTCGTGTACTTCTCATAATCAAGATAATATTACATATGAATTTGTTATTTCAGAACATATTTTCTTAGCATGTCAAATGGCTTTTCTATAAAAGTAAGAAAAGTCATGAGAAGAAATCGAACAGCTCATGTTATATATATTAGTGGTGTGCATTAAGGGGTTACATGGGTCTTAATGGTATAAAAAAAACGACGTCTTTAAAAAATTTTATTTCAAAAACCTAAAATCGTTTTTATTTAAAATTTAAACATATGAAAGTAAAGTACTTAAAGTACTTGTAAACAAATTTTCAGCCAAAAATATTGAAAATTTTCCATTTTCCAGCCGTTTTTCGCCGTCAACCTTTTTTTTTGCGGTGGACATGATATTTCGGTGTGGTTTCATCTGAAATCAAAAATTCAAAAATATTCTTGTAGTTTATGCCCTTGGCTCGTGATTGAACGAAGGAATTGAAAAAAAAAAATGAAATTTGACATTTTGACATGAGTTTGAATCAATTTTCGTCTCAAATTTTTATACGTTTTTCCGATTCTCATCATTTTTAAAAGGTTTTTTTCGTATAAAACAAGAACGACTCGACCGAATGAAAATTCCTTCGTTCAATCACGAAACAATACTATAAAGAATAACTGTGCAAAGTTTCAATCAAATCGGCCAATTTATTTTAGAGAAATCGTGTCCACCGCAAAAAAAAAGGTTGACGGCGAAAAACGGCTGGAAAATGGAAAATTTTCAATATTTTTGGCTGCAAATTTTTTTACAAGTACTTTAAGTACTTTACTTTCATATGTTTAAATTTTAAATAAAAAAAATTTTTCATTTTTGAAATAAAATTTTTTAAAGAAGTCGTTTTTTTTATACCTTTAAGACCCATGTAACCCCTTAATGCAGGTATAGCAGGTGTAAGTGCATTCCTCGTAGCCGGATTTTATTTGTTTTAAAGGATATATTCTCATTAGTACTTACAGACACAGAACTGATATTCTGGTAAATCCGTATCCATATTGTCTCTGTACAGCGTCTTACACTCGTCCAGATTTAAAACATCCGCTTTTACTACTTTAAACTCTTTCTCGTCTTTTCCATCTGATTTAGGAGGATCTTCACGTTTTCTCAAGAATGATGTGGGTGAACGCTTTGTAGCCTTCTTTCTCACTCGAGTTTCAGTTGTTGTTTGAAATTCACTTTGTCCTGTTGATGAATTATGAGAAAATTCTTCGCTTTGTTCTGTAGTTTTTACATAATCATCAACATTAGATTGCCAATCTTGGTGTTGTTCTGTTGTAGTATATTCTTCCAGAATTTCACGTTTAAATTTAGCTTGAGGCTCCGGTGGAGGTTCCGGTGGAGGTCCTGATTTCGAATCTGCCCGAACTGTTGATTTGTTGTCTGATTTTTCCGAAGAAAACCCATACACAAAACATTCAGAGTCATCCTCAAACGATGGTTCGCCAACAGATGCTATTTCCATGTCGGCAAATGGCAAATCAAATTCAATTTCTGTAAGCTCACTTTTCGTATAATCCACATCGTCATCATCCCAAAGCGATTTATCGGCTCTTATACAATATCTCCAGATTCCTAAATCTACACCAACCGTTTCCTTACTTCCGGCAAGTACTTTGCACGGTTTCTCACTGACTTTACTTGTAAACCTTTTTGGGCAGGATGAAATAGCATGCAAATTCTTAAAACTCTAGACACAAATTTTCCCAAAATACCTGTAGTAGTCAAGGCAGATGTTAGATGTAACCAAAGTTGTACTTGAGATCAAAGCTGCCAAACAACGATACTCATCTTCGAACTCTATCACTACCTGAAATAATACGACCGACCAAAATAGTTTTATACAATTTAGAATTAATTTTGAAACGTTATATGTACCAAATACTTCTTTTCGCCCCATATTACGTCTTTCACTTCTGTATTGTTTGTTGAGGCTTTTCTTTCCGCCGCTATTACTTTATTATATTTTAAAACAATTATAATCATAAAAGAACACACCACAGTAAAATGTTGAAGCATCTTCAGTTTTTGTTCCCGAAAATGAATGAACTTTTTGCATAAATAGTAATTTCGCTGCAAAAATGTGTCATCAAAATTCACCCGTACAAGTTTACAACAGAAAGTCGTGTTTTTAGTGTTGTCTCTCTCACTCGGAAGCATTAATTTCAGGTGAAGTAATAAAAAAAATATTGAAAATCCTTTTTTAAACTTCTGTATGGTGAATTCGTTATTTTTGTTAGAAAAGTCATCGATTACTAGAATTAAACGTATTATCAGTCAAAACTGAAATTTCAGTAGTGCAAGTAAAATTAGGTATACCATATTTAGACTTATAAGGAGTAATTCTGTTAATATAGGTCTGTCTGGTAACTTTTGGGTAAAAATTGAGTAAAAATCTGGTAAAAAGTTCCATATGGTAGTGGGGATAAACATCAAAAGTTACCAGACGACTTCAAATAAAAATTGGGTAAATCTTACTTGTGTATGTAAATTGTCAAACGTGGTCAAGATGTTAGAGGAAAAACTTATGGATTTATTTAATATTTTTGAATATTTTGAAATATGTTTTTTAATCATTTAAACAATTTTTCAATAACTTCTTCTTCTAAACACAAAAATGACAGATTACACAGTGGCAAGCAATCGGTGATTTAACCCAAATTTACTCGGTCTTCGCAGCATGGGTAAAATCTGGTAAAATTGTGTAAGAGGAGAAGTGCTTTACCCGCGAGTAAAAACTTTATAGTTACCAGACAGACCTAAAATTGGAAACCCAACGTTATTATAAAAATGTCAAGCTACAAAAACTGTAAGCAAAATCATGTGAGCGTGCTGTGCACTTTTCTGAAATCTTTTGAAATTTCTTAAAATATAAATGAAGTTTCCTTTACCCGTTTATTTAATATTGCATTAACTTACATATATTAATACATGTATTTTGTCTTTATTCACAAGTGAAATGTTATACTACCGAACAAGTTTATTTCTTTTAATTATTACGTTTAAAATCAACAAAACTGTCAACTTAAAGCGTCCTAGCAGAACAATGGGCGGGAGAATTGTTAAAAGTCATGATTACCCTTATATGGTAATTTAATTTTATTTTTATACTTCTTTTTTATTTTGTTTTTGTTATTAATCTATTTTCTGCAGGTAGGTCTATTTTATCCAGAATTTAAAGTAACTAAAAATGGAACTGCAGAATTTTTTTGTGGAGGTGCTTTAATCGCTCACAACAAAATAATCACAGCTGGTCATTGTTTGCAATTGTATGTTCTGAAGAACATATTTTAAAAATTAATATTGCTAAGGAATATTTATATTTAGTGTAATGTATCCTGACAGCCCTTTAGCTGTTGGTGTTGGTTTCATTACTTTGGAGCCGTTCGAAAGTACGGCACAGTTTCGTTTTTCATCAAATATATTTGTACATAAAGATTTTGATGGTGAGTATTTCCTGAACGACATCGCAGTAATTTTACTGGAAAAGCCATTTTTTATTGATGGTAAAACAGTTAAACCGATTGAACTATATAAAGATGATCTGAAATCTGGAACGATTTGTGAAATACATGGGTGGGGAACCGATGGGGTATTTATTGAGTTATTATTAATTATTCGCAGTAATTTAATTATCACATTTCAATTTCAGAATTCTTCAAAAATAATATCAATCCATCTGCAAACAGTTGATGTAACTATTATTAATAAAAAAATATGTTTGCAAGCGTATAAAAAAATAAGACATAAAACTATTGCAACAGACAATCAATTTTGTGCAGGTACTTCCAATATTTAATATTATACTTAATTTTATAAAATAGTTTAATTTAATTATTTTTTCTATGCTTTCCTCTTACCTCTCTAAAGAATTAAGTGTAAAGACATGAGAATTAATATAATGTAACGAAGTTAGAAAAAAATCGAACAACCCGTCAAGGTCTTAATAGTGTTAGTCCGGAACTTAGTTTATAGAATACAGGACAGGACACCTGTGTAAAATCCGTGTACATGAGTGAAGCAATTCTCCTATAGGGGGCAGGTGGCTTCACATAAGAGAGAAAGAGAAAGGACGAAAATAGGAGCTTACTTGTCATTCGTATTATTTACTTGAGGCGGGTTAAATTTGCAAGAAGTTCGATTTTTAAAAGACTACACAACGAATTTACACAATCAATATTAAAAACAGGCAAAATGTAAAAAGTTAAAGTGCCAGAACAGATAAAAATGATTTTTTCGACGAAGAATTTTACGCGCTCTTATATTGTTCAGAGAACTGTCAAAAATCGCCGGAACGATCATAGTGGTGGCGTGTATAAAATTTGTTATGGGGTCTTCAAACTTAGTGCCCCTTTCTCATTATCCGTATAACAAACTACTGCACTGTGTACACAGCCACAAACATGAAGGTTACTAACACATCACGAAATTGCTTCAGCTAAATCGTTCTGTACTCTATAATCTAAGGTCTGGAAGTATTACAAGTTTACTTACCGCCAGGTCCAAGCTATTTTTCATACGAAGAGAAGATGTGTGCTAAAAATTTTTATCTACATCTACACTAATGTTATAAAGAGGAAAGATTTGTATTTTTGTGTGTATGTTTGAAATGAATAAACTCAAAAACTACTGTGCCGATCTCAAAAATTCGTTCACCATTAGAAAGCTACATTCACGCTGAGTAACATAGGCTATATCCAATTTAGAAATTCAAGATGGCGGATCCAATATGGCGACCTATATTCCTCGATTTCAACGGATCTTAATGAAAATTAGTACAATGATTGTTTTGAAGTCACTGATTTTGAATATTACCAAAGTTTACAAATCCAAGATGGCGGACCCAATATGGCGACCAATATCTCTCGGTTTCAATGGATTTTAATGAAAATTAGTACAATGATTATCTTGAGGTCATTGATTATGAATGTTATCAACATTTACAAATCCAAAATGGCGGATCTAATATGTCGACCAAGATTTCCCGATTTCATCGGATTTTAATGAAAATTAGTACAATGGTTTTTCTGAGACCACTTATTTCGAATAATATCAAAATTTATAAATCCAAGATGGCAGATCCAATATGGAAACCAAATGTCTCGATTTCAACGTATTTGAATGAAAATTAGTACAATGGTTATTCTGAGACCACTAATACCAAATATTATCAAAATTTGTAAATCCAAGATGACGACCAAAATTTCTCGATTTCAACGGATATTAATGAAAATTAGTACAATGATTATTCTGAGAACGCTTATTTTGAATGTTATCAAAATTTCCAAATCCAAGATGGCGGATCCAACATGGCCACCAGAATGTTGCGATTTCGACGGATTTTAATGAAAATTGATACAATGATTGTTCTGAGGGCACCAATTTCGAATATTATCAAAATTTGCAAATCCAACATTGCGGATAAAATATGGAAACCAAATGTCTCGAATTCAACCGATTTTAATGAAAAGTAGTACAATGATTATTCTGAAGCCACTAATTTCGAATATTAGCAAAATTGCCAAATTCAAGATGGCGGATCCAATATGGAGACTAAAATTTCTCGATTTCAACAAATTTTAATGAAAATTAGTACAATGATTATATTAAGGTCACTAATTTCGAATATTATTTAGATTTGGAAATCCAAGACGGCGGATCCATAAAGGGGTTTTCGGGTTGAAACAATTTCTAGGATATAACAAATTAGAACATTTGAGAAGTGTTTAATCTACATCTACACTAATATTATAAAGAGGAGAGATTTGTATTTTTGTGTGTATGTATATAAATAAAAGGTAAAAATATAAAAAACATTATGTCTACCCGTGCGAAGCCGGGACGGGCCGGGCCAGGTTATCCCTGGTTTGCAGGTGGCGGTACTGGTCGTTTAAGAGTTAGAGTTAAGAATGACCTTCGTTTTCTGAACAAATTCCGTCATATCGTTTAAATAAATAAATAGTTTTAGAATTTTGACCAGCAATCTTGTTAGGTGATAATAATAGGCAAAAATAGTTAAATAAACCACGAAATTAGTTGGTATCTTTTTGGGTGTATGTTTTACATTTAATTTTTTGTGAATTTGAAAGATCAAAGTATTCTGAGTTCCGATCGAAATAGTGAATATGAGTTGCAATTTTGAAAATAAAGGATTGGAATACTCTTAAAATTGTTCGTAAGAAATTTAATTTGATTATATCACAACTATCGCTTTGAAGATGAATTCGAAAACGATCAGAATACATAGTATATGTTATGTATATATAAGCAAATCAATTTTTTATTATATAATATTGAAATTATCCAATTAAAAATTGTAGCAACGAAATCAATAGTGATAAAAAAATATTAAATATATTTTGACAGAGTTTTAAATATCTGTACTCCAAAAAAATAATTCTTTAACTTTTTTTTTCTTTTTAGCAGGCGCAAAAGACAAAGATGCATGTAATGGCGACTCAGGAGGACCGCTTGTGTATGAGGGAAAGCTCGTTGGAATTGTTTCCTTTGGCCCTGTTTGTGGTAGTGGATACACGGTCCCATCTGTCTATACAAAAGTTGCTGCTTTTATGGACTTTATAGATGACCCTAAATTAATAAATCTCAGTCAATCTTTGAGTCTGCATAATTGCAAAATTATTTTTACTTCATTTATAATATTTGCCATAGTTTCGAATTAAAAAAACATTAAAAACATTACTTTTAAATTGTTGTTTTGTTTTTATTATTTATTATTATTCTTTAATTTTCATTTTGCTGGTTCCATATGTTATCCAAACTTTTTTTCTAAAAGTAGTTAAACTTTTAATAATTTGTTTCAAACTCCTTAATGTTTGTTTTGAACGTTAAATAACTACATCACAACCAAATATTTAGACATTTGATTTAAAAGTAAACTTCAGTAGTGCAACGTTTTTTTAAATGTTTTTTGGTGGACTTGAATGAAAAACATTTGAATAAAACAGCATTTTCTGTGAACATACAATCAACATATAAGAATTTTAAAATAAAACACAATTTTCCTCTCAATATACATATATGTATTTCTAAATTCAAAACCCTTCTTTTTGGCTTTTGTCCGAATAAGAACGTATATATCTACATACCACCATTACTTGAAACCAACAAAATTTGTCGGAATTAATTATTTGAATAGGGAAACTACATCAATTTTCGCAGCCCAAGTTGCCAAGACCTCACAACGTGACCTAAGACCCTTAATTTATGATCTAAGAAGACTGTTGTCTAACATTCCACTTAATCGATTTCATAGTCCAAGAACTGCTTCGCTTTATCCCGGCGCTTGCCTTGCAGCTGCAGTTGGCAGCAGTTAACAAATTCAATTCCAAGACATAAATGCATAAACATACAAGAACGAAACAAAATTGATCATTACAAGTGTCCGCAGAGCGCCGGCCATGCCGTGCCGCCCAATCCTCTGTCCAATGGGCCCCAGTCCGGGGCTCCCCGGTGGACAGATAAGTTAATAGGTCATAAGGAGCGACGAATGAAATCGCATGTTCTCTTCCCAAGCCCTAAATTAATTATTTCATTTGTAAGACATTACCTAGACATGGAGTGCGGCCGCCCGGCGAAGGGCAGAGTCTCATGGATGCGAGCATGCCGTCCAGAGATGTCCAGGCCAGTAGAGGAGCCCCTACCGCAAATGTGGAGACGTCCGCCACTGCTGGCCGGGGACATGTCGAGTGGCCGTTCTGTGGTCACTTTTAGGCAAAGTGTAATGTAGTTTGCGGCTAATGGGAACGCCATCCAGAGCCCTAGGTCGATGCTCTGGGAACCCACGACATTTGGTAATTAATCTGGTTGTCCAGTTAATAACAGAAATTTATTGTCCGCTTGGGAATCCCATACAATGACTATGGCGTACAAGTGGAAATTTACATTGGGACGAAGTGAAATTTATCACCCGAGAGGATGGGCTTATGTGTGAACCCAGCTGGGCTAATCATGCAAGCCCTAGAAGTGGTTGGCCACTCATGACAGCCCTGGAAATGTTTAGTTTTTGTGGTGGGGTATAGTTTACTTAAGTAAAATATCTACTGCAAATAAGGTACAGCTATCGTTCTAAGGGGTTGTATACAGTTCGAATTTTCAACAAATCCATGTTTTTGTAATGCACGTATATTTAAGTACATCCACAAAAAATTTCATGCCAATCCGGTGAATATTCTTGAAGTTACACTCATATTTGTAATGATGTGTCCGAATTTTTTTACTATATGTAAAGTGCTTTTGAAACTTTAAACATATTTTCCTCGAAACTGTGTTTTTAACGTTGGTGAGCAAAATTTCTCAGAAACGGCTGAACTGATCAGTTAGAAATTTTAACACAAACTTATCAAGTATATTTTTTAGTAATTAATCGTAGATTTTTTCTCACAGATAAATATTTTACATTTTATAAACAATTTAAGGCCTACATTTTTGTTAAAAATCGATTTTTATTTTTAAGAAGCCGCCATTTTTAAGAAGCCAACATTTTTTATTTTTCTTAGGGGCACCACTAGTGTGGTGTGGTTTTAAACCCAATTTCGGTATCCATGAAATTCAAATGTGGTATTATTAACCGACCGATAAATTTTTGTTTATAGTTTTTGTCTTAAAAAATTCTTATATGTATATATATACTTTTTTTTTTTTTTTTAGGTGAATAAATACACATATCGATCTCTCGAGGCTATCGCTTCGTTTTTAAACTCTTTCCTGAGAGCAAAATCAGTAAAAGGATTTCCTGAAAGTAGATATGTAGGTACTTGTGCTGAAGACCCTTCATCAAAAGACTATTTACGAAAACGTTCGTTATACAAAAAAAGGGCACAAAACTCGTGCCGTTGTTGCCCCATGAGGCAGAAAAACGAGTTTCCCAACCTCAAAAGCAAGCACTTCGAGTGACTCGAACCTGTGCCGGACGAATGGCCACTTCACGCCTGTCAAGGGCTACTCGTAGGGCAGCAGCATGCCTGCGGTTTTGTTTGTCTCTTTGAAATTTGAATCTTTATATCCACAGGTAGGCGCATTCCCAGACCACCCGAGGAAATCTTTTGTTGTTTGTCACACAGTCATCAATTTCTCGTTCCCCTTCACGTGCAGTGTGACTCTGCTTAAGGGCACCAAACAAATTTCACTCGACCAAAATGAGCCTCTCGTTTTATGTCCTTTGTCACACCGAGCGACACATATCCGCCCTTTGATGGTGACAAGTGCTAGAGAAGATATATATAAGTTAGACACCGGCCTTTGGCAATCTGCCGATCTGTTTAAGGTGCCCTTTGTGCGGCCACTGAACAATGGGAGCCAATTTCCATGAAGGTCAGGACATAAATTACACAACCGACCGAGATTAGAGCAAGTTAGAGCGTTGAAGAGGAAGCGCCGGGTTCGATCCCGGACTGTGGTCCTCCGCACCAAAAATTTATTGCATCCAAAGCGCACCACCGCCGCATTGGAGCGATGATAGCGCCTTCGACATAAATCACCATGCCCAGCATCCAGATATCCAGACTGGCGAGGCGTTATCTTCCCGAATCCAGAAAGCAATGGAAATTAGACAAAATTGGGGCTAATTTGTTGCGACAGAGTGGCCTAAGTTGAATCAAGTTGCTCTGAGGAGGCCGCTTGCTTTGAAGTCCAAAACGGGCTCAAGCAATTTGTACGACTCAATCCCACTTTATTTCCGGAACAGCAGCTAAAATTAGTCCCCAATGGCCCATAAAGGTGGAGCAAAGAGCGGGGCATGGCGGCGCTTAACTTTTGGCGGTGCAAAAACTGTCGCTGCGGAAATCATAGGTAAAATCGCATAAGGAGCAAATTAAGGTCATTAAAGGAACTCTTGGCGGAAAGGAGTGCTATTCTCTGTGTGGCAAAGTTCCCGCAGGCACTTATGAATACAAAGGTTTTCCCAGCTTTTGTAATTAGCTTAGCGAGTTTGAAAGGATCCGCTTGCCTGCACAGTCTTTTGCTGCAAACTGGAACAGATGACATAATAAGCCTTTTGCCTTCTACCTACTAATAAACTCTCTAAGGCCTTTTTACATAATTTTTAAGCGAGAAAAGGGCAGTCTATATGTGTTAGAATACATAGTTTTAAATAAAAAGTGTTTTCCTAAGCGCGTCCGGATTGTGAATTGAAATAGAGCAAGTTACTATTTTGGTTGTATTCGAAAGATAATTTTTGAACATTTTATATTTAAATCAAATGTCAGGAATGTGACTACCGCGGGTGCAAATTACATACTGCATCCTATTAATCAAATTTTTTACCACTTTTCCGAATATTTAGAACCGTATATCCCCAATGGCATCTCTTATGTCAATGCAATGGAAGTTGCTTCAACCAAAACTGGTTTATCAGCATAGATCAAAGATTTCAGATATCCCCTCAAAAAATAGTCCAGCTGTGTGAAATCACACGATCTTTTTGAGCAATTGATAGTTCGCCAAATTGTCCTTTCAATAAATCGATTGTTTCGGTCACTGTATGGCACGTAGCGCCGGCCGTCCTTTTAAAACCACAAGTCGTCAAAACTTTTCCAAACAAAACCCAAGTTCTTGCGCATGTCTGAGAAGCAACAAATTCCAATCTTGTACGTATATCTTTTAGCCTTCGACAAATCTATGCTATTCAATAAAAAAAACGAAACATCGAAATCGGTTCATAAGTTCGAAACTTATGCGTGAACAGTACATAGGGGTCGAATTAAAAACAGCAGGAATCTTTCATACGAAAATAAGCAGTATTACATAGTTAACACACAGCTTCAAGTTATGTATTCTGAATAAGTAATTTCACCTTCCTTTTCGATTGCTTGGCTCGGCACCAATAAGGGCGGAAAATAAATTGAGAAAGCCCTAATATGCCGATGGGCGTTTGTTTGGCGGACCCGCCACTGCCAACTAATTCCTTGTTATTCCTGGGAGCTCTCTATGTTTTTTTCTTTCCATCTTTGGTCGAAAACGGAGCCTTTGGGAGGAACAAAGTGGTCACGAATTGCTTTCGGATCCCCAAGAACCCTTTCATCTGTCAAATCTTCGATAGGAATGAAAACCCATTGAAGGGTAAACCAAAGACAAAAGAGCCCCAGGATATGCGCCATTGAAGACAAAGGGGTTGCGGAGCTTTTGTTATCATGGCCGTCGCACTCCGGTTCGTTTAATATATCTAACCCTAACCCTTCGTACATGTACGTTCACAGGGTGGTCCGGCTGCATACTATCAGGGTCCAGTTTTGGTTTAACAAAAGATAAATTATGGTCCACCAGCGGGATGAAGTCGACCAAACCATTTTTGGGGGAAAATTCCTGCAATCTCGCCCCGGGGACCAAACATTTTAATTAGTTTGTTTTTGCTTGTTAGGAGAATTGTCGCAGGACATAATGTTATACCCTGTGTCAGGAGCATGTATGCCCGATGCCCCATTATACGAAAATTCATCACACATATATGTAGTATATGCGATCTCAATAGAGCTCATGGTGAGATGGATCCCTCGACCTCTTAAGGAATTCCCTCCTCAGTGGTGGACATTGTCAGCTTGATGACTTCCCTGTCACACGTGGGCCTTTGTACAAATAAAGTCTTAATGGTTTCTGGGACAAGTCCCTCGGGCAAACACCGTCCGTTTCCCATAATCGAAGTCGATTCTCACCTGATCAGTGTTTACTTTTCGGTGGCAATCAATTACACAGTTCCCCCGTACCTCCCCGGAAGTCACCACATCCCCTGCATTATACTCCCGAAAGACTTTCTCCTTATCAGCGCCGGGCAGCTCCTCCACTCCCGGTCAGTCCAGACCGGAATCCAGACTATGATTCTGAATTGTACAAAATACGTGGAGTGCATTTAGTAGGGCTCCGGGGCTCTGTCTCATTCCAGACGGGTGATAGACCCACTGGTCACCACTGGTCAGTGCCTTCCTAGCCCCCACTCCCTCGCCAAATTGTTATCGAGAAATGACGCATTGCTGGCGATTCCCATGCCAAAATCGAAAAAGCGACAACTGACGATGGACATCGAATGGACGTGATTTGCGGAAATCAGTGCTTCATCTCTTAGCCGGTCATCGTCGTGTTAATGTCATTTTCCGACTTGTTGATGTGGCCCCGGGACGCACTTAAAATTCTCCAGGTGTCGTCCGATTTATGAGCGGTCGCCGGGCGTATTTCTTGCGTGCAGCACGCGTACATAAATCGAAGGCGGCTGAACCGCGATAGCCACTTCCTCTGGGACTTTTTATGGTGAAGTAACATATATATAATTGAGTTTTCGCATCTCACGAATTCAACGAATTTTAAATTATTTACGAATTTCAGACGTGCTATGTTGCGACTGCAGTTGTCAATAAGCAGCGTCGGAAATTCCGCGACTTATAGTCTTAAACAGGAAGGAGTTCTAAATATTTCTGTACTAACAAAATATGGAAAATTGAACATATGACAAGTTTTGAACATCTATAAAAGTGAATGATGATGATTTCTAATAAATATAAATTGAATGAGATTTCTCCGCAATACAATCATAAATTGCTAGCCAGAGTCGTACACTTATAAAACTGTAGCATGCTGTGTCACTTTTCCTCCCAAAATTCATAATTATGGGGACAACTCATAAACTATAATTAGAAGTACGAAAAACATTCTTTGAAATGTGTTTCTTTCTTTTTGTCTATGCGTGTAGCACAAATGACAAACCACTGAATGGACTGTGCAGATTAGCACAGTGGAGTAATCTAAGATATTATTTATCAGAGAGAAAAACTTGTAAACCTATTGCAAAAACCGTTAATTAAGAATGCGGATGAAATCACAAGTAGGTAAATAAAATGCTTATTTACAAGAATGAGCGCGAACTTTTTCAAAACCGACGCACCGGTCATGACCTCTAACTTCAAGTCATTATTTTATAATGAACACATTAGGTTTTGATTTTGAACATTGTAAAAAATCGCAAATTTATTCAATTTCAAATACATAATAACAAGGGACTGACACGTGACATTGAGTAAGGTACTTTAACTAAACAAATTTTGTTGAACAATTTTTAGTTATTTCTCTACATTTTGTAATGTATTGAAAGTAAAAGTGACTGTATAAACTAATAGTGTTAAAAATATAAACATCCAATGTGAGTTTTTTAATGGTAATAAGACAAGGGACAGGCGTTTAAGGTTACTCGTTAGGTAGTTAGGGCGTATTTTTAAAATAATATCAATTCAATTTACAGTATTTGTTGTTAATACGATAAAATACTTGTATTTTCCTGTTAACTAACAGTCATAATTATTAAATATGTTTGATATAAGTCTAAATTTTACATATAAATGTGAAATTATTCGAGTTTCATATACGTACCCGTAAAATTTTAAACATTTTCATTCAATACTAACTAAAAGTTAACCCCTAATTTTATTCTTAAACAATTCGTAATAAAAAAAATCCTTTCTGCAAAACCGATAAATTAACATTTGGTTACAAAGGGACTAAACGTGGTACATAATGCTAAGTGTAAGATAACTAACAAAAGTTTTAGTTAGTAAAAAATTTTCTTGTTCAAAATCTTTTATCAGGACATCCACTATTCTTCGTTGTTAAAAAAAAAAAACCAACTTTATTGTTTGGTACATATTTAGACTAAAAATTTAGTTATTTTTACCAATGTTTTATATAGATAGCCTCTTTATTTCACCAGTGTAACAACTTCATTGTTTTTTCCTGTTGCCGAATAAATCTCGCTTCTTGTGCATATAATTTTTTCCGTTGTATATGAATTCGCAAACGAAAATGTTCAACAAGCTCCCGTTTTCGAGAAAAATAGAGTTAAAAAATGCAATGCAGATCGTATATTATATAACTAATGCTAAAAAAGAACCTTGATTCGCTACTTTGCGACTTGGACATAGCCAAAATACATATATGTATATAAATTTAAATAATTCCCCTTGATTTGCCAAGTAAAGACAATTGTCATAACCTGCAGCTCATTTCTGTAATTTCGATTGAGAAAATTGTCTATTGGCCTCTACTTAGCTATGTTGATTCATTTATTCTATGTGTCAGCGAAGAAAGGAATCGTGAATTATATCAGTTGGAAATTAACGTTCGAATTTGAAACAAAAACTCAGTAGTGTAGCATATAAAAACACAATGGTAGAGAATGACATCAAAATGACGCCAAATAGAGAATTGTAATGGAGAATGGCATGCCTTGTGTTTTCTATATTGTGTATAGAAATTACGATACAAGAGAACAAAAGGTATGCAGTTTTTTGACACTTGTCGTGATGTGATGATGGACACGTAGTTGGCAAAATCGAGTAAACTTACTTAAATTAATTATTTAACCATAGCTTCGATAAATTTAAATAAGTATACGTAATAAATTATAATAAGTACCTATACGTATAAGCAACGTAAAAAAATTGCTATATTTTCATATTGTTTTTGTAACCGGGGAATTAAGGGTATTGAAATAAGAAAATATTTCTTCCATGAGCAAAATATAAATAGATTAAAATACTTCAAGTAATTATTTAAAAGTGTTATTATCCAAATGGAATTAATTTAAATATAACGTTTAAACAACTAATACGGATTGTTGTGTAAAGTTTTCATCTTCCCCAATAATGTAAAAGATTTTTTGAATTTCTTGTGAATGTGTTCAAAGATGAGGACAATAAGAATTAGAAACCCAAAAATATATCTTTTATTTTATGTGACCTAACACAAGCTTTTAAAATTGTTTTTAAACACCTTTTTAGGTCCCTTCTTTCCTGCCAATACTTAGGTATGTTCCGTAGTTACAAAATATGTTTTGCGCATATTCCGCTATCTTTTAAGACATATTTATCCATAAAGATATTTCAAAGAATGTCGTATATCCAAAATCGCTTTCTTAATAATGATCTGAACTACTTTGAGCAGTTTTAATTTTAATTTTACAATTCCCTCACAAGCTTTTATTTGACAATTTTTGATCGTAATCTTTAATTTTCTAAAACATACATTTCTTAAAAAAAAACTTTATCATTTTTAAGTTTAATTTATAATTATTCATAAAAATCCTAATAAAAAATATTGCTTTAATAAGCATTGCCCACCATGATGTGTTTTGGCATATCCAACTCGCAAACTGGCAAACCAAGATTCTCGCTTAGTCATACCTTGTACCATACCTTCTCTATAGGTCCACCTGTTAATTCTAAAGTTTTTACTCATGGGTAACACTTTTTACTTTAAAGTGTCTGTTAACCTGACGGAGGGGAAAAATTGAGCTCTTCACAGCACTTCTCCTCTTACCCAATTTTACAAGATTTTACTCACGCTGCTGCGAGACTGAGTAAATTTGGGTAAAATCACCGATTGCTTGTCACTGTATAAGCTGTCATTTGCATGTTTCGATTTTACGTTTCGATTCAGATAAAAGGAGTTATTGAAAAAAAATTTAAATATATAAATAAAATATTAAAAAATCTTCAAAAATATTAAATAAATCCATAAGTTCCTCCTCTGACATCTTGATTATGTTTGACAATTTAAATACACAAGTAAGGTTTTGAAGGTATACCCAATTTTTACTTCGAGTCGTCTAGTAACCTTTGATGATTATCCCCACTACCATATGGAACTTTTTACCAGGTTTTTAATCAAGAAAATTTTACCCAAAAGTTACCAGAAAGACCTTATATGGTGTATAGGAATTATCTGTCATTTGATCGGCAACTAGGTCGGTGTTGACCTGTGCTATATAGTATATATTTCTATCGTACGTGAGTGAATTTAGTTAAAACTTAAATTTTTACATAATTAATTGGAATGAATGTGTTACTATAGTACAAAAATGATAGATAGGCTGTTGTAATTCTCAGACCCCATTTCTGCTTATGCGAATAACTAACGCTTGATTTATTTTCGTTATATTTACCACGATAAACTGAACTAAACTTTATTTTCCCATTTTTTTGGGAGGGTACACTTGAAAAAACCGGTCAAGTGCGATTTGGACATTTTTACTTACCTTGCTGTAAATAGGCTCATTCGCTTGTTCCAATAATCCCCACTGGATTTTAACAGTGTAATATTTTGCCGGCACAGAACCGGGCCCCAAAGCATGGGGAGCACTAAAGATCCCGGGGAAGGAAATGAAACAAAAACATTTCCCCAGCAGCGGGGGGTTCTCGGTGCTCCGGTATCATGGTGAATTGGCCGGCGTGGAGCCCCGCAAGGTGTGCTCCTCCGGTGTGAAGTGTGGTAGGTTTCTTGCGCAGAGAGAAGCACCCCCGACAGTGGGGTCTGGAGGAGTTGCGTGATGGCGGGACTCCGTCCAATGCACTTGGCTTGGTGGACTCGGGCTCCAGCGACGGCGAGGCGACGGTTCTGGGGCTCTCCACCACACTGCCATCGTCGCTCGTAAATCTTCCAGAATCCACCGGCCAGCAGCGCAGGGCATCGAAGCACCAGAGCCCAGAACACACGAGGAGACTCCGGTGCTTCAGGGACAGGACAGCAGAGGGCCCCGTCGTCGTCGTCGCGGTCGCCTCAAGTTAAAACCGTCTGCGAGTCTTTTCCCAGAGTCATTCGTCGTACGGCTGGCGTGCGTTTCGGTTCGCGAACGATTTTTGGGGCTCCCGGGGAATCCCTCTGTTTTGTTTGTCACTTGAATGAGCTCTCCCAGTGAAAGGGAAATTTGAACCTTCGTCGTCGTCGTCGTCGTCGTTGTTGTCGCTACTCAGGTGCATCTTATTAATCTTGCGTGGATTTCGTCTCTTTTGAAGTTTTGCGATCGCAGTCAAATTGTGCTCGAAAGGTTCAGATCAATGGTCATCGCCCACGGGAACACGTTCTCGTAATCCTCTGCAGGATTCCCGAAAAGGGCTAGAGATTTTAGAGTCACGCGCTCCCCATTACCGTTCGAACTGTGGACTCATAGCTCCAGATTTTTTTCTTAATTTCCTTTTATTTCCCGATTTGCTTGTTCGGTTAGATTGCCGCTCTCCCGGCCATACAGTTGGCGCTTTGCCCTCCCCGCTGCGTTATCCTGGTGAAGTGTGAATCAGTGCCAAAATTCCATCCGGAAAACGGAAATTGAAGCGCGGAGTAGAGGCGGAGAGAGTAGAAGAAGTAGGAGAAGTTGAAGAAAAGCCCCGCATTTAAAATGAGTGCTCGTTTCAAGAAGTATCTGTGCCCTGTGGTGTCCTTGCTGCTGACTTGTTGGATTATTGCGCCTCCCGCCCTCGCTGGATCCTGCCGCGAGGCCCAGCTCTGCTGCAATGGCAGAGACTCCTCTTGTGTTGTCCAGAAGACCCCGATCAACGCGATCATCGAGGACCTCAGCGACAAGCCTTGCTACTGCGATCACGCGTGCCTCAAACTGGGCGACTGCTGCGAGGATTTCAAGGACCACTGTGGAGGTAAGTTTTGAACCATAAGAAATTCACGAAACTTCTAAGACGCCTCTGCAGCAAACTGTATCCTAAAGGTAACTGGCATATTCTCGGAATTCCCCAGAAAAGCAATATTTTTTGGAGCATTCAATCACTAAGGCTTTCATCTTAATGCTCATTGGCAAACATTTGTTCCAAAAGCTTTATCAAAAAACCTAGACTTAAATTGAGTTTGTGGTCGCGAGGATTTTTGATGGAATGAATAACGAATATGAAAATAATTGTCGTTCATGGGGAATAAGAGTCGTTTTTCTGCATATACCAACAATATTTGGGTGAAAACTGTGGAAAATCTTTCAATTAAATATGTTTCCCTCATTCTTCTGTAAAGGGATGTTTTAAATAGAACTTTTACAAAAGTATGGAATTTTTGGGCTTACAAGTAGCTTAACAAAATACATTATTTCCATTTTACTAATATAGTCAAACATTTTCTGTATAACATTAGATTAGAAAATGTATTTCTGAGAAATATTATCTAAGACAGCAATGTAATTAAATTTCAACTGCACCAACAATATCTTTTTATCTTATAGTTAAGAAATTAAAACTACAAATATTGAAAGTTATGGCGTATTTAATACGTGAGATTAATTCTATATTTCTTATAATAAATTCAATAAAGTTATTCGATAAAAGACACATTTCGGTCTCAACATTATTAACGGCGCATTTAATAAAACGAAAATATAGTACTTTATATTTGGGCTATATAAAAAACTCTTTGTTCTTCGCGAGTATTAGAAATTCAGTCCAAATTTGTTATCATATAACTCCACAAATGGGTTATCAATTAAAAGGGACAGTATATGCAATGTAAAGAACTTATTAGGTGGAACACATTTTAAAATTACAGGTGAAATAAAAAGGATAAAGTGAAGAGGAAAGGATATATCAGACCAAATCGACATTTTTTCCATATTATGCATATAAATCACATTTCCTTTGATGACTCAAATTAAGAAAGAAATCTTATGAAAATGGGTAATTAGAGATTTTTGGCGTCGCTGATTTCAAATTTTTAAATTCAAGATCCAATAACTATTATTACTTTTTGAACACAAAACGATGTGGTGGTCTTTACAACGATTTATGAGAGGTATTAAGGGGGCAGTACACTTCTTTTTTGCATTTTTTAAAAGTGTTTTTTTTTTTTAATAGAAAAATTTATTGAATCATTTGAAAATTTTACACATTAAAATATATGCATCAAAGAAAACAAAAATAATTTGTTCGAAATTTCTGGCGTTTGTACGGCAGTAATATGGCTGCCTAAAAAAAACCCTTTTCAAACTGGTTGAGAAATATCAGCTCTGGAACGTCTGAAACAAAAAATTCAAAGTACATATTAAAATATAAGTCAGCTGCTATAGTGTGAACCACGATGAAGTATTTTGGCAAGAAAACTACAAAATGGCGGAATTTTTAATTTTTTAACGTTAATTTTTATTTTTATTTTTATTAAAATATTTATAAAAAAGGGTTCAATATTAACCTACATTAATAATAATGGTTAGCACCATAAGCAAACATATATGGAATAAGTCCGCAAAATTTGAGCCCAATCGGACCAGTAGTTTTTTCAAAAAAACTGCCAACCAGGTCAAAAAACGTAGTTTCGAGAAAAACGCGTTTAAAGTTTTTTTATTCAATTCGCAGATAATTCTGAAAACAAAGTATCTTACGCTTATTCGGCAATGCCTTTTCAATCGATTTAAAATATTGTAAACTAGTTTTGGTCGATTTTTTAAAAAAATAGAAGTGAAGAAATAAAGATTGCTAAGTAAATGATGAATTCTACGTATTTGCTCATCGTCTTTCTGAATACTAAATTTTCCAAAAAAAATATATATATACTATACATATATGTATTTTTTTTTAAAACAATTGAATTTTTTCATTAATAATGACAAACGTCACTACTCTTTTTTAAAATTAGGCACTGGAAACAAAATGTTAATTACAAAAATTATAAATAACATAATGTCCGGGTTGCTACCTTGGAGAATACCAGATATTTTTTAAATGTAACTCAGTAAAGATGAGTGAATAAATAAATAAATAATAAACTAGTATTAAAATAACAAAAAAAAAGAATTGTTTGTAACAATAGTGATGTGAACTTAATCATAAAAATTTTGACTTTGCACAGACTATGGAGAAATTGCACGGAAGATTCCTTTTTCCTTAAACTGCTTCATTATTTTGGCGTTGTGAGCCTTGACGGTAGAGACGTTTCCTGTTTTTGCAAAATATATAAAATATCAACTTTTTTATATTCAGAAAAATGATTTCAGCCTTATAAGCCTGAAATCTAGTAATGTTGTTTATAGGCTTGTATGAGCAGCTTTCGTTCTCAAAGAAAACTGAAAATATAAAATATTATAAAAATAATAATAGTAAAAAGATTTTTTAAATACCTCACAAAGAAGACAGATAGATTGAGAACCTCTTCACTTAAAAATATTGATTTAAATAGCTTGAAGTTACTAACATTAAATGGGCCGGTATAATGCTCTAAAGTAGAGAAAAGGTCATTGAGAAACAAAGCAAACAACAGATGGCTTGCGGAGATATCTTGAGATACACATGAAATAACATCAGCGATTTTACCACCATCGGATGAGAATTAAAAATTTAAAGGAGCGGCCCCATCCCATAAGATTCAGGAATTCATTCAACATTAATTAAATCAAGAAAGGATTATTTTCGCTCTTACCAAGAAGAAGTCTATTTATACAAGTTAAGCTGAAGCCGACGTCTTTGTTCAAAAATTTAATAAATGCCCGCCAATGAAGCATGACAACAGTTCAAGTATGTGGTATAATTGTAGGAAAATTTTAATGCTCGTAAAGAATTTTAATCAGTTCCCTATTAAGTTATAGAAGTTCTTCGAACAATTATTATGAAGCTAAGCAAATTGATAAATCTTATTATCTCAAATAATTTCCTTGGCTTCAAATACATCTGGGTCGTGAGTTGTTTTAATTCAATGAGGCAAAAACAGATAGAACTGTTTTTAAGCTCATTTGGAAATTGCTGCAAAGAATGCAGCCGAGATGCAGTTGAAGTCACTGAGGTGCGCTTAATTGATTCCTTCAGCCGGGCACAATGCCTCAGAAAAGTTTCTCACTGACGAAGTAAAGTGCTCTTAATAGCTCTGGAAGAATGTTGCAACTTTTTTCAATGGTAACGAGGCGCATTCATTGCACCGTGTTGGTTGTGATTCGAAACGAAAACTCTTGCAACTTATAGACGACGGAAACTTGTGGCACTTAGCTTCACTTATTGTTAGAGGCAATTACTTCGATGCAAATTCTTAAGTAAGCTTTTCAAAGATCCCCAAACTCGGAACTCGAACGTTTCTAGTTAATTTTCACGCTAAATGCGGTCACTTTTAGTTTGGCAGTTAAATTTACAAGAAAATAAACAAAATTACAGGGATTTGGGAAGAATTTCAATTTTACAATTATAGGAATCTTCAATTTATGTATTTAAGGTTTAATTTGAGACTCCAAATTTGTTTAAAATTTAATTTTAAATTTAAAAAATCTCACTCAATAACTATCATTTTTTCAATACATTCAAATCACGAATGTAAATACAAAAATATATATTCATCGGACGACAACTTTAAATCGATAATATTTTATGCATTCAAGAAAGCGGATGTAGCGCCTTATATTTCATAACTTAATAAAAAAAATTAAAATCTTCAAAACTACTCTCACTTTTACACACACATGTTACACAATTATATGTAATATTATAATTAATTATTTTTATTGCATTCTACATTATAACAAAAGTTTGCGAAAATAGGATAATCAGAAAGTTATTTTTAGTTTTAATAACTGCTTTTCTCATGATGCAGAATACGAATCAGAAAACCAACACTTGCACCACGTACGATTTTTGCGGAAATTAGCACTAAAATAAATAAATAATATTTTATTATACTTTAGCAATTTTTGGAAATTTTTAAAAAATAAACGAAATGTAGGTAATTACTTAAATGAAACTTTGAACCCTATGATGTTAAATGAAAATCAAAAAATAATTTTGTGAAAACCGATTTCCACATAGATATCAGTAAGAGTGACAGTCCAATTGGAATTTACAGACATAGCTAAGGTCTCAAGCTTTCATTTGAGCATCGTTTTGATATTCTGCGAAGCTCCATTAGTTTTTAAAAAAAATTAAAAAATTATCATAATATGGGGTTTTTTCACTTTTTAAACCTATTTTTTTTTTCGAAAACGTGATGTGATGGAAGATTTACGTTTTTTATTCTCTTAAATAATATTTGTTATATATTCAAATGTGAAGACCTCAAAAAAAAAATCACTGCAATTTGACTCAGCAACTATTCGTAGTTTTTATGGAACACATTGAGGTTAAAAAACTCGGTTCTCAATCAGAATCGACAATTTTTAATTAAACTGGTGATATGCGTCTATACTGAAATTAATGTGATCGCATAACCTTTTCAAAATGGCGGATTTTCTATAGTGCAGATTCTGAAAATCGGAAACTCTGAAAATCGTATAGATTTTTGTGAAATTCTGTACCAAGAGGTTTTTATCGTCACTGATTATGAGATTAAAATCAGATTTTTAAAATTCAAAATGGCAAATTCAATATGGCGGACAACAAATTTTAAAAATCTCACAGATTTTCATGAAATTCAGTATACAGGAGTTTTGGTAGTCGCTAATCACAAATTTAACATCAAATTTTGAAAATTGAAAATTGAAAATTGCGGGTTCAATATGGCGGACATCAAGTTTTGAAAATCTTGTAGGTTTCCATGAAATTTGGATAGTTTCTGATCACGAATTGAAATTTCGACTCTTTGCGTAATCCAGAGACAACGGCGTGGACGTGGTAGAATTTTGTCTCCTTTGGGGTGCTTTATTATAGTGAGTCCCCTTGCTTCTCACTTCTCGGGGTGCTTTATTATTGTGAGTCCCCTCGCCTCTCACATTTCTCTCTCTCTTCTGATTTTAATCTCATAATCAGTGACGATAAAAACCCCTTGGTACAGAATTTCACGAAAATCTGTACGATTTTCAGAATCTGCACTATAGAAAATCCGCCATTTTGAAAAGGTTATGAGTGATTGCGATCAGCAAAAAAACTTTTTTCTGTAAGTTCAAACATTCCGATCACCGTTGATCATAGTAAGAATTGCATTACAAAACTCTATTGACTTGAAAAAAATTTACAAAAAAAAAAAAAGTTCAAATTTTTTGATACTTTTTTTCCAAAAAGTCGCCATATTTACTTTCCTATTGGAAAAAACTCAATTTTGACGACAGATTCTGAAAGAGCACACTCAAAACTAGTAAGATTCATGGTTTTTATTGGAAAATAAATATCCTTTAATTGTAAGAATGAGGTTTCAAACTGCATAAAAAAATTATGTTCTTTGGGCGTTAATGGGTTAAAATACTATTAAACCTTACGATAACCCACTTATTTTATAAGTAGCACAATAACTTAAATTAAGATTGATCCCTACATTCTCAAAAATTTTATTCAAATAAATCTATAATATATTCTAGATTTATGTGAATAATATTATTCTAAGTGTAGAGATCAATACTAATTTTAGACTTCAGATTATAGGCATAAATAGCAATTTAATTAATTGTGTTATTGATTAAATAAATTAGTATATGGGACATCCCACGTCAACCGGGCCACCTAAATGACCAAAAATCATGAAGACCTAGAAAATTGTTTTTGGGCTTAAATTTTTGGTCTATCTTTACCCTTCAGAAATTGACCTGGCGTTTTGAAAAATTCAAAATGGCGGATCCAATATGGCGGCCAACTTTTCAAAAATGAACGAAATTTGAAAAAAAAAAATACAGGTGTCCCTCAAGTTACACGATTAATTGGTTCCGTGTAACTCGAAACCGTGTAAGTGGAAACTCAGATTTAGTACTACTGTTAGTGACCTGTATATTCCACTTTTCAAGAGCAGGAAGCGAACGGATTCTGCAGATAGCTAACATTGACGAATATATGATAAATCCTTATTATTTTGCCCTTTTTATGAAAATTGGTATAAAACCGTGTAACTCAAATAGCGTGTAACTTGAGGAAACGTCGCAATTTTTTTGCCGTGTAACTCGAAAATCGTGCAACTCAAGTACCGTGTATCTCGAGGGATACCTGTACTATGATATTCTGCATAAAATTCTAAGTAAGAAATTTCTTTTGCAAATTTTTGAATAAAATTGCCGTTTTTGAGAAAAAAATTCATGAATTTTTAAACATTTTCTATCTGGGTGAAATCCATATTGGCCATATTGGATCCGACATTTTGAATTTTTTTGACATCTGCCATTGCATTCATCACTAGCGACCTCCTAACACCTGAGTATTTTTTAAATCTTTCTAATATGCCAATTGTCAATTTTTTCCTATATAAGACCGAAATTTAGGATATCATCAAGATAGAAAATTTTTAAAAATTCATTAATTTTTTTCTCAAAAACGGCAATTTTATTCAAAAATTTGCAAAAGAAATTTCTTACTTAGAATTTTATGCAGAATATCATAGTATTTTTTTTTATTCAAATTTCGTTCATTTTTGAAAAGTTGGCCGCCATATTGGATCCGCCTTGAATTTTTCAAAACGCCAGGTCAATTTCTGAAGGGTAAAGATAGACCAAAAATTTAAGCCCAAAAACAATTTTCTAGGTCTTCATGATTTTTGGTCATTTAGGTGGCCCGGTTGACGTGGAATGTCCCATATATATAATTTCTTTTAGAATGATTTTGTGGCTATCTCTTGCTTCTGCAATTTTTATCGATATTTTCTCCACCACTTTCAAATTAACGTATCATGTTTATTAATAGCTTTTGAGGATTTTAAGATGTCGTTATTAGGAGTAAAACTTTTATCTAGCCACCCACACAACTCTTATTATTTTCTCAATTTATCTTTCAATACTTTCATCAAAGCTTCCCATCGAACAAATCTTCCCCTACATTTATTATTTTTGAATTGAGAATCGTATTTTTTGCCCTTTGATCTCGACACTTAAAGGCCTTCTACAAACATTATTGAGAATTCCGCAGCCCATTCGAGAATATGAAACTAAAAGATAGAGTTCCCTCTTTCAGATATTACAACTCGTGCTGTCGAAAAAAGAGAGAAACAAAAATTGAATTGAAATTGAAAAATTTTAGATCCGTCTCGTGACTTCGCGATAAAGGAATAGAAAAGTTATATCCGTGGTGTGTACCTGAAGATATGCTCCTTGGCAACATTTCAGGTGTACCGCGAAACAATTTCGAGTTATCCCCACATTTCCGGATAAGTTAAATATTGTGGAATGTAATGTAACCGACGCTATTTCTTATCAATTTCAATTTCGGTCTGATCTTACCGCCCCCGAGCATTTCCCTTGGTTTTGCGAGATTGCCCAGAATCCGAACATACTTAAGCGTGCCGTGCAGTCAATCCTCCTGTCAGTGTTGCCGGGTGACATGGATTCGGAAAATTGCTTTTTTCGGGTATAAGCTTACTTTATACAGTGTACGTAGCAGAGCACGTATGAAGCCAGAGATTTATGTAGAATTGCAGAAAATCGACTGAAGGAGAGTTATATGCATGGCGGAACGACTTGCTTCTTTCTTCTCCCACCGTCTTAATGCCAAATAGGATTGTTACATTTCTGCAAGGTATCAATGGTGCGATTTAGTTATACTGGTACCTGCTTAACACAACTTATTTTCATATTTTTTATACACATACTATTATATCCACATATCAAGCTTATAGAATTAAAAAACATGTCAGCGATAATCTAACCATTGGTTTTTCTACAGGTTTCTTTACCCTCGACATAGAAAAGGCTCTCGACTCCGTGTGGCATGACGGGCTTGTCTACATATAAACTTCATAAATTCAACTTCCCGGTTTATATTATAAAAATAATTCAAAGTTTTTTCACCGGTATATATTTTAATGTATATATCGGTAAAGAAAAATTCTCAGTGCATGAAATTCCGGCTGGTGTACCTCAAGGTTCTGTTCTTGGCCCCCTACTGTATATCTTTACGTCTGATTTTCCTCAACTTCGTAACTGCTGCTTCTCTATGTATGCACAGGTGTTTTCGCTTCCGGACGTGATTCGTTGCAAATTATTAGCGATCTACAGTTTGTATCGGAAGCAATTTACAAATATTTCAAAAAGCTGAAAATTAAAATAAATTCAAGCAAAACCCAAACAATTTTCTTTACTCGCAGAAGAAAACAGGTCTATTTACACCAGAATAAACAGAATTTGCAGGTAGGCTCCTCTTGTATTACTTGGAGCAATGAACTAAAATACCTGGACATCATTTTCGACAAAACATTACTTTTTGACAGACATATTCACACAACACTTCAAAAGATCAATAACTTAATAAAATCGCTTTATACGTTCATAAATCGAAATTCTAAATTAAGTGAGGTAAATAAATTAATCATATTATTTATTTTTAAAGCAGTTTTCCCGTTTGGTACTCCTGTTTGGAGTGATTGTGCTAAAACGAATTTGGATAAACTACAAAGAATCCAAAGCAAGATTTTGAAAAAGATTTTAAATCTACCGTGGTTTTTTTCCACTCGTTGTCTGCATTGCAGAGCCTGTCCATCTTGTTTCAGTTGAAATCTGTAAACTGAACAACAACTTTGTACAAAGTTGTCTCAAATCATGTAATCCTTTGATTTTAAACTTGTTCTCCTAAATATTAGGACATCTTAGCTTTTCCTTTACATTTAAGTACAATATTTAAAATAGGTTGTAAGACTTAGGAAGGGTTTTTATTATTCCCCCATAGCTTAATGATCCCTTCAAATTAGAAATCAAATATATTGCTCAACATCCCATTAAATCCAAACTGTAAGGAATTTCGATTCTAATCGCTGTATCTATTTTATGAATTCTTGTTGTAAATTTTATATTATCTTAAGGGGTTATTCTACTGTTAAACGGGTAAAAAGCAGTATCTTTTTAAAAGTGTTGTAAAAAAAAAACTATTAGAGATATCAATTTGAAATTTTGCATGCATCTTTATTAATGAAAAAAATATATAATGGCATAGTTGATTAAAAAAAAAAAACAAAATGGCGGCTTCAGTTTATGATTGATGTAGCGCGCGCTGACGGCCAGAGTCGTTTGCGCGGTACATTGCCCAGGTCGTCCAGGTGATCTGCAATCAATTTAACGATGAAATTTTATTAGTTTAGCTAAAAACACACAGACTGAACCTAAATTGAGCCATAAATATTAAATTTTCGCGATTTGACAAGCGTTGGAAAATAGCATGCTCGATTTTGGACGTTTTTTCGATGAAAAAAGTGCTCCCAAATAACCAAATTTCAATTTTTATGGCTCAATTTAGGTTCAGTCTGTGTAAAATTGATATATAACTATGCAAAAAATTTTTTAGCTAAATCGCTTCATTAGTTTTTTCTCTACGATGTACCGCGCACCAAAACAACACGTTTTGAGTAAATCGCGTTTAAAGTTTTTTTAACCGATTTTTTTTTTAATCAACTATGCCATTATATATTTTTTTCATTAATAAAGATGCATGCAAAATTTCAAATTGATATCTCTAATAGTTTTTTTTTTACAACACTTTTAAAAAGATACTGCTTCTTACCCGTTTAACAGTAGAATAACCCCTTAAGGGGGGGGGGGTAAGGTTTTCAGCGTGAAAAAAACACTTTTCTTTCCGATTTTTTTTTAGAAATATGGATTGAGCAAAGTTATTGAAACCTTTTGTACATTATTAAGTATGATGTCGATAATACTCAGTAATTTTTTTATGCGAAAATATCGACAAACAAGCCGGTAACGGAGCTTTTCCAAGAACGTCTTTGGAAATAGACGATTTGCGGTGTACACTGTATCTCAGCTGGAAATTATCCGAAATTAAAAACCTTTAAAATTTAGTCAGAGTATCATTCAATCCTCCCCCCTACGTTCTCTGATTATTATTTTTTTCATTTATAAATTTTTGGTGGTCATTTAAAGTAAAAACTGCTATTTTTTACGAAAAATTTCGTCATTTTGTAAGTGGAAACCCCCCTTAATGTAAAAAAAAAATTTAAAACTCAACGTAGGGGGGAGGTATTTTATATATAGAAAGTGTGTACCAAGTTTGAAATGAATCAGTAATGTAGTTTTTAAATAGCAGTGTACACGGACTTTTAAAAAGTGGTTTTGAAAAAGTTCAGTCACCGGCTTGTCTGTCGATATTTTCGTATAAAAAAAATTACTGAATATTGCTGAGATCATACTTAATAATATACAAAAGATTTCAATAAATTTGCTCAAACTATATTTCTAAAAAAAAATCGCAAAAAAAGTGTTTCTTTTTCATACTGAAAACCTTACCCCTCCCTTAATAAACTAATAAAAATATAAATAAATCTATTATATTTAATATTTCCAAACATATCTACTATACTGCTAAATCAGGCCAAAATCCCAAATACAATCGGATCAAGATTTCCGATCCATATTTCAAGATATATTTAGTCTAAATAATTTCAAATGTATCGTGCATAATGTTAGTGGCCAAAGGTCTTCTAACAAGTGCGGTATTTTAGTTTTTAAAGAGTTGAGATAATTGTCAGCGTTTAAAGTTTACAGCAGTTGGTGGTGGATGTAATCAAACGACCTTTTAAAAATTAGTATGTGTTATTAGCTTTATTTTCGAATTTGGTGTGATACCAACACCAACTTGGGTTATTACAAGTTTATGAGTTATTCCGTTGGATTAATATGGATTGAGATCGATTAAGAGAACGACTTTATGAATACACAGAAGAGCAATGCGATGAATAACATTGTCGCGTCTCGATTTTTCATACATTTAATTTCCATAGATATTTCTTGAACCTGTTTTGTTAAAAGAAGAATTTGAGAGGCTAAATTTGTCAAAATTTTGTGCTAGGAGGAACAAGCAAAAAATGGTGCAGTACTTTTTCTTCTCGCCTTAGTGCGAAATGATTCAAATTTAGGAGCACGTCCGACTGAAAGATTTTAATAACTCTCGCAGAAACACGATTATCTCAAGCGGTGTATATTAATAATGAAAAGGGGCTACATCTCGTTTTTGTTTCATAACACGAATTCACCGCAGTTTCAGAACGATACTGGGTGTAGTGGGTGCAGGGTGGGGTCGATGGATCATGGATGAAGGGGCCAAAATCAGAGTTCACAGAATAAGCTGATTCGTGCGGAGCCCCAAGACTCAAGTCTGTTTAAACATATCAAATTTACCCAAGGTGGGGCCGTGGATGAAGACATGAATAAAACATGTGATTTATGCTCCTCTTGTGCGCCCACATGATACTTCGGCAGGCAGCTGGAGCATCGTGGTGGTGGTGGTGGCGCGGCGGTCGCCGTCAGGCACGTAACCCTGCCGCAAGATGATCCTGGGGGCCGCACCGTCATCACAGCCGTCAGCAGCAGTGCGAAGGAGCAGAAATCAGCCGGAGGAGGGGCGGGGGAGCTGTTTATCCCATAACCCTTTCATGTAACTTATTCTTAAGCCCGCAGCGTCCCGCTTGCACTCGATTAATTGCCGGCTCATTCCCGCATGGGAGCCATATCTCGTGGTCGTGAGTACTCCCAAGCCTTTTACGCGCCCATCCCCATGATATATTGTTACAGGACGTCTTTGTTCCGGGTCCCGTCGCTCCCCCCGCCACTATTTCCCGGACTAGTTCGCACCGTATCCAACTTGTCATCTCCCCTTATCTAGCATCCTCTCGGCTGGGAGCGCCACTGCTGAAAGTTATCTGTCCGGATGACCTAGTTCGCAGTTTTATCCAATTTTAATTATGTCTCCTTTGTCTCTTCGGCCCTGTGCTCGCTGCTACTGCGGCTGTTATAATAAATGCCATGTCGGTGTCGGGATGCGGCCGGGAGCAGGCAGAGCCTCCTGCTGGAACCCTCGCGGGTGACCTCGGGGTTGAACAGGAGCAGCAACATCCCTCCCGCGCGCCTCCAACCATTAGAAGGGCGCCAGCTGTGCGCGTCGCGTCCTGCCCTCGACTGTATGTTTTCGCTCAATTTCGAAGACAATAGGCTGGAACACTCGCCACTTCTCCAGGATATCCTCTGGAACAGAGACAGGGCTCCTCAAGGAGCCGAGGAGCACAAACGCTTTTAAAACACAAACATTCATCAGAATTTAGGTGGAGGACTTACTTCACCTCAATATAGTCCCCGCCGCAGCATCAAAAAAGCCGGGCGGCTTCGTCTTAGTGCCCTGAATCCTTGTCCCGGTTCCAGTTAGAGAAGACATAGCAGCAACTCGTGCTTCTTGTGTCCCGTAGGAAAACAATTTTCCTCCTTTTTCGGGTACAAATTTCCACCTACAACAAACGAGTTATTTTCATTTCTTGTTTTTTTATACATATGGGATAATCCATGTCAAGTGGATCAGAGCTGTGGCCAAAATTGTAGGTGCCCAAAAAAATCAACCGAGGGCTCATTTTAAAGCTTATGACGTCTACTTTCGAATGCCGTGTGCGCCTTTGAAAAATCAAATATGGCGGTTTCAATATGGCGACCGGAAGTGGAATGAAAATTAAAAATTTTTGGAAAAAAGCTTATAGAAAAAAAAATTTGCAAGCGACAAGACCGTATTTAGACTCAAATTGTAGCAAATGAACAGCTCTTTAAGGCTGGTGCAGTTGAATAAAAAAATTCAAGATGGCGGATCCAATATGGCTGTGCAAAATCCCACTTTATGGCCGAATTTTTCAAATCCAACCATTTCGTACCAAATCTTGTATACGGGGGTTTTTGGGGTCGCTGACCACGAATATAAGATTATATTTGAAAAATTCAAAATGGCGGATCCAAAATGGCGGACGGTTGTTTTCGAAAGTCAACCGATTTGCACCAAATTATGTAAACAAGGGTTTTTGGGGTCGCTGACCACAAATATGAGATTATATTTTAAAAATTCAAAATGGCGGATCCGCCATCTTAGTTATTTTCGAAAATCAACCGATTCGCACCAAATCAGGTATACGGGGGTTTTTGGGGTCGCTGAACACGAATATAAAATCAGATTTGCGAAATTCAAAATAGCAGATCCAATATGGCGGACGGTTAATTCCAATCGAACGACTTTCAGAAAACCTTTTAGCCATATTATATTCTCATAATGTATTTTGCAAATCTAACTTTGTATTCGTGATCAGCTACCCCAAAAACCCCCGTATACCTGATTTGGTGCGAATCGGTTGATTTTCGAAAATAACTAAGATGGCGGATCCGCCATTTTGAATTTTTAAAATATAATATCATATTTGTGGTCAGCGACCCCAAAAACCCTTGTTTACATAATTTGGTGCAAATCGGTTGATTTTCGAAAACAACCGTCCGCCATTTTGGATCCGCCATTTTGAATTTTTCAAATATAATCTTATATTCGTGGTCAGCGACCCCAAAAACCCCCGTATACAAGATTTGGTACGAAATGGTTGGATTTGAAAAATTCGGCCATAAAGTGGGATTTTGCACAGCCATAGTGGATCCGCCATCTTGAATTTTCTTATTCAACTGCACCAGCCTTAAAGAGCTGTTCATTTGCTACAATTTGAGTCGAAATACGGTCTTGTCGCTTGCAAATTTTTTTTTCTATAAGCTTTTTTCCAAAAATTTTTAATTTTCATTCCACTTCCGGTCGCCATATTGAAACCGCCATATTTGATTTTTCAAAGGCGCACACGGCATTCGAAAGTAGACGTCATAAGCTTTAAAATGAGCCCTCGGTTGATTTTTTTGGGCACCTACAATTTTGGCCACAGCTCTGATCCACTTGACATGGATTATCCCATATATATCCGGGGCACAATCTGTGGAAAATCCTGTCTTTACGAAAAGTTTTCTGCTGGTTGTTTAGTTTAGAGCGCTAGTTTTACGCTGGAAGAGCATAGCATACTATATACGAAGGACGCAAACGAGCAGGATTTTCGCGGACGACATCCTGGGCGAAGACGGGAGAAAAAGGGGGATGATGGTGGACGTGTGAATCCCCATCAAAGGCAGTGAACGTCTGCATTGTTAACCAACTTTAATGCGGTACTGTTCCTCCTGGCGATCCTTTTAAGCATGACATCATCAGCGATTGTGTGTGCATCCAACTTTTGAATGGGTTTTCCGCTATTCTGCTCCTGTGACGTCACCAGCGCATCGTGGCTGATTTATTGCTCGTGATTGCGAGTTTCCTTAAATTAAGCATTCCTTTTGGAGATTTTGTCACTTTTTTAAGGGTTCTCATGATGGAGATGTATACGTCATGTGTTGTGGAAACTCCTTTTTAGTTTGTTGAATTTATCGCAATTCTGGGACTTGAGGAAGAAGAAAGCTAAAATTGAGAATGACTTTTGCAAACATTTTCTCAAAGATATTCTTCTTCGTGTAGAAGGGGTTTTAAAAGCATTCAAGTGTTAGATATTGAAGAAAACCATTTAGCATTTATTTTTGTTATAAACTTTTATCTAAAAATATATAGTTTGGAAAGACTTGAAAACGTGTAAAAAGTTTACCTCTTTTTAGGATTCTGTACCTCAGAATGAAAAACCGGAACCCTTATAGGATCATTTTGTTATACGTCTTATAAATTTTACAACACAGCGCTGTAGAATTGTGTTGACAACTTTTAGAGAAAAAAATTGTAGCATCATATTTAATTTATACTGAACAAACTGTTGAAACCACAGAAACAATTTTGTTGTACTGACAAGAAAAATTATAGCTATATTCTTCTATCGGCTTCACCGATTTTTCTGAAATTTTTTTTGTATATTTGGTAGGTCTGAGAATAGGTCTTAGGCTATTTTTTATACCCCTAGGTGATAAGGATTGCCCTCTCCAGAATTTTTTTTTTTATTTTTTGGACAACCATTTTTTTTTTTTTTATGATTTGGTATCACAAAATACTTATAACCGTAAATTTTCACCCTTCTACCACCAACCCCTATTTTTTAATAACGATATTAGTATTTTTACTTTCATCCACAGATGCGCAGTTGCAAGATGGCAATTGTTTAATCATTGTCGTACGATAAATTTTTATGTATTTAACCCAGTGAAAACAGAAAGTGCGATTGTTATAATCGATTGTAATAATCGATTGCCGTCCAGTCGATATTGCAACTTTAAAGTTGTAATCTTCCTCTCTCAGTGGTCGATAACTGATCAACTATCAATCGATCAGTTATCCCCTCGAGGCATCTACTGCTGTCACCTCTCATCCAGCAAACAGCACGGAGTAGGGATGAGAAAGAAGCCGGTCTCCTGTCTTCCTCACACAATATGCTTTCTCTCACTCTCTACACAGTTTTCGGCCATTATTATTGTTTGTGCATCGATCATAGCAGTGACGTTTTACTTTCTCAGTGCAACTCTCATGTTAATTATATTCTCATAGTAAATTTATCATCAATTTGCAGTGCTATCATTATTTATTCTCATTTTATTAATAATTGCTGAAGATAGTTCTCAGTTTCAGTTAATTAAGTGATCTCATATAAATAGTACTCAACACGTGTCAAGTGCATATGCAACTACCAGAAGTACATACATTAAATTAAGAAAATTAATGGTTGATATTTTGTCATTGTTGATACATGCTACCGTTTGTAATTTGCTACTTTTTGATAAATACTAGCTTCAGTGAACGCATTTAAAAAAGGTCTATAGTATTCAATTAAAATTGTAGAATGGTAAATTACCTCTACAATTAGCTACAAACTGCTTTTCGAATTTTTAATTAAAGCAATAATTTATTTTATTCAACGAAAACAAATTAAGATCTTAAATTAGTACAATTACAAAGTTTTATTTCGAAACATATGCTTTCCATTAGGATAATATTCAAAATTTTTAGCCTCAAAATTATCATGGTACCAATTTTCCTTAAAATCTATCAAAACTATTCTAGTAATTTTTAATTTTCGGTTACAAAACCGTTTCGTAGTCGTTTCATACTGTTTCAAAAAAATTATTATATTATATATAATAGTGATAATCTAAAATGCACATATTTCATATTACAGTGTAATATTTTTCTCAGTGTTCTAACTTCTATAACTTAACTTGCTTTAGAGTTTTTTAATAACATTTTAAAGATACATTTTTGAAGCCATATTCTTTAAGAAATTTGTAACGATATTTCTAGACTAGAATAAAACTTTAATACCTTAACATACAATTCACAATATCTCACAAAAGCCACAACCACTCAGCCTGCATATTAAACTTGAGAATCAGACTTTCCAATTATAGGTAGCATGTACTTTTCCTCCCTATCACAACTTCAAATTATGTTAAATACTCAATTTCATCGAATACCAATTTTATCAGGGGCAGAAGATTCTCGGAAGCTAATAACAAAAAAATTGTTTCAAAATCTAAAGCTTTCCCCGAGGGCTAGCAATTTCATTTGCTCTACACAGCGCGCAATGGGGCCAGAAGAGTAAATCCTCTAGAGCTGCCTCCCAAAATGAGGATTCATTTCAAAGTATCCTATAAAAGTTATGGGAGGGTAACCAACGTATGGAAGGAAATCACCACAAAATACTAAAAATCCTCAAAAAAAAAAATACCTAAAATTTCATGAAATTCATCTCGTGTACAAGTAACATTTCTCATGGTTACAGACAAAATCCTGGAATTCTCGGATAAACTCTCCCAGACCACTGCCAGCGGCTGTTTATGTTCCCTTGCCGGGGTGTGGTAATCTGCGAGATACTCAGCCTTAATTGAATTGAGCCGCTCCGACACACCCACACCAACATGTGTTTATTAATAATTAAGGACTCCTCTGAATGTTTAATTTCCTCTTCCGAGAAGGAGTTTGATCCTCGAGGCTGATCCGATGGCGCGTCGGCCTGGGAAAATTACCAAAAGTTTGATGAAAATGGAGATTGATACCTCTCACTCGGAGCTGATAATGAGAATTGATGCGATGCCTTAATGCGACCCGCCCCCCAGTGCCCCAACATACATATGTTGCGGTGAATGCTGAAGATGAGTGCAGCTGGGGGTCCAAATTGAGGCAATTTCGCTCAATCGCTTCCTGGAATAACCTTAAGTGGTTAGACCACCTTGATGGGTTAGAAAACTATCCAAATTCAATATTTTCAAGTGAAACTTTATTTGGTTGAACGGAAAATGAAACGTGGCCGTGAGCCTTTAACTGCTGTTTTTAAATTTTATGGAATTTCTTTAGCAATGCTTATTTAAAATATGTTGATGAATTTTGATCATGAAACCAAGATGACGAAGTTTTAAATTTAAATTTTGTAAGTGGGTGAGAGCAATATGAAGGTAATTTTAACCATCTTCATATGCTGATCACGGCGGGAAGCCAGAAAACGAAAACAAAATTTTGTGGACATTTGAGAGCAGTATCTCATGGTGCATGTAAAATTAAACTTTGTCTTACAGTGGGTTCGATATCGAGTAGGGTATTTTTTTATATCTGAAAAAATAACTAGATTACCAACCCCCTTCACATTTTGAGGGTTCTGTACCTCCAAAGGAAAAAAAACCTCTGTCCGGGTGTCCATTTGTCAATCTGTCACAGCCAATTTCCTCAGAAAATATGCGACGTAGAAGCTTGAACATCTAACCATAACCCAAATATTTTGCCCTGTATTTAAAACTTTACAATATAATTTTTAATTTTATATAATGGGGGGTATTATTTAAAAGAGCTTGTTATGTGGAAAAAAAATGTAAACAACATATTTAAACAGATAAATATGAAAACAATATGCGAACAATTATTTCCAAAATTTAAAAAAAATCAAATCTTATAGATTTGTAGAAATTGTAAAAAATATCGCGAGTCGTAAAATTCAGTAGATGGTATAGTTACTTATTGGAAATTATTTGAACATATCTCATATCTTCAATTAGTATGAAAATTATTTATATACAGATCTAACCTTTTTCTTATCGTGAATGTGAATTTTGCTTAGAAGTTTCACTTCTCTAGTATTTAGTATGATATGCGTTTTATTTTTTTTTTAACCAGTTAACTGTGGTGCCTTCATCGAGCCATGACGAGTATATTCGTCAATCACAGAATAAGTTGCGCTGGTAAGATAAGGCCATGCACAAAAACCTCTCCTCAGATCGTGATAATTCTATGAATTTTTGAATGAATCGTGGGATAGTATCGTTTGCTTATTTTTGGTAAACAAATTGATTGAATTCTTGGAACACTAAACCGAGGGAGACAATTTCCAAGAAAATGTTGTGCCTCTCAGTTCATGTGCTTTGTATTTGGAATGGTTTTTTGTTGACATTCATGCAATTAGCCCCTTTCTCTGCCCGACAGCTTCCAATTCTTTTATAAAATCTAAATTATTTTCAGACTGACAAGAGTTCTTGTAGTTTCATATTTTTTGGTTGAACATCTAAAAAACGTTATCATCGCACATAAATAAATTCATTATGCGAACTGGTAAACTTTTTCAACCAGTGCATACCGGGACGCATGAGATCATCTCAAACTGTTTATATTTTTTTACTTATTTGTTTTATTCCGGCATAGCCTCAAAATATTCTAAACATCTTTAAATTTGAGAATATTTTTGTTTTTCTCAAAAATTGCAATTTAAATAGCCAATGGTCACTAATTTATACGCATGACGAGTATACTCGTCAATCACAGTTAACTGGTTAATCGACGTTTTTTCAACTGTGCATAAAAACTGAATGGAATGGACAAGTTTTCGCTTTGATGTTAATTAAGTTTAAAAATGTCATTTCTAAATAAACGCGCTTCAAGATTTGTGTGTGTATGGGAAAGTCATTTTATCAAAATATCGAATTTCTCAGAAGATATTCCTAAAATATATAACTTTTGAAATATGTAAAAAATCGAAAATCGACTTTCTTGAGAAAGTCTAAGCTAGATGCAGCGTGGGGGCATTGAAAAAGTCCCGGGAGAAATAACGAGCCCTAGGGCTCCGCTCCGCTCCGCATTATCGCAATTATTCAGCTACGGCCTTGGCTCACAATTCTCGAGAAATGGGGCAAGTTCTTGATCACGTAGATGCATTTGAAATTCACCTACTTATCCCGTCGCTGGGGCACTGGATTGCCGGGTAATGGGGGGCAATTACCGGAACACACTCCACTGCGCGTTCAGATCAAAACTGGATGAGCTGCCTTTCACGGGCATCAATACTTGACGTAGATGGTCGCTTTGTTTCGACGTTTGTCTTTCGAATCTTGACTGTGGAAGTTCCGCTCCGAGAGGGTCCAGGTGTGTTTTTGCACTCCAATTTAGAGTTTAAGTGGAGCTCTTGCCAACTGCTCTGCTAATAGCATGTTTCCGGGAGGTAAAAAATTTAAAGTAGGACAACTTCAAAGGTAATCAAAGGAACGAGAACGATAATTATGCTCGGTTGCTAGCAAACGAATTTTTGCATAAGCAGTCGCTAATGGATGCCGTGATTATGCTCCGTAAAACTGGGTAAAGACATGTTCCCTTTAATTCAGGCGAAAAGGCTAGTTCTATTCGCTTTTATTGGTAAAATTAAAAGCGATACTCGTCCTGGAATTTCTCTAATTTTCTCCAAGCTTACTCATAATTACGGGTGAATTGCTTATCAAAACGACCAATTCAAACTGAATGAGTCTAAAACGTTTTACATTAAATTTTATAGAAGCATCCACGTAACATCTATTAAAATTTTACACTCCTTAAAACTAGCAATTGACGCACGTACTATCACTTAGCTTTTTCATCAAATAATTTACGATTCAAAAAATCTTAATTAAATTTTAGTTTCTCCTCACAGGATGTTAGTCTTGTTATAGTTTTTATCACATTTATAAAAATCCTAATTGTAGTCAGTAATTATCTGTAATACCTCTTTACGCTTTCCTCTCTGTGCCCATCTGAAACTCACTTATTTCTAAAAATTAAATTATGTTAAAAGCAGAAATAATTTTTATGCAAAAAAATCAATGTACTCAAACAATAGCAGATCTTATCAAAACAAGAAAAAAACTTTTTGTGACCAGGTTTTCTGGTGGGAGTTGGACCCACAACCTCTAGCGGCCAACTCGCTGGCCGTCAACACCGCGTCCCACTACCAACCGAGATACTGAACCCGCCGATGTAGTGTTGTCCAGAAAACTGCTACCTGAAATAATTTAAAAAGTGCAACAGTTGAACTAAAATGTTTGTTGTTGCAAATTAAAGTATTGGGTATGAGAAAAGAAAGTTCCGTTTTTTAATAGATGGCGTAACTCCTACTGCATGTATTACGTATGAACTGGGTTAACATTTTACAGGTCTTAATGTCAATGTCAGAAGGCACTAATCCGTCAGTCAGTTAAAGTGTTCACAACATTTATTTTTATTCGATTGATAATGGATAGTTTTGTGCTAAGTACCTAATCGACACTTGCGGGGTATATGCAGAATATGGTTCAGACAATTTAAAGAAGGTATTTTTTGATGTTGAAAACGCTGAATGTGAAAGTAGACCGAAAAAGTTTTAAGATGAACAATTGATAGCATTACTCGATGAAGATTCATACCAAACTCAAGTAAAATTGGCAACATCATTAAATGTCTCCGGACGACAACTCATCGGTTTAAAGCGAGCTATTGCAGAAAAACAACCTGAATAGGAGAATCGACATGACAAGATGATTCTGCACCATGACAAGCTAGACCACATATTGCAGAATCGGTTGAAAACTACTTAGAAGTGGGAAGTGTTACAGCACCCGCCGTATTCACCAGACATTGCTACTTCAGATTACTATCTGAAGCCCTTAGTGCGGAGAACGGTTCCATTCTTATGACAATATCTAAAATTGGTTTCATAATTGGACCGCCTCCAAGGACGAGCACTTCTTCAGAGATGGCATCCGCAAACGTCTTAGCTCCCGATTGAGCATTCTTTGAGTAATGGACAAATATGATATAGTTGCGAAATAAAGGTTGGTTTTTACCAAAAAAAAAACCGAAGTTTCTTTTTCTCGTACCCAATATTATTTAGAAATCAAAAACTTCATCTTTAATTAAAAATTACTTTTCATTGTACAAATGGATCAGAGTCCCCCAGGCCGAAATTCATACCATTGAAGCCTGCGCCTTCTTAACCTCAACAAGGGACTAAAATACTATTTTCTCTGATAGAAAATCAGTCTTCAAGGCACTTTAGCCGTAGAGTTTTTCATCGGAACTCGTTAAGGAGTACTTTGATACCCTTCAACACCTCACTTATTTTCTGTTGAGTACCAGGACCCTCTGGTACTAGGGCCCTGAACCTCATTACAGTATTGGCAGGCTTGCGACTAAAGCTATGGCAGAAAAGTGGACTGAATATCAACAATCTCTATACCGAAAAAATTTCTCTGGAACTCGTCAGACTAAAAAGCTAAAATCACCGCCTTAGGAAAAGCGTATCTTATATTTGACTTACACAAACTGTCAATCCAACCGGTCTATCTAATGAAACAGAATGTCACCTACTAGTATAGTCGCTAACTTAGGGGTCCCTAATCAATCGGTTTCAGGTGATCTTCATAAGGTGGCATATTTTGGTGGTCTAACCAAGAAAGATCACGTAAGACAAAACGAAGAAAGCTGCGCTGGACAGATTCAATCCTGTTGATATATATTGACTGAGCGGGAAACTATGCCTGGCTGGCATACTCAAGGAGAGGTCGCACAAAAGAGATGCATAGGCATTTCACGAAGTATGAGTTATTAAATTCTATGATAATAAATAGACTCTAGCACTCGACATCATTTACAGGCACAGTAAAGATCAGTGGATCCAGGTGGCTACCTTGAGAGCTCCCTGAATGAGCTAAGAAAAGGCTAGACTTTACTGAACCGAAGAGTACACTATATTGACGTTGGTTTAGGTAGGAATTTATCCACGAGAGAAAACGCCATTGGAAACCAAAATATAGTGTCAAATTGAAGTCGAAAACTGTGTCTATACACAATTTAATAAGCAGTTAATGGGTTATACTTGCTTAAAATGTGTTTGCAATATTTTGAAGGATGATGTCCAAATACGTGTATCTAGTTATTTACGGAATAACTTAATTTAACAATTTCTAGTATAACTAAATTCATTAAATACTTTACTAGAAGAATTTCTCGCCTCGTTGAATAAATAAATACATGAATAAATCATAAAATCAACTTTAAAGGGTTCCCCATTACCCTAAATAAAATGGAGCCTCCTTCAATTTATTTATCTCCCTTCAGAACCGCAAATTTCAATAAAACAAGGAGCACTTTTCTAAGGCGCCACGTAAAATTCTCATCAGCTATAAGCGTACTTAACCGTAACGTAACGTAACCCCCCCGAGTAATTTTATGGGGGGGAACCAATTAGCGAAAATCTGTAGCCTTACTCAATCCCGAACCACCCCTTATCCCGGGGAACAGATCAAACTCCCGCTTTCTATCCATCTTCGTCTCGAGGAGCCTCCATAGCCCACGCCGCGGCGCGCGCCATCGCGCCCGTCGTTGCCTTGGAAAATTTCTTGTCTACGCCCCGTCGAATCAATTTTTCAGAACGTCTAATCCGACGTATACTTGGGGCTCTTCGGAGCCGTCTCAAGACGACGCTAACTCGCACAAGAATCGATCAAGCTCGGTTTTCAATTAAGACGTTAATCGAACTGACTAAACCTTCAACAGAACCGCGATTCGGCTGACACAGCACAGCTTTAGAAGGCCAATCGCTCATCCTGTCCGATGGACCTCAAGCCGCACGAATCACGATAAATTAACCGATGGGGCTCTTTACAGGGGAGAAGCTTTACTTAGAATCCATCCTGTCCTGGAGCGCCGTCATAATCTTAAAAGCCCAGCCCCACGTTATCACACTGGCGTGAATTCACGCCCTTTAAGTGAATTTCATCGGCCTTGTCCAGATTTTTATCTCAAAAGTATTTCCCAGCCGTGAAAAAAAGCAGGGCGTCGAAGGTTTTTGTCACCATAGACGGCCGCATGAAAAATTAATCCTCCTTTGGCCGTTCCGCTGAGCCTGCTTAGACCTAAAAAAAAAAAGCCCTCGGCGTGACGCGGTGACGACATAGAAGCGCCCTTTAAAGGGCTGAGCGGAGCCGGAAGCTCGAGACAAATGAGAGGGCCGCTGCACGCGTGCTCTGGCTAATCTTGGGAACAGCACGGATTACATCAATTTGGAAAAATTGAGTTTTTTTTTTTTTTTTTAGTCGGTTTCATTTATTTTAGTATCCAGTGGTATCCCCGGGAGGCTCTGCCCCGATAGAAACCACATTAAAACTCGATGGAACGCGGTGAGCATGGGACAGTGGTGACACTGGGGCACTGGAACGGAAGCGCGGCTATTTTGAGCGGCACGAAACTAGTTCAAGAGCTCCCCCGAACCCGAAAGGTATCAGTTTTGTGCCTTTGAACATAATGCGGCATTTCCATGGAACATCATGCCACCGAAAATTCCCATAAATTAATGAAAACGGTATGGTGGCGCAGTGGGTCCCGCTTGCCTTCCCGCGAAAAGCAAATATGGCGTGCCGTTCGCCCCCGGGGGTGGTATTTTCTGCTCTAATTTGTGCCTCAAAATAGCGCCCTTAACCCCTCTCCTAAAAGCACACCCGGAGCTTATCAAACTCATAAAACGGCACAAAGGCGACCAAGGCGGGGGAGATCCGCCCTTTTCGGTCGAAAAAAATATATATGTAAATAGGGTAGAGAGGGCTTAAAGGTTTGCAGCGCCCCTACCGGCCGCAATCGTTTGCATTTTAATTATTTTGTTGCAAAACTCGGGACTGTGGTGAGGTTTTCTGGCGCGTCCTGTGGCGGACAATTTCCTGCCACAGAAACACCCGCCTGATCCCGAAAACTCACAAAACCACCGCTTTTTTTTTTTTGACTTTCTGGATGCTGCCCCGCCTCGACTTAGGGAATTTATCTGCACTCCCAGATACTATGTCCGGGTGTGTAAAATTAAGTTCCCCAATGGAGCGACAGGAGCGCGGTAGCGCTTGTTCCCGAGTTTTACCGATGAGCAAAATATTTTATACTTCCAGAGTAATTAACTTGGGACACACACAGGAATCCCATCCTGTGGCTAGGCACGTCCCGGACTCATCCAGAGCATATATTCTGGGCGTGCTGACGTGTGCACCCGATTTTTTACATTTTAAGGGGGTAGTCCAGTGAAAACAACTGTTTTTTCAACGATTTTTTTTTCATATTAGCAATTCATTTTTATTAAAAATCTTTTTGACATATGATTGTACAACTATTAAACTACACAAAAAAAATTTTTTTTTTTTTTTTTTATGAGTCATCCTGACAAAATGGCCACTCCAAAAAAAAATTTTTTTTGTTGGCGGACGTCGAATCTCTGCAACGGTTCATTTGAAACAAAAAATTCAAACGAGGTTTTAATCTGTAGAACATTGGCTATCGTCGGAACTAGAATTATTAATTTTCAATAAAAAATAATAAAATGGCGGCATTTTGAATTTTTCGGGTGTTTTTCGGGTGCTTAATTTGTTTATAACTTTGGAAATAAACAATGGATTTTAATAATTCTAGTTTCGACGATAGATACACAATCAAGAAATATACAGCTAAATTTTTAGATCAATCGGAGCAAAAGACTCTGAGATCTGACGTCCGCCGAGTCAAAAAATGCTGTTTTGAGAAAAACGCGTTTAAAGTTTTTGTTGCGGAAAAAAGCTAAAAAAAATTAATTTTACCTTAGTCAGCGATGCCTGCTCCATACATAACGCGATGCCTGCTCTATACATAACTAACCTTAAATACAAAGCAGAAGGACCTAGACCGTTATAAACCGAAAAAAATGGGCGGAGCAAACAGAAATACAAGAGTCCTCCTTGCTCCGAAACACGCCAGGGGACCTTCGAGCGCTTGGATTACACGTCTCTCGAAAACTCTCTGTATCTTTAAAACTATTCAATATTTTGCTTAGATATTTTAAGGGAGTATTTTCGAGGTGTAGTAGAGTAGATTTAAGCAAAAAACAAAAAAATGAAAAAAAAAATTTTTTTCACTGGACTACCCCCTTAATTGACAAAGATTTTTAGAGAGCGTGCACTTTAATTTCATCATCTGTCCGCCCTTCGCTCGTTGTCTCATTTGCATTTATAGCAAGGCAATAAATCCGGGATGGTGGGGCACTTAACCAGATTACCGGGAACACATACCATCCCCCCGCCAGCCTTCATTCAACTTGAACTAGGGGGCTTCCTGAAAACTTTGATATATTGCATGTCCGGCCCCGGCTTGATGAATATTGATGCGTTTCGAATCGACTTGATGAGATGTAAAGGGGACAGGTTATGTGCTTCGTACTTTTGATGAAGATTTATTCCAGAGATTTTCAACCAAACGCCCCAAACGCACTCTGATTCCCCTTCAAAGGACTTTTTTTTTAAAATAGAGAACCAGCTTTATGGGGTTCCTTTTCTGTAGCCAGAGGCAACCAGTTTGTTTCACTGCATGGATTTCGGGTAATCTAAAAGAGATTTTATTAAATCACTTCGGGATTTTGTCCATTATTTGGTCACTGTTGTTCTTGTGTGCTTTAAAGCGCTTTTAAAGGCTTAATTTTATGATGTAGTTATCTTCATAATTTTTGACTGACTGCATAATAAGGAATTATAAAATTACCATAAACTCAGTAAAAATGGCTTTTAAAGTAGCCGTCGTAACTTTTATAACGAGCTTTTTAACTACACATAATTCCTCTTTTTAAATTTGGCATACTTGGGGGTGAATAAAATTACACGGGCAAAAATTACGCATTAAAAAACATTTTTTTTCACAAAGAAGATTTAATGCAATCATTATAAAGCTTTGTAAACTTGTTAAGGTATAAATGAGAAATGTAAAAAAAAAATTTTTTTAATTTTTGAAAACAAAATGGCGGCTGAACGCTGGCGTGAAGTTGACCTACAAAAAAAAATTGTAACCACTCTGGACGTCGTGCTATTGATCTGTAACAGCCCATAAAAAAAATTTGGCTTAAATATATATACATGTAATTTGTCGGTAAACCTCAAAAATTAAAAAAGAAAATAATAATTCTGCGTTTGATAGAAGTTTTTGTAAAAAATCGATAATTTTCATTATGTTTTCAGCCATTTTTGGATTAATAATTCAATTTTGCAACATAAAATTCCAAAACAATTAGGTTTACAAGCAAGCCTAAGGTATAAAGAAGAAACCCTAAAAATTTCAGAATTTCAAAATTGGACAAGTAGTTTTCGAGTAATCGTGGTTGCCAATTTTAAAATTTTTGAGAAAAACGCGTTTAAAGTTTTGAAAACCTGCTATGCGCTGAAGAAAGCGTTCTCGAAAAATGAAGAAAAAATATATAAGGAGTTCGATTTTCGACCTGAAACTTTTTGGAGCGTATTCTACGGGAAACCTAACTTTTTAGAGGAACAAAAAAAAAATCGATTTTTTTACCTTCTAATTGTATTTACCCCCTTAAGGTACTATTACCGTCTAGAATTTTCAAAAAATGAATTTTTTTTTTTTACATTTTTAGATTCTTTATACCTTCAATAATAACTGTCTAAAATATTAAATCGAAATTCGAAGCCAGTGCCGAGATATAACGACTCAATTGAAGCGCGCTCTCGGCTGTTCCCATGTTCTAAATAAACTTTAAATGCGTTTTTCTCGAGTTTAGGTTTTTTTAACTGGCGGACAGTTAATCTCCGGATCTACTGGGTCGATTTTAATAAACTTTGAAGCATTCTGTTCGTTGCGTGATAGTTTACCACAATTTGACCACAAAAAAAATATATAAAATTTTTGAGCCTGAAAAAAGGTCGAAAAAAAGGGAGATTTTCGAAAAAAATTTTGAAATGTCCGCCATTTTTTTATTTTTAATGATTTTTCAATTTTTCTGGTAAACTATCACGTAAGAGCACTTCCTTTTTGTAACTCTTTTTGAATTTTATGTTTCAGACTTACCGTTCCAGAGATTAACTGTCCGCCATGCAGCAATGTTTTTTTGAGAAGAAAATTTGGGCGCCCTGTATTAAATTTACAGTTAAAAGAAAATAAAAATAAAAATTTTTTTCGTAATCTTCAAGAACTATTTAATACTGTAAAAAAAGTTTGATAACAATATATAATATAGAAAGTGAAAAAAAAATTGTTGAATATATGTCATTTTTTAGCATTCTAGACGGTAATAGTACCTTAAATGATCAAAAGAATCATAAAATTAAGTGAAAAATTATCACAAAAAAAGGGGGCATTTATTTCAAAAATATTATACCAATAGTTTAAATTTCCATTTGTTTACGAGGTTTGATGTTAAATTTGTCATTATAAAAACCTAAAATGCATAAGTAGTTTTTTTTCCAAACCAATTTTTTTATGGTTGCAATAACGATTTCTCATGTTTTAATTTATAAATTATTATAAGCATCTATTCCTCCGAAATTAAAATCATATTTTATCTGAATGAAACTTTGTTGGTAGGGTAGGGCGGGGCTAGTTGAGCAACTTTTCACTTGAGCGGTCATAGTTCTTCAATGATAAATCTTAATTGCTTGTTATGCATACTGATGAGTAAGTAATTTATCCCTTTCCAAAAGTGTCCATAGTCATTTATTTCTTACAAATCGCATTTAAGAGCTACAGCCGTTTAAGAGAAGAGAGTCAGAGATGCTCAACGTACTCCACAGGTGAGGTAAGTTGAGCAAGGGTATGAGGTAAATTGAGCAGTTAGAAATTCTAGCTAAATCATGGGTTCAATGTTTACTAGACATGAAATAAAATTTCTATTTTACAATCAACTTTTTATTTATAGTATTTTAGTGGCATAACAGGGAACTAAAAGTATTTTTCTTCTAATATTAAAAAATATAGAATCAACAAAAACTCAACATATCTTAAGCTTAACATTTGGATAAGAACTCAGTCTTTCTACTTAAAATCAGACTTGAACATTTATATAATTATCAATAAAGCTTATATTAAAAAAGAAAATATTAATGAGATCTTGGAAACTTAATCGTCGTTATCGCTGTTGCAATTAATACAAACAAAAGTAAATATTGCTCAACTAACCCCAACCCAAAAATTTGAAACAAAAGTAAGGTTATAAAAAAACTGTTAGAATTATTTCCAAAACCTTTATACATACCAAAAATATACTAAATTTATGGAAGTTTAACATTTACCTGATTGAAAACGGATAATATTTGACTCGTACAGAAGAAATATTCCCATTCCCAATTTTTTTACCTTTTGGTCGCTAAACAAACAAAGCGTGTCTGTACTTCCCCCGATCAACAAGTCGTCACTAGCGGCTGCCAGTTTCTGAGATATTTTAGTACAGTCAATCTGTCATTTTGGGTGGAAAAAATTTTCTAACGAGCAAATGTACGTGAAATCGTTGAAGGGTAAGGAAACAAAGTGATTTGTCATAAATTTGTCACTTTCACACCCTACGCTTTTTTGAAAATTCAAAAAAACCCAAAAAATTTTTGAAACTCATTTATCTCGGATTCTATGCATTTCTGAGAAAAATTTATTGAACAAAAAATGTATAAAACAATGAAATCTACAATTAATGTCATTGACTCAATACCGTACGACAAAATCTGCGCGCTGTAGGTGGCGCTGAATTTCATAAACATGTGTTTTTCGACTTTTTTGTCCGCAAAACGTTTTCTTTCAGCAAAAAAGTGAATGAGAAAGTTGTTGCTCATAAAATTACGTACAATATTTATTTAAAACATTTTTCGCTACGACTTACCTTTTTCGAGTTATATCGCAACAAAGTGTGTTCTTCAGACATTTCCTTCAGACATTTCCAGAAATTTTAGTTTCAATACCGTTTTCTTAGAACTTCAAATCGACAATTATATAACATCTAAGAGAAATATTATTTTTTTGATTTTTGAAAAAATATATTTTTAAAATCTTACGAATGGAGTTACCTGGTTTTACCTACAAGCCACAGCATTTGTTGCGCTATAACTCTTAAAAGGTAAGTCGTACAGAAAAATGTTTTAAATAAATATTGTACGTAATTTTATGAGCAACAACTTTCTCATTCACTTTTTTGCTGAAAGAAAACGTTTTGCGGACAAAAAATTCGAAAAACACATGTTTACGAAATTCAGCGCCACCTACAGCGCGGAGATTTTGTCGTACGGTATTGGGTCAATGACATTAATTGTAGGTTTTAACATTCTCTACATTTTTTGTTCTATAAATTTTTCTGAAAAATGCATAGAATCCGAGATAAATGCGTTCAAAAAAATTTTTTTGAGTTTTTTTGAGTTTTCAAAAAAGTGTAGGGTGTGAAAGTGACAAATTTATGACAAATCACTTTGTCTCCTTACCCTTCAACGATTCCACGTACATTTACTCGTTAGAAAATTTTTTCCACCTAAACCTTATTTTCACGACAGATTCACTGTACTATTTCGATTGCCCAACTTACCCCTATGCTCAACTAGCCCCGCCCTACCCTACTTGTTACGCAAAGATTGTTAGCGCTTTAAAACCCGAAATGGGAGTCATTTACTTCCAGTATAATATCCATTAGGTGGAATTTCTTTATATATTATAATTACATACTGTAGGTTCGTCTTCTATATACTAAAATTTTGCGCACAAATATTTAAAAAAAAATTTTGTTTCTAAGAATTTGTTATTTGAAGAATTCAAATTGTTATCAACACACTACCGACCGCAATTTTGCTTTAGATTGAGTTATACAGAACAGAAAACATTTCACAACGAATAGACCAAAAGAAATTCTCTAAAAGGATGGTGAAAAATAAAGTTTTATATAGTTAAATTATCAGAAAATAAAAACGACTTAAATTCGCGAATAACCACAAATAGACAAATTTCGACTAAAATTTCCAAAACTACATTTGAAAGATAATCAAAATCTAATAATAAAATTACAAACCAATGGTAAAATCTAAAGTGTATGTATTTTAAATTTCCATAGAACAACATGCCACGAATAGTTTCAGAGGGAGTTCTCCACTCCTTTCAGTACGGCTAACTCCAGAGCGGTTTCAATCAGAAAGTTATTTTCTTTAGAAAAACTTTCGAGAATTTCCCGACAAGTCGTTGTACATTTCTCCTCCTCTGGAAGAAAGTTTTAACTGCAACTCTGTGAAAACATAAATTGTTTTCACACTGCAGAATTGCCACATCGAACGCAGCATCAGATGAAATGAAAAATGCACCCATTCGAATTGAAATTGAAAATTCAATGAGCCATTGACTGTGGTGATTTACGCAACACTGAAATGCCTAAGGTCCATCCAAGTCGCGGTATCAGACCTTAAAACCCGTTTGAATTTATGGGTTTCTTCTATAGATTTCCACAGGTTTCCAAAGGTTTCCACAGTATGGTGCAGTGGGAACCACTTTCGCTCGCATTCGGACTCTGTGCGGAATCGCATTGTATGGAATCGATCAGATTTCCTTGGGATTTTTATTTTATGTCTGGTGCGCAAAGCCACTTTAGGAGTGAAAATGCCATAAAACGCAGACGAGCACTTCTTGACAAATAGCCGACCACCGATGATGGAAACACGTCTCAAATTGTTGCATAATTTTTCAATCTGAGAAATGACGACGAATCGAAATGGCATCTTATAGGTGTGCAGCACCACCGGATATTTTCTAGGTTAATCTAGTGAAAAACGAGAGTCGATATGTTGCCCTAAATATTTAGTCATTAGCACAGACAAATACGTTTTTAGAAGTTTTTTGATCGTTACTATTTGATACTAATTTATTTTATGCCATTAGAAACTGTGTCCGGTAAGATTGAGCCCAAATCAACTCATACATTTTTAGCTCTACAATAATACAAACAATAATTCAACTTTAGCAGCTGAAAGTTCTATGTACGATTATTGGTACATAAACTTAATATACTTTTAGGCAACCTCCATAAAATACAATGTCGTAAAGCTGCATATGTATTTTTATCACCCCACATACCACAATTTTGCATATTAGTTACGTTCGTTTATGTATGCTATCCGGAGTATAACAAGAACAGCACAGTAATATAATAAATTGGCCTTTCTAATAAAATTCATCAGCTTCTTTGTTTTCAAGGCTTTCTCTACCATCTTTGAACAGTTTATACCACTTTTAAATATTTCTTTCAGACAAAACCAGATCGCCGAAGGCCTTCTGCAACATTCTAAACGTTTCTGCAGCAGAAATTCCGCAAACATTTAATGAAACTTCTTTGCTCAATAAAATCACACATTGTAAAAATCGAAAAACTCACTTTTAGTTGCTCAGAAAATACAACAAAACTAACCAAACATATGACGTACTGGCGTGAAATTTTACACAGATATGAGTGACAGTGCTGCCAACCTAAAAACAAGAAGATTTGCTCGAATCGATGTATCCGCGCAATTTAAATTCAAAATTGGCTTTACTTTTTGATCACAGTAGTGTGACCGCAAATCCTCGCAGCGGTATTTGTATCGACTTAATTCATGTGTGCGTAAAGGGCGAAGTGGCATCGAACCATTTTAGCGCAAATTTTCAAATGTGAGCCCTAGGCTTAATTTAAAGTATAGTATGTGTACCTTATTCAAGTTAAGAAAACACTCGAAAATTGTTTAAGCCCCATCGCAGTTGTTCTCTACGGAATGAATAATTGCTTGAGAAGAGAATTCCGTTCTTATTACCTGCGAAGATAAACTGCGCATTGTTCGTTCATAAATTAAAACCTTCATTCACAAAAAGCTGACAAATTATCTTTCCACGTGGGTGGATTACTCCACATTTCTGCCTCATTCCCAAGGCGCGAGTTCATTCCGCACAATGGAAGGAGCAGTCACGTAAATTGATTAAATTCCCTTAACAATGCCGGAACCCTTTGCCTTCTTAACAAAAATATAAAATAAAAAAGAAAATCCCTACAAAAGCAGAACAAACTTCGCTTGTCCGAGAAGGCGGAAGAAAAAAGCTTCAAGAAAAAGAAAGTAACAAGCACCTTATAACCGCGCAGCGGTGGTTGGTTCCTTCAGAAAATTTTTCAGAAGAAATCCACTTAAATTCGTGAGAAAGTACCCACTGGGAGCAACTACTGCGCTGCCACCCGCGCAAAAGATAAATATTCCGGGACGGGCAGCGGTTATAAATGGTCCTGGAGAGAAGTCCTCGAACAAAGGCACCAAGGCGCGCTGGGCTATCTCTCGAGCGGCCGCTTAATCTTTTGTAGGAACTTATGACCTTACAGAGGGCGCTCTGGTTTGGGCCTTGGGGGCGCTTTCGAAGCCCCTCGGTCCTCGTAAAAAGATAAAGGGGCGAGCGTCTGGAGTGATTTTTCTTAATTCCAAGTACCTTCTTGTCGTGTACTCATAACTTATCCTCCGCCCTGGTGACACGACGGCGGGCGGTTCCTCCGAGCTCCTTCTTGGCCCGGTGCCCTTCCGTTCGCGAATCAAAAATGGCAAGGTGGCGTGATGGCGGCCACGGCTTGACGCATAAAAAATAACGCCGAGCACGTCCCACCGATTTCACGTAATCCGGGCAGGAGTCTGAAATAGTCCGTGGGTGTCGAGACTCAAGACATGGGCCTCTTTCCCTGATTCTGGGAGCCCCATTTTTCTTATTCCTGACTGGGAACAACAAAGGCGCAAAAGAACAAGGCAAGAGGCTCGTCGTCGAAAAGGAAAAAAAATATGGAGTACCTTTGCGAACCAGTCTGGACCCGGTCTGGTCACCATCCTCGAATTATGTGCTCCGCTGATTGCATACCACCGAGGGGCCAATTTCTGAGAAGTGTTTTCGTTTGTAGCCCTTTTACCTGTCCGGGGAGAGCCACAGGTAAACAGAAAGGTGTTAATCTCGGCCCGGAGATATCACTGTCACGATACCCGCATGAATTATGCGCGGAAGAGGACAACTAAGGGGAATTTTTCGGCAGATTAACGAATTTTTTTTTTTTTTTTTTTGTTCCCTCTCACCGGGCGGCGGTGTGTGCTGACCGTGCCGTGGAATTTATGATTAACGAACGGTCCCCGGAGATTTCGATGAGATACTGCCGAGGTACGGTCGAGTGCATCGGATGCGCTCGGACCAGGGATTAATCGATGTTGACAAAAATGTTAACGGATGATTGGATGCTGGGACCTCTTTTGGAATGTTGCGGTTATTTTTACCTCGATCTGAGGAGCGCGTTTTTTTTTTTTTAATTTGTTGAGTGGCACGTGTCAATGACTCGTTGCTGGACGATGCAACAACGAAATTGATCGTTGACAGTAAATTAATAAAAGCCTTTAGCCTTTACACATTGACGAAAAATTTCAACATCGCTTCTACCTCGGATTAAATTTTATTTATGATGAAATTTACAAAATTATATTTTGCAAATCTTTATCAAGGTAACTTATTAAGGCTAAGTTTGGAAAGACTTTGCTTAAGCTTACTTGAGGTCACAAACGTGTTCGGAACTAATGAAAATGTCAATTTCAAATTTACTTTCTTAAGGTCAGATTTTGTCTTATTGAAATGAAGGAAAAAATTCAGCATTTTTTTATTAAGTCTTGAGAAGACGTTTTCAAAAATTGATCTTTAATTTCTGTGGAATCTTCGAATCAATCATATTTTATTTGTCGAGTTTTTTACTTTATACATTGACAAATAAAAGGTCTTTCAAAATTGACACCTAATTACGATTATCAAAATTTTCGATTACTTTCTCACACATTAAAGGGGGTTTTTTGTACGCAATTGTTACTGGTTTATCTACATAGACTTTACTTTTCAAGTAACCCCAAAGAAAGTAATCTAATGGGGTTAAGTCACACTACCTAATTGACCAGTTTATATCGCCATTAAGTGAAATTACGCAACCTGGAAAGTTAGATCTCAATAACTCAAAGTTTTCACATGTTGTGTGACACGTAGCTCCATCCTGTAGAAAATAAAGATCGTCTGTGTCTATTTCTTCAAGTCGAGGCCATAACAAATCTTCAATCAATTGTCTGTAGCGCTGTGCATTAACAGGAACAACTGTTTCATTTGCAAGCTCGAAGAAAAGAGGACCAATGATTACACCAGCCTATAAACCACATCAAACAGTTTATTTTTGTGGAAGTAATGATTCTTCTGAAATTACTTGAGGATTTTGTTCGCCCCAAACGTGAAAGTACTGTCTAATCTATCCAATGTGAAATGAGCTACATCACTGAAGATGATTTCCCGCGAAAAACCAGCACCACTCCATTTCTTTTCTAACAACCAACGTTGATAATGATCTCTTTCTTTCAGTTGTTGTGTCAGTTGAATTTTGTAAGGATATAAATGTAAATCCTTATGCAAAATTCGCCAAACAGTCGATGGATTGATTGATCCCTAATTGCTGGGCTCTTCAGCGACACTTTGGGCAATGTCCAAAGCAGAACATCCACTTTTTGCCGGACCTTCGTGTATCCTCGACAGAACCTGTTTAATCCAATTTCTTCACTAATATTTGAATTGGTTGCTAATTTGGGAGAAGTTTCAATAATTTTAATCCGTTATTCTAGCGTGTCAGAATCCATGGTTAAAATTGCACATGTGTCTACTTGACAAATGTAAAATATTATATAGAAAAAAGGGTAGGGTTCAGAAGTTATCTATTACCAACGTCTAGGAGTCGTTTTTGAAAATTTCAGTTTAACATTACAGCTAAGTTGACTAGTAAAACAGTTATATAAATGAAACCTCCTGCTAAATGGCAATTCAAATTGGAAGGGGTTGAAACAAAATGTCCATCTTACATCGCTTTCGAGATATTAACCAAAAATAATGCGGCTTTGAAATCCCATACAGAAAAGGCTTTGAAATGCCTTTTAAAATAAAATTCGCCGTTTTAAAAATAAAGAACGCACTATCTTTGCATTACATTGAGGAATTGTGAATCTTTAAACTGAAATTGAATGGACTTCCAAACAAGAAGAAGGGAGAAAAACGAAATGACGAGTTTTGGTGTGGCGGGCAGTTGTGGTTTTTACGTTATACGGTTTTCGTGAATTTAATCATGTTTAATGCATGAACGAAGTGTAGTTATGCAGTGAGAGTATGTAATAATAAGTAGTTTAAATTCATTTCCGTGTGTTCTTCATTTTTAAAACGGCGGCGTTTACTCTAAAAGACAAATAAAAAAACAAAATGCTAAACTCCTTTGGGTTGAATCGACTTGATGCCGTTTTCACGATTCAGGCACTTAAGCACAATATTGAGCGAGTTATTCGTTAATTAAGGCCCCAAATCATCGGAAAGTTTACTCTTTTAAATAAATCAAAAAACTTTGAAAGATATGCAACAGTGTTTATTTTATAACATTATTAAAAAGAAACCAGCCGATAGCCCACTTTTTATATACATAGGTTCGATAAAGCGACATCTTTAAAATCACAAAAATAACTGTTAAAAGCCGTGCATATTACCTTGACCAATATAAAATTCATTTTTAATCTTTTTGTAATATAATAACAATGCCGCCATGACATTTCGATATTATTATCGATAACCTGAAACCCTTTTTCTCTATTCCTAAAATGTTTGTTGGTATTAATGTTAATTACTTTTCAAGGAAACGTTTCCTTCTTGGGAATCGATCAATTTAAAATTCTTGAGGACAGGAGAAGAAGAGCAACTTGACGCCCTTGTCAAGTCTATTTGGAGTCACCCACGGCACAGGGGCGATATATTTTTACTCACCGACACGGACCGGTTGCGTCCCCGAAGGTCTTCTATTTCACGCCCAATTAATTCTAAAGAAATCTGCTGGCGATTTTATTTTTATTGATAAATGATTTCGGGCATCGGAATGGGACAGGAATTTGTCAGTCAGGACCCTTCCGTTTCGAGAAATCCGATGTCCAAAAATCGTTGTCCTTTACGAATCTTGTTAGCGTAACACGAGCTCACAAGAAGATCCATTTGTTAAGCACGAGATGGGTGATGTTTTTAAATGAAATCCAAAACCCCACCCAACCTTAAGGCCAATCGTTGGCCCCAAAACACCCAACCAGCAGCAAAAGAGGAGAAGGAATCTCGTTTGCATAGGATACCGTGCCGAATGTTATATATTTGGTAATATTTGGTAAAGCAAATGTTCCTCGTAAAGTGCCGCCATTACAGCAGTCATATTTCATGGAGGTCCCTAAGCTAAGCCCACAAGTCCTTCCTGTCGGAGGAATCTAGGTGAATCCTAATGGCACGCAAGAAAGTTACTACGACGGGCGAATTTGCGGCACGAGACTGTGCACCTTCGCCTAAATACCGCCACATCCCGCTCTACCGCTTTGACATCCAGCTAGACTAAAGCTGGGGCCTCACTATGCGAGACGGAAAAATTAAAAAAAAAAGCCAAGTGCGGTGGCAAATGGCAGCATTCTGTGAAAAATTGCGTACCCACCAGGAAACTCCGCGAAGGAAAAACATATTAAATTGGATTTCCTGCGAAATGCGAAGAAACAATTTCGAGCGCCCACAAAGTTTTCCCTTTAACGAGGAAGTTTTCCTTTAACACCGCGCACCCACCGTCGCCCGCGCCCTCACAAGCGTGATAGATGAAGTCGCGAGCAGCTCGTTCCCTCTCCTTTCCCCGCTCCCCTTTCATCGTTCATTCAGTTGGGTGTTGCAAGGAAATTTTTACAAGCGGCCATCCCTCACCCAGTCTCAACCGACGGGATATATTTTCGGGAAGCATGAAGAAGGGATCCAGGAGATCCAGGATCCTTTGGGGGTAAGTAGTTTTTGCTTTGTTGGCCCCCGCGAAGTGTTTTAATGACGGTAAGAATTTTGTAATTACTCCAAATCGAGCGAGGAAATTGCGGGAGGAAAACTTTTTTTTTTTCTTTTTCAGGGAGGGTAAGGGTAAATGGCATGGAAAAGTACGACGGTTATTGGATAAAGTGAAGAATTGCATTTTCTTTTTTTGAAGAGAGTCGAGAACTCGGTTTTTGGATTTCCAGGAATTTAAAATAGACTTGCTTTTGTCATTATAAGTCCTTTTCCCGACAAATTTTACATTTCCGACTTCGTAACACACATATTAAGCAATATGTCTGCAACCGCACTGTGGGAAATTGAAATTTACTCTTTAAAGTGAAAAAGATTAAATACAACATTTTAAAACTTTTGAAAGTTAATTAATTGCAAAATATGTTCATAGTTTTCTTCTTTAAAGAATTCAAGGGCAAACAAAACTATAAACTTAAAATTAAATTTTGTTAAGAAGTTCTTTTAATGTAGATTATATGTTAAAACTTTTGAATATGTTGTTACGGCTTTTAACCCTTCGATGGCACAATGGCTTCTAAGTGACCCCACCTCATTCAATTTCAATTTAAGGTATTTAGATTTTGAAGAATGTTGGCATTTCCCGTTAGTAAAAGGTATTTTAGGATCCCCAAAATTAATTTTAGGTGCGTAAGTCTAGGTCAGTGATGGCGAACCTATGACCCACGGGTCAGACACTTACCCACGCAGGCTTTTCAAATGACCCACGCGTTGATGATTATAAACTTATTTTTTATATCATAAAAGAGAGAACAGACAAACAAGGATATTTAAAAAAATAAAGTATATATATCTAATATCGAATTTATAAAAAAAATATTTCCATTTGAAAACAGTTGTGATTCAGTCAGTATACATATATATTAGGGTGCTTTTTTTTGCGACTATTTTTTTTTTTTCAGTCCCACCTCGAAATTTTGTGGCAACTACCTAAACAAAAATTCCCTGAAAATTGGAGCCCTTAATATTAATATTTAGTACTAGACCAAGGCGTATAAAGTACAAAACAGTTCTGAACACCAAATCGCTAACATCGATATTTCTTGAGATATTTGGCGTTGAAGTTGGGGTAGTGTGGAATTTTCATGGATTATTGAGCTAAATTGTAGAAACACTACCTCAACTTCAAAGCCAAATATCTCAAGAAATCTCGATGTTAACTATTTGGTGTTCTAAAACTATTTGGAGGAAATTGAATTTTCTACAAGTTTGTCATAAACATTTTTTCTGTAGCTCTTGTTATTTACAAGATAGGGGCAAAAAAAACGAGAATTTCATGAAAAAATAGGGTTAGTGACCCGTACTACCTCGCTGGTGGGAGTTAGGGTTACACCGCAATGGACACTTTTGTATAGCATTCAATTCTGAAGAAACCCTACCATTGACCAAGATTATACCATAAAATGCCTCTGAGCTGTAGAGTTTTGAAGAAAAATAATCAAAGTTTACATGTATTTTATATGGGAAATCTTTATACGCCTTGGTCTAGTACTAAATATTAATATTAAGGGCTCCAATTTTCAGGGAATTTTTGTTTAGGTAGTTACCACAAAATTTCGAGGTGGGACTGAAACAAAAAAATAGTCGCGAAAAAAAAGCACCCTAATATATATGTAGATAATTAAGTTTAGTATCTTCTGCGTATCAAATTTAATATGCAATCGTGAATTTAGTATCTCTGTATCTGTGGTAAAATCTGAATAAAAAACAATAGTTCGGCATTAATTGAATAAGCCGTTTTCGAGATATAGGGAAACACACAGAGCATATAGGGAAACGTTACCGACATAACTACAAAAAAACGTAGATTGAGGACTTGTACTTGTGAAACCGGGTAATAAAAACGATGTAAATGCCAACAAACGCCGATTAATCACTTTTTACTCCACGCGATTGTGATCCACCTAAAAAATTCTAATTGCTCTGAATAGCCGCGAACACAAAACAGCCAGCTCACTGCCGCGCGCTGCGTTGCACGCCTCGATTGCGCCGATCAATTAATCCCTCAAATTCATTCAAATCGCGGCGTGTATCGCGTGAATAGTTTCCACACAATGCGAGAACATGACTGCTTATTACGCGCCGGCACTCGCGAACATATGACGAATTAAAAAATCGTTGAAACGAAAAAAAGCACGCCATTGTAATATAACTGACGCCACGTCATTAGCCCAGTTCCTCTGCGCGGGGCGGAGGACGCGCGCTGTCACGGAATAGCATCATTAAGAGGCGCCTGGGCGCGGACGAAAAATAAAATCGCGAAAGATTTTTCCCTGAGAGCCGCGGCGGCGGCGGCGCGAATCGCGAGGTCAACAGCGGCTATTTCGCGAATTTTTGAAAGGTCACCCAGTCGAGGAGGGGTTTTTCGTTCCGTTTCGTGACTGTTGACGACGGGTTATGAATTTGAATGAAGTCTCAATGAATGCGGCAATTTAATGGGTTACGGGGTTAGGAACCTCCTCGGCTTTGGTTAATTGAGGAAAATGAAAATGCACAGTACGTGACAAATGCCCGATACGATCTCGCAATGAAAACCAATTATTTGGGTAGTTCACTGGAAGTCCCTTTTTATGGGAAAGGATTACTCGTTTTTTGTTAATTAATATTCGTTTCGCAATCGCTTTAGTGCAAGAAATAAAAATTTCTTGAGTATGTGTAGAGACATAATTATTAAATTTTTTACACATTTATTAAGGAGTAATGCCACATTACGCTGAGAAAAATATCGCATTATAATATAAAATATGTATACGTTTTAGATTAACGCGTTTCATGTACATTTAATAAAATTTTATCTGAAACAACTGTGGAACGCATTAAATATGAAATTCAGCAAAGTTAACGTTTAATACTAAAACAGTTATTATTATAATAATTCAACAATATTTTTCTCACGGAACAATTGTTGGTATTCATATTGTGGTATTCATATGCATATTTAAATATATAATATATGTACAAATAAATTCGCAGACTAAATAAGTAAATAAGGAGTTTTATGTCAAAGTTAAAAATATTTTACGGGCACAAGATTATGAAAGTAATCATATCATGCATTCATTCGCGATCACTGCGACCAAGCGCGGTCTATTGTGGATCCCTGATTTCCTCATATTTTATACCCCCAGATCAAGTTTTTTGATTAGGCCAATAATAATGTTGGGATTTTTGTTCCATACCACTTTGGGTTGTGGGAATGCTACTCCTAGGTAGGTCTGTCTGCGCTCAGCTACAGCTGGACAATGACAAAGCAAGTGTTGGGAGGTCTCTGGAGGCTGTGTACAGAGTAACAAGAGATTTGTTCTATCTAATTTGAAGCTCATATAATATTCAAAAACACATATTTTTAACCTACATACTACACTGTGAGAAAAATCGCTGTCATAATAAGAGAAATAATTTTTGCAAAAACCTAACAATAGATCTACTGTTAAATATATGTAAATAAGCAATATTTCAAATAAACAATTATTTTTACAGAAAATTAAAACAAATACACATTCGACAAATATCTTGTTGTTAAACTAATAATGTTTTATCAAATGGCAAAAATATATTTTCAAATGTTTAATTACACTTGCCACCACTAATGAAACCATTAGAAAGATTTTTTTACATATGAAAATACATATTTGTTGACACAGTAAACTTTTTGATTTTATCTTGTTATCCTATTGAAAATTATACATTTTTGAGTGGAAAAAATATTCGCATATTGGAAAATTATTCTGTCTGTTTCAAAATCTTCGCATAATAAAATTTTGTCAGATTGAAAATTAATTCTTCGTTAGCTCAAATTATATGATAACAATTTGAGCGAACTGACAATTAATTTTCAATACCTTATTGTCTTCATTGGAGTTCTGCATTAGAGAATTATCTTCTTTTATGCCCTTGTCCTAAGTGGTTCTTCGATTTCTAAATTATAATGGTAATAAAAACAAGTGGTTTTATCAGAAAATGGCACAGGAGTATACAATATCTAGAATCAAGCAGTTTTAATGGGAATATGGAAATGATCAAAATAAAATAGATGAATTTAAACTCTCCAAAAAGTTGAATTAAAACCCTCAAGTTTATTTTTAAGATAAAAATAAGTAGATACAAAAAGTATTTGAATGAACTTTATATATGAAAAAGTTATTTTAAAAACAAATGAAAAAAAGTAAATGAAAAAGTGATTCTCAAAATGGGATTTGTAAAATCGACAAAAAACTCTTTAATTTTTTTTCCGATATATTATAATCGATATATTCAACTTCGATATTATTTTCATCGACAAAAACTCTTTCATTTTTATTTACGATATATTATAATCGATATATTCAACTTCGATATTATTTTCATCGACAAAATATCTTTCATTTTTATTTCCGATATATTATAATCGATATATTCAACTTCGATATTATTTTCATCGACAACAACACTTTCATTTTTATTTCCGATATATTATAATCGATATATTCAACTTCGATATTATTTTCATCGACAAAAACTCTAAGGGGTTAGGTGGGTTTGAGAATTTCAAAAAATCGAATTTTTTTTTGTCTTATTACATAGTACAATATGTTTAAAATATTCTCCTAAAATTTCAAATCGATCCGAGCAAAATTCTAAGAGATACACCCTTCGGAAGTTCCGCCCATCAGGCCACGTCAGTGCAGCGCTTTAAACTTTAAACGCGTTTATCTCAAAACTTAATTTTTTAAGTCGGTGGACATGATTTCTCGAAAAGTTATGAAGCGATTTTGTTCAAATTTTGCACACATCTTTGAAATAACATTATCTAGTTAATGAACGAAGGATTTTTTTTTTTTATTATAACTAATTTTTTCGAGCCAATACATGGCGAAAATTTGACCAAAAAATGTGTTTTTTTGTTCAAAGTCTGTCAAAAATTCCAATTTTTTTTTTTTTTTTTTTTGCTTCGTTCATTAACGAGATTTATCCATGTACTAACGAAATATTTTTGGTTTCTTGATTTTAGATGAACCAATAATGAGTTATGCTGTCCACGGCAAAAGCATTTTTTTTTTAAACGTCAAGGGAGATGAGGTACCAACGGCTGAGTTTTCGGAATTTTTAAATAAAAATTTCACAAAATACTGCTTAAACATGTATCTTTGATATGCTGAATTTATTAAATAAAATATATGATTCTATATATTAAAAAAAAAATCGTAAAAATATCCATTTTTTGCACCTCTGAAACCCACCTAACCCCTTAATTTTTATTTCGCATATATTATAATCGATATATTCAACTTCGATATTAAATTTTTAAAACTACTGTTATAGTGAAAAATATATTTTTAAATGAAAATATTTAAAGTTACTTGTGAGGTTTTGTGTAATTGGCAAAATTATTGTGGTAATAAAAGCCACTTGTTTTTAATCGTATATTGACAAGGGATTTTTCAATCCACCGTGCATTTTTTTCATTATAATCGTTAAATTTCTCTCAGTGTACTGTTTCAATTCATTTATTAAAATGGAAAAAGAAATAGAACTAACTTGGTGATGTTCTATACATAATGAGCAGAACTAAAAAAATCAATAATAATCAATATATAGAAATATGTCTTTTTTAAATTCATTCAAAAATGAATGCGTGTAAATCAAGGACCGTGTACTTCAAAGTTATTGGGTCTAACAGATCCAAGTCTGTATAAGTAGAGTGCTGCATTCAGAGTCTTCGAATCAAATTCGATCAGTTTCGGTTAAGATATAATAATTGGAACTTATACTTAATTTAAAATTAAAAAAATTGTTTTTAAAATCTAGCCATTGAAATCTTATATCATGGTGAATTGTCAGCGTACAATTTTTGCAATTCAACCTCTGTTGCACATAGTATGTGTCAGTAAATCAACAATAAGAAATTGTAATATTTCAAAGCTGAGCACTTGACCCCATTACCTTCAGTGAAAAGCGCAAAAAGAGTTAAATGTGCCTTCATTTTCACCATGCCTCACTCTAAAATGATGAAAAACCTTAAATTCTCGACAAAATTGCTTAAGCCACTTATCTTAACCTTACCTTTCAGCTAAATTTACAACACCCTCCGACAGAGATACCTCCTCTTTAGCCAATTTGCATTAGCCACCGGAGTATCTTGAGATTGCTGAACAAACTTTCTATTCACTCTGGACTCGGTGCAGTAACATTGAGGTGCCTTCTCGTTCAATCTGGAAATATTCCAAAAGGGAGCTCCGATAGCATCTCAAAACATTCCCAGCAAGGGCTCCTCGTTTCCCCCGATTCGTATACGCACCTCTGGCCACAAGCCGAGCACTATAAAACCTGCTCGCAGCACCTCGATCAGATAGGATCAATTAACCCCTTAATAGGTGCACGTGCCCCCCGCGCCGCGAGCCTACATCCCGCGGTGCTCGTTAGTCCAATAAATTGCATATTGTGCCTCATTGTCTGGAGACGTCGACCTCAACCCGAAGTGTGGGCACACATGTGGCGCGGCGAGCGGCAAGGCATAAAGACAGGCAGGCATAAACCACTTGAACAAACATCCAGGAACCATACAACTAGCTCCCGGACCCCAGGCTGCCAAAAGGCAAGAAAACAAAGCCAAGTGCAGGGAATGAATGCAAGGAAGAAGGCAAAGACCTGGATCGCAAGTTAATATAAAAGAGGCCTGATGTCTGCATCTTGGAGCCGCATGCACCGGGGAAACGATGCCTTAAGATGAGGTGCCCCGGAGGACCACTGTCTCAGCGGCCGCATAACAAGTAGGAAACCCGGGCTGGAGAATTCCCTAAAAAAAAAAAAAAAGCAAAATAAAAAAACAGGGAAGGCGACCTAAGGTGCCACAGCAACTTGGAAGAATTCTTCCTCGCTTCGGATTGCTGACGGTGGTGGCGTAGAGCACGGCGGCATATGGGCTCATGAGGAATCGTCGGGAATGCTTCCTTTTCTTTTCCCATGCATCCACTTTAAGCCCCAAAATCCCTGTCGTTAGTCGTCAAGAGACCTCGCCAGCGGCTGTTTGCTGTATTCCCCTCCAAGCCCCGGTTCCTGTGTATAGTTCACTTCGATCCCGGACAAGATTCCTGTTTTATTTGCCACGTTAGACACCCTCCAGGAGAAGAAGTGCTATACTGTACAGTACTCTGGCACCGACAGCCTGCGGGACTCTGTTTATATAGGCTTAAGGGTGTTTTATTTGTCCTCCCGAGTTCCAGCCTCCTGGATTGAGGAGGAAGAGAAAGAAGGTCGCCGTCGATCGATTCCCGAGTCCCAACCTAAAGAGACTCGTTCTCACCTCTTCAGGTGGATTTCTCGGGATCTTATTTTTTTTTGCTTATCATATTTTCACGTGAAATTTACCTTTCAAGTTTTATTTTCTGTGAAAATTGAAATTTTCCATTTCTCCAGCCCAAAATCCCGAGGGCGCATGGATGCTATCACATGTCTTTTGCAGCCTTAAGATAACCAGTTCGCAATCACGACACGACGGATGCCCGGCTTAGATTTCGGTTGGCGACGACGAAGCAAAGACGACCGCTCCCTTGCAATAAATGCGTCTTTAGATTGCCTTAAGACCTCAGAACAGATAAAAAGTGGGCGGCCTCAGTCATTTCAAGGATATTACAGAAATAGGCCTGGAACTGGTCGCTGGATATCTTTACCTTTCCCGTGCGGAGCCCTGGAACCGGTCGTCCCCGGTTTACAGCTGTCGTAAAGAACTCACTTCCAGAGGATTACCATTACAGCCGGATGGGGCTGGCAACTCCATAAAATTCGAAACAATTTTATTGTCGCAGTCGGAGTATCCGTAAATTTGAATAATTATGCGATTCGCACTTAAGGCGGCTATTTTGTCGTTTATTCAAATTTATTATATTTAGCAATGCTCTGGCTGTTAAACTCAATTCGACGAGCCATCTGGAGAGGTGATTTGAAAAATGTTTTGCTTTAATAACCCCGCGAAGTATACCGGCCTAATCGCCCACCATAAATATAATTCGCTTAAGAAAAATTAGATTCCGTAAAACCAAACAAGCTCTTAAAATATGAAATTTTTATTCAGAATTCTTTAATACGCTCAGAAAAATGCTACCCACTCATCTTTAATATTTCCTCATAATTTGTTTGCTTTCAAATTAATTAATCTAAAAAAAAAATACTATCGGTGGCAGAACTTAAGTGTTCTATTTTATTTTCAAAATGTAATATTATTCTTAAAAGATAACGAACACAATAACGAATAAATGCACTTGCTGTGCGATTGAAATGAATTATAACAAATTGAAAAACTTTTAGAATTCCAATATTTACATCAGTTTGATTATTTAATATTTAATATACATAATTTCTTTATATAATTACTGTAATTTATACATAGAATCATATTCTTCTTTGTTAATTACGTATTACAAAAACTTTGACGTTTATACCAATTTTTTAACAGAAAAGTATCTCCCCTGTCTTCTCTCCCCTGCCTTCTAAGGTGCCAGAAGAGATAAAAATATGTCGTGTTGGAGTATTTTTACAGCCGATACGTGTACAGTCAATTCCCCTATAACGCGGTGTTTTTATAGCGAGATTCCCATATAACGGCGGTGTGAAAAATGCGACAAGTTCTCTTATAACGCGGTCTCTTCATAACGCGTTTTTCATACAAGAACATTCCAACAACTCAAATGGTTTGAAAAATTTATCTATGGAAACACTTATTTGATGTGTTAAATTTTTGTATGTACAGTACATAGTTAACATTTGTGGTGTATTCCCCTGTTTGACAATTCTAGTATTAATTAAACCAAAATTTAAATATATAAAAATCTACATATTCATTGTCATTTCTACGAGTATTATAAAATTTTATTTATTAACCGTATCAGTTACAACTTGTTACTTTGAGAATGCAGTTTTTATATAGGTCTAATTTATATAGAATTTATTTATTTCTGAGATTCCATATAACGCGGTACAAATCATTTAATTTGTATTAATTCTGAGTTTCTTACAACGCGGTTTCCATAGAACGCGGCGGTGGTTTCCATATAACGCGGTATAGATTATTCTGATTTATCGTATTTCTATGTTTCTCAAAACGCGGTCCATAGAACGCATATCCTGATTTGAATTAATTTGAAGTCTCTCATAGCGCATTTTCCATATAACGCGGTACGAATCAATCGCGTTATAGGAGACTTGAATGTACTGTTGTTCATAATTCAGTCAGTACAACCATATTTTATTTTCGTGCTCTTATTTTATCAAAGGAAGATTAGTCAGTTAGTTATCGCAGATCCTCGGGAACTTTTTATTTGTTTTTGTTAAGTTGATCCTTAAACTATTACTGTGATTTGTTTCATAAAATAACATAAATATCCTACCCTGTACGTCTTGTCTCTCCCCTGTATCTAGTATCTCCCCTGGTCAGTTATAAAATAATAAAAAATAAATTAATTGACTGGCTGCTTTTCGGATATGAAGATAATAAGTGTTTCGATAAAAACATACTGCAATCATATTAACATTCTATTATTTTTGTCGTGCCGCCTCTCCTAATAACTTAATACCTCTTAACTTAGAATGACCCATGTATTATTTGCAGATTTTTATTTTTTCATTAAAGAAATCAATTTTTTTTTTCTTTTTGTATATCAATAAAGTCGATGTATTTTGCATTTATGAATACATATATATTTATTTGATTTCATATACTCGTAACAAAGCTATATATTTTTTAGGGTTCCGTACCTTTAACTCTCGTGTCCACTTTCTCAGAAATCATGTGACATAGAAATTTGAAATTTGGCACTAATATATATACACATATTTTGCACTAGTTGACACTTTATAATATTCATTTGAGATTTAAAGAAGGAGAAAATTAGTTACTCAAAACATTTTCCTGTTTATTTTTATATATCATGTGGCAATGTTTTTAAGATTTTATTTAACTTACTTTATCTGTCTGGCAGTTAAAAATTTTACAATTAAAATTTTTGACTTGCTTTAATTAAGCTAGAGCTTTGATACTTTGGACACATGTATAAATTCCCGGGCAATGCAATATAGTATATGTATAATATCGTTCTAAATCCAATATGGCGGACGGCCGCAAGATGCAGATTATCTATTTATTCACAAACCCTACTGAAAAAGGTATCAAATGAAAGGATTTGACAAGTAAAAACGTCTTCACAATAGAGTAGGTTAAAAATGTACAGATCTAAGAACTAAAAAGTAAAAAATAAAATTATATGTAAAAAAATATATTATTTACAATATACGTACTAAAAGGTATGAAAATAATGTTTTTCCTGTCACAAAATAACATTATTCGTTTGCATAGAAATAAAATTGTGCGTCGCAGAAACAACTGATAATATTTCTTTTACAAATTTTAACATTTTTAAATTCATACATCTGTAAACTAAAAGCTTAAGAGCTGTATTATGAAACTGCTGCATAGTTACTGTGCTCAACTGACCGTCCTCAAAGCTTTTAGTTTCCAGACGTATGAATTTCAAAATTTTAAAATTTTGACGGCCGCACTTGTCTCAAAAAGTTTTGCACTCGCCGCACAATGGTCTGAAATAAAAAAAAATTGGATTAAATAATTGCCGCTCTCCATTTGCCCACACAATTATAAAAAAAAAAGTAATTTTTAATTTTTTAAGGATGCTGCTCCATTTTTTGGATTATTTTTTACTCAAAGATTGAAGGGATGAAGATAGAGGGAGTAGTTTTTCATACGTTTGTCAGAACGCAAAGCTCATTTCATTTCTGAGGTTATTTTTTACATTGGGATTGAAGGTATAGTTTTTTCTAAACTATAGCTAGTAACAAGATGCATATGGTATGCAAGAGACTCATGACGTTTGTTAGCATTCTATTGTAGCTCAATTCAACCATTGACTAACGAAGATCAGCTTTACTTTCTTTAACGATGATTGGGCATCCTGTGAGCGTCACCCTGTAAATCGGTTTTACCTTTATACTGTACTATTGGAAAGGTTAATTTCTGAACTTTTATTTGATATGCTGGCTGTTACCCTTTCTGCACGTATATTTCGGAAAAATGCCAGCAAACTGAAATCACGTATACATGACTCCGGCCGTCAAAGTATTAATGTGTGAGAAAGAAAAGTATTCAAGTGTCTCTGCGACGCACAGTTTATTAGAATTACTCTAGTTATATTTACATAGATTATTCTCTCAGTACGTGATCGGTCATGAGCTGGGCAGCACCCGTAAGATTATCATCAGATTTTGGGATACCCTGAATAACTTTCAGCCTAGAAAACATTAATTAAACTTGACGTTAATTTTATGCTCTTAATCAATCTTTTTGTTATGAATACCATTGCTACGTAGAAAGGAAGCTACAAAAGTCTGGTTAATTTTTTATCAGAGGACCATCGGCTAATGCCCTAATGGACCCTAGATAGTTCGGGAAGGGAGTCCATTCGGTCGATTGATGTGATTTACTGAGAATGGACAGAGTCCAGCTAATGGCCAGGGCGACGGTTGCCACGGAGGCTTTTATCTCAATTGCCATTCACCTGTATCTCCTCGTCTGTATCTGAATCCGTATCTGTTGGGTACCTGTTCCAGCCGGCTTTATGCCGCTTATCGTGCAGCACGCCGTGTGTCCCGGCCACGGCGCTCTAATAGGGCTGCTAATTGACACCGATTCCGTGAAATGATAGATGGCACGATCCCCTCTATTTGCTATATTTGTTTACCCGTGCCGTGCGGTGTGAGCGGGGGCTCCGGTGACACGGCACTTTTGCCCGAGTGCTCGCATCAAGCGGACTCTTAATTCCTTTTGAGGAGGAGCAGCTCCTTTTTTGCGGGAGCCACTCAACCGGCGAGGTATTTGACCAATGGCATGGGGACCGGGGAGCCACTTTGTGTTCCCTTTTTGGCGTTTCCTCCTCAACTGTCGTCGTCGTCGTCGTCTTCATCGTTTGCACTTGAGAGGAGCGCAAGGGCTCCTCTGCAAAAGGCTCTGACCCCGCAGCGCGCGCCGACTGTAGTGCACCGGTAGTGCAACAAAGATGCGAAGATGCAAGATGAGACCCGGTAACCGGTTGAGGGCTATAAATAGCTCCTCGAGGATTGTAATTAGTCCCCATTATTCCTCCAGACGCTATTCACACCTCTTCCATGCAGCTATTCACGGTGGTGTCGCCTAATAACGCGGTGAGGAGGGGGCTCTGCCCGGCCTCTTTCAAAGAACGTCTTTCTTCAGTCAGATGAGTTGGTTTCTTCGATCTTAAGTCCCGCATATGCTCCCCCGAGCGGGGCGCCACAACTCATTACTCCGCGATGGCATTAATCGTATTAAAGTTGCGGCATTTATTTTTGCCACATAAAACTATTTTCCTCGTCAATTTTGTCATTACGAAAAGTACATTTTGCCGGTTCTCAACTGTGCGGGATGCAATGCAAATTGGATTTTTTCTGCAGTAGGAAATGTGCCGTGAATTTTCTCGGGCTGGTGCATTGCTCGCACCTTCTTAAGACGCCTCAAAGAAGGCTAAGTGCATATTTCCCCCGAGGCGTTGTCAGCCTCCAGCTTTTCTTATTCCTTCTCGCACCAGGCTGATGTAATTCAGCGCTCCTGGCGGCAGCGTGTCGTGCAGGTGCTCTTTTCGGTGTGCGCACGAAAACATTCACTTTTTTTTTATCATCGAAGTGGAATAGATGTCTCCATTTTCTGGGGTGTTCAATTTCCCACAAGAGCAGTAGGAAGCATAAAAAATGATGGAATTTCTGCATTGCGACCTTCTGCGACATGCATCAAAAGAAGCTTCTTGTGGATGTTAAGGTTGAATTCAAGGGTTCGGGGGAAAGTACTTCGCGTTTTACTTTAAAAAGAAACACTGTTTTGCTGCTCCAATGTTATTTTATGTGTCTAGGGATTTATGTACAGTTCATGCCTTCGATAAGGGGACTAAATGATGAGCCAGTCTTTGTAAAACCTTTATAAGATGTAGTTTCAATTCTCATTAAAGGGCAAAGGAGGTTAAGAGTTTTGCATTTAATTTAGAAGCATACGTTTTATCTCGGAAACTCATTTTTTGATAAGGCAGAATAGATATTTACCAAGTCTATCTATAAACATGATTTATGTAGTAACAGATGCCATCTAAGTTCCAACAATTTTTGATGAGTTAACTATTTACGAAAAAAGGAAATAAACCGTTCAAGTGCGAGTTCGACTTGCGCCTAGAGGGTTCAGTATCATTTATTCTAGAATTTCTAGTTTATAAGACCTAGTACATTCCGTATAATTTCCTGTAAACTTCAAGAAAGGCATTAAATGTATTCCCTGATTTGTTTAAAATTGTAAGTTCAGTAGTTTCGATAATAGAATTTTTCGCATGTTTTTCAAAATGTCTTGTTAAATATGCTATTTAAATTTGTATTCCACATAACAAATCCTTTTAATGATACCTCACATGATAGTTCAAATTAAAACAATTTTCACTACACCAAATTTAAAGTTTCTACGTCGCATGGTTTCTGAGAAAATCGGTTTTGACAGACGGACAGACATACGGATATGAGTGATCTTATAAGGATTCCATTTGTAAATGTAATGCTAATGGTAATAATGGTTCACTTACTTCATTGTAATTAATTACTAATGAACCTTTCATTACTATTACCCAATGCAATGGAAATTTTTGTCTCCGGTGAAAATTATTATTTATTTTGAAAAAAAATGATATTAAAACACGATTACATTTCCTTAAATTTAAGACAATATATATGTATGTTAATAAACACTAAACCCGCCATTAATATCTTCCATAACCTATCTGCAAATGATGGTGAGTCTAGACTTATTCGCATTTTCTGTGTTTAGTTAGTTTTCACATCACTGCTCTGACGTAGGCATATGGGTAATTCTTTTACAAACCGTACGGATTTTGATAAAAATTGACCGACATGTCTCCGATTTGGTGGATTCTATATCGAAAAATAAGAGATACGTGTCCGAGGATTTTTTTTTTGTTCCGCATATATTCGATAATACTAGTGATCGAAAATGTGAGAAAATTAATTTTTTGGCTTGGAGACACATTTTCAAAAATTTATAACTGTGGTTTTATTTGAGCTACAGACTTTTTTTTTTTTCATTTTAAATCTAAAGGACTGGGGTTTGAGAAAAAAATATTTTTAATAAAAATTATTAACAAATTCATATTGCTGTTAACAATTTAATTGTTTAAATCAATTTTTAACAATGGCCCCCACCTCGTAGCAAGTTTTTAGTATTTTTATTGTATTCTCCGTCAAATTTTACATAAAAAGCATGCTTTCAAAATATGGTGCCTTTATTATTACTATTTTTAAAACATTAATTTATATAGCGCGACACCTCAAAAAAATGGTTTTTTGTTAATAAATAGAAAACTATTGCTTGGATCAAAAAAAGTTACATATAAAAGGTGTAGATAATAAAAAGACCTACAATTTTTGTCCTAACTATTTTTCGACATAACCTCAAAATTTTCGAGTCCAAGCCAAAAAATTCATTATTCTCACATTTTCGATCACTAGTATTATCGAAAATATGCGGAACAAAAAAAAAAATCCTCGGACACGTATCTCTTATTTTTCGATATAGAATCCGTAAGAAAAGTTTCAGCCAAAGCGGAGATGTGTCGGTCAAAAAGGTGTTCGGTTTGTAAAAGAATTACCCATATGCGTTAAATATCATCACATATAATTATTGTTTTCGGTGATATTATACTTCGTTTGTTCGAAGTTCAACCTTGCGACTGTTGCCTGGTTGCTTCGATCTAATTTTATAATGGAGTAGCAGCAGTATAATTTCAGCCTGAATCAAGTTGAGTGCCGCTGTGAAGTGAGATGTGCTTACGGCGGTTTTTTAAGAACTCTACGCCTCCACGGAAAATGGGGCTTATTGAATGTGTGGAATTTAAATTTTTGTTTTGTGATACTTTCGTGTATGCTTAAATTAATTAAATGAATGAAGCTTAGTACTGAAGCATACTTATAAAAACAAGCCCTTCAGCAGGTCTTAATTTAATTTATATAATAGCTATAGCTTACTTAGGATGCATACTTTCGTTTGAATTTCGTTTTGACTTCCTTTGATGCTCTATTATTGAAAAGGAATTTGAAATACGTATTTTTTCACTTTATAACATTATTTTTCTCAAAAACGCGATTTTATGGAACAATTTAATTTTGAGATTTATCACTTATCTAGGAAAAAAATATTTGTTGTTGTTGATAAATACAAAACCGCATTCTAAATAACAGTCACCATTTTGAAATGTTTAATTACAGGTAACTCCCGTATAACACAGTACTTCTGTAGTACAGTTTCACTCTAACACGGTTCATGAATTGGGTAAAGCCCTCTTACAATACGAATTGTAAAAAAAAAAACTTTTAAAAACGAATGATTGAAATTAAAGAAATCCCCTTACAACTCCTGTAGAAAATATTCAAGAATTACTGGTGGAAGAAGAAATTACTTTAATAAGGACATTTGCCTTAATTATGAAAATATAATAGCATGTTTTTTTAATTTCCGGAGCCTAACCCTCAATTTCTAGTACTAGTTCTTTGTTTTGTATAACATGGTTTCGCACAACACGGCAATCTTGAGGAATCTAACCTCTGTGGTATACAGGGGTTGCCTGTATTTAGTTTTGCTCAAATATCTCTTAAACTGTTGATCCTCCGATAAAAATGGTTTCGATAATTATCATAGAAAAAATTCCACCTTATTTTTGTCTCAAACATTTTGTTTCCTCTAAAAGTCATACTATATTTTTGGAGTTATTGTATAGTACGTCAAACTTTGTGAAAAATAGTTCTTTGCTCATATTCAAAATCAATGATTTGACGTATAAATAAAATAATATCACTTTTTGAGAAAAACATCCCCAATTTCCTGAAAGGAGATTTTCTAGACAGAATTATGCATTATTAATTTGGGTTTTTCTACAACGACAAAAATTTTTAATCAAGGAATATTCACCCTAGACAAAAACCAAAAAAACACGGTCTAAAGTTCGACATAATCTCTTTTTCTACCGCAACAGGGTGACAATTAAAGAGTCCATGAAGCAGAAAATTGCGAAAATCGCTTAAGTCCTGAAGAGTTTACCGTGTCGTGAAAAGAAAATTAAATAAAAATAAAAGATAAAGGAATGAAAGGACATCATCCTGATGGCGGCCATTGAATGCATCACCTCCTGAGGGAGCATATATTCATTTCAATCCGGGCAGTGCCCCCTTTGAAAAATGAATCGTCTCGTCCGCCCTACTTCCTGGTTGCCGCTCATTATATCACTTTAGCGGGCATTGTGCAGTGACGCCCCCATTTCCCGGTGCCTCTTCTTTTCCTGAAACACAATAAATCCAGGATATCGCCCTTGTTATTGATATCGTTCCCGCTCCCCTCTTCCCGGACTCGTTTCATCAGGCCCCTGCCCCAGCCAGGCAGAGACTTAATGACTCGGAAACAATTTTATTTGCCGTGTCATCGGAAGAAATTGAAATCCTCCCGAAGTCGATTACATCGGGATCGGTCAAAAACTCCAAATTTTGTAATGAGGAATTAATGACGGGGAAGCTCTTGGATTCGGGGCGGATGGATTTAGCTCGGCTGGAGTCGGTATGACAAAACGATATGTGTCAGGAAGAGCTGTGCATGTTTTTCTCGCCCTTCAATGTGTCTGCCCCCCATTCACTAGCTTCAGCAGCATAGTGCTCCTTGGGAAAGAAGGGATGTAATTACGCCATCAGTCATTAAAATTTTAAATGGATGTGGCGGTTTAATTATGATATCAACTATGTACCAAGGACGGAGAGGGGCTGCTTTGTGCGCAGCAAGGGCATTGTTCAGCAGGTCCTTGCTAGGCAGGCAGGCAGGCTTGAAATTCCTGGACCGAAACGAAACGTGTGAGGATAAATAATGATCTTAGCACTAATGGGACAAATAGGGACCTGCTGGTTGCCTACGGAGGTGAGGGGAACAGAACTTGGAGCCCACCCGAACGTCAGCGCAATATGCCTCCAAGGGGTGAGGGGTAGGAGCTCCGCATGACGCCCTTTTACAACAGAAAATAACATAATTAAAAATTATTTAATTTCCCATGCGTACGGCTAGAGAGCGCTCTTTTATTAAAAATCTTAATTGCCAAGCTTTGTCGTACAATTACAAAGTAAACGCACAACGTTTGCTTGCTTTGAAAAGAAATTCTTTTAATAAAATCCACTAAAGACCTTTATTTATTAACATTATGTCAAAGAATTTCTTTTTGAATAACGTAAAATAATTAAACTTCGCGGAATTGTTTAAAAAAAAGACATAAAGAATATTCGGTAAATATCTACAGTTGAATTCTTTTTCCATTTTTAATGATCTTTTCGAATTAAGTCATGGCAAATAATTTTATTTGTATAAACCTATAATAACCTGCAGTTATAATTATTACATTACCAATTTGACCTTTAAAAAAAAAATAAGCATCTTTATTCTAATCGCCGCACTATTCAAATTAATAAAGTTTTTATATGTTAACAAGATCCTTTTAATTAATCACGATAATTTTTCAGTTGTACAAAACGTAAATTTTAATAATTTCGAATAAATAAATTATATTACTTAATTTTTAGATAGTAACCTCTATCACAGCGGCAGGAGCTCTTTTGATCATTCATCTTTAAGAGCTGTAACGAAATCCTTCGGCTTATGGTAGCCCACAAATTTTCAATTTGGTTAAGATCGAGAGATTCTGATGGCCAATCCATGACTCGAACACCCTTCACCTCGAACAAGTCTTTGTCAATTTCGAGATGTATTTGGGATCCTTGTTCTGTTGAATCCACCATCGAAGAAACATTTTACATTCAACAACATGCGAAATTTAGCTACATAATATGACTTTTGATGACTGCGAGCTAATAAAATACAATACACATATGTAAACAAGTGGATAATTCAATTCCCAAATTTTTTTTAATTACACATATTTATTATTAGGAACTCAACAACAACACAAATTTTGGGGTAAATTTGATCCAGAATAGTATACATATAAATCCATAAAATTGTGTAATAAGTCACGCAATTTATAAAAATAATAAAATGCTAAATTAAAATTATGCGAAGAATCAGTCGAATTCACACTAATTTAGAATAAAATTAATACGAGGGGCGTTCAATATATTCTCGGTATCGGGCTGATATACCAATGATGAGGGTAATTAAATTATCTCATTAGTTAAAGACACTCTTTGAGGGTATAAATATAAAATTTTATTTAATTGTCACCATTAGTATTCAAGATATCATTACGAAAAGGCAACTACCATGACTGATGCGACAATGTTGAAAAAAATCGAGCATCCTGCTGTGATAAAAAGGAGTTTTTGGAGCTTTGTGGTGAAAATCCGCATAGTACTTTCGACCGAATAGTCACCGGTGATGAAACATGGGTTCATCACTATGACCCTGAGAGTAAGCAAGAGTCCATGCAGTGGCATAAAAGAGGAACAAACCCACCGAAGAAGTTTAAAGTAACCCCATCCAACGGAAAACTCATGGCCAAAGTGTTTTAGGATTCTAAGGGAATCTTACTGATTGAGTACACAATAAAGGGTCAAAGTATTACTGCCGCATATTACGCAAACACCCTACGTAATTTAAAGGAGGCAATTAAAAAGCAAAAAGACGTGGAAAATTGACCGCAGGTGTCTTGCTTCTTCACGACAACGCGCCGGTTCACACAGGGCTCGTTGCCAAGGCGGGAATTTGAATAAATCAATCATCGACCCTACAGCCCGGCTCTGACCCCTAGTGATTACTTTCTGTTCCCAAATCTTAAGAAACATCTTCGAGGTAATCATTTTTCCGACGATGAAGAGTTGAACGCGGCAATTGATGAACATTACCTTCTTTCGAGAAGATTTGTGAGATTGATTTCATTGGTTTTAATATAAAATGCAAACTCTTATACCATTGTAAGTTAAATTTAAAATTTTCTCGTATAAATACATAGAAATTATACGACAGAGTTTGTCAAAAAGATTGGTCAATTACACCAAAATTTCTTACCGTATAGGTTCTAGTTAAAATATATATTGTGTATCATTATCCCTGTAATTCTACTGAAGAAAATAATGTAAGTAAGTAGATTCAACATCATTTTTGTATTTTATACAACTTGAAGTTCAGATGTTTAAAAATTGTATTTCCTAAAAAATATAAGATCAAATCTGAACGACCTAGGAAGATAATTAATTTTCCAACCTAAACAATGCATATTTTAACAGACACATCCACTTTTTATATTCGAACAGTTGATTATTATACCTGTTCAAAAGTAAATCTGTCCGAAGCTCATTAAAATTTCAAATCATTCCGACACCTTTCCACACACGCTTCCCGTGGTGTTGCCCTAAAAAATTCATTTGAACATCCTCTCGGTGGGTTTTTGTGTCTTATTAAAATTTAAAGTGGAAAATACCAATTTCCCCAAAATTTTCTAAATTTTGATTGAAAAGGGCCTAGATAAAAAAAAATCAATCCAAAGGAGGTGATTCCAAACAATTCCGAGTTATTTAATTAGCATATCCGACAGCACCTGAATTTGATATTTCCCCCGGGAGCTCTACGCAGGTAATTTCGTTTCCGCGCCGCTTGCCGCCGAATAGCAAACGACACGATGCGATGGACCGGGCCACCGACCAAAATTCATAGTCGTCGAGAATCTTCACCGCTCATCAGAGCCCCATTTGGAGGACGAGGGAAGCCTATCGGACAATAAATCAGCATTAAACTGACGATTATTGGATTTCGAATGGAGCCGGCGATAGGGCGACTCGTTCTGAGTATCTGAATATCTGAATGAGCGGTGTCTACAACTCGTAAACAAGACGACCGACGACTCCACGGACGTTTCATTCGGGGGAGCGCAATCGGTGTGACGGCGGGCAATTAATTATCGACGCAATCACGGAGCCCCTCAAACGAGTTTTCACCTCTCGCCTGCCTGATTGAGCGTTTCACTGGGTATCTTGAGTATGTTTTTTTTTTTTTTTTCTATTTATCACCGATTGGAGTGATTTGAATTTCCTGGAGTTCTGGAGATGGTTTTGCTGCCGCCCACACGACCTCATGGAAAGAAGTCGGGATCTCTTAATTCCAGATGTTATGCACGTACAATTGTTACATCTGAGAGAAATCTCTGCATTGACTATATACACTATACATATTATATTTGATAAGACAATGGCAGATATTCATATTCCCACCTAGCATTATGAACCATCATCTGTTATTAACACTTCCCGTTCACACATCCGGCTCGAATCAAAGACTGCAAGGAGGTCTCACAGAACCCAAAATCAAACACTTTTCGAGGTATCTAGGGACAAATTTTTCGGGGCATAAGGGTTGACGGGCAGCCTGAAGTCAAGGGTTTTGTGCCAACATTTTATTTACAACCGCTTTTCCGTCATTTTGTAGATGTAGATCTAGATTGTTGTGGCTGTCCGAAGACACACTTAGGCCATTAAAGGCCCATTGTGATACCACTTTTTTTTGTGACCAGGGTTTTCGTGGGAATCGAACCCACAACCTCTAGCGCTCTGCTGGCTCGCAGTCAACACGTCGCGTTATCAACCGGGCTATCACTGACATGAAAGAACTGGACTGCTAACCGTCGTCTGAAAAATGAGACCATTTTTAGCACAGGCTCAATCCTCATGGATCAAATCATGCTATTAAAAATGCCCTAAAATACCGTACAATTATGTTTAAACTGACGCAAATTAAAAATAATTGAGCTTTCACGAACCGATTTCTTCATATCACGCTCAATTTTAAGCTTTTTCATAAAAATGTTCCTCGCGGCAATCAGCTGGGGACTTAAGAAAAACAAAGATAGCTATACAAATTGTTTTTCTGCCTTTGTCTAACCTTCACATTTCTCGTTTATACCAACCCAAGCTAAAAGTTGTATCACAAAATGAAGTAGCCATCTGTTGGACATCGTTAAACTATTCTAACAGCTGATTGCAACGGAAAATGATGAGTTGGCGGGCAACTTGTAAAGGCTGTCGTGGGTAAAAGTGATGTGCAAAAAGCTTGTGTTTACTTTTATTTATCTATTGGGAGTATCAAAAAGATGTATCACACGCGAAGATAATAGAAAAAACCAAAAGAAGTGCACATACATGGCGCCACCTTCATTTGGCTATTGGCCATTTTTTTTTGTAAATTTGTCTGCCTGCGGGCTTAAGAAAGAGCGAGATAGTTAGAATTCGGTCAAAATTTGGTCTTACTTTTGATGTGAGTTTTTGTACGGGATCAGCAGTCCAGTTCTTATATGTCAGTGCGGGCTATTGAGGTCCGTGATTTTAATGCCGAGCGAAAAATTAAAGTTGTGCATAAAGTGTCGATCCAAAAAAATATATATTTGTTGATTTTTAAGAAAAGGCTAATACAAATTTGTTTTGAAAGAGAATTACAAAATTCAAAAAGGAACTTGTTAAGGACTAAGGGGAAAATGAATTAATGACTAGATTAGGGTATTTCAATATTTGTTGAAAATTGTGTAAATAATGTCATAATGTGTAAAAATACCTTTTAACTCTAAGCGCATACTGATTCACGCACTAGGTTATATCGTCATTGACACTTTTCACAAGTGCACTCAAGGACGATATATCATTGTTCGGAAACATAGGGTTAAGGGGGCAAATACAATAACACGGGCAAAAATTACACATTAAAAAACATTTTTTTTCACGAAGAAGGTTGAATGCAATCATTATAAAACTTTGTACACTTGTTAAGGTATAAATGAGGAATGTAAAAATATTTTTTTTTTTAATTTTTGAAAACAAAATGGCGGCTGTACGCTGGCGTGAAGTTGACCTACAAAAAAAACGGCAACCACTGTGGACGTCGTGCTATTGATCTGTAACAGCCCATAAAAAAAATTTAGCTTAAATATACATGTAATTTGTCGGTAAACCTCAAAAATTAAAAAAAAATAATAATAATTCTGCGTTTGGTAGAAGTTTTTGTAAAAAATCGATAATATTCACTATTTTTTCAGCCATTTTTGCATTAATAATTCAATTTTGCAACAAAATATTCCAAAACAATTAGGCTTACAGACAAGCCTAAGGTATAAAGAAGAAACCCTAAAAATTTCAGCTAAATTGGACAAGTAGTTTTCGAGTAATCGTGGTTGTAAATATTAAAAATTTTGTTTTGAGAAAAACGCGTTTAAAGTTTTGAAAACCTGCTATGCGCTGAACAAAGCGTTCTCGAAAAATGAAGAAAAAATATATAATAAGTTCGATTTTCGACCTGAAACTTTTTGGAACGTATTCTACGGGAAATTTCCTAACTTTTTAGAGGAACAAAAAAAAAATCGATTTTTTTGACCTTCTAATTGTATTTACCCCCCTTAAGGTATTTCTTTATATTGAGAACATGGAAAAAAAGCTTATGGTAATAATAAGTGCAGGTCCCATTTACGATATTTTCTTATACGTACATATGAATATAGGGTGACCCATAATACCAAGTCAAGCTTAAGGAGAAGATAGATTGAAGGGTGACCTACTAGAAAAAAAAATATATAACCGTAGTGAAAGTCGTACTGTTTTCAAGATATTGATTTTTTTTTATTTTTATTGTTTTAAGGAGGGACAGAGAAGACTCAGGCGCTTTTCGCTAGAGCAAGACAGACAAATTTGAAAATTATTATTTTGTTTTTATAAAATATCGTCCTGGATTTAAAAGGATACTTTTTCAGACGAATTTAAATGTACGATGTGACACAAATATTTCCTGTTAAACTTCAATAATTTTATACACCGATGTTTGAAGAAAACTCCAGATTTTTGGGCGTTTTAAGCCTGAAAAAAATCATAAATATTGAAAATAACGAAATTTTTGTCATTTTTTGTACAAAAACCACCGTTTTAATTTTGTCGGCAAAATTTATCAATTTTGAGCTCGACTTCTGTTTCAGCACACCCTAAAACATAAAGAACATTACCTTTTACCCATTTATTACTTAGTTACATACCTACATAAAATTTAGATTCGAAAATATGTTATAAAATCAATGATCTTGGTCCTTAATGGGTATTCCGCATATAATTTTTTTTTTAATTCTAGTAACCCTAAAAAATATACCTGTAAATGGGTTTTTGAAAATTCGTTAAATTAAAGGAATTATAGGGCTTTTAAATTCGACACGCAAAGAGCGGTGTAAGTACACTTTCCGCTATTGTTGGAATCGCGGTTTCTAGTTTTTTTTTTAAGCAAACATTTACTCCGAAAAAACACCTACAAATCGCACGTTTCTCTTTGTATTGGCATAACTTTCGTAGCTTTCAATATTTTAACTTCTCGGCGGTTCAGACGATAGCCAACAGGTTAACAATTAATAATAATTTGGAAATTTGTGTTGCAGACTCCGCAGAGGGCTGCAATCGTGGACACTATTTAGAACTGCTCCGCGAACGCCTTAAATTTTACACGCCCTAGGATTATCAGTTTCTTTGTTTTTAAAATAAATTAAATAATTTTTTGCACAAAAAGGATGTATAAATATATTTAACAAAAAAACTACTCCAATATTTTTTACTAATCCCAAGAAAAAACGATCCAAAAACGGCCGTCACTGCAGAAAACCCCTTTAAAGTCCAATATCATTATAAAAAATTTAAAAAAAAATCAGAAATATATCTCTTAACCAGTTAACTGTGATTGACGAGTATACTCGTCATGCGTATAAATCAGTGACAATTGGCTATTTAAATTGCAATTTTTGAGAAAAACAAAACATATTCTCAAATTTAAAGATGTTTAGAATATTTTAAGGCTATGCCGGAATAAAACAAACAAGTAGAAAATATAAACAGTTTGAGATGATCTCATGCGTCCCGGTATGCACTGGTTGAAAAAGTTTACCAGTTCGCATAATGAATTTATTTATGTGCGATGATAACGTTTTTTAGATGTTCAACCAAAAAATATGAAACTACAAGAACTCTTGTCAGTCTGAAAATAATTTAGATTTTATAAAAGAATTGGAAGCTGTCGGGCAGAGAAAGGGGCTAATTACATGAATGTCAACAAAAAACCATTCCAAATACAAAGCACATGAACTGAGAGGCACAAAATTTTCTTGGAAATTGTCTCCCTCGGTTTAGTGTTCCAAGAATTCAATCAATTTGTTTACCAAAAATAAGCAAACGATACTGACTATCCGGGATAGTCTATATTTAGTATTCCCAAATAAGTAGTATTCTAAATCTTCCCCTAGTGCATAATCTATGGTATAACTAAGTTCGGTTATCTATCCCACGATTCATTCAAAAATTCATAGAATTATCACGATCTGAGGAAAGATTTTTGTGCATGGCCTTATCTTACCAGCGCAACTTATTCTGCGATTGACGAATATACTCGTCATGGCTCGATGAGCGCACCACAGTTAACTGGTTAAGGCCATCGCAATAAAACACCTTCAATATTGTGGATAAATAATATTGATAGTGTGGGGGGCCCTTAGTAAGTACTTCCAATGTTAACTGAACAATTTTTAAAAATTGAAAATTTTCATGGTGAAATGGAATTTATTACCTATACATCCCCACATCACCCCAGCTTTTTGCATGTACACACAGCTGCTGTTTTAATGTATAATTCTGAGAAGAGTTTTAATATTTCCCATTATTCGCATTATTTGGAGGGTTGTTTCAAAGTAATATCTACGTAAAGTCCTAAACATCTATGATCACATTCTATCTGACCTGGAAATATTTGAACATCCCTCCTAATAATATGAAAAGATTAAATTCGTATTTCGCCGAAAAGAGCAAAAATTCTGAAATGGCTTAAGAAATAAATGGCCTTTTTTCCTCTTGGTCCTAAATCACTAAATCCCAGCAGTGCCTGACCTCTGCAGGACCCCGACATTCGTCATCCACTAAATGGAAATAAATTTCTACTTCACGGAATAAATTTGACGAAAGCACCACAAAAAATACATGTAGCATATACCAGGAAAAAAAATTGCTCTCCCGGTCGTCACTTGAAAGCAAAGAAAAATTAAAATACCGAACAAAATTCGACTGACTAATGCATCCACCACGAGCCGTCCATCCCGAAGCTTGCGGGAACGTGGCGACATCAAACCCTAGTTTCAGCGGAGCTCCACGCCGGACTGATGCAGATTCCAGAAGAATCCCCCAAAGTACCGGAACAACGATAGTTTCCGCACAGTCCCACCTCGAATCCAGTGCGGGTCCTTGCGGGGTGAACAATCCGAAAACGATGTGCATTAAAAAAAATGCTATTCACGTCTATTGCACAAACGAGCCAGGACACTCCGGGTGCAGCTGAGGCTTCGGGTGCATCTGGTGGACATGAGGACATATATCTTGCATTATTTATGGGGCTCCACTGCCCGGCCTGGCCAATGCGGCCCCAATTGAATGGGCATCAATCAACGTTCGCCGCCGATCAAGGGACCTTTTTTGTCATTCAATTACGCACTGCAGCTCGACAGAGCCCGGTTCCGCGGAGTCCCGTCTCTCGTCCGGGAACTCTGGAGCCCTGGAGCTGACGCCAATCTTCGCGTGTTTAGTCGAGTTTATTGACTGCGGACTGTGTTTATCGCTCGGGCTAAGGCTGCTCCCCGGGGCTCCTGCTTGGGAATTGATGGCCTTAATTGGGCTTCGCCAATGCACACCCTCTGAAATAGGTCAGTAACAAGACGCTCAGCAGAGCCGGAGGAGAGGGAATCCTTTTTATTTCCCCGATGATTGATTGCTTTTTAATTGGAACTTGAATTCAGGAGAGTCACTATCTTGATGGATTTCCGAGTACCCGCTGAGAACGCTCAGCAGGAATGCATTCAGCATCAGATTTCCGTCCAGATCTTCTATTGGCGCTGAACAAAACTTCAAAAGGTCTTAAAAAGCAATTAGAACACTTCATCAAAAGGTAGGATTGCCAAACATAAGCATACTCATAAAATAGTACATGTTCTTATTTAAACTTATCCTTCTTGGAAACAGTACATTTTACACTAATTTAATAATATCTTTAGTGTTTACTATTTGTGCCTTTAAAATGATCTTTAATTAACTATAAAATGAATTAAATCATTTGAATAAACTGCAAAGAATCCAAAACACTTCTTCAAAATACTTCTTTCTACTCGTCATACGAAGTTGACTTAATCTTGGAATATCAAACATATTATTATTAGGATATCTTATTTTGATATTTATACGTCTCAAAAAAATTAAGGGATCAAAAAGGGATATTTTCGCAAAAAAAAAGAAGGAAATTTCACTCCAAAAATATAGTATATTCAGCTAAATTTCAAACTCATCTAAATTTCATGGAATTAATCAGCAGTTCAAGCAAACATTTAAACTTCAAATGTAACAGGTGGCAAAGGAGAAGACGAATCCCCGCGCGCTATGCATGTAGTTAGATACGTTTAACATTTGTGGAATTCAACACGCGCCGGGGCAAGAGGTATCCGGACTCCAGGAATCCAGGAATTTAGCTAGCTGTCGGGACGCTTCAAGGGTTTCCAACTACTTGAAGTCGTCCAGAAGTTGAAATGCTTTCTGTTGTTTCAGTCGAGGGATTTGTCAGGAGTGATTTTTCGAAATGAGCATTCAGCAAAGTGGATTTGGATGCCATTCTCGCAAAGTGGCTTAAAGTTCAATTCTCTTAAAGGAGTGTAGTTGAAGTTGAAGTTGAAGAAAATGATAAGAATTCTGTTTGGGGAGATTATGAGAAGTCATTTTATAAATACTACTTGAGATGCTATATTACAGTATTACAGGAACTTTTTAGATAGGCATTTTAGTTCGCTATTTTCTGAACTCATATCTTTGAAATTATTTAACTCAATTGGAAGTTTAGGCGCTTAAATCTATAAATATTCTTTTTTTTTTTTAACTTGCGCTGCACAGTGGTCTGAAATCATGGAAACGCGGGATTTAAATAATTGTCGCTCTCCAATATTGAAGTTTTCGAGAGTTGAAGTTTTAAGGCTTGAAGATAAGGGGATGGTTTTTCCATTCCAGACATTATTTGAAAATAAGAAATAAACCATTGTGGAACGTAAATTGATGGACTAACTGCATATCAGTTTTAATGGAAATCCATCAAATATTTTCAATTACCTAGTTTAAGCAAGTTCAACAAGTAAACCCAATTACCATCCATAGTTCAAGAAATATGGACCATCACTCAATTTAAGCTCCGCTCTCACTGGGGACTGACCAAATGTCCTATCGATAAACCGAAAAAGAAATAGACATAACCGAAATCTATCGAAATTGAGTAAGATCAATGAATCGGAAGTAATAAGAATTTCATGAAATGAAGGAATTCGTAGTGGAATAAGAGAAAACTTGATTTCATCAATAAGACATATAAAAACTGTCACTTCTTGTTTACATGACTTGTAATTTATTCTTGAAGAATAAAATATAAAAGAGGATTTTTTCGATTTATTCAAATCAACAAATTTATTACAAGAAGTATAGAATTAATTCCCGATCTTATAAATTTAATAACCTCGTAATATCTATTAACATTTTTAGTTTTAAATTCTTAACCATAAGAATAGAAAGTAATTTTTGGTAAAATTGTAATCAAAAGCGATTTTTAATAATTCCTAATAATTGAAGTAAATTTGCGTTACAGTCATAATTAATATTGTTCAGAAATATATTTTAATTTGCATCCATTAAATGTAATTACGTCCGGGTGAATAAAGAGCAATTGGAGATTTTCGTGTGCACACACGAGTGAGTAATGAGCTAAAATAAAAGAATTACTCATTTGTGCGCTCACACAAAAATTTGTAATCATGTGCGTTGGTTTACTCTGTTTATAATCATTCCTTTCAATTAATTATTCATTGAACAAAATCAATAAAAGGGAACAGCGCCCACTAAGAAAAGCAATAAATTTAATGTTGGAATAAAAATTCCCATTATGCTCAATTAATTCATAGACATATCCAGATGTACTCGGAAAATCCAGGAAGACTATTAGAGATTTAATTGCGCCGCTTTTTTTTTTGTTCTCAAAGAAAACTTTCAATTGCCACTGTGCCCTTAATTGCTAGCCATCGCTGTTGAGTCACTCCTCCGTCATCAATCGTCGTCGAACGACGTACAAGGCAAGGAACTCGAACTGCACGGACGTCTTATTTTGATTCCCATGCCTCGACCGCGGCCAGTTGCCCTTTCGATACGGCTTCCTTGAGAAACGAAGCGAGCCATCAGCCATGGCCTCGGAGAAATAAAAACGCGTACACTTCCAATCCCCGGAGCGATAAGACGGGTAGAGTAATTAAGACAACAGATGTTCGGTGGCCGGCTTTCACCCGGGAGATCATCCAGTTCAATACCAACTAATCATGCCGTTGACACTTTATTAATTTCTCCAATCAATCGCCGTTGCGCCAATACAATGAGCATCGCATCGCACGGCCATGAGACGATTAGCCCCGCGCAATGTCTTTAATTGCGGCAATTAGCCGCGAGAATAGCGTCAACCGGCAATTGCCCGTTTATGCGGGACGCGCACGCACCCGGGTAAAGGGGGGAAACGCCAAGACGCCATCCAAATAAACCAGAACAAATTAGAATCCTCTGCCAATTACTCAACCCCAGACTCAATTCGTTAACCCTTTAATCAATGCGCGCCAAGAGGAATCAGATAGGCAGAGGCGGTCCCATCTACGGCCGCTTCGCTTTGTGCTACATTTCAAAAGGATCCAGACTCAATTAAAGGATGACAAGACGAAGGCTGAGCGCTTTGATTCTAGCGGGCAACGGCCCACACATTCTCCCAAGGCTGGCAACCTCCGCAGATTGGAGGATTGGGGCTCCACACCGTCTTCAATTCAGTTCAAACTAATTAAGTGCGAACAAACTGTACACACTGAGAACATGTAAATTAAAATTAAAGGAAATTATTACAAATACACCTATCCCCCGATTTGCACGATACTTTTTTTACACGATTTCACTTTTACACGGTTTTTAAAATAATGGATTTAAGAACAAAAACAGGTGTTAGCTAATGATGAGCATAACAAGACAAAGACCAAGAGCAAGACTATGATAATCGATACAAATATTAATACGAAATCTTGATCTTGCATACTTTGTTTTGGGCTTGAATTTAGTGATGAACAAAATTGGTCTTGGTCTTGGTCTTACAGAAATTCTAAGACCAAGACCAGTACTACATATACCTACGGTAGCATTACCAAGACTCAATTTGCAAGACCAAGACCATGTTTGTGAGACTTCACCAAGACTTGCTGATTGAAAAATATTTCCTTCTACTTTAGTTGCTAGTTTTAAGGGACTACTACCGGTTATAATTTTGAAAAATTCAATTTTTTTTTTTTTACATTTTTCAACTCAATATACCTTCAGAAATCACGTCTCAACATTTTATTTTGATATTCCCAAAAATATAAAAGTTACAGCAAATTAAGCGTGCCCGCCTATTATATATTTATAAGTAAAACAAAAACTTTAAACGTGATTTTCTCAAAATGACCTTTTATCATATGGCGGACACACTAACTCCGAATTGGCCCAACCGATTGGGCTCAAATTTGGAGTGCTTCTTTATTTGAGTATTCTGCACAGGAAAAAACCACAATATTAGTCAAAATTCAATCCAAAAAAATGTAGCAAGTGAAAACAAGTGAAAAAATAAGCGATTTTTTGAAAAAAAATTTCAAACGTCCGCCATTTTGTTTTTTTAATCATTTGTTGACATATTCTGGTTTTTTCCTACGTAAGGGACATTCCTTAATAAAATGCCGTTTGGTTTATTTGTTTCAGACTCTTCGTTTCTGAGATGAGTTGTCCGCCATGAGACGAGTCATTTTTTGAGCTACCAACTTCGGCGCCCTCTATAAACAAGGAAAAAAATGATAAAAATAAGAAAAAAATTTTTTTGTAATATTTGAAATAATTATTATCACCATGCAAAATTTGAAATTGATATATAATAAAGGAGCTGAGAAAAAAATTATTGAAAATTATGCTGTTTTTTTGCAATCTAACCGGTAGTAGTCCCTTAAGAAAATTATCTATCTGTAATACGCGGTTTAGTGAACTTATATTAACTGAACTTATACTCCAAATTTGAAAGTGTTTAGTTCTACAGTTTTTGACACATTGTACGGGCTCTTATGGGCCAGTCTTGTTTTGTTCATCACTAAGCGACAGCGAAACCTTTTCATTGGCTTAAAATGCTCAAGTAACTCAGCCATAGCCAACGAGGCGATTTCACTACAGCTTTTGATGTTGCTGTTGTTTTCAAATAATTTCGGTTTTAAGTTAAAGGCATAATTGATTCGTTTGCGAGAAATATCACTATAATTTTAAATCAAAAAGATGATTCGAGTCATTTGCGAGAGAAATCGCTTCTTAGAGGATATCAATATGTCTTTTTAAGAGGTCCTTTTGATTTAGAACGATTTAAACATTTTAGAAATGTTTAGGAAGCAGTGTTTAAAAGAATGTTTTTCCTCTGCTGTATTGGTTTGTTTTTATGACATTGTAATACCTTTTATTCTTCTTAAAACAGCAGTGGAACAAGTCAAAATCATTAACGCGCTAAAGTACAGCTCAAGATATCTTTTAATAGATTGTGTCGATTTGATAGCGCGATAGTACGACCTTCTTAAAAACTTTATATATTTTTGCTGACAAGGGGACGGCACGACCTTGGGGAAACGGATTTTAATGAATTTTGGTGTAGTGGTAATATACCATGTGGGTACTACCGCTGTAAAATATTTCAGGCCAACGCCCAGTAGAAGCTGAGAAAAATGTTCACCCCGCACTTTATATATAAGTAGCTTCTACTGGGCGTTGGCCTGAAATATTTTACAGTGGTAGTACCCACATGGTATACTACCACTACACCAAAATTCATTAAAATCCGTTTCCCCAAGGTCGTGCCGTCCCCTTGTGAGACAAAAACGAAAAATTCGAAAATATTTTAAATGGTTATCGCTATCTCACTAAGATTATTTTCTATATAAAAAAATGTAGAACTGTTGTGAATGCAAAGTTAAACTTTAGAAAATGAACACTGATATAAAAATAATAATCCTAGGTAGTGTTGAAAATTAACTCTGTCAACGTTACTGCTGAACGAGTAAGCTGCTAAATTTTGGATGAACTTCTTTACTGCTGAAATATTCATTATAACTACACTCCTCATTTAATTGTATAACTAGTGTTCTCTGAGCTGTGACCCATAAAGGTTGAAAAAATGAATTACTAAAGAACAATTTACTTTTCGTTCAAGTGTACTTAGTGGGCGAGAACATCTGGGATTTGTCTTTGGATAACGCGTTATTAAAACGTTACATTGGAAAAAATAAGTTGGAAACAATTTTTTAAGTCCTATTTACATTATTAAAAAATAATTGATTATAACACAAGTAACATACATGAAATTTTCACAAAAATTGGCATACGGAGATTTTTTTGAGATCACAGGTGTGTTTGATCTAATAATAAATATCTAGTCAAATTTAAGTAAACTTTAACTGGTGACATGGAGTCTCACAGCCGTCACGCGTTCTGCAAATTCTTGGCAAATTGAGACTTTCTGTAAAGTACCACTGAATGTTATACTGTGTTTTTTAAATATTTGTTGATAAAAGCTGGTTAAATTTACTTAATGTTTTTTATTACATACCAATGGTTAAATATCAACACAATTTTAAAACATCCAAATTGATTTTTATAAGAAACATTGACTTTGAAAGTAGTAGCCTGTGAGACGTCATGTCCCTTATAGTATTATAAATTTTTCATGTCCCTGGTTAAAGCTTAATATTGTAGAAGAACTTTAAACTAAATCCTCAATCGTCTGAGGCTCCTTGATATGCACTCTCTACACAAACATCGATAGATGGCAGAAATTGTATTTGTTCACCAATTAATAATTAGTAATATTGACTCAGCTTCCCTTAAAACCGAATTCACTTTCAGAGTGAACGAGAGCAATCTTAGAGTGATGTTGTTAACAGGGTGACGTTAAATGTGAACAAGAATGCTGAATTGTTTGATGTTCGTGTCAGTAAGAAGATGGTTGTGGTCGCATGTCTACTAACATTGGACCAAATGATGAATAATCAGTCATACATATGCTACAGATTAATTCTGTTATTTTACAAAGCTTTGACTAAGCTGATGGTTAATAAAAAAAAAAAAAAACGTTTAACATTGCAATCGACGCGGTTCTGTGAAACCAAAATGTTATTCAAACATTTCATTTTAAACTTTTTGTTTCCGGATTGGAATGGAAAAAGCCCTATCGAATTTATTGGAACGCTGTCTGTGTGACACGGCTTAATGGGATTTATGTATGTCGTTATCTCTGGACTTCGTAGGGAATTCGTCCGACATGACAGGTAGACTAATTCCAAGCAAAGGGAAACACAGTCCAGGAATCCTAGACCAAATCGAATCCGGTCCGAGAATAGCCTTCATTTCGGGCTAGTCGACGCTTGAACGATTCATTTCGCATTGCATAAAAATTCAATTTTCCATCAAAATCTGTGAACCTAAAAGTCTCCCATGTCTGCACCCCTTCCCCCGGGGATTCCACGGATTTGTTACGTGGCGATGCGGTGAATTCTAAGTGACAGCCGCAAATGGCAGACTAATTTCATCGCATGACAGCGACCGCAGGGATCAATGCTGGGTCCTGCGGTTTTCCATTTTGCTGTGGGGCTAGCGAAAGATATGCGCCGCCGAACTGGCCAGACGGGACACCAACACTGCTGGGGCCCCATGTGATTTGTCTCGCCCCAATATGAACGACTCATTAATTGGTGGGGAATATTCCATTGAATTTTAATCCGACCGGAGCGGAGCGGCTGTACGATTGTATGGTGATTTCTTGCTGCGCGGCCACCACAAAGACTCCCCGCCTGCCCAGTGGGGCGCAGACGAACGGTCGAGGCTTTGGGGACCACCGCACCGCACATAATGCACCCAGACAAGTGTCGGGCCTTTTATATTGATGGCAACTGAAATCGAGCGAACCCAAGTGGAATCGTAATGGGCCGATTAGCAGCTCAATAGGAACCTTAGACGGTGATTTAGATTTACGAGGATCGCGATACCGCCACACCGGTGTAAATAGGTGAGATGGAAGCCACCTAGGCACCTAGGCACCCAGGCACCTGCCCGGAATTCTAAGCACGGCAATTGGGGTGCAGTTGGCACCCATGGGAACCTCAGAACGATTACTGCCGCCGCTACTTCGGTGGCTTTGGTTTCGTGACATGATTCAAAAGTTTTGTGGAATTTGTTTCGGTATCACATTCCACTAGCAATGAGTTTATTCATCAATATCCATCAAAACCATATTATAGCCGAACACATCCTTACTTATGTCCCATATATATGGAAGTTCAAAACTATAGTATGTTCACTTTTATATATTTAGATTAGACTATATTACACTCTAAAAACTGAATGCAAATTCACATTGATCTTAAGAGCAATTTTACATATTTTTCTGTGTAAAAATTTAGCACGATAATTAAGCTAAAAAGTGTGAAATTATACAATTTTAAAGCTTTTTGATATTAACTCAACTTTGTAAATGTTGTGTGATTTTACAGCAAATTGATTTAAATGTGCACATAAATCAAATTACGTCAGACTGACATAAATCTACGACCTAAATTCTCTCATTGAAACAAAATGAATGCGCAATCACTTTGTAAAGGTATTCCTTAAAGTTAAGACGTGCTGTCAAAAATATTTTGTTTGAAGGGTGTAATTTCCATTAAAGGTAAAATAACTAAAATAAGGGATATAAAAATTAATATTTTATTATATGTATTCATTTATACTAATCTTAATACTTTAATTTGTTATATTATTTTTATATACCATAACTTCATATGTCTTATTTTTATGATTTGATGAAATACTTAAAAAACAATAAACTATTGCGAATTTATTATTAAAATAACCTTATTTCTACTATTTCCTTCATTTTATCCAATTCATTAGAGACAACGTCCTTGTCTCCTTAACTTCCAAAAAGTTCACATCTGCTATGTGTAATTTACCTAGTTTAAAGAAGTACATACAGAGTTCACATTTATTATCCAAACTTTACATCTTTTATGGGTAATTTTCTATATGTGGGTAATACTTTAACACAAAAAAGGTGTACACAGATATTTTCGTAATTTTTTATGTGTAATTTTACTACCATTGTGAAAGGTATTCAATTTCGTTCCATAAAGGGGCTAAAATTACACCAAACATTTTTTTTAGAGTGAACCTGAACTATTACTGTTGCCAAATCAATAATAATAACTTTTAGATATCTAAAAATACATATTTACTTACTTCAATATTGATACTAAATAGAGAGTGAAAGTTTGTTTCTTTATACGAAAGGCCACGGACCTTACACGACTAACACATAAAACCAAGAAGATTAGTTTTTTAGCGTTTAACAATCGACAGGAAGCTAATTTAATGGAGATGGTCCCGACTAGAATTTTGGTGGGGTACAGCTAGGGTCCCTATGAGGCTAGCCACACTGCCTCATGTGGGTCCCATGAGGCTGCCGTAGGACAAATAATCTCTTTGTAATACTTAGTAATGTAATCCTAACTCCTTATACTTATATACATGTGGAAATACTTCTTTATTAATATAGTATAAATTATTATAATAAACTTGCGCCCTGATGTTGTCCGTCCTGCGGGTAGAATCCAAAAAAGAACGAGTGCCGCAATATGGCGATGAGCTGTCAGCTCGTAGGGGGGGGGATTCGTCGAGGGATTCTCAAGAAGATGATACTTCATGCAATAGATTATAAAATACGAAGTTTTTGTAAGGAAAACCCGATAAGGCAGCTATTAATAATACTAGGATTTGTGGTTTAATCGAGCCCAACTGATAATTTGCAAATATAACCCACTAGCAGATAACGTCAAGTATGCCTAGGTGTATATGTGATGTTTGCCTAATCGAACCCCTGTAAAGCAAAAGGTGGGATTGCCTATTTCATTGTAAGGTTTGCCTCATAAGACCCTTGTGAGGTACTCATAAGGTAAACCTCACTTCAGGATCGCTGATTTTATTTTGTGAGGTCCTCATGAGGAATTTATGGGGAAATCCCTCTATCGGCATGCCCCTCACTTGCCACATGAGGACCTCATGAGGAATCTACGAGGAAATCCCTCTATCGGCATACCCCTCACCTGCCACATGAGGCCCACACGCTTCATGAGGCATGCCCCCTATAAATTCTAGTCGGGGTATAATATAGGCTATATTTTACTACCTAAAACTCTTTTTACTATTTTTCAAGTAGTTTAAAGGTAAAAACATAATTTCAACTTTTTCAACCAGCTTTAAGCCACTATGTAGCTTTAACGCTGGCTGAAAAATTCTGTAAAACAAAACAAAAGCTTGTGCAGACATTTTAAATTTATCATAATAGAAATAGAAATATGCAAACTATATAGAAAAATTATTTGTCTCTGCAAAACTAAGAATAGGCAGATCACTTGTAAGAAATGGTAGAAGCCAGCTTAAAATTTCAACTGTAAGCACAGCCGCCATCCAGCTTCAAACCAGCTTACAATCTCAAGCTGCAATTTAATGTTGCTGTATTGAGTTTTATTGATTTAAAGCTCAAGCCTTTAAGCTGGGTAGTAATTTGTTTCTGCTCTAAAATCAGTAGTTTTAATTACCCGAATACCGAGCTAACACCTTACGCATCCACATGAAAAATATCATAGACATTTTACAAGCGTGTTCAATAGTAGTTTTGTTACAACATTTGTGAATTATCATATTTAGTGAGTAATAGTATTTTCCAATATGAACTTTAGAGAAAAATTACCAACATTTTTAAATTTACACACAATGTTCTCTATTTTTACACATGTGCGCACTTCCGTTAAATTAAAAGTAATATTTTACTTCTCTTAAAATAGCGGTATTTAATGTGTACTCAAGAATATAATTCGATAGATCAATAAAAATAAAATCTCAATTACTTTGCATTTAAAATTATAAAAATCGATTTACTGTACTATGTATTTCAAATTTGCGTTTATTAAATATGTATCCATGGGATCTACGTTAAAATTTATTTAAAATATTAGAGTTTTTTACCAGAAAAGGTTTTACAGCGCTATTTCATAATTTTCAGGACCTAAATCGATGAGATGAATATTAAAGTGTTCATCAAGTTAAATTTATTTTTAATTTATTAGACTTAAGAGCTGAATATAAAAAACCTCCTCTTTCTCCATCGCCCGCATACAAATTCCAATTCAATACCAAAGGCTTAGTGACCCTGATTGCTCACGAACTTTGGGGCTGTCTCCCCGTTAAGTGCCTCATTTATATTAACCATCAAAAAAAATTTCATTTTCCGAATAGAAAGACATTGAGATTGGAGTCCAGCACACAATTACTGTCCTCCGTTTCAGAGCTTAAGGGCCGAATCCACAATGAATTTTGAATCGTTTGTCTGGACTCGAGGTTTCGGAATGAAATTACCTCAAGATTCTTCGGATAATACGAGAATCCCCCTTTTCCCCCGGGAGCCTCTCAGTCTCTCGTGCTAAATATAGTCCAACAATTCCCAGAACATTGAACATAATGCTTCAACATATTTTTTTTCCTGTATTACAGTGCTCGACTGTCAGGTCAGTGAATGGGGACCATGGAGCGATTGTGACACAACATGCGGCACCGGGATGATGTCACGAACCAGGGCGGTCCTGCAGGCACCGCAGAACGGCGGCAAGCACTGTCCATCACTCGTGCAAAAGCGAGGCTGCCAAGGATATCGGTGCCATGGCCATAAAGACAGGAAAGTCCTTAGAGGTAGGTTTCATTAAATGTCATAATACTTTTCTCCTCTTCAGCCTTGTATATCTCCTTGAGCCGGGACTCTGGGACGTCTCATCCCGCCTATATCCCTTGGGACACAAAAAATATATAGAATGTTCAATTTAATTGGAGCACGAAATTTTTCAAAGTCCTAGCACACCCTTTGATGGAAGCTTGATGTGCCGTCGTCGTCGATGGAGTCACTGTTTTCTGGGTCTGTTGGATGCTCGCAGGGGTCCGATCTGGGCCACTTCCATCGCCTGGCGCTCCCGTCCGTGGAACTCCCACAACTTTTATATCCAATGGAGCGTGACTTTCGGGTAAAAGTCATCTACTGGGAAATTGCCTGTCGTTAAATTGCTTCTTCCCCATTCTCCCTATTTTTTTTTTGTCCCAGCCGGCACTTTTTTTTCCAGCCGACCTCGTGCAAAGTCGGGGGTCCGTGGTGCATGCATTTCAGAGCGGCCTTATGGGCCACGTAATGAGGTGCAAATGGTCGGAAATGCAAATGGGATTGTAGCCCTTTTCTATTGAAATAAAGCCCCTCCGACCCCCCCACTCTGGAGGTGAAAGAGGCGATTTATGGGAATCGCGTTTCCTTTGAATGCCCTGGAAATTACCATTTAAGCACCGGATAATGTTCACCCTCTGGTCGGGATCGGGACAATATTTTTTTTGTCTCCCCCATTTTTTTTTTGTTGAGCGCGTTTCAAAATGGTATTGTTTGGTGGAGATTTTCTTCTATGGAATATAAGCTCATAAAAGGCACAGAGGTGATGCAATTATTTTCATTCTGTGGCCAGATTTAAATGCAATTGGGTTTTATTGAAAAGAATGGCAATTCTGGGCTCGGCTATAAATTTTAAGGGATATAGTTTCGCAGAGAATATGAGGTGGTGGAGCTTTGCCAACGTTAGAGGGATGTAAATTTAGGGAGCATTTAGAAGCTTACGATTCATATAAACTTCTATAAGAGGGTTATAATGTGATTATTTATTTCTGGCTTAAAGTCAAGCGTTTATTGCATGTTTTTTGCCCCTATATAGTAGATATTCTACTCTTCAAATCAAGATCATAGGAAAATTGTTTTCTCGTGTCCTTCTGGTCTGATCAATCAAATAATTATTTTGTATTTGATTTCAAAACAATATAATCGAAAAGATCGCAAAATGAAAAATTTATTCTTTTTGATAGATACACCGGATAGCTTTAGAGATCTTTATTTACTGGCTGCTGATACAAGAGTGACTTAAAACTATCTGTGCTTAAGCTAACTACAATAGTTAACCTACGAGGTACTGCCAGATTGCAGATATATTATTTCCCCCTTTCTGAAGATTGAAATTCATGGAAAATATGTTAAGTTCTTCTAAAGAGGTTGGTAAAATATCCTGGGACTTTTCTAAATGCCGGTCTTAGGCTAGGACCATAAGAGTCATCTGATTCTTCAGAAGATGCATTTGATGTTACATCCTTTTCATCAGAACTTATGCTACCAGCACTTGACCTTTGGTCACTGTGACGAGAATTATCTCCTGTCCCCGATTCATTTATGTTTAATTCATGTTTAACTATAGGGATGTTCGGATCAAAGGATACTGACTTTGGCGTTCTTTTTTTGATTTGATCGCCATGTGCTGTTCGAATTGAACCCCTAACATTTATTTGATATAAAACTTTTGATAACTTCTTAACTACTTTTCCAGGTAACCATTTTACAAAATTCTTGAATACATTCTTATACCATATCAGTTCATTAGGTCTAAATTCAACAATTTCATTTGATTTTTTTTTACAATTTACTTCGGCATTAATTCTTTTATTCTTATAATTAGTTTTTTTATTTGATTTCGGCTTCAGCTTAATTTCTGATTCATGATTATTCCATAATTCATTATCATTTTCTTTTGGTTTTATCAAATCAAATAATGTTTTTGGCTTATAACTGAGCATAAGATGAGACGGTGGTATACCTGTCGTTGTTGTTGGGGTATTCCTATAACGAAACAGAAAATTTTCTAACTTAAAAATTGTACTTAAGTTTTTAGTTTTGTCGCAAATGAACATTTTCTTCAAACCCTGTTTAACAGTGTAAACGGCACGTTCGGCAGATCCGTTTGATTGCGGATGGTAAGGAGGCGATTTCAGAGCTTCTATTCCATTTAGCTTGCAAAATGTAAGGAATTCATGTGAATCGAAGGGAGGTCCATTGTCACTAACTAGCTTTGATGGAAACCCAAAGATTGAAAAACACTTTCTTAAACTTTTGATCAATTCGGCAGCATTGGTTCGCTGCATCATTATCACATCAATCCATTTGGAGTAAGTATCAAAAATTATTAAAAAATTATTATTCTCAAATTTAAAAAAGTCCAAATGTATACGCTCAAATGGTCTATCCGTTGACGGCCAGTTAATAAGAGGTATTCCACTACCTTTAGCATTAACACTTTGACATACCTCACATCTTCCAGCATATTCTTCTATATCTCGGTCTAAAAATTGCCACCAAACTACAGCTCGGGCAATCATCTTCATCCTAACAATTCCTATGTGTCCTTGATGTAACATTTCCAAAATACGTTCCCTTAAGCTGGAAGGGATTACTAACCTATTTCCAACCATTAGAACACCTTGCTCTTCACTTACGTCTAATCTTTTGCGAAAAATTTCCAGATTCGCCTCAACTGTTTTCGGCCACGAATCATCTATAATATACTCTAGCACCTTTGACAGAATCGGATCTTTCTTCGTCTCTTCTGCAATTTGTTGAACGTCCATCGGTAAATCCCCAGTGATATTAAAAAAATTTACTGAACCACTAATGCCCGTGGGCTCATTTAAGGGCAGGCGGGATAATGCATCTGCATTTCCTAAAAGGGTTCCTTTGCGATATATGACCTGATAATCAAAGTGCGATAACATGATTTTCCATCTCTCTATTCTATTTGAAGCAGTACCCGTCAGATTTTTAGAACTAAAAATTGTCTGCAAAGGCTTATGATCAGAATATATCAAAAACTTATGCCCATATAAATATTTACTAAAACGTTGGACCGCAAAAACTATAGCCAGTGCTTCACGATGTATTTGCGAGTATCGCTTTTCAGTGTCAGACAATGTGCTGGACACAAACATGACGGGCCGCTCTTCCCCATTTACTACATGGAACAACACTGCTCCAATGCCATAAGACGAACTGTCACACGCAATACCTATCGGCTTTGAGGGATCGAAATGCACAAGTAGCTTACTATCACATAACCATCGTTTGCTTGCTTGAAAAATATTTTCACATTCCGTACTCCAACTGAATTCCACATTTTCTTTTAGCATATTATACAAAGGAGCCAATCGCATTGATAAATTTGGTATGTACTGGGAATAAAAATTAAGGAGTCCTAAATATGATTTGAGTGTGGTCTTGTCATATGGCACTGGTGCATCCAAAATTGCTTTTACTAAATCATCTCTTGGTTTTATACCTTCGCCCGTAATAATATGCCCCAAATATTTTACCGAGCTCACAAAAAATTTACACTTTTCTATCCTGACTTTAACATTATGCTCATCTAAAATTTTTAAGACGTTATACAGATTTTCTCTTAGTTCCTTCACATCTTTACCTCCGACCAAAATGTCGTCTATGAAACAGGACACCTTTTTACACTCACTTAGCATATTGTCCATAACGGACTGAAACATTGCAGAAGCTGATTTTAAACCATAAGGTACTCTTTTGTACCTGAATAAACCCAGGTGTGTATTTATCACCAAGTATTTTTGCGATAATGCTGACACTCTTAACTGAGAGAAAGCTCCCGCTAAATCTAAAGAACAAAAAATTTTACTTCCATTCAAGTTAGCAAATATATCATCAGCCCGAGGCAAAGGGTAATGATGCATTTCTACATACTTGTTGATTGTGGCCCGACAGTCCATACAAATTCTTATTTCGCCATTAGATTTTTCAACAATTACTATGGGTGAAGCCCATTCTGAATATTTCACCTGTTCTAAAATTCCAAGATTGCATAATCTCTTGATTTCGTTGGCCACTTTGTCACGCAAACCATATGCAACAGTATACGCTTTGTGAAAAATAGGAACTGCGTTTTCTTTCATTACGATTTCGCCTTCAAAATTATTTATTGCAGCCTGATAGTTTCCATCAAAAACTGTTTTAAACTTACTTTTGACCTCATTCACATATCCATTAAAATTTTCACACTTTTCTACTATGTCAATTTTAGCAATTACGGTATTCTGTTCAAAAAAATTCCTCCATCCAGGGACCAAACGATTGAGCCAATTTCTGCCCAACAACGGAACGAAATTTTTGTCACTTTTTATGACACATAATTCTAAGCAATAAATTTTTCTCCTGTCTTGTGAGTCCTGAACATTGACCTTTAATACCCCAACAACATCAACAAAATTCCCCGTCACTACACTTAAATTTCCTACAAATTTTTCTAATGGGAATTTTGAAAAAAATTTGTTATATGTTTGCTCTGAAATACAAGTTACAATAGCACCCGAATCAATTTGGAATAACATTTCCCTATTATTTACAATTACCTTGCCTGTTAATGGGTTGGCATCACAGTTATCGATAGTCGCCAACGATAAGCTCCCTAGTGATAAGCACGAAAGCTGATCGGCACTGTCATCTCTCGAAATGTTATTCTGGTTGTTCTGTTGTCTATGTCCACTCGTTGGTTTCCTCGATCGGCTGTTGCAATTATAAGCGTAATGCCCCCAGTTTAGACAACGGTAACATTGGATGGATCTCCTTATATCTTGTTGCGGCTGCTGTCTCTTTGATAATGGTGTTTGTGATCGCCTTCTATTTCTCGTGGATTGTTCGTTCCTCCTGCTCACACTTCCGTTTCTCCTGCTTCCATCTCGTTTCATCATACATATGCCTCCATCTGTATTTGCGTTGATCTTACGGATTTCCTTGTCGGTCATCTCCATTATAAGAGCCTTTTCACATATTTTTTCGAAAGTTGCTGTTAACGGTTCCTCTATTAATTTCCTTTGTATGCGTTCATCTCTCTGTGCCCAAATGAATTTATCACTCAAGGCAGATTCCAAAAATTCCCCGAAATCACATGTCTCAGCCAATTTCTTTATTTCTACTATAAAATCACTCAAAGATTCTTCGCTCTTTAACTTACGAGTATAAAATTTGTGACGCTCCGCTCTAACATTCGTCTTCTTAGTTAGATGCGTGGATAATTTCTTTATGATTTCGTCATATGTAAAGTCCTTTGGCGACTTGGGCGAAATTAAGGAGCGCAATACTTTGTATACTGCCTGTCCAGCAAGGCTTATAAAGAGACTTTTTTTTTTACCATCATCGGTAATGTTGTTTAATGTGAAGATGTGCTCCAGTCTTTCAGCATATTGGTCAAAATCGTCATCCAGTAGGAACTGCTCGATGTTTCCCAAAATACCAGTGCTTATAGCTTGTTGGTTCGAAGATCCAGCTTCATTCCCAATTTTTAGCATCTTGAAAACTCTTCACAACTCAAAATCTTCAATAACAGATTCACCTCACGTGGAATCGATTTCTATGCATATCCCATCCTCGTCGCCACTGATAGATACACCGGATAGCTTTAGAGATCTTTATTTACTGGCTGCTGATACAAGAGTGACTTAAAACTATCTGTGCTTAAGCTAACTACAATAGTTAACCTACGAGGTACTGCCAGATTGCAGATATATTACTTTTAAATAAAACAATAAATTACAAATGCTTTGAGTTGATGCAGATTTGCAAGGTTTCCTTTTTAATTTAATATCTATATTCTTCAATAAAAGCTTACCAACTTTTGACGGCTACTTAAAAATGAGAAATGCCGATAATAGTCAAACTATCACAAATCAAAACTTCATAAAATAAATAGTGTTTACGAAATTCTCTACTACAATAAAAATTTAGGTCTACAAATCTGCAGAGTTAGCCTGCCTTCAACAACGGGTTTCCAATATTGATCTTATAAAGAAAAGTACATATAAATATCGAATGGTAAAAAAATCTGAAAAGTCCTTTACACTCCCACAAACAAACACTTATTTTCTATATGCATACTTATAAACATAAATATAATACGAGTATATACTTGCTTACAGAAATTTCAAAGTTCTTGTCCGTAAAATTAACCACATCAAAATTATTTTGTGTAGCAGCAAGCTAATATTTGAGTGTGCTGAACTTCCGTAGCTTGGCTGGACTCCTCAATTAAATTTAAAGTCTCCAGTTGCAGTCAATTAACAGCAATTAAGTTTATACTGGGTAATGAAGCCGCCGCTGTTTGCACATAACTCATAATTGGCCAAAAACAGAGCAGCAACGTTCCCAGGTCCATTACGAATGCAAAACATAGGATTAGTTGAGAGTACGCCATTTCCCCTAAAATTATGCCCATCTACCACCGGACAGAGCAACAGTGGTCAGCAAACGATGCAGAGTGCCAGAAATTGTAGCAAATGTGAACATATTTCTACAATACATATTTGGACAAACAGACGGCAGTCTCGCCAACCCCTTGAAAGTGCAAATTTTCGCATTTTGCAGTTTTATTTTATCCTTATTTTTTGGCAGGGTCGCTCCGGTCACTGGCGGCTGCATGTACAACTTTGCAATTCAAATGCACTTCAATTTGCCAGCCCATTTAATACGTAAACATTCCGACATCTTGGCAATGAAACGAGTTAGGCTCAGGGAAATTGTTGCTAGTGCCACCTAGGGACAAGAGAAAACTCATTATAAAACTTTGTACACTTGTTAAGGTATAAATGAGGAATATAAAAATTTTTTTTTTTTTAATTTTTGAAAACAAAATGGCGGCTGTACACTGGCGTAAAGTTGACCTTCAAAAATAACTGCAACCACTCTGGACGTCGTGTTATTGATCTGTAACAGTCCATAAAAAAAATGTGGTTTAAATATACATGTAATTTGTCGGTAAGCCTCAAAAATTTAAAAAAAAAATAATAATTCTGCGTTTGGTAGAAGTTTTTGTAAAAAATCGATAATTTTCACTATTTTTTCAGCCATTTTTGCATTAATAATCCAATTTTTCAACAAAAAATTCCAAAACAATTAGGCTTACAGACAAGCCTAAGGTATAACGAAGAAACGTTAAAAATTTCAGCTAAATTGGACAACTAGTTTTTGAGTAATCGTGGTTGCCAAATTTTAAAAATGTTGTTTTGAGAAAAACGAGTTTAAAATTTTGAAAACCTTCTATGCGCTGAACAAAGCGTTCTCGAAATATGAATAAAAAATATATAAGGAGTTCGATTTTCGACCTGAAACTTTTTGGAGCGTATACTACGGGAAATTTCCTAACTTTTTAGAGGAACAAAAAAAGAATAGATTTTTTCGACCTTCTAATTGTATTTACCCCCCTTAATAATGAATGAATGAATACAACAACAACAACTTCGGATTATTCCCAAATTAGCAGCATTTTGAAGAGAACAATTTAATCTTTCCACTAGTGTTTTTGAAGTTGTTCAATAATTATATATTCATAAGTTATGAATCAACAAGTATGCCATTTTATTAAACAGCAACAGATAACTATTAAAAGAGTTTAAATGGAAAAATAAATATTGAAACTAAAAATACAATCATTTGTTAGATTTTTCATTCAATTTTAATTTTATTTGTAAATTGTTGTTTTCTAGTTCACTACCGTGACTAATGAAAATAGTTTTAATGGAGTTTTATTTTTTTTTCAACCGAATACTTTTCACGAAGACTGAGTTCTTTTCAGTAAATAGAATGTTTTACAAAAATTCATGAGATCTTAATATTTAAAATCTCTGATTCTAAGACTGTATGATTTGAAAACATAAAATATTCACTTTCAGTAAGAAATTCTATTTCGTTGATCAATTCTAGTTGTGGTAAAACTCAAATTCTTTTCCTAATTTTTAATAAACATTTATAAAATTTACACATTTTAATTATAGAAGCCAATAAACAATTTCATATGTAAGTTGTGCGTGATCGTTAAAGCCCTCTGTTGTATTTAGCAATTCCTGGATAGTTAAAATTTTAGCTCTTTTGAGAAAATGCAAAATAATCGATTTATTTTTAGTAAAATCTTCAGACTGGAATATCCCTTTGAAATACCTCAAACCATTAACTACCCATTATAGTAATTATAGTAAAAATTGCCACCAATCGGTACAGTTTACTCTACTACTAAATAATGAATAAATAAGACAGAATGTTTTATGCAAATTTAGCGAACTCCACTGCTTATAAAGTAATCTTGTAAAATAATTACCAGAGAATTCTGAAGTAATTTCGAATTTGGGACTGTTTCACCACATAAAATTATTACATTTGGTTTTATTTATTTTTCTTCTTCTTTGCGCTTATAGAAGTTTCTAGTAATTTTGACAGCCTATATTTGTACATGTAAGTGGATACCATTCATAAATTTCGATCCACTCTTAAATTTGATAAAATTTTTGATGGACAATTTATAGCATTGACACACTACACTTCACTGAAGTAGGACGTCATTATGATCTTACTTCTAATGACGTAGTGATACACAGCTTCATTAGAACTGACATGTGACAAATCTTCCACGACTAGCTTGATCAAGAAAAGTTCCGCGCTCACAGCTGAAGTTCCTGTAAACTATTTAGAAAATGAGCTTTGAAATGAAGCTCTAAGCTGTTAAGCAACATTTGAAGGCTGACACACGGTCGTAGAAATAGTCGAAGAGCTGGTCGCCACTTCGACTAAGGTACAGCTACAAAGCTGAAACTTTTTATACATACTATTTAATGTAATTGAAGTAAGAAAATCCACTACTGGTAGGATTATCGCGATTGCAAAAATACCTACTAGTTTTTCCAAGTTGCCAATTGATAATTAAAAAAAAAAATGTATTAAAAAAATGCATCTGGGTATATCTTAATTTACACTATTTTGAATAAAAAAAAAAAAAAATTGCCAGACGTTTTCTCGGTTACAAATACCTGTAAGATGGGTCTAAAGGTGCTAAGATGGGTAACACTGTATTCAAAGGTGATGGGTAACACCCATTTTAGCTGTACCTTAGCCGAAGTGGCGACCAGCTCTTACAAGAAGAAGGCACCTACTCATCATCACCGATTTCGCTCAAATTTATAGCACAAATGTTGAGACTAAAAGGACGATGTGCGTAAAAACATCGCTGGTATAATAATGTTACAATTTTAGTACACTATGCCAAGAATTAATACAACTTTCGACTTTTAAACATGAGTTTTTATATATTTTTCGTAAATGCTAAATTTAATGTTTTAATTTAAATTACAATGGCCCCAGTTGCTTGGAATCCGGTACTTCATCCTGCTCCCAAAAGGAGGAATGAATGCAGCACGTTTTATTCAAACGACGCAATCGCCTTGCTTAATTTTCGGTGTAAAGAAGATACATGATCCTAATCCTCTCGCGGAGCACCTTGTGGGGCCCGGGTGGCTGTAAAGGTGCGAAAGTGCGTTCTAACACCTCGTCATCATGGTTTACGGCCCGGACGCCTTCACATAGCTCTGGGATAAATTCGCGAAAGGCATTTAAATGGGAACATCGGCAGGCGGCATAAAATTGTAAATTAAATTTTTATACCACTGCTCGCCACCACACCACCCCCCACCACTCACATTGTATGCGTTGCGGCGTGGTGTTGGCGGCGACGGTCGTCCGTGTTGCGATAATGCTCCCGAGGAATAAATCATTCCGTGCATATTTAAAATGCAAATTAAATTTTCGAGTCGCCTTGTATAATAGTACTCGTATTTTTTTTTCTCTTTTCATCTTCTCCTCTCTCTCTCTCCCACAGAAATGGCCCTGCTTCTTCCAGCGGCTCTGTCAAAGGATCGGCACGCCAACGACAGCAGCGACATCCGACGAAATTTACGACTTCGCTACCGGGACTCATTCAAACATAATCGGGAGCATGAGTAAGTACCCGTGAAAACTTCCTGGAGGAAGCTTCCTCCGAGTTCACAAAATGCCCTTCCCCTCTCTTTCCCCACCCCTATCCCCTCCAGGTAGGCAACAGAGCGTGCACGTAGATCAGGTGGATTTTGCGGTGCCATATGTGGAGATACAAAGATACAAGGCGTTTTCTGGGTCTCGTGAACTGCGGAAGGTGTTTATTCTGGGGCAAAATGTGCGACACGGAGTTCATAAGGATTCTATTGATGCTCACGAATTCTCTTCCATTTTTAATTTGCCCGCAGTGTTTACCCTCGGAATTATCCCAATCCCCGTCCCCACCCGTCTTCGCTTATCCAGAAAAAGGACACGTTAAAGCTCCTACTCGCACATAGCTGAAAGAACGCTCTTCACATTTTTCGGGAGGAAATTAATGGGAAATGAAATTCTGTTGACACTGCACCATTTTTTCTGCTCGAATTGACCGTAACCCTTAAACCTTTTGTGTTTAGTGGTAACCGCGCCCACCAAAAACAACCCTCCCATCCACTCACCCCATCCACTCCCACCCTCCTCTTAAATTTTACAGACTCCCGCGTCGCGTCACGAATCGTGGAAGAGTTCACTTGAGCGCCATGCTCAAATTCCATTAGAAGCTGGGACAGCAATTCAATTTACCTCAAGGAAGTTTCCAACACTTTGATGTCTCGGGTTAGGATCTAAAGCAAGTCTCCTGCCTGTGTACAGTGTATTGCTGGCCTTAAACTCGATGGAGGAGGAAAGAGGATGACTCCTACCTAGGCATAACAAACCAATTTTCAGTTTAATTTTGAAGCAGCTCTTTGAAGACGTTCAGAGTAGAGCCGAATGACTTATTTACATGGAAGTTACTTTGAGCGAAGGTTTAAAATGATCACCCGACGGGAAGTTATTGAGTTATTGGGTCGGAGTCGAGCAAGCATCCCTGAAGGTGTTTTCTGAATGTAAATTAAGGTAGCTGCAGAGGGAATTCCATGTATAGTAACTAATTTCTCAAATTTATATAACTATGAATGACAGGGCTGTTGTAAGTCTACACGTATTTCTATTGTTTCCAACAAGCTGGAAGACGATTCTATCTTTCCTCCTAATATGAACGACTGTTTGAGAACCATCAGAACGGATAATTGCTGTAACACCCTTAGTTCACGTTAAATTCAATTATTTTTAAATTTGTAAAAGAACAGACACTGCACGTTTTATATTTCAAATACCCAATCAATTTGTATATCAACCTATACAGACAGTTTTCCAGTTATACAGAGTAATATCATTTAAATCAGCCCACACAGTTATATCGTAACGTGAGCAGAAAAGTTAATCAAAAAGTAAGGTCAACATGTGAAACCATATGCATATTGCCATTTATCATATTGAATATGTATCGAATCGAAGTTTGGAAGCCATGAGTGACGGACGTATGCTATGAAAATGAGATTTCTGTTATTCTCATGGTTATTTTCACAGAAAAAAAGCCTTATATCGGTGCAGACATTTTAATCAGCGGGATTAGAAAAAATTCCCATTATATGGATTGGATCTGATGAAATGGACTTTCAAAATTAATTTGTATTTTGTTTTATTTTTAAAGAAACCTTTACAAAGCCGACCCTTCAATTTAACTCTATTAAGGTTAAAATCAATATCGAGATAACACAAGTTAAAAGAGCACGACATCGACATTGATGATATAGGCTCATTAAAAACGTAACTAATACGATGATAATCCAAATAAAATAAATCATGATTCCTCAGGGACCACGCCGGGATAGATATGTTAACTAAGGTTAATAACTCAAGAGAGTTGACAAGGACTCAAATACAATCGAATGCAAAAACAATTTTCGAGTTGTCCCGCCTAATCTTCAAGGAATTTAGAGAAAAAAGCTTGGGGAGGCCTCGAAGTGCAAACCTTCGATTCGGTTAATGTAACTCTTACAGAAATGTAACCAGCATATTTTAGTATAGTGTATAAGGACTGGCAAATGTACAGTAGAGTAGAAGGAGAAATGTAGGAGTTGTCAAACTCTTTACACCATCTTTTTACGAAACCTAAGGTTGCGTTGGCTTTATTAACGATTGAAATGATATGATCCTCGAAAGTAAAACGTAAGTTTAGAATAACTCCGAAATCTCTCACATTGTTAAGTCTTGAGTCAATTTCATCAATAAAATAGTCATAATTAAAGGGTATTTTTTATTTACTAACATTCAGTGGAAGTTTACACATAGAGCACCATTTATGAAAGACTTCTAAAAGTTAAAGTTTAAGATATCACATTCATGATCGTCAGATATTATGCGGAAAATCTTTGAATCTTCAGCATAGCATAGTATTATCAAGTGGATAAGAATAAAGGAAACATCAATGATATAGGTAATAAACAACAATGGACCAAGATGACTACCCTGTGGTACGCCAGATATAACATAAAATACAACCAGAGAGATCATACTTAAAGTGGGAAGAAAAGAAAGGAGACCAAGACTAATATTATAACTGTGGTAACAAGACTGAGACCATGTTTGCGAGACTTACCCAAGAACAGTATCTTTAAGAAGTGTCGCTAGATTTAACAAAAAATTGCAAACAAGACCAACACTTGACAGACAAGATCGAGACCAAGACCAAGATACAAAATTATGACAGTCTTGGTCTTGGTCAGAACTGTACAAAAATATTACCATTAACATTACAATTACCAGTACAAGTAATGCAAACAAAACAAATTACCACTGTTGATACTTCAAAAAATTGAATCACTATTACCAAGTAATGCTAAGTACTGCTAAGTAATGCTGATTATTTCTAAGTAATGCGATGTAATGCTGAGTAATGCTTCTGAATTGCGGTAATGGTGAAGAACCAAAACCATTACTTAATAATGGTAATTAAATGTTTAAAGTACCAATACTGGTAATAGTACTGATAATTTGTCTTGCTTGCAATACTTGTAGTAGGACTGAGTATGGTAATGCATTCCAAGAATAATGCATGATTTGGCAGCTCTAATCTTGTTCTCGTTTTGCTCATCACTAGCTATTAAAATTAACACAATTTTTGATTATCCGAACATTGCGTTATTTAAAACAGAATAGAATATTAATTTAATTTAAATTTAAATGACTATTTAACTTTTTAAATATAATTTTGCTTTTAAATTTTATTAATTTCGCTGGTTGAGAGACCCTATAATCTCGGAGCTCGAGGAGATTTTTCTGCGTTGCCCTTCCTTTCTCTGGGCGGCTCCATTCAGATTGTTCCGAGGCCCGTCTTGCTCCCACGGCCCCATGTAATAGATTGGACTACTTAAGCAAATTGCGGTTGCTGCCCTTCAGTCGTAAACTTTCAATGACTACAAACATCGACGGAGCACTTCGGCCGTTCGGAGTGATTCAACCACAATGGAATTGCCGATGTGCTTGCGTCTCCCCGAAAACCCGAAAAAAGTAAACACTTCCTCGGAAAAAGATAGTCCTCCAGCCCTTTGCAGGGCAGCGAGAATACCCGCCCACTCCCAGACTTGTTCGCATTCATACCCCAGTTCCGCTTCCCCGGGCGGTCGTTTGTCTAGGGGGAGGGAACATTCACCCTCCAAATGCCGCCCAGCGATGCTTTAAAGTGACGACAGCAGCCCTTGTGCACTACGACGACAGGGCGGCGGCGGAGGGCACTTCCTTTAAGGATTTTTTACATTCATTTTGCTTTCATTAGGTCGCTCGGAAGCAGCTCATCTTCGCCAAAATTGAAGATTGAATTCGCTGCCCGCCCCGCCCCCGTAACCAGCCTCCCACTCAGTAGCCAGCTGCCAAAGGTTCTCACCCCCGCGTATCTAGAGCCGTCGAATAAATTGTCAAAATGAAAGGCAACGAGCTCGCAATGACCCCGGACACGCGAGAGGAAATATTAAAAATTTCATGTTTTCCGCGGCCTCGAGATGTCTGGAGTTGTTTTTTTTACAAGAAGGGGCGAACGGGGATGTTTCGGTTCGGCAATTAAGGAGTAAATTAAAGTCTCTGCCAGAATTCAAGTGCGCGGGAGCGGGGAGGCCGGGACTTTAACAAGGGAACGACATAAATTTTCATGGGGAGATAAGTGAAACAGTAATTTCCTGGCTTGTCGGAGCCCAGCATCTAAATGACCGTTCTGCCCACTTCTTTATATCTCGGGGATAATTAAAGTCAGCATCATGTCTCCCGGCGAAAACAATAAAACGGGCGGCAGGAGAGGCGGGACGAAAGTGGTTATTTATGTTTTCCAAATTTCTGGGAATCCTTTCCTCCCACCGCCCCCTTCCCGGCCGCAGCCAAAGACCTCAAAGCCCTCATCAGATCCTGTGACCAGCTGAATTACTAAGCTACGTTTGTTTGGACTCCCAAGAATTTATTGGCATCCTTAGGAAAATTCCTCAAATGGTTACGAAATTTTCAGAATATTTCAGCAGGAGGGCAAATTAATCTTTCAGCTCGTTGATGTTTCTTATTTCTGTCGGCGGCACAATTATTATTGCTTTTATTCGAGCTCGAGCTCAGCATTTGAAAAAAATATCTATTTAAATCAAGAGGTCATTGTGCGTTCGTGTTCAACTTATTGAACTCTTCTTGTCGACCTGAAAAATAAATTTTTCAACAGCCGGGTTAAGTCGTCCAAGAATAACGTAATTTTAAGGAATTTCTTAAATTCTATCGAAAACCCTTAAGACATATTTTTCTTGGCATCAAAGGAGTTATCAGAAAATGTTATATTAGGGGAACTTGGGACAAGGCAGGGTAGCTAACGTTTTAACGTTTAATAAAACGTGCAACTTATAAATTGGTAATATACTACCATGATCAAAAATAAATGGGACTTTTGACCGTATAGTGCCATCTGTTTTACGATTGTAATACTTTTTTTTTTTGTTGGTTTGGTAGAGCCTTCGATGGCATTCTCTATAATTTGTGGCATCATACATTGACATTTGTAGTAATCACAGCACTTTATATACACCTTCTTTTTGCCTTTTTTCGATTTTTTACGATTCCAATCCAACAACAACAAAAATATTACAATTCAATAACAGATGGTACTGTAGATTCAAAAGTCTCCTTTGCTTTTGATCGTGGAAGTTTAAATACAGGGTGACAAATGTAAAGTTGCCTAAACTAATCATTCATAATTTTAAAATGAGTACAGGGAAAAAAAAATACGTATAAATTCAGTAAAGATGTCATTTTTATTTTAAATTAGTTCCAGTTGAATCAGACATTTTTGACAGATACTTATTGAGATTTAAAAAAATCGACAAAATTCGGCCAGGGGATAACTATTTACATAAATGCTTGAAACCATTAGCGAACACCAATTGAAACGAAGGTTGGAGTATAAAAATCAATAGAAAATAAATCCCAGTTAGACAGAGATTGCGAAGGAATCGAGTTCACTCGTTATGAAAAAGCTTTAGGCTAGCGGGTTCCCAAAGGCTCATTCATAAGTCCTGTATTTTTTTTCCCCAATATCGTTAACGCCGCGGCACTTGCAGCGATTCTGTTGCATTTGAATGTGAAGTTATGTACAATAACAAGTACTGTTTCAGTAGTAATTGCTCTACATTGCTTTCATGACCCTTTTTCTGCGTTCCGTCTCATTCGTTAAAGCCCTTTTCTAACTGACCCAATTCGGGTGCATTAAGGGGGTAGTCCAGTGAAAACGACTGTTTTTTCAACGATTTTTTTTTCATATTAGAAGTCAATTTTTATTAAAAAACTTTTTGACATATGATAGTACAACTATTAAAATACACAAAAAAAATTTTTTTTTTTGTTTTCGATGAGTCATCCCGACAAAATGGCCGCTCCAAAAAAAAATTTTTTTTGTTGGCGGACGTCGAATCTCTGCAACGGTTTATTTGAAACAAAAAATTCAAATGAGGTTTTAATCTGTAGAACATTGGCTATCGTCGGAACTAGAATTATTAATTTTCAATAAAAAATAACAAAATGGCGGCATTTTGAATTTTTCGGGTGTTTTTCGGGTGCTTAATTTGTTTATAACTTTGTAAATAAACAATGGATTTTAATAATTCTAGTTCCGACGATAGAGACACAATCAAGAAATATACAGCTAAATTTTTAGATCAATCGGAGCAAAAGACTCTGAGATCTGACGTCCGCCGAGTCAAAACATGCTGTTTTCAGAAAAACGCGTTTAAAGTTTTTTATGCGAGTAAAAGCTAAAAAAATTAATTTTACCTTAGTCAGCGATGCCTGCTCGATACATAACGCGATGCCTCCTCCATAGATAACTAATCTTAAATACAAAGCAGAAGGACCTAGACCGTTATAAACCGAAAAAAAATGGGCGAAGCAAACAGAAATACAAGAGTCGTCCTTGCTCCGAAACACGCCAGGGGACCTTCGAGCGCTCGGATTACACGTCTCTCGAAAACTCTCTGTATCTTTAAAACTATTCAATATTTTGCTTCGATATTTTAAGGGAGTATTTTCTAGGCGTAGTAGAGTAGATTTAAGCAAAAAAACAAAAAACGAAAAAAAATTTTTTTTTCACTGGACTACCCCCTTAAAAAAAAAAAACGTACTCACTCAGCCCCGATCATCGGGGGAAAAGAATTCACGCGCTGGGCTCAAAGGGTGCCCCCAGTGCCTCAGCTGAAAAGAGTGCAATTACGACGACGACCTGCACGGAGGGCCCTGGCGCGGGGAGGCGTGACATCAACGAAAGCGTTATTAATTACTTTTCCTCCAGTTCATCGGATCGAGGTTACTGGCAATTCGCGCCCCACTCGCTCGTTCTTTGCAAGTTCATTTGTGAGCGCTGCAGGAAGCGTTTTGTGAGCCCGTGCCCCCCTAATGACAAGTTCTGCAGCCTGGACGCCCTTCAAAAGAAGGATCTCTAAAAACTTGTGTATACTCGGTAACATTTTCAATTCATTTCGCATTCGAGCGTCCTCGACGCGCATATCCTCGATGTCATCTCATTAAAACTTTTCTTATTCGTGGCAAATCTCACAATAGCTGGTTTACAATTTTTCTACTTTCAGCAATTTTTCCCGCTCCAGTCCACGTTATCTCTCGTAGGGATGGCGCGCGGAGCAATAGGATTCTGTCGGGGCGTAGTAACGAAATCTTTTACAGCATGACGAAAATTAAATTAGAAAGTATGCGGATACGGGCCAGGGAGCGCAGCAGCACCGGTTTGGGGGAGAAAAAAGTTTTACTCATCCATAAAATATTGCTACCAATAAAGCGCGCCGGCAAAAACAAAATATTTCGCAATCAAGTGATGCCCGAGTTGAAGCGAATCACGTCCTGACCGCTTCACCCCAGCCCCTGCCCTCTTTTGCATCTCAATGAGATTTTTATTTCGAGTGACATAAATTTGGGACACCCGACCCGAACCCGGGCCCGGACTTTGCCTGGAAGTGACAACTTCATCCTGAAATTGGAAAATTTCACGTGAAAATCCGGGAAAGTTTTTCCGGCCGCTTGACTCGGATGAAAGGCGAAATTGGGAATGATTGATGTCATCCCACGATAAAAAGGCTGAACTCAGATAATTATTTTCGGATTTAGAGGAGCCATTGTGGGAAGTGCGGCTCGTAAAAAAAAAAACTGATCTCCGATCCCGGCAGCTGCCTTTGTTACCCTGGCAGCTGGGTTGCGGTTGCGGAGATCGGGAGGCCCGGGAATTTGGGATGTGACTTCATGATCCAGCGACTTCCGCCTGTTTTATGGGCAGACACAATTTGGATTTGGGGCCCGATGGATACGTGACGGCCTTCTAATCACTGCTGAAGGAAGCGGCCACATGGGCGACTCTTAATTGTTCCGGCATCTGACGACGAAGCACTAAACAGGAATTAAAAAATTCCAGTCCGATTTATTTTTGGACAGTGGGCAGGCACCTGAATTCGACAAAGTGGAAAATTGGGTCTATTTTTATTGATTCTTCAGGCAATTTAATGCAACTTAAATCCCTACACGAATTTCGGGTTCCCTTGTGAAACTTCCCTTATAAAATCAGAGAGTAGCGATCAGCGGAAAAGTACAATGCTTTCATTAACTTACTTTCTCTGTCCGGGACAAATCTTGCAATCAATATTTCGACTAGTTCTTATTAAGCTGAAATTTTGAAATTTAATAATTTAGTTTGAAAATTTAGTAATACGGTATATCTAATACCGTTCTAAATTGCCGTTTGGCATTATCCTGTTGAAGAATTAATTTACTGTGCTTATTCACCCATTTTGGTCGTTTTTCTTCTAATTACACATTAGTTGTCGTTGGTAAACTTCTCCATTAATAGTTTGAGAGGGTTCGAACAACTCATAATAAACAACACCTCTCTGATCCCACCAAATGCAGAGCATAACCTTGCCACAGTGAATATTCTTTGACTGTGATGGACCGGGTTCACCTGGCTTCACCCAAGATTTTTTACATTTAAGATTCTCATAATATATCCTGTGATTATTCGATGCAAAAATTCTTTGCTGCCTTTGAAGTAGCATTTCGCAAATTGTTTTTCGACGTTCGATGGTGCCTTTCTTTCAATTTATATGGAAGCCAGTTACCAACTTTTTGAACCATTCCCATTGCTTTTAAACGCTTTGCAACAGTTGATCGTTCAACATTTAATGCTGCAACCAATTCTGAATGATTTTGGCAAGAATCCCCTGCCAATAATGCTTCCAATTCAGCATCTTCAAATTTTGTTGGTGGTTTTCCATGTTCTTTGTCCTCAGTGCCAAAATCACTATTTTGCAATCGTTGAAACCAAGTTGTATTAGATGGAGCATGCTCACCGTAAATCTCCACAAGCAAACGATGAGTTTCCGCTGCACTTTTCTTTGTAATAAAATAGTGTAATAACACTTCCCGCAAAAGATGTTTACTTTTAACGAGAACCGACATTTTCAAGGAGGTAAAAGCACTTGTCGCTAATATTTCAACCAAATGTCACGTAATGCGTTTGACAGCTGACATAAAGTACTGTTATCTCGTTATGTTGATTGCATTTACGTCTCTTAAGCTTGCAAATGAACTATGATTAATCTTTAATTGCAAAAACCCGCAAATATCTTAATTTTTCAAAAGGAGAGAAAATTAAGATATTTTAGAATTTTAAAAAGAAAAACTCATAAGTATTAAATTTATATGAATTATATAATAAAGATGCTATTACTTTAAAAATTTATTAAAAATTAGAAGTTGCTTGGAATAAAGCACAATATTGTACATATGCCAATGGCAAAGAATAATATTTAATTATGGCATGAAATCATATTTAAAAACTTCTGATTCATAAATTTTGTTGAAATGAATTTACATTGATATTCTCCTGAATGTGAAAACATAACGAAAAACGAAATTACAAAAGAACTTCAACAGAAGAAGAACCTCCTAAGGCTTAAACCCCAAAGTCTCCTCAAACCCTGAAAAAGAGTTTGACTCAAAGGACAAATTCATTCATCGTCTTGAAGGACGTTTCGCCCCTATACTGCGTGTAGGGCTGCTCGTGGCCAGGAGATTCCCGCGATTTCTAGGAGTCACTCGGAGGGGCGTTCAAAATTAAAGAGAAATCATGAATACTTAATTTCAGCTGCCTTGGGCGGCGGGGGCACACAGAAAATGAATTTATATCGCTCCATAAAGCCATTATTAGCGCAGAAATTTCATAGCCCGCGTGCCTTTGAAGTGAGAAAGTTTCCTTCCATTCGCTTCGAATTCAGCGAGATTTGTTCAGGACAGTGTGGGGGTGAGCTGGCAAAACAAAAACGAGTGAAAAAAAATACCCTACAAAAGGAGTACCTTGATCTTACGACTGGCAGGATTCATCCACGGGGAATTTCATTAAGGCGATATCACTTGCCGGAGGACAGGGGAGCGCATTGAAAAGAGTCAGAACAGCACTTGCCCCCATCGGACAGGATATTTGGCAGAGCCACGACCTCCACCTCTGTTTGGAAATTTCATGCGAGCAAAGCTCCGAGCGATAACTTCAAAGGGGCTGCGAAGTTCCAGGACCGAGACCAGGACCAGGACTGATTGTCATTGCCCCCTTCTCGCCGCCAGACTTGGCCGAGATTGCCTTGTGGAGGATTTTAAAGTGGGCTGATTGCATCCCAATGCCCCCGATTTAATACCCCAATTTGGCGAAACTGACTCGCTGCACTGTGCAGACATTTAATAGATAGTTCGTCCCTAGGGAATAATTTCTTTCATATCGCAAATTGAAAATGAATAATTCCACGCAAGGCAAGATCAGCAAACTGGAGCCATTGGCAAAACTAGTAGTAGTGTAATCATTACTCACTATGAGCCACACGAATAAAAGCCAGCAAATACTAGCTGCGTTTTTTTTAATAATCTGTATAGATCCGGATTATAGATCATTAAACATAAGTGGTAACAGAAAATGAAGCGTAGAACCAAACCTATCTTCACTGTCTTGAGACATAACCACTGACGTATATTATGATGGACCACTCGGATGGCTCCATATAAAATGCCTAGAGAAGAATGGTGCACATTTCGATCTTTCTCTATCGTAAGACATTTCTAAAATTTCCTTTAATCTGACCCAGATAAAGAGCTGGATTTTAATTTGTATGGGAAGATCTACCATATATGGGTCATTAAAATAATTCAGCTGTTATTCACTTGATATTTACATATACAGTGGTACCTCGACATACGAGTTTAATTCGTTCCATAACCTTGCTCGTATGTCAAATTGCTCGTATCTCAAAGCAATTTTCCCCATTGAAATTAATTGAAATGCCATTAATCCGTTCCAGCTCCCAAAACACCACCTCAGTTGTTTTTGTTAAGTGTTTTTGAATAAGAAAAATGTATTTACAAGAAGAACCATTAATTTATAAATAACAAAATATACATATTCTATAAAAACATAATACAAAAAAAGTGAAGTGCTTACGGAAGCGCTTAATTTTCGTCACTGGTCTTCGCTTTTTTTTGTCACTCTTTGCTCATTTTCACCTGCAGATCGTTTAAAAAAACTGTCCAAGGAGGTTTGTTTCTTCCTCCCTTTCAGGATATTGCGGAAATGAGTTAGGCAAGTTTCGTTGAACAACTCCGATGTTGACCACGACCAGTTGCAACTTTTTCGGGGTGATTTTTATCCACGAACTCTACAACTTTCTCCCACATTCCCAAGAGCATGTTGGGGTCGTGTGCAGCGGTGTAGTGTGCGATTCCTCGTATCTCAAATATTGCTCTCATCTCAAAGCAAAATATCGCTCGCTCGGCGGCTCGTATCTCAAAACACTCGTATATTAGGGCACTCGTATATCGAGGTACCACTGTACCTCCAAAAAATATCTGGTTTCAAAAACTAATTTCATGGTTTATTTCAATATTTTTCCTTATGATTTTCATCTAACAAGATTGCTTAACTTATACAGGGTGTTTTTCTTTGGGTATTCCAAAAGAAAAAGGATGCCAAATAAATTTCTAAAGTTTTGGCTTTGGACTAATGTAGCTGTGATAATTATAAAAAGAGATATTAACAAAATATGTGACCTCCATCAAAAATTTGAGTTTAATAAACACCTTGCAACTCGGAAACGATTGATTTGCTCTCCCCTCCACCCGTCCTGTCATACATTTTTTTGTTTTTGTTCTAGGTGAGTGATAGAACTCACCTTTTATTTTGGACCATCACAAAAGAAACACCCTGTATAATACCACATTTTGTTTAATGTAGGTAATTTTTAATACATTCCAATATTAGTGGAAATGTTCTAATGACCTATCTTCGGGTTATGCAATTTGACTGATGTTGTACTAAGGACAAACTTAAGAACAACAACAGAGTACTATATATCTAGTGTATATTCATCATCAACAATTTTGCCTCATATTAATATTCAAATCCTTACAAGCAAAAACATAAATCAGGAAGTCAAGGTATAAAATATCAAAAGTAAGAATTGCTAATTGGCTAAACTTGTGCCTGACCGTCTTTTTCAGAAAACCGCATTCACTGTGCACATGTGTTGTGCGGTTGGCATGCCTGCCACAAAGTAAGACATAATTTCAATGAAAAATGGATAAGTTTTTAGAAGCTCCACATTAGAACTAATTACAACGCAACTTGAAAGTGATATGCATGAATTTTTCAGTCCCTCGACCACATAGGCCCCATCAACCGCATCATAAATATCTAATTAAATTTCGAATCGCTGCTATTTATGAAAACGAAATCAATATATTGACCGGGGGGGGGGTTAAAGTGCTCTTCAATCCGTGGCGTAGTACCAAGGCCAACCCACCCAAATAAATCGAATGGACTTACGACTTTTGTGCGGGTGGCATCATGATTTGGTTTGAGGCGAAAGCGGGAAATAAAAATCTCTAATACAAATTTCAATTAACTCAAACCATCTGGGTGTGCAAACAATAACAAACATTTTTGACGTCCCAATCCCGTCCAGTCCAGGATTTCGGTTAATTAATACTGAAAGGTGGCCAAATCCCTGTCACTTAAATCTATCCCGACCGAACCGGGAAGCGCCAGAAGCAAATCGATTCACTTACAGAAATTGGGTGATCAATAGTAACTCTTAGAAAACTTTTGCAATCAGATGAAATTTCACCACCACAACTCTGAGTCCCCCACTCTCGCCTTACCCAGGCCCCTTTTGGGATACCGCGTTCGTGGAAGCAAAAAATCGATCCCAATTCGACGAGCTCGATTCGCTCCAGTTCAAATTCGTATCCTGGAAATATATTTCACAGATGACTGCCATGCCGCTAGAAAATTTCAATAAAAAATAAATGTTTGGAACGTGAGCAAATCGCGGAAGATGGAAGTAAATTTGTTTAAATAAAAGGATAAGGCTCCCGAAAATCTCCTCTTTTTTTTTTGAGGACTCCTGACAGTGTGCAGAGTGGCAAAATTCAATTATTATCGAATTTAAGCGCCCACGATGCGAATGTGAATGTGGTACAAGGATAATAATCCCCCTCGTCTTGTTGATAAAATTTAACATGTAATAACAACGGCGCGATATAATCCGTAATTTAGTTCAAGGACCTGCTCACAGGATGTAGAGGGCGCTTCAATCGAAAAGCAACTCAAATGCTTCCTTCTGTGCCTTTGCCCTCGAACGTTGAAAGTTTCTTGCTCCAGAAATCCTTTTATTTGGTTATATAAATACAAAAAAAAATATGAAAATTTATCAACCCTCTAGTGATGGAGAGAGATTGATTCGGGTACTCCGCCCTCCAGGGGAATTTCCTGACACAAATTCCGCCGTTCTCTCTTTATCTCCTGCTTAAAAATCATCCGACGAATTCCTGCGGGAAGCTTAATTGATGTATGGAAATCGGGCGCCATTCAGAGAGTTTTCCACATTTGCATAAAAATGAGCTTCCCGATCTGCGATATACACAACAGACAGATTGCGGGGTAGAGGGTATCCAGGAGAACAATCACTCCTGAAGGATTCCCGCCGCCCGGGATCGATTTAGTCAGACTTTTTGTCTTATCTCCTGAATACTAAATTGTCTCTGGTGCAGTCGGGTACTTTGACATTAGCCGCGAATTTGCAAATCGGAAGGGAGATTCGTATCACACTCGATTTCGCGGTTTTCCTTTTAAAGTACAACAAATTTATTCAGTCAGTCATAGGGAAGTTAGCTGGCATTTTCACTGATGACATGATGATTGACACCAAATTTTAGGTATATATATGTACTTAACTCTATTGTACGGGGTACGTTTTTCAATTAAAATGCTTCCAAGGAACTCAAACACGTTTCTTTTGTTACTTACTATAGCCAACTGTATGAAATTTAGTTTTCTCAATGGTCTTTCCCAAAAAAAACTCGAAAATCATGTATAGAAGGTGAAAAACCGATATGTGATGCTTTATATCATATTGACTTAACTCAAAAGAAAATCAGTTTCACAAAGGACAATTTTAAAAATACAGGTTTTTGGGATTTTTGTTATTTTGTAACGAAAATATACAACAAAAAAGTTTTGGAATATGTCTCTATATGTTCTAGAAGGGGTTAGAAATAAGGCTTGAGGGTGAGTTACTTAAATATCGAAAAACTCGAGTTTTTGCACTGAACTATTAAAAAAATTAGAATTTTTTGATTTTTTGATTTTTTGCATAGGACCTGTACTTGCATCCTCTTCAGAAAAGCAATCAGCACTACCGAAAACCTGACAATACCCTGTTCCTATGCAAAAAACTCTAGTTTTTCGATATTTCATAAACAAACCATCAACCCTTATTTTAAAATCCTTGAGTAAGGGGTTGAATACTAGTTCTGACCGCAGAAATGAAAGCAGCATTATCAAAAATCTCTTACAAAGAAACGTTCTCAGGTGTTTCTCACCGATTTTGATGAAATTGAAATATTTTATAGAATATCGAAAAATAAGAGACACGTATTTTTTTTTATCTGCGGATACGTACATTTAGGGGGTGAAAACCACCCCTAAAGTTTACCCCCAAAAACAGCTTTTCCTAAATGTTTCAAGTTCTAGTGAATATAATAACCTTTTGGAAGTCATCCGGTTGCAGGGGGTGGCAACCCTTATTTTTTATTGCAGAAAAACGATAGTTTTTTTATATTTTTGCGTCACAAAAATAACAGTTTTAGTTAAAAATCATTGAAAAATATTTTTCTACATACGACTTTGAAAAATAAAGTTGAAGTGTTTATGGGTTTTTCTTAAAAAAAGATCCTCAAGGGGGTAAACAACCCCTAGCATTAATATGTAAATAATGTATATTCTTTCAGACATCAGTTTTTTCGTGAAAACCAGTATTAAGGGGTTTTTGGAGTCGCTGATTATGAATCTGATGTTAAATTTAAAAAATTCATAATGGCTGATCCAACATGGTGAACAAACTTTTGAAAAATACACCAATTTTTATAAAAAAAAAAAAAAAAAGTACCCACTAAATGTGCGTATCCGCAGATAAAAAAAATAACGTGTCTCTTATTTTTCGATACTCTATAACATATTTAAATTTCATCAAAATCAGTGAGACACACCTGAGAACGTTTCCTTGTCAGTATCCTGTTCCTATGCTATTCTATTACTAAACAGGTGAACTCCAGAATAGACTTGAGCCACAGCCAAGCCAAAACGTTGACAGATTCCATCCAAATAATATTAATAATTTGGAATTTGATGAAAATATTGAAAATCTTCATTCTACATTGATTCAAAACCAAATCATTCAAAGAAAAACAAGATATTTATACTTTCTTTATACAGTCTTTTTAATTTCCGATATCAATTCCAACAAATTTTACAATCAAAGTTGTAAAAAAGCGGTTCAAGTGTCCCGGAATACCTCTACTAAATTAGATTGTGGGCCAAGAAATGACCTGGAATAACGGCTAACCTAAGTGAAGAATATGCAATTACTTTTTATATTTAATATTCTCCCAAAATTCCCTTAAAGACACATAAATCTTTTAAGCTCCCACTTGTGTTGAATCGATTTAAGCTTGGTTGGGGGGTGCATAAAATCCGATGAATCAAATCAAACAAATAACGACAAAATAAACAAATAAAGGCGACACGCACACCTCTTTTACGAAAATGCTCCTGGCGATTTACTTAACTTCCTGTGGCTTTCCCGAGGAGCAACAGATCCTGGCGAGCTGCTTCTTTAACCGCCCGAAGGGCATAAAACAAATCTCAAAACACCGCAAAATATTCCCGTAGAGTGAGAAAACTGGCATAGGTCGTGTCCTCGGCAAGCCATTAAATTCCACAGACGAGCAATTTCTGATCTCCAGCTGCTCCAAATCCAAATCCACCTCCGAGCTCAGTGGTCGCTTTCAGCCAAACGACATTTTTACAGCCGCCCATAAAAATTAAAAGGAAATTTATCCACCTCAAGTAAAGCCAGCCGGCCCACTCCACCCCCGTCCACGCCCCTCCCTCGGCAAATTTAATCCAGGGATTACCGAAATAAAGCGAACGCATAAAACGGAAAGTTTCCCTGGCAATAAAATTTAAGCGGCCGATGAAAGGCCTTCTTCTTGCTCGTCCACTCACGAAAATCCTATTTCCTGTGAAAAAAAGGAATTTCCCCGGGATCGAGATGCTCTTTGACTTTCCCGAACAGACGATACAGATCTCAGGACTGTCGGGGAATTACAGAACAACCTGCCAACCAATTATAATTGATAGAGGTTTCAGCTGAACGGGCGAGCCGGGAATGAAGCTCTTCCTCTTCCCGGTATCGACCTGGACTAGAAGAGCCGGGACAGCGCCGGATATTCTGGACTCTGGCTGAGATTGAGTGATAATACGCATTCCCGAAATCCTACCCCGGACACACACTTCAGAAATTGATGTCCTACTACCATTCCAATTTTCTGGCCTTGAACGAAGCTCGCTCGAAACGAAATTCAAAAATTGATTTCCGAGAAACGAAGAGAATTTTAAAATCCCATTTAAAAGAACCGATTTTAAAAAAGAAAAAATATATTTGAGTTAATTCTGCAATAGAATTAATATCATAATAATAATAATTTTAATATTTCCCTATTTAATACAGGGTAAATTATATTTGATCATGAAATTAATTGGATTTCATATTTATTAATCCAGCCTGATTTTATTCGGTTCCTTGAATCACAAAACCCGAATTATTGCACCGAAAGAAAAACATTATTAAAAATGACCAAAATCGATTAAAAATGCGCCAAACAAAAAGTTTTTTAACAAGAAAATTATTTACTAACCATTTCTTGATGAACTTAAAATTTGAATTTTAACTAACATATACAGGGTGTTCAGAGGTGGCAGGGAAATATTGCAGAGGGTGAAAGGTCAGACCGAGACAAGCAAAAAATCATATGGGTGGGGGGGGGGGGGGGGGGGGGGATGGGGGCATCTTGCACCGTTCGGCAGTTACAGGGTGATTCGTAAATCAGGATTTTGCCTTATACCGCTCTTGTATTTTTATCTTTTTTTCTACGCATCGCAGCGGCCCGAAACCGATCTCAAAATATTACTATTTCGAAGCCCTTTCCAAAATTGTCAACACCATCCCCCTATCCCCAACCCCTTGTCGCAATCCCCCCTGGAAGTTGAAAAAATTAACTTTTATTTCACGATTTTTCACCTTTCGCCCCACTTTTCTCCGAAATTCATGTTATTAACATACCTACTTTTTATTTTTTTTTAAGTTGCCTATCTAATTACCTTTCCAAAACGGTGCATTTCCAATCAGGTGATTTTAACTGAGAATTTTCCATGGGCTTTAGGTAAATTGTTCATAGCAATATACTATAATTTGTAGACAATTCACCTAGGTTTTGTAGGTAAGATTTTAGAATGTTTACGAAATTTAAACAAATTTCCTACAATTTGTTGGTCATTCTTCTACATTTTGTAGGCAAATATTCTACAGAACGCAGGCATATTTTCTACAAAATGCAGACAAATTTTTTACACATTTTACATCTTATTTGCTTATTGAAAGTAAGTGAAAAAACTGTTTTTGTAGATGATTTTTGTTATTGTTTATTGTTAGATATCTCACCTACGCCTAGATGTAGTTTTACGTGAAAAGAAAGTATCATACTTTTAATTCAGCTAAATAGGGTTATGTGGCTTAACTGAAGAATTTTGAAAAATCTATATATGCTTAAAGTGGAAATCACTTAAAAGACGTCCGCAAAAACAATTTTCCTTCACAAAATGTCTCACTAAAAGGACGACTGAACTGTTCTTAATCTAAGAACTTCATAGAAATTGACTTCACAATTGTTGATGAACTATAAAAGGAGTAGTACAAAATAGAAAGATGAATGAATATACAGCCTAAATTATTAAATGCCAAGCCTTTTTAACAGTTCACTACCACTTCATATCTTTTCATATTTATTTCAATCGTAATATGATAACGTTTGTGTTGTAGACTCATTGAAAATATACCTATATTTTTGTTAAAGGCCTAGCTCCCATGAAATTTGAAGTTATTTCACTAAAAGCACTCTTATACTTACCTTCGCAACAAAGGAATTCGTCAGGCACACATGACCTTCTCGAGGGAGAGGAAGAAATAAATTTTATTTATTGAACGTCTACAGAGAAAGCCTCCTTCCTTTCCTCCATCGCCATCCCCTGCAGAGATGTAATGCTTCATTTCCATGTCTTTGGCAAGGTATCACTTTTCAACAGTCATCGATTCTATGACTCGAAGATCTCTAATGTATTCGACGCGTGCTGAAAAATAAAATATAAGAACGAAGCAGATATGTTATGTACATATACATTCTAAAGAAGCTCCTTCGCGTCTCGCCTGCAGCCCCAAGCAGATCCGGGTGAAAATCGAACCTTTTACAAATTTTTTTCCGACCGAATAACTATAGCAGCAATTGAATCATATCAGTGACATTTATTGACAACTTTCCTTCTTTTCAATTTTTCTTCTCTTGCAGGTACTGCGTGGAATTTGAGGTGCTGAAAGCGTCGAAGGCATGTCACAAGCTTCCGCCTTACAACTTGATGCTCGAAGGTATTTTCAGTAAAAAAAAAAAAAAAAAATTCCGTCCGACTTGGAGGGAATCGATGTCAGACAAACAGATATATAATGCGAAAAAAACGTTTTTTGTGATATTTTTCCAGGTGACAGGATCACAGTCAGATGTGACCTGGAGGCTCTCATTCATGACTCGAACAATCCGAGCAGTAGCAGCAGCAGCAGCAGCAGCAATAATAAGACAAATGAGATAACAAATAACTCATCGATTCTGGACGAGGATGACGTCACAACGACGACAACACCCAGAACTACAACAACAACAACTCCGGCACCCCCGAAGTATCGTTGTCGGGGCGAAGGACTACCAGGGCGCACGACCCGCTGGAGCGCCTTAGCGGCCCCCTCATGCCGGGGCAAATGGATCCGACTAACCGTGGGACAGCCCAAAAAGTGCTCTCAATCGCAATTCATCTTCGTTTAAGGACCTTTTTCCTGAATCCAGATTTTTTCTATAATTTTTTTTTCATGTTTTTATTATTAGTTTGTAGAGAAAAACATTTTTCAGTTTTTTCTTTTTTCTTTTTTTTGGTTCATTAAAAATCAAATAATAAGAAAACACAAGCGATGATGTCTGCTCTGGATTTCAGTTCGATTCCGTTCGCATTTATCAGATATACATTTTTTCAGTTCAACTTTTGCGTTCGTGATGATGCTGGAGGTCGTGTCTACTGCAGTGAAAATCAATAGTTCATCCCGCCGCCCACTGCAACTATATTTATTGTGTTTTTTCACACAATTTAATTACAGAATTTTCATATGTTTTCAATGTATGCATGTTCCCCATTAAGTACCAATCACATACGAGAATTCAACGATTTCCACCCATAGGACTGAGTATCCAATTCAATCGATATAAATTCCACTCGTTTGAACATAAAAATCTGTTGAAAAATGCTTATTTTCACCAATATGTATTATTTATGTTTAGTGCCCTTCAATGTTTTCAGGCTTTACTATCATACATTAATTAATCCTCTTTTCAATACTTTAAATTTTTCAATAAAATATAACATGCTTGAAAGCAATGATTAAATGTAGGGCGAATGATTAGCAACTTCATTGGGCTGACAGACTGTTACCTGTTCAGGTAGACTCATATGAAGTGTACGCCTTGTAAATTTTGAAGTGACCCTTACAACAATTTAATGAAGGAGTAAAATAAATCCACGCATAGTGGAGTGCGCGGGAAAAGTTCTTCCATAACGTACATACATTTTACTTCAAACAATTCAAACCATTTTTAGCACCTCCGTAGCTCGGTTTCCAATTAAGCTAGATGAAAATATTTCTCTAAAAATTTTAATTTTAAGCATTATTTTTATAACAAATTTCCGGGTACTTTCTGTGTCCAGGAATTACGAAAACTAACTTATCACACAGATAGGGCTTTGGATAAAAATTAAGAAATAATTTAAAAACCTCAACTTTACTATCCCGTTATTAAAAAATTGAATAATATCCAAAAGGGAACTTAGCCCAGTTTTACAAGCTTTTATTTAGCCTCACTTGTTTATATATTGTATTATATGTCTTTACAGTTAAACATAAAACAAAATCGGTGATAATACTTTTCTTTTTTTTGTATAATAGAATTACAAGATACTGAACGATTTTTTGTAATTTATTATCACATTCAATACAAATTTGATATTAGGGGATTTTTGAGGTATCGAATTATGAATATCCGTTCAAATTCAAATTCAAATTGAAGTTGTCGAAATCAATATGATGAATAAAGTTTGTCTTTTATGGTCGAATTCGATTCAAATTTCGATCTTGGGGTATTTTGAGATAGCGGATTATGAGTTTTTGGTTAAAATCTACATATTCAAAATATCGGCCATACTTAAGGTACTAGTTCCCTCAAAATTTTCCAAAAAATCGTTTTTTGTTTTTTTTTTGCATTTTATGATTCCTTATACCTTCAGAAATCATCAGCTAAATTTTTACAAAGAAATTCGAAAATCGATCGAGGAGCTACAGCAGTTTTAGTGCGTGCGTTACACACATAAACATATCGTAAAAAAAACATTAAACACGTTTTTCTCAAAACTACATTTTTCAAAATGGCGGCAGTCAATCTCTGGATTGGCTGAACCGATTTGAATAAACCTTATAGCGTTTTGTTTGTTAAGGTCTATTGTAGGGCAATTCACCAGAAAATTCCCAAAAAGTTGATAAAAAAACATATTTGCAAACCAAACAAATCGAAAAAAAATGCAATTTTTTAAAAATATTTTTCAAACATCCACCATTTTTTTTTTTACCGATTTTTTACTAATTGTGGTGAATTACCTCATAAAATATCTTCCTTTTTAACATGCTTTTTGGTTTTTTTGTTTCGGACTTGCCGTTTCTGAGATTGAGTGTCCGCCATTGAATCCTCTTTTTTTGGACTGCTCATTTTTGACAGCCCTCTTTATATATTGTATAATAAAGTACTAAAAAAAAAAAAAAACAATTTGTTTTTTGTCAACTTCAAGACTTAAATATTCAAATACAAAAAGATGTAGTTAGATTTATAATAAAGAAGCTGAAAGATCAAATAAAGTTTAAATGTCTATTTTTTCCTATTCTACAGGGAACTAGTACCTCAAATAAAAGCTTTTTTTTTTTAAATAATTTTTTTTTTCACATTTATGTTTTTAGTGATATCTGATTTTCATTTTACATATAAGAGTTAACAAATAAAGACACTGTTCCATTTTCTGACACTATATTGTAGATAAAAATTAAATGATAGAGCCACAGAAGAAAACTTAACTAATATTAAAATTCGTTATTTAGGGATTTTTCTTTTCCACAAAAAGTACCTATTATTAGTAAATATTATCGAAAATAAAACTATACTAAATTTTAAACAGTTCACAAAATTGTATAAATTGTATGTTCAAAGAAAAATTAATTTGCAAGTATTTTAAAACTAAAGTACATTAAATTCGCCAATATTGAAAAGTAATGCATCACTTTTGGAGCACAGATTAAAATTTTATTTGTTTATTAAAGCCGTGCAAATTACAAAGTCATAAATTAATTTCAATAAGTAGGTACTTTTCTGAAGGGTTAAAAAAAAAGATATATTCTATCATTAAAATTACTGATAATAAAATAAAAGTGCAGTACTTTTCAATGTGTACTTGAGGAAACTAAATACATATTAATGCTTACTCAAAGACATCACTTCAAGCAAAAAATGCTTATTCTGCTGTACATTCCGACTCCAGCTCATCACGTTGATTAAATCAATTTTCGTTCAATAAATCGGAAATAATTTAAAGGAAGAAGAAGAAATAATGTAAATAGTAAAATTAGTGTAACAATTAAGCCCAGTAAACAAAAGAGTTAAAATTTTCGTAAATGATAAGGAAGTAAAAGGAAACTTTATATTCAAAAAAAGTAAGCAAAAAAGAAAAAAATGAAGAAAAATTTAATTTTTCACAAAAATGCAATGCAAAAAAAATATGAAATAAAAAATGAGAATAAATTGAATGAGAAGCGAACATTTCAGACTTAATAAGTGCATAAAAAAATAGTTTTGTAAATATAAGAACAAATTAAAATGAAAGTAATTTTAACAACTAGAAGCGAAATTGATTCAGTAAATGAAAAATAAAAACAACAGGAGGTGATTTATCACGAAAATAAGATAGGAATTAATTGTGAGAAAAAATGTTCTTAGAAATAATGCGAAAATTTGAGTTGCTTTTGAATAAATAATGCGACCTAAAGCATACAAAACCATCAATTGGAGGAAAGAGCCTTTGTTTCGATTGGATCACATTGTAATGAGTGTATAAAATACTGCAACAACAAAAATAAATAAATAATTTTTCATACGACATATCACTTAGTAAAAATGTATTCAGAAAGGGGTATATATAAAAAAAGAATTCAATAAAAACATATGTTAAGGAACTTTGGTCGTTTTACTTGGAAAGAAAAAATTAAAGGGCATTTGAATTGATGATATGTATATTCTTTGCTATGTTTGTTTGGTTTAGAGTTGGATTACAGTTTGGATGGATACAAGTATTAAATGGAATGTTGTCCTTTAGGTCCAGAAAGGTGAAAAACAACAACAAAATCAAAGCATCCGATCGATTTTCACCGATTCGAAAAACCGAAATAACAAAAACATAAATTTTCATTTTAACACTCACATCAAATTATAAAAAATTGATAAAGTTACATCAATGAAAGCTTGTTCATCTGTTATCCGAAAACTTAGGGCCCACCTGCTCCTCTCATAATATTAATAATAGATCTAAAAGTAAATCCTTCTTTTCACTTTAAAACATACAGACAGAGACCGAAATATAATCACATGGCTTCCATTCTTCTCATTTTTGGAAAATTCTCAACGCCCCTATTTGCGCTCTTACATCATTCAATATATTTCTCGAACACATGAAATTATTCAAAATCTGTATTTTTATTTAGAAATATTTGCAACGACTACTACAAGTTATGTTTTTCAGATCATTGAGTTTAATAACTTTAACCAGCAGGAAGTTGAGATTTTCTTTCAGGCATGATATATTGAATTCCACTCTAGCATACAGCGTGTCAATTAAGTACCGACACGGCAGAATAACTTGAAAAGTAGGCATCACAGAGAAAAATAACTTGTGTGTAACGGTGACATTGGATTTGACCTTGATCTTGGTATTCAGGGTAATTTCAAGGTCAAATCGACTTTTTTAAATCGCAACCCCTACTTTTGACCCCAGAAACTAAAGGAGCAGGAAATTTTAAGTTCAAGTATGACCTTGACCACCTTCAATATTTAACTTTTGAAGGTCATATCAGAGAAAGATAAAAGTATGGTAACTGCAGAATAATTCGTCAGGAGTGGGTTTTCGACAAAAATGTTCCAAACAGAAGTTGTAGGATTATTCCCTGGCTATCTGATGGTGACCTTAGGTTTGACCTTGACCTTGATCTAAGGTCATTTCAAGGTAGAGTCTGTTTTTTCAAGTGGGATCGCATACTTTTGTTGCAGGAAATGAAAAGGAAGGATATCCGAGTTGTTGTAGTTTGACCTTGTGGAGTACCCCCAAGGCTACGTCCGAAGGAAAAATGTTCCTTCCTTTTCATTTCAGGCGACAAAAGTATGCTTTTCCGCTTTAAAAAGAACGGATTTGAACTTGAAATAACCTTAGGTCAAGGCCAAGGTCAAATCTAAGGACACCGTTAGATAGCCAGGGAATAATCCTACAACTTCTGTTTGGAACATTTGTACCGAAAACCCACTCCTGAAAAGATATTCTGCAGTTACCGTACTTTGATCTTTTTCTGATATGACCTTCAGAACTCAAATTTTTAAGGTAGTCAAGGTCATACTTGAACTTAGAATTTCCTGCTCTTTTAGTTTCCAAGGTCAAAAGTAGGGGTTGCAATTTAAATAAATCGACTTGACCTCGAAGTGACCCTGAAGACCGAGTTCAAGGTCAAATCTAAGGTCACCGTTTAATTGCTAGGGAAAATCCTACAACTTATGTCTAAGTCATTTTTCTCTGTGAAGCCTACATTTCAAGTTACTCTGCCGTCCCGGTACTTAATTGACACCGTGTATATTCCACAAAAAGGAAGTGTAGATAATAAAATATAGCCTATGACCATCTACGTTAACTCTTATTATACCTGTACATAAAGCTTTTTTGTTTCTTCAAAACCAAAATCGGGGTCAGAATAATGATCTTAAAAAAAATATACAAAAATTGCTATTTGTTGTTTATATACCTTCTACACAAAAACACTTTTATAATTATTTGTGTAAATATTGGTCAATAACAATTATAACATTATAAAACACAAACCGTGGCTTTTTTCCTTAAAAAAACATAACTTTGAAAGAATTGATGAAATTAAAAAAATTTAATTTCAAATGTCAGTTAAAATATAATCAAAAAAAAAAAAAAAACTTAAATTAGGTTTGAGGTATATTCACGGATTTTGCTAAAACTTCCTAGGAGCAGTCATTTAGGATGATGATTAGAAGTGACGAAAAAGCGAAACATTTTTGTCAATCGCTTGTACTTTCTTACTTTTTAACTATAAAATTTGGAATTTATATTTTTATCCAACGATATTTTCCATAGTCCCACAAATGTTTAAAAAAATTATGTCAAAATCCTCAAAATTAAAGATGTTTCCCTATTTTTACTACAAATAATTCCGCAAAAATTCTGCTTTACAGGAAAAGTGCGTGCTTGTCACCGTCAATAAAAGTCAAAAAATGTGTTCCTTATTATTTTAATTTCAAGAACTCTCTTATGGACAGAAATATCCTTAATATTCTTAGAAAGACTGACATTGCACTATAATTAACTGAAAAATTGTTTCAAATGATTTTGAAAAACAAAATGCTTAAAACAGGAATAGAAATCCACGCACGCGGTTCTTGGACCAAAACCATGTCTCTTACGGCCGAACGAGGTTTGGATTCGTTAGTAATCGAATACTATAATTAAATAAGGGACCTTAGGACTTTTAAGGTATGGACCATTACTTTCCTCAATATTAATTTGTTGAGTATTAAATAACCAATTCTAAAAATCCCTATACCTTTTCTCTTGATCATACTTTCAAAAACTTTAGTTGCCATATTGTATTTGGCATCTTTAATTCCCAATTCTTGATAATATATTCGAAAGAAATACGCTTAAAATATTCTTAATACTAATATTCCTTAAAATTGTTTGCCACTGGATCCGCCATTTTGAATTTGTACATTTCAAAAAAAGAATCATAAACAGCGTCCTCAAAAAAACCCTTGAAGAACCAATTCTTATGACAATCTTTTGAAGAAGAGAGAAAAAAATTAATAATATCAGTATTTTCAGTGCAATATAGCATTTCCACATTTATATATTATTAGGACAAGAGAGAACGTATATCCATATAAGTTTTTATAGTCCTGTAATTCCCTCTTAAAGAAAACAACAAACAAATCAAAATATATATCATAGTATACCACGACATAACCTTATTCTCGGTGTCTTTTTCCCGATGTAATTGGCTACTGAAATGGAAAAACTAGCAAGAGATTTTTCAATTATGTTCCGAGATCGAGGCTAAAAGTGCCTTCAATAGAAATCTAATCCACAGGAAATCCCCTCTACAAAGAAACGACAGAACGACGAAGAAATTCCTTCGATTTCTTTTCCCGAATGGCCCTCTAAAGACGACAATCATAGCATCCCTGGGTTAGACGGGTTATGACCTGGACGAAGGCGACCTGATACCCTTCCTTCCTTAAGGACGTTACACAACATCAATTTTTTCTCTGGGTGAAACAACTGCAATAGCATAAAGTGACACTTGTAGTTAGCCCCCTTTATCCCGACACTGCCTCGGTTCGGACTAACAAAGGGAATAAAGGGCAATCCATGAACATGGAAGAGCCACATTGTTTGAAGCTCCAAGTCCTGGCGAGAAATTGGGAACGGGTTATGATGTTTTTCTTCTCGTAATTTCCCTGGATACAGGGACTATCTCACTTCCGACTAGTGAGATAAGGTACTGCGCCCTGCAAAACAATTCCTTCTGGAGGCGAAACAATGAGACGGGAATAATAGGCGGTCCTTCTTCCTGTTGATCCTTCTTTTTCAATATTCGCTCAGATGCAAATTGCCTTTTATTCCAGCAGAACTTGGAGCGTGGTCAGGTAGCAGAGATTGAATCTGACTGAAAACGCAATTTTAAGTATACATATGTCAAGTCAATTTATACCTATCTGAAGTAAAATTATATGTAAAATCAGAAATGGTTGGTATTTCTAAGCAATTTTGGCCAAGATGTTTAATTAGACTAATTATCACTAGGCAACAGAGGAGGAAGGATAATTTGATCTAGCAGACCAACAACAACGTACCACTGTTCGAAGGTCTTTTTATATACTATATGATTTTTTACTATAGAGGTAAAACTAATAAGGTTGCTGAATTAGGTATCAAAGTAATATCAGTTCAATCACACTGGTCTGCAAAAATGTTACCCAAAACCACTGATAGGCTAACTTTAAAGGATTTTTTCCATAGATTACGAATCCGAAACTCCGAAATAGGTTTGAAATTTAAATATTTATGGTTAAGCATTTAAGCTTTTTTTCCTTTTTAACTGCTGCTCAACGCTGTTTCATAGAATTTTTGTCATTTTGGAAAACAGAGCATATGGTAATAATAGGAGAAACATACCCAAACCATTATTCTTTAATTTCTGTATTCAAATATAAATACAAAAACAATTCAAAAGATTTAAAAAATTCATATTTTTTCTGAAATAATAAAGTATGTAAGTAATTTTAATGTACATCATTCTATCTCTATTAGAATAGAGGATAATAATAAAATATACTTTTGGGTGGAGAGAAATTGAAGCTCCTCTATTTATTTTTGGAAATCTGAAATCGAACGGTTTTATGTGTAGCAAATAGTAATATCTTTTCGTTATAAAGAAGATTTCTCTCTGCACTCAAGCAATTTTAACCAACCCATTCGTTTTTCTCAAGTACCCAAAAATATGCCGAAAACGAAAGATCTACAATCATAAATTGAGCCTTCCACACCCTGTACATAACTCTCATTGTTTTAGCACATTTATGATGACCTGCCAGGACTAAGCAAAAATCCCCGGCATTAGCCCTAAGGTCACTTTATGTGTTCCTATCAGACCCCGAAATAAAAAGGGGGAAAAGTTGGGCCATTTGTGTCGCAAGTTATGACTTGCTCCGCCCAACCGCGCAGGCAAGGAAGCCTCGCATAAATCTGAGACGTCTCCGCCTAAGACAAACAAACCAAGGGCCTCTGAATTGTTTACCGAGAAAAAATCATAAACGCTCTGTCATCAAGCCCGATTTGATGGGATTTCGGGTACTCCTAGAGATTACCGGGCAATATAAGGGCGAGTTCCGTTTTCACCGCTCAATTTCTCTTCGCCGACACAGCAGCACCCCCTGAGGCCCGGATTCCCACCCGAGGAAGTCCCGACGAGCAATTTATGTCGTCAAGTGGTTACAATAAATTCCCCTTATTGCACAGGCTAGCGCCCCAAGTCAGGAATGATATCCTTATTAAACTCAAAGGATAATTTACAGGGCGACGATAAGTCTGTTATGAACTTTTCCATAACATTCCAGAAAAACCAGACATAAACAGATACATAAAAACAAAGTGCTTCCATTTTTTCTATATTATTAATGCGCAAGAAATATTTTGAACTACCCCACATCTAATTAAACTCTTTACTAGAATGTATGTACCTGTGTATGTATTTAGCATGTAAGTGGCTTTGTCTTTCTTCTATATAGAAGTGATACTTTCTGGTAAGCAAAACAGAGTAATATAAAGCCTATCCTTTGTATTCATATGTGTATATATGAATTCTGACAAAATTTCAGTCAGTTAAGTTGTAGTAGTATGTCGTACTAACTCAAGCCTGGCTTAAATTGTCTTAATGGCTGGGCTTAAGCCTGGTCTGGCTTAAGACAAATGATGTATATTCTTCTTAAGACAAATGTTGTATATTCTTTCAAACATCAGTGAAAACCAGTATTACGGGGTTCTTGGAGTCGCTGATTACAAATCTGATGTTAAATTTAAAAAATTCAAAATGGCGGGTCCAACATGGCGGACAAACATTTGAAAAATACACCAATTTTTATTTTTTTAAAACAATAAATAAAAGTACCCCCTAAATGTGCGTATCCGCAGATAAAAAAAATATGTGTCTCTTATTTTTTGATACTCTATAACATATTTCAATTTCGTCAAAATCGGTGAGACACACATGAGAACGTTTCCTTGTAAGTGCAAGCTTGTAAATTCCTGCGAGCAATGCCAACTCTTTCCGAACAAAAGTGTTTCGGGCAAATGCAGTCCGAAGTGTTAGTGAAGTTAAGTTTGAAAGGGGAGCGCTACGAATTTCCGCCACCGAAAATCCCATTGAGTCAAAATGCGGCCTTTTCACATAAATCCCGCCCATTTAAAATCCTCTTGTTTTCCTTGTTGAAAATAACTTTAAACCCTGCTAAAGAAGAAAGTAATTTTCCTTGTACAAACTGTGCAATTTAATAAAAATTATCTTTGTAAGAAATGTTCCGTTTAGAAAAGTTTTCCTTGTACAAAATGTTCGATTTAGTAAAAAATTCCCTTCTACAAAATGTTCAATTTAGTAAACATTTTGCCTACGGAAATGGATATGGCGTAGATCAGTTGTTTTCGAAATTTTCGTCAGCGATATTGGATCCGCCATCTTTAATTCTGCAAACTAAACTTCAGATTCATGATCAGCGATCCCAAAAACCCCCACATACTAAATTTGGTGTAGGTCGGTTGATTATCGAGAGACTTGTACGCCATATTGGGTCCGCCATCTTGAATTGTGCAACTCTGACTTCAGATTCGTGATCAGCGACCCCTAAAACCCCCACACACCGAAATTAGCGTAAATCGGTTGACTTTTGGAAATCGATATTTCTGACCCGGTTTTTTTAGGTTAGGAAAAAAACATAACGTGCTCCCTCAACTCTAACGGTGGATTTGGATTCACGGGTTTCTTTTACATAAAAATACACATCTGGATATGAAAAAAAGAAATTCCTGTATTTTTCTTTGTACATTTATCCGGATTTTTGCTATTTTTTACCTGTTTTTTGACGTTAGGAATTAACTGTGATGTGATGGCTCAATTCTGATTCGTGCTCAGCACGCAAAAATACATCGAAAACCATATATCGCAGCAGCTTAAGTTAATATTTAATATTAAAACTTAAGCTGCAAGCGTCGCACTTACTATTCATGAAAATTTAGAAGATAAGTTGACAATGTGAAGTATATATTTTTTTTAAAAAGTTCTCTATCTTCTACTTTATTGATTTCTTATTTGCAATATTTCTTATACATACGAGTATGTAGGGCATTTTAAACAACACCAAGTTATGGACGTTTTTGAATAAATCTGCTGGGCTATAACCCCCGAAAATCCAGCCAACTCGCAAGAGCGTGCTATTCACGGATTATATCTTTTTTAAGCAAATTATGGCCAAGGAGTGCACTTCCGCTCCGTCGTCGTGTAATTCGTGATAAACGCAAAGGTGTTGGCAAGCAGGTAAAAATTTTACCTGCCGAAGGACGCCTGAAATAATATTCGCAGCACGCGAGTCGGGCCGTGACCAACGCTCCTTCCTCAAGCTAATAAAACTTCATAGTGTGGATGGAATATGAAACTTTTTAAAATATGACGAAATAATATCACTTCCCAGTCTCCGGGGAGCGGGTATGTGGGGCCCCGGTTTTTCCCTAAAATAGTGGCGGAGCGCGTCGCCTCATAAAGCCCAACTGGGAACGCTAAGGAGAATTCACAGCAAATATGCAATTTGCGATTTGCGCAAATTGGCTTGAATCGAGGTGCTGGGTCAGAAATCTGTAACTGTAGGAGACCACCAACCCCCAAAACCCCTAACAGTAGAGGGTAGAACGTGAAAGGTAACTTTTTAATTTAATGAAGTTTAAGCTCATACTTGAATTGCCCAATTTGCAGCGTCCGCGAGAGAAGACTAACATTCAAGATAATCACACGTATCGGTCCCTATCTAATTAACATATAGTACACATGCAATGTATATACACATACATGAACCTTAGCGAAATTGCTTTGCACTTCGAACATTTAACAAGAATTACCTCACTGGGATTTCGTCTAGTCCCAAAATTAGATGGAGTGTGAGTTTGAAGTTTGAACGTGTCCCCAAAACGAGTTTGGTATAAATTATGCATATTATGCGAAAAACATTTTTCAATTCCCATACAATTATTAATATTCATTTTTCAAATCCACAAAAAGTGAAACGCAGAACATGGGCTAAAGTTGTCGATAGTTTTACCGAACAACTTTTAAACGAAATCGAATTCGAACTCAATAGTCCTCCCTTTGACAGATTTTTTTATTAAGTACATTATATCGTTTCCAATATTTTTGGCCTCTGGGTAATTAAGTGTCAAATACCGCCACTTACTCTTTCCAACACAGGCAGCTTGTGCTAATGCAAAATGTCTTGTTTGCTAGAACAAAAGTTCCCTGTGAATTTATGGACGCCATAACTCCAGCTGGAGCCAGTTCATTGCGGCAATTTGGAGCCAGTGTTCATGTTGTACACACTGCTCAAGACCCAGGCCGCATTAATTGTGTTCGCAATTGGCGTGAATTATCCAGTCGTTTTTGGAAACGGCCAGCAAATCGGATGTACCATCGGCCCCAGAAGTCGCTGTTCTGTGCCATTTTGAAATATGCCTGACGATTAAAAACTCCCAAAATAGCTGGGGCAATTGGGAAAGGCTCAATTCTCCATTAGTTTTGATGTGGAAATATCTGAAGCAATTTATCTATCGGTTGCGAGAGTTTCCATCACTACCCACGACGAATAAATCGCTAATGATTCCACATGGCGTATTTTTCCAGATGGCAAACGTTCCCGGTGATATACCTGAAACCCAGACTTTTGGATGTGATTTGATCGAAGGGGAACTACGCTGAGGTGACAATGTGGTCGCACATTGAGGCGAAAATCATTCATTTGTACAAACTGGAACTAAAAAGTTAAAAATAATAGCTTTTATTACTTTAAAGAAAAGAACATTCAAGGACAATATACAAACTTGATACTTAAATATTTACAATATCTAATCAGCCATTTTTGGAATCGGTGCAGCAAAGGGAAGTTTATAAACCTACAGTAATTTGAGTTTAAGCTACTATTACATCATGACATTGCTTCGACTAAACCGACTTATGTCTAATCCTATTCTATATATCTAACAAGGAGACGGCGCCACCGTGGGGTCGGGGATTTGCCCGAATTTTTTTGTGGTGAAAAAAGACCCGTAGCACATCACATGGTTAAAGCAGTAGGATGCACTACTCGGAAAATTCCCAGAAAAATCGTTTCAAAATTTCCTAGGCGCCTTATGAGTTAAAAATGTGAAACGTTTGTCGAGCCGCTATCTAGACTAGACGGTTAACGCTCGGTCTTATGTGCCGAAGGTCCCGCGTTCGATTCCTCCTTCGGATCTTACTTTTTTTTTCCCCCTTAGGATTATAACGGACATCTGCGCATAGGACTGTGCGTTAGTCTGTGAGAATTGAACAGCAGTTCATTTTTCGATTTCGTAGTAAACAGACGTGCCTATTTCTTAAATTTCAAAGTTCTCTTATAATTCGTCTCCTTGTAAGTTTGAAAATCGTTTTTCTCTTTGTTTCAATCTGTTGTAAAAAACTCTATTCGTAGGATCGACTTCAGCTTAAATATATACCAGCATGCTTCTTGGAGGATTTAAGATTTAAAATGAAATTACATGTACGATCCCATTAAACTGAATAGTGTTGCGTTCTTTTCTTATACCTATGCTATAGTTAAAAAATTAAACATATTTTTCTGGACTTTTCGAAATAGTAATAATTTGTTTTTTATTTCTTTGTTAATCAGTGGTTCATAACTGGTGGTTCGCAAAAACCTAAGGAGTGATTTATTTGCAAAAATAGTTTAATTAATTTAAATAAAAGAGTTGAAAAACTTTTTCATATAAACTCCGTTTTTTTCAAATAGTTTCCGCTGAAATTTTAGTCTATCAAAATGTATGGTTTGTAGAATTGTGGTCCGGTATCGCTGGTATCAATTCAAATGTCTCAGTCTGCAAGGCACATTATTATTAAATATGTTTTTAAACCAAATCTGAAAAACTTCAAGATAAGATACCCAAAATTTAATGAAATGGGATCTCTTATGGCATGGTAAGTAAGCTAGGAACAGACATCCGGAAAAATGCTTTGTGCTTATAGTATTCACAGAAAATTATTCTTTCGTAAATTTATTGCTATTCTGAAAAACGCTGCATCTGGCATCTGTTCTGTTTTTCCTTCAAATCGGAAACTTTCCGGTGACTTGAAGTCGTCATCTCATTACATATAGATGGATTTGCCACGATATGTTCCAACATGGAGCTACGTGCAATTTTATGGGTGCGAATGCTTTTTTGCTGTTGTTTAACCTTTCACTCGAATATCTCGAAAAGTACTCGAGACAAAATGGTAAATAGTTTTGCAGAATCGTTAGACGAAGAGAATAAACTTTGAATCAGCTCTTTAAGTCCATATATTAAATTTTTAAATTGAGCCACAGACCTTCTTACTATCAGACTATTGATATGACTGATATCGTATAAAACTTTCAAATCCCAAAGGTATAAACAAACAACGTTCCAATAAGCCGATTCACACTGCATCACGAAGTTTTCCTCAAACGTAAGAAAAGACTAGAATATTTTTTTTAGAGTTAAGTTTTTTAATATGTATTGTTGTTTTTGTTAATAATAAATTATTATTTTCGTATATATTTTGTTTATGTATTTTATGTGTTTTTGGTTATTCTCAGGGCCTGATTAACCCTTAGGCTAATTAGGCTACAGCCTAGGGCGTGAGGATCGGGGGGGCGAGCTGAAATCGTGTCTTCACATGCACTAATCTAGCATCATTGCATCTACCCTACATATTTCAACTAGACCGAGACAAAACACTAAATAATTTTGATGAAGTTAAAACGGGGCATATTGAGTTAGAAGGGAGACGATCTTTCATCGTTGAGAATTATTATACAGCTATTGATTGTCTTAAAGTGCACTTAAAAAACCGGCAAATTATTTATAATACAGTAAACACAAAGTTTGGTGTCTTATGGAAACTGCATGAACTAGACGACAGTGAATTTATTAGAAGCAAAGCAAAGGAGTTAAAACAACTATATGCCACTGATTTCGAAGAAACCTTTGCAGCAGAATGCGTCCATTTGGCGCAGTTTTTAAAATCTGACACCAAGGCCGAGCATTCTATTTCTGCCAGAACCCCAAAGGGTTTGTTGCAGTTAATAAAAAGTTTTAATATTTCATGCACGTTCCCGAATATGGAGATAATATTAAGAATTTTTTGACAATGAGTGTTACCAACTGCAGCGGCGAAAGGTCTTTTTCAGCACTTTAAAGAGTAAAAAATTACTTGTGCTTCACACTCCGCTAGCAAAAACTTGTAGCGCTCTCGCTAATGTACATAGAAAGTGATTTTTTACAAACTATTAAATTTGAAAAAAGTTGTGGAAAGATTTGCAAACGCTAAAGCACGAAAAAGGACTTTTGTATAATGTAATAATAATTACTTAATTACTATAATTTTCAAATAAATCATTAATCAGTTGCAAAAATGTTTCACTTGTATGATGCCTCTCCTCTTTTTTTTAACAATAACAGAAGTGTAAATATTTAAAAAATACTCAAGTCGAAGCAACTTTACACACTAGATGACCACGCTCATGGTCAATTGCAATGGCAACTAAATTGTCTATAGAAACTAAGCCAATACAAGTCATGCTTCGCTTTCGCTTGCAGATCGAACTGAAAACTTTTATAGGTAGTATGAACCATGTTAAAATTTTCACACTACTACTCTACTCACTTACTACTTTTTAGGCCGTCCGTAACACACCTGGCGGGGGCGCAGTCCTCATAATTAGCCTAGGGCGGTCAGAACTCTTGATCAGTCGCTGGTTATTTTCCGAGAGAAAAAGGTCCCCAAAGAATTTTAGTACAGGGCCCATTCAGGGCTAGTTAGTAAGATAAATGCAATCTAAAAAATGTCACTAAATTTCGAATACTACCTATTATAATTTTGGTTATTCAAATAATGAAAATGTAAGAAAGAAAACCTTAGATTAGATCCAGTGAAAACAGATCTCTTCATTTTGAGCATTTCGATTTCGGATGTGTTAATGTGAAGTTCTGAAAGAAGTTGGAATTTTCGATTGTAAAAATCGAGGAACGTACTCTTACAATACATCAATAAATTAGTATACACTTACTCCACCTGAATAATAAAAAAACAAAAAAGTCAATTAAACCCTTCCTGAAACTTGTTTCTGCCTACGCGCGAGGAGTGGGGGCCAGCAGAAAATCAATTCCAGTGGATAAATAGGATTGAGTTTTTTTTTTAATTGAGATTTGCAACGATTAATTATGTCGACGGTATTTGATCGAAAGACCAACTAGTCCGGCCGGCAGGGATTATGCAAAATCGCTGCAATCAATTTTGCCCCATTCCTCGGCAACCGACGGAAACCCCTCCCCCCAAAGCTATTAATGTAATTAAAGGGGTCATTTCAGGGATACACACTGACAATTTTCGCCAACAAATTGATGGCGGCATAATTAACCAACTGACGGAAAAATTAATGCAATTTAGTTGCACTTTGTTGCAGTACCCGAACAAATGCAGTAGGTAAGCGATGCAGTATCACGTGTAATTACAGAACTTTTTTGGCGCCTGAACTAAACCAAAAATATAACCACAACCATAAAGAGCAAAAACCACCAGAACCGCTGATATTTGGGAAAAGTTATATAAATTTTAGTCGAAAGAGCCTTTTCTGAGGTTTGCACTGTTTTTGATATGGTAGCTGAAATTTTCATGATTTCAAGTAAAGCACTCTTCTCACAAATTATATTACGGGACATGTAAATTTTAGGTACAATTCATTTAATTTTTCAATACCAGAATAATATGAGAAAACAGAGTTTGCGAGAGCCAGCACAAACAACTAAATGTATTAACTTTATATTTCGTTGTGATAGTTCATATTTTTTTTTTAATAATAATGAACATAGTGCCTGTTGCAATATAATAATTAATCGGGGAGTCCCCTATTTATGCGAATTACTGCTAACCAAGTGCAAACTTACGTGATTGAACAACATCTTAAGTCAGCAAATACTTCCAAAAAAAAAATTTAAAACTTACGTCAACACTGAAAATCTAACAATAATACGCAAAAATATTGATGAGACTTCGATCTCTTACTGTGAGAGTCTTATGATTCTCAGAAAATCGGAGGTCTGAATGCTAAATACTGAAAACTATCTTATGAAGTGAGTCAACAAAAAGTCACACAAATCGTCGCAAAAGTTGTGCGGAAAAATAAAAGAAATCCGAGCAAAAAACGTGAGAAAACATTTCGTAAATTGCGATAAGGCCAGAGATTCGCTCTTATAGATCTTTCGTATATATAAAAATGCTTCTCCGCATGGAGCCACAGAATTGATAACGGTAGCTTCGCGAATTGCACGAAAGTCTCACAAGATCACACAAACAGTTCCCGTCGCGCAAATCATATAGAATGCAACGAATTCAACAAATCCGTCTTGTTTGGGTGCTTCTCCTGGCTCTAAGCTGGAGCAGAAGAACCAGTGCGTGGCCCAAAGTTAGGACCTTCGGTAGGTGAGTAGACCCCAAAGTAGCCACCGGTTTGAGCATCCCTGTTCTCTCTAGAACCGATCGGAAGCGAAAAATGCGTGGACCGGGAGACCGGACGTGAGCTCCTCGTTGGGGACGTCTTCCACAGGATCGGGAGGTGTATTCGGGTCCAGTGCCTGGGCGACTTAACGCTCTGGGAAGATAAGTGAGTATCTAAAACTAAATCTAATAAACACTGAATCTAGCCATCCTTCTACAGGTGCAGCGCTCCCAATTTGGAGGGCGATTGCGTAGAAGTCCCACCCGTCAACATAAATCTGCCCTACCCGCGATGCTGCCCGCTTTATGAGTGCCAGAAGGTCCTGGATCATGGCAACTTCAAGGAATTGCGGGTCCACGACCACTACGGCAATTTGTTGTTAAAAAGTGTCACCCAACTGTTCACAATTACGCAGTACGATCAAAACAATAAAGTCACTTTTAATTAATAAGCTCGGTTTCTACATACATATCATAATTGCATCTGGTGAGCTCGTGTCCGGTTTTATCTGCCCAGTGGTGGTGGTGGTTCAATTTCTGCGAATTTATTTATTGCCCAAAATTTAAGATAACCCAGCATTTAGGTAGTAACAATAAGTGCAAAGAGTAAATCGGTGATTCAATTAAGTTGCAGTGTTGTGATATGATAACACGTTCATTTGTTCAATCAATGTAAGTTTAAACTCCGTCTAGGCCTAGTGTGGTGTGGTCAGGAATCTTTCCTGCAGCAATACTTTACGCCACAACGAAACATTTTTCGAAAAGTAGACGTGAACTTGAGAAAGATGCCTTCTACTATCAGTCCTGCTTGGAAACTATTCTAATCAACTCCCTGAAAGCTAAAATATTTTGCCCATAAAATATACCTCGCCGTCAAAGAGCACAGAAATGATATTTTCAAATAGCGTAAAGGGAGCTCATTCTACTATCACTTCTTCTGGATTACTTAGGGGCATATATTTGGGATCAAACGCTACATACAGCGTGGTCTAACGTCATTACAATACTCGTATCAAGCATTATAAAACCATATCAGGAATTCAAGTTGTATCTACTGACTCAATAGGTCGTAATATGTAAAGATTTTCTAATTTCTCGTCCTCGTTTCCCAAATCAAAATTCTTTTGGATTCACAAATTTTTATAACTCATTTCCGTCACTACTTCATTCCTATTATTACTTTTTTTTAATTTCATCTTGTATTTCTATCATTCTAGCATTTTATGACACTCTTCTAGAGAAACTAGTTTAATAAAGATGAATTGCATTCCTTTCTCTTTAGTTTGTGTTGTTTACTAATATACTGATGAGGAACTACAACAATTTTGATTTTTTAAATTTAAAGAAATAAAAGTAGGCCATGAACATTTTTTTTAAATTTTCATTGTGATGGAAGATTTCTTTTAGAAAACCGCCTATCTTATTTTATAATAATGGATATTTAAATAAATATAATTCGTAACTAATACAGAATGGGATTGTCGTTTTCCTTTAGTAGTTTAAACGTAAGACAAAATAGTTGCGGACCTGAATCTTACAAAAATTGGGAAAGATCCGAAAAAAAGCCTCCGCACGCAGGGATTCGAACCCGTGACCAATGAACCACAAGCCCAAGTGTTAACCACTACACCAGCCGCCGCTTTGGTAAAGTGCTACAATGAATGGGATTTAGAGCCGCGTGCAAATTTTTGTATATTATTATTTTGTAAACGCTTGGCCATCTGGAGTTCCCACGTCGGGTACTTTCATTTGTAGCCCTACATGTGCTATAAATTTGAGCGAAACCGGTGATGACGAGTAGGTGCCTTCTCCTTGTTAGTTGTGACTTGGCCATTACGCAGGGAATTCTCATTAGATTAGATAAAACAGGAATGCCATTTTTTTTCATTTAATTCTGACCCAGACCGAGACTTTGATGAACAAAAAACTATTTTATATATATATCAGCATTTGGGCACCTACTTCTTTAATGACCTTTCGCACCTGAGCACAAAGTTTGTCTTAAGCTTCGAGCACTTCATCAAGGACTCGAAATGGTTCTGCGGTTAGATATAAGGATCACCCCGTGTGATATCACAATGGGCCATTTACTGGCTTAAGTGTGCCTTGTAGGCAACCACTGCAACATAACCTAACCGTATATATAGAAAATATGACAAAACTTGATTCTTTGAAAATCCTTCATCAGTTAAAGATACCCGAAAACAAAACAAAAATCCTGTACACATAATATAAAATAGAGTAAATACATATCTTTCCACATTTTTGAGGTCTGATAACTACTAAGCTTGTAAAGATTGTCTTCATAATTTCGTAACCGATTTCAAAGAGGGATTTCTCAAACCATGGAAAATTTGTTTTTGGCGAAAAATAACTATTTAATCGATAGTATTGATAATGATCTTTTCATCAACTAATTTTGAAGTTACGGACGTGAAATTATTTAATTATATGCATTAGGGTGATTTTTTTTTTTGCGACTATTTTTTTTTTCAGTCCCACCTCAAAATTTTGTGGCAAATACCTAAACAAAAATTCCCTGAAAATTGGAGCCCTTAATATTAATATTTAGTACTAGACCAAGGGGTATAAAGATTTCCCATATAAAATACACGTAAAGTTTGATTATTTTTCTTCAAAACTCTACAGCTCAGAGGTATTTTGTGGTATAATCTTGGTCAATGGTAGGGTTTCTTCAGAATTGAATGCTCTACAAAAGTGTCCATTGCGGTGTAACCCTAACTCCCACCAGCGAGGTAGTACTGGTGACTAAACCCAATTTTTCCATGAAATTCTCGTTTTTTTGCCCCTATCTTGTAAATAACAAGAGCTACAGAAAAAATGTGAATGACAAACTTGTAGGAAATTCAATTTCCTCCAAAAAGCTCTAGAACACCAAATCGCTAACATCGATATTTCTTGAGATATTGGGCTTTGAAGTTGATGTAGTGTTTCTACAATTTAGTTCAATAATCCATGAAAGTTCCACACTACCTCAACTTCAAAGCCCAATATCTCAAGAAATATCGATGTTAGCTATTTGGTGTTCCGAACTTTTTTTTAGGAAATTGAATTTCCTACAAGTTTGTCATATTCACTTTTGCTGTACCTCTTGTTGTTTACGAGAGAGGGGTAAAAAGCGAAAATTTCATGGAAAAATTGGGGTTAGTGACCCGTACTACCTCGCTGGTGGGACTTAGGGTTACGCCGCAATGGACACTTTTTTAGAGCATTCAATTCTGAAGAAACCCTACCATTGACCAAGATTATACCACAAAATACCTCTGAGCTGTAGAGTTTTGAAGAAAAATAATCAAAGTTTACGTGTATCTTCTATGGGAAATCTTTATACCCCTTGGTCTAGTACTAAATATTAATATTAAGGGCTCCAATTTTCAGGGGATGTTTGTTTAGGTATTTCCCACAAAATTTCGAGGTGGGACTGAAAAAAAAAAAATAGTCGCGAAAAAAAAAGCACCCTAATATACATATATTTGATATTTATCATTTGGATAAAAAGTTTCAATTAACAATAAATGTTTATATTTATTTGATCATAATATAATATATATAAAAGTGTTAATAACAGTAAATCTTACAAATGTCAGCCATAAATCCTATAAAGTTTAAGTAATAAAAATGTAAAATTAAAAGAATAATTTTAAATAATATACGTATGATAAAGAAAGATTATTTCTCATGTTCCACAATGAATGGAAACATACATATTTCGTTTCAAATTACTTACTGCCTAGTTAAAAAAATTTTACTTCATTATCTCTTTTCAATTCATATCTGCGAAATTTAAGACCAATAACAAAATACGATTCTTTGAAAAGCCCCTTGCCGGATTGTTTATAACTTCAAGTTACCTTTTTCGCATAAATACGATAGTCTTCAATTGGCTCCATTAAAGACCGTTTTGTTTCGCTATCAAGTGACAGATATTGTTTATACATTTTATGAAATATGAATCCATCATAAGAATCATACTGCTTGTATTCATTTAATCCGCAAATCACAAATGAGTCAAAAAAGAGCTGTCGAAGTCGGAGAAAAACATGCGCGAACCAAAATCCACGCTCATCATACAATTTCGGATATATAAAATTTTCAAGTTTTTCCTGCGAAGCATTGATCGTTTCATAAATTGATAGAAGCATCACGTCAGCTTCTTCCGAGCTTATTTGAAGTTCCTGGCAATAAGCAATACGTGTTTAAGTCATAAGTATTCTAAAATAAAATTAACTTACTTTCACCAACAAGTTTAGAACTAGAACGGAAGGAATGTAAGCGTTATTTTCCACAGTTTTGAAAATTTCGGGTTTAACACAATAACTGTTAGTAGAAATGATCCAGCAGAAAATTTCGAGCCTCTTATCCGCTAAACTTGCGTTCTCTTCTTCAGTCACATCATATCCCAGTAAAATATTTAATGGAGGTATGTCGAAGTCAGGAAAAATAGGAGTTGTTGTTTGCTGCTGGAAAGGCTCTTCATGGCTTGGCTTCAAGTATATAATTCTTTCTTTGTTATCCCGACTTTTATGGTAATCTGAAACTCCCATTTGTTTGCGGAGAATTGGCAAAGCTAACTCACAGTATGGCCGGACGTCGTTTTTGGATAAATCTATATACGACTGATGAACGAAAGCAGGAAGATCTTCCATTAGAGTGTATACAACATTGGAAGACGTGTCTTCAACCTGTTTTTTTAGCCAATCGGGAGTAATTTCCGGAATTTGATGATCATCCTATAAAGACACATTATAAGGTATTGCTCAAAAAATTAAAAAGGCCTATACTTTTTTCGGATTATCTCCGAAAGAGATGTCTTTGAAAACAAAAGGAAAAAAATACGCCCCTTGGATTTTTGCAAATGTCCTAAGGCCGATATTTGAGTTTTGTATATTTAGATTATAGAGAATAGGAGGGGATATAAGTCAGTTTAGTTGAAGCAACTTCGTGATGTAGTTGTAGGCCTCTTTTTTGTAGGTACAGGCGGATATTTTCATCAAGATAGAAAAGGGGCACTAAATGAAAAGCAAACACGCCTTTTGCAGCTCCCAGAGATGACATTATATGAACTTATATTTAAGTTGCTTGGTAGAAGCAACTTTGAAACTATTAAGCGTTGCGCGAATTCCTTCTGGGTAATTACTCACTTACTCAAATATAACAACATATATAAAAATCATTGAAATCGGAGGCGGACAATCTTGGCGGTCTGCTTGTTAGTTACTAGAATTGTTGAAATGAGCTTGATTATAGTATAGTTACGTTCCATAGTTGAGAAATTCTCTGCATTTCTATAGTAAGTTCAAAATTAGCAAACACTGGGAGACTGTTTTCATGAAAATCTCTTGATTTAAGTTTTAATGGCCGATTCGAAGTCAGCGATTCTGAAAATCAATGAATGTCAATTTTCATTGCATTTGCTTGTGACGTAGAAACAAGCAGTAGAACTCCTCCGTCAGGATTTGAGGATTGAAAAAGTCAAAATTGACAACATGTTTTATTGTCATCAAAACTGCAATTATCTGATTTACTAATGAAGTAGTAGTAATCCATATTACGCCCTTTAAAAGTTAGATAAAATACTTACATAGTTGTAGATCTGCAAGGATGTATTGACCAGTTTTATTATGTTTTCCTTAGTGCCCGAATTCTGTCCATTGTTATACATAATATTAACAAGTTGAATAAACTTGTCCCTTGCAAGTGGTACTCCTTGTGGAAAATGTGTTCGAATGAACTCTGCTATTTTCAGTTGTAAATTATTCCTCCCGAACATCTTGTGAATATGCTAGAGTAAAAATATGCTAAAATGAATTTCTTATTAACAATCACATTCTTACATGAACTACTTCATGCTGAATCCAATCGTTTCCACATAGTATTGAAAATATCGGCATTTGTGACTGCTTCAAATCAAGAGCCTTTCGAAGTTTTTTCTTGTCCCAATTTTTAATCGTGTACCGTTCCAGATCAATCGTATGTGGTATCCATATAGGCCAATCTCCTGGCATTATTAAAAAATCTGAGTCCAAAGTCATAACTGCAGCTGCTTTGATTTTCGTAGCATATGCAGCACAATCGGTGTCACATTCTTTATGAAGGGATACAAAAAACTTTCCGTATTTCTTAGCAATTCTTAAAAATACTTCATATAAAGAAAAAGATGTTCGAATTTTATAGGGCACATATATTGGATTGCCTTGTCTCATTTCCATAAACATTTTACACTGGTTTTCATACTTATGATCAAGTCGTTTTAGCAACAGTGAAAATTTATCCGTTTTTATTGGACCATCGTCGAAGAAGACGAGGTCAGTTCCCATGTCTTTAAGTTTTTGTAAAAAATTCTCCACCCTTTTTTGCCAAAGATCTATACGTCCTCCAGAGAGGATTTCATCGTTATTTTCAATGAAGATCCCTAAGGCACCACAAAAATCAAAGACAATAGTGGGCGTCCGTCCAGGATTTGTACTGAAAAATGAAAGATTATAATAATAATAATTATAATAATCTGCTCCAATATATAGGTAAGTATTCAACATTTATATTGCCATGTTTTACTATAAATTTAAAGCCAATGAGAAAAGACAATATATAAAAAAAATATTTATGAATAAGCTTAGATGCAATTGTTTTTTAAATCGGCGAGGCGGGGCACGACAAGACATGACAAGTCACTAGTCAGTATTCTTTAGATGAAATCATTTACATAACATAGTATACTAGTGACTGAGTTATATAAAACATAGTGTAAGCAAGTGTGCCTAATGTCGACCACTCCTAGTAGTCTAAAACTGCATCAGAAAAATTAAAATAATAAGAACTTATTGCACGATTTATCTTTTAATTCTCCTTCTCTATTATCTTTTATATGTTTATGTTGCTTCAATTAATACCTTTTTTACCAAACATAAAGAAAAACTTTAAAAAAAGGGAGTTAATTGACGATTAACCAAAAAATTAAGGAGACGCACATATTTGTCTGGAAAATGGCATTACCAGTAACATGCATTACCATTACAAGTAATGCAAAAAATCGAATTACCATTACAGTTACTGGTACTGGTACTTCACCATTACTGTAATTGCATGAGCATTACCTAACATTACTTACTCACATGAGCATTATTTAGCATTACTTACCATTACCAGCAATACTTACTACTCAATATAGCAGCAGTACTCAGCCTTACTCAAAATTATTACAATAAACATGTTTTAATGAATATTAAAATATATATTTATTTATTCATATAAAATCGAAGATTTTATTACCAAAATTAAAAAAACTTTCAAATTGGCATTTCTTATTATGAGTAATGCCAAGTAATGCTCATGTGATTACAGTAATGTTGAAGTACCAGTACCAGTAACTGTAATGGTAATTCGATTTTCTTGTATTACCATTACTAGTAATGGTACTGGTAATCATCCTTAAACTGCATTACTTGTAATGGTAATGTCTACTTTAATGCATTCCGAAGTAATGCAATATTTTACAGCTCTGGCAACAAGTAAGCCGAAATTTGAAAATTTTGACGATATTCTTTCAAAATTAGTTTTTGAAACAGAGTTTTTAATAAATTGCAGTAGTCGACCGAAAGTGGTCGAGCACTGGCACCTGAAAATTTACGTTTCAATTAGTCGCCCATCAAGCTTAAAAGGCAAGTAGTAATTAATGTAATTAGCTCAATTATTTTTTTTTAACTCCATCGTGTTTCTCAAAACAATCTGTGTTTATTTTAGTCAGTTTTTAAGACTTATTTTCGTGCCGAAGCATTACATTACATGATATCTTATGGAATCTTAAACAAATTGCTCTTAAAGGACCTGTGCCAATCGGAAACTTCTTACTCAAGGTGAATTGAGATGAAAGAATTTTTTCTGGTGAATTTATATTTTACAAAATTTGCTATGCCAAATGGAGATGAAATTTTGACAGTTGAATTTGGGTGAAAATTAAGAAGTTTCTTGCGGGAGGTTAATTTTAGCAAACGAAATGAGAAGAACCATGGTGCGCTCAGGAGGCCAACAGTATAATTTCCAATATTCTTAATATACTCGTATAATAGAAAAAATATTAAATAGTGTACTTTTTATTGCACAATGTTCAACATTTTAAAAATTAGAGTTGAAACTATTGATTAATTAATTTTAAACTACAAAAGTTAGTAGCGCCGGAACTGTGTAAAATATTGCGCAAAAAACTGCGCCAGGTGTTGTCCACAGGATTGCGCAGTTATATTGGAAGCAATTCTGCGCATTTAACTGCGTAATCACGACGTTCATGTGACCTGAGCTTTCTTCAGTTTCCCCGTTAGTTTCTATCAGTTTATTGTGCAATATAAATCCAAAGTTTACCATAGAGAGCTACTTAAAGAATAATTCTATAAAACGAAAAAACCTTTAAGTGACCAACCACTGGAATTCATCATTTTTCACATTTATCCTGTTCTTATTCATTAAACTATTTATTTAAATACTGTTTGCATATTTTCATACATTTTTATTTACGTTTCACTTATTATTTCTTTTAAAACAAAATTTTCACAAAGAAAACCTTTTGGCACGGCTGCTTTTCAGGAATCCCTATTCTAAATAAAGGCAATAAAGTCCTAGCCCTAAAAAGACCCATACATAATAATAGTGGCCAATAAAAATTCAGAGAAAACGGGACACTATTATAACAAAATAAAATTCAATTTTCAATACAACCCCGGGTACAAATATCTTTCTAAACAGTACTGTATAATCATTAATAATTCACTAGATTGCCCAATTAATTGATTAAATTTTAAGAAATTACACCAAATTTTACTCACATCCTATATTTCTCGATTTCCTTCTCAATATTGACGCTATACATACTGAAAGGGGAACAATCATGGATAAATGTAGTCAAATATAAGACCATTTTTGTTAAACTGAACTAATTTCACAAGCACTTAATTGGGTACTTCCCCGAATAACAAAAGCTTTAACACTAACAATGTGAAGTGAACTGTCCGCACCGCTTGAAGAAATCGCAATGACAAGATCGGACAGATCGTAAACAGTTTATAAATAAATGCGTGGTACAACCACAGGACTGGGAACAATACTCCTAAGAAAAGCTCTTCGAGTGCTTAAAAGACAACACGAAATCATATTATTTTCTTTCCTGTTGGATTTTTCGCAAGAAATTGTTGCTTATCAAGAGATATCGTAGTGTCGATTTATGGCTATTACAATCAAAGAATATGTATCTGTAACAAGACGGGACACTCTAGCAGTTCCTTATCTTTTTTTGACCTTGGTGCCGTTAGAGCAAAGAGGTGGAAAGTTTTGCTAAGAATATGTAGTAATAAAAAAGGCAAAGTGAGGAAAAGACAAAAATTTTAGACGAAAATTGGAACACTCCTGCAGAGTTGCACCTCACAATTCAAATTCGAGCATTGTCCGAAAAAAAAAAATTATTTTCAGAAGTTTAATAGCTAGGTGTGATGGAGGGAAAAAATTAAAAAAAAAATGTTTTGGAGAAATGACAGCTGTTTGAAAAAAAAAACTCGAATTTCCATCAAAATTTTGAGTTTAAAAAAGTATAACTTTTGAATACGAAAAAAAATCCTTCGTCACGCTTTAGGTAATATGTATTATGAAAAATTAATGGTGCAGATTTCAGTCAAATCGGTTCAGTAGATTTTGAGGTATCGTGTAAAAAAGTAGTTTCGAGAAAAACGTGAAAGAAAAAGAGTTCGATGTTAACGCTTTAAAAGGAAATTTATTTTTTAATCTGCGAGTTTCAGTTTCGAGTTGGCTTATTGTCGCGCTCTCTTCTAATTGCTATAACTTCGGTAATAATTTGAATGTTGGAATGTTTCAACGTTTAAAATATTAAAAAAATAAGTTTTAATTAAAAAACAAAAAAAAAAGGTTCGATCAGGCTCTAGATTAACTATTAAACTGATTATGAAAATAATAAGTTACCATAAACGAAACCACTTTCAGAAACAACCGTTAAAGTAATTTTAAGTAGTTCCAGTAATGCAAAAAAGTTCCTTAGAAACACAAGTTTTAAGTTGCACTTTCTATAGAAAAGGAAAACCGGGGAACCCTCAGAAAGTTACAATTCTGTAAAATATATTGAATTCTTATTACATTAGAATGGGGGAACGTAGGAATTAAAAGCGCCAAGAGAAAATAACAGAAAATTAAGTACACATAATTTGGGTTTTCTGCCACATCGTTTTCACAAAGTCAAAGGAATCCATCTGCAACAGCGTTCACGTAAATTCAAACAGATGTCGCTGTTCACATTTGAAATTTTAGACATTTGACAGCAAAACAAAACCGGGCGGTAGTGTGGCGAGTCATCTGTTGATTGCGTTTGCCGACACTGTGCTGATAGAGGTTTTTCTCAATTTTTACGGAAGTTTTCTAAACAAAACTCATCTTATTAAGTAGAGAGAAATCTGAGGTACCTAATTCATAATCTGTTAAGTATAAATTGAGTTTAATTTAATTAGCAAACACATCACATTCTAGCCCCAGCAGCTCAAGTCCAAAAGTAGTTTCCGGGGAAGTACCTAGTTGTGTGCTTCTCTGATAACGAGAGATGTGCCCACGTTAAACAGTGTGTAGAATGGTGTTTTAAGAGTTTTGTGTACATTGAAAATTACATTTATATATTGGGTGAATGCATAAATAGATTAAAACTGATCTCATGCGAAACTCAGCTTCGTTACGTGGAATGCGCATTTTTTGTATTTATGTTTGCTTTTGTAAACAGAAGTTATGAGCCAATTCTTGTGATATTTAAGATACTTTTCAGAAGGCACAGAAGAATTTTTAGACATGTCTATTGAATTCATATGGAGAATATTAGCTGGGATCGTCTCTGCTATCCTTCTGGGCTAGCTGCAGAAGCATTAAAATATTCCCACGTTGAATTAATGTGGCCAAAGTCCACTCCATTTTGATAATATACACAAAGGAAAAGTTTATCTAATCTATTAAATGATATCCCTCCTGTTTCTAAAAAATCACAGATAGCATAAATGTTAACCAACTCCAAGCAATAAAGAATTTATTTGTTTTTAAAAACAACTACAGGTAAAGGTACAGTGATATCCAAGTAAGCTTGCAACAAAGTATAAATTAAAATTGGAAAATGCAAAAGTGCTGGCAATATGACTGCCCGTTGGAGTGATAAGGGTTAATATAGGAATATTATTATTATTTTTATGGAATAAAAACATTGATTGCAAAAACAAATATTTTATTCAAAAAATTATTATTTATAAAGGGTCAAATACAAAAGCAATAAGTACGAACATTTTTATGTAAAAGGAGTAATTTTCTTTCAAGCTTCATGAAGCTAATCTTAATCTCCTCTAACGAATTTCATAAAAAAAAATTATCTAATATGTCACAAATTGGTTAACAAATCTCAGTAACTAAAAAATGTTTTTCTTATTTTCAAGAGCAATCACAAATGTTGGAACTTTTCTTAATGACAAGTAAAATAGGGCTTACGATTATGATAATTGGACAGCTAAAATTAATAACACCAAATTTTTTCCGAACAAGTGGCAAATAATTTATACACGATTTTTTCCGTAGATTATGAATTCGTAAATGAAAATGCTCAATCAACTTCCGTTTTCAAGGAATAGGTGAATGGAAAAGTCAAAAGACCTTATTTTGACCATATTTGAAAAATCATTAAAATATAACGGATTATTATAGAAGCTTGTAACGTGGCTAGAACGAAAGTTAGAACCTTGAGCTATTATCTCATAATACTAAAGGTCTTAAAAATGTTTGAAAAATACCATGAAAATCAAATTGTTGACCAAACCGATTATTTCATACAACAGATGCTGAATGAAGACTATAATAAATACACGCTTATGAAAAACTTTTTCGCGAGAATCTTTAGAAAAATTATAGAAATTCGTGGTATTTGATATTTTTTAGAATAAAATTCAGGCTTTGATTTGAGCCCTGTTATAAGTTCCAGTGACCCTCTGCTATTTTTTGATGAATACTAATGCTCCAGTATTCTCTAGTATCTATTAAATTAAACTTGATCATCCACTAGCATTTTCTAGTATCTGTCAGGAGTGTTGTGGTTTGCAATGTTGCGAAATGGCAGCGAACAATATTGAGAAATAGCAACACGCGCCTGTTATTACGCAACAAAGTAAAATAAAGTAAGCAAATGATCAAATTACGGGCGGTTTAGCGACCACCAAAGAACAAGGAAGTTCCCACAGTCAAAAGTGCGAACGACGCACTTTTGCCCTTGCCTGCTGCCGGGCCAGGGAATTGATCGATCGAGAAATCGCGAATTCCCAGAGCAAGTGGGAAAATCAAATCGGGAGTTGCATTTAAGATTCCAACCGGTAAAGACCCAAAGAGGTCCCCTTCGAAGTAAGAAGAGTTGAGTTTGAAATTCCAGCCTTGCCCGGATCGGGAGTCGAAAAGTAATAAACGGGATTTAGTGCAACGATCGTTGCGTAGTAGCTGTGTAAAGTTAATCTTGTAAGAAATAAACCAAGTGAAGTATAACCAGTGTTTGCTTCTCCCCTGAACCACCTGTACGAAGGGAAGCAGCTTAGACCACCAGCTGACCCGCAATTAAGTTGTATTCCCCAATTCCCCGGGAATACACAACAGGAGGAGGATTTTTAATAAAATTTTCTAACACTTTTGCGAAGGCAGTTATACTTTTAATGTTTTTATTTAATTTTTTTTTTTTTTCTTAATTTTCTTTTGTTTTATCATTGTACCCTACGAAAACTATGACATTCAATGAAAAAAGAATCATCGAAATCGATTCGTGCGTTTCGAAGTTATGCACGAAAAAAACATACTAATCGCGTTAATAAGCTAGTTTTTTTTTTTAAAGTTTGGAAACTACAAAACCTTCAAACTTTTGGACCTATCTCCGTCACAAAATGCAAAGTTTATAAAGAATAATAACAATTTACAATTTTATATACTTTTCAGACTAAAAACTTCTTAAAATTATAATCATCGTTACAAAGTGAAAGTAATTAACATATGAATTGTGGTGCAGTTCAATCAGTTAATAAAAAATGGTTAGATATTTGTTCCAATTCATTAACAACAGGAAACTTTGTCCTACCGGCACATATGAGGTGGATATTGTGGCGGAAATTGAAAAGTACAGATCGTAAGTATTTTATTTTTGGAAGGTAGCTATTTATGTATTTAATAAATAATAATAATATAAGCAGAGACGTTAGGATCGATATTTCCGTAAATTTTGGAATTGGATTCAACTTGGAATTTTCAAAGAATTTCTAAAATGTTCTACTTTTAGATTAAAATTTTCCAAAAAATCCAATACCTAGCCTATAACCCTTTTTTTTGTACTAGATATTTTTTAACAACTACTCCTATTATTCAGTAGTTATACTATAGCAAACAGTACGTTTTTAAAATCGCAGGTTTCTCAGAAATCAGAACACGAAGAAAATTCCTTTAATAAATTATCTAGGTTTTTCGAAATTTTTATTTAGGCCGAAATGGCGGAGGTCAGAAGTAAACATTTTGTTTTTCGATGAAAAGATTGTTCATTGTCTATAAATAAAAAAATAAAAGAATAGGGTGCTTTTTTTCGGCACTATTTTTTTTTTTTTTTTTTTGTCAGTCCCACCTCGAAATTTTGTGGCAAATACCTAAACAAAAATTCCCTGAAAATTTTAGCCCTTAATATTAATATTAAGTACTAGACCAAGGCGTATAAAAATTTCCCATATAAAATACACGTAAACTTTGATTATTTTTCTTCAAAACTCTACAGCTCAGAGGCATTTTATGGTATAACCTTGGTCAATGGTAGGATTTCTTCAGAATTTAATGCTCTACAAAACTGTCCATTGCAGTGTAACCCTAACTCATACCAGCGAGGTAGTACGGGGGACTAACCCCAATTTTTCCATGAAATTCTCGTTTTTTGCCCCTATCTCGTAAACAAAAAGAGGTACAGAAAAAGTGAATATGACAAACTTGTAGGAAATTCAATTTCCTACAAATAAGTTCTGAACACCAAATCGCTAACATCGATATTTCTTGAGATATTGGGCTTTGAAGTTGAGGTAGTGTTTCTACAATTTAGCACAATAATACATGAAAATTCCACGCTACCTCAACTTCAAAGCCCAATATCTCAAGAAATATCGATGTTAGCGATTTGGTGTTCACAACGTTTTTGTAGGAAATTGAATTTCTTACAAGTTTGTTATATTCACTTTTTCTGTACCCCTTGTTATTTACGAGATAGGGGCAAAAAGCGAGAATTTCATGGAAAAATTGGGGTTGGTGACCTGTACTACCTCGCTGGTGGAAGTTAGGGTTAGGGAAATCTTTATACGCCTTTGTCTAGTACTTAATATTAATATTAAGGGCTCCAATTTTCAGGGAATTTTTGTTTAGGTATTTGCCACAAAATTTCGAGGTGGGACTGAAAAAAACAAATTTTTTCGCGAAAAAAAAGCACCCTAATAAAAGAATAAAAAGTATCTTAGGAAAAAATAAAAAAAAAAAACCTTCGATCAATAATTTAATATTTTAAATCGAGACGAAATCGGTTGAGAAATTTATCATACTTTTAAGATGTTCTATTTCAAACTCGATTTTTTGTTATTATATGTTACAACTACCCCTTTATTCGATATCTATTTATTCGAACTGTTGGGAAGTGAATGAATCCAAAAATATATTTTAAGACATTTTTTATGTTTATTATTTTCTGACGAGCTTGTGTGACTATTTAATTCTAGAAAAAATCCCGGGCAAAAAGCCACAATCGTATTCGACTTTATTGTTTGTATAACAATTTTCATCAAAGGTATTGAAATCCTTTCTGGAGGCCGTGTAGACTTATGTCGGAAAAGAATGGAAAAATTTCTAGGCAAATTAAAAGACATGAACATTGATCTGGTGTTCTTCGTCGATGGCCAAATTAAAGAAGATAAATTTCCAACTTGGCTACAACGATGCAATTACAAATACGAAATTCAGTGCGAAATATTTGAGAAGATTAAACAAGGCGAACCAGTAGACATGCAGTATAACGGCCAAAGTATGTTTTGTCTCTACGATTTATTTCTACGGATTGCTAAAAACTACGGAAAAGTTTTTGTATCTCTTCACAATGAATGCGATCTGGACTGTGCAGCGTATGCAATGAAAATTCGAGCCGCTGCAGTAATAACCGGTGATACAGATTTTCTAATAATGCCAGGAGATTGGCCCATTTGGATTCCAGCAACCCTAGATCTTGACCGCCTTAGAGTTAAGGCATGGAACAAGAAAGCTCTTCGAACGGCTCTCGACTTGAAACAGTCGCAATTACCAATATATTCCATACTAAGTGGAAATGACTGGATTGAGAGAGACAGAGTATTGGTGAGGGAGTGATATATACATATTAAAGTTGAATTAATTGTAACATTTTATCATTCAAGCATATCTTTCAAATGCTAAGAGGTGGAATATTCCAACACAGATTAGCAGAGTTTATTCGAAGACATTTTCCTCGAGGAGTACCACTTTCAAAAGACGAATTTTTACATATTGTAAAGCTTATTTATAATAATGGACAAAATTCCTGCACTATGGAGGAGGCAACCGAGCTGGTCAATATGTCCTTGCGATTCTATAGCTATGTGAGTAAAAATTCCTTGAAACGCGTAAGCATATGGTATATTCAATTAAACGTAGTTTGATCAGTCTAAAAATATAAATGAGAAGTGACTATTTACAAGATAAACAATTTTTCTGAATTGACCAAAAACCTATAAGTATTTTTCATTTTGTAAATGTAAAAACAGCTTACCGTTTGTACATATAGTAGAAAGAAGTGTCAATATAACAGAGATCGGTAATGGATAACATTTAAAAGATTTTAACCAGATTGAAAAAAATTAGAAATTTTGAAAAATGTAAGTCTTTTGAACATACCCTGAGGTATGAAATCACCGATTCTCCTTTATTATAGACAGGTGTAAAATATAAAATAATATGTATTCCAGGAAATGTGATTTCTTCAAGTCGTACTCTTAATATTTTTTGTTTGTTCAATATTACAGAACGATCATAAAATACCAGAAACTACTCCAGAGTGGCTAAAAAAACACGTTGAGGATACGTCTTCCAATGTTGTATACAGTCTAGTGAAAGACCTTCCTATTGTTGTTCATCAGTCATTTATAGATTTATCCAAAAGCGACGTCCGGCCATATTGTGATTTAGCTTTGCCAATTGTCCGTAAACAAATGGGAGTTTCAGATTACCACAAAAACCGGGATAAGAAAGAAAGAATTATATACTTGAAACCAAGCCATGAAGAACCATTTCAGCAGCAAAAAACAACTCCAATTTTTCCTGATTTCGACATACCTCCACTAAATAATTTACTGGGATATGATGTGACTGAAGAAGAAAACGCGAGTTTGGTAGATAAGAGGCTCGAAATCTTCTGCTGGATTATTTCTACGCGAAGGCATCGTGTAAAACCTGAAGTTATAAAGGCCGCAAAAGATAAAGCTTATATTGTTTCAGCGCTGGCCCTGACCTACCTGGTCAAGGTAAGTTAATTGTTATGTTTTAATTAAATTAAAAAAAAATTTAAATTAATTAATAATTAATTCAATTAAATAATTAAATTTCCCTTTCTATTCGATAATCTAGATCAGGCTTTAAAAACTGATTCTAGTCCTGTTTCTTACTAAAACAACATAAGTCAAGAACAGTTTTGCTGGTTTTTCTGTTTTTAATTATACAAAAATTATAAATATTATTCGATTTTTCAAACTATTATGTCCAAACACTATATTCAGCCCCTGAAAATTTGTTTACTTGTTATTGACACAGTTTTTATTGATTCCTGAAAAATTCTTATTGTGTGACTTATGTGGTTTTTTAAATGAGCGATTCAATTAAAAATCCAATTTGTTACTTTTCTTGAGAAAAACCACTATTTTGTAAAAACAAAAATCTAAAAAAATATTGATTTTTTAATTTTTAAAGCCTATCATTAAAACAAAAAAAAAACAGGTCGGGTCTTAATAATATTATAATAATTGGATTCCGTAGTCCGTAGAAACCATGGGATTGAACTTCTTGTCGTTGAAAATAACAAGGATGCTATATGTTTTCTTTTTAGATTTACTTTTCGACGAATTTAAGACTACCATCGATGTGACGTTTTCTAAGCCAGGGTCATATTGCAAACTAAATCGCTTAACAATTATCGATGATGAAGCTCCTGTGTTCGATAGTTCTCTTAACATTGCGCATTTCACATTAGGCGAATATTTTGGAAGGCGTCCAGATTATTTCTTTTTTCCATAATTCTCGATTCAGAAAATCGTTTATTTTGATTTCACTAGCGATTTCTCTCTGAGTTTTTTCATAGTTCCATAAATCAGTAATCCCCTGTTTTTCAATATCACTCAATTTTTTTGCAGCGCGGCATTTAAAAAAATGTTTAACTTCTCAAAAAAACTCAAATTCAAGTTTATAATTATTCACAGCTGCATAATTGCTTTTTTGGGATTTTTACCTTGTACTTGGTGTGGTTGAAAGAAAAAGAAAGGTAGATAATTGAAAAGGTTTTCTGGACTTACCCCTTTCAGGCATGAAAATTCTTTTCTCAGAAATGCTTAACAAAGTTTAGTCCAGTAGTTCATAACGATTTGAATTTCGTATGACGAGAAGTGGGATCAAATCTCATACAAAAGTGCCCATTATCTTTGAACATAAAATAGATTTAAAAACAAAAAATCAGACATTATTTGTTCAACTCAAGATTAAAATTTCGTTTAACAAGATGTTAAAAAGTAATTTACTTTCATTCCAGGAATTTCAAATAACCTTTGAAGAAGCTGACGTAATGCTTCTTTCAATTTATGAAACAATAAACGCGTCGGAACAAAAACTTGAAAGTATTAGACCACCGAATCTGTATGACGAGCGAGCATTTTGGCTGTCACAAGTTTTTCTCCGCTTACGACGACTTTATTTGGACTCTCTTATGCTTTGTGGGTTAAATGAATACCGAGATTCTGATTCGTACGATGGATTCATATTCCATAAAATGTATAAAGCATATAAGTCCTTGGACAGCGAGGCCAAACGAACACGCAGAGAACCGATTGAAGAACATCGCATCTATGCGAAAATCATGGCTTGAAGTCAATTAAGATTATTTTTAGAAATAAAATTTGTTCAATTGATTTTAAATAGAATTTTTAAACATCTAAACTCTTTGAAATATTGTATTATATTTTAAGATTTTAATTTCCCTGTTTGTTTTTATGTTTACTAAACATAATATACATATTGTGAATATTTCAGAAAAAATTATTGAAAAGTTAAAAATTTTAAAATTTTAAAAATGTTGATCTAAAGCAATAAAGGGCACAAAACTGGCAAAACATGTGTACAAAAACTAACAATTTATTTAACCTGTTAACTGATTAGTTTTTCTTAGAAAGCTTGATATGTGCTGAATTCATTTCAAGCAAAGACGCGTATTTACAACATAAGCAAAGTAAATTACTATGCGTTATAAAAGTTGAAAAAGTGTAATATTTTTAAATTGGGTTTGATTCAACATTAAATGTAGTTTTATAATTACAAACTGATTTATGCAAAAATATGAAACTTTTGAAATTGACGCATATATACGACATAATCAGTTAACAGGTTAAAATGAAAGTAATTTGTCTTCCATCAATTTTATGAAATGACCTATGAAAAGTACTTTTTACCAATTAAAAATGTACCTCCGAAAAATATTGCAATTTAATTATATTACATGTTCAAATATGTGACTACATTTATAATGTACAAGTATACCATTTTGTGTCCCGAACATAATGCCTTATAATTAGATTTTGTATTCAAACGAATAAAGTACTGATTTATATATGATTTTCATGTTTTTAATCCAAGAATATAAGTTCTATCAAAATAACAATAGACAAAATTAAGAATGGAGTATGGATTCGCAACCACACCTATGGATTTCGTGTTGAAAAGATTAAAAAAGAAAATCGAATATAATCTAAAAGGTATGAGCTTGTTGTTGCAATATTTTAATAAGCTTTTCTTTCTTTTTAAAGTGAAATATATTTAGAGAAACGAGCTATTTCGAGAATATTGAAATAAAGAAGTATTCCTGGAATGCAACCACTGAATATATGTAAAATTTGTTTGTTTTTCACCCAGGTTCCAGGTCCGAGGATTTTGCGCCTAGATTCGAAAGAATCGAAACATGAGAACATTATTAAAAATTCAATTGTTTATTTAATTATTATAAATTATAAATAATATTATAAAGAGGGAAGATTTGTATTTTTGTGTGTATGTTTGTAATGAATAAACTCAAAAACTACTATGCCGATTTCAAAAATTCTTTCACTATTAGAAAGCTACATTCACCCTGAGTAACTTAGGCTATATTTATTGCTAAATTCAAGATGGCGGATCCAATATGACGACCTATATTTCTCGATTTCAACGGACCTTAATGAAAATTAGTACAATGATTGTTTTGAAGTCACTAATTTTGAATATTACTAAAGTTTACAAATCTAAGATGGCGGACCCAATATGGCGACCAATATCTCTCGCTTTCAATGGATTTTAATGAAAATTAGTAGAATGATTATCTTGAGGTCACTGATTTTGAATGTTATCAACATTTACAAATCCAAGATGGCGGATCCAATATGTCGACCAAGATTTCCCGATTTCATCGGATTTTAATGAAAATTAGTACAAGGGTTATTCTGAGACCACTTTTTTCGAATAATATCAAAATTTGTAAATCCAAGATGGCAGATCCAATATGGAAACCAAATGTCTCGATTTCAACGTATTTGAATGAAAATTAGTACAATGGTTATTCTGAGACCACTAATTCCAAATATTATCAAAATTTGTAAATCCAAGATGGCGAACAAAATTTCTCGATTTTAATGAAAATTATATTAGTACAATGATTATTCTGAGAACACTTATTTTGAATGTTATCAAAATTTTCAAATCCAAGATGGCGGATCCAACATGGCCACCAGAATGTTGCGATTTCGACGGATTTTAACGAAAATTGATACAATGATTGTTCTGAGGTCACTAATTTAGAATATTATAAAAATTTGCAAATCCAAGATGGCGGATAAAATATGGAGACCAAATGTCTCGATTTCAACCGATTTTAATGAAAAGTAGTACAATGATTATTCTGAAGCCACTAATTTCGAATATTAGCAAAACTTCCAAATTCAAGATGGCGAATCCAATATGGAGACTAAAATTTTTCGATTTCAACAAATTTTAATGAAAATTAGTACAATGATTATATTAAGGTCACTAATTTCGAATATTATTTAGATTTGGAAATCTAAGATGGCGAATCCATAAAGGGGTTTTCGGGTTGAAACAATTTGTAGGATATAAAAAATTAAAACATTTGAGAAGTGTTTAATCTACATCTACACTAATATTATAAAGAGGAAAGATTTGTATTTTTGTGTGTATGAATATAAATAAAAGGTAAAAATATAAAAAAAATCATGTCCACCCGTGCGAAGCCGGGACGGGCCGCTAGTTATAAATAAATAGACAAAAAAATAAATTTAGTAAAATTGTTAATTTCATTTGAAAATATAAACTTCTAAGAATCTCTCATAAAATGTTCATAACATTTCGTTGAAAAGTGTCCGAGGAATTAATTTTTTCATTAAAAGTAATTAAAATATTTAAACATCCGTAATAACAATAAAAATTGAAATTTTGCAAAATTCTTTGGGGATATGTTTAGTATTGGTATAGGCATTAATTTGATCTATGTTTCATAAAAATCGACGACATAGTGGTTTTTGGGGGTCCTCAGAGTAAAAATTCCAACGGGATTCTATTCATAAGACTAAATAGTAGTGACATTTTTTTGGGGGTAAACTACCCCTGTATGAAAACAGTATGTAACATAATATTTTTAAAGGTTCAGTTACTAGTATTTCTCATAACGAATCGAATGTATTTTAAATTATTAAAATCCGTTGAGTAATTTTCAAGTTACAGATGCGGGCAATTTAACAAATGTAGTTTCGAGAAAAACGCGTTTAAAGTTCTTGTTATATAATTTTTGCGTATGTTAAAAAAAAATCGATATTGCTTTTGCTTAAAATCCTGCTTATAAATCCAGATGCTTATACTTCTTAGTCTCCAAACATTACAAGCCAGGAGAAAGATAGCTTGCATCCTGTTCGTTATGGATATCATGCGCTATCAAATAAAATCCTGTAAATGAGAAAACGTCCTTGATCTATCGAAGGTAGCAGAATTGACTATTTTGTTTTAAGGCTTCGAAGACAAGTAAATTGGCCTCATGATTCATTATTTCCAAACGATTTTTTCTCCATTAATTACGAATTCGTAAACAAAACCTCACCACATCACGGTTTTAAGAAAAATGGGTATGAAAAGTAATGAAGATATTTTTGGTAATTTTCGAATTATACCAAAACTTGAGAGGTTTTTAAACTTTTCGAAATATTTCGTGAAATTTGCTTTTTTCTATAAACCGATTATTTCAAACAACCTTATTCCCAAAATCTAAGTGAGAGTCATAGAATAGTTATATTATATTTCATATATCTAGATAAGGATTCAGGTTTTGATTTGTGTTATGTAACGAGCTCTTTTCTTTTTCTATTGTTTTATTTACCAATTTTTAAAAATCCCCAAAATAGAGGATTATGTAATTTCAACCATATTTTTTGTCAAAAACGTACACTGATGGGTTATTTTTAGACCGCAAATTGTTCACCGGATTCGATTCACTTTTTTATTTTGGGGTGTTTAATTTATTTGAATATTTTAAGCAAAAAAAATTTGTTTATTTATTATAAGATACGCCATTTTAATTTGTTTATCCATTTTGCTTTGATATTCACAAATTTATCAAAAAAAAATTATAGTTTACAACTTGTCTGAAAATCTTGTAAAAGGCACTCCTATAAAATATTTACGAACAAATTTTTTCATCTTCTGTATATTTATTTATTTTTACTTTTCTTTTTGTTATCCTATAATTAAAATTTAATTCAATCTATGCTAATAATCGATTATTTCATATTCAGTGCCGTCTCCGTGTTCGCAGGTATAAATTCGCTTACAGCACTCAGGAAATAGTGCATTTGAATTAATCGATCGTCCACGTTCGCATCCTTCTAAACTGCTATCTATGCAGCTGGGAAAATTTGCGAAGTATTGTAGAATAGTTTTTATTTATAGAAATTTCTTACTTGTGTCCGCTTATCCATCCATTTGGTGAGCAAATCAAACGAAAACAGCCAGGTGGATTTTGCACTTCACCAGGCGGATAAGGAGTCTTCCTGTAGTAGCACATGCCAGGGAAATCTATTTAAATATGAAATTTTTGTTTTTAAGGATTTTGTAAAATGAAACATTTATACAATACCTGGATGGGAAGTGTTTTTTGACCACGTTCCAGCATCGCAAACGCCTACGACTATTATTAGGACTAACACAGCTGTTAAAGTCTTCATTTCCTATTCTTTCTCGGCAAATTTCCAGAAATGGAGTATTTAAATGAAACAGGGTGGTATCGTTTATATACCACAATCGACCCCCATCTATAGGTGTTTTCGAATTTCCAGTTCTATCATCTCATCTTGTTAATTGAGCCATTTCTGTTTACACTGTGCCAAATCAGGTTTCAAATATAATTTCAATAAATAACTTATTATGTGTCAGACTATTGTTTAAAAAAAAACTTGTTCGGTTCCATTTCTGAGGAAATGTTTAATAAAAGAAATGCGTTGCAGATGTTTTTTTAATTATTTATTTTAGAAGTGCTATAATTTATTGCATGTTTTACAATTATAGGTTCATTATTCTATTTTTTTTTAAATACTATTATATATCTCTAGATATTTAAAAATCTTCTATGGTATACTCAGATCCATCACCGTGGGTACACGTGTAAGAACGCTTACAGCACTCCGGGTAAGGTTTCGTTTTGTCCACATACGAACCGCGGACACATCCTTCTAGATTTGCAGATAGGCAACTATTCAAAATTATATCATGTATTTAATTCAATATTTTCATAAAAATGTATGCTTAATGACTTACGTGTGTCCACTAATCCAACTATTAGATCCGCATATTATTCTTGTGCACGTGTCATGCAGGTGATGTTCACCTGGAGGATATATTGTTCCTTTGTAAACGCACATACCTGGATAAGCTGTAATAATAAAAAATATTAATTTTAGCTATAAAATGAAATATTCTAATTTTTTGTTTTGTTTTCATACCTGCATCAGTAGCGTTTTCCGACCATGTTTTTGCATCACAAACAATTGTAATTGCAAGAAATAAAGAGATTCCAAAAATTACTCTCATTTTGTTAACAAAAGTAAGACTTACTAATTTTTTTCACTAATTAAAAATCCTTTCCTGTCTCCTAACACAATTCAAGAAATTGTGGGTGCCCCAACGCTATTTATACAATTCGTCGAATGCCCAAATGGTAATTTACTTATTTTAAATGATTTTTGCAAAAAAAACACCTCGCTTGGCTTGTGTCTCAGAAGTGTACTCTCAGTCTAAAGAACTGGTTGGGAAGTTCCATTATGTTGGGTGATGGAGGTGTTTATTATTGTTCCAAAAACTTGAATTTAAAATCCATTAGCAGCTCGTGTTTCATTGACGATTTAAATAATAAATTAACTTTTAAGATGTTAATACAAAAATGTAAGTGGCCGAATTATTATTAATATACATTGTGTTTTCCCAGACGTACTAATTTTTTTTTTTTTTTCATTCAAAATTAATAATTTTTATAGAATCACATTTCTGTTGCATTCACCTAAAAATAGTTATTAAAAAAAAATTATACCAATTTTATGATGCTATAAAATTGATGCTTGTTAAAAAATGCAAAAATTAGTCGCAAAAAAATTAGTGTGTGACTAACTTAAGCCGGTAAATTATGCAAAACACATGTAAGCAGCTGGGTGTCTGACATGAGTGAATTTATTAGAATTTGAATGAAAGTAAAATTGATAATCTTTTTATTGTGGTATTAATAATTTATGAAAAAACTTGATTCTACGGATGGTCTTAAAGTGACAAAATCTTTGTTAATATTTTGATTGTACCTCATAATTAGTTTGGCCATCAAAGGAAGCAGTTGATTCAGTTGAGCTGATATTAAAATTTAAGAAAAAATGAAAGCGTTTATTTTGTACGGAATCTTGTGCATTTGCATTAGCCAAGTTTTTGGAGAAACCTTTTCGCTTAATGGAACAGACCCGCGTAGGTTCTATTTTATTAATTATTATTTTTTATATAAATTAAAATATCTTACTGGTGTATTTTATTAGAATATCCTGGCATGTGCGTTTATGAGGAAGAAGTTGTTGCTCCAGGTGAACATAAATTACAAAGACGGTGTGTTAAAATCATTTGCGGAACTAATGGATGGATTAGTGGACACACGTAATTATTTTATTTATATTTATTAACAATACTATTCCAATTTTCGATAATCTAAATTAAAATTATATTCTATTAAAGCAACAAATATACCAAAAAAAAATATGCAGAGATTTTTCATATTTAGAAGATATCAAATGTTTCATAATACTTTACTTTTATAATATTTCAATATCTTTGTTATAGAAATATCTATAAAATACGATTCATAAAATATTGTACAAAACAAATTTCTTACAAGATTGTAACATTTAAGGAAAACTTATTCCTAAATGCGCCTACATTTTTTGTTATAAGATAAAATTTTTGTTCCTTTTTTTAAATTTAATTTTTAAACTTTTCATATTTCTAAAATTTTATTCATCAATCATTTCAGATGTGTACCTCAACAAATAGAAGGTTGCAAACCAGGTGAATTATCTGGCATCTTGAGACCTTTCCCGGATTGTTGCAAACGGAAATACAAATGCAACAATGAAGTCTATGGTGATTACATTATTGAAAGTTTTTAATTTTTGTATATATTTTAAATATTTAAATAAAGAAATTTCACAAAAGATCACAGCTTCTAACTTTATTTTTAACTTATCAGACCAGCCATCAGATGTTCTTATAAATATTTATCAAAATTATATTCTTAAATTCAAGAGAATTAATCCAAAAGGAAGTGCATATCCAAGAGTCTAATTGATATATTTGCTTTATTTTGCGTTATTGCACTATTTTTTCTGTGTTTGTATTTAATTACATAGCGTGTAAATAACAAAAAATGTTAATCTTAGTTTGTACAATATAGTGCATACCTTCTTATATATTCCAAAAAGTCTTTAATTTGTCTACAACTTTAAATGATAAGGTACTATACAAATTATGAACATTATTTTCGTATTGGAGCGTATTCATGTATTCGATTTAAATTACACAAGTCGACACGTTTTTTGATTCTGATTAATATGCGGTCATTCCTCATTGCTTTCGTCTCACAATTGAAGAAAATCAACATGATTTTTAAAAAAAATTGCTTTTGTGCCCAGGACAGCAAATTTAAAATGACCAATCTTCAAAATTGTTATGTTTTCATTTCCTTATAAATCTTTTGGGGGCGGACATTTTTTAAATTTTCGGTTGCTATATTAGATCCGCCATCTTTAATATATATTTTGGTAACAGATTAAGTTTCAGCCACCCTAAGACCTCTTTGATTCATTTTGATAAAAAACCCCATAAAATTGCAAATGTTCGGAAGCCATATTTAATTCACCACTTTGGAACCCAATACAAAAATGTACCTATACTGTTTTCTCTAGTATAACATACTTTTTGGCAAAAAATCAGAAATATCGCACAACGCATTTAGTTGTAATTGAGGTTCAAACTATCCAAACGAATGTCAAATTTTCCTTGACAAAAGCAAAGTTTTAACAAAATTATGACACTTTTGCCTTCCTTTTGGACACAAGCAATAAGAAAATAGCATTCATAACTCAGACTCAAAAAAAAAGTTTAGTTTTGTTGACCTGTGTAATTTTTGCATATGTAAAAAAAGATCGATATTTTTTTTTTCTAAAAATGGAGAGAGATGTTCCTTCTTATAAATCAAGATGCTTAATTCTTAGTCTCCAAGCATTACAAGCCAGGAGAAAGATAGCTTGCATCCTGTTCGCTAGGGATATCATGTGATATCAAATAAAATCCTGTAAATGAGAAAACTTCCGTGATCTATCGAAGGTAGCAGAATTGACTATTTTGTTTTAAGGCTTCGAAGACAAGTAAATTGGCCTCATTTGTAATTATTTCTAAACGATTTTTCTTCATTAATTACGAATTCGTAAACGAAACCTCACCACATCACGGTTTTAAGAAAAATGGGTATGAAAAGTACTGAAGACATTTTTGGTAATTTTTGAATTATACCAAAACTTGAGAGGTTTTTAAACTTTTCGAAATATTTCGTGAAATATGCTTTTTTCTATAAACCGATTATTTCAGACAATAGATCACAACTTCATGAAAACCTTCAACCTTCATGAAAAGCTCTTTACTTTTTCTATTGTTTTATTTACCAATTTTTAAAAATCCCCAAAATAGAGGATTATGTAATTTCAACCATATTTTTTGTCAAAAACGTACACTGATGGCATATTATTAGACCGCATATTGTTCAACGGATTCGAAAAAGCTATTTTTAACTAAGTCACTTTTTTATTTTGGGGTGTTTAATTTATTTGAATATTTTAAGCAAAATAAATTTGGTTATTGAATTTTAAGATACGCCATTTTATTTTGTTTATTCGTTTAGCTTTGATATTCACAAATTTATCAAAAAAAAATTTATAGTTTACACCTTGTCTGAAAATCTTGTGAAAGGCACTCCTATAAAATATTTACGAACAAATTTTTTCATCTTCAATTTGTCTGCTTATCACAAATTTGTAAAAAAGTAAAAAATTACTTTTAGGAGAAAAATTGTATAATTTGTAAAAATTACCTAGAGAAAAATTTTTAAAAATTAAAAATATTTTTAAATTCGCAATATTTTTACGCGAAAAATTTAATTGAAATCACCCATCACATGTCAAACAGAAAATAAAACGAACTGTATATTTATTTATTTTTACTTTTCTTTTTATTATCCTATAATTAAAATTTAATTCAATCTATGCTAATAATCGATTATTTCATATTCAGTGCCGTCACCGTGTGTACACGTGTAAAGACGCTTACAGCACTCCGGGTGAGGTTTCGTTTTGTCCACATACGAACCGCGGACACATCCTTCAAGGTTTGCAGGAAAAAACCTATTCAAAATTATATCATGTATTTAATTCAATATTTTCATAAAAATGTATATGCTTAATGACTTACGTGTGTCCACTAATAGATCCGCATAATAGTCTTGTGCACGTGTCAGGCAGGTGATGTACACCTGGAGGATATATTGTCCCTTCGTGAACGCACATACCTGGATAAGCTGTAATAATAAAAAAATATTAATTTTAGCTATAAAATGAAATATTCTAATTTGTTGCTTTGTTTTCATACCTGCACCAGTAGCGTTTTCGGACCATGTTCTTGCATCACAAACAATTGCAATTACAAGAAATAAACAGATTCCAAAAATTACTCTCATTTTGTTAACAAAAGTAAGACTTCCAAATTTTTTTCACTAATTAAAAATCCTTTCCTGTCTCCTAACACAATTCAAGAAATTGTGGGTGCCCCAACGCTATTTATACAATTTGTCGAATGCCCAAATGGTAATTTACTTATTTTAAATGATTTTTGCAAAAAAAAAACACCTCGCTTGTGTCTCAGAAGTGTACTCTCAGTCTAAAGAACTGGTTGGGAAGTTCCATTATGTTGGGTGATGGAGGTGTTTATTATTGTTCCAAAAACTTGAATTTAAAATCCATTAGCAGCTCGTGTTTCATTGACGATTTAAATAATAAATTAACATTTAAGATGTTAATACAAAAATGTAAGTGGCCGAATTATTATTAATATACACTGCGTTTTCCCAGACGTACTAATTTTATTTTCATTAAAAATTAATAATTTTTATAGAACATGTAAGCAGCTGGGTGTCTGACATGAGTGAATTTATTAGAATTTGAATGAAAGTAAAATTGACAATCTTTTTATTGTGGAATTAATAATTTATGAAAAAACTTGATTCTACATCTGGTCTTAAAGTGACAAAATCTTTGTTAATATTTTCATTGTACCTCATAATTAGTTTGGCCATCAAAGGAAGCAGTTGATTCAGTTGAGCTGATATTAAAATATAAGAAAAAATGAAAGCGTTTATTTTGTACGGAATCTTGTGCATTTGCATTAGCCAAGTTTTTGGAGAAACCTTTTCGCTTAATGGAACAGACCCGCGTAGGTTCTATTTTATTAATTATTATTTTTTATATAAATTAAAATATCTTACTGGTGTATTTTATTAGAATATCCTGGCATGTGCGTTTATGAGGAAGAAATTGTTGCTCCAGGTGAACATAAATTACAAAGACGGTGTGTTAAAATCATTTGCGGAACTAATGGATGGATTAGTGGACACACGTAATTATTTTATTTATATTTATTAACAATACTATTCCAATTTTCGTTAATCTAAATTAAAATTATATTTTAATAGAAGCAACAAATATACAAAAAAAAAAATATGCAGAGATTTTTCATATTTAGAAGATATCAAATGTTTCATAATACTTTACTTTTATAATATTTCAATATCTTTGTTATAGAAATATCTATAAAATACGATTCATAAAATATTGTACAAAACAAATTTCTTACAAGATTGTAACATTTAAGGAAAACTTATTCCTAAATGCGCCTACATTTTTTGTTATAAGATAAAATTTTTGTTCCTTTTTTTAAATTTAATTTCTAAACTTTTCATATTTCTAAAATTTTATTCATCAATCATTTCAGGTGTGTACCACAACAAATAGAAGGTTGCAAACCAGGTGAATTATCTGGCATCTTGAGACCTTTCCCGGATTGTTGCAAACGGAAATACAAATGCAACAATGAAGTCTATGGTGATTACATTATTGAAAGTTTTTAGTTTTTGTATATATTTTAAATATTTAAATAAAGAAATTTCACAAAAGATCACAGCTTCTAACTTCTAACTAAATATTCCAAAAGTCTTTAATTTATCTACATACAACTTTAAATGATAAGGTACTATACAAATTATGAACATTATTTTCGTATTGGAGCCACCATATTCATGTATTCGATTTAAACTATAATTCAATTTAAATGTTAAATTACAAGATCTTTTTATTAATTTGAGTTCTGTTTAATTAAGATATTATCGTGTTTAACATTGAAGAGATTTTATTCCTATAACATTCAAATTTTGGCTGTTAGAAAACCAAATTTGGTAATTTGAAGACCGTTTTCTTTTTTTTGTAGTTTAATGTTCTGCAGTTTCTTCGATTGAATTCATCCTATTCCCATTTAAATTATAATTATACAAATACCAAATATAAAATTGTGGGAGAAAAAATAAAAAATGTATGTTCTGTTCAAAAAATTATTTAGAATCAAAGTTTTGAAACTCGTGATGATTGAAATGAAGTGAGTGAAAATGGGTATTCTTCATCAAAAGGCATTATGGTGGCCTTCTTAAAGTGCCTGTAGAGTATATTACAGGGCGTTAAGGAAAGAAAATACCAGGAAAATTACACATATTTTACTTCTTTTACAATTTCTGACTTTTCATTAATTTTCATGTGGCCAAAAACAAAGCAGGCATACTCCAAAATAGGCCTTCCAAAGGTACACTGAAAGAAAAAATATGGTTTCTATAACTATACTTTTAAAGAACTCTAGTATGGTTGAATTTGATAGTTGCAGCAAATATGTTACATATGTAACTTTTTTGAAGCTACTGTAATATAGTTCAGAAAGAAATAATCATGCTTAGCACAACGAAAATTCATGGTGGAAGGAATAAAGTATATTAACTGGAAGTATTGTTATGTCGCAGCAAACATGGCGTTTATCGCTCACAACCAAATTGATGGTTACAGCAATTATGTTACATATGTAACTTTTTTGGGGCCACTATAATATAGTTCCGAAAGAAATAATCATGGTTAGCACAACGAAAATTTATGATGGAAGGAGTAAAATATATTAACTGGAATTATTGTTATGTCGCAGCAAACATAGCGTTTATCGCTCACAACCATTTTGATGGTGGAAGCAACCATTGTTAAGGTTGTATTTACTGAAAACCATGTTATTCTTAATCATTGTTTTGTTGTAGCAAACACAGTTCATGTTTCTCACAATAATAATATATGATAACGATGACTATAATTATGATTCAGTGGAATATACCCACATGATTAATATGATAATGCCACATATTTCTATGAACTATATTAAGGAATTAAGATTTTTCCAAAGTAAAAATAAAGGTAAGATGAATATTGGTTCTATTTCGCGTTGTTTCTGAGTTATGATAAGCGATAAATAGAAACAACACGAAGTGGAACCAATATTCATCTGTTCGAACTGTTCTTAATAGAGAGAGACAAAAATAAAATTGCTCTTTATACTTCAATATGAAATCAATTTGAGCAAAACTTTTCGTATGAGTCAGCACTACTGCACCAGTTTTGATATGAAATTCATCAAAATTAACAAAATCAGTATAAAACACTGTACCTGAACATTTAAAATTGTACTTTTCAAAAATGTCTTTATTCATTTTTTTTAAAGTGCCGTGTTGCTTGGGAAAGTTTGTCAATTCGTCGTAATTTAGAATAAAATTTGCCAACTTTATAGAGTTTTTAATACTCATTGTTTCAATTATATTTATCTTACATTTACTATTATAAGCTGTTTTTTTAAAAAGTTGATGAAATCCTTCAAAACGAATTGATGATATGTGTTTTAGAGGCCCGATATGTTTCATTATAGAAGCGTAGTGAAGCAGTAAATGAAATTTTATAGTAAGGTTAAGTTCAGATATTTGCAAATACAACGAATTGTGTTCGCGAACAAGAACCTGCAAATATTCATGTAGGTCTTTATGAATAACATCACGAAAACAAATATTAAGTATTTTACGTAAAATTAGGTAAAGTTCCCACTCAATGCAGTCTTCCGGAATCAAATCGCCAATGAAAAAAGCAAAATTTTCGACAAAACAAAACATTTCTGCAGCAGACATTTTGATGACTTTGTTTTTAAAAAAATCCACATTAAACAACGGTGGCTTATTAATATTTAAAAACCCGTAATTAAAAGTTAGAATTCTGTAATTAAGTTGTTCTAATGTGAAGAACTGCTTTTTTTTAATGAAAATATCGAGCAAGACTATGGTGTCATAACGGCAAACTCCTTCTAGGAGGTCGTGCATAATGTCTATCGAATAATTTTTTGTAACGTGGAAAGAAAGCATAGAATTCCAAATGGAATCCTCCTTGATACTAGTATTTACAAAATTATTATGTCTACTGCTGCAGTATAAGCTTAAGTCAATCGGGTTACTGACGTCGGTTAATATTGTTGAAATTTTTAAATCTGCTTTTGTTATGGTGCAAAATCGGCAAGAATAATGCGCGCTAAAAGATTCACTGAATCCAAGGACTGAGTTCAAACCTAAGTTGTCCCCTAGAATGAGGGATAGTATTAATTTCACTTTTCTATAATGCCGAATATTAACGTTCACCCCCACATTAAAGAGTTTATTGACTTCATCAATAAAAGGCTTAAAAATTCGATCATTTCCTAAGCATTTCCTATCTTCCGAATAGAACAGCATACCTAGGAATATTGAATGTAATTTCGATTGCAATTTTGTAGGTAAGCAAGGTATTTTAACATAGACCCCACCAATTTTTCGAATATTAGCATGGGAACCCAAGGGATTATTCACCTCAAAATCATCAAAATAAATAAAAAGAGGCAAGTATAAAGTGTCATGTGAAAATTCTGTTTCGCTTACTTTTTCCTGAAAACATGGTGACTGTATAAAATCAAAAATGTAATCTTTACTTTGTACACTAAGGTAGTCTACATAACTTAATATGTCTGATAGAAAATTAGTTTGGTTAAATAGCTTCGAAAAAAGATCTGTCAATGCAACTATCTTGGAAGAACGGACTACAGTTTTTGAATTTGGTACATTGTTTTCGTCAATGTATTCTTCGTAGGAAGTGTGCAAAATTATCGTATTGCATCTGATATGAAAGCCTTGATTTTTTAAATATTTTATGAATTTGTAGTCTGTCTTAGGAATTTCAATTTCAAATAATGTTTTTAAAACTTTATGGATATCTTCTCTCTGCTCAATATTATTTAGTTTTAGACATTGACGTTGACAAAATAATTGAATAAAGTTGGAAAATTCTCGTATGGATTCAATGGCATATCTTCGAGGAATCTCACTTTTTGCATAATATTTTATTATAAATTTTATAAAGTTTAAGGGGAGGTTCTCATCTAGAATCTTGAAATTTTCGACTTTTTTTTTATTTCATATTATTAAAGTTTAATATGTCTAGAATGTTGCTTTAAAATATTTAGTCGATCCGAGCACTAGAACGGATTCTACAGCCCATTGATTCTGGCGGTGTCATGATCGTAGTGGGGCGCTCAGCCTGTGCCGTGCCGTTCAATCACGATTATCTCGGAACTTTGTTTTTCAAGATTTTTCAAATTTGCGTACAAGATAACTCAACAACGGTTCAACCGATCAACTTCTAGTTTCGTGCATATTAAAGTAAACAATTTTCTTCATAGAAAGAGTGGAGCACATTTTGAAAATTGTAACATTATCTCCTTTTTGTAAGTGATAAACTATGAAAAAAAACGGCCGAAAACGGCCTTAAAATTTCAAAATCGCGCCATTCCGTCAATTTTAAATTTTTTTTGAAAGTCGTCCACTCTTTCTGAGACAAATTTAGTCTAGTTTATAATAATGTCATCATTATTTGATTTCAGACCAATCTGCGACCCCTAAATTGTACGCAGCTGGGCCATTTTCGAAAAACATGCCTCCGGAGAAGTTGAATAACGGGCGCCATTTTGTTTTTTTTTTTAATAAAAAAATTTTTTCGTACAGATAAATATACAATAAAAGATAATGCCAAATATCATTTCCCTATGTCTTGTCATTTGCCTTCAAAAAAATCACGAACTTTACCTACTTTTTGACGTTCTAGATGAGAACCTCCCCTTAATGTGTGATCTTCACTGTTTAATATATTACTATATCCACTAAGTCCTTCCTCCAGTATATGAGATGGAAATATTTTTGATGACGTTATTTCTGAACTATGAATATTGCTTGAAAAAGGCGTACATGTTTTTATATGATGCTTTAAGTGAACTTTATAGTAGTATATATTGTCATATACTCTATGGCATAAAACACATGGGAATCTTGTACATTTGGTATGATTTTTTTTTAAATGGGCCAAAAAATCCAATATTTTTGATGAAGAATAAGTGCAGACAAAGCATTGTAAATTCATTATTGATGTATGTTTATCAAAATTTTGTAATTGCAAAAAGTGTTGCATTTACTCCCTACTTACAAATATCATTCCAGAAGGTAGCGTTACCCGTGTCTGGACTATCGTGGAGCGTATGAATTTCAAAAATGTACGTTTGTACAAAACACCAAACTCGTTGACTTTCCGATGGATATTGAATGTTCAATGCTAAAAATGCTGCCATACAAGCTTCTACAGCTGCCTTTATATCTTTCAATATATATTTGACATCGGCTACAAGCACATATGCCAAAGTGAGAGGAGATCCAATAAGAACAATTTGCGGTTGAACCGCAATGTTTTCTTCTTTGCATCTACTAATATAAAGCCGTTCAAAGTTGTCGGCTTCCGTGATATTCTGAAAAGAAGAAAATGTATAAAACTTTATTAAAAATATAATGTACAATACTTTAATTAAAAGCTTCTTTCTATATGAATCAAGATAAGTAAACGTTGTATTATTCACCACATGCCTATTTCTTACCTTGTAGTGATTTATAAAAGATTCCTGTATTTCAATCTTTGAAAATCGGCCGACTCCTTTTTTATTTTTCCTTGTGACGGTGTTGGGCAACAGAAACGGCAAAAATAGTAAAGACAAAACAGCTTTATGTGTATCTACAAAAATTATTTATTTATAACAAAAACCAAAGCAAAGTAAATTTAAAAATGAATTGCTTACAGCTTGTTTCGTTTTTTATTAAATTAGCAATATCTTTTGCTTTTTGATGTCTTGAATTTTTTCCTCTTTCAAAAAGTGCAGCAAAAACGTTTTCTTTAAGTCTAAACTCAACTTTTTTCGAATATCGGCTTTCCACATCAACATGAAACTGAACTGTATTGTAAATAATTGTTCAAATATGTCCCAAAAAGATTTCTTACCAATTGATACCCTTCTGCTTGAAGCAGTGCGGGAAATCGTTTTAAATAGTCCGCTGTTGATATATTTGATTGTAGCAGATTTTGTCTCAGTGTAAACGTATTTCGCCACTTTTCAAACAGACCTTCTGAAGAGACTTGAGTTTTTAGGTTTTCTAAATCCTTTTCTGCACTCCGATTTTCATCATCTTGAATAAAATATTAAAAATTTTTCATTTATTTATCAGCGTCAAAAAAATTACAGGAAAAGTGCCAGCAAACATACAAAAATTATTTTTCTTGTTATAAGAAACAAATTATAATAATAATACAATAAAGAGATAATATAAAATTATAAATTCTTTAACCTTGCAAATCTAAGTCTAGAACGCTTGTTGATGATATGTTTGATTCTGTTGATGTCAGAGATGGATTATTCTTTGGTGTTGATGACTTTGATCTAGAACGTCTGTAAATAACTCCGCTTTTGGAAAGAAGAGCTCTGTAATTATTATAGGCGTCCCATAACTTTCCAGTGGCCAAACGATTGCTAACGTATTTGTTATAGTATGTTGTAGGGAGTTCCGTTGGAAATACTTCCACAATAAGACGAGATACTTTCTCGAAATCTTCCCTCTGAAGTCTGTGTAAAGAAATAAAACGATATATTCGAGAAATTCCCTCAGCAATATTTACTAAGAAGTAAAATGATCGCATGTACTGTATGGGATACAATGAAAAAAAGTGCTTACTGCTTCTGTGGATCGAAATCCACTAAATACCTCACGATGAGTTTAGAAAGTGCAACACGCTCTGAATTAGAAAACCCTTTTTTCGTATTATAAATAGAAAGCAACAGTTTTCCATTGATATTTAGGAACTGTTCTAGCTCCTACAAATATAAAGCATTATATCTACTAAATTACATTTAAATTGAAATAGATATTAACCTCTTTAGTGTTGAAAGTGTTGAATAAATTAAGCAATAGACTACCGTCACCCAAATTATATACCTGGGTGTCAGAGGTAGTTGGAATTGTTAATGGAACAACATCAGAAATGGTTTGTAATGGCAAACTATCAACCGGTTTATTTCCTAAATGGAATTGGGTATAATTCTGTTTCTAATTAGGTATGTTTGGGTGAATTTTTAGCACTAATAAAATGTTCAATCAGTAAATCACATTTACCTTTTATATAAAGAATAAAATCCAAGTTTGTTTTATACTGCTCAATATAATCAACAATATCTTCGTCTTCTATACAAATATTTGTATTAGTGGTAAATACCACATTTTCTCTAACGTCATATGCTGTAGTTACAGCTTCCTTAAGGGCCTCAACAGAAACTTCGGTTTCATACAAAACTTTTATAAGTTTCTGACTTCCGTTAAAAGAAGCTTTCACAAATAGTTTTTTCATTTTCGCTTCCAAATTTTGTATGCTGTAAATGTTATTCTATTAAGTATTTTAAACACAGAGGCATAAGTTTTTGAGTATTTCGTATAAACAAACTTTCAGTACCGTGTATTAACTCTTTGAGGCAAACAATTTAAAGAACAAAAGAAACCCAAGTTGCACAGAATTTTTTTTTAATAAAAAAAAAAGGAAAACATTAAATAAAATATTAAACTGTATGACTATGAGAAATTTCGACTTTTTGAGGTGGGTTAAAAACTATCCCACCATGCATAAACAGCTAAGTAAAAGGTGGGACAGATTTTAACCCACCTAACCCCAAAGAGTTAAGAAGTATAGTATTATATTTATAGTAGTTGCATCCGAGAAAAATGCAAGCACGTATTTTGTATAAACACACTTTTTTAATTTCTCTAAATACTAAATTTCACAGATTCTGGGTCCATATGGCATAAAAATTGGTTGACATATTATTAAGCACGTGTACTTGAAAGAAATGTAAAAAATATATTTTTTAATACCACAATGCTGTTCCCCCAATATACTTCCACTAAATACAATAATAATTACTTAAACGTGATTGTTTTACTTTCAAATATGATGCATAACAATGATATTTACAGTCATTTTTAAATCGCCAGAAACACAACACAACTTCCTCCTTCCTATGCGTGTTTTTGTGAAGGCAAAAAACATTCACATGTTCTTATATTTGAGACGCCTCAGAGCAATTCTTCATAATATCGATATTATGTACCGTGATGTAGAAAAAAAATATTAACCAAAATAAATCGTGAAGCGAAAACTTATAAATCTACATATCACAATAACATGCATACATATTAACAATGAATAGAACGTGGAAAAGAATTCAGAGAACAACGGGTTAAATTTCTGAAATTTTGTTGAATTTGGCTTACATTTATGCTATTATAATTTATTATTATGAACAATAGTTGAACTTACCCAACGTTGAATCCAAATAACTACATATATGTAGGATCCCACTGCCCTGTAAAACTAGCTATCATTCTGAAGTACCACCGTTACCACAGGAGTTAGACCGTTGATCGTCAACTCAGTAAAGTCTGAACCGCCTGCCCGCAAAGAACGATAAGCCGATAAGTAGAGAGTGTTAAGTGCTAAGTTAGACTAATACCGCGAAATTATTTGACCAAGTGAACATTGATATTTTTACTTAATGTGAATATTCTGGACTCAATCATATCGTGGACTCAATTTTACAATTTAAAATCTTTAAATTTTAATAAAACCAAATTCATACAAATCCCGTTAATTTATTTTATTTCAAATCCCACAAATTATGGTGTCAGAAGTAGGATTATGATTTTGGATAAAGTTATCTAAAGATTTTAATTAATGGAAAAACTGAGAAAACTAAAAGTGTTCGAACTACAAGCAATTTACAGATCACGTGGGTTAATATACAGTGGCAAAACAAAAGAAGAACTTATTTCCGGATTAGCTCGCGAAGAATTTAGTGAAGAGGAAAATCCCGTGGACACGTGTAGTGAAGACAGTGAAGAAGAATTCGTCGGGTTTACGCCCCGAAATAGTGAAATTGAAATTAATCAGGATCCGTCGACAAGTAAAGACATTGAATCTCCCTCGTTAATAGAAATATCTAGTGAAATGAGTAAGGACGAGAAAGTTCTACCTGCACCGGTAAATAATTTTTTGTTTCGTGATGTTGAAGAATCCTTAGAACCGTTTAATGGGGAATCTTCCAGAACCGTTAAAACCTGGATAAAAAATTTCGAAGATATCGCTAAGGTATGTCAATGGAATGATATTCAAAAATATTTATACACTAGACGTTTGCTAAAAGGCGCCGCTAAATTATCAGTAGAGGCTTCCTCCGATATAATAAGCTGGGAAACGTTGAAAAGTCATTTATTGGAAGAGTTCGCGGAACCTGTAACGAGTATTAGCGTTCATAGGGCTATGGAAAATCGAAAGAAAAAATCGGATGAAACGTTTTTGGAGTATATGTACTCCATGAAGGCAATCGCGGACAAAGGGAAAATAGATGAAGAATCGTTGCTAACTTATATCGTGGCCGGTATACCTGATGATCCGTTAAATAAGACCGTTCTTTATGAAGCTAAGAGCCTCAGTGAGTTGAAGCAGAAATTTAAAGTCTATCAGACGATTAAAGACCAAAAGATTTCTAAAAAATTTGATAAGCCAGAAAGTAAATCCGAAAAGGGGGCTCATACGAAAAGCAGATGTTCTCTTTGTGGAGCGAAGTCACACTCCAATACTAACTGTCCACATAAGGCAAAGGGCTCTCGTTGCTTTAAATGCAATAAGTTTGGGCACATCTCCACAAACTGTTCTCAATCTACCGTAACTGCGACTACAACCAGCAACGACACAGATAAGGGGACAGGAAATGTTAATACAATTCAAGTTCCAGATTTACATACAAAAGTTTTTATAAATAATCGCGAATTCATTGGCCTTATTGATACTGGCAGCGACGTTTCGCTCATAAGGGAATCTGTCGTGAAAACATTAGGTATTCCAAGGCATGATTGGGGCTCTAGTATATGCTTAGCAGGATTTGGTAGAAACCTAAAGCATACCGTTGGATCATTTTCGATTGTCGCAGAAATATGTAGCGAAAATTATCAAGCTCGTTTCCATATTGTTCCAGACGAATGGCTAACGTCGAATATTTTGATAGGCAAGGATATTTTAAGAGAAGCGATTTTAGTCCTGAAGGGTGGCAAAGTAACTTTAAATAAAGTCAATCCAAGCAGTTCTAAAGAAGATACATTTTTGGAAAAGATAGATGTAGTCCAGTTAATAGAAGAAGCTGAAACCGATATGTTTAATAATATTGAGAATAAGACGTTAAGAGAAGAAGTTAAGTCATTGGTTGAAAATTATTACCCAATTAAGCCAGAAAAGTCTTGTATAGAGATGTCGATTTGTTTAGAAGACGAACGACCAGTTTACCAAAAACCCCGAAGAATTTCCCCTAAAGAAAAAGAGATAGTAGAAGCACAAGTACAAGTTTGGTTGGAAGAAGGTATTGTCAGAGAAAGTCATTCGGACTTTGCGAGTCCTGTAGTACTTGCTAAAAAGAAAGATGGGTCCTGTCGGTTATGTGTTGACTACCGACAACTAAATAAGAAAATTATTAAAGACCGATACCCATTACCGTTAATTGAAGAGGTTCTTGAAAATTTGTATAATTCCCGAGTCTTTACGACACTAGACCTACGAAACGGCTTCTTCCATGTGGACATTAAAGAAGAGAGCAGGAAATATACTTCCTTTGTAACACACAATGGCCAGTTTGAATTCTGTAAAGCACCCTTTGGTCTCTGCAACTCTCCCGCCGTTTTTCAACGCTACATTAATACGATATTTCAGCCCTTGATTAAGAAAAATGTATTACTTGTCTATATGGATGATGTCATCATTCCTTCAAATGACGAAATGGAAAACATAGCTAAGTTAAAATTGACTCTAGAAACTGCAAAGTCAAACGGTCTGCTTATAAAATGGTCTAAATGTAAATTTCTTCAAAAGAGCATCGAATTTCTTGGACACATAATCGAAAATGGTAGTATTCGACCCGCTTGCGAGAAAGTAAAAGCTGTAAAAGGATTTCCTAGACCTAAAACCGTTAAAGAAGTTCAGAGCTTTTTGGGACTAACCGGATTTTTTAGAAAATTCATTCCCAGTTACTCAACCATTGCCAAGCCACTTTCTGACCTGATAAAGAAAGATCATGCATTTATCTTCGGTGCAAAAGAGCAAGATGCTTTTAACCTTCTGAAAGATCGGCTATGTAACGACCCCGTTTTGAAGCTTTTTAATCCTAACTTTGAAACCGAACTGCACACCGATGCGAGTAAGGTTGGCTACGGATCAGTATTGCTACAAAAAAATTCAGAGGACACCAAATGGCATCCAGTCTTTTATTTGAGTTTTAAAACCACCGATGCCGAGAAGAACTATTCGAGTTACGAACTGGAAGTTCTAGCTATTGTTAAATCATTGAAGAAGTTGAGGTCATACCTATTAGGCTTAAATTTTAAAATTTACACTGATTGCCAAGCGTTTCACCTTACAATGAAAAAAAGAGAACTTAGTAGTCGTGTAGCCAGATGGGCATTGTTGATTGAAGAGTTTAATTGTGAAGTAAAACATCGATCCGGCTCTGCTATGCGTCATGTCGATGCACTAAGCAGATTTCCTGCTGTTTTCTCTGTCGAAAGTGAAGTCTTACAACAAATTCGGAAGGCTCAAGATGAAGACGAAAGTTGTCGCGCTATATCTAAATTATTGAAACATGGAGACTTTGAAAATTATCTTCTTCGAGGAGACGTACTCTACAGATTCGTTGACGGGAATCACCTATTAGTTGTGCCTAAAAATATGCAAAGGGATATAGTCAGATATGTACACGGACAAGGACACATCAATGCGAATAAATGCGAATCTCAAATACGTCAAGAATATTTCATCCCGAATCTCAGTAAGAAAATAGACGCAGTTCTCTCTAATTGTGTCCCATGCATATTAGCTTCAAAAAAGATGGGTAAACCAGAAGGAGTGTTGAATCCAATTGAAAAAATTGATCAGCCGTTACACACCTATCATGTGGATCACTTAGGCCCACTTCCCTCGACCGCTAAGAACTATAAATACCTTTTTGTAGTCATAGATGCATTTACAAAATTCAGCTGGATATACCCTGTAAAATCTGCTACTACTGAGGAAGTGCTGAAAAAGTTACGGGAACAAAGTTTAATTTTTGGCAATCCATTCAGAATTATATCGGATAGAGGAACGGCGTTTACATCCAATTTGTTCCGAGAATATTGTCAAGAGCAAAAAATAAATCATATCCTTATAACAACTGGTGTACCTAGGGGCAATGGACAAGTGGAAAGGCTGAACAGAACTATTATTGGAATACTATCTAAGCTGTCTGTGGATGAACCGCAGAAATGGTTTAAGTATGTTTATAGTCTTCAACAAATACTCAATTCGACGACTAGTAGAGCTACCGGAAAGACCCCATTTGAATTGATGATTGGTGTTAAGATGTCCCGACCTGAGGATCTCCGTCTAATGAAGCTGTTGGAAGAAGAAATCATTGAGGATTTTCAAGTACAAAGAAACGATATGCGAAAGGAAGCAAAGGAACAGATAGAAAAGCTGCAAGCTGAAAATAGGAGATATTCTCTGAGGAAGAGAAAGCCAGCTCGAACCTACAAATTACGTGATTTAGTCGCTATTCGTCGCACACAATTTGCTCCTGGATCTAAGCTTTGTCCAAAATATCTTGGTCCCTACGAGGTAGTGAAAGTTAAGAGAAACGACCGATACGATGTCAAGAAGATTGGTACTCATGAAGGGCCAACTGTAACCAGTTCTGCGGTGGACTACATGAAGCCGTGGCACAGGATCGACGAAGGTAGTTCATCTGAGTCAGATGAACCGCAGGATGGCCGAATGTAGGATCCCACTGCCCTGTAAAACTAGCTATCATTCTGAAGTACCACCGTTACCACAGGAGTTAGACCGTTGATCGTCAACTCAGTAAAGTCTGAACCGCCTGCCCGCAAAGAACGATAAGCCGATAAGTAGAGAGTGTTAAGTGCTAAGTTAGACTAATACCGCGAAATTATTTGACCAAGTGAACATTGATATTTTTACTTAATGTGAATATTCTGGACTCAATCATATCGTGGACTCAATTTTACAATTTAAAATCTTTAAATTTTAATAAAACCAAATTCATACAAATCCCGTTAATTTATTTTATTTCAAATCCCACATATATATCAAGTAAATAAAAAATACTGCACTTCACTTGACACCGTCCGAACTGTGAAAAGGCAAAACTGCAACTGACGACGATTACCGTAATTCAGAGGAAGTTAAATTGTTACAACCATGCCATATATAGTTCCGGCAATCATGTTATGGTTAGTTTTAACCATGTAATGTTTCTAGCAATCATACAATATTTGCGGGAATTATAACGGTGAAATAGCATAACTTTATATGATATGTTTGAGAACAAAAATTGTTTTGCTATCGGTATCGTAATAGTTGTTCCTGCAACCACAGTATTATGAACACAATTATAATGATATAGTAAAAGTATTATGATTGCGAGGACTACGTTATAGTTGCCATTAACGAAACTTCTACTATGGAATGTTCGGTGCTATCATAGATTTATGATACCGTGGACAATTTATGATGTAAATACCATGATTCCAGCAAATATGCGACTTTTGTGGTTGGAATTAACATGTCTTATAGGGAAATTAATCATAATATGATTGTTAGAAATATGTCAATGATTATTGCAAAAATTTATTTGTGAATATGATCACAGCAACTATAATTTCCTTGCTGCAAACCATCATCTACCATATTTTTTCTTTCAGTGTAGGTACAATACAAAAGTTTGGTAATGTAGGGATCGTCGAATTCTTTGGACCATCTCTTTGTAAAACTTAAGATGGAATTGGCTCTGTTTTTGATAAAACCTAGGTCTTTGGTCTTACCAATTCTCGTTACTGAGAAATTAATTAGTTAGTAATTGAAATTGGAAACTATGTATGTGAAATAACGCAATTATCACATAAAACACTGATTCTTAAAATTACATTTATTACATGGAAATTTTATTTATTAATTTATTGATCCTTTTTTAAAAAAAATTTACTTATTCTTTAATAATGGACGATGGAAAGTTGTCAAAAGTTAGCAACAGATCGGTATTTTGAAGTATTAGAATTGTTGCTTCTTTGATGTAGAGGAAATATTAAGGAATATTTTCATATGTATGGAAAATAAACACTATAGTTACAAGGAAAAATTATATAAATAATAAAAATAAGGCAGAATACCATTGACACTGCTAGAAAGCCTTCATGTAACTCGTCCAAAAACTCTAAAATTGAAGATTCCTCAAACACGAGGTCTTTTATCTCTAAATATCCTTAAAAGTAATATACATAACAGCCTGAATAATAGAAAGCAACACCAAAGAGTGAGCTCGTAGATTGGCAATTACAGAATGATCATATTTATTACCAAGCATCAAAAATGAAGGTGATCTGTTGAATCTACGCTTGTATAAAAATAATTATCGTACGAGAACTTTAAAAGTGCAGACAAATGATCAGCATTATAGTACAGGGTGTCCAATAGGAAATTGCGAAAAGTAATGGGTCACAATTTTTTAACAAATGTAAATACTTTTTAATAAAGGACAGTCGTCATTTAATTTTAATAATATATATTTGTGAAATGTGAACCATCTACATAAAAGGTATCTACCTGCACTTCTTTGAATCTTCTGACGCCGGAGAGAAGTACAAAGGGATGTTAGAGACCAAATCCTTTCTCATGCGAAAAAGAGGAGCCGCGTTAAATCTATTTTTTTTTTATTCAAGACGGAGCAGCACCTCATCGCACACAAGAAGTATCATCAATAAATTTTATGGTGATCGAGTTATTGGCCTAGGGTACCCACGCTTTCCTAGGGGAAAAGGAATAGAATAGCCACATGACTCGTCAGATCTCATTCGATTTGATTTCTTTTTAGGGGGGTACATTAAAGATCTCTACTATGAAAATAACTAAGAAACAGTTGAGGATTTTATTAAAGACATTGACATTTCAAATGAAACGTTAGAACATGTTTTTAATAGTTTTAGAAAGCATATGGATATTTGTGGCAAATTAGATGGTTAAAATATCGAAAATATATATCAGTAGTAACTAACGTTTTTCACTATATTTTTAAATTAATTGTTTTGTATTAAATAGATTTAATTTTTTTATAATAAAATGGACATGAAATAAAAATGACAACTGTCCTTTATTAAAAAGTATTTACATTTTACCGATCTCTCCATTTTTTAAAAAATTGTGATCCATTAGTTTTCGCAATTTCCTATTGGACACCCTGTACATCAAGTAATCGACCTGGTTATCTTAGACATAAAACCTCTTACTTTATTTGCCAATTTTTTTCTATATCACAAATACCTTTCTCTATTATTCTACTTATTAAAACCTAAGCGGTGCCTAGTCCTATTTCAATAAAATTTTGAAGTTAAAATTTTAAAATTTATTCAGTAATCAACAATTCCATATTGTGTTCCATCCCCATGTGTACAAATGTAATTTCGTTTACAACATTCTGGATAAAGTTGTTTAATGTCAATTTGTTGTCCACGGAAACATCCAGATAAATTAGTCAGGATACAACTAATAAAACATTATTAAAAGTCCACTACAAATATCCCTTTTTGTAGGAAATTCACTTACCCATGTCCACTAACCCAACCTTTTGGAGAGCAAATCAGCCGAATGCATCGAAAAGGTATTTGAAATTCGCCAGGTGGATAAGCATTGTTTTCATAATAACACATGCCTGGATAGTCTGTAATATAGATTTAACTACTTAATTTTTTTATTATAAGATTTTTATATTACATACTTGGATCACTTGCATTAACCGAAAATGTTTCAGCATCACAGTATGATGCAACACTGATGAAAATTAATAGTACAACAAATTGCATCATTATTGGGGGAAAAAAATTAAGATAAAAAAATCGCTATATTCTATTCAAACTAACGGATATGTGTGAAAAATTAAATCCCCTTTTATACATTTTGTTTACATATTTTTTAAAGTCTACAACAAAAACAAACCGTTCATCTGTCTCATTTCCATAATTTAATAATGAATTTTTTTCACAAAAGAATACTTGTTGTGATTTTTAAATGATCATTTGATTTTTGCGTAGTTCAGCATTAATATAAGCTTCTGGTTTTCCTTTTCTTTTCTTTTTTTGGAATAATAATATTAAAACTAGAACATTAGTAAGTAAAAAAGCAGAAAAGTGGGTAAATCGACAGAATTTCATCTTTCGGGAAGGTTGATGGCAAAACTAAATATTGGCTTGCATAAAATATGAATATTAAATAACCGCCATCCTAATGATTTATTTATGGTCGTTTTTGATTGATTGTAATAAAATTATAAAATTAAAAGCATTTTAACCCGTTATTTTGCATCCAAATCGAGAGAAAATCACTTAGAATAGCATTAACATAAGTGGAAAAACAACTATGAAACTTAAATCATTGTCATTTTCTAGTGACGACTTCTTGTCTTCGAAAGCAGCGCTCGTCATCCTCAGATAGCTGTTTCCTTTTATTTAAACGTTCATATAAATAAATATTAGCAAAAACCGGAATGTAATCCCAAATTTTGCATCAAGATGAAGTTATTTTAAGTCTTGATTGCATACAAAATCGTTATTTGAAGACAAAAAGGAGAAGTTACGATTTTGGCAGTCTGTTTATATATTGTGCGTTGCTATGTGTGTTTATGTTTCCTTTTACAAAACTAAACTATAGGATCGATTTTCATAATTAAATCGATATAATTCGTCTTAAGTCCTACTGACTTGATGAATATGGTTAAAATCCAAAAAGCGAATTGTTAATCAAAATAAGTGAAATTTAAAAACCTTGAGTTTTTTATTATTTGACATAAAATAAGGAACTTAAAATCCCAAAAAAAAAAAAGTAAATCGGTAAAATGGACCAAGTTTTAGCACTTTTATTTCTCAACTTGATAAAGACTCATTATTTTAAAAAATCAACCTTATTTTTTTATTTACAAAATATAAACAAAAAAGGTTAATTCTTGAATTAGATCAAAATTACTTTTCGATAACTCGCCATAATATTGGACTGTATTTTAAATATCACTATGTTTCACGGCCAAGCCAACCAAGTTGTTCTAACTTTGACCTTTATGTTAGTTTTGTAAATAAGTTTGATTAAAATTCTCTGAATGTACAATTAATCCCGCATTTTATAATGTCTAATTCTAGAATTCAGTGCTAACATTTACTTTTTTTTCGTGCTAATAATAGATTGATTGTAGTTTGGATATATGGCTGTCCGAAAGCACACTTAGGCCATTATAGGTCCATTGTGACCAGGGTTTCTGGTGGGAATTGAACCCCCATGCTAAAAATAAATTTTTAATCTGGTATACTAAAGATAAGGGGGTACTTTTATGTATTGTTTTTTTTTTATAAAAATTGGTGTATTTTTTAAAAAGTTCGTCCGCCATGTTGGATCCGCCATTTTAATTTTTTTTTTTTTTTTTTTTTAATTTAACATCAAATTCGAAATCAGCGGCTCCAAAAACCCCTTAATACTGGTTTTCAAGAAAACACTGATGTCTCAAAGAATATGCATCATCAGGAGCTTTTTTTTACCAAATCACAAAAACACGTCAACTTTATTTTTCAAAATCGTATGTAAAAAAATATTTGTCAACTGTTATTTTTTTGACGCAAAAATACAAAAAAAAAAAAAAACCTTTTTCTACAATAAAAAATAAGGTTGCCACCCCCGGGAACCGGATTACTTACAAAAGGTTAGTATATTTATGAGACATCATTTCCATTTCGTTTCATTCGAAACAATTCATTAGAACTTGAAATATTTAGGACAAACTGTTTTTGGGGGTAAACTTTAGGGGTGGTTTTCACCCCCGAAATGTGCGTAACCGCAGATAAAAAAATATACGTGTCTCTTATTTTTCGATACTCTACAACATATTTCAATTTCATTAAAATCGTTGAGACACACCTGAGAACGTTCCCTTGTTAGACCTTTTTCTATAAGGATTTTTGAAAGGGTAAGTGTGTGCAAACAATTCGACGTGTTATTGACGAAATTCAGTTGCAATTTTGCCAGAATGTAGTCGAAAATTTTGTCAAAATAGTAAACGTTTACCAACAGGGTTTAGGCGGGCATTTCTCTAATAATTGTGTAATCTCCAGATCCATGTTCTATGTTAAAATAAAATCATTTTCACACTTCAAATGGAATATGTGTTTTACTAAAAATATATAATGAAAGGGGGTTTTGAGATACCCCTTACTATGCAAAATTGCATCATCTTGAGACCACTAAAAATAACCTCGAATTTAGAGGTAGTATATGTCTATAAGTTAATAATAGTAATTTTTGGATTCGTTTAATTTGGACAGTAAAGTATATAGAAAAAAAAACCACAAAAATCTACCCACCATATTTTAACACTGAACACAAAATATGACCATAACAGGCCCCAAATAATACAAATACTTGTTCGAAATTGTAAAATACATAAATATATATAAAAAATTTTATTTTATTCTTTTTATCTCTAAAGAAATGCAGTTTTCCAAAAAACACGTCTGTATTCATACGATTTTTTGATTTTTTTAAGGATTATAAATATACAAACTAAATCGACTTGTTAAAACAAAAAAGTGGGTCTTATCAAGTTTTCCAATAACTCGAACACCAATGTTATTTTAAAGGTCATCGAATAATTATTCAAATATTGATTCTCTTTCCTTCCAATATTTTTATAAAACCTGATACTTTTAACACAGTTCTTAAATAAAAAAATAAAAAACTTACTATTACTAAATCAATTAGAAATTTAAAGTCGTATCATTCAAGTATTTTCGGATAGACCATAATTTGATATATAAAAAAAAAAAAATCCAAAAATTATTAATAAAACATTGATATTAAAAATTACACTAGTTTGAATAAGAGCGTCGCCGTAAAGTTGAATTCGATTTTTGTCGAACAAACCCTTTGTTAAATTACTTATTAAAAAGCGTATTATTTTAAATTTTCAAAATTTATTCAATAATCATTAATTGTATATTCTGTTCCATCGCCATGTTTACAAATGTAATTTCGTTTACAACATTCCGGAAACGGTTTGTATACATCAAGTTCTGGCCCACGGAAACATCCAGCCAAGGTAGATACTATACAACTATTAAGACATAAGTGTCCAAATTATAAAATATACGTTTTTATAAGAAATTTACTTACCTATGTCCACTAACCCAACCTTTTGGAGAGCAAATCAACCGAACACACCGATGAGGTATTTGAAATTCTCCAGGTGGATAAGCATTGTTTTCATAATAACACATTCCTGGATAGTCTATAACAAAATTCATCTGTTAAGTTATAAGTTCAAGAGTACTAAGTATATTTATTTATTTTTAATATTACTTGGATCAGTTGCATTAATCGAAAATGTTTCAGCATTACAATACGATGCAACACTTACGAAAATAAATAATACAAAAAATTGCCTCATTATTAAAAACTAAACTGATATGTGTTAAAAAACGAAATCTCCTTTTATACATTTTATTTATACGTTTCCAAAAACTAAAACAAAAACAAACTGTTCATCTGTCTCATTTCCATAATTAAATAATGTGAATTTTTGCACAAAAGAATACTTGTTGTGATGATCTTTAAAAGATCATTTGATTTTTGCGTAGTTCTGCATTGGCATAATATAGACTTGTGTGCACGTGTCTAAAGCCTTTTTGGGGATTTTCCTAAAAAAACTAATATTACAACAAGAACACTATATTTTTTACTTACACTAGTGGGAAGGTTGAATTCAAAATTATTTTAACAATCTTAATTATTCAAAAAATCGAAAAATGATCATCGCCAAGTTTGATAATAGCATAAAAGCTGGATTGCCAATATCGCTACAAATAGAACCGATATATGCGAATATTTGATTGATTTCAATAAGATTATAAAATTAAAAACATAAAACACTTTAACCCGTTATCTAAATCGAACGGCAATCACTCAATATAGCACTTAAGTGTTAATACAACAAAGAGGCATAAATCATTGTCATTTTCTAGTGATGACTTCTTGTCTTCTAGGTGTTAAAAGAGCAAAAGTGGAAGATCATAAATCAACCCCAAATAGCTGTTTTCCTTTTATTTTAGCAGAAAACACGCACATATACATATATTTATTAAAGCCAAAAACCGGAACATGATCATAAATTTCGGCTTAATCAGGTGTGCATAATTTTTTTTTTTTTTTTTTTTTTGCAAACTGGTTTTTCGGATTAAATTAATTGGCTTCGAATTTTATATTAAACGGAAATGATCTGATAATTTAGAAGAATTTTGTTCTTGAGTCCAATCAGTAGAGGTTATATATAAAAGTGTTCGGGACAATTGTATATTATTTAATAGAGGACATTTGTGTTGCGATTTTGACTGTCAACGGAGAGTGTTGTGAAAATGAAGAGCTTTGAGATAATTTTTGTAGTAATAGCAGTTGTAGTTCAGTGTAATGCTGAAACGTGGTCAATTAATGGAACAGATCCTGGTACATATCTATAATTAATTTTATCTCTTATCTTTTACCAAGCATTTAAAGTTATGTCATACTAGGGCATAATGTGATCAAGCAGACAGAAATAAAATTATAAAATTATTTTTAGCCTATCCTGGTCTTTGCGTCTACGAGGGAAATCCTTATGAACCAGGCGAATTTCTTATAAAAAATCGTTGTATCCGACTAATTTGTGGTACCAACAGTTGGATAAGTGCTCACAGGTCTGTTAGATAAATTAGAGTTATACAAACCAACCAGATAAATATCCTTAAATTAAACTAAATTAAAATTTTACATTTTAGCTGTGTTGAAGGAAATCTGGAAGGATGTGAAAGAAGTTTACCTATAAATATTAAGAGACCATTCCCCGAATGTTGTAAGCGAAAATATAAATGCAAGCACGGTGATGGAACGGAATATGAGATTGAAGATTTTTAGATAAAAGTTGTTGCATAATGTGTAAAATAAATTTTTTTTTTAACAAAGTGAAATTTTATTTAAATTATATGAATAATAGTTTATTTATAACATAAATAGCATAACATCCTTGAATTAATGAATGAATTAATTTATTTGAAAAAAAAAATTTATTTCGAATAAAAGGGGAAAATTGGTTTGAATGCTGAATCTAACATATAAACAAATTGTCTTATTTTGAACAAATTTGAAACATACCGTTTTTCTAATTTTTATTTATCGCCCGAATAAATATGATATATTATCTATATATATATAGTTAAATATTTAAGCTTGTTTTTTTTTATCAACCCTAATTTTCTCGAAAATGTGATGTGATAGAACAAATTCATTTTCGGATTCGTCATTTATACAAAAACATCTATCATTTACATTTTGGTTCTTTAATTCCTTTTATCCCACTTGTTATATCTAAATTAACAATTTAATGGATATTTTGTCTAATATTACTGAAAATGAACAGGGAAGGAAAAACAATTAAAAAAATTTTCATCATGAAAAGGACGAAATTCTAAGGCAAATACGAAGGTGATATATTCCAGGGATATAAGAATATAGAAAGCACAAAATCTAGGTGGCGAAAGAAAGTAGTAGATAATAATAGAGGTAATAGTTGAAATAATAATAATAAAATCAAACTAATGTACATGTGTCTTAATTAATTCGATTATATTGCACTACAGCGCTATCTAGCGGAATACGGTAGAACTTTATCATAAAGTCGTACTGTTAACCGTTATTTTGTTTTATTTTAATTATCGTTGCTCGCTCCCACAAAATAATAATGTCAATTTTAAAAAATCATATCGACGGCATCTTGTGACAATTTTTTTAGTTCAAAGTATAATCTAACGCCACACGACTTTCAAAAACTGAAATTATATAAAAATGTTTAAGTTTGGAACACATTCATTACAGTACTGGGCTCCAGGTTTGACAACCCTGATTTAAATAAATGCACCAAAAAAAAAAAAATCATTTCTTTTTTTCCACCCCATCAAAATTCAAAAATTATTACTTGAACTCTTATTATAATCTCTGAAATCTCCCCCCTTAGGCCTTAACCCAATCGTAATCGAGTTTATAATTTTCGAAAAAAAAGCCAGACTGTTGAAACCAAAATCCAATCCATTTTATTATTAATTTACAAAGGTTCGTAGGCCGTAGGTCTGTCTTCCACATTTCCTTCGCGATCCGCACAGTGCAACACAGCACAACATTTGGGGTAGGGCTGATCCTCCATCCTGGACACCTTGCATCCATCAGGAACCATGTACCTTGGGCAACTGAAATGAGATCACACCGGTTAGATCACTTGGGTCACTTTGGGAGCACGCAAAACGCACTGATCAATCCGAATCACGAAATCATCGCGGCACGTATACTTGGCGCAAACATCTTTCTGGACCGGTCTGTAGACCTCTCCGATTTCGATTGCATAATGGGTGTCTTCGTGATAGCACTTGCCGGGGTGATCTGGCCGGAGAAAAAACGGTGTCAAAACAGAGATTCTAAGGTGCGACCACGACCTTGACCGACACTACTCACCTGGATGACGCGCATTTCCGATGTACTGCTCATAGGCGGTCGCGATCACAGCAAAACAAACGCAGATCAATAGCGAGAAAGTTTTCATTTTCACTTGGGAATTCTTGTCGTTTGCTCTTCTTAACAAATGAGGAATAGAATTTAGAACCGATGATCCGACATGCAGTTCAAAGTTAGTGATAATGTGAGATCTGTGATCGTACTGTCTTTTTATATACAAACAGCTAACTGAATATCGCAAGCACCAATTACGTAAAAAATTCCGCAGGGTTATAGCTCCTATATGACGTGTAGCTGATATCATCGGGTTTTCAGAAGCAACGGCGAAATTATTCTTGAATTAACATATAATTCGCGGCTCTGATCGGATTTGTTTATCATCGGAAGTTCATAAATTAATTGTATGGACCTTGCACTGCAGCCAAATTAGCCTGCAAGCAATAGATCATTTTTTTAAAATAACGAGCCTTTGTTTCATCCGCCCATATCAACTTGTAAACTATGCACATTATTACGATTTATTGCTTTCAAGTGAAGTGCCAACATATGCATATCGCACCTCTGCAAAAAGACAGAAATAACTCTAAAATAAAAATTTTAATTTTGATTATTATACTCGAATATTGTTATCAATAATTACATTTTTTCTGGATAATTTTAAAAAAAATTATAGAAATTGAGATATTTTATAGATTCAGTATTAAATGGTGATATGACTTTTTTCAACTTGACCCGATTTTGTATCTCATTATTAAAAAAAAAATAGTGACATGTCTACAAAAAGAATGCTGATTTGATGAATTTCGTGCAGAACAATATTTTTGTTCTTCAAGAATATTGTATCATACAGGGTGTTTCGTATATCGCAGGCCAAAATAAGTAGGGTGAAAAATCTCATCTAATCCTTTACATAAAAAAGAACAAGTGTGATATTTCCAATTATCGCCCTGTTGCTAATTTATGCTGCATTGCTAAAGTCTTTGAGGCATCAATTTGTGATGTCGTATATTTTCATAGTAAACCTTTCTTGCGTTCCTTTCAACATGGCTGTATGAAAGGCAAATCCACTACTACAAATTTAGTTCAATTTACTAATTTTTGTATATCTACACTTGAAGCGGGAATGCAAGTGGACTGCATCTTCACTGACTTTAGTAAAGCTTTTAACAAGATTAACCACAATATTCTTATTTATAAAATATCTGTACTTGGTTTTCCCACTGTTTTTGTGAATTAGCTCCGTTCTTACTTGACCGATCGTACGCAACGAGTTAAATTTCGTGAAGCTCTTTCTGACGAAATAAATAACAGTTCAGGCGTTCCTCAGGGTAGCCATCTCGGACCGCTGCTTTTTATTATTTACATCAATGATGTATCTTTGATCCTTAAAAACTCACATATTCTCTGCTATGCGGACGATGCCAAAATTTTCCGATTAGTTTCCTCTGAACGAGATTGTGAAATTTTAAACTCGGACTTGGACCTCTTTAATAATTGGTGTTCTGTCAACTGCCTCCCTCTCGATATTAGTAAGTGCACTTTAATGTCTTTCTGCCGTAAAAGGTCTCCTTTGTGCTATAGTTATACTTTAAATGATTGTTCTTTGCTGCGTGTTGATAAACCCAGGGATCTGGGGGTTGTTCTTAATTCCCGTATGTCGTTCGACGACCATATTGACGCTATTGTACGAAAGGCCAATGCTACATTAGGGTTCGTTGAAAGATGGGCTAAAGAATTTAATGATCCGCACATTACAAAGGTTCTTTACTGCACCTTTGTTCGCCCCATCTTAGAGTATGCTAGCCCTGTTTGGTCTCCTTTCTACGCGGTCCATATTAATCGTATTGAGGCGGTACAGGGGAGATTCATCCGCTTCGCATTCCGTGGTCTTCCCTGGAATGATCCGTTTTTCCTTCCCCCATATGTGGACAGGCTCAGACTGTTCCCTCTGCTCAATCTTGAGACAAGGCGCAACAACTCCAGAATCCTTTTTGCATTCGACTGTATGCGGGGAACGATATAATATAATAAATAAATAAATAAATAATCAAACAACAAATTATATGGCAGGAAGCAATATCAACCGCTTGGGAGTGAACTGTTATCCCAATTTCCTTTTCAAAAATGTATATTTGAAATTGAGGTTTTCCAACATTTTCTCCGAAATACATGCAACTTATACATCAGGTTTTCTAATTTTTATTAAATTGCTCATCTTATTACTTTTTGCAATAAAACATTTAAGTACCAATTAGGATTTTCTAAGAAACGAGTTTTCCTAACCCATTTTTTACCTAAACATAGGTCACCCCATTTATTTTGGCATGTGCTATACGAAACACCCTGTATAATATATAAAGTTTAATCTTAGCACTTTGAATGCCATGGGTGACCGGCGAAGCCAAGATTACTAGAAACATAATTCGAATATATTTCAATGAAGAAATTAATGCAATATAGAACATATAAAAGTTTTTATTTATATATGTAATGTATGTATTATAGTATATGACACGCTGTATTGATGCTTAAAATGTATTTATCATATAGAAAACAACTTAAATTTCAATTGTAGGGCACACAATTAATTAGGAAATCTTACCTCTTAATGTTGAGGATTGAATTTTAAAATTTCAGTAGCAGATTATAAATCCGTGACCCAGAAAACCCTTATGCGCCCATTTCCGTAAAAATGAAAATCACTAGGAGTTTAACATGATGGTTTGCCAATTTGCCTATTCTACAATCAAATAAATAATTACGGGATATGCTCGATATATGAAAAAATATTGCAGAATTCCAAATAACATAGTAACATTGTAACCAAAGTGGTCTTAAATTATCGATTTTGATGCTCACTTGACATTTTACAAATAGGCTTAATCGATAGCAGTCAAATGTCAAGTGGTTTCTCCCTTAAGAAGTCATTTAAAACTTAATTAAAAAAAATACAATTATTTTCTATTTTACGAGCTTGAAACGCACTCTACATGCACCATAGAAAAAATTATGTTTTGTAACACATTTACATGCATGAGCACTTCCTCTGCCCTCACATTTCCCACAATTTTCCAGGTTTTGCCTGGATTTTTTAGGTACTGAATCTTAAAAAACCGATTTTTATTTCTTATGTAACTAAGACTATCACTACTTATCATGTTTTTCTTGAGAAAACGCCGTCGACGGTTTTGAAACAAAGGTCCAATGTTATCTGTCTCGCGCCCTCTTTGGCCGGCCCTGAACGGAACGTATGACGTTCTTTTCAAGTTCAAGAAAATTAGAATATTTAATCAAAGGAAGGTTAGATTCGATACTAATGCGGGTAAAATTACATTGATATTACACGGGGATTTTTTTTTATAGTTTACTCCCCGACAACGCTAGAGGTTATCAAATCCAAAAATAAAATTGCATTAGCTACAAATGCAGAAACAATTGTGCAAATAGGTAGCACCCGCTTTCTACAAAAAATTCAAATTACCATATGAATGGGATTCAATCACGTATGTACATACTCTCCTCGTATTAAAATTTTGTTATGACTTCATTTATAGCCTGAGATTATGTTATTTAAATTTATTTAATTACACGTCTTTCTATTTTACTTATTAAAAAAAAAAGAAAAAAAAACATAAAAGTAATATTTTTATCCTGCGCAATTAAACTTCGGACAGCAATCTGGATAGGAACGGCGTAAATCGGAACCAACTTTGCTACATCCTGCGGCTGGTTGCTGGACCACAGGGCATCTAAAAAAAAAATAAAACTGTATTACTACTTATCGCTTCTAAAGCATTTAAGTTATCTAAAAATTGTTTTGTAGAATGCATAATATCTAGAAATTCTCTAATCAAAAATCCCAGATTAAATTAAGGATTATAAAGTAAGTGAAGCTGCATGCTAATCGATTCCTTCAAGCATCCTGATTTTCTTTAATCCTCCTAATTTAATCCTTTTCTCTAAAAATGGGTCTTTAAACGTGTACTCACTTAAATGTTCGTAAATGTTCACTAGTGTTCAAGTATTTAAATTTGAACTTTCTTAAAATGTTTACAAATCTTGACAAGCACACTTCAAAAAATTGATTTGTATGCGGATTCCTACTTATTACAACGTATGACGTCTGTCTATTATCTTATGTATTACATGGCACCGAATAAACAAATTCAATTCAACTAAGTGCTACTAATATAGTAATCGTTGGTTAAATCTCTCATGCGAAATGAAATGCGATAGTGAATTCAGACCAATCATTTTACGACGTATTATTGCTAAAGAACATTTTAAATTAAGAAATCAGAATATTACCCTGGACCAGACTACAAACGAAATTTAAAATTCCAAAATGATCATATTGCCTTCAAATTAAAGTGCAATTTATGTTAAAATCATTATTTGTCCAAATATTCATCTGGTTTTTCTTAAGAAATTCGAAGATGATAAGATATTAAATTGAGTACGCACAAAATTCTAAATTTCATTCATAGTCTCTTCAGGGTATATGATCTTTGGTCAATATATAGTATCTTTAAATTATATAATATTCCTTACGTGATTGCCATTTTCTGCCCTTGTGGAGAGCACCTTAGAGTGACACATTGACCAATTGGACGGTATTCAGTTCCAGCAGCCCAACGGTGTTTTGTATTATCATCATAACATGCTGAAATATCATAAAATTTCGCATTATAGTAACAAATAATATAATTTATTTATTTCAATGGAAGAAAAACTCACTAGCTTGAGGTGCAGAAGCTGCATGTTGGAATTCGGTTGCAAGAACCAGGATGCTTACACAAATTAATAGAATTACTTTCATTTTGTCTCTTGAGCGACTCGTAGTAGACTAAAGTAAATATTTGTTGTTTCTGAATTGAAGCCAGATAATCAGATTATAGACGAAATAATAAAAAATAATGTCAAAGGTTAACAGATACGACTTTATTGTGTTTCTGTTGTTCATATTTTTATGAGACTCTTCCGTTGAGAATTTACTATAGGATTTCACTACAAATTATATTTCGTAGTTCCGTCACTTTACTGATTGGGATGGAATGGGGACTGCGATATCATTGACTATCAATTTTTTTATATTTTAACTTATATCAAGTGAGAACAATAAATTCTGACTGTTGTTAATTTATATAGCCTTAATTTAGATTGATATTTCTATCAAAATATCTTATAGTACAATCATGTGCATCAAAATAGCACTGACTGAAATTTGTACACGAATTAGACAAAATTTTCAATAATCTATATTTTTAAAGCATATTTAAGGTCAAAGAATTTTGGTTAATGATTGTTGCTGCAAAGCTAGAGCCGAAAGAACTGAATTTCATGCAAAAAAGGAACCGCGTTGACGTCGCGAAAGACATGATTTCGATGGCTGAATCCGACCCAACATTCATCCAACGCATAATTACTGGAGACAAGACGTGGGTTTATGAGTATAACACACAATACAGGCATCAAGCGAGTGAATGGCGTTCATCGAATGAGCCAAGACCGGAAAAACTACGTCAATTCCAGTCGAAAAAGAAGACGATGCTCACGGTTTTCATGGATTACATTTTCCTTTTTCCGCCCCGATTGTTAATCATTATGGCTTAACATTTTAAAGTTTCATACATAAATTTTTACGTTATGATATTTGTGAGTAATTGTCTAATAAGTGATCTTTCCTCAGGTATGCAATGATTTGCTCGACCCATTCTTTCTAAAAATACTTTAATACTGCAGATTATATTTTAGACTACATCCTCTTACTTCGGTGCATGAGATGAAAAGAACAAATTATTCAAAGACACCAAGTAACTCCACTATTTTAATGCGGCATTCTTAATCGAAGTGTTGGTAAAAGTAAAGTGCAAATTTTAGTAGAAGAAATGCAAACTATCTTACAAATTTTTAAAATGATAGATGTGGATGATATTTAAATATGTAAATCGTTTTAAAAATACCGAAATTAGTTTTTCAAGCCATTTATTATACATAACAATAGCTTTAACATAATTAATTTTATTGGGGTCTACGTCTATGGAAAGGTATTAAGAAAGGTTAATTATGTGAATCGAAAACCGACAGTTAAACAGTTTTTGTTGATTTGTGATAAATGTCTTTAAATGCTTTTACTAAAAAAGAAAAAGACTTTAAATATACAGTATACAAACATATCATAGTAGACTGAAGCATCAAAACGCTTGTTAAATACGAGTAATACTCGCATAGAAAAAGAGAGATATTTTTTTATAAAGGTTTTTTAGCGATATACTGTACCATAGATGAAGAAATAGTCCAATTTGCACAATTTCTTGTTTATATAATATATAGAATACTAAAATCTTTTAGAACTTTAGCCTATATTATATATACTTCATAATGCTAAACAAAATTTAAAGTAATTAATTTAACGTAATCAACCTGATCCTATCTACGTAAACAAGCTTTAAATACTAATGACTTTAAATAAGGACTCTATAACAGCCTCCACTTTCATAAAACTGAGCAATTAATGAAGACATGAAATGTACCCAGATATATGCGAGGAGGTTAACAATCTTTTTATTCACCCCGGCCATTAAACCTGTTCGTTTTGTGGACAAGTTAAGTGAGTTTTAAAAATGCATAAACCAACAAAAGCTTACCTAAAGCGCTTTGTTTCCGTGGCTAATTGGATCCATTTTTAATTTTAACATACCAAAAGCCGATAGCAACCTAAAAAGCAAATTTCTCACGCCTATCCGGCTTTGTCACAAAAGTATAATTTTAAAATTCGTCTGACCAGCAACGGCTGAGTAACAAAAGTACATAACATTGGCAAAAATAAAAATGTTGCTCGGCCTGTGCCCGAAAAAGAAAAATCTTTATGCAGCCGCAACAGCCCACGGAGATTTTGAGATCGGATAACTTTTATATAACACCCTTGCGATATGCTAATCAGGCACACAATCTGCGAAATATCGTGAGGCTCTCTGGATTTGTTTCTCGGATGGAATTTCGAACGATAATAAATTCGATCTAATTTAATGAATTCTACAAAACAACGATTTTAATAGGTCGAACATAATTTGCCCATCGGGGGTATAAAAATGGACCGATTGCTGCTGGCTGCAGTATTTCATTTCTTAACCACGAGACCCGGAGGACTCACCGCAAAATTAACTGACCATTACGATTTTGGAAGCTCAGTGTGCAGCATTGTGATATTTTTTAGTGAAGGTAATGAGATAGTTTATGAAATTAAAAAGTGATGTTAATTCTAGCTATTATTATTGAGTGAAAGGAAAAACTTAACTGATTAAATTGATAAGTGAAAGTGAAAGGAAAGCGACTATTTTACGATAAGTGTCTAGTTCACTCAAATAAGTGATCCAAATTTTTTAAAGAATCTTCGAATTAATGAAAAAGAAAAAAAACAAAAAACCGGAAAACCTTGGAAACATTGACATTTAGCAAAAATTAATTGATACTTTGCTTATTGGGACATCTTCTTAATTGCAAAGAGTTCTGCACGTTTTTCCCATTTATGGTGTAGAAATGTATTCTCGAATAACGAGTATTCTTCTGAATTTGTTTCAAAATCAGATTAATTTATTTTATATGGGTTTATATTTTATTATATAAGGAAGCTTAAAAGCCAACATTAAATAAATTAATTTAATATATTTTTTATATATATATTATAATAATATTGCATCTGGAAAAATTTTAATTAACTGAAAGTATTAAAGTCCAAGTGGAGGTTTGGTAAAATTAATTCATTTGAAGCACAATTATTTAATAGTTCAGGAACTTTGAACTAAAATTTAAAATCTTTAACGATATTTCTTGTTTTGCCTTGTAGTAATAAAAATGCAACCGGTTCATTTAAATGCTTTTTGCATTTCTCATTTAAATTCCACATTTTTTCGGATAAAAAGCATCCTTCGCTACTTAAAATTTCTTTAAAATAAATGTTGGCGTTCTTTGTGTTTAATACATAAACACAAAGAAATTAGTTTTTTATATATAAGCGTAGAAATTTGAAAAAGGCAATCTTGAAAAATTGCCACAGATCAGTTCAGCGATTCATAAATTATAACGATCAGACATACAGATAAAGATCCCTTTACATTTATACTTAATTCAATTATTACAAATCGATCATATTGTGGGATATAATAATCTACAAAGATTTCTTTTAAATGGCATAGAACATTTTTAAAAATTACGTCCTCATCTTCTTACTTTCTAGATAGTAACAACTTTTAAGTTTTGCATAATAAATTTTTTTGTCCCTTCACATTTACGTGTTTTCATACATTATAAAATTATTGGACTTTTAAAAATGTAATAATTAAATTTTCTGCAGTTTTCATTCTATCGGATTTTTTAGTTCCGAGTTTATGCCATGATCTAATCATATTTTATGTCGAGATAAATCGAGGTATTTCTTGGTCGAAAATTTTTCGTCGAGCAGAAATCTCGAATCGAGCTTTCGTAAAAATCAACAATAAAATTACATACGTCCTCTTGAAATAAAATTCCGACTGATTTACCAATAAAAATACAGAATTCAACCGCTTTGGCTAGATAGAAGAATTCATTTACCTGCTTGCAAATTTTACCTAGTTTATTATAAATTAATATTTTTTGCAGATCTAAGCAGTATTCGAAAATGAGGACTTTGCTGATTCTAGCTGCATTCACCTGTGCTGTAATCGTTGCGTCTCCAACGGACAAAAGTAAGAGCAAGAAAATTAGATTCAAAATTTGGGGAATTATTATATAAGTAATATTTTCATCAACTTTACTTACAGGAAAAGGCTGTATTTACGCTTCCTCAAGACACCAATGGGCCATTGGTGAAAGTTACAATCCTCCCGACGAATGTGTGATGTTAAAGTGTAAGGGCACGAATCAGTTCACCGTAAAAACGTAATTATTTAAACTTTCTTAACTACAATTTTCGAAAAAAAGAATTAACACAAAATTTTATAGATGCGCTCTTAATTATGCTACGGGTTGCAAATTCATCCCTCAGGATAACTCGAAAAATTTTCCCGAATGCTGCCCTCGATGGAACTGTGATAAAAAGAATTAAATTTATTGTATTTTTTTTTTTAGATTTAATGTGTGTATATTGGGTAATAAATTTATCGCGCGTGTAAATGTGCATTTATATCAATTCATTACAATGCAAATTTATAAAATAAACTGTGGGAACCAAAAGTCCAAGACCGACTAATTAATTATTTCTAGAAATGCGCTTCAAATTATGATACTGATATAAAAAAAAATTTATTACTTTGAAGAGTTTTATTCATTTCTAACAAAATTACCCTTCTCTATCTCTCGAAGAGGGCGTGGTTGAAGGGCAACTATTAATTTTTAAAATGTAAATTTAAATGTTTTACTGCAGATTTAGATTCTAAGGAAAATAAGAAATTTTTGTCCAAAAGTTTTTTTCAATTCTTGATAGTTGGCACTGTAATTGTTAAAAATCGGTGTATCAAGAATAAAAATTTATTATTTTGAAGAGATCTATTCATTTTAAAATTATTCCTCTCTACCACATTAACTTTAATTAAACAGAAGGTCTTGGGAGAGGGTAGGGATGGGTAATTTTTTGATAGACATGAATAGAACTCTTCAAAATAATGCTTTTATTCTTTCTAAACCATTATTCAAATTGCTGTTTTTCAAATAATCGACCGGAGACGATGATACAAAACATTAAATTATACTTTCACTTCGAAAAAATTTCGACCAAGCATATCCTAAGAAATGCCCTCCACTTGAACCCTGGAGTTTGTTTTAAGGACGATACGGAATAAGTTCTAGATTTTGGGAGACAGACTGAAAAAAGTGAAAGTAATGTAGATATCGATAAAAATATAGATCCATTGGCTTTCTTAGTTTAGGAAATGATAGAATCGACAGATGACCGTATTGATGAAGTCTTTGAGGAAGATGAGGAAGTTCTAATGAAAATAGATCAGGAGGAAGAGATCGAATAACTTAAATTGATGTTTTTCTATTAATGTTTCAATGTGGATTAGGCCTACCAACAAAACAACGCGCCTAGTACTACATCTTCGAGGTGGTGTGGAAAAGAGTAAGTATTTAAAAAAAATTACAACTCTGACGCAACTTTTACTCAAAAAGTATTAATTCTACGAAACAAAAACTAAGGATCTTTTTTTGTGTAGAATTTTATAAACTATAATTTTTGGCGTAACTATTTTGCTCAAAATATTGATAATTTGTGCAGTATTTACGAAAAACTTGAATTTTTCCCTTAAGAAAATCCACGGTTCAAATTAAGGGTACTTTTCACGATATGCTTGGGACATCAAAATAAAGGTCTCCATAAAAATCCGGCTTGGTCGACATTTTTTCGAAGTTTTCCCCTCTTTTACTAGGATAATAATAAAAATTAAAATTAAATATTTAATATGGAACACGCCAATTTAGACCATCCACTGTACTGCCCCATTACGATTTACATATATGTGGACAAAAGCGCAAAACAAGGTTTAAAGGAGATAAGGACCGGCAAAATCCTTAGACCAATACTTAACGCAACCAAGTGCCAAGTTGGACCGACTAATTTTCTTGTCAATCTGGCTATCAAAACTAAATTTTGCGTCAATATATATGCGAAGATCTACAACACTATTTAAACACTACTAAAGATCGTGTTGGAGCCACAGAGCATCCCTTGAAGATTCAATCGGCTTGAGAATCTTCAATTCATCAGTGTAAGAAATATGAGAATTACAAATCAAAAGAAACAAATCGTTTATAAAAAGACCGAAAAGCAAGAGCCCGAGATAAGTTCCCTGTGGAACGCCTAATAGAACAAGAACGTTGTCGGAAAACGGAGAAGAAAATTTAGCCTTAAAAGAACAATTTGTAATTTTTATGGGAGAGTTTATCAAAGGCTTTGATGAAATCAGTGTATATGCAGTCAACTTGTTTGCACTTTTCAAGATTCGCAAACCAAGAGCTAGAGAACTAGAACTAGATTCGTCACTGTCGAGCTACCCTTCACAAAGCCATGTTGTTTTGTGGATAAAAGAGAACCACTACGAAAAGTAAAAAAATCAATTACTATGGCCTCGCAAATCTTCGAGGTGGATGACAGTTTAGCGATAGGTCTGTACAACAATTCTTAATTAAATCCCTTTTGCTCTTCTTGAAGATAGGAATAACATGAAATAAGCATTTCCAAGCAACAGAGAAAACACAAGTACGCCACGATAAGTTTGACAACAGTAAGAGTAAGAGGGCCAAGTGGATCACTACACTTAAGAAGGACGATAGATGGAACATTCTTCATCAATTTTACATAGATATTTCACGGCAGGTATGCCAACAAAAAAAAAAAAAAAATCAATTAACAAAAAATTTCGATTTAAAATTTACGTTTAGAAAAACGATATTTAACTTACCTCAGTCGGAGTATTTCAGAACTTTTCTCTTTTCAGATATTCAGCTGAGCATGCTTTCAAACGTATCTGAAGCGACTAGGAAAAAACGTATATAATAGGACTGAAGCCGTTAAAAATTATGCTTTATTTTCAGTTGTAATTAATTCTAAACAATTATATTATGCTAACCATAAAAAAAATTAAAGTACTCCACTAATGCAACAGTCCTCCATAGGGATACTGAGAAAACAAACACTTCACAATTTCATAATCATCATATAGTCGTCCATTTCGTCACTCTATGCTAAATATATCACAAAACAAAAAGACAAACGAAAACTTAAATTAAAAACAAAAAGAAAATAAAGCATGGAAGAAAATGAAAAAGTGTGACACTGCAATGTTTTGGTGACATAATAATTACTGTTATACATAATAATATGCAGACGACTCTTATTCGGTAATTCTGTTATAAAATTAGACTTTTACCCATAAGAATTATAACATCGAAAGTCCTAACCTAACCGCTTCCCCTGCTTTGGTCATCTGTCCGAATGATGTTTACACAATTTCTTATAGACTTATTTATAACTTAAAGTAACGTATGAGGCTTAGCCCAAGCCAGAGTTAGGGATTGCGCAGCAACGAAGATGCGCAACGCAATTTACACGACAGGTTCAACGTGAATTATCTACACTGGTCGAATTCGAGCCCGTTGGCTACTGCACGCCTCCACCTTCTTTTTTCACTGCAGATGATTTTTCGAGAGGAAATGTAGTCGCGGGGGGCAGTTGCTGGGTGGGATCGTCAGTGGCCAGCATATCACAAATCATAAATGATAGATCATCGTGGCCCGTCATGCCACCGGAGTACTGCATGTAAGTTACATCTGATTCATCGTTAGGGTCATAGCCGAAATAGGAATTGTCAGCTCCGATGTTCATGCAGCCGTTTGAGCTGTCGTAGTAGTCGAAGCTGTTGGAATTATTTTGGGAGTCTTGGCCGGTAGCATCCTCGTTATACGGCCGGGAAATCTGCAGCAGCACTACTCTAATAATGTTTGTATGCAGATCGACTTGTGCCTCATGCTGATTCTGAATGTGTTTGACAACGTTCTCCTTATGAATTTGGACATAGTTGCATAGCTTACAAATGTACGCGTCGATTTGGTTCATCGTTTTATCGAAGTCGTAGATTATCCTGACGTTGGCAGGACCTAAATGGCATTCATTGTTGGCGTGTTTCTGTGCATGCTGACGCCGCGGCCTTCGCAGGAAACATTTGGTGCACTCGTACCCGTATTCACCCGTGTGCATCGAATAGTGCTCCCACCAGTACCTCAGGGCGAAAGTCATTTCTCGCTTGCAAAAAACACAGGTGGCAGAGTACTGATGAGCAGTACTCTTGGATGCTGTGAGGTACCCATAATTTACATTTCTCACAAGCTGATCAACATCCCGCTGGGTCAGACGAGCAATTAGGACCTCCGTCTCACGATGATGGTTCACGTAATGTGCTACAACGAAATTGTGCTTAACATTGCACAGAATGCACGAGTCGATAAATGTGCTGCGGCAATGATGGGCACGATTTATATTTTTAAAATTCTTCCATTTGCTGTGATATCGGCCCAACCTCGACATTTTCCAAGTATTCATCTTCCCTTCCGGCTTAGGTTCAGTCTCTTTTACTTTATTGTCCTCCTCCTCCTCCTGGTAGGATTCTTCAATGCCGCCGTCTTGCTCTTCTGTCTCGTCTCCATGCTCATCGGTTTCCTCATTGAATTGATCTTGGTAAGCTTCGCCTACAGCGTCTTCTACCCATGTCGGTTTTAATAGATCCGTTTCAAAAGGTGTTTCCACTGAAGTGCCTTCTTCTAGTCGCATCTTCTTGACTGAGGGTGGTTCATTCGAAGACGATGACCCATTCGATCGTCTTGGGCCTGGCTTCTTATGGATTTTATGAAGCTTATTGGCTCTGTTATTTGCCTCTATCCGAGCCTGCTCTTCCACCATTTCTAAAAACTCAGTATCATCGTCGTCCTCGTAAGCGAAATATTGTTTTCGATTTACTTTACTTTCTCTTCGCAGAGACCTTCGTCGATTCGCAACAGTTTCCTGAGCGAACTCGACAATAACACTGGGCGAATATTCGTCATCATCGAGCTCTTTAGGCCTCTTACGGCTTTTACTTGTTATATGCCCAGTTCGTCGGTCAGTCGTAAAAACTCTATTCATGGTTTGTTTCGCAAAAGTAGACAGTTTGACTCCAGCATCGGTCAAACTGCCATCCTTGAAGAAGAGTACCATAATTTCGTCACTATTCTCATGCATAACTTTAACGCCCTTATCCAAGGTTGAAACGAAAACCTTCTTATTTTCCTCTATAATTCCCCTGATTCGTGCAAACACAGGAACATCAAGAGATCTCTGAAGCAAGTCTAACCCAAAAGGGGTTACATTCTGAGTTGGACTTAGAACGTTAGACAGAAAATTTTCTAGCCAATCTTTTGACCGCTGACAATCTTTGTCCGGATTCCAAGGGGATTCATCTTCTGGTGTTGATTGACTTGCTGGGGTATTCGCTGTATCATCCACTTCTATGATCTCATTTTGAATGCTATTTCTACTCAAAGCCCCAACAGTAGGCTTGGCATTCGAAGTACCTGCAGTACTCCCTACGCTACTGATAACAATTTGTGAATTTAATCTGCTGACACATTTATTTGTAGTTAATGGAGAATTTTGTTTAACCATAATATTGGTTCGCTGCGACACTCCAGTAGCTGGGGATTGTTTAACCTTATGGAAAGTAATAGTACCTGGACTGTAAATACCTTGAGTACGAACTTTTGATGGATTGAGGACCGAATTCTTGTTACGTTGCATTTGCGATAGCAGGGCGTTTTGCTGCTGCTGTTGTTGTTGTTTCTTTTGCTGCTGTTGTCCAATAGACTGAACCGAAGTAATTGCAAACATTAATTGGTTGTCTTGAGTGTTTTGACGAATGACACTGGGCACCTTTACGGGAATTTGAGGCGTTTTATTGGCAGGCATTATTCGCTTGGCAGCGTTCTTAGGAGTAACTTTAGAAGGTGGACTCTTTTTCTTTAAGCCAACCTCACTCACCAGAATAACGTCATCATCTTCTGAGTCCGAGTCCAACAAATCAATTGTCTCCACCGGTTTTGGGGCACCTTTCTTTAGAAGATATACAACAGCTGGCTTATCTGTTGGATTTTTGGGTTTAAGTTCTATTGCTTTTACAGCGGAATTTGACTCTATTGGCTTCGATCTCAACAATAGCTCTTTTTTTAACAAGCTTTCTGTTGCTTTAGGTAATTTATTATTTTGTTCTTCTAAAGGAGTTGGCTTTTCTACTTTTTTGCTTTTATTTACTACATCCTCGACAACTTTTATTTCTTTAACAGATTCAACTTTTTCAATGGTTATTTCAGGTACTTCAACAATTTTCTCTTGTTCTTCCTTCAATTGATTTTCAATGTCTTCATCTTTTTCTTTGTTAACGTTATTTTCATTGCAGTTTTTGGATTTTTCGGAATCTATAGGACTTGTTTGTACTTTTTGAATTTCATCGTTAGTATCTTCAGTTGCATTCTCTTTATTTTCCATTTTTACCTCAACATCTTCAGTTTTATCTATAGACAATATTGTTTCCAACTTTAGCGGTTTTTCTTCTGATTTATTTTGTTCTTTTTCCATTACTTCATCTGGTGTACATATCTAAATATTAAAAATTGTTAAACAATTTATACATTTTCAAGAAGCTTTTATATTAGTTACCTCAACATTTTCTTTTTTTTCTTCAATCACACCTTGTTTATGTTCATGTTTTTGTCCTTCTTGAATATTCTCGTCGGTAGGGACCACTTTATTATTTACTTCTGGAGGAATTTCTTCTTTTTTATTTTCATTCTCCTCCAATATTTCCTCAGTTTCGCATATCTAAAAATCCGAAAGGTTTAAACAAAATACAAATTTAAAATTGGCACTTATATTACCTCATTCTCTTCTTTTTTGTCTTCAATCACATCTTGTTCGTGTTTTTGTCCTTTTTGAATAATTTCGTCCGTGGAGGTCACTTCATTTTCCACTTCTGTAGAGTTTTCCTTTTTGGATTGATCGACTTTTGGAAGCTAATATTACCGTATAATGTTAAAAACTACATATTATTCTGGTAATGTCATGTTTACCTCCTCATGAGATTCCTGAGAATTTTGTCGTGTATCGTCCTCCTTGTCCGTAGGCTCCTCATTGCATACTTCCTGTATTAGAAGAACGAAAAATGTTGTTATTCATAACGATTTATAAAGGACTCTACAACTATTGTTTTCTTTGATATTTATTTGTCCTCGCATTTTTGATTAAAGTACTAGTAGAACAAAAATTGTTTTTTGTATATATACACATTCTTAATAAGTTGAATGAATTAAACCCTATGAAGTTTAAAATTTTTGGGAGATATCTTGTGTACATCATTGTGAAACTATATATTTTTTTTTTTAGAATTAGAATTTATTAAACCAATATACAATAAACAACAAGAATTCATAATATGTACAGAGATTAGAAGCTTTGTTCTTTACAGACTGAAATTTAATATCGGGCAACTATTTCATCCGAAAAATTATCTTAAATAACTGGCAAGTTTTCTTAACATCCGTCCAGTAAATTTTACATAATGCGTGTATAGATTCAACACTAGAGCTACGTATATCATTTTATTATATATTTATATATGTGTAGATCCCTTACTAAAAACCTCTTATGTACTTAAGTAAAGGAATTCTATGTAGAATTTTCACCTATTTGTAAAGGACGTGACCCGACCCGACACAAAAGGTGTTTTATCTTCTTATTGAAAATAGATTTCTCTCATCCCTTTCAACAACTTACAACTTTTATATGACGAGTATTCCGTCTATCTCTCACAATTAAAAAAAAACAATTTCTTAACTGAATCACCCTGTATTTTTTGACGCTATAATATTTTTATCAATAGATCAGAATTATTGCAACTATTATAAAATTGTTGAATTTTTCAATTACTCTGCTAGGAACCGACAGAGAGAAGGATAAAAAAAAGCTTAGATAATATGAACGGTCTCTATTTTAGTGAAATAACTGATTCGATTAAGAAGAGCACAGCTAGAGATATTTTAATCAGGGCTCTCAAATTTAAATTTCCTTTTAAAGTGTAATTTTACCTTTTCCTTAATTTTGTCCTGCAGATTCTCATTTATGTTCTGGTCTTCAGACTTCTCTGATACTTTCGCCTCCGAATTATTTGAATTAGTCTAGAATTATAAAATTATAAATTAACTATGTTAAAAATATTACTGATGGTTCTACCTCTTTCTCTGTTTTGCTGTCACAGTTTTGTTCAAATGTTTGCTCCGGGTGCTTCTTGGAATCTTTTTCCGAGTTAGCTTCGTCAGCATCGTCCCTATCACTTTTTTTATCATCCAAGCATTCCTGGAAATAAAAATATATATTGGCAGACAGTGTTTCTGGTAGAGGGTTACCTACGTAATTCCCAAATTCAAAATCCCCAAATCCAGATTTACTTGATTAATGTCTAAATATGCATTTAAATAAATATATTGTATAATATTCTCAATATGTCTACGATCAGTAAAATGAATCAAGTTCATTTCAAATGTAAAAATCTCTAATATTTTGCTCTTATTGATAATCAAACCAATCTAAAAACTATTTTTCCCCTCGTTTATTAGATTTCACAACAGATATTTCCTTTTCGAAATTTACTTCTAAAATTCCAAACAAAACCGAAACAGGACCAGGAGGCAACTAACGAGGTGTGTGTTTTTCTATAAATTCGTTGGGATTTTTTGATTGGGAATTTTGCATTTGGAGATTTTGTGATTCGGAATTGATTGTCCTAATTTGGGGATTTTTTGATTAAGAATTTATCCTTATTTGGGGATTTCATAAGTTACCCTCCGATAAAAGTTAATTTGCTCTTACTGGAATATCCTCTTTTAAAGAACTCTCCGAAGTTTCATTTTCACAACCTGGTGAGTTTGCTTCTTCCTATAAAAAGTTAACGTTAGTGACCAGCAATGGCTTTGATTTTTTTTAAAAAAGGCAGACCTTTTCGGTTTTACCGAAGACTTTGTCCAGAACTTCCTCGCACTTGAGGAGCATATCAATTGTGACCGTACTGAAGGGAAAATCGAATTTATTTGCTTGAAAAGAAAGCCCTAAAAGGTCTAAAAGTGTATTACCCGACATCCGGCTTAGTAAGCAACTTGTGCAGGAGCTGCATTTGGCTGAGCTTGGCCGCCTTGGAAGAGTCCTCCTTCAGTGTCTCGATCAGTTCCACCAGGAATGGGACGTACTTCTGGAGGGCCTTTATCTTGATCTCGCAATCACTGTTCATCGTGCTGGGTTACGAAAGGATCGGTGCAGTTGAACCAGCTGAGCCTCAAGTGGTGTTTACATTTGCATACGCCTGTCAGTGTGGCCGACTTTTTGTTTCTCGCTGGAAGGATAGGTCTTGGGGTACTAGGCTCGGTTCTTGGGCGAGAGCGGCATTTCCGCGACCTCTTCAGCACTGGCACACCTGGGGCGACCACTCAAGCCCCATAATCGAGCCGAAACGCGCACAGGTAATTCGTCAGATTCTCAAATGGATTGAAAGAAAAAAACGTCGACGGGGAGAGACGTCGACCAGCACGACAGGGGAAATCTCGAATCTAAAATCTGGCCGCCCTGACACCTGGGCCGTGAAGGTGGGACGGGGCAGCTGCCGCTTATTTACGTGTTTCAGTCAAGAACCGCTCGTGCACCGGTGGCAAACGCGTGAATTATTCGCAACAGAATTGGTTTAAAAACGTAGCGAAAATGTAGGACCTAATGAAAACCAATAAATGACATTTCGGTCGATTACAAACACGCACACAAAGCAAAAGCGGCGATTGTTTGGCGTTTGCCGCTCGCCACTTTCTTTCCTGGAGATTAAGGCTGCTTCTCAATTAAATATTGCACGACTGGCAGCAGTGTCATTTATTTATTATTTCATTTTGTAATCAACTGGGTTAAGACACGATTGCCACCACCTTTTTTATAATTTAAATATAAACAATTTCCCGGCCTCTTCCACGCTTCCACCTTTCCGCTGCTTTTATTTACCTATTGTTGAACTATAAACTGTGAATAGTCAGAGAGGAGAGGTATTCACGTATATCGCCGGAAGTGTACAGGGTAATTATGTACGAAACACAAAGTTAATTTATGTTGGTCTTCTCAGCATGCTGCTGGAAACAGTCACCTAATTCTGAGCTGCCTAGGCATTATGATTTAGGCTCTATTTCCTGATAGAATGAGAGCCAGCGCCTGCCAGACATACGTCAAAGAATAAAGGCTGAAATTTAGTGTGTGTATTCTGACTACTGTATGTAAGAATGCTCGGGGTTAACCTTGACTAACGGTGACTTATGCAGGTATTAGCGCTGGGATTTATATATTGTATTCAAACAAAAATTTTATGACAGTATTTAAAAAGTGTTTAACCCTCCCCACTGACATATAAGAACTGGACTGCTGATCCCGTACAAAAACTCACATCAAAAGTAAGACCAAATTTTGTCCGAATTCTAACTATCTCGCTCTTTCTTAAGGCCGAGATACAATCTACGCCACACGTTTTTGTGGCGCTACAAAATGAGTTTGAATACGGGAAAGTGCAATCAGCTTGATACAATGAACGCGCTGATACTTTGTAGCGCCACAAAGTTTGGTGGAACTTTAACTTTTGAAGCGCGATGATTCGTTTCCATGTTTCTTTTTCAGTTTGGTTCTAGGGACGGAATCAGCTGTTAGAATAGTTTTACGATGCCCAACAGATGGCTACGGCATTTTGTAAAATCGGTTCGCGAAAGTTTAATTATTTTTAATTTGCGTCAGCTTAAACATAACTGTGCATGATTTGCTCCATGAAATTTGAGCCTGTGCTAAACATGGTCTCATTTTTCGGACGACGGTTAGCAGTTCAATTCTTTCATTCCACCTGTAGCGTCGCTCTCATTGTATATTGCAGCGCGATATTTCAGGATATTCCACGCGCCACACAAACGTGTGGCGTACATTGTATCTCGGCCTTAAAGCCCGCAGGCAGACAAATTTACAAAAAAAAATGGCCAATAGCCAATCGAAGGTGGCGCCATGTATGTGCACTTCTCTTGGTTTTTTCTAGTATCTTCGCGTGTGATACATCTTTTTGATACTCCCAATAGATAAATAAAAGTAAACACAAGCTTTTTGCACATCACTTTTACCCACGACAGCCTTTACAAGTTGCCCGCCAACTCATCATTTTCCGTTGCAATCAGCTGTTAGAATAGTTTAACGATGTCCAACAGATGGCTACTTCATTTTGTGATACAATTTTTAGCTTGGGTTGGTATAAACGAGAAATGTGAAGGTTAGACAAAGGCAGAAAAATAATTTGTATAGCTATCTTTGTCTTTCTTAAGACCGCAGCTGATTGCCGCGAGGAACATTTTTGTGAAAAAACTTAAAATTAAGCGTGATATAAAAGAAATCGGTTCATGACAGCTTAATTATTTTTTATTTGCTTCATTTTAAACATAATTGTGCGGTATTTTAGGGAATTTTTAATGGCATGATTTGCGCCATGTGGTTTGAGCTTGCGCTAAAAATGGTCTCGTTTTTCAGACGGCGCACAGTGTTCCAAATCGCTCAAAAGCTGGCCAAAATTAAAAAAATGAAAGTCAAAAAACTATATTTCTAAATATACAGTTTTATTAAGGACATCCTGATGCTTCACATAGTAATAATTTTTTTTCACTAATAGTACATTTTACTATGTTTTTTGACTGTTAAAGTTGGCAGAGTAGTCATCGAGTAAATTTTCAAATTTTATCTTACCTTTTCAAAGCTGTGTCATACACCTGAACGTGAGAAAAATATGTACATTTAGTATTTATTTGTTAGCCACAATGTTGCTCTTTGGAAAACACCCAAATAACGGTTTAATTTTGTAGCGGTTTACGTGTGACGTCACTCTTAGCGTAACCCTTGACAGAAAACAGTATTTTTAATATATTCAGGCCTACAAACCGTCCGACACGGGTCGGCGCGGTGATTCCAATGGGAACGTATTCTCCTAACGGTGATGAATATGGGGTATAAAATTCAGCTGCCGCAACCTGCCGCAGCTACAGTTATGAACCTCCATTTACAACTCTATACATGTCAATATGCTGTTTGCGATATTATACGTATGTTCGGCTGTTGGAATTACTTCATAGACTGTAATGCGGGTTCGTTTTTGTGTAGCTTATTTGGCAGGTCTTAATATAGGCTGTTTTAAATTCAAAATTTCAAAATGGCGGATCCAGTATGGCTGTTTGAAATTGCTAAATATTACCCATTTCATTTTTGAATTTGTACAGAGAGGTCACGGATTTCAAATACTTTATTTCAATTGTGGGATTCAGGATGGCGCATTAAATCTATCATACCGGATCGAAATTAGTAAATTTTACGATATTTTTACAAGGATATTACAAGCAGTTATTTAATGTGTTATTGTTTTTTTTTTCAAATATATTGTATTTTGCTTATTATGCGAGTGTTTTTATTAATTTTCCGAAAAGAAATATTACGGAAGAGATCCGTGAAGTTTTAACCTTTTTTTACTACGAATATAAAAAAGGTGGGTAAAGGCCAATCAAAAAAATCCCACATTTTTACGGAGATTTTCGGAGAGGCTAAACAAAGTTTTAGTCTTTTCCAAACCCCCAACACCAGAAACGTGCTCTAAAGTTGGCGGTCCTGAAAAAAGCTTTGGGGAAAGTAGTGATAGGTCGAAGCGTCGCAAAATTGAAGATTTGCGGCAAAATTACCCTATTGAGCAGTTATCTCTCGCTACTGAAATGAAGTTCCGAGAAAAATATTTTCAGGTCTCTCATATTGGATCCGTCATTTTGATAGCAGAGATGAAATAAGCAACCCTAAAGACCCGTATATTCGGGTTTAAACCCAATAAGGATTACATTTTTGATCCACCATATTGCATCCGCCACATTTAATTTTTCAATTTTGACAACGGACTTGAAATCAGCTATACCAAAAACCCTCATATTCCAAATTTTACTTAAGTAAGATGGGATTTTAAATTGTTGGTCCGCCATTTCGAATTTTTCCATTTAGATACCAGAAATGAAACAAGCAGCATCAAGAACCATTATATACTAATTTTGGTATAAATCCGATAAGGTTTTGCAATTTCGATCCGCCATTTTGGATCCACCATTTTGAATTTTTCCATTCCGATACCAGAAATGAAACAGGCAGCATCAAGAAGCCTTATGTACCAATTTTGGTATAAATCTGACAAGGTTTTTCAATTTCTGTCCACCATATTGGATCCGCCATTTTGAATTTTGTCATTCCGATACCAGAAATGTAACAAGCAGCATCAATAACCCTTATATACCAATTTTGGTATAAATCCGAAAAGATTTTGCAATTTCGGTCCGCCATTTTGGATCCGCCATTTTGAATTTTCCCATTCCGATACTAAGAATGAAACAAGCAGCATCAAGAACCTTTATATACCAATTTTGGTACAAATCTGACAAGGTTTTGCAATTTCAGTCCGCCATTTTGGATCCGCCATTTTGAATTTTTCAGTTTTGAAAACGGATTTGAGATCAGCGATACCGAAAACCCCCGTATACTCAGTTTCAAGCATTTCTAACGGGATTTCGAATTTTGGCCAGCTTTTGAGCGATTTGGAACACTGTGCGGCGGTTAGCAGTCCAGTTCCTCTATGTCAGTGACCCTCCCTCAGACTCGGTATAAGGTCAAATTAACAGACTAAAGGCCGCATTTGAAATATTTCTTTTGGTGGGCTTAGAAACGCATTTTCTTAGACAAGTCGTTCTTATTTAATTATACAATCGTTATATAGGTTTTTATCCGCCCCACGGTTTTTATTTTAGTCTGTTAAAAGTCCCAGATTATTACTTATCTCGCTAACATAGCAAAACAAAGTGGCACTGGCATTCGACACGAGAAAACATCACTGCTAGTATTGCATGATTTCTTACTAGACATCAGAATCTCAAGAAGGCCCAGGTTTGTGTCCAAATTGTTCCTTAATATTTGATAATAATGATTTAAAATAAAACCGTTTAATTTCAAAGTTTTTTTCTGTCTTTTTTTATTTTATAGTTTTTCTTCTTTAATTTGTATGCCGGCCAATTTAAATCCGCCATCTTGGTTTTTTATTATTTTATAATATTGCGTTGTTATCGGGACTGTATATTTAAAGTATGTTGCAAATCTCAGCTTGATAAAATTTTTCTCCTCTAACCCGTAAGGTAACTATTTTAAAATCCATATTTTTTTTTTAATTTATGATATTGCATTTTCATCGGGATCGTATGTATTACATATGTATCAAATTTCAGTTTGAAAATATTTTTTTTTTCTAATATACATACATATATGGCCGCCATTTCTAAACCCGCCATCTTGGTTTTTTATTTCATAATATTGCAGTGTTATCGAGACAGTATGTTTTATGTATGTAGCAAATTTCAGCTTGATCAGATTTTTCTCCTCTAGTATATATGGCGGTCATTTTAAAATGCGCCTTTGTTTTTAATATAGCATTTTCATCGGAATTGTATGTATTACCTATCAAATTTCAGCATGATCGGAATTTTCATTTTGTGGAATTTTCATGGATTATTGAGCTAAATTGTAGAAACACTACTTCAATTTCAAAGCCCAATATCTCAAGAAATATTGATGGTAGCGGTTTGGTATTGTATTGTAGATTTGTTCGATATCAAGGTAATTAAGGAGAATTCAGGGAATGCTATGAAAAAGTGCTGCAAAAAATTATTTTAAGGAATATATATAAAAAACACCTTTATTTGTAACATAACAGTGTAGCTTACTTAATTCGTAAAGAGTAAATTATTCACTAAGATAGTCTAACATCACGAAAAACTAGAATCACTGGAACCAAAGTTCCTACTCTTAATTTTTATGGCTGCACGGCAGTTGTACTATTTTCATTAGTCACGTCCTCTATAAGTCTGGCGAAGAGAATCATATTCCCCCAGGCAGTGTCTCTTAAGTTCCACTTGGTCAGGATTAAGCCATACGGAAACACGACGAGCATCTCCTTGTAGATTTCCATATTCCGCACGGTTTTCGGGTCGTATCTGTGACTCCGCTCAATGCTGCGATGGAATTCAACATAGTGGGCATAGAGCTCATCTTGAGTCCTGTAGACGGCTTTGCAAAATATACACGCGTATCGAAACGTGTGCGTCGAGATGTGCCGAACTGCGTCCTTTTCTTTTAAGAAAAATACTTTGCATTCATCACATCCGTAAAGAACTACTTCTTGTGTGTAAGTGCAGAAGTATGGCATCTTCATTTTGGTTTTAATATGATTTAAACAAATTTGTTGATCAAAATATGCTTGACTACAGTCTGGGCATTGAAAGCATATAGATTTGTTGTTGGGCAGTTTCGACATTGCGTCTAGAAAACTATCTGTAACAATGTCTGGGACTGCGGTCTCTACATTTCCAGAAATGCGATATCTAAATGAGTTATTTGGTTGGATTGATGAGCAATTCTGCTGTTGGCTCCAATGTGCAGAAAGTTGCTTAAAATTTGAGAATTTAATAGAGCAATGGTAACAGATAAAAATGCTCCATTTTGCTGGGCATGATGTAGTATTGTTCCAATGATTTGCAAGTTCATCCTGAGTTTTAAATCTAGTCGAACAATGGAAGCATGTGTACTTGCACACGTATGTCTGATATGCGGGTGCTTGAGGCATTTGAAGGGGCGCATTTTGAGTGATGTAGATTTTATTCGGTTGCTGAATCATTAACTCATCATTCGAATTTTGAGTTACTACTTGAACAATCTGGAGTGGAGCCGATTGTATAGTTCTTTGTTCGATGTGAGAACTTTTCGCTTTTGGATCCAATAATTTTTCCAAAGGTACAAGACGAATCTTTTTTTGGGGAGGCCCCAGTGATGCAGAATTTGGAGCTTCATTCGTTTCTTTAGTAAAAGATGATTCTGCTCCTGTTGTAGTTATAGTATTTGTTATATTTGTTGTAGGCACAGTCGGATTCTTTGTTGTTGCCATTGTCTGATCGACGTTGTCACCACCTTCGAGAAGAGTTATACCATGTCTCAATCTTAGATGTTTCATTAAGTCCTCGTTACTAACGCATTTTAAAGGACAAAAGTCGCATTTAAGTCTTTTTGAAGGATCTTTTACAGGATCGTTTACTAGAAGTTCTTTTATGAGAGAATCTTTTACTGGGACTTGTTGTGTAAGATCTTTTGGGATTTCTTTAATAGGGGAATCTTTTGCTGGAGTTTCCTTTATAGGAGGATCCTCTAAATTTATTTCTTCTTTTATCGTAATTTCTTCTATGGGAGGATCATTCATAACACTTTCAACTGTGGAATGAACTTTTAGAGTAACTTCCCCTTTGGGATCTTTTACCGAAGAATTTTGTACGGAAGGAAGCTTTACAGACATTTCTTTTATAGGAGGATCCTTTATAACAGAATTTCTTTGTGGAGCGTCAGAATTTTGTGGCTTTTCAGTTTCATCTTCACAATCCAATTCTATAACAGAATCCTCTAATCTATTTTTCTTTTCACTGGCATTACTACTATCAGGGACAGAGCCAAGATCATCAGATTTCCTTTTAACGTATTTTCGTACATTTAAACTTTTCTGGAAGGTAGTTTTCGATCTAAAGCCTATATTATTATTAGCAGTCGACATAAATTTAAGATGATTGTTCATAACATGGGTGTCAACACATTCTTCTTTTCCGCGAAATGCACAATAGTCGCATTGGTATTGGCGAATAAGATCATGTTCATTCCGCAAATGCTTTTCTAAATCTGTGTGAGTATCTGCCAATGTTGTGCAAAAGAGACATTTAATTTTATTTCCGACTGTCTTGGATTGTGGTGCCCAGTGAATTAGTTCAAAATGATGTTTCACGGTAACAACAGTCCGAGCATAAACAACAATTGGAACACTATCCCGCCTGTATCTCTTAATGTGCTCCATAAGATGATATCGATTGCTTGTGTACATTTTACAGAAGCAACACATAAAAAATATTCCAGAATGTAATCGAATATGATCTCTAACCCGATCAAAGTCAGTTAAATTGAAAAGGGTTACTTCGCAGTGTGGACATTTGAAAACTTTCAATGCTGAATGAGTTGTTTTGAAATGTTGCTCAAAGGCTCTTTCGTCTGTTAATTGAATACTGCAATAATTGCATACAAATCTCATTGGTGCAGCAACAAAAACTGGATAATTCAAACCACGAATATTTTCATTTAAATCAATGGTAAAATTGTCTAGATCAACTATTGGTTTAACAATTTGTCCCTCTGCAATTTTTCTCTTTTCCAAAACTCCCATCATATGTTTTATGACATCAGTAATTTTTCTGTTATACCTTCGTGGTAAAATAATTTGATAATCAATTTCATTTCTCTCATCAACCGTGCTCTCGTCATTTTTCATTTTAACACGTATCAACTTTGCCTGTTCGTAAACTGAATGGCTCATCAAATGTAATTTAGCTGCTGCAAGAACATTAAAATTTTTCCCACAAAAATAGCAAAAATATGTTTTTGCTGGCTTATTATGAGTATTCATATAATGTGATGGATAAGTCCAAAATGTGCAAAGTGTTGGGCACAGGGGGCACATCTGAAATGCATTTAATTTTACAAATGCATGGGCTGTTTTAAAGTGATTTCCCCATTGATCTTCTAAATTGATTTTCTCCAAGCAAATACAACAAGGATTCAGCCCAGATTGGGATTTTATGAAAAATTTTAACGTTTCTATCAATTTTTCATACAAAACGATTGAAGACTCATCAGTAACTTCTGCATCTTCATTTCCGCAACTTTCATCGTCACTATCTATAATTATACTCGGATTGCATAACTTTTCGAGATCACGCAAGTTCATCAGTTGGCTTTTAAATCTTTCATAAACTTCATCCAAATATTTGTTTTTTAATTCGAAAGGTTCAAAGTCCGGCTTTACTGTTTGAGGCTGCAACTCTGGATCTTCCTTTTCTTCAATTCCAATATACGCTATGCTAACTTTGTCCTGAAAATTTATAAGTATAATATTTTTATAAATTTTACAAGCTTTATTGTATTGTAATACAAAGTGGACCATCGGCTGGTTTCTTTTTAAAATTACTATAAACTAAATACAGTTCCGTATTCAAAATATAATTTTGTTTCATCAATGAAGTTTTTTAATTTATTGAAAAGAATACACCTTCCGATTATTTATGGAATATGCTTTAATTTAATTGGCTGTAGCAAATCCTGTCAACACATTTTCGATGGTTTGGAACCTTATTTCGCAAATAATTCGATCAATATTGTGCTTAAGTGCCTCAATTGTTGATTGTCAGCATAACATTGATCTTTAACTACACCCCATAAAAAAGCCTAACAACGCCAAATCGCAGCTGCGCGGGCGATTGCACATTTCAAAAACCGCTAATTACACGGTCATAATGTAGAATTCTCCTCAGGCTAGTGCGACTAATGTTCAGTTTCTGGGATCTGTGGTGAGTTGAGGTTCTCGGGCTTATTATTTCGACCGTTATTTCTTTTCAAAATTCGTACACACCCATTAACATAACATTCACTTTGGAAATAAGATTTCAATACTTCCCAACGTTTCACTTTATACCGCGGAAATATATAACTGCAGTTTTGTCAATGTTTTTAGCAAGAGAAAGCTGTGTGTATCAAAATAACATGTAATTTAAAAAGAATCCAATAGACGGCCCAGCCTACATCATGTCAAGTTTTCTTTTCACTTTTAGTTTCTAGTAACACAAAACTTATTTTATATATACACCTACCTTGTTATTTTTATCGACCATTCCTCTGACGCCAATGTACAACATTTCCTCAGGATGGCTATTTGCCATATGAGAGCGAATTTGCTCAAGACCATCCGTTTCAAATTTGCAGAATATACAGGAGAACAAACCCATAGGAAAGCCTTTAGGAATGCCGATTTCTTTATGAGCTTCTTGTAGATGCCTTATCATTATATCTCTTCTTATGTATTGCACTCCACATACTGGTTTAAATAAAATAAGAGGTTAATTGGTTAAATTCATTAGTTTAAAATAAAGAGTGATGAAAAAAAAAAAAAAAGATAAACCGAACAGCAAAACTAAAGTACTTAATAATGTTTTTACAACCCAATTTAAACAACTCAAATTTCGAAAGAAAGACATGGAATATAATAATATTAAGAGGATATTCTATTTCTTTTTAATTGTATGTTCTGAAAAATGAATTAATAACTTTTTTTTGGGATAGTTAGCTAAATAGATAAAAAGCTTGCTGATCTAAGATTATTTTGTGCATTTTTTTAAAAATAATTAGAATAAAATTTGTTTTAGATAACTAGAGTACTTTTTGCAGATTTTTTTTATCAATACTAATAATAGCTGCGTTTTTTGTCGTGTATCCAGATCAAAAGGAAATTACCCCTTCAATTAAAATTTATCATGAGTATAGTATTTTTTCACAATTTAAAGTTTTTGCTGGACAAATACACGAAGAGACCTTTTTTCAGTTCACGATTTAAAGTTTTGCGCGGATAAAAATCACTATTTCAAAAAATCAAATATATCAACTACTTTATGACAGCCATTTTATTTTACTTGTGTATGCACTAAAAGTTTTTCGATTAAAGAGTTTAAAATTTGTGAAAAGCAATATCCCAATTAAATCATTATTAAAGATCAATTGATTTTGTCTATTGTCTCTGTAATGGAAGCCGATTTCAATAGACTAAACTAGCGAGGATATATTTTGAAACCTAGTGCCTTGGCTAGTCGAGACAACTTAAATTAACCACAATAGCAATCTAAATATGTTTCGCTATATCAGATTTTATATACCAAATGTCTGCTCCTAGTGAATTTTAAAGTTTCGGTGTTATGCAAAAAATGTTTTCAAAATAAAAAAGAAAATAGTTTTAAGAACTCACCAGAACAAGATAGTGCCTCAATGTTGCTTGCTGCCAATTTATTTATTCTCACAACCTCATCCTTGATATTTATCAAATGTCCACTGCATCTAATGGTCATGTTTTTATCAGTGTTGCTAGGATGATGTTGACCCTGATGAATGTTAAGATTGACTGTTGAACAACTCCGATAGAAGCATCTCGAACATTGAAATATTGATTTACTGTGCACAGTATCTACATGTTCCAAAATTTGGAGTGTTTTAGGTGCCGCAAACTCACAATAAGAACATTCAAGCCATGGTCTTTCATGATCTGGTTTTCCAAGTATATGTAATTCATGTGCTGCTAAGTGTCTCGACATCTGATGTTTTGTTTCTCCTGTAAAACTACAATCATCTCCCATACATTTAAATAGACGGGAAAGTGATCTTTCCGACAGCATCGATTCACATAAAATTTTATTTTTTCGACTTTTTGTTCCCTTTAACCAGGGTTTTAAAAGAGTACGGACATGATTTTCATCATCATTCTGGAACTCTGGCAATTCTTTGATGTGAACTGCTAACATGTGATTAAGTTCTTCTTCTATTGGCTGTGAGCCCGTTGAAGCAGCTAATTCATTTTTACAAATATCACACTTTCCTGACCATTTAATATCATGTTCTGCATTTACGTGATCTTTTAGAATTTGAAATGAAATAGTCACTCCAAAATTACATTTCTCAACGAAGCAGCGAAAAACAAATTCATTTTCTCTAATTTCTTGATAGCCGAAGTTTTCAATTCGTAATGGTGCAAATTCTTCTTTTGCTATGGATTCAGGATGATGTTCACTTACTGGCAAATCGATTTGTGTTTCATCATCATCGTTAACAATCTCTATAACAGTAATAACATTGTCTTGACCCTGATCTTCGGAAGGAGGTTGAGATTCTCCTTCTTTTATCTTAGTTTCCTCCACTTCTGATTTTATGGTAGGCGTATCGGAAAAATTTGGTTTTTTCGATTCTTCCACATTTATATTTTTATCTATGATTTCGTTTGTATTATGATCTTCTTGGTTATTCTTTTTATCCTCCTCTTGCGGTTCAGATTTTACCATTATCGGCTTTTCCAACGCCGCTTCTGTTGCATTATTCCTCTTCGGCTTGGCCACGACAAGTTCTTCAGTATGTTGCACCGAAGTGCTCGCGGTTGAATTTAATTCCTCTAATAATTTTTCAAAATTTGATTTATCTGCACATTTACTTTCAATTTCATTGCTTATTGCAGTCGGTAAATGTATCACAGTAACAACTTGTTCATCTTGTGCATCAAATTTTGACAAATCTGGAACAATCTTTGTACTTTGTGCGGTTGATTGGTTTGGAAGCAGATCAAATTTAAACATGTCCGGTTTAATGTCAATTGAAATATCAGATATAACTGAATCAGTTTCGCTGTCATTATCTTTTTTTACAATTGGTAAATCGTTTTTCCCTCCAGTTTGGATTTCAAAAATAATTTCTACATCGTCTGACTTAGACGCTGATGTCACGGGTTCGTTAAGAATCTCAATGTTTTGTTCCACATACTCAAGAAGTAATAGTTCTTTTATATCTGAATCGCAAATAAATTTACATTCGTGCTCCCTTCGAAGATGCATAACAATATTGGCCTTATGTAGTTGCACGTAATTGCATTTCGTACAAATATATAGATTGATTTTAGTTGCATTCTCATCGTAAGAATAATACGTTAACATTTTTGCGTCTCTTTTGCATTGTTCTCGTGTATGTTTCGTTGCTAAATATTTAAAACAGCTCATAAAATCGCAAGCAGAACACTCATAAGGAAATTCCCCGGTATGTGATGCATAATGCTGACTAAATTTATTGAAACGGCCCTTCATCTCCTTCCCGCAAAAGAAACATTGAGCAATATATTTAAGTTGTCCGTTTCTACTTTGTTCGCCACTTGTCTTTGCTTTTCCGGGATTTGCAGATAAATACTCAACATCAGTCGATGGCAGACGAGCTATAAAAACTTCATTATTTGGATGCCTTATGACGTAATGCTCAACTAAATTCGAAAAATTTTTACAACAAATAAGACAGTACTTGCAAAAGAATGCATCCTTAAAGTGCCAATCAGAATTGGTATTTCTGATTTCTTTTCTTGGTCTGCCAGACTGCGACTGTCTGCGAGCAGCACCATATGCAAATGGTACAGCCTTCATAGGTTTTAGAAGATCGTGATCATCTTCAGTCTGACTTGTCGAATCCGGTTGGTTGTTCATGCGCCTAGGTTTGGTATATTTCAATATTTCTTCCTGAGTAAGTCGTTTTAATTTAACAGTAGGACAAAACTTTGTTGTCTTAATGATTTCCTCCTTTTGTTTCTTTTGTATTGCGTACTCTTCAAAATCATCAGTGTCAGCATCTTCATCACTATAGACAGTCTTGACAACTTTGACAGGATCTTCTTTAACGATTTCGTTTCCTGAGGCTTTCATTGGAATTACTGACTTATAATGTTGTTCTATTCGTTTCATACTCCGTACGCTACTTTTTCGCCGTCCTATCATTAAAACATCATCTCTAATAAACATATCGTGTAAATCTTTATTTAATGCTGCTAATTCCCTATTGGATATTGCTCCTTTTGAACTTGTACTGGCAGTTGGTGAAACAGACTTTTTGCTCTTATCTTCATTTGACTCATGATTCGAGTCAAGCAACTTTTTAAACTCTGCGAATTTTTGTTCTTTCAGGAGAGACTTCATCACTGTAAAGGCAAGTTCCTTTAATTGTTCTTTATTATTTGTATCAATCGTTATGTTATGACTCTTTAAAATATTTTCCAAGGCATTCTCTTGTGATGCATTTAAAGAAATTGAATTTCCACGCTTTTCTCTCGAAGAATTCGCCGGATTACTATTCGAATCACTATCTATTGAAAAAATATGTTCCATTTCATTCTCCGAAGATAAATCTGGCGATTTAGCTCTTGTCCTTTTTTTTCTTAACTTTTGTTTCGTGGGAGATTTTTTAACTTGTGAATCACTTTCAGATGATGAACTCAGTATATGTGATTTCTTTTTTCTTGTAGAACGAATTACTTCTCCCTCAGTTCCATAATCTGATTCATCTTGAACTTCATTGAATCTTAGTCTTTCCTCCTCAGCTTCAAGGGTTTTTCGCCTCTCTCGTTCTTCTTCGAGTTCCATTTGGTGAGCTCTATTTGCAGCTTCGATTGCAGCTCTTTTTCTATCAGCTTCAGCTTCTATAGCTGCCTGCTTTAATCTCTTATATTCTCCATAAGTACGAGCTCGAGGCCGATTGGATAAAGAATTAGGAGCAGACCTATTTTGGTGAATAGTGTTTTTTGGTACCGATTGAAAATCTAAATCACCGATTTCCTTCATGCAAGCCGAATGAATTTCTGCTTGAACTTTTCCAGCTTGAGATCCAAGAATTTCATCAGCCGTTGGCACCTGAGGTTTTCTTTGAATGAGAGGAAATTTTAAGTGCATTGGATCAGTAGTTTTAGCGTACAGCAGTGTTAATCGGCTTCTAAGTCTCGGGTCGTTGGGCTTTATTTCCGGAGGAAGACCCAAGTACTGTGGCAAATTGTGTGAAGTTTGAAAATTTGGCTGTGCAAAAAAATTCATTGATGTGTCGTACGATGGGAAAGTAGGCATAGTTGTTGGTTCGGGTAATTCATCCACAAATTCGTCTTGCATTGCATCTTCTAATTCTTGTGCAATGTCTACCGCTAATGTTTCGTTGTCTGAAGAGAACATCGCCACCTCATCCTGTTCTGATTGCAAAATTGTTTCCAAATCTACACCGAGTTGCTTCTCTAACTTCATTCTAATTTCTTGGAGTTCACTCAAATCTTTATTTGCCCATTCATCTAATTGGTTGTGTATTTTCGAAGTCTTCGATTGATCTTGAGAAACACCAGCGTTTGCAATATGAAGATCACCTGCCGTTTCATTTTCGTTACTAGAAACGTCTCTGTTTTCAGTAGGCTGTTGATCATTTTTAAAGTTTATTGTTCCAACGACTTGAGTTTCTGGTGCCTTTTTTTCTGGACGTCTTTCAAACAATGGCTTAGTAGTTTGTGGTGAGACAGCTTCTACTACATTTGATGAATCGGCAATTTGTGTTAACTTCATACTTGGGCTTAGTGTTTTTTTAGTTAATTCATCTACGTGTTCAAGTTCAGACCTTAGTTCAGACAGTTTGTCTTTTCCGGACTCTGCTTCTACATTTAACTCAAGAATGGAGGTTTCTGATTTAGATACAGCTTTCTTTAAAGTCTCTTTTACCTTAGTTAAAATATCACTAAGCATCGCTTGAGAAATAGGTTTAAATTCTACCGGTTTCGAGTTTTCGCTATTGTCATTTGATGTTCTTACGTCAGTAGGTGTAATTTCAGATTTTTTCTCAGAGCTTGGTACATGTTTTTCAGTGGATAGTACCTGCTCTGAGTTACCTAGATTATCCTCAAGTAAATTGCTTAATATACTCTTTGTCGTTTTAAAATGCCCAATTTTGAAGTAAGGCAGTTGCATTGTATCTTTTTCAAGCATTGGAGTACCCTTTTCAGTAGGCGATATTTCAACATTGTCTGTCTTTTCTGTATGTTTTGTCAAACGATCTTTATTCCGATCAACCTCAAGCGTATTTGTAAGTCTTTGGTTTACAGTTTTAGAATCTTTCATTTCATTTGGAATTTGAATAGCTTTTTGTTGGACGGATGGTATTTGCTTTTGACTTTTCTCTACCGTTGCAGGATCTTTGTTATTAGGTAACTCCTGAGCACATAACTTTGTATCATCTGTCCTATCTTTTGGTTTAACTTGACTAGTCTGATGTTTAGACATCTCTTCTGTATTTTTAGGCACAGACTTTGAATCGATCGCAAAATCTAGCTTTTTAATAAAGTCTTCAGTATCAGAATCGTGTAACCAAAGTACTCCATTATCGGAAGTTGAGGGATTTGTTTGCTCGTTCATCGGATACTTTTTGCGATCAGTACTGTTTTTTTCAACTAAAGGAATTTCGTTTTCTTCAACTGATTCCTTACGTTGCACATTTTCATGTACAATGCTAGAAATGTTTGTGTTTGTAGTTGCCATACTTAGTCCAGATTGATTTGCACTACTGTTTTCCTTTTCAGAGTAGTTATTTTGTTGTACTAAATCTTCATTTTTGTCTACACTATTTCTTTTATTAAAGACTTTAGCCCTGTTTACATCAGGATCCCTTCTTTTATACTCGCCTGCTTCACTATTTCTTCTAGCTCCAGAATAAATAGCTTCATCAAAAATATCCAAATCTTGATCTTTTTCCAAATCACTTTCACTATCTGGCGTGAGATCAATGTTGTGGAGAATATCTAAATACTTATCATTTGTGCCATCTACAATCTTCTGATTATCACCGTCATTTGGTATTGAAGAAGTATCACTTCTGGTATTCATAGTGGTCGTAGGAATAGTTTCGTTTGATTCTTTATGTTTTGTGCAATGGTGCTTGTTTTTAGCAGATGAGTGTTTCTTATTCTTGTCTTTGCTGCTAGAAAATGTATCTTCATCTGAAACATCTTCAAAAGCACTCGTATCTAATTTCGATTCATCTTTTTTTGTTTCTCGTTCGAATGTCTCCTTAGGATTCTTTTGGGATTGTTTTTTTGGTTCTTCAGTCACTATTTCAATAATTCGCACAACTCTCTTTTTTGAAAGGGGTCGTGATTTTTCAGTTTCTTCTAAAGTATGACTATGTTTTGAAGATTTCTGTTCTTCGCTTGTAACAGGAAAAACTTTCCCTACTGATGGAATATTTGAAGCAATTTCAGTTATTAAACGCGATACTTTTGAAGTATGTACAATTGGTTGCGTAGGTTGATCTTGCATTTTTACGGCGCTGCAGAGCAAGTCTGGCTTCGTTTTTACATTAGTACTAGGAGGAGACGCTTTCGATTTTACATTAACAACTCTATCGTCTTTACGTTTTTTGGCTTTTCGATTTTTTATTTCTACTACAAGAGTTTCTTCTGCAGGAATATGCTCTAAAGATGTTTCTAGAGCTGGTACTTCATTCGCAATGGCATTCGATTTTTCCCCTGAAATATTTGGCCCATCATTACCTTGTTTTTTTGACATTCTAATTGCATTCAGAACGGATCGTAAATCGTTATTGCTGGCATTTTCACTAGATTTTCGGCATCCGTATGTTTTAAGCGCTGGCTTATCGTGATAACTTGCAATGGAATCCAAAGATGAATACTCTTCCTCTCTAGAAAAATGCGCTTCATCTTTTGACAAATCTTTTGAAACATGTCCTTCCTCATTTGAAATAAATTCTATTACTTTTAGACAAGTCTTTTCCTCTTTTGAATCATGTTGTTTTGCTTCTTCTTCACTTTGTATATCTTCAAGTTCTATTCCAGTTCCATCTACTACACTTATTATTGAATCGGAATCTCCTATTTCACCTTCTTCCAACTCTGATAACGGATTTTTAGGTTCATCTTCATCTTTAATTTCTGGTTTTAAATTACTATTGCTGTTAGGTTTATTTTCCTCAGATTTACTACTAGAAGGCTCATTCTCCTCCAATCCAGTATTATCCTTTTTGGGTTCTGGAGAAGTATAGGACACAATTTGGATATCATCATCATCAGAACTGTCTAAATTTATAACTTCTACAGGTTTTGCATCAGTTTTTGTTAACGATTTTAAATCTGCTACTCTCTTCTGCATGTGTTGTAGTCGATTTAATACAACAGTTGACTAGAGAAAAAATACGTCAAAAATTATAAATGAAGTAGTTGTAAAGTGTTGGCTAACTATTGAATTTCAAATAAGTTATAAGCGGCAGTAATATTTCTATTTCCGAAATTATCTCTTATGATTCGGGAAAGGTTTGAAGAAATTAATGAAATTTATAACAATATTAACGAAATAAGCAAGCAAAGGCTTTATTTAAATCTTCGTCGGTTTAAAGTCATCATTGCATTGAAAATAAGTACTGAGGTGAAATCACAAATTTATTGCAAAAATACCAATTTCTATTATTCTATCATTAAGACTAATATTTTCTCTAAAATTAATTGCTATAAATTTAATTTACAATTATATAGAAATCTAAAGTTAAACAGAAAATTAACCTACCATTTTGAATATGAAAACGTTTATTTATACATATTAATTGAAATCATTTATAACTTTTGCTTTTAATATTACATTTACTCCACTTCACCAAGTAGATAATAAACGATAGTCTGAGAAATTCCAAAGAAGTAATAAGTTGAACTCAAAACATATTCGTTCTTTCTTTTTACATTTACCTAGCGCAACCATAAATCGTAATGCATAATGGTGCATGTATGTTCATGTTTCAAGTAAACGAAATTTTAATTAATCATGTGGTAATTTAAATAAGACTATTTAAGAACGGTTTCCTATTTTTTTAAGGTTTCAAGTTATTAAAAAACTTATTCTATTAATTTTAAAAGTAACTTGTACGAACCTCTTTTGTAGCTTCCCTTACTTGTTTCTTCTCAGTCCATTTCAATATCGCTTCCTCTATTCGTATTAAGTTATTCACTTTTGTGCTATAATAATAATGTATTCGTAAATTCCTTTATATTTACTTTAATAGATAAATTTTCTTACCATGGGATTTTTCCAATGACAATTTCATACATCTTCTGCAATTTTTCGTGAGCACCAGCATTTTTCTCTCCAATCTTAGACCATTTTAGCATTTCCTCTAAAAGTGGTCTAAATCTCTGAAGATCTTTAAGCTTGTCTTTAATTTTCGTGTCGGCATCCATATTATTTTCTATAACTGTAAATATTGCACAACTTAAATATGGTTCCATTACAATGATCAAAATATATGCAAATGTGCAGTTGTTTTAATTTTTAAGGAAAAAGTCGTCTAAATCTCTGAAGATCTTTAAGCTTGTCTTTAATTTTCGTGTCGGCATCCATATTATTTTCTATAACTGTAAATATTGCACAACTTAAATTTGGTTCCATTACAATGATCAAAGTATAAGCAAATTTGCAGTTGTTTTAATTTTTAAGGAAAAAGGTGGTGTTAAAGGAATTAAATCAAATAATTATGAAAACAAGAAAACAAGTTGTTCTAGGCTTTTAAAGCTCAAAACGATAACTATCAGTGAAATAATTTGTTCATGCCTAACGATGTCTATATCAAGAGAATGTCCCATTTTTAAGCCGTATCTGAGGTTTTATGTATTTAATCACAATCCGTACAGTGGAATTTTAAAATTTTTCTTTCCAATAAAACTCTCTTAATTTTTCATTTTTTTGTTAAGAGTCATAATTTGTCAATAAACCTAAAAATTGAAAAAAAATGTTCTTAAAATGACTTGCGGTATGCGGTTTGGCATTATCCTGTTGAAGAATTAATTTACTGTACCTATTCACCCATTCTGGTCGTTTTTCTTCTATGGATCCCTTGAAGTGCATTAGTTGTCGTCGGTAAACTCCACCATTAATAGCTTGAGAGGGTTCGAGCAACTCATAATAAACAACACCGCTCTGATCCCACCAAATGCAGAGCATAACCTTGTCACAGTGAATATTTCTCTTTGGCTGTGATGGGCTGGGTTCACCTGGCTTCACCCAAGATATTTTACGTTTAGGATTCTCATTATATTAGGTTGTAACATAATAATCTGATAATTTTTTAAGAAACTTTATTTTGATATTTTTGTACAATTTAGCTTAACACTTTATTGAACATATAGTCCATCATTATCAATGATCTCCTGCGAACATTGGGGAAGTGACATTATTCCATTCTCGCAAAATTTGGGCTCACGAGAGTTAAAAAATTCCGACAACTACTGTTCCAATGCATCTCCGTCATCAAAAGATTTTCCGCTAATGTGAGCCTGCAACGATCGGAACAAGTGGTAGTCAGGAGACATATCCGGCGAGTATGTAGGATGGGCTAAGGAAATCCAGCCTAGTTCCATAACTTTTTTACATGTCATCGAAGCGGTGTGAGGGCGGGCATTGTCGTGGAGGTATACATTGCCTTGTTCTCCTTTAAGATTCACGACTACCTTATCCAGCGTATCACAGTAGCGTTCACTATTTATAGTCGTTCCTTGTGGTAATAGTTCCCAGTATACATTTAACTGTCGGTACTCCTCTTTGACCCGCGCTAAGGCATTGTCGCTTATTGTTATGGTTAACAAGCATGAATTCCTAAAATAGAGTAACACGGTGCATGCAAAAAAAAACTTGGGTATATGTTTTGAGAAGCCACAGTAAGAATTCGAACATTACAAAGATGATTCAAAAAATGTCGTTCGGGTGAAGTTTCTTTGAAAGATGAATGCACATTAGTAAGGCCATCGGATGTCAATAACGAAGTGTACAAATTGTATGATATATATATATTTACAGTGGAGAAACTCCTCCATCTACGCCAAAAGCAGATGTGAACTTTATACTGTGCCACCGTCCTATATTTAAACAATCCTGCATTCCCAAACCTTTCGAAAGCCTCAATGGCGTTCCAGCACAAGTGCATTCTCTGCCTAACCAACCCAACCCAGCAGAGCTTTCAAAAAGGTGGATACGCAACTACCAAGATATCAGTATTTATATCACGTGTGTTATCTGCTGTGGAAAACAAAAACAAAGTCGATGTTGTTGCTACTGTCTTTAGTAAAGCTTTCGAAGAAATCCCCCACCAAATTATCGTTCTCAAACTTACTATTCTTGGCTTCCAAACTCGCTTTATCTCGTGGATTAAGTCCTACCTTGACAATCGCCAATACATAGTTCATTTCGACTCATCGATCTCTAATGCCTTTGTATCCATTGTCAATGATCAATGATTAATTTGATCCATTGTACACTAATGAGGTTGAAAAGGCAATTAAACATTCAGAAATATTAATTTATACTGACGACATGAAGATCTTTAAACGAATCACCAAAGCATCTGATTTTACACTCTAACAAGAGGACCTGAACAACTTTTCCAACTGTTACCTAAAAAACTTTCTTGATTTCTTCATTTCTAAGTGTCAATCTACCACCTACTTCCGCACCCTACCACTCCCATGACTTACACAATAAACCTATTGCATCTGTAAGTTTAATTCTTGATCTGGGCATTATCGCATTAATTGCTTTTTATTATTTACTTATAATAAAAAGATTGAAAAGCTATTTTTAAAAAAATAGTGTTATATAAATGTAAACCGTTATGTTTCCTGCATTCTTATAAACGAGTGATGAAATTGTTGATTACTGCTCGGCACCTCATTTCCGTGATAGTTACTATTACTTTTCGAAATTTGATAAAATGTTGACGATGTTTGTATCGGTTATTGGTTATAAAGATTCAAAATATTCAGCATTTGTTTTTTGTTGTTGTTTGTTGGATAACGATCAAAACGGACTGTCCCTAGTGGCTCTACTCGTAGTAGGCCACTTAGTCCCTTTACTAATAGTAGGCTATCTGCCGACCTTTTATTGTTTCTGTGATCAGTTATTTTACGGACGTTCAATAAAGAATATCTTTTTAAAACTCCAATAGAAACAGCAACAAAAACAAATGCTGAATATTTTGAATCCTTATAACTTAGAGCTAGTCGAACGAAAAAGAGCCAGATGATGGAGAAAAACAATCGGTTATTTAGGGACTGTGCGAATTGTGACTAAAATTTAGTCACTTGTTATTTGTATTGGTAAGTCAAATTTTAACTCCCAAAGAATCTTCGGGGAAAAACGGTGTAGACACACATACCAGCGCAGAAGTGATTGTATAAAGGTTGTATTTTCGTCCTTTTTTCGGTAAGAACCCAAACAATTCATAAATAAATCTGACTGTCTATTCTCTCTGTCGAAATGTGTTTTCGTGAAATTTTACCGCTTTTGGGTTTTCGAGATATTCACAAAAGAATTAATATTTTGATTTTTGGTGGTACGAAATGCATTATTTTCCCGGAACCGAAATTATTAAAAATAAATAAAATGATATTCAAAAATTTAAAAACTATTCACTACTCTCTCACTGCTTTGCTGGATCGAAAACACATTAAACACTGGTAAAACCGCTAAAATGTCGAAAATCGTACAACTTTAAAACTAAAATTGTTTTATTGAAGCAATGTTTTGTCCAAAATAAGAACAGTAATCACTTAGGTTCAAAACGAACTGATATGCAAACAAATTTGGTATTATACGAGCAATTACATTTTAAGAAAAACACTTTATGTAATGAAATTCTACAGTAAATCAAGCATTAAATGATCATGAATCTCTAACATTTATTCACCATTCGAATTTTACATAGAATAATATATTGCAATTGCGTTATAAATAGCACAATTTTCCGACACAGTGACAATTCTCTTTTTTTAATTTTATCTGACTATCTACAATATATACCAAACATTCTTGCGAATATGCATATATATTAACTTCTATACAACTAAAATTACAAATACATTCACAAAATATGTGCTCCCGCTAATCTAATGCATCAACCACTTCACGTATGAAAAACCAGCGCTCGCAATCAAACACAAAATGGTGGAAGAAAAAGTCAAGGAGAGAACAGAACTCAAATTGCCTCAGAAAAAGCTATTTAAGGTGGATGAAATCCGAATCAACGAAGCGAAGAGCAAAATTATTTGCGATTAAAATTGCATGGAACAAATCAAATAAAGCACTTGTAATGCAAAACTTGCCTAATCGATAAATTCATCAGAGAATTTTTCACCGAAACCTTTCATAACTCAATCACAAAAGAATGACAAATGAGCAACGCGTCCACTTCGCTTCGCCTCACCGGTACAACTACGATGCGAGGAAACCGCAATTCGACTGAGAAATTCGTCGAAATGGCTACATTTGCAACTATTTCACAACACAGTGATAGGATAAGGTAAAGAGAACGTCAGGCGAAGAGAAGGGGTAGCAGAACAAAATGCAAAAGCGGACCTGGAAAATTAACTACGCCACACAAATAATAAACTTGTGTTCGCGTACCACCACACTGAGCTACTGCAATTGTTTTGTTTCACGATTTTATCAGTGTGCATGTAGTGTTGATGTGGTGTATTGCGCAGCCGGGAAATGGGAGAGAACAAAATAAACCATGTGACACAGCGCGGGTAATAAAAATTCTGAATAAATAGCTGATCTCTTATCCCCGAAAGCTTTGCGAAGCGGTTGCGACCTCAGCTTTCAGATTTTAACTCATGGTGAAAAGCTCTTGCGAAAATATTTACTTTGCTTAGAAGCTGCAAGATATTTATCCAGAGCTTTGTGAACGTTGTTATTGCAGTTTGTTGCGATAACGGAGCTAGCTGCATTAATAGCGGGAAGTTTTTGTACATCGAACGTATTAGAATCACTCTGCGATAGATAGGAACAGGTTTTTTGTTAAGAGGGGTTATTGTGTGTCATATTTCTAACAATACTCGGTGGAATCTCGAGAAGAGGGAAAAAGAAAAAGAGCTTGCAATCCACCAGGGGGACACTCAAAACGACTTCCAATTTAACCATTTACGAAAACGGTATCATATAAGACGAATAGACCATAATGTCGATTTTTATTCGAAGAGTTGATCGCCTTGAGGAATAATTTAAAAAATGTAAGTGAGAACAAGTAGAAATATTTATATTAAACCCTTTCAGCGCTATGCGTCACCCTTTCGACATGGGCTATGAACGCATATGTGACTTCTTACACAACCATTCAATTTGGGCTATATACATATATGCGATACCATCGATGCTTGTAAGCAGGTATTAAAAAACAAAACATAAAAAGTCGAGTGCTTTGTTATAGAATGTACGCTGCACACAGCACACGTTAACATCGCACAACTCAGTACTGAAAGGCTTAAAGCATCTTAATGTTGTGATAAGACTTTAGAAAATCGTATAGTAATGCACAATAAGAAGGAAATCGAATGATGGCATTAACAAAGAATAAAAAAGGTACCCAGCTGATTATATAGAGAAATATAATTTGGAAAAGGGAGTGCATAAATGTGCAAATGCCAGATACCATTCTTTTAAATTGTGAGAAAATATAACATCAGGTTTAAACAGACATGAGCTGATATGAAGTACAAATTAAGTAGCAAATAAAGAAAGAACAAAATAAATCTTATGAAAACTGGAGGAGGACCATATTCCAGTAAAAAATTAACTGATCTTGAGGATTCGCTGATTTCATCAGCAGTGTTGAAGGTGAATGTAATAGGAATAAAAAGAAAATAACCAAATGCTAAGATTGCTTAAATGATCAGGCAATTGAAGAGTTATTTCAGCATGTTCTAAACTTTCATGAAGAACAAAATAATGATAAATTAATTGAAATACAAAATCCTTCATCCGATACTTAGAAAGAGAAAGATCTAATAATGATAAAAGGAATAAATCCGAGAAAATTTAACTGAATTTATGATAGTACTTTGCGGTCGGAATATGACGCCAAGACTAAGGGCCTAGCAGAATAAGCTATATTAAAGTGTATCTTACAGAAAAAAGTCATCGTACAAAGTTTCAGTTCCGTCGGGCCCCTTGGAAGGGAAGAAGCAGCCACTTAACCCTTAAAATTGTTTTAATTTTGTTCTCCGCTTCTAATGAGATACATTTTTAAGTAATTCTCAATTGTAATAATCAAGTAATAAGTAATTTCACCGAAGATTAGTAATTAATTAATTTTGCACCTTAGTTTCTTAAAAATAATTCAAACATGTACAGTGGGTAAAAAAAAGTTAAGGCACGATGCCGTCTACAGGAAAAAATGTCAATTTTCAAGGGTATTTCCCCTAAAAGTTGTGTCGTCCTACAGTATATTCAATATTCAGAATGCCTATTTTATAAACAAAAAAGAAAGAGGTAAAATATGGTAAAATGTTTTGAAAATAAAGTACAAATATGCCAAATCAATAAAAAATTACGCAAAACATTTAAGGCGTTTTAAGTAATTTTAGTTCCTAGTGTAAAATACCGTTAGATTCACGTGTAATTCGTACTATATGAAATGTCTGTCATTTGAGATTTCAGGATGCTTACGATCAGTGATTTACAAAGCTCTAATTAATAATGCGTGCTAACAGAGCATCCTTAAGTGCTGAAATGCGTAGTGTGTTGACTGCGCGAGAAGAAAAATGAATTGTAACGGAAATAAAGAAAAACCCAAAACAGAGTGCACCATATTTACGTAATGAGGTAAAATTACATTTTAAAAAAAGAAGGTGTCTGCACAAACAATTAGAAATGTAATAAAAAAAACGGGTTTTAGGGGTAGAGTCTGCCGGAGAAAACCATTCATAAGTGCAAAAAATATGATAGTGAGATTGCGTTTTGCTAAGAATTACGTCAATAAGCCGATATCTTTTGGGAAACAAGTTATTTTTATTGTTAACACAAAAATAAATATTTCTGGATCAGATGGCAGACGTTATGTGTGGCGAAAGCCTAATAGTAATTTTAATACGGTGCATATAAAACCTACTGTAAAATATGGTGGTGGGGATATTTTACTGTGGGGTTCGATGCGGGCTTCTGGGCCCCCTGGATCAGTCATGTTACTTGGATATACTGCAACGAAACATCAAGCAATGTGCTCAAAAATTAGGCATTTTGGATTGCTTTTCTTTGTACCAAGATAACGATCCAAAAAATAATTCAGAAAAATGTCCACTTTGGGCTTTTTGCAATTGTCCAAAAGTTATCAAAACTCCTGCCCAGTCTCCAGATTTAAACCCCATAGAGGATCTATGGCATCATTTGAAGAATAAAGTAGATTTCGCCTACTTTTTGCAATAAATTGGTTGAATCTATACCAAATTGGCTTCGGGAAGTGATCAGAATGCGTGGAAAAGCCACAAAATATTAATAGTATGAAAGCTTCCAATTTTTTAGTTCAATCAATCTAAATATATTTCAAACCATTTCAGGTGCAAATCGTTGTGTCTTAACTTTTTTTGCCGAATCTTTCAAATGCCTTGCGAATTTGTACCTTAATATTGGAAAACTGCGGTTGTTTTTTTTTAATTACTTGTTTTTATGAAATCTACCTTTTACTTTTTTAAAATAATATGATATGGCTTCTTTGTTAATAAAAATATTATTTAAATCTGCATTACCTTTCCTCGTAAGGGAACCGTGCCTTAACTTTTTTTACCCACTGTAATTTATCGACTCTGGGATACATGTTAGACCAAAACTCTGATTGCTTGTAAAATTTATTTAATTAGAATTAATTTTTAAAAGTACTGAACTGTAACGAACGAATCTAATTTTAGTGAGTTCGATTTGGTGACATGCGAAGATTGAGATCAGAATTTTTTTTCCGCCATCTTGAATTTCAGAATTTTTAAAATAGATTCGAAATTAGTGATCTTAAAATCCGGTTTGTTCCAATTTTCATAAGAATCATTTGAATTTCAAAAATTGTGGTCACCATCTCGGATCCGCCATCTTGGATTTAGAAATTTTGATAATATGCAAAATTAGTGCCCTGAAAACAATCATTGTACTAATTGTCATTAAAATCCGTTGAAATCGAGAAATGTTGGCCGCCATCTTGGATTCGCAAATTTAGATAATATTCGAAATTAGTTGCCTCCGAATAATCATTGCACTAATTTTCATTAAAATCCGTTGAAATCGAGATATCTTGGTCGACATATTTGTTCCGTCATCTTGAATTTCTAAATTTGGACGGATTTGAAATCAGCATTCCGCAAAACCCCTTAAATACCAATTTTCATGAAAATCGCTTCAAATTTGAAATTTTCAATCGCCATCGTCGATCCACCATTTTGAAACCCTATATATTATTGGGGGGAAAAATTAGCCTATATGTTAAGTTGGAATACTACCTTCGGATAAAAGATGAAAAATATCGATGCAAGGTTTTAGGCGTGATTGAGCAACAAACAAACAAACTTTCATTTTTATATACTATACTTATATCAGGTTAGCGGGAAAATTCTGTCGTATTTTAAAGAAAATATTTAAATCAGTTTTTATAACGTTTATTTACATTTTAATCAATAATATAATGTCCATTATTAGCAACCACTCGTTGCCATCTTTCAGGCAACTTGTCGATGTTTTTATAAACAAATCAGTGAAGTGCAATTATTAAGTAAAATTAGAATTTGTTTTGATGAATTATGGGTAAGCATCATATAACGTGTTTGGTGTGTAACTGTGGAAAAGGCAGTGTGTAATGCGTTCATAGAAAAGTTTTGTGATAAATCATTTTTGTGAATTACACCCTGCAGAAGTGAATTTCTTGTCTTTCTCTCATATGTCTTCTTTATTGTTACTTATTTCTAGAAAATGTTTCCATTTCGTTCCTCTAATGGTACCAAGGGCGCGAGAATAATAAATACAAGCCGTGAAGTAGACCTGCTCACTACTACATCTGTGAGGTGATGTAGTCCGATGATAGCCGTGAAATAACATTGCTTCTTATGGCGGTACAGCCCATTCACTCCGCTCCACAAGGCGAATCTGCTAAACTATCGTTTTTACGAAAAAATTATATTCGACTAATTGTAACTGAGGGAGAATACAGTTTTTATGGTATCAAAATCATTATAAGGGCGAAAACAAAATGCTGCCAACTCCACCTGCCGCTGCTGTTTCGTTCGAAGAAATGGTTAGAGTTGCTTTTAAGTGCGAAAAACTCGAATATTTTATTTTTGCCACATTTTTATTCAGATCATAAGAAACGTATTCCTCCATAAATATATAAGTAATGTTCTAGGAAATTTAAGCTTCTTCAAATAGATTTAAAATATGGATTAATTCCTAAAGAAACTATAGTGACTGTCGGGTTCTCCGGAGCTATTCCTTACAAATGGTGTGGGATACGTGTTTATCGTTAAGTTGGATTTTATCTTAAAAATCTTACATATTTTGTTTAAAAATTGATCCAATATCTAGTAGATTGAAAAGTATTCTTCTTAAGGTTAACTTGAGTGAAATTCATTTTTAGATAAGAGCTTTAGTTTGGATGCTGCCGCGAATTTTTTGACGTCTTTATTTGAAGGTTTTCACATTCTCCACTTTTGAGACAAATAGAATGTTTCTATAAAAAGTTATCAAATCCCGAGAAGGTTCAGTAATGGTAAAGTTAAATTATTCACAATAAAATATTTATTCTAGAATTATTTTACTAACCTTTTTCTTTGCAACTCACACAACTTTTTTAAAGCCTTTTTATTTCAATTAAATTAAAACCGCAAAGATTATTTTGATTACTTAAAATTTAAGAACAATTAAACACATAAGTTTAGTTCAAGTTTTTACATAAATAATCTCTTACTGTGATGCATACAAATAAAGATACAAACACATGTGCAGAATAAAACACACTCGCTAATCGAGTGCAGGAACCATCTCTCTCTATCTCATTTCAGCGCACTCGAGGAAAAAAGAACAAATCCCGAAAAAAAAATTCAATAGAAGAGGCACGGCACCGTAAATAGAATGCAAGTAAGAGCTGCTACAGTTGAATCCGAATCTATTCAACAGAGTGCACAATTCCGTAAATGAAGGGAAAAGATTCACTTTTTATTTCATCGATTGTTCCACAAATGAATTTTTGACTAGAACCTTTCATTCTTTAATTAAAAGCAATATAAAACGAAAACCCCGTCATTTCAGACTGCACGGCAATGGCAGTGCATTAACTACTGAAATCGAGGAAACCGCAGCGCCGAGGCGGAGCGGACATGAATGGCTGTTCTTTTAAAGGCGACTGGGTTTTAAATCGACACTACACCACACCGAATAAAACATTCTATTAAGAAAAAGAATCATACACATCCATGGAATTTCGCTGAACGTCCGTGTAGGCACATGTCAGGCAGAGCGACAAGGCATATAAAAACCACACTACACCACACAAATAATAAGTCTGTGTTTGGTGTATGGCGTCATGAAAACTCGCCTGCTTAGGTTAACGATTGCGATTCTACTTTGTTTTCACCTCTTGGCATCGCAGTGTGCGTCGCCTCATAGAGAACATTGGGGGTGCGCTGCAGTGAGTGAACTAAACATCGCTTATATTAGACGCGAGTTTCCACGCTACCGAAGGCAACAGCTTCAGATAGCTGCCAGTGGAATGCCCGACGTCAGCTGACCAGAAGTACAGTGAGCTTTTGAGCTTTTCACTTGTGGTGAACTGCAGTGGGAGCTTTAACTTGTTGATGCTGCTCAAAAAGCTGCCAGAACAGAACATTGCTATAAAAACTGGAGAGGTGTGATTTCTAGCTAATGGTTGTTGTCATAATTCGAATGATTAAATCAAATGAAAATTAAATACGCCCCCGACCGCCAGTGACAACATTAAACAGTAAACTTCGAAGTGTAGATAGGGTCATTTAGACCCCAAACATTTTTTCTGAATGAAGCAGAATTCAGTAGATCAGTTTTAACTAACTGTTTTTAGGCGCTAGGGGCCGTTCAAATATTACGTAAGCAGATTTATTACAAATATTTATCCCCCCATCCCCCTTGTCAGCAAAAGTAAGCAAAGCTCTTACCCCTTCCCCCCATGCTTACGTAAACATTTTTCAATTATAAATGTATTTTTTTTTTTTATATTATAATTATAATGTTATAATTATAATTTTAAAAATAAGAAAATATATTTAGGATAAAGATTAGATTTTACTGATACAGTATTCAACATAGAGTAAGGGACAAAAATGCAATTCTTCTTCAATTCTCTTAGATACAATAATATCTAGTTCCTTGTCGGACTTTGCTTGTAATTTATAATTTCGCCACACTTCGTTAACTAACTTTTGTACATTTTGTACTTTCGTACTTGTATGAGATTTTTTAAAACTTTCAAACAATTTTTGGTATAACTTAGATTTGTCTATTTGAAACGACATCTTATTTAAACGTTAAACTTTGGCTAATGGAATCAACGGTAACACAAATGTTAACTTGCTTTGCTATGCTTACAATACGTCTACTCGGTATAGTATCCAAACGAAACAATACACTGACAGAGGAAATTTATACAAGTGAATAGGGTAATTCCCCTAATCGGTTCTAAAGCGAGTGCCTAAACGTATGCATTATTTGCGGGAATCCCCGAAAATGCGTTTCGTTTTCAAGCATAGACAATGTGAGGGTTGCCATTCGTGTAAAAAAGTAAATAACTACCGATGACGTAATCATCTAGACTCCCCTACCCCCATGTCATCCAAAATAAGCAAAACAAAGACCCCCCAACCCCCCATACTGCTTACGTAATACTTGAACGGCCCCCTACTTACAACAGTTGTCGTGTGACCACTTGGAGGAAGACACATATTCGTAGTGCGGTCCAACAGTGTTTAGCGTAACATAGAAGGAAAGGTCATAACTAGAAAAAGAATTTTTTTCCCAGTATATTCTCACCTTATTTCACACTTTTCAGAACGTCTGATTAAAGCTTCTAAGCCACTGTAAAATTATATCTTGGAGTCAAAGTGATCGTACACTACCTTTTTAATTTCATTGTCACTGTTAAATTGGTTACCCCTGAAATCTGCCTTGAGTTTTGAGAACAAAAAATAGTTAGACGGGCCCAAGTCAGGACTATATGGGGGATGTTTGATCTTGTAAAGCCACAATCGCGAAAGTAGCCTTGAAAAATGAAGCAGTGTGGATTGAAGCATTATGATGAAGCAACCGCACAACTCGATTAATTTTTCCCAGCCTTTTCTCGATAATTGTTTGACTCAACTACCTTAATAAGTCAGAGTAATATGCCACGTTAACAACTGTATTCGATTCCTTGAGGTCAATGAAAAATATTTCCTCATAGTCCTAAAAAATTGTACCCAACACTTTTTTTGTGCTTTGAGTGACCTTTGCTTTTTTTGTCACAGGTTCTCCTTTACGATGTCACTTCATTAGATTTCTTTTGGATGTTGGATCATAAGAGAGGACCACAGTTTTATTTCCCGTCTCAATTGATTGAATTACTTCTTCTTGTTCCTCACCGTAAAGCTCCAAAAATTGCTCACAATATTCTACTCACCGTTGCTTTTGCACTGCGCTAAGAATTCGAGGCACTCATGTTGCACAAATTTTTGTTATACTTAAATACTCATGTAGGATTTTTATAGCACTTGTTTTGGAAATGTTGGTCTGTGCTGCAATTTCTTTTATTTTTAAGCATCGGTCACTTAGCACAACATGTTTTCTGGAGTAGTCACCGTCATCACAGGACCTCAGGCACATGGGTCATTTTCTAATGATTCTCGTCCCCAGCGAAACAACTTAGATTAGTTTTTTATTTTTGAAAATGGTGGAAACGGTTCACCGTAAACAGCAAAGTTTGCACGGCTCTTTATCATCCATAAAATTCTAGGTCCCTGTGGAAATCAAATGGGAAATATGGGGACACCATAATGTAAACAATTATGACTGGAGAATAATAAATATCAGATTTCAATTTATCAGTTGTTTATGACACCAAATTGTTTATTCAAAATTGTTTACATTGTGCACATTTGGGCATAACGAAGTTGTTTATATATTACTATAAATCAAGAAGACGAAACTGTCCAAGCCAGTCAAAGAGAATCTGAGTCAGATTTAGATAAATAGTTTGAAATGATATACTTTTTTAACTCCTCCTCACACTTCATACTTCTGTGGATGTGATGTTTTTTCCCTGCAAATTCGGAATTTTTGTTTCGACATATTTTTTTGTAGATCTTTTAGCTCTGAAAATCTCGAATTTGCTTTCATCGGTGAGGAGCACGGTTCTCCAGAACTCGAAAAGATTAGTTTTAAATTGAGTTTGTATTTTTCAATTGAGAATAAATAAGTTTGGAAAATGTTAAAATAAGTAAGTTTTCATTTGAAGCATCTTAGGCTTTTAAAGTAAGGAAATCTGAAATTCAAAAGCGTATGTGGATTAACTTATCTCTCCGAGTTCGTAGTTTTTCTGAAATCTCGTTTGATGTTCTACAACGAGATGAAGAAACCTTAAAAATTTAAATTTAGAGCGGTTTAAAAGGACTTTAATTCGCCGACCTATATCGTCTTTATGTCGATTGTTCTTCACATTAATATAAGTTTTATATTTAGATTGGTTACTTGGTTTTTGATCTTACAAGTATCTTGCACATGGACTATACTATACAAAAGTACAAAAAACTCGGTATGAACAAATTTTTATAAAACTTTTTGGATTGTATTGGTCGTAAGGTATACTAAAATGTTTACCCAGTAAAATTTTGCCACTCATTTTTTTTTTTTTTTCGGATAATACACAAGGTTTCAAAATGGCGGACCCAAGATGGCGATTGCAAACTTTGAATTTGAAGCTATTTTCATGAAAATTGGTACTTAATATTTTTTGGTACGGCTGACTTCAAATCCACTGTCCAAATTTGTCAATTTAAGATGACGGATCCAGAATGGCGACGAAAGTGTTTCGATTTTAATGGATTTTAATGAAAATTAGTACAATGATTATTTTGAGGCCATTTTACGTAACGCCGAGTGAAATCACGTAATTCAGTTAGTATTTAATAATAAAATAAATAAATAGAGTCAAGAATACATATCTAATTCAATCTTAACGAAGCGAAAATTTAAAGGGATAAATGGTTTTGCCGAGATCAGAGGGTGGGTCATGGAAAATAATGAAAATTATGAGGATATGGCTCCAACCCCCTTGATATACAGAAAATTATTCAAATCGCGATAAAATGTATTTGAGTGTCATACAAAAAATGAAATGTGTGGCAAGGAAAGTTGAAAAAATCAATTTTCTCCTTAACTAAAAAAAAAAAATTAATAATAGTAGATAAAGATGTATGAGAAAAAGTTGGAGAAAAAAATAATCGATTTTTTAAGGCACAAATGTGTGATAATCGGATCATAAATAAAAAAGTTATGATCGTAACGGACAAAAATTCGATCCCATCTGATTTTTGCTTTTTCTCTGGCATCTCTCAAAGATGATTTCTAATGTCCATTTTAGTTAAATGATGGTTATACTATCATTATTTCAAAAAAACATTTATACCTAAAAAGAAAATATTTCTATTATTAGAGAGAAAAAAATAAAAAATAAATAACAACAAAAAAATTGGGTAAACATTTTATTATTTTGTCTAAAAACCATAATTCAAAAGGTCTTACATTAATTCATTGAAAGTAATTAGATTCCGAGGCAAACTCTTAAGGCACTCCACTATTAAGACTGTTCTGATATTTTTCTTTTGTCCGGTACACGAGTCTGAATATGTTATAATTTGTTTAACATTTTTAGCATAAGTCTTTATATATTTTATTCGACATAATGAAATTTTTTTGGACCCACAAGATCCTTTAATTTCTGGCCAAACGGATATGTGGCTTATATTTCTAAACCATAATTTGGCAGCCGAAATTATAAGCATATAAATTTCGCTTATAAATTATCTAATTTATTTGTTGCGTTTAAATTGCATTATTGCAACTGTTTACATTAGAGTACAAAATTAATCAGATTCGCTTCTGAAATAACATTTTTAATTATTATTTGATGGCTAGAAAATGTAGTCATCTAATAGTGTTAAGCTTTAGTGCTATGGAAAAGAGAATGGGCAAAAATGTATGGGCACTGTCCTACAAATAAATAAATACGCATGTTTATTTTTAACATTTATTATGTGTAGATTATTTTACAGAGAATCATTAAAATCGGCCCCTGTAAAAAAAAGTTATTTAAGGTTATATCATAATAAGATTTATCTATTGAAATGAGAATTATTAAATTCATTTAGTTATAATTCTCCCTATTAGTATAGAAAACTTTTACTATGATGATAAAATCTTACAGAGAGTAATGAACAAGGCGTCTTCTGTGGGACACACCAACAAAGAATGTTTATATGTAGTATCACGAATAATTTTTACTTGAAGGAAGTAATTTATATAGAAAATGCAAAGTACATGCACAAGGTAATAAACAGAAACATAAAAAACAATATTGAACTTACAACAAACAATGAGGTGCACAGATATAACACAAGAGAGAGAGAGAATTTATAAGAATGGATAAGGCGAGAACGAAAAGGAACCGTACAGGACTCATCAACAGTGCAAGTGATATTTATAATAAACTTCCGGAAGAAATAAAAAGGATAGGAGATCTAAACAAATTCACAAGTAAGCCATAATGGATTATGTTAGAAAAGGACTAACTTTAAAATAAATATATGGTGCAATTTTAATCATACTATTGTATGTATAGGTTATATATTAATATGTTATACTTAGGTTGTAACACTGACATATAAGAACTGGACTGCTGATCCCGTACAAAAACTCACATCAAAAGTAAGACCAAATTTTGACCGACTTCTAACTATCTCGCTCTTTCTTAAGCCCGCAGGCAGACAAATTTACAAAAAAAAATGGCCAATAGCCAAATGAAGGTGGCGCCATGTATGTGCACTTGTTTTTGTTTTTTCTAGTATCTTCGCGTGTGATACATCTTTGTGATACTCCCAATAGATAAATAAAAGTAAACACAAGCTTTTTGCACATCACTTTTACCCACGACAGCCTTTACAAGTTGCCCGTCAACTCATCATTTTCCGTTGCAATCAGCTGTTAGAATAGTTTAACGATGTCCAACAGATGGCTACTTCATTTTGTGATACTACTTTTAGCTTGGGTTGGTATAAACGAGAAATGTGAAGGTTGGACAAAGGCAGAAAAATAATTTGTATAGCTATCTTTGTTTTTCTTAAGTCCCCAGCTGATTGCCGCGAGGAACATTTTTATGAAAAAACTTAAAATTGAGCGTGATATGAGAGAAATCGGTTTGTGAAAGCTCAATTATTTTTAATTTGCGTCAGTTTAAACATAATTGTACGGTATTTTAGGGCATTTTTAATAGCATGATTTGCTCCATGCGGATTGAGCCTGTGCTAAAAATGGTCTCATTTTTCAGACGACGGTTAGCAGTCCAGTTCTTTCATGTCAGTGGGTTGTAATAATAAGTAGGATTAGATAATTTTTTCACATAAAAATAATTTTTTGCGGAAACCGTTATTTGTTCAAATTGCTCTTATACCAGTGCCCAGCTGTCTGAGCGGTTTTGTGATATATTAACTTTTTTTTTAAATTGATGTGATATAGGTATTTTAGGAAAGAATCCACAGAGCCTAAATTCTAACGCCGGGGAGGTATAGAATTAGGTGAATGTTTCCAGCAGCATGCTGAGAAGTGAGTCATAAATTCTATTATTATTATAAATAACTTTTTTACCGGCGCCGATTTTGCTGAAACTGCAAAATTATTCTACAAAAGATGAGTATAAAAAGTAAATATACGCTATTCATGGCTATTCGTAGAACATTTCTGCCCATCCTTCTTTATTATAAATATGAAAAATTAAGGCTCAATCAAGTGCTTTGTCACATAAACTTAAAGTGGAGATAATTGATATGGCCTGCGAGAATGCCCTTAAGCAACAAATGAATTTTAGATTACCATTGAAAATACTTTTTATTTCTTTAGAACTTAATTGAGGGTGCAATCAAAAGTAGCTTTATTTGCAATTGCATTGCAACCCAAAACCTTATTACTCTTATTACTCGAGCTGGAAAATAACTTTGAGATCAGCACATTTTTTTTTTTAATCACTGGCCACTGTCCCGAATTTAATACCGTTACACCATCGACGGAATGAAGTGAACCAACCGACGGACGTCGTCGTCCGCTAAAATGTGATGCAGCACATTTTGATTTTAAGCGACGCAGCAACTCCGGTCCGGCGGGCGCGGTGCGCTTGCGGGCGGATTTTCACCCAACTTTCCTGCCTGAGTGCCTCTTACCATCACAGGGCGATGCAATCGTTCTGTTCTGTTATTTTTCTGCCTGCGCGGAGGGCACCGGCGAACTAAAATTCAAGTGAAAAAAAAAGGAACTGAAAGAAAGTAACCAAAACAAAAGCGGCACACAAGCGCAACTGTGCTTTGTTTTATTGGCGTGTTGCTCGGCGCTTCTCTTTCCCCATCGAATCCTGTTTCTGCTATGTGGTGTGAATGCTTAACGGCACTTTGCATTTATATGGGGTAAAATAGAACTTCTCCTAGCTGGCTGTTATAAATTCAAAATAACTATAAATACCACTTCACTCGTGTTTTGATTTTAAAGTGAAGTGGTTGTGCGTGCTTTTTTTTTTTAATTTTGTGGTGAATTATTATTTTGATCAAATGTTTTAACTTGATTAAAAATGTAAGTTTACATATATTTGTACTTTGAATTTTGTAAAATGGATTTGCGACATTCCTATATTGTTATTTAGTGGAGAGGTTTTATTGAATAAATTGTAGTTTCACCTGTTAATCCTCGGGATTTGATTTTTTTTAATATATTTTATTGACTGTATGAGAGATTACTATCCTCGATCAACGGGACCACATATCGCGCAAAAGTACTTTAGCCACAGTAATTCTATTGTTTTTGTATATGAAGCTTGCATAATGAAATCTTTTTTAAAAACGTCTTTATTAAATGTTAATTTCAAGAAGTATGGATTTATTTTAGATTATTTTTTTCATCAATCAAGAATTTTGCATAAATTTCTTTCGGAAATGTGTACTTCATTTCCCCTGAAACGCTAAGCAAAACAAAAATTTTATTTGCCTTTAACTATGATATTCAAATTAACAACAATAAATTTTCTTGGAGTGTTATTCCTTAAATACTAGGAAGTTGTTCATTTCATTTACGTTTACCGAACTGATACCTGTGATCCTTTCAATAAGCCAGTTTTTTAATTTAAATTATTACTCTTCAAAAATGTATTTAATGTTTCAGACTGACTTTACGCTTTTTGATATCCTCCTGCTATTTTTCAGTTACATAATTTATGTTCCTTTTTTGAGAACTTTGTTTTTATTTTAGACTCTGCTAGTTTATTCCGTTTTATTATATCAGATCTTGTTGAATTTAATTTACAAATTCATTGATTTCTCTTACGATTTTGCCTTTTTTTTTGAACCATTTGCATTATAAGCGTATATACACCCCACGAAAAAATTATAGAAACAAGAACCAAAACTGAAATATTTGGGCTTATTTTAGTTATAACAAATAAATATTCGGAAATTCGATTTGCCAACACTGCGCGTAGGTTGTTGCTATTAAAAAATAATAGTACATTCTAAAGATTTCACTTCATTTTTTATTAACTGACAAAAATAGCGTATTACACAAAAATGAAGAAACGTAATTATTATAGAAACAAAATGTTAATTTCGTCAAAGAATTGAATGTACCACATATAAAATTATATAAGAATTATATCAGAAACTTTTAATAATTCGTGTTACCACCTGAGTTCAAATTACTTGTTGGAGTCTCCTGGGCATTGAATTAATTAAATTTTGCAGATACCATTGGTCAATTTTGTTCCATTCGCTGATTACAGCATCCCTAAGATGGTTCACAGATTCAAATTGACGTCCATTCTTATAAACAATTCTTTGACGAAATTAAAATTTTGTTTCTATAATAATTTCGTTCCTACTTTTTTGTGTAATACGCTTTTTTTCAGCTAATAAAAAATGACGTGAAATCTTTAGTCTTAAATTCCATATTCTCCATCGATGTTTTATATAAAACAGTATGTTTTAAAAAACATCATCCAACATATTTTCAGCCAGTTTACCTTTTCTTCTTCAGTATTCCTTTTCCTTTTTCTAACTATATTTTATAGATATTTTGTTGAAATGAAATTCTCATGTTTCATTTCGTACAAATTCAATTTATTATTTCGTCGACATTGTTTTATAATTTCATAATAATCTTCAGAAGTGTACAAGAAATTCTTTTTTCGTAATGTCATTTCTATAATACCAAAATCTGAATCGTGTAGTCTGGTAGATATGAGTGCCCGGAATATAAGAATGTATGGTCTATTTTCAATGGTATTTCCCAACGACTGGAAAAGTCTTATTAATGCCATTTGTATATTTCGATTTTGTCCTGTGTTACATTTTATAAATGTCTCAGGCAGTAAGATGCTATTTGCTGCAATTCCCAGGAAATGGTAATTTCATCCCACACATACATAATAACTTTATTGTCGTGGAATTTATGAAATTCCTCGTTTAAAACATGTGTATTTCAATTTTACGGGTAAAATTATTAGTTTTACTCCACTCTTATAATTGCTTAATTAGTTAGTCTACGGAAAATTGACTTTCATAATTAATAGTTTAGCAACTTCATTTATTGACGAATTTTAAATTAAACGGGAATTGTTTATAAATAAAAAGTGCACATTAAACTATAAGTAAATTATGTGATTTCTCAACTTTTTTCCACATTAGTTTTTCAAAATAAATGGCCCAATCAACTGATTCACAAATAACAATTTTATGAAATTAAAAGTGGTAATTAGAACATATATTACTTTTTATTTTCTATAATCCTCATGTAATTTTACCTCACAATAAAATATGCTTCTCGGTGCCTTATGAGATCGCATGATTTGTTCAATGTCTCATCTTTTCAAGGTGCACGCTAGTTGCTTTTAATTTGACTTGCAAAGGTCAGGGTTGAAAAATCGGCTCCATTCTGTACTTCACGGGTCGACAACCTTTTCTAGATATCGGGCCAAATTAAACCGCATATACTTAATATAAAATAATTCAAAAAATTGTATTCAAAATTAAGGCTTTTGTTCCTACGTGGGATTTTTTATTGTTCAACTAGCCGAGTTTTGACTCTTCACAGGTAAGAATCTTCAAAAGTGCAATCGCCTGTATCCGCCAATTTGAGAACCGACTGCCTTAGTAAGACGAGAGAAGATGTATAAGATCAGCACTATAACTACCTATTTTTTTTAAATGAGATCAGGCGTCAAAATTAATTTTTGTTTACATTTAGAAACTACCAAAATTTAGTTTGAATTACCTTAATTTATGTCCGTTAAATTGTGCATCAACAAACACTGGATAACATTTAATACGATCTTCGAATTCCACTATTTTCATTGATAAATATCATGTAGCAAGAAGGAATCGCCATAACCATTAAAACAGTCAGTTGGTTGTTATTATTAAATGTGCAGAGTAGAATTTAAGAAGAAAACAATTTTTATGATTTTTAAATTTACTTCTTTACAAATAGAAAGTGAAACTCTTTGAACCACACAATTTTAAAGAAACACCCAAGTTGCACGGACTTGTTTTAATTTTAAAAAATGGAAAACTCCAAATAAAATATAAAACTGTATGACTATGAGTAATTTCAACTTTTTGAGATGGTTATATCAAAACAACTAAAGCGATCCTCGTGTTTTCGATAGTAGGGGAAAATCGGTCACTTTAATTTCGAATATTTAATAATCACGAAAGATTCACCAATAAAAAATTATTGTTCCGTTTTTACTTTTTGAAACGAAACAATAAAAAGAAAGACAAATTGTTTATGTTTTCCATTATTACTCCTGTAATTGCGAAACTACACTATCGGCCAAAAGTCTTCCCTTCCCCGTAATTTAAAAAAAAAACGAATACGTGAAACATCGTATAGTCACAGTATCCTCCTCAGTCCCGAAGCATTTTTTAAAATAATTTTTAGACACAAAAGTAAGTATAGATATGTCTTATATAAACAAATAGCGGTGGCAACAACTAAAACTCCCAAGTGGTCTGTAGTACCATCTATTAAAATATAGAATTATCACTACTATGATTAATTTAATTTTGTCGCAGTTTTCCTAGAGAGCGTCGTATGTCCCCGTATGTAGTAACGATGTAATTTAGAAATTGCGCATTGCGAATTGGCGCTAGTAACGACGTAATTTAGAAATTGCGCAATATTTTGTAATTTGCTTAGATATGGATAGTGATTACTTCCCGTCTATGTTGATTAATTTAGTGCAGCACAACGATTTCTCAAGATGAGGAGGGGAGGGGGAACTCACAGGAAAAATGAGTTCTTTCACGTAGTTTAACCCTTTTACTACCTTACAACGTTTTATGTACCAGCCAAAAATACCTTGGAAAATATGCAATTTCAAAGACATTTATTAAAATAAACATATTTTTCTCATAAATAAAAATATTTTCCTTTTTCTACTATTTCACTTTAAAGTATATTTAATTTTACATAATAAAAGGAAAAACAATTTGTTTCCAATAAATTCCCAATAATTGTTTTGAAAATAAAAAGCCAATATATCAACTCAAGGTATTTCTCGCACAAACAGCAAAGCCCATAAAGCCGGCTTTTCACCATGTAATATATTATATCTTATATCCCGCGATATAAATTACATCCCGCGATTAACCTTCACACTATGAGATACACTATTTCGATCAGTTCTGTCGCTGTTGCTTGATTGCCTCGATAGTTCATCAGGAGAAAATGCGGAAAAGGTGTCGAGTACGGGAGGCATGCCTTGAAAAATATCTCTCGGTCGAGCGATAAAATACTTATAGCTCGGGATGTAATATATATTATATCTAAGTGTGAAGAGTTCGGTAACAAAGTATAGTGAGCGATATTATATTATATCGCAAGATGTAATATAATATATATTATATCCCGTAGTGAAAAGCCGGCCTAAGATAGTAAAAGAATCTAGAAAGGTTAATCTTTTAAAAAGATGCACCGCACAATTTCAGAGAAAGCTTTCCTGAGAATGCCATCAAAGAAAAATAGCATAATAATTGCATCGAGTGGAGTTACGAAAAAAAAGGCTTAAGGCTAGTGCATAATCTTGGATTACATCAGAAAATTCATTCGACGAAAGCTTTAATTTCCAGGCAGATCTCAGTGCACATGCTCAAGGCGCTTTATGCTAAGAAAAATCTTTTCCTCCGGATTGTGTCGAATTCTTGTTTTTCCTCATATGCTCATGTTGCGAAATAGCTTAGTTTAAACAATCGCGTTCTCACGAAACTGAGTAATCTATATTTCCATGAAATCATAAAACTAACCACATCCTAAAAATGAAAATAATTTCCTGCCGACACCCACATATAATTCCTGGCGATATCTAGAAAAATATGATTATATTTCATTGTTTAGGATCACTCGTCGTCTCTCCTGATGATAAATCAAGACCACAGCTCAACTTACTGCTTGCCTAGCAGGTTTTGTTCGGCGTATGCGCCGGACGTGATCGCTCTGCTTGCCTGTCCGTTATCGTTTTGCCTGCCATTACACACACACACACAGTCAAAGAATATGCCTACTCAAATAAAATTAAAACAATTCGGTTCCCTTCTTCTTACTGATCCAGACTACAAATTGCGTAGTTGGCCGTGCAATTTTTACTTGTTTTGTTCATTTAATATTTTTATTAGTACAAGAAAGTTGAACATGTCAAGACAAGTTCCTTGTCCGCCAAGAGAATTTAGTATTTTTTTCTTGTTGTGCGAACGTACTTTATGTATGGCTATCGCATGGCATTGAACCCGCACACATAAAGTCGGCGAGGCGCTACAGGACGGGACAGCATGAAGAGGGGAGGGTCGGGACTTCGAATTTTTTGGTTTGTTTTGTTTCGTCCCGTTCGTCACTGCATTTGTAGCCGCCTGGATAGCATATAAAAGGCGAAGCGAACGCGAGCATCAGCTCAGTCTTGTGCTGTGATTAAAGTGAAGTGTAGGTGTTATTCGTTTAGTCTTCGCAAAGAATAAAACAAATTCTTTTAAATTTATGAGGCAAGTTTTTATATCGAAATAGTGCACATAATTTCTTGGGATTTTTAGTAAAACCAGAATATGCCGTGACTTGTTTGTGCATGATTCTTTGAAATAAATTTTTTCTTGTTGGCGGTGTGCTTACATTTTTGAATTAGTTGTTGTCTTCGCTTAGTAGCGACACATTTTTCTTGCTTGTTTTGATTTATAGAGTGATTCAAAACCTACATTTTCGAGCCGTGAACGGGTCTTTTGCATGTGTGCGTAGATGGGCTGATATTCCGGGAAATTTACATTGGTGTTTATGGTGGGTGTGTAAATCTTCCAAAGAAATTCGCATTTTCGTGGAAATTTAAAGAAGAATATAATCTATATATATAAAAATGAACCCCTGTAACTTGAGAACGATTTTACCGATTTCATTCATTTTTTTGTTTTTAAAGTTTTCTAATACTTTGTAGAAGGTTCTTACGGAAAGAAAAGTTAAGAAAATTGCTCAGAAAATTGGATAATTTCAGAAAACTTAACGACTATTTTAACTTCGCGAGTTTGACAGTTCGCGCATTCTCGATTTCAACTGATTTTAATGAAAATTAGTACAATTATTGGTTTGAGGTCACTGATTTTGAATATTATAAAAATGTACAAATCAAGATGGCGGACCCAATATGGCGACCAAGATTTCTAGATTTCAATAGATTTTAATGAAAATAAGTACAGTGATAATTTTGAGGGCACCAATTCTGAATATTATCAAAATTTACAAATCCAAGATGGCGGATCCAACACGGTGACTAAAATGTCTTGATTACAACGGATTTTAATGAAAATTAGTACAATGGTTATTCTGAGGCAACTAATTTAGAATATTATCGAGATTTCCAAATACAAGATGGCGACCAACAATTTCTCAATTTCAACGGATTTTAATGGAAATTAGTACTATAATTATTCTGAGGCCACTAATTTGAATGTTATCAAAATTTCCAAATTCAAGATGGCGGATCCAACACGGCGACCAAAGTGTCTCGATTTGGACGGATTTTAATGAAAATTGGTATAATGATTATTCTGAGGCCACTAATATCGAATATTATTAAAATTTGTAAATCCAAGATGGCGGGTCCAATAGGGAGACCATAATGTCTCGATTTCAACAGATTTTAGTGAAAATTAATACAGTAGAATCCGGATATAACGACTTCGTTTTTAACGGCTAACCGGTTTTAGCGACGAAAATGCAAACTCAAGTTAGGTTTCATATAGACTTACTATGAAAACATATCCGTTTAGTACGACTCCGGTTTAAGCGACCAACTGCTTGTAGCGACTTATTTTGGCAAGAAATCGTCCGTTTAGAACGACGTGCAGTGTTTTTTACAATACCTACGCACAAACAATACCTAAACGCCCGTGTTCCGGCTTTCTCCCCTCTCTTACTTACTAACGCTTAAATCAGAGTCAGTGTTTTTCATCTGATGTGCCAAGGTCAAGGACTTATTACGTGCGCTAAAATGAGTTCCGAACCGCAGGCGACTAATTCGACTTCCAGTGCGTCTGAGGCTCTGAAGGCTGCAGAAACGCTCAATGTGTTTGTTCAAACTAACTTTGATGATGATGTAATAAATATGATGTCTTTTATTCACAATGCTGTACGCAATTCTTACTATCGAACAAAAATCAGTCAAAAATAAACAAAAATTACAGACTTTTGTTCACGATTGTGGCTTTACAGAGATTGAACATCCCCCATATATTCCTGACCCTCTATCCTATTCCTATCTGAATATTTTTTGTTATCAAACTCAAGACAGGTTGAAGGGGTAGGAAAATTAACAGCGATGATGAAATTAAACAGGCAGTGTACAACAATTCTGACTCCAAGGATGCATCATATTTTTATAGTGGCTTAGATGCTTTAATCATTGCTGGGTTTGCTGGAAAGTTCTGTCGTATTTTACTACCTCCAGGTAATTTTACCTGTCAGGTCAAAACAAGCAGGTGGAATACATCGTGTGTGGTCTTATTATTTAGCATACCTTTCATACTACTTTCAATATCCCTCATCAGTTAGTTGCGATGTACAGAGTGAATAAGATGGCAGTGGATAAAGTGCATTTAAGACATTGCATTTTGTATGAGTTCCAGAAAGGAAGCAACGCATCGGTTGCTTGCAAAAACTTATGTGACACGTTGGGAAGTGAAGTTGTAAATGTTCGGCCCTGCCAAAGATAGTTTGCCAAATTTCGTTCAGGAGATTTCAATCTCAAAGAAGATCGTCGATTTGGGCAGCCATCCAAGGTCGATAATGACATTCTGCGGTCCATGTTGGAGAGCAACCCACATCTAACTTCTAGAGCAATTGCAAAGCAATTAGGCATCCACCATTCGACTGCTGAGGAACACATCAAACATCTATTGTAACAAGCTTGATAAATTGAATGCAGCTATCAAGGAAGTACGCCAGTATTAGCGAACAGAAAAGAAATTGTGTTCCATCAGGATAATGCAAAACCACATATTGCAATGAGCTTGGATGGGAAGTTCTTAGTTCACCCACCATATTCACCTGACATTGCTCCATCGGATTACTATTTATTCCGATCGCTTCAGAATTATCTGACGGGAAAAAAATGTACTTCTTTCGAAGCTGTCTACAAGGCAGTTGCTGAATATTTTGGGTCCAAGGATGAGAACTTCTACGCTAGATCGACAAGCTGCCTGAAAGATGGCAACGAGTGGTTGCAAATAATGGACATTATGTTATTGATTAAAATGTAAATAAACGTTATTAAAACTGATTCAAATATTTCTTTAAAATACATAAGCATAAGTGCTCCAAGTAAAATTCGCGCTAAAATGAAGATAACGTCATGTGAAGAATTCTGATCGATATGGTAATATAATTATGTATCCGGTTTAATATTGTCCATTTACACTTAATTTACATCAGGGTTACATTTATTCACATAACCGTTAAAGTAATTTTTTCAGGGTAAATTTAATAAAGGTTAGGGTGTAATGTTTATTTATTTATTTATTATATTTACAATATAGCGTACGTACGCAAAAAGAAATCAAATATTACATAAGTTAGTAACTATAAAGATATAATAATTCCAATGCAACTCCATTTTCGCAAGTAAACGATTTTTAAATTGATTAAAAAAATTGTTTAGAGGACCAACCTGGAGATTATCATGGTTTCTCTGAAATCGAATCAAAAATGAATTATAAAATACTTAGAGAGCGCCTCTAATTGTTGTAACAATGTTGTTACTTCTGCACAAATATCAGGTAAGCGAACGTTTAATTCACCAGCCAATTCCGTATCCAAGATTCCATTGTATGTACGATAAAAAAAATGCTTTCATCGAGATAGAGTCTTCGTTCAACAAGTGGAGATAAGTCAAGGAATCGTTCCTTCCAGTATTTCTAAATTTATCTTGTACAGATTCAATTCTGTAAATTTTATTTTGATGGTATGGTGGCAAAACAGTTGAACAGTGCTCTAGAATGCTTCTGAAGAGCGTTAAGAATAAAAGTTTGCCAGAAAAGAGTTGCGCAAAGTGAAACAAACGATCTGTAGGATCATCAGGGTGCGTGAAAAAAGTCAGCTTATTATAAAATATCACGCCAAGGTTCTTAAATTGGGAATGTTAGTCGAATGGATAAGTAATTTGACTTTCGAACATACGAAATTCATATTTACGAATTTGTTTTTAATTCATTGGAACGTAAATTGTAAAATGAAAGTCATTGCCTTTTCGGTCAGATTAAATAGTTTAGTTTACAACTGAGTGAAGAATTTTCCCCTCAAAATAAGCTCTAGTGGGGAACATGATTGGAGTAGGCTAGCGATATAAAAAAAAAACGAGACTCCCAGTTAATTTTACTTAATTTAAGAATCTTATAATAAATTAAAAGAGCAATGCTTTATCGTTTGTTTATTTTTAGGAAAATTCTCTGATAACTGGAATTAATAAACATGATACGCACTCATTTACTACAAAAAGGGGCAACCGTAATAATAATATAAATAGTATGCATCTACCTGCAATACTTTGTTTCATAAACAACATTCGAAACCACTTTACCTTAATTACTATTTTGCAATTTCCATAAAAATCTCATGATCTGATCGGCCAACTAGCTCGCTAGCACAGATATTAAAATGTAGACGGTAAAAAGCATATCGATTAAGAAGGGATTAACGATTAATTGCTAATATTATTTTTAAGTTATTGGACAGTTTCAATTACTTTTGAAGGAAAAATGTCTCCATTTGGGTTAAAAAAATAATTATCTTCCATGGAGACAGTGCACAGGTCCAATACTCTCCAGATGTAGCCCTCAGTGGCTAATTCCTGTTTCCGAACTTTAAGAAATGGCTCGGCGGAAACAAATTTGGCTCCATGAGATCATCGCTGATACAAATGCCTAGTTTTAAGTTGGAGAAATCGTAGTATTTACATAGAAGTGATTTAAGAATTGGGAGAAAACGTTGGACAAAGAGTTCAACAGACTATTTGGAAAAATAAAATGAATTTTGCCGAAAAATATGTTGTTTCCTGATGGAGGCTAATTACTTATTATTAAGAAGGTATGAAATTTTAATAAATACTTAAATATTAAGTAAACCAAAAAAAAACAAGATCTCTAATTATTATGATCTATTTATTGTTATTTATCGGTTGATAACATTTTTAAATTAATTTTTACATTTGTGTAGTTAGAATCTTATCTTTAAATTTTTATAAATTATAATCTACTCTTAAAATACTACGATCGTGTTCAAATATCAGTATTAAATAATTTACTTCTTAACAATCCTCTGCTTTTACTTTAAAAATTGAATACTAAGATTTTACTAGAAAATAAAAATTGCTTATTAATACTATGTATATCTACCGGAGCGCAAGGTTGATTTTAATAATTTGTTGCCCGTTTAATGTAATATTCTGTCAACTTTGAATTAGAAATGGAAAACGTTCTTGAATTGTCGTAAATTTGAACCTTAATAAACGTCGGAGATAACCAATATAATTAATTCAAGGAAGAAATTGAGCACGAGTTAATTAAAAGTTCTGGTGTCAATTATTATAGAACGCATTAGAAAAGAACTCAAAACACTCAAGCTTGTGACATTAAATCTTATCGCCTAGTAGAACATTAGAATTTTTCTCATTGCGACCCCTAGTCATAAAAAAATGAATTTTCTGCTCTGTCGGTAAAATATGATCTTACTTTTACTCTGGCATACTATTTATGTATATATGAATCTTGGTTTTTACGCATTTTTTCCCTTTTATCAGCTAACGCTGTTATGTTTCTAATTTCGCTCGTATGTCCGTTTACGCACGTGAAAAGAGCCACTTGGGTTTCAAGCTGTTAATCACGAGGTCAGGCTCAAGAAAAATAACTTTTCAATCATCACGGGCGCCGAAGGCAAGCCTGCAAAAGTACTTGCTATGCGGGCGGTCAGAACGCAGAACGTGTCATACATTTCATTGTTTTATTTATCGGCGGCCTGGGACTTCCCACCCATTAGTCCGGGCATATGGGATAAAGATTATTTTTAAACCATTGTTGCTTAGTTTTCCTTCTTCGGAACCCAATCAAAAGAGTTATCTTTACAGCTTTCCTGCATCATTTGGTTTCGATTTGTGCAACAAACATGTCTCTGCAGTTAAAAACAATCTAACCACTTGCTTCAATAATTTATGGACCAAAGCGCAGACTGTTACACTCGTGTCGTTTTTTATAAATAATAATTTACTTTAATTAGCTATATGTTGCACAAACAACATTTATATAAAGTGAATGCTAAAAAGAAAAAATCATATTTGATACGAGGTCAATTGACGCGACTTTAATATTTACTACAAAGATTGCGTGGATTTTAATCAGGAAATTAATAAATAATAGATTTTAATCTAATTGAGATGTTAGCTCTTCTCAGTTTCAACATAATATTCACTCTTTGGTGTATTTTTAACCAACTTAAAAAAAAGGAGGAGGCTCTCTCTCAATTCGACTGTATTTTCTTTTTGTTTTTGTGTGTATATTTTTCTTTCTTTCTTCGTCGATTGTGTACCGATTTTACTAATTTTTTTTTTTATTGTATAGGGTATTTCTCGAGGGTTGTTCCATAAATTTGTAAAAAATATCAAACCACTTGTGTGTATTTTACAAAAATTCAAATTACTGTAGGTTTATAAACTTGCCTTGTAAATATTTAAGTATCAATAATTTTATATATTTTTCTTGAATGTTCTTTTCTTCAAAGAAATAAAAAGTATTATTTTTAACTTTTTAGTTTAATTTTGTACATCCAGGCAAAGTTTTGAAGTTGAGTTTTTATTTGCTTTGACAAATTTTTTAGCAAATCTATACTGCACTGGAAAAAGTATACGTTCATATGGATCCCAAAATAGCTAAAAATAAATATGATTTAATGGATATTATAATTTTTAATTTTATTTCTGCAAAAATACTAAACTTGCATTTCACTGAAAACAAGCCACAACGTCATTAATAAAAACGCAAGAAAAGCAACGGTCTAAGGTCTAATTGATAGTCAATCTTCGACAGTATCTTCGTATAAAGCTTAATTAAACCTGCTATATTAACCCTATGCAATGCTTAAGCAAAGTCGTCGGTATAAATAACATCCATTTAGTTTGAGAACAGCGCTAGGTTAGTTAGTTGAACAGGAACGCCCAGGGATAAAATCGTGCTGTTGAGGGCAGATAACTACTTTAACCAAGAAGCATAACTTAGAGTGAACTAATAAAACCAGTAGTTTAGGAAGATTATGCTCGCTATTGAAAAATCTTTGCTTTCATTCGAAAACAGAACAGTGTCCCTAAAGTGTATATTTTTCATTTGATACTGCTTTGCAAAATGCGATCTTTTCTTTTGGTTCACTTTACTAATCAATCTTCTTGGAATTTGCAAATTATAACCAGCACTACACAGGTGTTCCGGATTGCTTTACTTCTTTATTAAATTATGGCTCTTTTTTAACTTTCCAACCTTTCTCTTTTTGCGACGAGTTGAAATGTGTGGACGAGCAAATTCGAGAACAACTTTCCAAACTTTGGTCGTTATGGAACCTACTATAAATACTTCTTACAGTGCACTTGTTTCTTTTAATTAATTATTCCCTCTCTGAATGTTTTCTCACGTTTACGTAGATTTATTATAATGTGTATCTCTTAAATATGCGTTTCTTTGACTAAGTGATTTTTAAACAAGTTTTCTATTTAGTGCTAGCAGCGCTTGATAATTCCCTGAAATAGTATGTACTTGAGATTTGCTAGCCGTTAGGCATAAGGATAAATCGAAAAGATTATTTCTAGCACTTTTTTTTCTTTAATTTAATTGGCAGACAGAATATTTATTTTGCTTTCCCATATTATTATAGCTTCATATGACTGATATATATATTTTATAAAATTAACACGAATATAGAATTGTGTTTTGGTAAAAAAAAAATTAATAACTTTTTAATTTCCTTGAAATTCTATACTATTTTAGCACCTTTGGGTTGAAGAGCGAATATTTTTTCCGGTACAGTAGTACACATTTCCTTACAATAAAGAGTGAACATTAGGGTGATTCAAATTTATTTACTTTCTTTTTTTTCTTTTTCAAACGTTCAATTGTTGCTAGGACAGGAGAGTAAAGTCCTGTCCCAATCCCAGCTCATAATATCAATATTTACTGGTGGCTCATCGAACTTTTTTGTTTTCCATAAGAATAACATTGGAAAGAATGCATCACTAGACGGTTTTGTCTGTATCTCGTGCAAAAATGATCATACATGAATGGGACCAATTTCATTAGAAAGAGCATAGGTTCAATAGGTTAATCAATAATATTCATAGTTTCATTGAAGAAGTCACAAAATCGTTTTTTTCCTCAATCTTGAATTTATGCCTCGAGTTTGAATGCTAATAAACTAATATTGTGTTAACTTTACGAAAAAATGCAAGAATACTTTTTCTTTAAAAATGATATGCTCTTTCTAATGAAATTGGTCCCATTCATGTATGATCAGTTTTGCACGAGATACAGACAAAAACGTCTAGTGATGCATTCTTTCTCATGTTATTCTTATGGAAAACAAAAAAGTTCGATGAGCCACCAGTAAATATTAATATTATGAACTGAGATTGGGCCAGGACTTTTCTTTCCTATCCTAGCAACGGTTGAACCTGTTTGAAGAAAACGAAAAAAAATTTGAATCACCCTAGTGAACATTCTTTACCAGAGTTGTGAAATAGACTCTAAAAAATTCTTTCAGTTGATTGAATGTAAATTATCCGTCAGTTGATTACGTGACAAATTTGGTAAATGAAGGACAACAACTTATAAGTGAAAAATAATAAAATATGGAGGCAATGCAAAAGGGCTAATTAATATTATGTGCACGGGGTATTTTTATGGTCTTCTGTATTATTCATCAATATGTACGAAAGGTGTATATTTACGCTCTTTTATTCACTTCTTCTGTATTCAAGCAATAACATGAGTGATTACAAAGCATTTATCAGTCTCAATTCTGCAAGTACTGTAAAATTGATAGCTCTGTGTCTTATTGCACCGCAAGAGTGCCAAGTTGAAATTCTTAATATTAAGGTAGGGAAACTTGATTAATAGTTACTCGTGTTCTTACGAATTATGAGTTATTGTCTTTATAGCCTAAATTTTAATCATTTAAATAAACCAACGAAAAAATGGTGATCGAAAACGCTGAACTCTTGTATTGTAGTTCTAATTAGAAATCGATCTTCTGTAAATAAGAAATGTGAAGATGCAACTGATTCTGTTCAAATACAGATTGATTGATTGAGACATAAATATTTTATTTTGTAGAAGAATTGATGGATCATTGACAAATTAGAAGACTTTTTATATATCTTCGAATTTCATATCTTCTATTAACATAGCTTTGCTCTCCGCAACTTACCGTGGAGTGATCCCTACAACCTCCCCCCATATAAGGATAGGTTGGGGCTTTTAAATCTGTCTTCCCTCTTCAGGCGCAGGCAAGTGGCAGGCGTCACGTTTATGCATGACATTGTTACTGGCCATATAGACTCCCCTAACTTGCTGAGTCTCGTTAATTTTAATTCCCAACCGCGTGCTACTAAAGGACAGAATTTTCTTTATGTTGCTAGTCATCGAACCAATTACGGCTCAAATGAACCAATCTCAGCCATATCTAAACTTTACAATTCTTCCTTCTCTGTAATTGATTTTAACTGTGATAGAAAGACTTTGAGAAACCGTTTAATTACTCTTAATTAATAATAATTTAATTACTCTTTGTATTTTTCACTTAAGTTTTGTTTTGCTATTTTTTTTTTATTCAGTTTTTATAGACGATTGTTATTATGTCAGATGGTTTATGTAACCTGTTGATACGAAATAAATAAATAAAGGGAAAGTAACAATTTAAAAACCAGGCCCATCGTTTTTGTGTAGTTTTGTAAGTGTATATGCAGAATTCTGTTAAAAAGTTGCGAATTTCAGGAGTAAGCTCAAGAACTTGAAACAAAGTTCTAGCGAAGGAGGATATTTTATTATTATATTAATAATTTAAAATAACCTGGATTATCCAGAAAAATGAGATATTGCTTTCCGGGAAAATTCCGCAAATTTTAGTATAGACCTTGATATTGTGGTTTTAAACAAAATTTCGAAAGTCTCCATTGATCCGAGATCCGCTAAAACTTTTACGCTGCGAATAGAGTGTGGGGATATTCCACAATATATCTTAATTAACTATTTCTCTCAGCTACTCCACAAATGTATAAAAAAACCAGAAAACACTCCTAAAACGTTCTTCAGGAAGCTCAAATTTACATTTCAATAAAAGTTCCATTAAGGGGACCTTTACTTTCAAAATCGGGAAAAAACACACTTTTTAAAAGTTTTTTTTTGAAAAGACTATTATATTTATGATCCTGAAACCTTTTGTACATTATTGGTAAGATTATGAATAATATAAAAAGAATTTTGAAATGCAACTTTAGTTTATTTTAATGCCTGCAGATGGCGTCAACCAAAAGGCACTTTTAAAACGGCCCCATTTCTCCAGGACTTCCTGTAACAGATAGAGTAAAAATCTTTAGTGGATTGTTTTCATAAGACACAAAACTAGTACCTAAACCTAAAAAACCTTTTATTTTTAATGAATATATCATTTTATACACATTTTTCTAAAAAAGTTACAAAATGACTATAAGTTAGGGGTAAACTAACCTCCGCATAAAAAAGTGGGGGGTAAAATAATATTTTTAAAGGTTTAGTTTCTAGTATATTTGATAACGAATCGAATGGCGTTTGGTTTGTTAAAATCGGTTGAATAGTTTTTGAGATACAGATGCGGCCATTTTCAAAAATGTGACTTCTAGAAAAAAGCATTCAAAGTTTTTGCTATATAATTTTTGCATATAAAATGCGTACAGGTAGCGTTACAAATATAGGTATAACTTTTTTTTCTTTTACGAATTTCTTAAAACCGATTTAGGAGAGTGTTTGTGTGATGTTAAGAAGCATTTTTATGAAAACAAAAAAAAAATTGAGTTTTTCCGATTTTGAAAGTAAAGGTCCCCTTAAGTATACTCTATGCTTTTTTCTGAAATAAACTACATATGTGGACAAATGTATTTTTTTTTTAATATAAATTTTACTAAAATTTTCCGTCTTTGTTGTAAATTTTTTAATTTGATGCTCAAAACTGTTTTTATATTGCTGGCACGAAAATTTAGAAAAATTTCTATGCATAAAGGGCTCAGATGATCAAACTTTTACTATAAAAGAATTTATGGAAAACAAATATGGGTAGAAAAAAATATATGGGTAGAAGGATTTTTTCACTGCCGTCTAAAATGTGTAAGAAAATACAGGATGGCTTATTCTACAATTTAAATTTTGAAAAGTTATTAAAAATCACCAGTTGGGTTTACAAAATTTTTATTATCAAATAAATCAAAGCAGGCAAATGCTGATTTTAAAATCACCCATGTCTTCAGGAAAAGCCTTGGCCATGTAATTTTCCTGTCCAGAATTCTCCAACATTTGGTCACATTAATTTATCCGCTTGGTGGAGTCCTCTCATTAAATAACATCGGTTTTTATCAGAAAATCTTTATATTATTTTTTTACATTTTTCAATATTTGGAAGGAATTCATTTACAAAAATTATTTAAAAACAAATGAATTTTCAAAGAATTTTCTTGATACATTTTCAAGAACTCACATCTAAAATATACTTGTCTAAATAATATATTAAAAACCGCGTCAAACTATTATTTCTAAAATTTGTACATATGTTTATTTTTGGACGCGTGAATAACAAGCGAAGACAATTTGCTTAGCGAAAACGTGTTCTTAGAAGCGTAAAAAAATTAGTATAGATATATATCTTAAGGTTTAAATAATTTTTCTAATTTTATTTTTATATAATATTTATGTACTGTGAATAGTTTAAATTCCGCTAATAATAATATAATAATTCCTTAAGAGTGAATTAACTTTTGTGCTAACATGATCATTTTAATTCAACATTTAAAAAAATATGATGCCGTGTGTTATGCAATTTATGATATTATTTTGAGTAACATAATGCATTCTAATAGTTATAAATATTTTACTGCAATATACGTGCCAATTGTAAATACCATATAACAGCATATAATAATATAACGAAGATTTCCCAAAAAAAGGTTTTGTTGAAAAGTTAACTTATCAGTAATTTGGTATGTGAAAATTAAAGCCTAACATTTTTAAATTTAAAAAAAATCAATTCTGTCTTAATATCATACTGAAGGAAGGATTTACAATCGAAAAAAAATTAAAAATATTTCTAATTAATTGATTAATTGAATTTTTTTATGGATTAAAAGACTAAGAGATATATATTTAAAAAGAAATTTTAAAGGAATCCAGACTACATAGTATTATGAAAAACTTTTAATGCTAATTTTTCAAGGGACATTCGATTATTATTTCAGTTATTACAATTTCAGTGACAAATTTCATATGGTACAAAATTATTATAGAATATAGAGTTAAAAGATACGTTTGCTTCATTCAAAACAAATAGGGCTCTGTAATTTTTGATTTATTTTTTTATTCATCGGCTATTATTCAACTTGCTCTATCTTTTCAGTCACTGAACAGAACATGAATGCAGAAAAAAGTAAGGAGGAGGATGTTAAAATTAAGGAAAAGCTTAAGGAGATGCAGAAACACATACCACTTCTAGAAGAATTTATTAAATCGACTAAAAATGGTGAAAATAATGCTATTAAGCACAGGAAATTAAAGATGATGTACGAATATATTACGGGCAAAAAACCATGGTAAGGAATTTATTCAATTTAAATTAAACGGGCTTTAAAATAAGCTTTATTATTTTAGCGCAAAACTCAGCATCTTAATGCGAATTGAAGAGGCAATACTGAAAAAGAAGGAAATGAGACAAACAAGAACAACACAAGAGGTGAATGGAGTATTTTATTTTGTAAAATGTTCATTCTATTTTAAAACCGTTTGCTTTGAAGGTGGGGCAAGCCCCTTTTTTTATTATTGCAAATAAAAGCATATTAAATTATAGCCACTGATATCATTAATGTTTTTTTTTTTTTTTTTTTCTAAAATTAGTTTTTAATCCACTTTCAAATAAATGGCTTAATTAATAAAACGAATATTACTTTTGATTTAAAAAAATGCATAAAATAAACTATATAAATTGTGCACGTCCCATTTTGCATTACGATTAATATTGCAATACAATTAATAGTAACAAATTTTTATCACAAAGAAACGAACATATTTTGCTGAAATGCGGATTTCTAGAGGATACACAATTCACAAATAAATATTGTATTATAGAAATCTATGTAGATTAATTGAAATTAGGAAAATTTGGATTTTTCACTCACTTAGCAAAATATTTTAAGGAACACTTCGTTTATTTCAAATTTGCAAATAAAAATTCTTAAAGACACTTTAGTTCAGAAAAAGTTCCTTGGCAAGTACATAGACTATAGTATTTGCGGGAACTTAAATCTTTAAACACGATTTTTTTAAAACATTTCCGAAGCTCGTTGCCAAAATAGAAAAAAAAAACATATTGTCGCGATTTAATAAAAAAACATATATAAATTACAAGTTAGGTCAAATAGTTTTTATTTTTAAAAAATTCAAGACATCATGGATATTTCAGTGAAGCAAATAAAATTCCTCCTTAAGCACATTTATTTTAAATTGCCTGTTAGTTACTTTTTTCTGATTGCTTGATAAATAATTTCTACGAATCTTCTCAGGTAAACACGTCGAAGTGCTCTAAATCGTCGAATGAAAATACTTCAGAAATTATAAATTTAGACAGTTCTGACGAAACTGATGTGGAAGTTTTATCTGATGATGATGATGATGTTACAATTGTATCCTACACTGCTCCAGATCCTAAAAGAATTTCTTCTGGTACTAAGGACAATAAATTGGCTACCTCTATAGTGTCAGTCAAACTTAATAGCGAATATAAAGAGCTTAAATGTCCCATTGAATTGGAAATCGAAAAAAGCTCTGGGAAATCCGATTTGGAGTTGGTTTCAAATTCTGAGAGAATATCGAATGAACAAATTAAAGAAGAATTTATTCTTGGTACAACAAATAAAGTAGCAGTTTCAGATGTGGATAAAAGTAATGAATATGTACCTGATCTCAATGGACAGACAGATAAAAGAGAAGAATCTTCAGGCATAACTTTAAAAAAACAGATCTCTTCAGATCCTCTAAACAATAAACATTATCCAAAGATTAAGTTTAATTTAAAGCCTAAAGTATTCTCAACATCCGTTGTACGGAAAAAATGTGATAATATAAATGAGAAACTACAATTGCCAAATAATAGCAATCCTGCTAAGTCAAATAAAAATATTCTGGAATCGGCGGAAAATTTAGCTGAAGTTTCTTCTACCACCCCAAAAGTTAAGAAAATAACGTCTAACATACTTGATCGTGATAAAACTTCGACTATTAGCGAATCAAAGTCTGCAGCAGAAACAATAACGGCATCACAAAAAAGTATAACAAAGCTAAATGAAACCAAAGAAACTAAAGGCTTATCAGAATTCGATATAAACGATCTTGGAGATATATCTTCTTCTGAAGAAAAAATCGGTAGTAGTCTAGAAGTGTCGCCAAATTTAAGAAATAATCTCAATACTACTTTAGATGCCCCAGCAACAAATGAAGATCACGGTCTAAAGGAGGCTAAACAGATATCTCCAGATAAACATTCAAATATTTTAGACAACATTGATCTGCCGCGAAACGAAATTGAAAATGAATTGGAAAAAATTCAAGATTTTGATTTTTTCAGTGAAGCAGATGTTTATTTTGCTAATGAAGTATGTAGTGAAGCAGAAACTTCTGAAATTATAAATGCAGAAGAAAATGGAACTGAGACCTTCGACAAGAGAACAAGTACAAACAAGAATGAAGAAATTGTAAGTAGTTCTTCAGAAGAATGGTTAACAACAGTTAAAGTTTCCAAAGATGATCAAAAAGGAAGTGTAGAAGTATCTTCCAGCTGCGACGAAAACGTTGCACAAATAAATGAGAGGAGCCTTCAGACATCGCCGATGAGTCAAAATTCTTTAAGTCCAGTGTTAAGTCCAAACTTTTCAACATTTTCAAAAGAGGACCTGCAGAGTGCCCAACCTGTTAAAGAAGATGAAATATTGCTTGCTGGAAAAGAACGCGAGGATGATAAAATAACGTCTGTGATAAATAACGAAACATATGCTTCATCACAAGAAAGTGGTGTGCTGTGGTTAAATGATGCCGAAACTGAAGAATTTATTAAGAAACTAGATTTAGAAATTGGATTAGAAAATTATTCACCTGAGAAATCGCATGATAAACAAGTATTAACCCAGGCTGCAGCCAAAAGCTCAGAAAGTAAAGTTTCTGATCGACGTGTATCACAAGTAAAATTGGCTACTAAACCGGAAGCTCCAAGGCTTAGATCTGAAGTAATAAAAGTGCCGACTCCTAAGTTAAGAACAGTTTCAAAGAGGAGGGCTAACAGCACAAATTCATTCCAAAAATCAGAAAGTAGGATTTCCAATCGACGTCCATCGGAGGCAAACTCATTGGATGCTACACGGATTAAAAATGTAAATATTAAAAAACAAGTGCAGGACCTTAAACTGGCAATTCCCAGAACTTCAAAGGAAGGCTCAAATAGTCCACTTCAGAATAGACTTATTAATGCAGGCTTGCTAAGCGATAGGCAGAACAGCTTTAAACAGACAGAGCCTATTTCCTGTACAGCTACCAAACTCGATATTCCAAAGGATAAAAACGACATTAGTCAAGAGATTCAAATTCCGATAAAACCTACGTCCTGTGCTCAGCCTTTACCAGTTGCAAGGGACATTCCAAAGGTTTCTAATATTTCAAATGAGGAAACGGATAATACTCTAAAAGATAAATCGATTGAAACAGGGCTGCTACCTGAAAAAACCTCAAATAACAATATAGAGGTTACATCAACTGTTCAAATATCACCAACTAAAACGAATTTCGAAAGTATTGAGGAAGAAAGTATTCCATCTCTCGAGCTGAGTAACCCCAAAACAGGATTTGAAAAACCAAGCAGTCCACTTAAAGATACAGGAATTGAAGAAGAGTTGTCTATAGGCTCAATACCAACAGAACATAAAACAACTCTAGACTGTGAGATATTAACAAAGCTATCAGAGAGTCTATTGAATCAGTTCTATTTCGAGGCGAAGAAAACAATTTCTGATACGCACGATAAATGTGTTTTCCCGTGTTTTGCGTCCTGCAAAGAAGACATTTCAAATTCAGTACCTGTAAAAGATGAACAACCTATGTGTGAATCATATCAATCTGGATTATCTTCTACCAATGCTCTAAGTTTAAGTATTCAACCAACTGCTGCGGATTCAATAGTTGAAACAGAGGAGCAGATTGAGAAACTATTGTTCGAGAGACGTCCAGCAAAACAAAAATCTGAAAACCAAGTCTTTGATTCAGAAATAAATACGAACGAACCGAACCAAATATCCTTTCCAGCTAATCCTCAGGATGTATCAAGAACATCGAAACTTAGCCAACTAGATGAATGGGCTGAGAAAGGATTGGATGAACTTCATGAAATTAGGTTTCAACTGGAGAAAGATCTGGGAGTAGATTTAGGTATTATTTTATACTCAGGGCAGAATGAATACCCAAGCAAAACGTCAAAGAGCCAACCGATACCAACGGACATCGAAATGGAAGATACCATGCATGAGAAGGATTTTGCTCAGCGACCACTTCAACTAATATTACCAACTTTTCAAAATGATTATGCATCAGTAACTTCATTCGTACAACCAACTTCAAATGTTTTACAGCAACGTTTAGGACTTCCTCCAGAATTGAAATCAAATGATCCACGACTTCGAAACCGATTAGCATTGTTGTACCAGAAGACCAACAATCCGATGTTACAGCAGGATTCGTTTCAGACCAAAAATTATGTACCAACAGCTGGTGAACTTCTAGGATCTCAAGATCAAAAGGTTCAGAATGAAATTCAATCTGTTTGTATGAGGAAATCAATCTCACAAACGTCCCCAACATCATCGAAACAATGTCATGCTCGGACTTATGGCGAGTATAAGAGAATAAAACAGGCGGCTTTGAAAGCCGAGGCTGCTAAAAAGAAAGCTGCTATTGAAACTGCGAATAAAACACATCAATTGGAACTTGAAGCAGAGAAAGAAAGACAAAAAATTCTGAGTGCAGAAAATGTGAGGCTTAAAACACCCGAGTTAGAAACTGAAGATGTTCGTAAAAAAAATGCAAGTAAATCTCATCATATGAAAACAGCCAAAAAAGAAAGGCGGAAAACTCTTGAAGAGGCCCACAGAAAATCAGTTGGAGAAACTCGGGATAAAGATCATCATCAATTGAAACTCAAGACAGATCGAGATAGATTAAAAATGCTCAAAGTTGGGAAAGAAAGGCGAAATACTATTCAGGGAGAAGCTGAGCCAATCAAAATTGCTAGAAAAAAAACCACCGTTGAATCTACAACTAGAAAAACTCTCAAAGTTCGAAAAGAGAGGCGAAGAACTATTCAAACAGAAGTTCAAGCAACCTTAAAAGGTGAGGCTGCTAAAAAGGAAATAGTCGCTGAAGCTGCGAATACGCACCTTCGGTTAGATTTGGAAAGACAACAAACTGTTAAGGTTGGGAAAGAAAGACATAAAACGACTGACTTAGAAGATGAGGCTGTTGGAAAGAATGTTGTTGAAACTGAGTGTAAGGAAGATCAATTGACTCCGAAAAAAGATAGCCAGAATACTATCGAGGCTGAAAAGGGCAGTCCTACTATTACTGATTTTGAAGATATTGTATTAATAGGTACCAGAAAAAGAAGGAAACCTATATTAAAATCGTCATCCGAAGAAGAATTCGAGGAGTTGACCAAAACTGGTTCGTTGGAAGAAATTCGCAAGAGTGACAGTGAAGATATAATAAAAACTCGAAGGAAGAAGAAGACATCTGTACTGAGCTCTTCATCTGAAAGTGAAAATGATACAAACACATCACCAAGAGAATCTGGGACAAGAAAAAGTATAAGGAAGAAAAGGAAATTTCATAAATTATCTAGCAGAATTGTTAATTGTACTTCACCTGAAGATAAAAGGAAGCCAGAGAATGAAGCTCCATCACGATTTAATGAATTACAAAAAGAGAACATCCAAAAAGTACTGAACAATTATATATCCGAGATTGACTTGTCAGATCCTAACAAAGTAAAAGAATTTGCTTATAAGCTAGTAAAGCCCATTTTAAAAGGGGAGTGTTTCGAAATGTTTCAACACATATTGGAGGATAGTATCAATCAAATAAAGAAAACAAAGACAAAATCTATTGCATTAACTGCTGGTACCAGCTTCAAACGCCAAATATCCAATAGAGAATTGGCAGCATTACAAAAAGATCTGAACGATAGTTTTATAGGAAATGAAGTTTTGCAAATAAGAGGTCCAAGAAGAAGTAGTATCAGAGGCGAAAAACGCATTCTTGAACTTTTCAATGAGGAAAATAATATTGAAGATTCTCAGAATTGCAAAAGTGTAGCAGAGAAATCAACAGAAAGAAATAGATCTTATTTAAGTGATGAGGATTATGAGACGGATAGTTTTGAGGAGCACATGACACTCAAAAAGAAGGAGGAAGAAATCATCAAGATAACAAAAAATCCTCCAATTGTCTTGTTAAAAAAACTTGATCCAGAAAATCTTTCGAAGAAAATAGAAGAAGCCGATCTTGCAGAGACTGCAATTACATCTAAAGCACAAGTGGACGAACATCTTTTAAAACCTCTAAAGTCGGTGCCGTTTAAATTTCGTGCCGTACGAAGGCAATCTCAATTTGATAAGACGAAATCGAATACGAATCCTATCTGGCATTACAAGGACTCGTTTTTTTCCAAATGCTGCATTCTTTGCTCAGCTGAATTTCCACGATTGGTCGATCATTACGTAGTATCTCACCCCTACTTTGAAGTTTATATATCCCGGCTAACACCAGATGATGTGAAGTACTTAGAAAACAATCCTGGAAGAGCTACAAGACACTTAAAAAAGCACCATAAATATATTGCTAAATGCTACTTTTGTGGGCTTGTAATGAAGTGTCGTTTTGACAAACTCAGTCATCACTATGCGACTCATACAGGAGAATTCCCCTATGAATGTTCTATGTGCAACTTTATGAGCTGCAATAAAACTGATGTAATAAAACACACGAAAAATGAATGCAAAAAAGATGCTCAACTACAAAAATATTACACCTATGATAAAAATGCCACAAAGATAAATCTGTACGTTTGCACGAAATGCAATTACATGCAACTGCATAAGGCCAATGTTGTTTTTCATCTTCGAAGGGAACACAATTGCAATGAAATTCATGAGACGGACGTCAAAGAATTAATACTTCTCGAATTTGTGGATGATTCACAACAAAATATAATGATCGTCAATGAACCAGTCCCATCAGATCCGAAATCAGACGATGAAGAAATCATTCGTGAAATTCAACATGGAGAAACTTTAGGGTTACCAAATATCAGAGAAAAAGAGGACAGCGATACTGATTCAGTTATATCCGGTGCTTCAATTGATGTGAAACCTGAAACACTTTCAGTTGACTTTCATATTGGTCAGTCCACAACAATAACAAACATAGAGCGGAATGATAATGATTCAGTAAAATCCGAAGACTCAACTAGGATGAAATCTGAAACGCTTTCAGCTGATCTGAGTCTAGATCAACCAACGGCTAAAAGTGCAGATACTATTTCAGCTATATCCGATGTTTCAACTGGTTTGATACCTGAAAATCCACAATCGCCAACAAATACAACATATGGAGACAATGTAATGACAATAATCCATAATTGGCAACCTAAAAACGACAATGCTTCGAATGAAAATGAAAGCGAAGATAAAAGTGATGATGTCGAACAACTGTTAAGGGATTTGACTTCCACACCCACTACGACTGCTGATTGCAACGAGTCCCCTACAATAACGAATCAACATACTACAACAGAAGATCTAGAACCATTAGTTGTAGCAAAGATTGAACCTCAAAGAGAAATCGAAGAGAGCAACCAAAAAGATACGATTCTTGAACAATCCGATAAGTCAAACTCACCCGAACAGTGTCAGATTCAAGGTAAAATTGAAGTAAAAGAAGAGGGTAATACAATTTCTTCTTTTACTACAGAAGAACACAGAAAGTCTCCAGATGTAGAAATCAAAGAGAGCGGCATTACCGTCATAGAGATTCTTGAGGATGAGGATGAACCACAAAACGATTTGTCGAGAACTACAACTGCTCTAAGAGTACCACCTTACAGAGCAAACGGAGACTGTACACCTTCAAGAGTTGACAACTTTGGGTATCAAGAAATCAGAAATAGTGAATATATTTTGCACTGTCTCATTGATAAATGTAACTTTGGAGTGACGATTTCATTTGAAGTTTTAAAAGATCACGTTAAAACAGAACATAATGTTAAGTGGTCGGGAAAATGTAATGTTTGTAAAGATGAATTAGCTGATTTACCTGTCAGACTGCCAATAGAAGAAGAACTCAATCACATGCTTTCAGTTCATTTGACAGAATTGCAAGATTCAGAAAATACAAACAATCATGTCATTAATCTTTTGAAGCCCTGGTTAACTGAAACAAAGAGTCATAAAAGTAAGATGTTATGTGAAGGCATGCTATCGGAAGCATTCCTCACCTCTCTCTATAAATGTATGGGTGATGACTGCAATTTTACTTCGGACTCGAAAGTAGAAATGTCACAACATTTAGCAACACATGAACTGAAAACAATTGGAAAAGCAGATAATGATAGGTCATGGCTAGAATGTTGCTACTGTGAGCATTATGCCGATAAAACATTACACATCTTGGAACATATAGACCGCGTGCACAGTACATCAATATTTCAATGTTCACGGTGCTTTTATCGTAGTTGCTCACCAGTCAATGTCAAGAATCATCAGAATCAGCATCATCTCAGTAATGTTGAAAAAAACACAACATTAAAATGCAATGGGAATGTCAAAACTGTTACTGGTGATATCAACAGGATCAACAAACTGAGAGAAGACAATGTGAAAGCTATATCTTGTTCAGGTGAGTTTTGCCAAAAATTTATTAAATTTATCACACAAAAAAATTCTCATTTACTTGCACCCAGTTCATAAAAACTAAATTCATTCATACATATATTATAAAAACTAACCACATGTATTTACATAGAAATAACTGAGAAATGAGCTTGAAGCAGATATTTGGTATATAAAAAACAGCGATGAAAGAAGAAACATTAAAACGATTTCTTCCGCATTTGTTACTACATGAAGTAACAGAAATTGATTGGAAGTTGATTCATTTTTAAAATCAAAATGAAAACCTTACGGTATGAAGCGCGAACATTAGGATGAAGGAGATGGGAGGTAGAGTCATCCGTGTCGGAAGAAGAAGACCTTCATTTCTTGCGTTCCTTGTTTCGTAAAATATTTACTGTGGGCAGACATTTATTGTTCAGAATAATACTTGGTTAATTTGATAAAACAGGATTCTCCGGAACTATCTTATATTACAAAAGGGTGAAATTATTAGGATTGCAATTGATAAGACTAAGGCAATTTGTTACAGCGACTCTGTAGCACGATATTTATTTTTGAGTTTTCGGATAAGGAAAGGTGTTGGGTCAAAATCCTACGGCTTGAAACACGCTGATTTAAGTGAATATATATATTTTATTAATTATCTTTCTTATACTAAACAAAATCAGTTCTTTTTCTTTTTAATACAAAATAAACAATATAAACAAAATTAACATTCGAACAAAATAAACAATAACGAAATAAATAATTCTTCTTAAAATTACCAAAAATTCTGCTTCTTTCTGTAAATAAAAGAAACGAAATTTGTTCAATTAATTCAATTAAAATTACTCGGTGTTCGCGATGTATTATGTCCAATAATATTGTCGGCATATACCTAACAATATTATCGAAGGGTCTATTTAATTTAACTAACAAGCACTCACGGCATATACCTATGACCGCTTGTTCGTTTTCGATGTGACTCTATTTGACGAAGTATATTCAGTAATATCATCGGCGTATACCTAACAATATTACTGAATTTTTGGCGATTCTATTCAACGAAGTATACTCAGTAATATCATCGGCGTATACCTAACAATATTACTGAATTTTTGGCGATTTTATTCAACGGAGTATATTCAGTAATATCACCGGCGTATACCTAGCAATATTACTGAATTTTTGGCGATTAAGGGAAAACCAGCAAGCAACTACGGCATATACCTATAATTGCTAACCTGCTTTGTCCTTAATTTTATCTTTGCGGCATATACCTGCAAATTGGTCTTCCTCGGCATATACCTGAGTTCAGACCTGAGACTGTCTCGGCATAAACCTGAGAACAGACTGACTTTCCTATGCACCCCAGCCTGCTTATATAGCAAAATAGAGCAGTACTGGGATGCGTGTGGTGCACAGGGATTGTACGAATCCTTTTGTACACTGAACCGTAATTCTTTGTATTTCTTCATGTAAACGCAGATAGCGCTCGAAATAGTTTGGTGGTCCTAAATATCAGGATGCTTTATAGTTCGGTGGTCCTAAATATCCGGACAGCTGATTGTAAACGTCACGAAGTCAAAATGACATTTTCACTGTATGGGGTAAATTTGTTTCCCATTTCTTTTCTAATTAATGCATTATCTTTTCAGCATGTCGAAGCTGCGACATACTCCCCCCTCGACAGTGATAGACTACATTAATTTTTTCAGATTACCATTTTCACACCAGGTTGTACCAAACCAACCTGGTGCCAACAAGCTTCAAGCGGACCTTCCTTCCACTCGCAAGAAACACTGTGAAGCGCTTTCTTTTCCCGCTTCTTATGGCCGCATATGGAATCTGCTGCAGATCTCCATATGTGACCGTGAACTTCCTTTCGTCTATGGTGGTAACATCATAGCCACGCTCCTGAATGCAGCTTGGTGCAGCAGACTGATTCCCTCGTGATGGAGATAAAAGTCTGCACAGAGATCCGATGTTGTTTTCAGCCAAGGACTGCCTTTCCAACAGAACCGAACGGGTCCCAGCAAGCGGCTGTGGTTCATCAGGAACGGGTGCTGACATCTCCATGACATGCTTCCGTCCATCAGTGCAGAGTTGAGGTCGTGTCCTCTTCCGTGTTGGGTAGAATGGAGCTTCTGCCCTTGCAAGTTGTCTGTTAGGCAGTTCTTCACATTTCCAAAATTTCTTCATTTGGAAATCCAGCACTTTCAATGTTGATTCTTCATTTGTAAATGCTGAAAAACTAGAATTTAATGTATTTTTGTGTGAGGTTACTTCTCCGAAAAGTATCCATCCTAGCTCTGTGTTCTGCGCAGTTGGCGTACCGTTTTGTCCATGAATAATTCCATTAAGGATTATTTTTGAATATACATTTACTCCTAGTAGCAAATCGATATTGCCCAGGTTGTAATATTCCGGGTCTGCTAACTGGAGATTCTTAATATGTTTTAGATCCATTGACTTTAAATTTTTAGGAGGACTTACGCTTGTTATTTTTTTAATAACATATGCCTTTATTGGTAGTTCAAACTGTTTTGTATTTGAGCACAGTGTGAATGAAGCCTCTTTCTTAGAGGTGGTTAGTTTGGTAGACCCAAGCCCTGCTATTTGTAAGCAGGTAGGATCACCCTTAATTTTTAACGCCTGGAATGCGGCTTCAGTTATAAATGAGCTCTGGGAACCCAAATCTACTAGAGCTCGTAGTGATTGTGATATTCCTTCATTATTTTTGATAATAACGGTTGCTGTTGCTAATAGTGCCTGCGTACAATTTCTATTATAATGGCATTTGGTTACAGTTTCTTGGTTTGATGAACTGTTACCTTGTTGCTCTCTTTCTAATTTTTCATTGCTCAGATATACATCATCATGTAGCAATGTGTGATGCCGTTTACTACATTTAAAACATGAGTAAGAGCTAGGGCATGCTATGTTAACATGCTTCATCAAACAGTTATAGCATAAATTATTCTTTGCTATGAACTTCCGTTTGTCTGCAATCAACATTTCTTTAAATGTGTTACATTTTGACAATAAGTGTAATTCTTTGCATATCAAGCACTGCTTCGTAAATCGACATGTTCCACTATTGTGTCTTTGAAAGCAATTGAAACATATTTTGTGTGTACGCAGAATATCTCGTTTAGCATTCGGATTTAATGCCCCGAATTGTTGGCAGTTTTTGAGATTATGATTCTCCTTGCATACTATGCAGCTTGATTGTTCGTTGATATGATAGTTGCTGGTTTTTCGTGATTCACTGAAAGAATTCTGATTATTTGATTCAGATATAGCTTCCAGCGTACGAAATCTTGATTCCAGAAATTCATATAACTCTTTAAGTTTGGGCAGATCTCTTTGTCCTGAGATGTTCTGTTCCCAAAGCTTGTGAGTTTCTTGTGGTAGACGTTGTACCAATAAATGTATTATGATTGGATCCCATTCTGATATAGAGATGTCCAATGCTTTGAGTTCGTGAAGACACTCTTTGTTTTTATCTAATAGATCTTTTATAGCCTGTTGTGATTCCCCTTTGATCGCGGGTTGGTTAAAAAGTTCTTTTAACTGAGCCGATATCAATACACGTTTGTTATTGTATCGGTCAATTATTGTTTGCCATGCTGCAGCGTAATTATCTCCAACCATATTAAATTGTTTGATTAATCGCTCAGCTTCGCCGTTTAGGCATGATTTTAAATAATGTAACTTTTGTACATTTGGAATTCTAGGATCTTCATGAATGAGTGATACGTACATATCATGAAAAGATCTCCAAGTTTTATAGTCGCCATTGAATTTTGGCAGATCTATGTGTGGTAATTTTAACTCAACCTTTCGTTCAGGTTGATTTTGAATCTTTGCTTCATTTTTAGCGGAATCATCGAGAGCGGTTTTTTTCTCCAAAACATCCCTTAGTTCCCCGAGAAATTCGAAATATTTGTCTTCGAAATTCTCGTAGATACAATCATTTGTATATTGATCTGCTAAATTCTTGAAGCTTTCATTGAATTCTTCATCTGTCGTAGTTATGACAAGATGATTATTTTCGAATTTTAACCACAACTCGGAAATTTGATCTATTCTTCCTGTTAAATATGCAGGTCTTCGTCGAATGTCGCCCGTTTTTTTAAAGTTTATATACGCCTGATCAAGGAGATTTCCTAATGACAACTGAGGTTTATACAACTTGTTCATTTTGTCGAATGTATCTATACGCTACTTGAACTGAATTTGTTGATTTTTATTTTTATTTTAAATAAGCGTGTTTGGCCTCAGATATATCCGGCTCGAAGGACCATATGTTACAGCGACTCTGTAGCACGATATTTATTTTTGAGTTTTCGGATAAGGAAAGGTGTTGGGTCAAAATCCTACGGCTTGAAACACGCTGATTTAAGTGAATATATATATTTTATTAATTATCTTTCTTATACTAAACAAAATCAGTTCTTTTTCTTTTTAATACAAAATAAACAATATAAACAAAATTAACATTCGAACAAAATAAACAATAACGAAATAAATAATTCTTCTTAAAATTACCAAAAATTCTGCTTCTTTCTGTAAATAAAAGAAACGAAATTTGTTCAATTAATTCAATTAAAATTACTCGGTGTTCGCGATGTATTATGTCCAATAATATTGTCGGCATATACCTAACAATATTATCGAAGGGTCTATTTAATTTAACTAACAAGCACTCACGGCATATACCTATGACCGCTTGTTCGTTTTCGATGTGACTCTATTTGACGAAGTATATTCAGTAATATCATCGGCGTATACCTAACAATATTACTGAATTTTTGGCGATTCTATTCAACGAAGTATACTCAGTAATATCATCGGCGTATACCTAACAATATTACTGAATTTTTGGCGATTTTATTCAACGGAGTATATTCAGTAATATCACCGGCGTATACCTAGCAATATTACTGAATTTTTGGCGATTAAGGGAAAACCAGCAAGCAACTACGGCATATACCTATAATTGCTAACCTGCTTTGTCCTTAATTTTATCTTTGCGGCATATACCTGCAAATTGGTCTTCCTCGGCATATACCTGAGTTCAGACCTGAGACTGTCTCGGCATAAACCTGAGAACAGACTGACTTTCCTATGCACCCCAGCCTGCTTATATAGCAAAATAGAGCAGTACTGGGATGCGTGTGGTGCACAGGGATTGTACGAATCCTTTTGTACACTGAACCGTAATTCTTTGTATTTCTTCATGTAAACGCAGATAGCGCTCGAAATAGTTTGGTGGTCCTAAATATCAGGATGCTTTATAGTTCGGTGGTCCTAAATATCCGGACAGCTGATTGTAAACGTCACGAAGTCAAAATGACATTTTCACTGTATGGGGTAAATTTGTTTCCCATTTCTTTTCTAATTAATGCATTATCTTTTCAGCATGTCGAAGCTGCGACACAATTACTCCTCCTAATTTATTGGGGATTGATCGGAGAATAGCATATGCAAATAGAAAGTATCGTCCAGGTTGAATATGCGGGGTGTCCCGATTCAACTTATGAAAAGTTTTGCGAATCGATTCCTGGCAGTGTCCTGATCAACGTTTGCTTTGAGAACCCTTCTTCTCTCTGCCTCCTTCCCCCTCAAAACCGCAGTTGAAAGTTTTTTAGAGGTTCGCTCACTTAAGTCCTTACAGCTCCTTGTAAGGAAATCGGAGGACATCGAGTAAGGACCCATTTCAAAGATGAGGAGAGCACCTTTTCAACGATATCCTATTTGTTGGGATATGTCCAAACATGTAAAAGACGGAGGGTCCATAATAAGAAAAAAAAGTAATACTTTCCATTTTACGTTTTTACGAAAATAGAATAAAATCGGAATTGTTTTATAAAAATTTCGATAAATTTTGAGCTCTATCTTTTACACGTTTAGACATATCTTAACAAATCGGTATCGGGTATTGGGTATCGTTTTCCTCCTCTTTTGAATGAATCCTTGCTCAATGTCCTGTCACATCCTTACAAGGACTTAAGTAAACGAAACTCTAAGAAATCTTCATGGGCGATTTTGCGGGGGAAGGAGGTATATTAAGGAGAGGGGGAAGGGGTCAAGGACAAAAGTTTACTCAGGACACTCAAAGGAATCGATTGGTATAGCGTTTCCTACGTTGAATTGGGACACCCTGTATACAGGCGTTACCAGCGAAAACGTTGCTCGATTGAAAATACAAGCCAAATGAAAGACGCAACGAAAAACGGTTCTTTGACGGGAAACAAATAACTCATCGTGAAAACGTATGTAGGACCTTACTCAATACAGAGGTTGGGTGCGAAATTCCCAATTTTATTATTCCCCCGCAATGAAATGCTAAATTTTGTAATCCCCCACGGAAAAATCCTCAACGAAGCGAGTTTGTAAATCTCCGAGTATTAAAGTTTCGGAGATTATGTCGAGGAGTAGGCGACATTTCGCACTAGAAAAATTTTCAGTCTAGGCATAAATTCAAAAATGAATAATACCTCAATTTAAAAGTGAGGGGTTTTGTCGTGAGGAATTTTGATGTCAAGTAAATGGGGAATTTTTTCGCTGGGGAAAATGCCTCAGCAAGCCCGCTTGAGTAATTTCAGTAATGGGACCAAGGTCATCAGAGTGTTTGCTTTAAGCACTTTAATTGTGTGCAGGTTTTCAGTCGACTGGGAAACTTAGACACACTATATTTAGCCTTAAAGATGTGTTACTAAAGAACGGTACTTGCTCCAATAAAGTTTATTCGACAGAAGACAATTTAAAATGTGTACATATACTTTATTCTCTATTTTATTCCAAGCTATAAAAGATCTTAAAAATATCGCTTAGAAAAATAACAGGCAAGAAATGTAATTTAGAACCCTTATCGCAATTTTCATCAATTTTGTGTCATCATACGTTGACGTTTTTATTAACCACAGCGTTTTGATAACATCAACTTTTTGCCTCCCTCGATTTTTTGCGATTTGACATTGGACGAAGGTAGAGGAGAAACTTTTGGCATCTGCAAATACTCATAGTAGTTGCATCCTTTTCCACCTATGCAATAACAATTGGCGTCTATAAAAATATACTGTCAAATAACTAAAAATGAAATGGGAGAACTTCTTGTTCCCTTCTCTTTTGCACAATGTGCTTACAGGACTGCCAATATAAAGACAAATGTACTCCAATGCGCCTGCTCAATTTATATTTGAAAATGTTTGGTGTATGGCAGTTAAATCTAAAAGAAAAAATAGCATCTGAGGGTTATACATAGTTTAGTTTATCAATAAATATAAACGTAATTTTTAACAAGTACCTTCAATGAACCAAGGTGTCACGATTCAACGTAGGAAATGCTATACCAATCAATTCCTTGCAGTGTCCTGATCAACGTTTGTTTTGAGAATCGCTATTGGTTTTTTGAGGCGCGCCCACTTAAATCCTTATAGGTCCTTGCAAGGACCTTTCCAACAATACTCCACTTTTTAGAATATATCCAAATATGTAAAATGCAGACGGTTTCGATAAATTTTGAGCTTGAGACCCTATGCATTTTACACGTTTAGACATATCCTAACAAGTGGGGTATCGTTGGAAATCTCCTCTTTTGAGTGAATCATTGCATGATGTCCTGCCATGTCCTTACAATGACCTATAAGGACTTAGATGTAAATGTAGATTGCTGTGGCTGTCCGAAGACACACTTAGGCCATTACAGGACCATTGTGATACCACTTTTTGTGACCAGGGTTTCTCGTGGGAATCGAACCCACAACCTCTAGCGTCCTGCTGGCTCGTAGTGAACACGTCGCGTTACCCCCTCAAGGGACTTAAGTGAGCGAACCTCTAAAAAACCTTCGACGATTTTTAGGAGGAAAGAGGCAGTTTAAGAGAGATGGGTCTTAGAACAAACGTTGCTCCGGACGCACTCCACGGAATCGGTTGGTATAGACCGTGTATATACAAAGTGCAAAACACTAGCCTGACTCAAACTATTTATTTTCTCAACAATAATAACATCAGTTTTATCACTTCGTTTTTGTTTTCCCTTAAAAAAGATTTGTATTTTCCTCTTTATACATTTACATAAAATAAACAGAAAAACAAATTTCTTGAACTAAGGTGCTTTAAGCACACACCTATTTTTTTTTTTTTTTTTTTTGCACAGCGCTGTATATATTTTATAGTTACAACCAAAAAAAAATATTAAGATGCCAAGCTGCAAGTTATTTTCATGAAAATCAGTACATAGACCTATTCAGTATCGCTTATTTCGATTCGTTATTGAAAAAATAAAAACGAAGAGAAACGTTATTTAATTAAAGTGCCAAGCATAAATTGCAATTAGAAAAAGTTAATTTCTTTAAAAGTACATTTTGGAATATTTGTAAGAACACAAATCATTTCTTTTTAGACTTTAGACTAAATAAACTTTTAAATTATTAGTCTTTTCTTATGCTGTCGTATTTTGTTAACAAACTGCACTGAAATAAACTTCAACACTAAGTAAATTTACTCTTATATTTTCTACAGTGTGCGCGCAGAAATATATCAGAAAAGATATGATGATTGAGCATTTTAAAGAGGTTCATAAGGAATCTGAAATTCCAAAAGACTGTTCAATATGTTTGTTCTCTTGCATATTCTGCAATTTCGAGAATGATAAAAGCAATGAAATGTTTTCGCATATGGCAAATAAGCATCCTGAGGAGCAGTTGTTCATTGGAGTGAGAGGACAAACAAAACAAAAAAATGTTCTAGATGTAAGTGCCTGTTTGCTCTTATAAAGATTCAGTGCTTATAAGTATATATTTTTTCCACCATATTTTAGGATATACCTGGCATAGCATATATTGGCTTTTCTAAAACGATAGAACAGACAGAGGTAACGTCCCAACCGGAGGACATCTCATCCAGAGCTGATCAGGCGGGGACATCGCAACTATCGGAAAAAAATGATGTCATACAAAAATTTAAAAATAATTTGATGAATCTGGAGGACCTTAAAGAGCTTATCAATCCATGCCGAACATATAAAAAGAATTCCGAAAATTTAAGTTTGGAAGCAAACGATAATACTCTAAATGAATTAAAAAATAAAATGATGGAATCGCTGAAATATTTTATAACATCTGAAATCTTGCATCCCTGCTGTATTTGCTCTAAGGAAATTAACTTGGAGAATCAATGGACGGATCACTTCAATACAGCACATTCGACGATAAGCCGAGATGCGGTCTGGCAGTGTCCCCTGTGCCCAAAGAAGAGCTCATTTTGGACATATCCAGTGCATTCCATAAACCATCACAATGATCACCAGAAAACATATTTCTGTTACTATTGTGGCAGACACTTTTACAATCATTCTGCAGCTAATGAGCATTTAAAGAGTCATTCAGGTGAAAAAACTGCAAATTGCATACTTTTTGAATCGTCACAGGAATCTGATGGTATTAGTAATGATAAAAAAAAAGAAATTGGTATTGTTCTACCAGCAACGAACAACAGCAGTATTGTTGATGTAATTAAACATATGATAGAAATTGCGGAAAATAGGAAAGAAAAAGAGTCACAACCAGCGTATTTTATTGATCTGACAACCGATTTAAATGAAAATATGTGTGGCAAGAATTATCCGGTATATATAGATAAAAAAAAAATATATATATGTTCCTGCAATAGTATCTGGATAGACGAGAAAGCTTTTGGGAGTCATTTTAAGACGGCTCACAAAATGATGCCAACATTCAACTGCCCTCATTGCAGTATGATTATCAATCCATGTAGTTATGACGCCGTCCGGGATCATTTCAAGTTACATTCAAAAGAAATTGTTTATAAGTGCTGCCTGTGCCATATGTATACTAGCGATAGTAAAATGCTTATAAAGCACATTAAGGCATACAAACGGCAAAGTATTCCAATTGTTCGTTTTGTTCGCGATGATAACAGCGTGAAGTACCACTACGAGATCACGCATTTTTCTCCAATATCAGCGAACAGGTCTTCTGGTAATAAAATTCAATGTCTTTTTTGTCCTACTCGTGTTGATACTTACAGGAATTTGGATATGCATTTATGTAATGTGCATAAACTTTCCCGAACATATCAATGTTATCATTGTATGTTCCACGGATATGAAGAAAATGTGGATTCGCACATAATGAAATTTCACGTAAAACCTTATCCAAAAAAGTTTAGTTTTATTTCATCGACAGTCTTCCGAACACTTCAGAATTGGAAAGGAAATTCTTCACATCTTTCAAACGGCCAACAAAGCGAACCTAATAATCCATCTTGTTCTAAAGTCGCCGTAATAACGCAACATATATCTGGAAAAAGAAAACTAAACGATATATCTGATTCGGACATGCCTGCAAACGATCAAGATAGTGAAAAGAAAAAGAGATCTGATATTATAAATTTGAATAGTAACGATAAATCAAATAATTCTGACGCTTCTGTAAAAGCATGCCCCTTATGCTTCTTCAAATACATCAATCATGAAGATTATATTGGTCATATAAAATCTGTCCACACTACAAATTTCAACAGCAGTATAAGCTCTATTGTCGGTACATCTATAAATTCTGATCACAATCATACTATTACTACTGCAACAATATCAAAAACGAGTTCATTAAATACAGCTACTATCCCAACAACAATATCAGAAGCGAGTTCTTTAAATAACTTTAGAGCTACAACATCAGAGGCGAGTTCATCAAATAACCTTACTGCTACAACAATATCCGAAACGAGATCATTAAATACTGCTACCAATACAATATTACAAGCGAGTTCATCAAATCAAACGCGAACTGCACCATCAAGTATTCTAGCAGAAAAACTCCAACAGTATCTTGAGCCACCAGAGAAAATGCTTCGTCTTGTACCACTTAGTAAATTACTGAAGCCAATTTCGACATACCAGGAAACTGTTCCACAACCTTCTACAACATCTCAAGCGCTTGAAAAGCGAAAGAAGCCACAGCAAGCAGTCGACCAGTTCACGTATATATGCTTCCATTGCTCTGCTGCTTTTAAAAACTACATCGAACTGCGCGAGCATTGGATGTCTTTCGTTTGTCCAGCTAACGAAAATGTTTCTTACAAGTTTCGGATAGAACATTCAGAGGATTCGATTGCCCGTCATGTGTTAGATAAAATCTGCAAAACGGCTCAATTTACGAAATCCGTGTGCTATCAATGCTCTGAATGCAGCCAAATATTTTTGAATAAGAATTTTTGTTTGAATCACATGGCATCAAAACTGTTGGAACCATTATTCTTCACCTACGAGCATAACGTCCCTCTATATGGATGCGACGAGTGTAACGCCTTCTACTGGAAAGAAGAAAATGCGATTGAGCATATTGCGAGACACACTTTCAGATTTTCATGTTTATTCTGCCGGTACGCGTACAGGACCCGAGATGAGTTGTATTTGCACTACATCCACACCCACCAAACTAACGAAAGAAGGTACAAATACGACGTAAGGAGCACCGAAAACATGTACATCTATCAGCAAATGCTAGTCGTGTTCCCCTGTGGCCTTGTCCTTACTAAGAATCACTTGAGACACACTTCTTGGGGAAACTGTAAGGCTTTTTGTAAACTTATAGATATGTTGATTAAAGATGATACATACAATTGAAGTTATCTACTAAAATTGTCTAACTGCTATGCAGAGTATTTAGGAACGGGCGTTCAGTCCAGTGATGTTAGTTTTAATAATGTTAAGTAAGTTACTCATAAATAAAGTATTTTTATATATTTTTTTTAAAACCGTTTTTTTTTTTTTAATTCTCCATCTTTCCCTCTTACAACTATAGGGCGAGTCATCTGTTGGTTTTTTTTAAAATTATGTGTTATTTTGACACAGACAGCTCTTTCATACTCAAAAAATTTATAGAAACGCAATATAATATCTGCGCGGTACGAAATTAATAAGTGTACGCCTATTCTCGAATCCACCAAACACAAGGATCCAAAAATTAAATTTGTGTATACTTAAATATCTTAAACCATGTTACTTAACGCGGAAGAACTAGCTGTATGGGCCGAATTTAAGAAAGTAATTTTTTACCTCCAGTAGGCCAGAGTTGCAGAACTGAAAAATTGTGAAAAATCATAGATCTCAAGAAAAAAAAGCGGCCAAGTGCGAGTCGGACTCGCCCATGAAGGGTTCCGTAGCAGCAAGTAACATAATATAAAAGTTCTTGTTTTTATTTTTATATTTGAGTTGATTGAATGAAAGGTAAATTGCGGTTTACGATTTATGACGTATTAAAAAAAAACTACGCACTAGATCTCGTTCAAACCAATTTTCGGTGGAAGTTTGCATGGTAATGTACATCATATATTTTTTTAGAAGTTACAGGGGGAGGGGGGGGGGGACACACATTTTACCACTTTGGAAGTGTCTCTCGCGCAAACTATTCAGTTTAGAAAAAAATGATATTAAAAACCTCAATATCATTTTTGAAGACCTAACCATAGATACCCCACACGTATGGGTTTGATGAAAAAACATTTTTGAGTTTCAGTTCTAATTATGGGGACTCGCACTTGGCCGCTTTTTTTCTATTTTTGTGTGAAAATCTTAATGCGGTTCACAGAATACATCTACTTACCAAGTTTCAACAGTATAATTCTTATAGTTTCGGAAAAAAGTGGCTGTGACATACGGACGGACAGACAGACAGACATGACGAATCCATAAGGGTTCCGTTTTTTGCCATTTGGCTACGGAACCCTAAAAAGGTGTTTGTTTGAAGGTAAATAGAATTGGTGAATTTTAATCAATCAAAAGAATCCTACCACTAGGATTTTCAAAAAATCGATTTTATATTTTTACTTTTTTGTTGTTAAAAAGGTACCTTAGTAACTATAGAATTATATTCCAAAAGATTATGTAAGTACTCGATTTTTGTATTCTAGCGCAACCCCTCTTGGTTCGCAGCGAGCTCTTTTTATGAGCGCCGTGGTAGGCTGTAAATTTTAGACGAGTTTATCTCATAACTACATTTTTCAAGTCGGTCGAAGTCATAACTCAAACAAATTTCCACTCAATGTACTTCTATAGCTATTCTTATATATAATCGGAAAAACCTTTCTGTCTTATCATAACTTAAAAATTATAGGAGCTATTGGTCCGATCGTTGACCTTCCAGAAATAGAGACGTCATCGAAAAATTGCTGCAAATTCGCCATTATGACATATATTGCCGTGAAAAAATAATTTTGTATTACCAATTACATGTATAATAAAATGCCTTTTTTGTAAATCCGATTTATTTTATGGTTTCGCTGAAAAAAAAAAATCACGAAATATGTTCTTTTTTGGCCTTTAGAGTGGTCCCTTGAGCTACAGTCAAAATTTTAGATCAATCGGTAAAAAATTGTAAGCGCTAGAGGTACATCAAGGCAAATCACGAAGAAAAACCAAAGAGAGTACTTTAGAGTAATCCTTGCAACTCGGATGTGGATTTATTTATTTAGGATTCATCAAGAACTGACTACTACAATAATTAGATAAATAAAAATCTTAACGAAGCTGATTTCTTAAATTGCGCTTATTTAAATTAAAATCAATCACTTCGTATTTGCTATTAAAAAGACGAGACATTGAGGAGATTGGCATGTGCATCCCATAATTAGTACTATGCCTAGAAACATGGAAAAAGTCATAGCTCCTAAAAGAGCGAGGAGGTACAGAAATATTGAACGATGAAAGCAATTCAGCAGAATTAATACCGCCCTGTATACAGTCAAAAGCAAAAGCAATTCTGGCATTCATTCGTCTATCCTCGAGAGAGGACAAAGGGAAGAGTTTAAGCCTATTTTCATAAGGCGGAAGCGCAGAGGGATTGTCCCAACGTAAGCCACGAAGTGCAAAACGTACACAATTACGCTGGACGGCTTCGATGCGGTTAATATGAACTGCATGGAAAGGAGACCAAACCGGGCTAACGTATTCCAATATAGGGCGGACAAAAGTACAAAAAAGGAGTTTCGTTATAGTGGGATCATCAAACTCCTTAGACCACCTCTTAACAAAACCCAAAGCGGAGTTACCCTTGGCAATAATGGCGTCGTAGTGATCATTAAAAGATAAACGGGAATTAAATAATACACCCAAATCCTTGGTTTTGTCAAGTCGAGATAAGGATGAATTGTCCAGAACATAACAGAAGTTAAGAAGTGACCGCTTACAGGAAAAAGACATAACGGTACATTTACTTATATTTAAGGGTAAACAGTTAATAGAGCACCAATAATAAAAAGTGTCTAAGTCAGAATTTAAAAGTTCGCATTCGTTTGCGTTTGATACAATACGGAAAATTTTGGCGTCATCTGCATAGCAAAGAATGCGTGAATTATTTAATAATAAAAATACATCATTAATATAAACAATGAAAAGCAGTGGTCCGAGGTGACTACCCTGAGGGACGCCTGATGTGTTATTTATTTCATTAGAAAGAGCGTTGTGAAAACTAACACGTTGTGTACGGCCTAATAGGTAAGAAGAAATCCAATTAATAAAAGAAGAGGGAAATCCTAAAAGAGATAATTTAAAAATGAGAATTTTATGATTAATTCTGTCGAAGGCCTTACTAAAATCTGTATAAATGCAATCAACCTGCTGTCCGTTTTAAAGGGCAGACGTGCAAAAGTTAGAAAACTCTAATAAGTTAGTCGCAGTAGATTTCCCTTTAATTGTTAATTAACTCTTGTCAAAAAAATTTAATCAATAAAATCCAATTTTTTAGTAAAGATCAAAAATCAAGTTTTTATTTCAAAACTGTAATTCTCTTTTCTGTTCACTGTAAATTCTTTTGCTCTACAACCACCAAAGACTGAGATATTTCATTTTCTGGCATAGTACTGTTATATCAGTACCTGATAATAGAGTTCTTTTCTGAACAAATTTGTAAAACATAAATTAAAACAAACGTTTCTCTGGAAAGATTTAAACACCAAATGTATTATCCATTAGAACATTCCTAAGTAAACTAAACACAGGATGCATCCAAGGCATCATGATCCTAAATAAACTTCATCATGATAAAACACAGATGTCTTGCTTGATCATTTTTTGATATAAAAGAAGACAGATCAGAGTTAAGGAGGGCAGTACACTTTGAAATTTCTTGAGATATAATAAGTTCGCGGATTTGTTCGTCAAAAGTAAGACATAAATTGATATTATTTAAAGAGAAAGAAACGTTGTTTTTCTTTTAAATTATACATAATTGTACCTGCTCATCTACCTAGTTTTATTACGGTTCAATCCTTCTGTACCTCGCAGGAACCCGAGAGATAAGATACTGTGGCGCACATGTTCAGACATGCTTTATTACCCTTTGTCTCACCCCAAAGGGATCCGATCTGACGACGAAAACAATTGCAAAGCCATATCCTAAACCAAATCTCTGCTCCTTTGGTTGAGGATTCTACTCAAGCCCGGCCTCGTGAATTTTATAAAGTACTTTATGCTTATTTATTTTACCTCATCGTGCAACAAATGAACAGGTATTTTTTTGTTTTACGATCCGATGTGTATTTCTTGAGGCATTTGTTCGTCCGGGACTTTTTTATTCACCCAGTAATAATAAGCGGAGGGCTTTATCCAGTGCAAACAACGGGAAGCTGGGCTAGGCTGCAAGAATTAAGGCCCGCGCCCATAGAGTCCGGAATTCGTCCGACTCCGGCAAACGTAAGTTGAACTACATGCTTTCTTATGGGAGTGCACCCATAGAAACGCGTTGCCGCAGTCGCAGCCGGATTGAAAAGTTGAACATTTCTTAACTTTTGATCCGTACTACATGCGGCAAGGAAAGCTTCAAAGCTTTGCTTAAAAGGTGTGAGCCTTAGCTGGAAGTCAAACTTCAAATTTATAGAAAAACGAAAATATGTTAATACCTGATACATTGGTCGCACCCAAAAGCAGCGCCTTTCCTCCAATAATAAAATAGTAGAAGTCCCATTAATAGAAATTTAATTACTCTATTAATATACATCGTTGTCTTTTCATTTGGTCTTTTTCAATGACCATGATAAGAACCACTTTGAGCGCTTTTAAGTCAAAATGACAAGAATGTTGAAAGCTTGCCGCAGAAATTCCGGATTCTATGGGCGCGGGTTTGTTTGCCGTACGGCAAAAGCTTTAAGCTTGCCGGAGTCGGACGAATTCCGCACGAATTCCGGACTCTATGGGCGCGGGCCTTTAGGGAACAAAAACGGTTGTTGGTTGCGCTAAAATGTATGTGCTAAAAGTAATGTGGTTTCGTGCTTTGAATTATCCAAAGCTCGAGTCTCGGTTTCCTCTGTGTCTTTGATGTTTAGCTTTTTCCAGAGCCTCTTTTCGTTTTCGGCATAAATTAAAATGGTTGTTGGATGTACTAATTTCTCTATCATGTGGTTTGTGTAGATGGAATAATTTTGCTATGATCAGTAAAATGCGACTGCGCATCGAAATTACGTTATCATCGCTGTAGAGTCGAACAAACACGTTTGATTAATTTAATACTATCCATCTGTTTTTTCTTCTTTCTTCCCAAACAAATGGCATAATTTAAAAAGGAACTGTTCTTTATGGGGTTCGACCGCCATGAAATTTTCAAAAAATAGATTTTTTTTGGCTAAATAAATTGTTTATACTTTTATGAATAAGCGTTGAAACATTCCAAAATTTAAATTATTACCGAAGTTATAGTAATTAGAAGTGAGCGCGTCAGGGAGCCCACCCGAAACTCAGGTAACGTTTGGACCGTTACGTATCTATCTACCTTTAACAATAATATAATTCCTTTGGAAAGATTAATCTTAGTCTACGCATCCCACGTTTTAACACCTTAGTGGGTGAACGATCCTTCTTCGTCCGGCCTTCCCGCTTATGGAATTCCCTTCCCTCTTGGATCCGGACTATCGCTACGATTGGAGCATTCAACTTCACTTGTGAACGCATGTTATAGATTGACGCATACCCTAATACCCTTGATACACGGGCACGACTGAATGAAGATCCAGCAGGGATTATCATCGGCTGTACCGTGTATCACTGTGGATTAAGTTTGAATCTTCATTCATAACTGCATTCGAAGGCTAATCGATCAAGACTCCTACGCCCGTGTGTCTTGCATTGAATGAATTAAAATCCGAGTGAATTTTCATTCATAGGATCTTCATTCAGTCCGTGTATCTTGGGTATTACCTTCAGCTTTAAAATGCTTACTGTATGATTATTAATTTTTATATTATTATTATTATTTTTTTTTTTCTTATTTTTGTTATTGATTTCAATACCTTTCCTTTTCTTTTCACATTTTAATGCATGCTTGAATTTTTGTTAACAATAGTTTATTCTTATTTCTATTAGTTACTAGTTTTCCACCTCATTTAAAGTGTTTGTTTAAAAGATCACGTGTATCTTGTTATACTTTTATTCTAATAAATTATTATTATTATTATTTCTTTCGTAAATGAGCTTCTCGAGCCGCCCCCAGACAAAAATATCTAAATAGCAGGCCAAGGCCATGATCTGTCATGAGATTTTGTACTAAGGCATGTAAATGGTATGAGCTCCTCTTAAAGCCTAATATGCTGTTTCCAAGAAAACAGCTCAAGGAAAATTAATACTTATTCCCAAACGGAATTTTAATAGTAGGCGAAGGAATTTTGGGTGTCACTTTTATCTCAAGGAATATGTACTCGGATACTTATTTACCAGAGCTCGCCAAAGTCCAATTTCTCAATTTCTTAGGAAAAAATATATATTATCATGCCTCTGTTGAGCTCTCCGTTGACCGTAACTTTGATGCCAGCTTCATCTTGGAAGAAAAATGACCCAATAATGTCGCCACTTCAAAGACCACACCGAACAGCACCAATGGCTGAGCGTACAGGACAAATACGAAGTTAACTTGTGTTATCGACATTTTTTTCAAAAACTTGCTTACAGCAGCGGGGTTGGTCTATTAATTCAATAGAACTTGTTTATGCAACACAGTCCTCACTTTTAATCATTTCATACTCCGGAGATATGACACTGTATTTCTGTCAAATTTTTGGACACAAAACAGTGTCTGTGTCAAAGTAACATGTAATTTAAAAAGTAACTGACAAATGGTCCATCCTTTTTATCTTATCTTCATTTTCATGTTATTTAAATTATCTTTCAGATCTTGTCTTTTGGACTATAAGTTTATAGTTTAAAAAAGAACAGGAATAGGTAGCAGGGATATAATAAAAGATAGTCGACTATTAAATATACGAAACAAACAATTTATTTATTCCCTTTTGTAATAGATAATTCCACTAAACTAATTGGTTTTTAACAACTAATCAAAATAGGCAGTTTTGTTTTACTAGTCTTATAAGTGTGTATGAGTGTATGTGTGTGTGTGTGTGTGTGTGTCTGTCTGGTGTATAGTGTTTATACGTCTATAATATTTTCTCGCAATATATTTGATAATAAAAGTTTCACTTAAATCTTACTCGTACGCGTAACAAAATTCAGTTCTTTTCCGACAAACAATTCATTTCGAAAATCGAAGGGAACCGAACGATACGAAAGAATAAAACATTTCGAAACGATAAGAAGCCTTTAAAATTTACGCTATTTTCCACCTTAATTGGTTACCATCATTAATTTATGTTTGCTGGTTTGCTTAAAAAATATCCACGCACACGCTGCTGCACCTCTCTCTCTCTCTCTGGCCTGTGGCCAGACCTCCTCTCTCGTTCGCTCGCAACTAAACCCTAGATACATTCTTTTTTTTTCTGTTTTTGTTTTTTGTTTTTTTGATTATTTTTATTCACTAGTTTTCTTGATAAAATAGTCTTCTATGTGGCTCCTCTTGCTATCTTAAATACATTTTTACATCTCTTTCAAATGATATCGTCTATCTACGGTTACGCATTAAAATTTAGTAATAATCGCCTGACTCTCCGACTCTAATTCCTTCCAACATGCGGATGCTGTAAGGGGCGGGGCAGGGGTGGTTTGGTTCCGAAAGCAACTCAAACGTCCTGGAAGAAAGGGCTATCTCTTCAGGAGGGATTTCAAAACAGTTCTCAGACTCCCCTGCCCCAGAACGAAGGACTTACCTAGGATTTTACAACATTTTAGTTATCTAAGAGCACCATTACGTTTATTTACCAAATTTAGTATATTTTACATAACTTCATTAAATGCCTTTATATCTTACTGTCTCTGTACACGTTAGGGGTAAAACTCTTAATGCTGCTTGGTTTATAATTTGAATATTCTTTAATGTTACTCGTGATTCACTTTATGGTGGCTTAGTCACACTTTATGGACTTATTATGTACACTTACTTTGGTATGAACTTCCCGTCATCTAGACACTGACTGGTCAAAGTTCTCATCTTGGCTTCTATAGGCCTATATTTATTTATTTGGCAGATAGCTCATCGAGTTCGTCTACCTACACATGGCAGTGTATGTTTTACTGCGATCGCCTCGCAACTGACTACTTTCAGCAAAGTGGCAGTGCTGCGTTTTGATTTTGGCTTAATTTTAATTTTTCTCGCACCTTCTTACTGCCTATGGTATACAAGAAAAATTTTTCCAAATATTTCAAAATAGACAAAATCCGAAATGTAAAAATATGTAAGTATTATACATATAATAAACTATATAAAAACCTTGTTGGGTTACAGCCTACTACACAGTAAAAAAAATTTTATTTGAATTTTTATATTTTTTTTTTTTTATTTATTTGATTTATGAAAATGTCCCTAGAGCCATGCATAAATCTATGAAAATCCGTAATTTGTCCACAAAAATTTTTGTAAATGATAACACGATTTAACACTTGTTATAACTTTTAAAATTGCTATTTCGAAGCATTTCTTCCAAGGCCGAAACGGGTTGATTACATTTTCTATAACATTTTTTTAGCCCAAACGAGGGATTTTTTATGATGTGCAAAGAATGTAAATTTTAGAATTGATATTTTGTAATCAAAAAAAATCTTTTTTCCTTTATCCAAACTGAAAATTTTTCACATATACTTGATTTATATACTTCTCAAAATTATTACAATATATTTAAAAAATTTTTTACTGTGTAGATAAGATAGTCATCTCATACAAAATGTGTAGTTACTCCCAAAAGTATTTTTAAAATACACACGGTTCTTTCAGTTTTAGTAGTATTTTTGAACTTTTAAAAATATAGTAAAACGTTTAGTAACAGAATTCTGTTCTAACTGTTTAACCAATGCAGCTAATTTCTGTTTCCTAAAAGGAAAATAATCTAAAGCATTTTCTTTAATTTCCACATAGTACGAAACGTCCTTTTTGTTGTTCAACCGCTTTTGCCTGACCACTCTCCAAAAAAGTTGGTTACATTCTTAAAAATAATTTTGATTTTGTTGCCTATTTTACTTAAATCAGTTCTATATAATCGTAACAAGCGTCGTCCAGCTATTTGCCTCTTCCACCAATGCAGTGCCATTTTACGCGCTATTATTCACTAAAATCTACTTTTGGTATTCCAGCATACTTTTGCCATACGTATGTACATTGATCCTAAATTTTTAGTGATTCTTATTTATTACAGGTAAATGCTCTAGTGTCCCTTAAAAACGTTTCGTAAATAAATATTCGAATTCTTCTGTACAATACTCGTGCAAAAATATTCTATTTATTTACCTCTAAATAAATATAGTCCTTTGCTCCTCGGCGCTATGCATATTTGTAAATTAAGGGTTTTGATCAAAATGTTTCGCTACCAGTGGTTTTAGACTTTCAGTGGCCATGATAGGTACCTAACTTACAATACAAAAGCCCGTCGAATTGGGAATTTTATTTTTTCTTCATTTATAAGATGTTTATAAGGAGATTTGCTTACTATTTTTTCTCTTCATTAGTCAAATTTTGCTTAAATGGGCCCTAATAAATAAATTAGATTTTAGAATTTAGGAAAGTTATCTGAAAAGTCTGAAAAAAGGTATTGACAAATTATAATTTTAACTTTTCTGCATGGAGTCTCAAAGCTGGTTTTTTTCAAAATGTTGAGTTTTTTTAAATGAAAGCATGCATTTTTCGGCAAATATTAATTTAAGAAGTTTTTATTTCACCATTTAGAGTTCGTCAAATCAAAAATTATTATTAAAACAATTTGTGATCTGTCATATCGCTGTCATATGTTTCATTCAAATGAACAAAAAATTGCCTTAAACAACAAATCACTAACAAGTCTGAAGTCTGATTGCATTTACATACTTTGCGATATGACTCACAAGTCTGTACCCTTTGGTGTAAACCAAATTACCGCAGATTTCTTTCAGAGTTCAGAGTTCGGACTTCAAGTTGATCAACTTGTCATATACACGCTCCAACTTTAGCCGGCACATACAGTACTTTTGCTCAGACTTCTGTACAGACAAGTTGATGTGTGTTGGAACGTATGTAGACACATGGAGACTTGAGACTTATTAATGACTTGGTTTTGGAGTTGAATTGTTTTCGTTTAAATCTTGAAAATATAAAAGCAAATTACACCTTTACCGGGATTGTCTGACTGTCTGTTTGTAGCTATCGACATTGGATTTATTTCTTGACTTTTATTTGTGCAGCCTTTCCCTATAAAGTTTTTGTGTGTGTAACCAGCTTGAAGTTTGTGTTTTTTTAAGTATATAAATTTTCAAAATGTCAGCTTTAGCCAATCAAAATATTCGCTGGAAAAATTCCAGGTCCTCGTTATGATACTTTTTCTTCTTATCAAGGAAAATATGGGGTGAAATCAATAAAAAATTTTTTTTTTAATATATAACTCACCAATAATTAGTAATTATGTTTACATTAATTTTGTTTTGATTTATTATAAAAAAAATTCTATACGAATAAGACGCTGTTGCATTTTATGAAATCGGTTGATTAACTTTTCAGATACATTCAAAAAGGTATTTTCAAAATTGTTAGCTGAATACTACCTTCAATTTTGATAGTGACAAATGTTATATCTAAAAACTATCACATGTTCAACTTAATTCAAAGGAAAATTTGTATCTATTTTCAGAGAAAATCCTTCAAATTCGTTATATTTTAGCGGCGAATGAATTTTAAAGCCCATGATTGGGACTCAAGCAAGTGGTCTGTAATTTTATGGAAATTCCATGAAAATTAATAAATGGGGGTTTTCAGGGGTGCTGAGTTAAAATATCTATGTTATCATAATTTATGAAATGCGATGGCGGACTGCATTTTTAAAGTTATGGAAGTTTTATAGAAATTGATTGGGACTTTTGGGGACTTTCAATACCAATACATATATTGTTTTATATCCTTCTTTGAATCTACTTGGCTAATTTTGTAACTGAGGGTTTTTAGAGAAGCAGATTTGAAATATGTCTGTTGTCAGTATTTGTGTATTCAAGATTTTTAGTTGTTTACATTTAAACTTAATTGTGTGGTCTACCAAATTTTAATCTCTATGGAATATTCATAACTATAAATTCTTGTGCCAATTCTTTTCGAAAGAAAACTTTTAAAAGATAAATATTGTCTTATTTTATGTACTATATATATATAGTAATAGCCAACAATTATCGTTTAATTTCGTGAGGTTAATGAATTTGTAGCAAATGAAATCATTAAAGGCTTTGAGCTTTACCAAACTCAGTTATTATCACAGGTGTTCAGAAACACGTAATTGTAGCAACTGGAATGGTAAATGAAATTTAGATCAAAATAAAGGTAAGATGAGTTCACGGCTACGAACATTTCAATCGTATGTTAATTATGAATTTGCCAACTTTTGTGCCAAATACTCATCACTTTTATAATTTTGTAAATTTTATTAGGCTTGTGAATCTTTGAAAATATTTGGATACTTCATCTAATTTCTTACAAAATAGTTTTTTCCTGAAGTCGAATACATATTTCTAAGCGAAATAAAAACCACATTCAAAACTATATTTTATTTACGCAGTGAAAATGCATTCCAAAAAACTTTTAGTTAAGATTTGAAGTAGTGAAGATAGGGATAACAAAATTAATAACAAGACATGAACACGAAAACTAATACCAATTTATGCGAAATTACTAAACCTCTTCTAATTGTATTTCAGAAAATTTCAATTGTATTTTCAAAAAAGTGAGTTAAATTTAAGAAAGTATCAACTGTAATTCAGTTTAGTAAATTATCCCCAAGGTTCTAGATGAAAGAGTTCTTAATCTCGTAAATGCTATCAAAAATCATTTTAAAGGAATTAATATTCTACTGCATCACTTAACCCTTAAATGTGTGATTTTTCTTTTTATTGCGAAAAAAATATATCCGAATTTATATAACATTTTACTGTCTGTTGTTTTTAAACAACACTACGCATTTAAGGGTTAAGAAATGTTAGAAATACGCTGATTTCTTATATTTTGTTAATTCTTCTGTAATTAAAGGTTCTTCTTCTAAATGAAAGTGATTTTTTAAAACAATTAAGAGGTAAAGAGTGCTTAACTTTTATATAGAATCGGGGAATATGTTGTTGGAGTTGTATTTCGGAATAACAAATTATATTTCAGAAGGTATCACTTTGGTATTTAAAAATTTTAGTTCAAAAGTATTACGATTCAGATTATATTACATTTCTAAATTACAATTAACGTTTTTTGCCGTGTAAGTCGTTAATCTGAGTATCAATTTAAAATTTCTAAAATACATTTGAAACATTCTGATATACGATTGATTGAGTTACGACTGATAGCTTCAAAAATATAATGCATATACAGTGCAACCTCGATATAAAAAAGCTGAAGGGAATTAGAAAATATTCGTTATACCAAGTAATTTGTTACAACGAGGTTTGTTATATAAAGGATAGGTTGGTCTAACAAGGAGAGAGCACGACCTTGGCGGAACGGATTTGAATGAAATTTTGCCTAGTAGTAGTATTTCATGTCGGTATACTAGCCATAAAATATTTCCGTCCAATGCCCAGTAGCAGCGGAGAAAAACGCGCCCAAAGTTCACCATTTACTATATATATAGCGTGTCAATTAAGTACCGGGACGGCAAAATAACTTGAAAAGTAAGCATCACAGAGAAAAATGACTTAGACAAAAGTTGTAGGATTTTTCCCTCGCAATTAAACAGTGATCTTAGATTTTAGATTTGACCTTGATCTCGGTGTTCAAGGTCAAGCCGATTTTTTTAATTTACAGCCACGGATTTAATCAAGAGAAATTATACTTTATTTCATAATTTATCCTCCTGAAATGCAAATGGGAATGAGTTCAATTCTAAAATGTATCTGTATACCGTTTTTGCTTGGAGCGATTGTTTCTAATAATTTTCAAGAAATCTATACCTACCTGAGGACCTGTAGCGTTAAAAATAGCATTTTCATTTGAACATTAAAATTTTGTAGATGTAATAAAGAACAGAGTTCGATCATATTGCATTTAAGTTCTTGATGCCTCCTTAATAATCATTTAAAAGTTGAAAATATTTTTGCTTAAAACTTTTCTTAGGGTTTTATAAAAAAAAAAAAATTGTTGCCGAAAATTCTAAAATTTTATTAAAAGAAGCTGTAATAAAGTTGCAGGAAAAAATGTAATTATGTTCGAATGTAGAATAAAATTTATAAGATTATTTCTGTGTTAATTTTCAGATGCGGTCCGTTGCTTACTTCGTTTTGTATGGAACCAATTGACATAAGTTTTATAGAAGTTTTCTTCTACTATAATAACTTCATTAAATTTATACCAAAATAATTACAAAGTTTCCTGCGACTCTATCCAACCGTAATGTTGGGTATGTAAATTTTGAATCAAAATAAATAAATAAAATGATTTTGAACTGAATAATAAGCCAATTAAAAACGCCAATTGGTGTTAACGAATTTCTCTATTTTTATAAATATCTATGAATGCATGAACAAAACTTGAAATGAATCACAATAATTTTCCACTAAGTCTAGGAGTTGCTTAGTAAGTATGACTAAATTTAGTCGATAAAATATAGATTTATCGCTAGGAATCTACACTTCACTACACCGAAGAAATAGCACATGATTTTGTACCTTTGTTGTAAACAAATCTCCTTATAAAATTACAAAAGATCTAGGCTATAGCTTTGCCCTCGCTAATTTTATAGAGTGGTCGTCACAAACAAAACACCAAAGTTCTCGAAAAAGATCGCAAAATGTTTCTTCTTATCAATTTGTGTTTGCCCTCCTTAGATTTCGGATTAACACTTTTAACTGGTGCTTCGCCATATTTTAGGCATTCATTTTTTAGGGGTATTCCTAAAACTAGAAACGAAATATGTCTCAATGTCTTTTCACTTTGTAAATTTGAACTCATTGTCAGCTTAATTTAACCATAATCTGCTAGCGCTTACGTAATCTTACTATAAAATCGTAGTCTATGCTGCAGCCCCAATGCTAAGGGCCGGCTTATTTTCTTAGGTTTAAAAACGGAAAGTTAAACACTTTTTACATTTAATCCACTACATTTATGCTAATTTACAGTCACAAGATATTTTTACAGTTCACTTTATAATTTTATAACATTTTCTTTAAGTTTATAATGTTTTTTTTCTTGCGTTTTTTTTTTCTTTTTCTTTTTGTATTTATAATAATTCAAGGCATTTTTACTCAGACTTCCTAGTACAAGAAAATTTATGTCTTGTTCAGCGTTTTTAACAAGTTTTATGATTTTTTTTTTTTTAAATCTACTTTTATGTTTCTCCTGCGTTTTTCTTCTCTATTTGGTATAATTTATTTTTCCATTAGTCCTGTCTTCTGAAGTCTTTTGTCATTTGGTTGATTTCTGTTTGGTTTTCGAATAATATTTACTTTATCTTTGCACTGGCCGAATTATTTAAAAAAAAAACGATTCGTCTGTGAGGTGTGGAAGGATATCTGACGCAGTGAATTATTTTTTTGATCCTCTAAAAAGAGTTTTAAACTATATATTGCACATAGTTTGTTAAGCTTTGATCTTTGAAAGTCCTAAATAACTAATCTTACTCTGAAATCAAAAAAAATTAAAATTTACATGTTTTCAAAACCTTATATCATTTCTACAAAGCCTGTCTTCTGTTAAGTATTACATATTTATAATAGTTAAAAGTTTATATTATGCTTTTACATACAAGAGTGTTTAGTTTTTGCGTGAAAATGAATTTTATATGCTGTTTTAAAGAATTCAGTTGCTGCAACCATCTGCATAATTCAGCAATTGATCTTGTTAAGCTGAATTGAACAGGCGATTGCATAATCAATTAAATTCTTGGAAACAGCCATAATCGTAGTTAGTAGGGTTGCCAGATTTTATTGATAGACGTTTACCATAAAATAAATTTCTTGACCACCGAAACGATCGAGTGGCTTAGAATTTTTTTTTTTACTATTTCTGAATAAAAGAAACTTGGCCTTATCGAAAATCATAGGATGGTATAATATAAGTAAGCCACATCATTTAAATGCCTACAGAAAAACAAAGTGGGACAACTTTCAAAAATTCCGTTTGTGCGGTCTTAAGTATAATTTAGTAAATCTAAATTTCTAGAAACTGCCTGGGGGCTTTTAGGCTATTTTCATTTAATTTACCATTTTTCAAACAATAACAAAAGTAAAACTGTATGACAATAATTCGCATTTACATAAAATTTACACCGCATGGTAACTGAGAATGAGACATCAATTTCTAAGGAATTTGGCATGATTATTCCATTATCCGTCATACTTTTAATTATGATACTGTAATTTATGTATCGTATGAACCTAATACTTTCAAATTAAGCTCAATAATTTTAAATTAAAAAGAAGATAAAGGATTATCCTGAAAATAATGACGCCTCACAAGATTAATTAAAAATTAGATAAATTATAGATTTCTAAATAAAAATTTCCCTTTCCGATTTGACCACAATTACGATATAATAAATAATGGTACTATTAAAAAAAGCTTTGTTACTTTTCAGGAGAATCTCTTTTAATTAAAAAAAAAAAAAAAAAACAGTTATAAAGAAGCGATATACTCACTCTTATTGTCACGATATCGAATTCGATACCTTATACATATCGCTACCTTTTATTCGATTCTAGTACTTTGAATATCGATACTTTCATTCGATACTCACTCTGAACACAAATAAATACTTAGTTTCAAATATTGGGATATACAAAAATTTTAATGCCAGCTCTTTGAAATTATTACTCCTAAATTTGTTGTTTTAAATAAAAAAGGTGATCAGTGATCGGGTCACTTTAGACTTTTTTAAATTCATTGTGGAATGAGATTTTATAGACTTGCTTATGATCGCACTAAAGTTTTTTCTGACGATTTGCGTATCATATATTTTTTAACTGTTTTTGAAGTGAAACTTCTAATGGGACTTCCAAAACAAGGTTGCGTTAAACGTTTAACGCTAACGTTTAACGCTTCTCAAAAGCTGCAACTTTCCTATATGCAAGCGCATTTCAGTACTGAGCTTAAAGCACTAATTTTGCTTTATAAGCTAAAAATAGCTTTATTTCATGAAAGTAGCTTTTGTATCGCAGATGAACTTTGGAAGACAGTCCACGGACAATGCGTCGGATTTAAGGTTATGTCAAGGTACGTCTCTTGTGAATATCAATTGATTGTTAGGTTTTCTCTTTTGAAATTACATTATGACGCATTCACATACATCTATGTATATGTATAAAAGAAAGTCGTGTTAGTTACACTATTTATAACTCAAGAACGGCTGTACCGATTTGGCTGAAAATTGGTGGGGAGGTAGCTTAGAACCAGGAAACGGCTATACGATACTTTGTAGGTTTTCAAAATGGCGGACCCAAGATGGCGGCTGAAAATTTTAATTTTGAAGCGATTTTCATGAAAAAATTGGTATACAGGGGTTTTGCGGGATGGGGATTTCAAATCCGCTGTCCAAATTTAGAAGTTCAAGATGGCGGATCCAATATGGCGACCAAGATTTCCTGATTTCAACGGATTTTAATGAACAATAGTACAATGAATGTTTTGAGGTCACTGATTTTGAATATTATCAAAATTTAGAAATCCAAGATGGCGGATCCAAAATGGCGACCATATTTCTCGATTTCAAGGGATTTCAATGAAAATTAGTACAATGATTATCTTGAGGTCACTGATTTTGAATATTATCAAAATTTACAAATCCAAGATGGCGGACCCAATATGGTGACCAAGATTTCTCGATTTCAATGGATTTTAATGAAAATTGGTACAATGATTATTCTGACGCCACTAATTTTGAATATTAGCAAAATTTCCAAATCCAACATGGTGGATCCAACATGGCGACCAGAATGTCTCGATTTCAACGGATTTTAATAGAAATTAGTACAGTGATTATTCTGAGGCCACTAATTTTGTATATTATTAAAATTTCTAAATGCAAGATGGCGGACACAACATGGCGTTCAGAATGTCTCGGTTTCGACGGATTTTAATGAAAATTGGTACAATGATTATTCTGAAGCTACAAATTTCGAATATTATCAAAATTTGTAAATTCAAGATGGCGGGTCCAATATGAGACCAAATTTCTTGATTTCAACGGATTTTACTGAAAATTAGTACAATGATTATTCTGAGGACACTAATTTCGAATATTAGCCAAATTTCCAAACTCAAGTTGGCGGATCCAATATGGCGACCAACATTTCTCGATTTCAACGGATCTGAATGAAAGTTGGTACAATGCTTATTTTAAGGCCACTAATTTTGAATATTATTAAGATTTGGAATTTCAAGAGAGCGGATCCATAAAGGGGTTTTCGGATTGAAACAATTTCTAGAATATAACAAACTAGAACATTTGAGAAGTGTTTAATTAGTAAGAATTTACCCAACGCCGGGTGAAACCGGGTAACCCAGCTAGTTATTAATACAAATACATTTTCCAGGGCGAGAATGTTAAAAAGTTTGTCTTAAAGAAACAATATGAGTTCACTAAAAATCAATTTCTACCCCTTCCTGTTTTCATTTCCCGATTACGAAGTTTCACTTCTTCCGCGCGGAGGGACTCCACGCACTATTTTTTTTTTTAATTTGTTGAGGCACTGATTTTAAAGAAAGAAGAAAAAAATAGGTTGCTCAGAATTGTTTTTACTATAAAAAGTAGGAAACTTTAAATAAAATATTAAACTATGTGATTATGAGTAATTCGGATTTTTTGAGGTGCGTTAAACAATCTCCCACTATGTATATTATAAAAAGCTAAACAAAAGTTGGGACAAATTTAAACCCACCTAACCCCAAAGAGCTAAACATGTTTTATTAAAATCATACTTCACGCTTATCGGATTTTTTTATTTTACTTAATATTGAACTTACATTTGTCATAGAATGATACCATCGATGTGTACCGGGTGCTACTCTTGTTAGCTACGCCACTGCATTACAACGAAAATAAACTACTTTGGGTATTATAAATTATTACATGGAATTTTCGGAGTCGTTGATTATTAATTTGTTGACCACTTTTTAAAATTAAACTTGGAGTCGTTGATTATAAATTTGTTGAACACTTTTTAAAATTCAAAACGGCAGAATTAAATGGTGGTATTTTTTAGAATGAAACCATAAGAATATTTTTGTTCTCAGGTAAACCATCGAGAATTAAGCTTGGTTGCAGGGATGCATTGAGGGAAAGAGTGCTCTTTGCCCTTGAAATGTTTAAAAAACAATTATGTTAGAATTTTAACAAGTGTCGTTAACCTTGAACGGCCATATTGAATCTGCTATCTTGAATTCAAAAGTTTTAATAATATGCATATTTGAAATCAATGAACCCAAAAACATTAACGGAATATTTGTTTCACACAGTTTACTTTTTCTTAGTGTAAATATAAATTTTGCAGAAATTGAAGAATGTAATCCATCCGTCTCATTTTTATTCTGCTTATATTTGGCTAAGACCGTAGATTCATTGGGAGCTATTATTATCACTTTCAGTCTCCTAGGGTGTCCTTTAAACCATTCATATGTAATGTTTTTTTTTCCAGTTTGAATCCTCATATTTTTATTCCAGGATAGATTCGCTGCCTTAAAACAGGTTTATTTTAAGAAATTCTAAATCCACAAATAAAATGTTTGTAGTATGATGATAAAAAAATCGGAATATCGAATGCCACTTTTAAAATTAATCTCTCTCTCTTAAAAGAAGCCTCTCTTATAAACGAAAATAATGAACTTTTTTTTTTTATTTTATTCTTTTTTCCAGTGAAAAGAGGTCCAATTTGTAATACGAAGAATTGTGATAATAAAATATGCTCTTGTTTACAGAAAAACGTATCTTTTTATTTTAAAGGCTGGATAAACCAACTAAAAATTTCTACAAATGGTCTAATTTTTTTTTAAATTTTATGTTTCGACTCCGTGACCAAGTTTCTTTAATCTTAGGGAATGGGCAAAAAGGTCTGATGGTTTGATGATGATGATGATGTGAACAATTTTAAATAAATGCTGTATAATTTTAAATAAGTGTCTTATCATTGTGCATTTTTTATTTTCTCTTTCCAAAGGATATCTGCACACATTATATCACAGAAAAAATTGGTCTTTCGAAAGCACTATTATAAGTTTATAAAAGATTTTAGATTTACATAATATAGCGGAACCAAAAGTTTTTAAAGTGCATTTAAAGTAACAAAATAATGGTCGTCAGGATATTAGCTAATATAAAAGTAATCCCCACAGACGAAATCGTTCTTAAATTGTCTTTTAAATGAGATCACTTGTCATCGCCGAAGAAAAACAGAAGAAAAACAAATGAAAAATAATAATAAAAATTTATTAGTAAGAAACTACAATCAGTCATTTTATGTGCTCCATAAATGTAGAGGAAACAAAAAATCATAAAATTAAAAATAAAAACAATTGAGAGAAAAAAAAATGCACAGAAGAGTAGAAATAGTGTTCGCTTGCCTAATAAGAAAAATACTTACAACAAAAATGTAATAAAATTTGCCTAATTTAACCGCAAACGGTTCGCTCCACTAAATTTAAAATTGAACAAAAAAAAAAAAAAAAGGATTGCAGCTATACATTATAACGAATTTTCTCAGTATTAACACTCATGTCTCTTTTTACATTCATTTTGCACTGCCTTTTAGTAGCCTCCGTTGCATTGCTTCTGTGATTTCTGAGAAACTATAATAAAGGCCCTAGATCTGCGCTCAATCGGGAAAAGTTGCTATTTAAACACCACAGATTCGGCTAGTAGGATGCGTAAAATGGAATTTACAGCAAGAAAAATATAAGAGCAAAACAAAAAAAAAAAACCAACATTATAGGTTTTGAGTCTATGAGCTGTGGCTGCTTTACAATGAATCTTTGTGGGCTGGTAAACTCGGTTCTCTCTGTTACTCTTGGTCTCTAGCGTATCGTACAGTTGCTTAAAATACGTGAAGTAATCGCTCGCATTCACTTTATTGGTTCTCAACTCGAATAACAATCTTACTTAGTGTATAATGTATTTAATTTAGCGTATTGTGAAATATATAAACAAAATGAGGGTAATTACATAAGGTATAAACAAGTGGTAGTCGCGTATATACGTAGCGCGGTAGTGTGTATCGTAATAGTAATTAATAGTAATAATAAAAAATTAATTCAGTCGTCAGGTAACATTGTTTTGAATACAACAACGGTGACGGCCTCATGATGGCCGTGGCGTCGCGACGCCAACGCAGAGCCGGTAACGGGGGCTTGCGCCGGCGCCTGGCCCGCCCCTGGACTGCCCAGCAAGGTGGGCAGCAGCGACTCGGACGCTACCTCGTCCGTTTGCGTTTGCGTTGTTGCCGTTGCTGTCACCGTCGATTGCGTGGCAGTGGCAGCTGTCATCGAACTACTACTCTTGCAGCCGATGCTTGTCTTACTGCTACTGTTGCTACAACTAGTATTACTGGTACTAGGGCTACTACAATTACCGCTAGTGTTTGTCGATATGACAAAGTGAGGTAGCAGCTGCGGCGGCGCCTTCCGCTGCTGAGGCTGCACCGGATGCTGCTGCTGCTGCTGCTGTTGCGGCGGCGGCGGCTTAAGCGGTAGCTGGTGGGAGTGCTGCAGCTTCTGCGGTAGTGTAAATTGTTGCTGGCTAGGCTGGTGGCTACTACTACCACCTCCAACAACGCTACTCAGTATTATCGATGATTTGAATGTCGATGAGAGCGAGGACGATGTCGCTGTCGACGACGACGATGATGATGATGAAGTCGACGCTGCAGCTGATCCGGCTGGCGGCTTTGATGTCAGATGCGAATGCAGAATTGACTTGTAATGTGTTGGCAGTTCCGTAGCTGGCAGTGCTGTTGAGTGTTGCGATGCTTTCGGTGATGATGCTGATGTTGTTGTGGATGAAGATGTTGATGCTGAAGGCGGCGAAGACAGTGCTGCAGACAATTTCTGCTGTGTTTGCTGCTGCTGTTGCGTACCATGCGATTCATTTTTGATGGACAGTGGCAGTGCCATTGGTGGTGGTGGTAGTGGTGGTGGTGGTGGTGGATCTTCGTCTGATATAAGACCACGTTCCAGCATTTGCTACCTTATACTGGCTGAATTCAATACGAAGGGTACATAAAACATTTTGCTTTCAAGCAATAGACTAGCTGCCGCTTGAATCTGGAATTTAAAAAAAAATTGAATGGTTATTCCAAGGCTATACCACTATCATATATCGACCAGCAAGGAGGGGGGGACTCCACATAAGAAGTTAATTGAATTTATTTATAATATTCATGTCTAATAAAAGCTCAATTTCAATGTAATTTTCCCCGTCCTTAAAAGATTAAACTTTTATTTAAGCCGCATTACAAGCTCCCATGACTATCTTTATTTATTTATTTTTCAAAAATGTCTAAAATACTGTCTTTTGCACTTTTTACCCTATTTACCACCGTAATGTGGTGTGCTATTTTCGTTTATGAATTCGTAATCGTCCGAAATTAGCCTTTAGAAATGATGTAGCGCTTATTACTTTGCAAAATTGGTTATTTATTAAAAGTGTCCCATTCTTTTACTTTGTTTGGTTCTTTTTTGTTTACACACATAAATGTTCATAATACAACAAAATTTGTTTGTTTCTGATCAGTACAGCAGACGCTAGAACTTCCGTCGTTTTACAACTCGCGCCACAGCCTTTCCAGAAGACAGTACCATAACATTACTATTTTTAATCATTTTGTAAAAATAATAATAGTAATAATAAACAATACTTAAGGTTTTATAAATATTACATAAATCGTACTTTTAACACTAGATTTACCAGCGCGAAAGCTTGTAATTTTGATCATTTTCAGTACCTTTAAAGTGCTATGTTTTTACATTTAAATTAATAACTATAAATGGAAAAAAGTTTTTGATATGTCGTAATTTTGAATCTTAATGACCTTTGGCATAACTCTTAGGAGATAACTTTACTAAATTTAATCAAATCAGAACATAAATTTAGCACCAGTCAATTTGACTGGCCTTGGTAAATCTAGTGTTAAATAAAATCATTAAAATGTACTTATATTCACGAGTCTAGAGGGATTTCCCCCCAATATCTACTTTAAATTCTTTCTCGAGTTATGCAATAGTATTAATTGAATCCCCGTTGCTCTTTGTTTTTTTTAAATGACATTTATAGTGTTTTCCATTTGCTTTACCTAAATAGTATCATTAAAAAAAACATCTTTCGTTATCCTCATGAACATTTTTAATGGGGGCAGCATTCAATAATAATTATTATCGAACGGAATTTTCCGTACAATGTCCAACTAGCAACATCTTTGAATACGTTAATGTCCAAACGGAAAGATTTTTGCTTAAATAAGGACATGCCCCATGAAGGATGCATTAAGCTGGAACTTTAACATGATTTACTCTATTTTTATTTGTTCTTAAAGTATTAATTCAACTTCATACGAAAGCACGAACTGAAGATTTATTAGCAAACAAGTGCTCACCTTATTATCTCAGTTGAAGTGCTGATAAATATGAATGTGTCTAAAATTGGATTTGGAAAGAAGTGCAAATCCTTAACGTATCTACGTCGCATAATTTTTGTATTGTATTTCTAGATTCTATCAGAAGGGCGAAAAGAGAGTATTTTAGTTGTATTAATTCTTTTCTATAATATAATTTCGTTGTTTCTTGTTGATTTAGTTAATTAAGTCAGTCATTTGGGAACTTTTTGCACCGCCACTTTACCGTTTTTCTTTTATACGATAGGAAGCATATAAGGGCTTTAAACAAATCTATATTTAAATATAATATTACAAAATAGAATATTATCACTTGTTTACTCCAATTACATTATGCAGACTGACATTTACACGGATCAAGTGAAAGGTCATTTCTGCAGCATTTTTTTCCGTATATTACAAATCTGTATACGAAAATGATCATCACACTATTTTTTTAAGAAAATTACTCTATAAAAGTAAATAAATCATTTCCATCTATGTTATAAGGAAGTAAACTTAATTTTGATCAGTGGTATCTAATCTAGTAAATATAAGTTAATGAGTTTTGACATTACTCTACAGAATATGAAAGTTTCCCCTCTATTGTTAGTGATTTATTCATTATTGTTAACATAATAAAAATGGAACGCTCAAAATTGAATTTTCGAGATTCACTTCTTGAAATAACCTGTACACATTTTTCACAATAAATTCGTTTTTTAGAGAAAAAATGATCAAAATTAAGTTTATCACTTAGTAGTATGTAGTAATAAAATACTATACCAAACAAAATATTTCACAAGTCTAACAAAGCATGAATATTTTCCAATCTCTTTTCTTGCAGTGTAATTTGTTTTATTTCATAGAATCAAGAAAACAATGCAGATCATCTCAACCGATAGATTATTCCTCTTTTAAACTAAAGGTTAAAGAACTTACCTCCGGTATATGCGCTAAGAGCTCCCCCAAACGGCCAGGATTGTTAGGCGCTGAGTGCTGCAAGAACGTTCGTAAGACTTGCACGTACCGCTCTTGGATACTCTCAAGCTCCACCTCTGGCGGGAAATCCGCAAAAATAGAAGAAGAAAAAAGGGGAAAAATCAGCATGTTGTTATCGCCCCCTTCAGACAGCACTCACCTTTATTCAGCAAAATGTACACCTTGAGGCAGACGTACTCCTCCATCTTCAGCTTTATCCTGCGGAACATGATGGTGATCTGCGTCATCTTTTCGACCATGTGACCGACGTCGAGCTTGAGCTGCTCCATGGCAATGGGCTGACCCATCAGCGTTGTGAGACACGTCTGTAACGTGTTCAGATGCGAGTTGACCTCCTGAACGAACTCGGGATCGTCCTTGTGCAGCGGCACCCCAGGGGGTGATATATGGGTGGGCGTGGTCGGCTGAGATGGAGACTTCTTGCCGTGCAGGGCCTGGTAGGCGGCTGTCGTCAGGATGAGGATCTCGTGCCACTTGTCCGTCAGGAGTTTCGTGTGGATCTCCACCGGAATCTCAAGGTAGAACGGGAGCTTCTTCGTCCACGAGACGAGCTTGTGGACGATCGAGTCGCCGATGTTGCACAGCTTCTCGCTAATTTCAGACTTGTCCTCTAGAAACTCGGAGAAGTGCGGCAACGTTGCGATGTCCTCCATCGCGTCGCACTCGATCAGAGTTTGGATCATGTTCAGCGAATGTTCGTAGGAAATCTGACGATCCTTCGAGGAGCTGACCGCGCTGTCCAATCGATGGCGCAGGTGGACAATCTCGCTCGGATTCGTCAGGGCAGTCTTAAGGATTGTTCCGTTGACCAAATGCGAGGGCAGTTGGATACCTTCTTCCTGTTTCAAGGTAATCTGTTGGCTTGGACTTAGGAACATTTGTTTGACGGCCTCGTTGCCGTTCCCCGAAGTTAATTTGGTTGCAAGTGACTGTGGTGACTGACTCTGGTGCGGCTGCTGGGAGGGGTGGTGCTGCTGTGTCTGTTGTTGCTGTTGCTGCTGCTGTTGTTGCTGTTGCTGCTTCTGGCTGGACTTTTTGTGTTTTTTGTATTTCACTTTGTACAAATTGTAGACTGCACCACTGTTGCGACCTCCGGGCATTCGATCCTCTCGAACAGCTGGGGAAAAGAGAGAAAAGGACCAATAACATGATGTTTAATTATATTATTCGACAACGAAGTTAGAAGCTATTATTGGTTAGAAGAACAAACCATTTTTTGCTTTTAAAGTTTTCTGTATATATCCATAATATCTGGCGAATATACCTCGAAAGTTTCAAGTTAATCCGACTAAAAATGACGTAGTTACCTACATTTATAGTGCACGATCTGCTGGAATCGCAAACAGGTGTTAAAACTTTAAAAGTGTGTTTTCCCGAAATTGTCTAGTCCTCTTTTTATGTGCAATTTCGTTTTTATTAGCTAAAAGGATTCTTTGATTTTGTAAAAACAAAACGTTTTCTTTTAAACTTCGGCCGTTATGACTGAAATAAAATATTTCGGAAAAAACATTTAAGGCAAAATCATGATTTTGGCCGAACCCCAATTGAATTGTGTTAGAAAAGGTTATAAAGTGGAATGTGTGGTTTATAGGAGTATCTCGGATTTTGACCTACAACCGGCGGTTTTTATTCATATCTTTCGACTGTCGTATATTTGGTAAATGTACCGAAAGTTGGACACTAATTTAAAGATAAGAGTGACAATAGATTTTTACAACTTTTTTAAAAGAAAAAATTGCTTTTATATAGATTAACGAGATATTCATAAAATTGTCGCTTAGTGGTTTTGTCTCAGTGTGTTTGAATTCGATACTAACTACTGATTTAGAAACAAAAGAATGTATTAAATTGAAAATCACTGATCTACATACAACAATAAGGTTATGTTTTAGATCAATAACAGATTGCTTACCCTGCAGCACCATCCCCTGCTCGATGCATTTCTTAAAACGACAATACTGACATCTGTTTCGCTGTGCTTTGGTGATTTCACAAGTGCCATCGGCCACGCATGTGTAAACCCGCCTATTCTGGACGGTTCTCTTGAAGAAGCCCTTGCACCTGAAATCGAAGAAAAGAAAGATCACTTATGAGCGCGACTGCCAGAAAGCCTGTTCCTACCCTTCGCACGTAATGATTCCGTAGTGCAGTCCTGTGGCCTTGTCTTCGCAGATCATACAGACCAGGGGCTGCTCGTCGTCGTCTCCTGTAGGATCATGCTGCGCGTCAGTTGGCCTATTGAGGGTCGCATTGGGTCCAGACCACTGCTGCTGGGAGCTCAGGTTCAGCGCGTGGAGTTGCTGACCAGCAGGCAGTTGACTGTAGTCCCCAGCCCACAGCCGTTCCATGTTAAGTGCGTGAGGTGGCCGAAACTGCTGCGGCCGGGGGCGTGTCTCCTGTATCCTCGTCTGGCCCAGGCTGAGCAGGAGTTGGGCCGCTTCCTCATTGTTTTGTGACGGTCCAGCCGTTTGAGTGGGTGTTGTCGGTGTTGGGGGCGACTGCACTGACTGTGGCGAGGGCTCGTAGCCCCAAACCATCGTTCGTACGCCACAACTTTCACCCATTATCACAGTTGGTGTTCCACGCGGGGGAGTCTGTGACGGGCCCTGTGGAGATAGTTGTGAAGGCGGATGATGCGGTGATGGTGACTGGCTTGAGCTGGAGGGGCGCATCCCGCCTATCGGGCCACCTATGACCTCCGGCTTGACCCCATTTATGCGCGTGTTTGAAACCCACACCATTCGCTGTTGCGACTGCATCAAATTCGGCAGCTGCTGGACCTCGTTTTTCACACGAAACAAAATTGCCGCCTCACGGTTTGGATGGCGCAACTGGAGGGTGGGGTGCATCATTGATTGCGTCACGTTGGCGAGGGATTGCGGGGACATTGGTGAATGTTGTTGTTGCTGTTGCTGCTGCTGCTGCTGCTGCTGTTGTTGATGCTGCTGTTGCTGCCTGTGATGGGGCCCCGCTAACGTGGATACACTGCCTCCGGGGGAGTGGTTGATCATTGACTGCGTCCCCATGCCCCCCTCCTTCTTTATTCTAATCTGTTGCTGACCCTGTGACGAGTGCACCTAGCAACAACAACAAATTTATAAAGATAAACAACATTTTAACAAAATAAATTTATTCCTAGCAATCCTTAAATATTAGTATACCCGAGTAAAAGCGAACGGTGGCTGCACCTCGGCCGCACCACGGCTGCTCATTTTCAGCGTCCATATATATATAGATATATATCTATAAATTGGTTCAGCCAATGGTGCGCGGTCGTGGTAGCCTTTAAGTGGCGGAGCTACGGCCCTACATGTACTAGTACAGCCGAACATTTATAATATATAATAATTTTTGACAAGGCTATCGAATAAATAAAAATAATCATCATACGGATCGAACTCATGACCCCTTTTTTAAGTCTGTTAAAAACTACAATAAATTGAACTATTACCTGCGTGGGGACGTTTATCCTTGACGATGGCGACATCGAATTCGGGGACATCTGTGCCCGCGACATCATTTGCGAGGAGGCGTGCAACATTTGCATTTGTTGCGACTGCATCAGCTGCATTGGTGAGCTCGACGTGGTAATCGTCATGCTCGTGCTGTCCCCCGGATGACGCGTGCTGAGAAACAGCGACGGGGGACTCGCCTTGCGCGACATATGCTGCGTGTGCTGCTGTTGCTGCTGCTGCTGCTGCTGTTGCTGCTGCAGCTGCTGTTGCTGTTGCTGCTGTTGCTGCTGCTGATGCTGTTGTTGCTGATGTTGCAGGTGTTGTTGTTGTTGTTGTTGCTGCTGCTGTTGCTGCTGTTGCTCAGTCTTGATGCGAGAGGGTGTTACCAGCACAGTCACATGCTGCTGGGATTGAGTAGGGGTCTTCGGTGGTTGCTGCTGTTGCTGTTGGTAAGCCAACAGTTTTGTTGGTGAGTTCGACACCCGCTCGTCCTTTACCGCCCGTATCACACTGTGGGTGGCAATGCTCGACGTTGGCCCGGACAGCACCGAACTTGTGCTGGTCGTGCTGCTCGAGCTGTGCATCCCGTTTGCCGGTAAAACGTTTGTCGTTGTCGACGGCTTCTCGTCAGCGGAGTCCGGCGAAGCCCTGCTGCTCCCCCCTCCGTTGCTCGCCCCACAGCTGTGAGCCCCGTTTCCCTGCTGCGAGGGCGTTGGTGTTGTCGCTATTGGCGGCGTTGGGGTGGCAATTGGAGTGGGTGGAGTTGCAACTGGTGGCGGCGACATCGATGTTGACGCTGCTGCAACCGACATACCACACCCCGTCGATAATATCTGCCCCTGCTGCTGCTGCTGCGGCTGCTGGTGTTGCTGGTGGTGGTGGTGATGGTGTTGCTGCTGCTGATGATGCTGCTGCGACTGTTGCTGCTGTTGCGGCAGCGTCTGCGTGCCTGCTATTGCTCCCGTACCTTGATCGCACATTTTTGGTGAAATTGGTGCTAATAAGTCTGGTGATGATGTACTTGTGTCGGCTACTGATTCACCATCGCTACTGCATCTTGAGTCAACTTTTCTTCGTTTCAGTTTGAGATCCTGAAATAGGCTCATTTTATCGAGCTCGCTGTACGGGCCACGGCTCAGTGTCATAATTCCTGGAAGAGATCAGAAATTAAGAGGAATGGATTAGACATTTTGTTTACATCTCTTTAAATGTTATCTGTGTTTCATATATAGCAACAAAAAATACAGTCAAACTAAGAAATTAGCTGATCTTCTTTGGCTTTCGAAGGTATTAATGATGATTGCGACAATGGGATGATTAGACACATGCAGTGAAAGTCGGTAAATAACAGTGAAAGATGATCGACATTTATTTGATGTTGCCTTGTAGCAGATGGGCATAATTTTCTTTTGGTAGAGAGGAAGGTTTGCTTTGATGAAGTATTTTCAGGGGTGATTAATTGAAATCATGATTTATTGAAACTTGAAACTATCGCTTTTTGAGAAGGATAATCATCCTTAAATGGTATACTTATTTCGGATTAAATTTGACCCAATTACATATACATATAAAGTTTCTTTATTTAAATGATAATCTAGTTCATTTTTCACCAGGGCTACATTTTAATCCATATGCCATATGTTCAGAGTCAACAAAGTACGAAGATAATAACACAATTTGTTGCATTGAAAACAGAAATGTCACCACCTATTTAGAACACCTTGGAAAATCTCTGTATTTTTTTTTTTGCAGATACCTACTCGAAATTAAAATATTTATCCCTTTTTTCAAGGACCTACTGTTGTGATATTTTTCAAAATAAAACAACACTTAACAAAACATGACTTCGCAAAGAGTAAAAACCGAAAAATGGGAAAATAATTAAAAATCAAATTGTGCAATAAAATGGCTATGTCTCTAGAATTTCTTAAAAACTGTAAAACATTATTAGAAATAAGCCTTAAAGTCAAAGTAAAAAATTCAACATTCAAGATATGTGATGTGATTTTTTTTTTAAAAGGGAATTTATACCGCTTTCAAAAATATCTGTTCGTACTCGTAAGCCTCCATATGTCTTGTATATAGAATAGTTAATTAGATATAATATATAATATACCTATGTGTATATAAAGTACCTATGTGTGTATAAAATAGTTTATTATTTTTAATAAAACCAAGAATTTTAAACTTCAAGCGATTTTCATGAAAATGAGTACTTGAGAGTTTTCAGAGTCGTAGATTTAAAATCTAGTGACATTTTGAAATTCAAAATAGCCAAATCCAACATAGTGGTAGAAAATGCTCACAAAATTTTCAGAAAATGGTGTTTACAAATTTTCGAAATGGGTAAATAATCTTCTTTGTGTTCATCATAAATTCCGATCTCTAAAGATTTAAATTAGCTAGCAGTAGTATTAGTAACAGGAGAAATTGCAACCGATAGCAATCGATCGTTAATTAATTAAAATTGTATGTATGTCTTTAGAACTATTTTTGCCGTCTTTGTGAAAATGTTCTTCATTTATCTGCTTATAACTCAAAGAGACTAATTATTTTTTTGTTCTCAATGAAGATAATAATGCCTGAATTTTTCTATTTAAGTTTTCATGGGGTAATTTTGATGACTCTTATTATGTTTTTGGTAAAAAGTTATGTACTTAAAATGTAATAAAAATAACTTAAAGATTACAATTGTAATTCTGTCAACTAAATGATTCCGAAATGTCCTTCTCACGCGTACAAGGGCATAACAATCAAGGAAGTGTTGAAGAAAAACGACGAAATCTCTCTGTGGCTCAAGAATTCCATCTGCCGCGTTTCCAGTTATTCTTTCTCATGTAATCCGTTATTGCGTCTTGCGTGTATAGGTACGACTAAAGAAAACAAGAAAAGCATACTCACACGCTAACCGAACGACTCGAAGAGGTCCAAAAAACGACTTGACCAAGGAAAACGCAATCAACCGGAAAAGGTGAAGTCAAAAAGCCAAGTTCAATGTTCGACCTACCTCCGCGGTTTGGCATGTACCATGTATGCGTGTATGAGTGTATTTTGGCACAAATACACGCACACACATACGTCCGCCCTGACCACATGTCCCAAAAAGACCAGAAAATTTTAATAAAACTTTCATCAGGGCAGCGCTTGCGCAAGTGGCTCTGCTCGAATTTTTTCCTCGTTAATTCGAAATGGCTCCGCACATAGAACGTAGAGGGCGGCAGGGCCTGTGAATTTTGAGGGGAGAGGGCACTTTCACTGCCAAAAATTCGTCACTTTGTCGTGACTACGGTGCTTCGGGTGGCGCGGAATGCACTTAACCCGCTCCCGCTGAGGGCCACATATCCCCGCATCTTTGCTTTCGTGCCATCGACATAAGACCTGTTTGTCGTGAACTCTCACTTTTCGTCGGCGAAATGAAAACAAATTTTATTTTTTTTCTACTGTTTACAAAAAAAGAACGTCCGAAACGCCTGTGAGTCTAAGCAAAAAAAAAATAATTATGTAAAAGCTGGCTGACGCTTTTTATGCCTCCTCATCACCGCCGCCGCCGATAACGTCTATAGTGTTTAGCGTTTTTTCCGCGCTTCCTTCTTCCCGCCAGCGAGCTCAACAGGCGTGCGCTCACCGTAAAAAAGAAAGTTTTGCAGCTTTCGTTTTCCGTGAAGCGCGATATGATCTCAGCCGCGAATAATACCTGAGATGCAGCCGCCGCCGCCGTCGCCGTTGATGCAAAGCAGCACCAACTGAGAAATATTATTGTGATTTTTATTGTTTTTTTGTTTATTCTCGGTGATGTTAAGTGATTTGTGGCTGACTGTAACAAGCCCCGGGCTTTTTTCTGGTCGCGGCCAATTGCTAAGTTGCCGGAAAATACTGAAAGGGAAATTGTGATCTTATCAAGTTCGGTGGTCAGATTGGAAAAAAAGAGTCAAATTGAATCCGTTGGCAAAAAGACAGATTTATTGTATGCAGGATTATGCAGTTGTTTCAACTGAATGGATAGACGTAATCGTTATCGATATTGGAAACTATTACCGCTTCCTGCAAACTTTATACACAAGCGTTCGAATAATCGCAACGTTCGTTGTAGAAAGATATTGTTCTTTATGATGCAGCGGCAGCTTGTGGTCTTCAATGACAAACACCAATGCTCCTCTATATTTCAGATGACGAAACACAAACTTTCTAGTTTGAGTATTATAATCGAATGGGATGGTTTATCAAAAGACTTGCTAAAATCAGTACAAGTGCAATTGGTTTGCATACCCTTCTGGAAGCCCTCAATGACGAAAGGGACAAATTCAAGATGGTTAAAATCTAATAAGATATTTTATCGTTATGTTGATGAAAAGTATTTATATATAGCTAGGTTTTACGCGCAACTTCGTCCGGGAGAACTTTTAATGTAAAGTCCTTGAAGTTAAAAGATTCTGGCATCCATATTGGATCCGCCATCTTGAAATTTACAACTCTGATCTACGTCTACTATATCTCGTCTACGGTATATTGGATCTAGAGTTTTCAAATTGTGATAGCAGATTCGAAATGAGCGAATTGAGACAATTAACATTCTCTTCAAATTTTAAATCTTTTGTTGTTACATTGGACTCCTAGCGTAACAAAATAAATCCTAAAACCTAGTTAGCTATCATCAAATGAAAACCCCTTATGAAATTATTATTATAAAATTGTAGTTTTATTTCCATAATTCTTACAGTTTTACGATTTTTTTTTGAAGACAAATTGAAAAATATGAATTTTAGTAAAGTAGAAAATTTGTAGTTGTAGATAAAAAATTCTGTTTTTACGTAAGACTGGTCATTCACACGCTATTTTCTAGCAACGATGATTGTTGATGAACGGATTAAATAATAATTTTGCAGAATCGATGATTTGAAAAAAAAAAAAAAATTTTTTTTGTCTAAAATATTTCTGGATTGCAATTTTCATGTTGATTCCCAATTAGAGTTTTAAATATAATTGAGTAAAAAGTATTATAAGCATTGCAATAAAACGTGTAAAACCATTTGTAAATTCAATAAATTTTAAATTTATTTAATGATTCTATTCGACGAACTCAATTCGTTGAAATTTTTTTGTTTCTCGCTCACAGGAAAATATGATTAAATTATATCAATGGAATCAAGAGTCGGAAAAATTACTAAGATAGTAATTTTCAGTCTTAACAATTAGTTGTGATTTTTGATGCTTTAAGTAGCGTACGATGCGACTGTTCCACTGTTTATTCAGCAGTTAAAAAAAAAAAGTTACACTAATACTGGAAACTACTTTGGTCTGTATTGAGCCGAAAATGTTTGTAGGAAAACCAAACGGAGAATTCCAATGGTCATAGAAGCTGAAGAATGTTCAACTGCATTTCCTGCTCAGACATTTCCAGTCAGCATATAAAGTCAGTCCATGTGATGTCATCTTCATAAAATATGCAAAACTTTTGATATAATCAGACATGGGGAGACAAACAAAAACCCACATATCGCGCCATTAGCAAACTCCTTTCATGAAATTTGTTGACGCCAAGATCTCTGAACTGCCTCCAATCAGATGCACTTTGTGAATTGGAAATCTGCGCTCCAAACACCAATGAGTGTGACGGCATTTTGTGTTTTTAGTCTGAGCGCGAATTTCGAATATTTAAACCGACTGGTTTGCAAATTTTGGGGCTATTATTGAATGATTCTTGGCTTTGCAATTAGGCGAAATTAATGCGTTCAGCTTCTGTAGATTATTCGAGTTTTTTGCGATTTCCCAGAGTTAAAAAATCGTTCAAGGTCACTGTGAAATTTTAAAAAAATCGAAGATAAGGACACACCCCGCAAAGGAGCTGCATCCTTATCTTCCAATCCGAAAATCGGATGCGCACAATTTCCCCACGCAAAATTTATCGACGCCCTGTGGAGCCATAAAGCTGCCTGCACACTTCTCTGCCAGTCGCATCGAATCGAGCGATCTTATGGTGAAAAGTTTAAAGATCGCTCTGTTGGATGATCGTGATTTATAAAACCAGATGGTTCCCATTGTCTGAGGTAACCACTAAAAAATCGATAAGAAACACAAAAACCTAACTGTTTCCCAATATATACAAGACATCTATCTCTTCGGATAATGTCAGCCGAATGAAAAGGGACCTTGAAGCTTTCGAATTTTTGCCTAAGATCAAGTTCAAAGATGAATTCGTCGTTGTCGTCGTCGTGTGGTCGCATTTGACCAACATTATTATTATACTATATATATATATGTAAGTTATTTTTCTTGTTTCAAATTAAACTTTAAAGATCCCAGAAATACAGTTGAGACGCAGTTTTATCACCTATCATCGGACAGAAGAGCTTCTGAAGGTTCACTTGCTTCATTTCCGGCATTAATAGCTTTCGTGTTTCGTTTTCATAATAATTTTTTGTGACGAACAAAAGTGCTTAGTGCGATTCCCATGAAAAGATCAAAAGAAGTGACAACAAGGAAGCCTTCTGGTCCAGCTATGGCGGCTCACGACGGAGATTTTTCAATGTCAGAAAATTTGCTGTGGACAGACTGGTTGTGGACGCTTGATCAGGTGTCGAGAGCGAATGGTGATTCATTTGAATTTGATGGAATTTTCAATTTCTGATTTATGGAAAAATGGCGATTGATAGATTGACTGAGAACAAAGAAAAGGTGCAGATTGTTGATACGCTGGTACAACTTTATGAAGTATCTACAGCAGATTGCCTCATTTTTACCACTGGCTTTACTAAAACATGAAATAAGTACATTTGTCGTTTAAGTTGTAGTTGTAAATTCATAAAATAATATCTACGAGTATATAGGTATTTTTGATGAGCCTACCTACAAGTAAAAAGTTTGGCCAACCTTTAGACCTACAAACACCAATATCGATCGTCGCCATACGATAAAATTATTAATACATTTATCTATATATATGCCTTAAAAAAGGTTTCCGTTCATATTTAAAATAGTAATTGCTAAAAAAACATAATCTAATTTCACGAAAATGTTTCAATTGTGGTTTCGGAACCAGCAAACTACAGAGAATTTACAACCGAACGAAAATAGAATTGGTTTGAATTAATTTCAGGTTGAAATTAAGATGTTCTTTTATAGACTTTAAAAATAACATTTTAATTTTAATAAAAAAAAGGTCCAAGACTACATTGATATCATAAAAAATAAATAAAGTATTTATAAAACGTTTACTTTAAATTATAAAAATTTAATTTTTTCAAAATCTTTAAAATACTAAACCATTAATAAATACTGAAATAAACGTTATATGAAAATAAAAATAAGATAAATTTGAAGTGAATAGCATCCTATCGTTTAAGATTGAATTTTTAAATAAAATCTGTTGACACTTTAACAATTAAGGAAACAAAATGCTAGTTCAAAATTGTAATAAGCCCTAAGGCGCCTTTTTTCATTTAAATCAGTTTTTGTGGCAAGTTTATTCCAACATATATAATACATCTGTTCTGTATTGTTTTACAAAATAGGCGTAAGAAAGTCGCAAAGGCAGGAAAGAATGTTCTAAAAATATCTACAGATTTTCTTACCAACATTTTCACCTCAATTACAATAATTTTTACCATGAGTTGCTGACAGGCAGTTTGAAAAAATAAATTTTCATAATTATGTTGCTAGTTTTGAATTTATATAAATTATCGGATTACTCTTAAAATCGAAATATTAATTGAACAAGTAATACATAAAATTTACATTTTTCTCATTAAAGTTTGCAAAATATTGTATTAAAGAACTTGAATATATAAATTTTCAAATATGCCGCCTTCCTTTTTAAAAAACTCTAAATTTTGACGTCTTGGGCAAAAGCAGGGTACGTAATTATGATCAGTCGTTTGCTAGTTTTTGTAGTAAATAATGCTAAAGTTCAAAATGGGTCTGCCAGTATGACGAATTTATGTTTGTTTTCATAATTTGATTAAATTATGCTGATTTTCTTAACGTAAAAGTAATTTTTTTCGTCTCAATTATGTTTTAGATAAGACAGTGATTTTAAAAATTAACCCATTGTGTTCGAATGTCGCCATACAAGCTATATCACACTCTTATTTATTAGGCAAACATATTTTCGATATGTATGTCAGAATTAAATATATTTTCCATAAAAGAGCAATGGGAAAGTTTCGGTTTTACTTTAATATGGTTTTGACTTCGGATTCCGATTGATATCTTTGAATATACCGGACGAGCATATTACACATGTTTAGAAAACTCGTTCGAATAAATCTGTAAATATCATATAAATCCGTTAATGCGTTCAAAAGGTATTTGAAAAAGTGCTTCGTTAAAATTTAAGTTCGCTGTTTAGGTTACATGAACTATTCGTATCTGAAAAAGCATATTAGCGACTGGCATTTGCTCATTATGAGCTCTCTACATCCTTTACTCTGCGATTTAAATGCAACTAAAATTCAAATATCTCGGTGCAGTGAAGATCTAAAGTTCATATATTTTTCCCTCGCATTTTGCTTAGCTGAAAACTCAACTCATCCCGAGCTTCAAATTAACTTCTATTGACAGCAATTTGTCATAATCTCTAGCGGCTCTAAAGCAATTAAAACTAAAGCCCGAGTGTGACCCAAATTCGTGCAGAAAGGAAGCGAAATCCACTGGCGCGGCGTCGACATGCTGAAAATGCGGCAGAGGCGCACCACCGCTCCACCGGACCTGCATATACAGTACATGTCGATGGCCCCGCGGGGTACCTCAGGGTACGCAAGTACGCACCTCATTATTTCCTCAGCCGTCGCTTGGCTCACTGGCTGCAGTGCGGTGGCAGCAGCCCCAACCGGGCAGGGTATAGGCCGATTGACCCACAGCCCGTTGGAAATTTATAGCCCTGCAGAAGAAAAAAACAAGCAGTGCGAAAAAATGGCACAGAAAGAACCGGGCAAAGAACAAAAAGACCTGAAGTGAGTAAACAGAGGAAGAGAGCTTAAAATAAGCAGCGCCCCAGAGCAGTGATGGAGCGGAGTAGAGTGGTGGCGGGGTGGCTGCTGCTGCTGCTGCTTTTGCCTGAATAGATTACTACGACGTCGCTGATGGGAGTCGTCGGGAGTTGGGGCAGACGACCGCACCAGTAGCAAAACTGACCTATTCCAACATTTAACCTATTTTCGCCGAGGCCCGCACACACTGGCATGTAGGGCAGTGTGAGTGGCCGTTGAGTGTACGAATGTAACGGCTATTGGCGGTAGTGTGGCTCTAGCTGCATGCGCGCTTAAGTGTCTGGCTTTCATTAGACCCAGAGCAATTTGCAATTCAACAAAAGCTGTGAGAAGTGGGCACTTCCACAGCCCTCCGGGCCGAGCTTAAACCTTTAGTCCGTGATCCAATATCCGGCTGATGTGGGGTGGGAGGCAGCACCGCACTTCACCTCAGTCTGCGCATCATAACCCCCACACCTTCTCAGAAGGAACAGAGACAGAACGCGGAAGACTGCGCTCAGACGAGCCGAAGTCCCCCAGAGGTTGTTTGCGCGTAAAAAGATGAACAAAAAAAAAAACGACCAAAGAGGTCGCCGTGCTCTCCTCAATCAGTCGGTCAAGCAGCTTATTCTTATTCACCACACGGGCGTTCGTGTGTAGGTGAACTGCACTTTATCATTTCGGTTTGGGGATGGTATTGTCGCGGTCGGTGGAGGCTCAAGTTTTTATTTCGCTCCACCACCATCATTACTCCCCAACGTTCCTGCTGTCCTCATAGCTGTTGCAGTGGCAATACTCGGAAAGCTTTAATTTTGCTGCCGCCATGAGTTTTTCCCGCCAAAGTGGGAGTAGGTAGTGCAGCGCACCGTGAGATGTGGTGAGTAAGCCAAGCCGTCGTCCCGAGAACAACTTGCATTGCAGTGCAATGTGCATTCTGATTTTTGTGAGGCTTAAAAGCGTTTTACTTAGCACTCGAATGCCAGGGGTGGGGGTGGAGCGGCTCTTTTATGGGGGTTGATGATTGTGTGGAGGTTGCCGGCACAGTTTTTCTAATGAGCACCGCATATATACCGTGCCTTTGCATGCGTGTTCGTGCTGTGTGAATGACACTGGGGTGATTGACGTTTTGGCACAGATTTTTCCGCTTGATTAATGCCGGTTCTCAATTTGTTCTTTTCTTCAGGCTTTTTTCGCGTGTACACTGTCGCTCTCACGCGGCATGGCTGGTCGCTTTGTTGGGTTTTCTAGACCTTTTCGCAACCACTCGGAGTCTGTACAATATTCGCAAATTAAGTGAACAACAAGGCGAGTTCCATATAAAAAAAAAATTTAATATACCAAAAACCGGTTGACGGTGGTAGAAGCACTCGCATTACAGAATTACATTATGTACAGAGAGAGCCTTTGAACTGAACAGCCTCAAGATTCATTCATGACACAAGTTTAGAAGCTGCTACTGCAGTGCAATTACTGCCTGTTTCCTCGCTTGTTTACAACTTGTGTGCACTACAAAATACCCGCCAGACACTGGGTGGCTTCACGGCATGCACCATAATGTGCTTTTCACGCACGCGGCGGTTTTATAATAACTATGCAAGGTGATTCAAACCGTTATGGAATAACTTTCTAATGCTTTTGAAGGAGAGCAGTGGTGCTGTGCTCGCTTAAAGAGCAAAAGTCACGAGATTTTTGCGCTGCATCATACCTTACTGCGTTGCTGTGGCCTGGTCTCGGCTTCTAGGAAGTGCAATGCATTATCCTCAATATTCTTTTAAACAGGAGCATTTTGTGGTTTCATGGAATAGACTTAATGATTAAATGACAGAAGCTCATTTACTATATAATTTTGTTTCCTCATTCACCCTACCTCTCCTTCAAAGCCCAATATCTCAAGAAATATTGATGTTAGCGATTTCGTGTTCATAACGTTTTTGTAGGAAATTGAATTTCCTACAAGTTTGTCATATTCACTTTTTCTGTACCTCTTGTTGTTTACGAGATAGGGGTAAAAAGCGAGATTTTCATGAAAAATTGGGGTTAGTGACCCGTACTACCTCGCTGGTGGGAGTTAGGGTTACGCCACAATGGACACTTTTGTAGAGCATTCAATTCTGAAGAAACCCTACCATTGACCCAGATTATACCATAAAATGACTCTCAGCTGTAGAGTTTTGAAGAAAAATAATCAAAGTTTACGTGTATTTTATATGGGAAATCTTTATACGCCTTGGTCTAGTACTAAATATTAATATTAAGGGCTGCAATTTTCAGGGAATTTTCGTTTAGGTATATGCCACAAAATTTCGAAGTGGGACTGAAAAAAAAAAAAAAAAATTGTCGCGAAAAAAGTACCCTAATATAATAATTAAAGAATTTGACATGATTTCTGCGATAAGAATTATTTACAGATAAAATTATATTCTCATTCCTGTACTGATTTTTAAAAACACAATTTATTTATTTATTTATTTATTTTTACAGGGACAAATAATTTGAAGATCAATTTCAGATTTTTGAGCGGAGTTTTTTTTAATGCACATAAATTCGTTCAATTTTATCAGATTAACTTTAAAAATTTCATGGGCTATTTTCTTATATACAGAATATAGAGACAACCAGAAAATGTAAAATTACTAATACAAATTTTAAACAAATTACTTTCTAATTTTTTCGGTTAAAAAGTCTTTAATTTTTTATATTTATAATTCTTTGTTCAAGAACCAAATTAAAAATGAAATTAAGCTTGGATGTAAAGATTTCATATCTCTATCTATAGTTCGAATTTCAGCTTTCTAGTTTATTCAGTTCTAAAATTATGGGAGCGTAGATGGTCATGATCTTTCTAAAAGGTTCCTTTGTACCATTTTTGGTAGGTAGTACCCAAATTATGTTTGGAGTCTAATTATCTGTTGAATTAGTGCGTGGGGTTCTCGAATTTAACGATTTTCCTACATTGCCGCGGTGATCAACGAAAGGGCACATCTATTTCCATAATTTAGCTTTTGTTTTGATTCTATATTTTCCAAATATAGAGAACTAATTTAAGGCTTTGTAGTGTATAATTTTATTATTCCGCCCCGTGATTTAACGTTGCATGCAAGTTTAAATTTTTCATTATCTTAGTTTGAATCAAAGTGAAATTGTTTCTTGACTGTTTATGTAAAAAGCACTTTGAGAAATAAGGTAATATGATTAAAACTTATTTTAAATTTAAAAATCAATAACATTCATACACAATATAGTCTCAGGTCAACAGATTTGGATCTGCAGACAAACTAGAATAGAAAACAACTAAGTAAAAAATGTTTTTCATAGTTTTATATGCTCAAATTCGTTAAATTTGGTTACAATACTTTTATATACATATTTTAGAAGTTTGTTTTTCGAGAAAACGTAGATATTATTATTAGTTTACCAAAATTCAATTTATTTTCGACCCAGTTTCTTTTAAGCTCTATATTATATTTTATGAACTTAGATATGTCAACTAGAAACCTTTTGATAGCTTCCAAATGGGGATAAGTTTATGTTTCTTGGCTACAAAAGAAATAAGTGAATTGCATGTGCTGTTTTTATTCGCGTTGGTTAATAAATTCTTTTATTTAAAATTCGTTGACGTGAACTTTCGTCCGTTTTTTTTGGGACTTTTCATATAATTTTTCTCAAAAAAAGATAAGTTTCATAAGAACTCTTTTTGGTATGTACTTACGTCAATTTTGCGCATAACATGTAAAGCCGAAAAATGTTCTTTTCTTTTAAAATGTAAGAACATAAATTGTTTTCGTACGGGAACGCGGCGAACATATTTCATTATCACAAGTTGGACAAATAATTTCCGATTCTGAATGGGGTTTCGATTTGTTGCAAGCAACTGATAAGCCCTATCTGGCCGGAGGGGGGGCCTTTACACTGTTTAGTGGCACATTTATGGTCATCGCATTTATGTGTGGAACCTAGCGTTCTAGACTAGACGCAGGGGGAGGAGCTATCAATGACATGTGCGTAACTTGAATGAATTACGTAAATGAAGTCATTCTCCGATGAATTGACTTTCAAGCGTATTTTTGGTTACATCTTTTTGAATTTATATTTAAATACAATCTGCGCCAAATATTACACAATTATCTCAAAATTTATTGAAACGTAACTAACTTGAGCCCATTTTCTAATAAATTACTAAAATGTAGTCACTGGGTAATTCTTTCCAAAGATGAAATTTGACTTACCAATGACTAAAATAGTAACTAATTCTTTGTTAGTGGCTGACTACTTTTCAACACAATATCTTTTTATTTTGTTATTGATTTGTATCAAATTTTATTTAAAAATATCAGTTTCTAATTCTATATGGTATAAAATTTTATTACATTCTCGTATCGTCAAACTTTACTGAATCGAATATTGATACGAATGTAGTGAAATTTAGCACTATTATATTAGAATTTGATAATTATGAAATGAGTGAAATAAAAAATTATATACTCGTAGTTGTGCTGACAAATTTGAAAAGTCTCTTGAAAAATGTATGTACTATAGGTATATGTGTACATATATCTTAGATTGGACCACCAAGAGATACGTTTTGAAAATGCTGTTGTTCATACCGATTAAGTTAATAGTTTTGATTATGTTAGCCTGTTGTAAAAATCTATTTTGATATGCACGCGATTAAAGATTCGGATATGCGTTTAAAGCTTCAAATGTATCTGCGCGCGAAACCCTTTTAACTTTTGGAAATTCTCCTTTTAAGACTATCTGGCAATAAAAAGGAAATAATTTCAATTTAAAAATGCAATAAGCTACAATCATCAATGATTAAGAAAAAGCGGTTGCATTACTTAAGGGGTTACATGGGTCTTAAAGGTATAAAAATAACGACTTCTTTAAAAAAATTTATTTCAAAAACGAAAAATCTTTTTTATTTAAAATTTAAACATATGAAATTAAAGTACTTAAAGTACTTGTAAAAAAATTTTCAGCCAAAAATATTGAAAATTTTCCATTTTCCAGCCGTTTTTCACCGTCAACCTTTTTTTTTTGCGGTGGACATGATATTTCGGTGTGGATTCATCTGAAATCAAAAATTCAAAAATTTTCTTGTAGTTTATGCCCTTGGCTCGTGATTGAACGAAGGAATTGAAAAAAAAAAATCAAATTTGACATTTTGACATGAGTTTGAATCAATTTTCGTCTCAAATTTTTATGCGTTTTTCCGATTCTCATCATTTTTAAAAGGTCTTTTTCGTATAAAACAAAAACGACTTGACCGAATGAAAATTCCCATGTAACCCCTTAAGAATATTTTAAAAATTACACTGGCCTGTAAAAATTTTGCCCTGAATAAATGATGGGATAGCTTTGTAGGATTTCTTTCCATAGATTACGAATCCGAAGAAGAAAATGTTACAGCACATCACATTTTCAGGAAAAACAAATTTGAAATTTGCAAAAAAAAAAAAAAAAACATATTTTAGAAATTTTTGTAATTTCTTAAAAAATAATGGAATATCGTATTAGTTCCAATATAGTTCAAATGAAGTATAAGGTCCTTAAATATAGCTATATAATATTAGATTCTCACGGAAAACTTGTTTCTCGAACAAACCTTGATAAAGATTATAAATAACTTTTTTTTTATATACGAGTTTCTATAACTTCCCATTATTTTTTTAGAAAATAACAAAAATGGCGAAAATACGGCTTTTTTTTCCTTTTCAACTCTAGTGTACAAATTCATTTTCGGATTCGTCATCTATAAACAAAATCCTATCAAAAGTCTCTATGACCCTTTCTGAGGGGAGCGATAAGCATGAAAAATGCAAACCAGTGCTATTATAGTTGATTATCTATCTTTTCCCCATTTACACTTTGACATTTTTTTAATACCTCTTTCTTCTCTCTGTTCTAAACTATCTGAAATGTATAATGTGATCAAATTTCATCAATCAATATTTTCGTTGGATTAAAAGTATAAAGTAAAAAGGTGTTTTGCAAAGTTAGATAAATTAACACAGATCAAATATCTTTCGTAACACAGGTCAACCTTTTAGACATAAATAATATTTCTTAACAAAACATACGTTTTAAAAAGTGAACAGTGAAAGGTAAGAGAATGATACATATATGTATGTGGCAGTGTTTGGAAGGTAACATATTTAAAAACCATACAAATAGAGAAATAATACATGAAGAACTATGCTGAGATTACCTATTAACATAAAACGTTAATGTCACCGTCTCCATTTTAGTGTAACTGATAAATTTCAAATAATTTTAATTAATTGATAAATATGGATCTTTAAACGGAGTGTGAACTTCGCAAATTGCGCTTTTTATAAGTTCCGTACAAACTGTAAATAATTTAAAAATTATTTTATTTTATTTAGAAGATTATTATTACAGTTTTCTTCGTTTGATTTATAAAGATTTTAGTTTATTAATTTCCTTTATCCGTAGATTTTATGCTCTCGAAACTGACGTTGGGTAGCTTTTATGAAAAGTTGTATATGCGTACTAAGAAGAATATACTAAAAAGGTATTGCACATAAAAAATTATGCCCTTTCACTTTTATAATATTTTATATAATTTAAAACTTCCGACAGAGTTTTTTATAAAAAAAATGTTCGAATCATTTGTTTGCGAGCGAAAAAGAAGAATGAATGCTTTCCCCAAAGAGCATGAATGCAACGCGTAAATAAAGAAGAAGAGAAGGGAAAAAGGAAAAAACATTCTTCCAAAACAATAAAATTTTGAGGTAAGCATTCACCAAGGCCTTTCAGTGGTCCAACAGGCTTTGCTAAAAAATAGCATTTTTGGGTGGTATGATAATAATAGTTAGGCGTTTTTTTATTGCCCATAATAATCAATCATTAACACGAGTCCTGCCTAGCAAAATATATTCGACCGATATTAAATAAGCTAGGAATTATTGACAATGTGATGGAAATTATTTTCTTTTTGTATTGATATCAAGAATTTAATAAATCATTTGTTATTAAACTAAAACTTTTAAAAGTATAAAAGAAAAAGTGTTATTTAATTTTAAAAAAAATTTTTTATTATCTGTATTTATTGCTTTACTTCGTGTATATTATACAAAGGCAAAATTTCAGTTTTTATGCTAGCAATATAAAAATTTTTAGTTTGAAAGTCTAATTAATTCAGTTTTAAATAGTTTGTTTACATCCTAATCGTAAGCAATTTTTGAAACATCGTCATCAGAATAATTAATTTTTGGAGCGAAATGTTAATTTTTATGAGTAAATTAAATGGACGTTGGAAATTTTGATTTTAAGGCAAAAAGCTCCACTATTATTCATTATTTTTTGAAGAATGTGATTTCAAATAATATATGTATTATAAGAATGTCATTTCAAAGGATATATGTATAAAATGCAGGGCTCAGGTACACCTTTATCTAAAAAAAATTAGTTCTCAAAAACTAAGTGAGTCAGTCTCAGTTTTAGGAAGAATCATTTAAAAATCAAATTACACTAGTTTACAAATTTTAACTCTTTTCTTGCCCTTCATACGAAATGTTATTTTGTTCTTCCTTTAATGGAAACTAATCAGCAATGTAAAAAATTAATTTAACCCTATTTAAGACACTTTTGGAAAAATGTTTAAAAACAAGGGATTTCGTGGCAGAAAATACAATTCACGCTGTACTAAATTTATGTATCAATCGTTCAATTATTAATTGTTAATTTTAGAATTTACTAACCAAAATAAACAGTCGGGTATATTTTGTATAGGTCCAAAATTGTACAAAGACTGAGAATTGTTTCCTTTTTCACTTTTATGTTCAAAACATATTTAATACGTATGATTTTCCATATTTTTGAGTACGTATATACCAGTTTTCGTAAAAAAAACCCAAACAACATCGCTTTTGAAATATTTTTTTTCGTTTCGCAATTAATATTTTCCTAAATTTATGATAGCTGCTGAATTTTTCATGCATGAATTAAAGCCAATTTAAACACAAGTATGAGATAAAACCAAAAAAAAACAATATTTTTTGGTACACACACACACATAAAAGAATTGCCAATAGCTATGATGATTGTAAATGCCAAATTAGAAAAGCCAATTATCAAGTACAAAACGGAAAATAAAACTAAAATAAAAAAATACAAAATAAAGGGCAAATTAAATAAAAATTATAAAGAGAAAATTTTGAAATTTTGGTTACCTATAGATGTCATTTCTTTTATAAATTTTGTTCCTTTCTGCTATAAATGACAAAATTTCCCGCAAAAATTTTGAATGAGCTTCTTGTTCTTCGGTAAATTAAAGGTGTTGTAGTTTTTGTTTTATTCAAATGTAGAAAAAAAACCTTTTTGTTTTTTCTCCCTATTTTTGAATATATATATATGTATATGATTTTTGTCTAGCGAAGGAATTCGAAAAAAAATGTGATTTAACTAAACTAATTACAATACAAATTCAAAATAGACTTGCAGAACATCCATTTATGGTAATGAAACAGTTTAACAATAGTAGCAATAATCCTCATCCAAGTTCCTCTTCTTTAATATTCTTTGAGAATTAATAAACACTGTGTTAGGCGCCGAGTGTGTGCCAATCACTTTTATGTTCACAGCAAAACTACTTTCTTGCACTACCAATATTACTCTTTTTCTTTTTAAAATAAAATACTTTTTTTTTTTTATAAGAAATATTCAAAACGATACTAACGGCATGTGGAAATACGCGGAAGTTTTCTATGAAATTTCTTTTCACATTTTTTCAGTAAAGTTTTATTTAGTGGTGATGTGATAATTTTCGGTGTTGAAAGATCTGTGGACTCTGCTGCTGGTGTTGATGTTTCCGGTGATGCTGCTGACGATAAACCATCGATTGCACTATAACTCATTGAAAATATCGTTTTGGATTTATATACTTTTTCACTTTATAATTTACAAAAAAACAAAAAAAACAGTTTTTTTTTTTTCAAGTCACATTTTCCGGGGTTTCAACCCTAAAACACTTGAGATCTTTCTCCATTTCAATCGTTTTTCATTTTCACTATATACTGTTCATACAGTTCGGACGGAATTAAATTTTTTTTTGTTTTTTAAATACTATTTTCAAAATATTTGAGCACTACATTTGTCTGTTTTTCTCTCGTTGTTGTGTATTGATAAATAAATGACAATTTTACTGACGAACTGCAAACAGCCCCCAGACAATTGCGAAGTCCTTGACACTAAAAAGGCATTTGATAATATACGATAATACTTGACATTCACAATTAGAAATAGCCGCCCCGCGCGCAATCGGGCCGACACAAAAATGTGCACAATTTAATAATAAAACAGGAAACTGTTTTCGAACCGAACCAACAGGGCGCAAATACGTAGATTAGAGTTGTAGTAACGCGCGAAAATTCTTAAATTTTTTTTATATTCACCACACCAGCACCAGGGGGTATTGGGGAGTAGTTAACTGTGGTGAAAATACACTTTTAGTTATTAAAAATTATTTTTATGTAATTTCTCTATTTTATTTTTTTTTTAAAAAAAAGAGTGTTTAACAACGAACAAGGAAGCAAATTCGCCTCGCCACGAGATATTCTGTGCACTTCACGCTTCTGATCGCTACAAAAAAAAAACCGCGCTTATTTCAGTTGCTGTTGTTTGTGTGTTGGCTTACAGTCGTCTCCGTCTATTTGTTGCACATGCGGAAGTGTTATTAAAAGTGCGTTTATCATGCGCACTTGGCTCACTCTGATTCATGCTCATTTCGAAGTAAATGAGAAAAACAATAAAGTTTATAAGAGAGAAGTAAGGAATTTATTTATTTTTTGTTTTGTTTTTATAGTGTAGAAGAAGCATGAAATTTGTATTAACTATATATCGTTTATATTGTTCATAATGCTTTTCAAACACATTATTAATCGTGTCACAGTTTTAAATATAGACTACAAAACCTTACACCGCACAAATAAATGCTATTTAAGTTTTTAATCCTTTCTCAGTTTCAGTAAAATTAATTAGTACTTCTCTCGAGGTCAATAGCACTTTTAAAAAATTATTAAATACATTTTCCATATCGACAAGATTCATTTTTTCACCATAAAATCTCACTTTTTCACCACAATTATAAACCGTCTCTTAAAGCACTGTTATGATCCTTTTCTGAGAATGTAAATAAATGCAACTTCTTTTATATAAATGCTTTGGTTTATCGTCTGAAACACATTTCATCAACACAAATAAAACATTTTTTAAGTTGTCTTTTTCCACATTTTAATATTAAAGATGCTTTCCAAATATAAAATTCCGTTAGGATGTACCTTCCTTGCATTGATGGACATTATTATTATTATTATTATTATTTTTATGTTATTTTCAAAATTAACTCAGGAAATCTTGCACAGTCTTTTTGAGAAACATTTTATTAAATCCACAAAATGTGTATGAGATCTACGATTCAGTCTTATACAGTCTTTAAAACACTTTATTTATTATTTCGTAATTTTTTTATAAGTCCTCGCAAAAATCCAGGGCAGTGTAAGTTTTAACAAAAAATGTTTTTTCTTGTTTTCCGTTAAAAAAAAAAGGACTATATTTTTCCTCAAAAAATATATTTTTCCAAAATAAATCGTATTTTTGCCACCACAAAATAATCCCGGAAGATGTATATCGTTTTCACTTTCAATTTCCGGTGAGAAGTCGTTACATTTCCTCGTTAAAATCTCGAATGTGACTAAAGCCGCGACTACACCGTCCGATCAAAAGTTTGTCTATGATTCGAAGAAGAAGAAAATTTTCCCCGAATAAAACACACACACATCGCCTCTTTTTTTACTATCTAAAAAAAAAAACAAAAGACGAGAAAAAAAATTTTTGGTTTAATCTTCAAAAGAAAAATATAAATATTTTTTCTAGGTGCTTAGATTGTGCCGAATTAAATGAACGAGAGTGAACCGCGCGTACGTGCGTACATTCGAACGGAACAAAGTGAAATGAAAGGAGTACCTATGGTAGAGAGAAGAAAGCACAAGCCAAACAGCCGAAATTATAAAAAAGTTTTTTTGCATCTATAGAGGAGTATCGGAACACAAAAGCTAAAAAAAAAAACGAACGACGAAACACCACTCCTTGGGACTCGACAACGGCCACAGACAGAGCGGCAAGAGCGCCACATAACACCACACCAGGCCCGAGCTGAGAGCCAGCCCCAGCGGAGCACTGCGCGAAACCCGAGTCAGCCAGCGCCAAGCCAACACAGCCCATCAGCCAGTCACGGCGACCACATCGCGGCTAGAGCTCGCTGCCAGTTAGCGCCACCACTACCGGGTGGAAGAAGATAATAAACCACCACACTTGTCGTGGAGCCTTTTCCTGCCAAGTAATATTTTTTCACCACCTCGATATTCACCACACAGTCTTTAAAAGCGAGTTAGTCAGATCTCGATATCTTCTAAGAGGGCGTTTCACGCATAATAATGCTAACGTAACTAATCAGTAAAATTTCAAAGATAAATATAAAAATTTATAAAAGTAAATATCTCTATCAAAACAATACATGAAAATGTTTAACGTAAACGCAAACTGCGATCGTGCCTTGATAAGTGTCGATTTCGTCTACATACAATCGGTTGAAAGTTAACCGTCAAGCGAATGAAACAAAATGAGGAAGAAGAGTGCGTGTACGCCTCGCATAGTTCTTAATCAAGCAACAACATTGACGGGCAGCCAGCATAGCACCGCGTTGAGCCGCTCACACAACATATAACATACCACAAACTCATACTCCAACATTACGTGCTCAGCAGCGACAGTTTTCACTATGGAAAAAGTTTACTTTTGCTATAGAATTTTTCGAATGAAGAAGACAAAACACAACAAACATTAAAAATTGAGTGTTCCAAAAAGCTCTAGATATAAGAGCTGAAGAGCGAGCTTTTTCGATCCTCTCACTTTTCTTTTAGCTGTTGTGTGATGTGACCAGAAGAGATTAATGAATCCCGAATCCCCAAAATCAGATATACAAAAAATTCCTTTTCCTGCATTTTATCTCTCGAATCGCACAATTAATTGTTTGCTGTGAACCGTTGCGCATTATTGTGCTCTTCTTCTCGCAGGAGGAATAAAAATTAGACACTGCACTGTACTCCTTTTTTCTAACGGTACCGGTTACTTCATCAAATTCGGCAGGTGATCGGTTTAAATCCTACCTCATAAATTGTTAAGAGAATTGTTACTAGTCAATTCGCTTTCATAAAACATCACATTACCATTGAGTCTTATTACCAGGTTTCTTTATATTTCTTTAACTTATAAAAATTCAACCTAACCCTTAGAAAATATCGCCCTATTCGCAATTCTTATATTGTACAATTTCGCCCTTTTCACCACCCTATTATTATACAATTTCACCCAACTCAACGACCTTTATAAAATTTTACCATATTCAATACCTTTACAAAATATAAACCAAAATTAATCTCGTTAACACTTTTTGCCAAAATTCACCACAAACACCATTTTACTTAAATCACTGTATTCATCATCCTAGGATCAACAATTCCTACCACAAAAATAATCGAATTAAGGGGGGATATACATTTTGAAGGAGAAAAAAAACTCATTTTTGAAAAGTTTTTTTCAAGGGGAAGTTTTTATTCAAATCAATCGAAACTTTTTTGCAATTATAAGTGTATCCAGTACTATACAAAAAAAATTTTTTTTAACTTTTTTCAACAAAATGGCGGCCGTTAGATGGTGTTGAAAAAGTCGTTGTATTTTGCTTGTGACGGTTCTCCTGGTCGCAATTTTGATGAGAAATCAAAAAATCAAAAAACTTTACATTAATTACATTCACAGTTAGTAGATGAATTACAAAAAAAGTGAAAAAAAAAAATTGCACTTTTGGCGTAACTTTTTCGAAAAAATCAACAATTTCTCCGCCATTTTATCACATTTTTCCATATTTAGTAATAAAATATTACAATAATTTTTAATTCATATAGAAGGTAATACTATAATAAAGAAATCCTATAAGTTTCAGCTCAATCGGATAATTAGTTTTCGAGTTATTACCGCCATAAACTCCGAAAATGCTGTTTTGAGAAAAACGCGTTGAAAGTTTTAATTATCGAAAAATCGTACTTACATTTTAATCAGCAATCCCGGGAACGATGAAAAAAAAAACACTTGGAGTTCGAATTTCGAAAAAAGGGTTTCAGGAGCGTATTCTACGGGAAATTTACTAACTTTTTATGCAAAAAAAAAAAATTGAATTTTTTGGTCATTCAAAATGTATATCCCCCCTTAAATACAAAATATTAAACTATATTATATATATTATTAAACTCATCTATATATTATTATTAAACTCATAATGATTGCCAAAATTCACCTTTACTAAATACCCCTATTAATTCCACCATATTCACCACATAAATCTTAAAAACCTCAATTTCACAAACAAAATACCTCAACCCCTTCCGCGTCTAAATCATTTCACTTTTACTGGCGAATGTGCATTGCATATACCAACAGAAAGTTATTATGACGCTGTTTACCTCTTTTCCCAATGCGTGAGCTTCAATTCACCTTTTTAGCACGCAGCCAACATGACCGCGTTAAACAGGTAATAATCTGCAAATAACGGACAAAACATAATAAAGTAAAAATCATAACCTGCGCCAAAGCTGCATGTTTGTGGGCTTCAAAACCAAAAAATTAAGAGAGACTCAATGAAATATTTTTTCCCAGGTAGAAGAAGAGAAAAATTATACGGTGTCCAACTTAAGCTACAAGTATTAGTAGCAGTAGTAGTAGTGTGTGTGTGTGGGTGGGGGATATCTGTGGTCGCTGGTAATTTTTACCCCCACTAAGTTTCATTTTCCGCGGTCGACGGTGCGGTAGCAGCGTCTTTGACTTTTATTAATTTTCTCTGTTTTCTGCAGTGCGCCTGTTCTTGATTCAGGAGGTAAAGAACTTTCACTCATGCGCGCTTAGCTTAAGAATGTGAGCACAATGAATTGTGAGAAATTTTACTTAATGGCTTCTTTTCTTTCCGCAGAAAGTAAGAGTGATGGAGAAAAATTAATGTCGTGAAATTACTTTCTTGAAGAGGAGTCAAGTAGGCAATTACCGAATAGAGGTTAATTTTGGACGCGTGTGTAATGAAAAGATTCACTTTAACGTTTAACCTTGACTGTAAGAGTATTTTTAAAAATTAAAAATATTCGTATTCCCCAAATTCATAGAATTACCATTAATTAAAATACATATATCCATATGAGGAATATGAAGAGAAGTTTCATAAAAAAATCCATACTTGAATTTAATTTTTTTACTCAGAAGCTTCCTCATTATTAAAATCAAATCGGAAAATTCGTTACGATTATTCTTCAAATGCAGTTTTGTGAAGCCCTTAAAACTAGGAAATATTCGTATTCCCCAAATTCATAGAATTACCATTAAAGGCTTACATATATATATATATATATACAATTTTAACAACATATCCCTAATTTAAACATATTGTTCTTAATTTAGGAGGAATTGCCCAAAAGCAGAAAAGACCACTTTTAAAAGCACACCCAATGCATGTTCGTGGCCGAGAAACGTGTTGGCCTTAAAACTCAAAAGATCCAGGCTCAATTCCTAAGCGTCATCGAAAATTATAAAAGTGAATATTGTTGGAAGAATAAAAATGTAAAGAAGACAAAAGTTGGAGAGAAAGGAAATCGACTTGAATAAATAATGTACCTTTGAGGCTCTTTCAATAATTTGCTTTCTTTAATTGAGCAATTAATTTTTTCCGTGTTTTAAGAATTGGTTATTTGGCTTGTTTCAAGAAAATATTGCCTTGGCTGTTTTCGATTGTAAAATTTTCTACAAATAGTAAGCTTTTTCATTTATTGTATGCTTTCATCAAAATTTGATTAAATAGTTTTTTGTTCATACTTTCGATTAACGAAGAAATGGTGAAAGTTTGTCATTACAACGAATAAAGATCATTTTTATAAATAACAATCGTGAAAATTTATTTCCGAAATCAGGGCTCAGTTATAAGAGCTTATAGCACTTCGTAAATTTTATAGGGCGAATAATTGCCCATCAGAGTACGTAAATAAGCAAAACTGTCGTATTTGGTGTGATGAGAATCCTCACGCAATGCAAGAACTTCCTGTGCAACCAGAAAAATGCACTCTTTGGTGCGGTTAATGAGCCGGCAGTATCATCGGGCCATATATCTTCAACAATGCAGCAGGACAACGTGATCTGCACTTTTTTGTTTCTAAATCGGTATACTCGTAACTAGGTTGATAACATATTTATATATATATTATATATGATACAATCCCACATGCAATATAGGAATAATTCGACATAAGAAGAGTACAAGGTCGAAGAAAGGTGTACGTGACGCCATGAAGCCAGATTTCATAGATATGCCCGAGTGCTTCAACTTCAACGTCCTTCTGAAGTTCTTCCACTTGTAAAGCAAAGCAACTTCATCATATGGATGTATTCAATTTGCAGACGAGGAGTATGAATTTTTGGGCATTTGAATAATTTGTGGAATGCAACCGAATTTTGTTGAATACGAACACACGCACGACCCAAAAAGGACGGGGAGGAAGTAAGTTGGTCTAGAGATGGTCTTATGGTAGTATTTTCTCGTTATTGATACAGTTGGCATCCATAATGTAACGTAAATGCACAAGGAAGCTTTCAAGGGGCACATGAGCTTCCTGGTGTCGACATCCTCTAGGATATTTTTTCACTCTCAAGGCCACCTACTCAAGGAGCTTTGAATTTTCCTCATGCAATAACGGAAATGGTCTTAATTGTGCACCATTTTGAAATTTAAAACAATAATCCAACCTCAAAATTAAGAAACAAAATTCTAAATAAATTGGGATTTCTGGTGAATGTGCATTGAGACTTTTAAATTATAGACAGCTGGAAAAAATTTAAGGATTAAAAATGTGGGATTGCCCGGAGGTAGCGCGTACAGGGTACGTAAATATCACTAAAAATGTACCAATTTTTACATTGAAACCAAAAAAGCAAACATGACTGTTAAATGAGGGAAAAACATATTCAATTGGAGTTTGTGCAAACCTGTGGACCCGAAAGAATCTAAAAATGAACAATGAAACCATAAACGAATCGGATGAATAACGAAATGAATATGAAAAATGTATTTAGGGACGGATCAAAAAATATCCGAATTTTTTATGATATATCTTCGGTTAATTACTAATTTTTTGTTGTTATTATTGTTAAATTTTCCTTGTTTGTTTTGTCTTTTAATAATATTTTACGTACCCGACCACACTGGAGGGCCAGGCATATTTGGATCTGAAGTCACTTTTGACGAAATGTTGAATATATTTGCTCGTCCTGTTGCCGTTGCTAAAACCAACCAACAAAAAAAAAAAAAACCAATAATAATAATCCTCACCCTGCACCACCTCGTCTTTTTTCTTCTATATCTTCTTCCTGCTCTTCTTCGTGTTGTGTTGTTGTCGTTGCGATATTTAAAGATGTATGTGTTGATGTTGTTGAACTTTTAAAGGTGAGGTCACATATTTTATCGTTTTATTGCGTGACAAACTTCGCAAAATTGTAGGGTTTTTTTTTTTTTTGAAGGGAAAAAATTAAATAAAGCAAAATATATGTAATAGAGATTTCTGTAAGCCTTTTATTTTTGCTGGTGAATATCAACTGTTGGAGGTGTTGGTGAGGGCGAAAACATAAAAGCGAAATTATGGCCAAAGATTGTATGATCAGCTGGCTGCTGCAGAACTATTTAAAGCGACCGACATCAATTTATATATGTATATATACAATAACAAATAGACAATGAAGAAATTTGAAGACACAAACACTTAACAAATACCTTAGATATAAAACTGTGCAACCTTTGTTTTGACCAATCATTTGTAATTTTTGTAACATTTGGTATTTGCCAAACTATCACATAATATAGAAACTGCTGCCAACTTCACTGAACTGTGTGGGGTCTGTGTTATTATATCCTTTTCACACTTTCAGACCTAATCTGCTATAGGGCTCCGCATTATTCCAGCCCACCCGAAGATCACTATGGACTTTCGATTTTTAACGAGTCCTCCGACTAACAATAAATCTCGCTGCTTGGTCGGACATTATGTGTCTTTTTTTAATGTTTTTTTAATTACCCTTGATTTTTAATTAAATCACACCGTGCACTATACACCTTCGGGAAAAACAAAAAAATAAAAAATAAACAAAATTCACATTTTCAGCCTGGGGGAGGAAGAGTCAAAGTTCGACTGATTTCTATTCTCGATCTCTACTAGCTCCGTTCGGAGGTGCTCAGTAGTGCTCAGTTTTGCTCGCGGTACAAATCTCGATCTTTTCGAATTTCAATTTTTTTGTTTTTTTTTTTAACAAAAATTTAAAACTATGATTCGCACCCCCTACTCCCGCCGCTTCCTGTTTTCCTCTTCTTTTTTCTTCTTCTTACAAGAAAAGGTTAATTCTAGCGCTTAATAAAGTCCGTTGTGAGCAATGAACGGATTGGTTGCTGTGTAGTATACTGTGTGATAGGACCCGTAGAGAGTCTGCCATACCATATAATCTTGGGATTTTTGGTCGGTTTTCGTTGAGCTTTTCCCCCCAGTTTGGCTTCGTCACATGGACACACCGTCAAATGAACGAAAAAAACACCACATCGGCCAAAGCTGCACACTCCACACACCACCTTCCTTCCATCAGCCAACGGCCGCACATGCACATGCACAATAAAATGCACTCTGGGGAGCTTAATCGAAAACTCACTACACCGACGATGCAGTCAGTATGCAATGTGTGTGCCTCTTACAAAAAGCTCAGGCGGCGCGAACCGAACACAGCCAGCGGCGGTGCATTTATACACAGTTCCACCGCTGGTTTTTACGTCACAACATTATGCTGCCGCTAAAACGAATTCCTGTTTTCGCTATGGTGCACAACCACCTTTAACGGCTGCTGTAGTATGCTGTGATTGACTGCCACACGGCACAGGGTGTGCACTGTGTCTATAAACACTAAAAAATATAAGTGTATTTCCAGTGTGCCGCGTGTGAAGAGCGGGGGAACGTACGTGTGACCCAGAAATGAATTTCCACCAATACACCTGACGACGTACCAAAAAACTTGATAAATATGCGCTAATAGCACGCAAAATGCATACAGGGTGCTCAACCGGTCGGCGAAGGGAGGAGGGTGCCATGTGGCTGATATACCTTAATGGTATGTTTGCTCGATTTTAATGATGTGCACGCTACCGCCGCTCGGCTGTGTGCAGCAGGCAATCCATGAATGGGAGCTTTTCGAGCCGAATCGGCTCTCGGCTTTAAGGAAATTTCTGCTCGAAAAATTTAAGCGTGGTTTTGCACAGCAGCTTCACTTCTGGAGACTGGTTAGCAATTCGTTTTCGTCGTCGTTGTCGTTGTCGTTGTCGCTTCCATCGTCGGCGCTTTTTTTCGCCTGCTTCTTTCGCTTTATTTTCGTGGGAACTTACGACATGACCCAGTGAACTTTTAAAGGTGAAACGTCATATTTTTCACTGAGAGGGAGTACTATTGAAAGAATTCGTCGGCTTGGGCTGGGGAGCTTTTGTCTTCCGATATCCAGCCGGTCCAAGATTTTTTCCGATATTGGAATAGTTATTAATTGTTTTTGGGAATAAGTCAGTATTCGTTTATTAGATCTAGGAATCTACCATTAGTTATAACTAACACTTGGAATTGTAATCTGACAGATATAGGGATTAGCTTTCGATACCAACACAACAACAATATATATAGGTCCAACTAACTGACTTTAAGACTACAAACAGAAATAATCCTTTAAGGTACTAGTTCCCTGTAGAATAGGAAAAAATCGACCCTAGAATACACCTTAACAAATAAAACGCTATACAGTTTATTCAAATCGGTTCAGCCAATTAGGAGATTGACTGTCCGCCGTTTCGAAAAATGTAGTTTCGAGAAAAACGCGTTTAAAGTTTTTTTACGATATATTTATGTGTGTATAATCAAAAATGCGCGCGCACTAAAACTGCTGTAGCTCCTCGATTTTTTCGAATTTATTTATAAAAATTTAGCAGATGATTTCTGAAGGTATAAGGAACCATTACATGTAAAAATAAAAAATTCCATTTGGGGGAAAATTTTGAGGGAACTAGTACCTTAAATTAAAAAAAAAAAAAAACGTTTATAGACAACACTTTTATAAATGTACTGAAAAGAGTAAAAATGTAAGATATTCCGTTCGTTGTATTTTAATCGCTAAGTCCTTTCATTTGATACCAATATCAAGGGGTTGTGAAGAAAAAAAAATGATCTGTCATCTTAGGGAATCCGCCATATTGAATTTATAACGACATAATATAACTTATGTCGAATTGCACCTGGCTTACATGTTCATGCAAAAATTCAAAGCTCTACTTTACCAAGAAATGGTTGAAATATTGATTAACAAATTTTTTACCAGACAACAGTGAGTGTAAATAAAAGCGTTATTATAAAAACTACATAAATCAACAGACAAACATTATAAAGAGTAATTCCTAAGATTTTCTGTAAAATATACAATAGAATGACCACACAAATTCCCCGTTAATGTAGTATATTTAAAAGCAATAAAAATTAAATCTCTCCGAAATAAAGAAATTACAGACTATTCAAACCACTTCGGTTGTTTTACGCCATCATGTAATAGGTCAAACTACAAAACCACAACATTTGAAGTGTTTAAAGGTTGAAATTATGATTATTAGAGAGATGTTTAGAGTTTCGTTCAAAGTTGGGAAAAAATGGTGCTGTTCGTTCGTTTGTCCGTGTGTTATTGTCGATTTGGATATCATTTGAAATAGCTTATTTCGCGCATTCCAAAGTGTGCACTATTTTTTTTCCTATGTCTCAGTTTAAGAGCTATAAAAAACAAACAGGAAAAAGTGTGTCATTCTCTCTTATATCTGAAGTTTCTAATAAAAGAAAAAACCTTATTGTGAGTAAAGATTACATGAAAATAAAATTCTGGTACTTTATTAGTTTTTAAGAAATTAGCTAATCTGTATGGAACCCTCAGAGCGCGAGTCAAGCCCCCATTTTACTAGTTTTGTTTTGTGATGGATTATGATTATTTTGATTAATCTGAGTGAAATGTGCAATAATTTTTATGAAGGTCATACATATTATAAGGGCATTTTATGGTGCAAAGAAAGTTGGTACGTATTCTAACATAGATTAGATAAACATAAAATAGACTCGTGAAACGGTATTGATATCGGAATCTAATTGTTAATAAATATATTCTTTACTCTTTCCTTTTCAATTTGTCCACATCAACTTTCTCTGGACCTTGCAGGTATGGCGGAAGTAATGTAAATAAGCCACAGCAGCGTCTGTTAAATACTCAAATTGCAAAACAGCCGCCCACAAGCCGTCGAATCGCCCGGTCTACTCAAATATCTTTGAAGACATCGCTGAAATCCAATTAAGCTCCAGTTCCTGTTCCCAACACCCACGCCGGCCATCAGGCAGGCAGCCTGCCTGCTCCGAACAAAGAAGAAGAGCAAGAACAGACCCGCACCTTTGGATTGGCGCAAATTATGGGAAACGCGGAGCTCCCCAGAGCCCCAGAGACGTTCATTTCCTCGCGCTTATCACCATTCGCATCGCTTCTCAAACGAAAGGAAAAGTGATACGTTCGCGGTTTCCTGCAGCAAAACATATCACATCCACTTGTCATGCCCGGCTCCGCTGGAGTCATGATCTGCGCGGATTACGAGATTTAGCGAGTCACCCGAGCATGCGCAGCAGCTGGAAAAGAAAGTTTAATCCCCCGGCGGGGGCTCCGGGCGGACGGAAAAAATGCACCGGCAGGCTCTCGAGCTCACGTGTGAGCTGCGCTTACATTCGAAAAATAGTTTCGCAGGTTTCGGTTCGAATGCATGTGGCGACGTAACGAATCGCTCGCAGTCAAGAGGTATTTCTTCCTCTTCCTCAAAAATCCAAGCGCAGAATTTGCACTGGGCTGCGATTCGAACTTATACCCGGCGCGCTCGAGGGGAACGCTTTCTTCCTGATTACCTGCAAACGGGCAGCGGCGTGGTGTTATCACGCCAAGCGCACCAAAATTGATGTTTTACAAATTGCATGCCACCTTCATTAGTTTTTTAACCACTCAAATGTGCCAAGTTTTACGAAATTTTGATTATTGTTATGAGAAACAGAAAATATTTGTAATCTACTTTTTATTTTTCCTCAAATATATCGATCAAATGACACGTTTTTCTATTTAAAAACGGAAAAATAGTGTTTTAGTATTAATATTTTGAGGATTAACATACATATGTCCAAATAAATCAAAAGAAGAAATATCTTCCCAAAAAAATCTGTAGGCATTTTTCAAGTTATCTGTAGCTGAATACTCTTTTATCTGTCTTTATAATAGCTGCGTTTTTTTCAATCGGATCAGGATCTGGATCAATCTCTTAACATTGACATACAACAACAATTCGTGATCCACACTTTCATTCGGATTAGAATCAATGATCCACAAGAAGTGGTTACAAAAAATTCTACGAGAAGTGCTAGTGTCGGATGAATAGTTTAGAAATTTCTAACAGAGTCGCTGCTGTAGTTTTTCTTTTCTGAAATGGCAGCAATGAAATTTGTAGTCGATTGGTTCTGAGCACACAAAGAAAAATTAATAAAATAAATCAAATCGTTTTTCTGATTATGGGATTTAATAAAAAACAAAACTTTGAAGGCCATTTTTGAGTTTTCTTTGACGAAAGCTGTCGTCTAATCCCCAATTCTTATTAGATTAGCAAAAACAGGAATTCCAGCTCCTCAAACCCAAAATCGTGATCCCGGTGATTAATCTGAATCGTTTTTTTCATTTGATCCTGATCCAGAGCCAGATCCAGATGAAAAAAACGCAGCTAATAGTTGTAAGAAATTTTCCAGTAACGTAAATGGCTAATATTTAGATAAAAATTGTTAAATTTTGTGAAAAATTACTTTCTTCAGGCATTTTGTTAAGAATAATATATCTTCCTATATTTCTTTAGATCTTCATTAAGTGATCGTCGTTAATTTGTTGCAGTACAATTTTCTGAGAAGTTTTTCGCACAATTGTGAAGGCTTTCTTAGGCTGTGTATATATTTGTTATTAATTACTGTTAGTCCTTGAATTAATACTATATGAGTTCAAATATTGCTTTACAATCCTTCAAAAATGTGGACCTTGTGATCATAATAGGTCTGTCTGGTAACTATAAAGTTTTTACTCGCGGGTAAAATTTTTACCTGAAAGTGTCTGTTAACCTCACGGAGGGGAAAAACTGAGCTCTTGACAGCACTTCTCCTCTTACACAATTTTACCAGATTTTACCCACGCTGCGGAGATCGAGTAAATTTGGGTAAAATCACCGATTGCTTGTCACTGTGTAATCTGTCATTTGTGTGTTTCAATTTTGCGTTGCGATTCAGATAGAAGAAGAATTTATTGAAAAGTTGTTTAAATAAATAAAAAATATATTTCAAAATCTTCGAAAATATTAAATAAATCCATAAGTTTTCCCTCTAACATCTTGATCACGTTTGACAATTTACATACACAAGTAAGATTTACCCAATTTTTACTTGAAGTCGTCTGGTAACTTTTGGTGTTTATTCCCATTACAATATGAAACTTTTTACCAGATTTTTACTCAAGAAATTTTTACTCAAAAGTTACCAGACAGACCTAATATCTCGAAAACGAATGCAGCGATTGAATGAACCCAATCTTCGAAATGATACCAAAATGTACTCATATATGGTATACTATATGTAATATATCATCATATTAATAAGTTATAAATAAAGTATTACGAAAATATAAGTATTTCTAATAATGAGATAATTATTCTGTATTGTTTTAATGTTTGCTACAACTAGCCTTCGGGCTTTATTTGTATTTTTGTCCTATTCTTATTATTACATGTTCGTAAACCTTAAACGTTCTTGCTACGAATACAATATATAAATATAAAAAAAAATATAATACCATTTTACTGCTTACCTTATACAAAGAGATTCCAACGCTGCAAAAAAAATGCTCGCGTCATTACACAAATCGCCTGAAAAATAAAATAAAACAGCCATTTTATTTAAATTTCTATTTAAATGGAACATTTTACAAATAATATATACGCATAAAAATGTTGGATGATACATTTAATTTGAAACCTTAAAACTACATATAAAATTTATGGAAAAAATAATACTAGAAGCAGTAGTTAAAATAAGACAAATTGAATTGCAACAGATTACACATGATTATTACACAGATGGTATCCTAGGGTTTTTGGGGTCACTGATTACGATGAGCGGGTCGGTTAGGCTCCATCACGTCAAGTTCAAAGTCATTTGAAGGTCAAACGGTCAAAAAACCTTCCAAAAATCTGAAAAAATTAATGGGCATGTTTTTGAGGTCGCTGAATCCGAATCCGGTGTTTATTTTTACTTTGCATGCATCCTCGAGGTCGTTCAAGGTCATTTGAAGGGGTTTTGAGAAAAATGCTAAGTACCATCCGAAAAATCTGAAAAAATTCATACGTATGTTTTCGAGGACCCTGAATCTGAATCTGAGGTCAGTCGACCTCATTTCAAGGTCATTTGAAGGTCAAGCGGTCAAAAAACCTTCTAAAAATCTAAAAAAAATGCATAGACGTGTTTTTGAGGTCGCTGAATCCGAATTCATTTTTACTTTGCATGCATCCTCGAGGTCGTTCAAGGTCGTCTTAAGACAGGAATTCTGGTTCTGTGGCACAATTGTGCATTTCACAGATTGAAATTGTTCAATTTTTTCATTTGGTTTGGAAGGTTTTTTGACCGTTTGACCTTCAAATGACCTTGAACTTGAGGTGATGGAGCCTAACCGACCCACTCATCGTAATCAGCGACCCCAAAAACCCTAGGATACCATCTTCGATTCCCGTGCACAAGCCTAGATAAAATGTTGACCTGTGTTATTCAATCATTCTTTTATAACACACTAGAGGTAAGGCAAAAATGATGATACAGTTCTGCCTTTTCGAAACTGTAGCTGGGACCTAACCTGGTGTAATTTAAATAAAACCAATTATGTGACGTTTGGTTCCAAAGACGAGTTATGTGGGCTGATCATTAAAATTAATGTTGGTAGAAATCATACATACATATTTCTACTGTAAGTGAATGATTATGCTTAGACTTTTCTAACTTTTAAGTTATGTTCTCCTTAAACAAGTAAAATATTCTATACCTACTACAGTTGACATTTAAGAATTGAAAAAACTATATGTCGTTAACGCAATTCAGCACTCATATGAAATTTATCAAAAAAGTAGTATAGTTGTAAATGTAAATCGTTGTACGTCTAGTGAATTTTCGAATTATATAATACGCGTATTGTCCTTATTTCAAAGTGTTTCCTTTTGTGCCCCATTAAAGCTCCTTTTCGGCTCATTTGCAGTCTTTATTACCAGAAGTCTGGAGAACACCCGGAACGTAATAATTTCCGCGTACAGATAGACGTTTCAATTTCAAGATCGCTCATTTCTGATAAGTCAAACGCGTGAAATAATTCCGCGAACAGAGAACTCGTACAAGATCCAAAGATCTTCAGGCATTTGATAGACGACCGTCCCAACGGTCATTTTTTCGTGCGAAATCACGCGGTGCAGTATATCGAACGACCACATCTATGCGAAAGATTAGGCACAAAAAGCCTCGGACAACTTGACAGGAGTTTCGTCATAAAATTGCACTTAGACGACGGCAATGGATGGGAAAAAATTAAAAAATAAATAAAAGTGAAAAATAGCACCGTCCAGCAGTTACACGAACAATTGGCGAGACTTGCATTTTTCAGCATTAAAAAAGGTTTAAAGTCATGGCTACGCTTATTGTTGGCGTCGCTGCGATCGCCGCACGAGAGCGCCCGATTCGCTGATTTATGCTGATTGGCAGGCGGGTGCAGCAGCAGCGGCGTGCTCGGCTCGGTGCACCGCCACTAGCACGGGTTCTAATACGGTTATCATGCGCTAGAAGTTAGTTAGCGCCGATCTCAAGGTGTACAACAATCGATAGTGTGCAGCTCAAACATGATCATCACCGCTGGGGCGCTCTAAGGATCGACGATCTGGCGCATTGTGGGTCGCCTTGGTTGTTTCCATTGTATATGCACCGCTCTATGACACTTCGAGTGCATCGATTGCGTCATCAGGTTTAATTCGAGCCTGGACAATTTGTCGGATTTCGACTGATGTCAACACTTAAGACTTGACGGCATTGATAACCACCTGCAATCGAACTGCTTTCCGCCCCAGAATAAAATGCAGAAAAACGGGAAAGAACCGCACCAAGAACCTCTGAAAGTCGACAACAATGCCAGCCGCCACCGCACGCAGCTGCCATTGCTACTGGGGCCAATGGCGTCAAAAGCTTTTTACAATTTCCTTGGACTTGTGCGATTTTCAAGAAAATTGTCGTTCGTTTTCACTGGACCGCGTGAGATCAGGCTGGCGAGCCTAACGGCCTATGGTATGTAAATTTTGTCGGTATGGCAGTCAATGACAAGCAAGGCCACCTGACAGAGGTAGTGGCAAGTACAAGGATATATAACGATACTGGCCCGCCATTTTTTCGCTGAATCAAAGCACTCCGTAATAGCTTTTGCACCTGGTGGTAAACAAGGAAGCGATCATTTTCTGCTAATACAACTCAAAATGAATTTACGATCGTAAATGAAATTAATATGAACATCAATTTTACAAATTGCAACGTGGTGCACCAGCAGCCATTGAGGAGGACCGGGAGCGAGGCGGGAATGCGCGAATGAACTTAGCTGCGTGTTTTATTGTACGCATTACAGAGGAACACATTTTGATGTGAAGGTCTTTATGTTAAAGAGCCGTTAATTCAGCCAAGAATTAAATAGCTGACTTAGATGTGTTTTCCAGTAATTGATGTCACTATTCGGGAAGTGACTTGTTCTGGCCAAGGATAATTGTTCTAATAAAGTTAACAACAAAACAAAGTAAGCGAACTGTTCTCTCGGGGGAGTTGTTTGGTGACAAAAAAAAAAAAAAAAAAAAAAAAACCATCTATTGGGAATTAGCATTCCATTTTACTTATTAGCTTTTACGGCTTGTTTGCTTTAGCGCATACCTGATCGGTTGAATCATGTGGATTGATTGCCACATCATATTTGATTTTCAATTCAGCGCTTCTGGTTTGTAGATTCTAATTTGGAAATATGAATTTTAAAGGGCTAAAGCATTAAACCCATATTCAGAAAGTTAAATATCAAGAAAATGCGAAGCAAAATCAGTACTAAAATATTACTTCCGATAATTGTTTATCTTCTTCTACACTCGGTTCGTTTGTGTAATAACATGATACATAGTCAGCTATATGTAAAAAATTTGTAGCAATGGTTAGAAGCTCCTTTTCAATTTAAGAGTATTTGCTTTCACTTTCTGCTAAACGTCTGGAGGCATAAGCTATATGTATGTTTTTTCTATGGCTTTAGCAAGCCATACAGGTATACAGAAAATGTAGGAAGTATGCGATCTGTTGGTTAGACAAGGCATACTACTTTTTCTACCACCATATTCACCGATGTTGAATCCCATTGCAGAAGTCTTTCCCAAAATAAAATTTTGTTTAAGAAATATGTTGGCCGTCCCTTTAAATCATGGGCATTTGATAGATGTAATTAATAAGTTGGTTGCAGCTACAACCTCTACAAATTGTTATAATTAGTTCATGAATATGTATATCAAGTTACCAGCAGCTGCTGCAGGAGAACCATTATAGACTAAGTTATCTAACTAATTAAACGAGCTATCTTTTTATATTAGTTTGTGTCATTTTTCTAAAAAAAGGATCTAAAGATTTTACTGATAGTGGGTTTTTAAGGGTTTTTGTAAGTAATATACACACAGTTAATTATGTAATTATGAATGACGCAATATGTATACTCGCTCTAATGAGTTCGTAATTACTTTTTAAAATAGTCTGTACCTTTTTGTAATAAAATTTTCGATTTCTTAATATCTAGTTTAAATTTAGTGATTTTTTTTATTTTTTTATTGAAAACTTCAATCCAAAGTGAGTTCTGTATTGCCGAAACAGTGTGAATTTTGAAAAGAAATGTCGGTCGAAATAATGCACCAACCACACCTGCTGTACGAAAGTTTGTACGCAGCTGCGATTTGACGCCACTGGACCAAGCCAGTCCAGGTAGTCATTTAAATTAAATTATATTCCATAGATAGTCGGAAAGTTTACTCTTTTCAATAAATGAACAATTTGAATAATACTGAACAGTATGTATTTTATAGTATTTGTTTAAAAAAAAACTAGCCGATGGCCCACCCTATATAAGTTTTCAGTTAGAATTATATGTATAGAATTAATTCATTTAAAAGTGGTAGTAGTGCGATATATAAAACAATTTTTTTTTTTTATTAATAATACATTCAACCGAAATTTCAAATGTAAACTGAAACATTAAACCCACCACAGGTCTAGTGGACTCACAACAGTTCTTTCTAAATTCGTCTTAGGCTTAAGAAATATTCTATGATACTGTCTGAATGCATGAAAGTGTGCCAAAAGTTTTAAACTAAGATGAGAAAATAATTGTAGATGATTCTTATTCTTATTAATCAAGCACAACTTTTCAACTTTCAATCAACACAACATTTTGGATTATCTAACGCGGAAGCCTCAATCAACGGTGTAATGTCGGGAATCGATTACCCAATCCTCGCCAAATGCAGGAAAATCTATCTCTTGCAGCAAGCAATTTCCTTCGTTGTAAGATTTCACCGTCAAACAGCATCGTCGGCGGTTGCATAAAATGTGCAACAAACTTGAACATAACCTCAAATTGTATAATGTTGTAATAAATGTCGGGGCTGCACACTTGTGCAGTGGTTCATGCTGCGTCGTCGTCGTCGTGCAAAATTTTATTAGCTAATAGTGAAACAAGGAAATGCAGCTATTCGAGTAAAAATTCTCTTTTTCTCCGACAGCTGCTGAGTATCTCAGATTCCGTCGTTTCCTTTTCTAGCCGCGAAGTGATCTTTCGATTCGCTGGCGTCTTATCCGCTGTCGCTGCCGCCGCGCTGCCCGCCACCACCATCATCATCAAGGAGGTGAATCTAAGCTTGAGAACTTATCTTGAGAATATAATTTGCCGTCAAGGCAGCAAAGACGCGGCATGAAAACGTAACGAAATGGCCGTTGCACGGCAACGAACGGATCGGTGTACGGTGGCGCGGCAGCGCGGGCAATAGCAGCGGCACCGACACCAACTCCGGCCTCAAACTCGGGTAGTCGGGATCGGGGCTACAACTTTCATTTTCGCTTCCAACAATTTTTCATGTGCGCGTACACGTTTTTGACTGTCTTACTTTCGTTTTGTTTGCCTGTTTTGCGCCGTGTGGTCCGTTGTTAGTCTAACCACGATCGCGATCAGTTCGCGCGAGCGGACGAGCGGGCACAAGAGCCCCGGGGGCTCCGCAAAGATATTTGCCACGCTTGTACTTGGCTTATGAAACGGCGTGCATATTTGCCAAGATCGACCGAGCTAGGGGCACGATCTTCACATTACACCACCATTCCTCCGGAGCGCTGTAGATGCTGATCGCGGTCTTCGACGACGGTGATTTTGTCTTCATTTTCTTCGGCGATTCTTTTTCTATACCTTTTATCATATCTTTCAGCGGCTGCGGATCACCTGGTTGGTTGGCTTGTGGTGGCCGTTTTTCGTTCTTCGCCGCTTCTAGCAACGGTACTCGTTGTACAATCGGCATGGTTCGGGGAGGTGATCACAAAGCCGCGATCTTTTATTGAGGAAGACAGCCAAGAAAATGGTTTTGCGGTGAAAGTTGTGTAATTGCACATTTACTCTCCTTCTGCAAGTCCCAGCACTCTCGATCGGCCCAAAAGAGTATTGCTTTTTTGCCACCGATCATGCCAGCGATTTCCGCTTAAAGCGGTTCGGACAATTTCTTGATTACCACTGGGCCGTCAGATGGCTTAGTGCTGTGTTATGTAACGAATGGTTGATTTTTTCGCGCATCATAATAACTTTTACATTAATGAAGTGTATTAGCTAACCGCCGAGCTGTCGGACGCCTGAGATTGAAGCCCTGCGGCTCCTGGTGCTCCTATGATCCTATCACTTTGAGCAAAACTTCCACTCTTTCCGCGAACTTTAAACATAACGAACGCTGACAAATTGTAATTATCGTTTTATGGCACCTAATTTGAAATTATATTATCAAACCACTTTAGGTGGCGTGTTGAAATAGTATGCTAACAGGCATAACTTTTGCAAATTTCATTACACAGTCTACGTAAGAGGCAGTGTATTGAGAAGTTCTGCTTTTAATTAAAGCTCGATGTCATTTCATAAATGTTAGAGTCCGAAGAAATATAAAACAATTAATGTTGGATTGTTAAGCTTATTTCTTTAGAACAACATTTCAGCACAATTGGTTTAATATTTCTTTCTTATCAATTACGCAATGTCAAAAAATTCTATATTATTTCGATGAAAACGCATTTAATACGATCGCGACCGCACAACATTTATATACAGATTGCGTACCATTATTAAAGTTTGGAGCATCTATATATTATTACTTTAGTCTGCTTTGTATGTCAATTTTTGTTATTACTGATAATGTAAAATTGTTACTTCTAATGTCCAAAAAAATACTGTATAAGGCCCATAGAGCAAATGGTAAGATTCGTCCTACAAAGAGATGGTGGATCTTGTGTTACTTTCAGCCATCCCCCAGAATGCTAAAACTATTTAATGTAGATGTATAATTTTAAGAACACCGAAACTTCAAAAGAAACACAAACAGACAGCGATGCTTTGTTTAAAATTTGTAATACTTTGAAAATAAGGTTTTTTTATTGTACTAAAACACTTTTTATTATTTTTTTGATTTTATAATATGATATTACTACGTATAGTATATAGAAAATCAAAATAAAAAGTTAAATATAGGGATTTTAGGGGATTTAAAATTTGGATGTAGCGGTTTTTGGGAGTATTTAGATTAGTTTTTATGGTTACATTTTTCAGGAGTTGGTAACCCTGTGTAAGGTTGGTCTTCTTAACCGAAATTTTTCTTAATGCCCTTTTTCTTACACAACGAAAACTATTTAAATCTCAATCTTGTAACCAAGATAAGTTAGAATTGACCTTTCCGAGTCGAATAAATCTGATTATCTCAAAAGGTATATTTCGTAAGTGATGATACATCATTAAGCTCTGTGAGGACTGCATCAATTTAACAATATTACTAAAGTTACAGCCCAAATGACCTCTCCAGCTCGTTGAACTTCTTCGGAACACGCACAATTTGAATGGGTGCGTTCGGAACTCGCCAGCCCAGTGAAGCACACGGACGGAAGTTGCATGGCTTTCACAGCGTCTATAGTTCAAGCTGGAAGCTGTCCAAGAAGCGGAAAAAGCCAACAAAGTGCCTCACCGTGGCTTGTACCATTCTTCGACCGAAGCTAACGACATTTGAGAGGTCATCTGGGCTCCAAAAACCCAGAGGTGGATACTACGCAACAGCGAATTGCATCAGTTCGAAAAACAGCGCGGCGGCATCTTGGTCTGCCCGTCCCTTGAACAGAGAGATGCCCTTGGACCTACAAAATGCAGCCCTCGAGGTGAACGAACTCTCGTCCGAACTCGACCGAGTTATATGTGTGAAAGCTCCCCAGTGCTCCGCTGCTGCTGGGGCTGCCCAAAAAAAGCTCCCCGCCACTACACAAAATTCTCTGTGTGCTGCAGATGCTCCATCGTCACCGTCACTCGTTTTCAAGTGTGCGTCCCTCGAGAAAAACTAATGTCATTGCCAAAATTCACCCACACACCGACGAGACGTACGATTATCTGCTGGCTCCATAAATTAGAGCTGTACCCCCATCCCCCGGGGATTACACAGCCCCTTTGAGCTTTGAGATCGTTTTATCAGGGGGGCTGCAAAACACAAAACATCCAATGGAAAATAAATATCGAAAATTTAGGTCTCCTCAGCTGATAATTCTTTATGTATATACTTAGCTTTAGCTTTTACCAAGAAAGTGATCCCAAATACACCGTTCTGCTTTTGTTTAATGCCCCTAAATGAGTTTTGAGCTCTGAATTTTTGTGTTGGGTTTTGGGGCACCGCGGATCAACGCACCTTTGCATTTCTTCTGACTTCTCAGCCGCGAAGAAATTATTTCTGCTCGGCGAATAGAGCGCCGCCGACCGGCCGTATGGTGCAACCCACCCACGGAAATAGTCGCGGACGTTTTGAAATTTCCCGCTTCCAGTTCGGCAGCCCGGGAGGAGGGCGGGGCGGCTCGACGTGCTTGAGATGACTTCACTCGGCCGCGTAAAAAATAATTTTTTTTTCTAATCTTCGCATGCTCGCCGCTTTTATAGGTCAGCCTAGCGCAGAGTTAATTTGTCACTTTCAATGCTGCGTTCCAGAAAAAAATACGAAACATCAAATTTTAGTCATATGGACCAAGAACGTGAGTGATCCCATTTTGTGGGATTTACTTTAGAATTTTTAGAAAAAATATTTTAAAAAAAATTTTAAGAAATTTTTCATTTCTTGCCGACATTCGATCTATTTTTTTCGGCTGTCATACCGCCGAATCTTTGAATTGGGGACACGCATCTTTTTTTAGGTGTGCGCACCGCACCGCCCCTTCCTCCTCTGCTGGCTTAAAAGCCTCATTCCTTTCTTAGAACTTTTGTAATAAAAATTTTGTATCATTTTTCTGCGGGCGGCACTCGTAAAATGCGTGCTAGAAAAATGTGTTAAGTGCCTCGAATCAGCTTCTTTTGAAGGTTGCATAATTATCAGTTGACCCAATGATTTGGGGAACGGGGCAGTAGTATTCTGCCGCATCGCCTTGGCGGCTGCAAAAGGGGGCTAAGGTTGCGATATCCCTGGACTGATATCAATGCGAAGGTCTATTTATACACGGATTTTATGACCCGAAGGCAATGTGCTTGCACCCCGGAGGAATCTTGCATTGCGAGCTGATGAGCGGGTACTGTTTTGAGGTCATAATTTGTGTTTTTGTTTTCAAGTAGATTAATTAAACTGTTAGAGAATCGTTCAAAAGTTTAAGTTTCAGAAATTTTATAATATGACTCATAAGATGGTCTATATTATAGCTCACTAGAATAGATTCTCATGACGGAAATATTTCTCATTGCCGTCAACTAGCACTTGCAAGCACAAAGTGGAAAATTTCCGAGAAATTTTTTAAAATATAGCAATATTTAAAGTTCTACGACATATGCATTATGCCATTCTCAACGTATCTATTCGTTACTAGTTACGCGAAACAAAATATTTATTAAAGTAAATTCTTGGATTTCAAGGTTAGTTTAGTTAAAAGGTATGGAATAATAATCAATAAAATTAGTTTTGTAAATAAAAATTAAATAATACCTACTAAATTTGTTTGTATTCCATATAAAAAGCTTTTTTAAACGATATCGCATATGAAAGTTGGTAAATGTTGCAGAGAAAGGTCTATAGAAAAAAATTAATGTAATTAAATTAAATTAATTAATTTGGGGAGCTGGGTAGGAGTAATAAATTTAAAAAAATATGGTTAGTAAGCTAAGAGGCCTCAAAGTATTGGAAAAGTATTGAGAGTTTCGAAAAAGAAAGAAAGAAGAGAATATCCTTCAAGAAAGATTAGTCTTAATTTAGTCTTTCAAAATTTTCTAGACTCGTTCTCAATCATTTCAATGGTGGCCTCATTTCGACGACCCGAACGTTCTTCATCACAGATGTATGTACAGTCGTATTTAAATTCAGCTGTCCAATATTTTGTTATTGCAAACGAAAGTGCAAAGTCCCCATAAACTTTGTTTAATTCCGCTTTTCACTCGTTTTCTTTTTCAAAAACAAGAGTTTTATTACATTATAATAACATAAAAATTATTCGCTTTCAGTGGCTGTGAAACACAAACTGAATGACGCAGCTAGCTGAAAATTTGACACTTGCGAAAAATAGCATTTATTTAATCTTAGTGACGCCATCTTAGCCGATTCGAGGTACTTGTCATACGATCTTCGTAGGTCCGCCATTTTTAATTTTGAAAATGGAGCATCGAATTTAAAATCAGGCGTCCCAACAATCCAACTTTATTTTATGAAATTCAATGAAATTTAATAATAAGAGATCGACGGGGATTGGAAATCATCTATCCTAAAAACTTGATTGATTGCTATCGTTGTAACGACGTGTATATTTACTATAGGGCCTTCAAACTTAGTGCCATTTTTTCGTTTTCCAAATAATCAACGGCTGCTCTGGGTACACAACGAAAAACGCGAAGGTTATTAAAACATTATGAAATTGCTTCAGCTATATCGTCCAATGTCCCATCCTGGAACACAATTCCGTTCTGAACTAGAATATTTAGAAATATGCTGGAATTGCCGGACAGATTGACAATTGATGAACTTTCTAACTTTTATAAATATAGGTATATATTAATTTCAAAAATTATATTAGGTTTTTGGAAACCAAAATTACGAATAAAAAATGTTGGTCTGTTAGATGTTATAAATGGAATTTTCATAAAATATGGGAAAATGGTGACGGACGACTACAGGGCCATTACTTACCCGAGAATTTTAGTTGGAGCTTTCAAAAAACAGCAGCGAATCAAACTAATCCTTAAGTAATCGAATGTTGAAATGAAATATCAAATTGCATTTTGTTGGACGATGGACAGCTCACTTCCGGGTTATCTAGGCAGTCAGTGAGTCCATCGAATCCGTTAATTAAATCCCTATTTAACTCAAATCTGGAAGCATTAGTGATGGATCATTAAGTTCGCTCAGTTTACGATGGAAAATGAAATGGCCAGAGAAAACTCAGCAACTGCAGGCTTCCTCGTATGACATAACCGCTGAGTTCTTTTCGTCGTCTCTGGTCCGTTCGGAAAACCCAAAAAAAGGCGTCCACGACCGAGCGCCCCACATGACCGGCGATATATCAGTCTTTGATTGTATGAAAAGCGGAAATCAAGAACTGGGAAAATTTATTGCTCGCCACCGTGAAAGCAAAGGGCCACCGGCGGCGGTGCGGGGGTTCAAATGTTCCACTCCGGTGCAAAAATTCCCGCAGCAAAAGGAAAATCCGAAGCCTGCTTTTCTGCCTCCTGTCTCCGGGTTGCGGATTTTACGTATAGATAGGCAAAATAAAAGCGGAAAATTGCGAAGAAAATAAAACAAATCGAAAAACGCAAAAGAATCGCTCTGTTCATGCAACCGCCGCTGCCGCGGACGCCAGAAGAAAGTGAAATCGAAAACATAACCTCACTCTGAGAAAGTGAAAGTGAAGATTGCCAACCGGACGGGGAGGGCGGCGCGGCGACGACGTTTGGAGCTATGGTGCTGCTGTGCTGACTGTGTGCAGCGTGCGACTTGTGGCTCCTCGCTGCCGCGTCGCGGGAAAAGATGCGAAGTGGCGGAGGAAAAGTTTGAAGCGGTTGCAGCAATTGCACTACCAGTGCACGCTACCGCTAGATGCACTCGCGATGATGCAACGCAAGATCAAGTTGTGGTTCGAAAATGCGGAAGAGCTCGAGACTCGGTCGGATCATGCAACAGCAAGAGCAGCAGCACCGCTGTGCCGCCACGATCACTCGCCTTTCTTCGAAGCGGCCGCAGGTTTTCTTGTAATCTAATAACACGCGATCTCTATCGGGCCGGATTTATGTAAGATCTTTTCGCTGTTTACGCGGGGGGACCCTTCGCTTAGAGCAAAATCTGTCCAGTGCAAATGGGAAATGTTAGTGCTCCGATTTTTTGCTTTCCGAGGGGGGGGGGGGGGGGGGGGGGGGGGGGGCCAGCGATAGTGCAAGAGTAATGGCGATCGCGGCTGGTTGTTGCGGTCAATTTGAAATGCCATTTGAGTAGCGCCAAAATGTCAGACAGCCCTCTTCTTCTGTCCCCTCGCTTGTGCGCGCAATTGCGAACCGAGTGAACTTCACTTTTATTATTAATCGGAGGTACTTTGAAAAAAAGAAAAAAAAGAAAAACTCTAGTCACGTTTCGCTCGGAGCGGAGCGGGCCGAATTTGACTGACTTTCACATCGGCGCGTTTTACGTAAGCGTCACATTGAACTTTGGATGCGTTCGAGTCTTACTTTCCCCATTCTTCTCGGTTCACGATCCAAACACTTTTCGCTTTTGGGTAATCCCCCGCTCTCCTCTTTACGAGGGGGGAGCTCATTATTTCCCATTTATTCCATCGTGCGCAGGGCAAAAAAAAATTTACAAAAAAAAAAAAAAAAAACGATAAATAAATAAAACATACAGAAAAACAATTTTCAGTTTCACTGAGGGCAATGACCCGCGATGGCAAATTTTTAATTATTATTCATTTTTATTATTTTTGTTTTGGTAGCGTTTCCCTTGACACAATATCCATTTTTGGATTTTGGACATCAGCCGATTTAATTTTTGACCGTAAAATTATAGTTAAATGCCAGCTGGGAGAGCAGTTCACCTGGGGAAATCATAAATTTCGCGAGATTGTCACCAGGCGGCTGTTAACGGTTAAGGCAACGATTATCGGGATGTGTAATGACACAGATCACTGCATCTCGTCAGTTGCCAACGACAGGCGAGCGTTTCGTAATGGCGTGGAAAGTGTTTTTTTTTTTTGCTTTTCTGGACCCGAAATTATACTCACTTGCGATATGGAAAGTTCCAATTGCATAAAGTTAGTAAAGTAAATACTAAAGGTGAGTTATTCGATAGGTCGACGGACTTACCTGTTCGTAGTAGGGAATTTAATTTAATTTTGAATTTTGAATTACCTTCGTTCATTAAGATTACTGGCGCTCTTATCATATTCTTCGTCGAAGTGGAACATTTCACCAATTTCGAATTTTTTAATTAAAGATTTATTATTTTTCGCATGGAGGTATGTAATTATTAAAGTGTTAAGTAAAAATAAAATATCATTTCATAATTTTATAATAATACCCTTCTCCTGCACTTTCACGATGTGTACACTAAGAAAAATGAGTATCTTATATTTAAGGAATTTATGTGCTTAACCCATTAATGCGCAAAACGAGGATTTTGTGCACGCAAGTTCAATTGTACGATTCGAATAGCAAATTGGGGCGAATTTCCTCCAAATTCGTATATAAGGGGTTTTTGGGGGTGCTTTTTCAGAATCTGGCATTTGTTTTGCATAAAAACTTCAAAAACCCTATTATTTTTTGCGTTTTTTAAAAAAAGTGCCAATTATTTTTGGGTCATTTTTCGTCTCAAGGTCGATTATCTTGTCGTTGCTGCTATTGAATGATCATATAACCACCAGAAATCGCGGTCCGAATGTCTACACTTTCTCAAACAATGGTTTTGAATTTTTTTTTTCGCTTTGGTTTTTGCAAAATGGCCATTTTGTACAGCAATGTAATAAAAACCTTCGCGATTTTTTTACACGAAAAGGATCAACTTTACAAAAAAAATTTATATGACAAAAAGTGCTTATAATTAGCCAAGGAAAACATGTAAATTTTTTTAGAATTGTTTGGACTATTTTTGGTTTTTTGGATTTGGCCAATTTTTGAAAAATCCAAAAATGTCCCGAAAAATTCTGAAAAAATTCACACGTGTTCCATGGCTAATTATAATCACTTTTTGTCATATAAAATTTATTCGTATAATTCGTCCTTTTTGAGTAAAAATATCACCAAATTTCATCATAAACAAACTTGGTGATATTTTTACTGAAAAAGGATCAATTATACGAATAAATTTTATATGACAAAAAGTGATTATAATTAGCCAAGGAACACGTGGGTTTTTTCAGAATTTTTCGAGACATTTTTGGATTTTTCAAAAATTGGCCAAATCCAAAAAACCAAAAATAGTCCAAAAAATTCTGAAAAAATTTACATGTTTTCCTTGGCTAATTATAATTTTTTTTGTAAAGTTGATGCTTTTCGTGTAAAAAATCGCGACGTTTTTTATTACATTGCTGTACAAAATGGCCATTTTGCAAAAACCAAAGCGAAAAAAAAAATTCAAAACCATGGTTTGAGAAAGTGTAGACATTCCGACCGCGATTTCTGGTAGTTATATGATCATTCAATAGCAGCAACGACAAGATAATCGACTTTGAGACGAAAAATTACCAAACAAAATAGGCACTTTTTTGAAGAAAACCAAAAAATAATAGGGTTTTTGAAGTTTTTTTGCAAAACAAATGCCAAATTCTGAAAGAGCACCCTCAAAAACCCCTTATATACTAATTTGGAGCAAATTGGCCCCAATTTTCTATTCGAATCGTACAATTGAACTTGCATGCACAAAATCCTCGTTTTGCGCATTAATGGGTTAAAATGGGGTTCCAAGAGAAGAAATTAAATTTCCTATTTCTTTTTTTACTTTTGAACCTTTACAAAATCTGAATTTAGAAATGTATCCTTTAATTAATGATATAATTTTACTAATTACAAGAAAATCCAATGTCTTCAAAATAAGATGGATGAATATGAAATTAAGATAATGTTACTATACTACTTTAGGAAATGATTTCCTCAAATCAAGTAAGAGAATGTTTATTTCAATACAAATAATGATCCATAGAAGAAAATTTGTCTTACGATGATGAAGGGGTCTTCTAATGGTCGAGCTCAAATTCACGTTATTCAGATTATTGCTACTACTACTATTCAAAATAATATTTGGTTGATAGAGTAAAATTGGATTCCCCGGAATTTCTATTTTATGATTACGGTAGGATTATTAAGATTGCAACAGATATTACTAGTGCGATTATTCCTCCTTACTTTGTTAGGGATGGATCGCAAAATCAAATAGATCCTTAATTTAAAGAAAAAACAACTTTATGATAACTAATAGTGGTGGAATGGGTAATCAAAGTGTGTAACAAAAAATTTTTGATTTTTAATGTTTCGTTTTTACATAATTTGAGTACACTTTTTTTCTTAGTGTAGTGTTAGGATAATAATGGCTGATTTGACATGGACACATTTTGAGTTTAACCTACTTTCCACTTTTTGGCCTTTAACAGACGTTTGTATTTTTCTATTTGGAATTATTTAAAAAATAGGATATAATATTACTTTGTAAATATTTTTAGTAACAATGTTATCTATGGACAATCTGGGGCACGTTTTTGAAGTTGCGTTTATTGCGAAGTGATGACATACTCATATGAATTCAAGATCACTAAATCTTAACAAAACCATAAAACAAAATATTTATAAAATCACATAAACTTTATCATTGTTAGTACTCCATATTGGATCTTAAATTCCTAAGCATTATTTCAAAAGAGTAGATAATATCATGACATAAACTTTTAATGTACTGAACAATTTTTATCTATAGCCTACAAATTATTCAAATTGTTAATAATACGTAAACGAATAAGCGGCTTTAAACCAATTAACTGCATACCAACGGAAATTTGGTTAGTGCACTCTTTGCTATAACCAGGAAATGGCGTGATAAAGCGCAGGGATGCATTTCATTTCATGATCAGGAAGTTAGCATTAAATCTGCTTATCCGTTTTAAGCAAAAAGCTTTCCGAAGCTTTCGACGGAAAATGCTGAGTGATTTTCTTGTGGCCCATGATATGGTGTGCGTGAGATGGAAACCTCGAACCGTCGACAAGGTAGTGTGCTGCACTTTTGCATTGACGTTGCAATGGTGGTAGTATGCAATGCACTTTCGTTGAAAATTGTTGTACATATGCAATTGTGGAGCTGTGGGGAGATCATGAGCTCGTGGTCGTTGTCATCGTCATCATCGTCATCATCATAGACATAGCATGGGTTCCGTCGCCTCCCCGACCCGCCCCTCGCCGTAGTTTTCGGTCGATAGAATCTTGTTGTTGCTCGTTGCTACGGTGGCGACCTCCTGCAGGTCTTTGACCCAAACTCGACAGCTTGAAACTAGGTTAGTTTGGTGTTCCGTCTCCTAGTGCATCTCGCTTGCACTCGATATGTGTCGTGCGTCTCTGACACATGGAAATGGCCAATACTCGTGCAGATTTGCAACTATTTTCTATTTAAACTGCGGGTGGCTCTGCACGGCCTGTGCGCCAGAGCAGGGTGCACAATCACACAAAAATAGATTCACGCGATTTATTTATTTCTGTTCCCTTTCGATGCACTTTTGGATTGTTTTTACCCTGTTATTTTTCGTAGGAAAGGAGATTTCCATTGCGACAATGGTGTTTTCTTACTGCTTAAAGTACAATATTCTTTTCTTATTTTGAAGGGAATTTTAACGGCATTTTAGCCCTTATGGATTTGCCCATTTGTCCAAGACGGAAAACACCAGAACTACTCGGAATGCACATCTCAGGAAATCCTGGACGTCAAAATATGTGTCACAGCAAGGGCAGTAGCGATATTATGCCAGCGGACAAAGTTTAATTATGGAATATGCCAACTGACATAAACCTATACTTTCAACGTTCGGCACCGCTGTGCCGCCACGATCACTCGCCTTTCTTCGAAGCGGCCGCAGGTTTTCTTGTAATCTAATAACACGCGATCTCTATCGGGCCGGATTTATGTAAGATCTTTTCGCTGTTTACGCGGGGGGACCCTTCGCTTAGAGCAAAATCTGTCCAGTGCAAATGGGAAATGTTAGTGCTCCGATTTTTTGCTTTCCGAGGGGGGGGGGGGGGGGGGGGGGGGGGGGGCAGCGATAGTGCAAGAGTAATGGCGATCGCGGCTGGTTGTTGCGGTCAATTTGAAATGCCATTTGAGTAGCGCCAAAATGTCAGACAGCCCTCTTCTTCTGTCCCCTCGCTTGTGCGCGCAATTGCGAACCGAGTGAACTTCACTTTTATTATTAATCGGAGGTACTTTGAAAAAAAGAAAAAAAAGAAAAACTCTAGTCACGTTTCGCTCGGAGCGGAGCGGGCCGAATTTGACTGACTTTCACATCGGCGCGTTTTACGTAAGCGTCACATTGAACTTTGGATGCGTTCGAGTCTTACTTTCCCCATTCTTCTCGGTTCACGATCCAAACACTTTTCGCTTTTGGGTAATCCCCCGCTCTCCTCTTTACGAGGGGGGAGCTCATTATTTCCCATTTATTCCATCGTGCGCAGGGCAAAAAAAAATTTACAAAAAAAAAAAAAAAAAACGATAAATAAATAAAACATACAGAAAAACAATTTTCAGTTTCACTGAGGGCAATGACCCGCGATGGCAAATTTTTAATTATTATTCATTTTTATTATTTTTGTTTTGGTAGCGTTTCCCTTGACACAATATCCATTTTTGGATTTTGGACATCAGCCGATTTAATTTTTGACCGTAAAATTATAGTTAAATGCCAGCTGGGAGAGCAGTTCACCTGGGGAAATCATAAATTTCGCGAGATTGTCACCAGGCGGCTGTTAACGGTTAAGGCAACGATTATCGGGATGTGTAATGACACAGATCACTGCATCTCGTCAGTTGCCAACGACAGGCGAGCGTTTCGTAATGGCGTGGAAAGTGTTTTTTTTTTTTGCTTTTCTGGACCCGAAATTATACTCACTTGCGATATGGAAAGTTCCAATTGCATAAAGTTAGTAAAGTAAATACTAAAGGTGAGTTATTCGATAGGTCGACGGACTTACCTGTTCGTAGTAGGGAATTTAATTTAATTTTGAATTTTGAATTACCTTCGTTCATTAAGATTACTGGCGCTCTTATCATATTCTTCGTCGAAGTGGAACATTTCACCAATTTCGAATTTTTTAATTAAAGATTTATTATTTTTCGCATGGAGGTATGTAATTATTAAAGTGTTAAGTAAAAATAAAATATCATTTCATAATTTTATAATAATACCCTTCTCCTGCACTTTCACGATGTGTACACTAAGAAAAATGAGTATCTTATATTTAAGGAATTTATGTGCTTAACCCATTAATGCGCAAAACGAGGATTTTGTGCACGCAAGTTCAATTGTACGATTCGAATAGCAAATTGGGGCGAATTTCCTCCAAATTCGTATATAAGGGGTTTTTGGGGGTGCTTTTTCAGAATCTGGCATTTGTTTTGCATAAAAACTTCAAAAACCCTATTATTTTTTGCGTTTTTTAAAAAAAGTGCCAATTATTTTTGGGTCATTTTTCGTCTCAAGGTCGATTATCTTGTCGTTGCTGCTATTGAATGATCATATAACCACCAGAAATCGCGGTCCGAATGTCTACACTTTCTCAAACAATGGTTTTGAATTTTTTTTTTCGCTTTGGTTTTTGCAAAATGGCCATTTTGTACAGCAATGTAATAAAAACCTTCGCGATTTTTTTACACGAAAAGGATCAACTTTACAAAAAAAATTTATATGACAAAAAGTGCTTATAATTAGCCAAGGAAAACATGTAAATTTTTTTAGAATTGTTTGGACTATTTTTGGTTTTTTGGATTTGGCCAATTTTTGAAAAATCCAAAAATGTCCCGAAAAATTCTGAAAAAATTCACACGTGTTCCATGGCTAATTATAATCACTTTTTGTCATATAAAATTTATTCGTATAATTCGTCCTTTTTGAGTAAAAATATCACCAAATTTCATCATAAACAAACTTGGTGATATTTTTACTGAAAAAGGATCAATTATACGAATAAATTTTATATGACAAAAAGTGATTATAATTAGCCAAGGAACACGTGGGTTTTTTCAGAATTTTTCGAGACATTTTTGGATTTTTCAAAAATTGGCCAAATCCAAAAAACCAAAAATAGTCCAAAAAATTCTGAAAAAATTTACATGTTTTCCTTGGCTAATTATAATTTTTTTTGTAAAGTTGATGCTTTTCGTGTAAAAAATCGCGACGTTTTTTATTACATTGCTGTACAAAATGGCCATTTTGCAAAAACCAAAGCGAAAAAAAAAATTCAAAACCATGGTTTGAGAAAGTGTAGACATTCCGACCGCGATTTCTGGTAGTTATATGATCATTCAATAGCAGCAACGACAAGATAATCGACTTTGAGACGAAAAATTACCAAACAAAATAGGCACTTTTTTGAAGAAAACCAAAAAATAATAGGGTTTTTGAAGTTTTTTTGCAAAACAAATGCCAAATTCTGAAAGAGCACCCTCAAAAACCCCTTATATACTAATTTGGAGCAAATTGGCCCCAATTTTCTATTCGAATCGTACAATTGAACTTGCATGCACAAAATCCTCGTTTTGCGCATTAATGGGTTAAAATGGGGTTCCAAGAGAAGAAATTAAATTTCCTATTTCTTTTTTTACTTTTGAACCTTTACAAAATCTGAATTTAGAAATGTATCCTTTAATTAATGATATAATTTTACTAATTACAAGAAAATCCAATGTCTTCAAAATAAGATGGATGAATATGAAATTAAGATAATGTTACTATACTACTTTAGGAAATGATTTCCTCAAATCAAGTAAGAGAATGTTTATTTCAATACAAATAATGATCCATAGAAGAAAATTTGTCTTACGATGATGAAGGGGTCTTCTAATGGTCGAGCTCAAATTCACGTTATTCAGATTATTGCTACTACTACTATTCAAAATAATATTTGGTTGATAGAGTAAAATTGGATTCCCCGGAATTTCTATTTTATGATTACGGTAGGATTATTAAGATTGCAACAGATATTACTAGTGCGATTATTCCTCCTTACTTTGTTAGGGATGGATCGCAAAATCAAATAGATCCTTAATTTAAAGAAAAAACAACTTTATGATAACTAATAGTGGTGGAATGGGTAATCAAAGTGTGTAACAAAAAATTTTTGATTTTTAATGTTTCGTTTTTACATAATTTGAGTACACTTTTTTTCTTAGTGTAGTGTTAGGATAATAATGGCTGATTTGACATGGACACATTTTGAGTTTAACCTACTTTCCACTTTTTGGCCTTTAACAGACGTTTGTATTTTTCTATTTGGAATTATTTAAAAAATAGGATATAATATTACTTTGTAAATATTTTTAGTAACAATGTTATCTATGGACAATCTGGGGCACGTTTTTGAAGTTGCGTTTATTGCGAAGTGATGACATACTCATATGAATTCAAGATCACTAAATCTTAACAAAACCATAAAACAAAATATTTATAAAATCACATAAACTTTATCATTGTTAGTACTCCATATTGGATCTTAAATTCCTAAGCATTATTTCAAAAGAGTAGATAATATCATGACATAAACTTTTAATGTACTGAACAATTTTTATCTATAGCCTACAAATTATTCAAATTGTTAATAATACGTAAACGAATAAGCGGCTTTAAACCAATTAACTGCATACCAACGGAAATTTGGTTAGTGCACTCTTTGCTATAACCAGGAAATGGCGTGATAAAGCGCAGGGATGCATTTCATTTCATGATCAGGAAGTTAGCATTAAATCTGCTTATCCGTTTTAAGCAAAAAGCTTTCCGAAGCTTTCGACGGAAAATGCTGAGTGATTTTCTTGTGGCCCATGATATGGTGTGCGTGAGATGGAAACCTCGAACCGTCGACAAGGTAGTGTGCTGCACTTTTGCATTGACGTTGCAATGGTGGTAGTATGCAATGCACTTTCGTTGAAAATTGTTGTACATATGCAATTGTGGAGCTGTGGGGAGATCATGAGCTCGTGGTCGTTGTCATCGTCATCATCGTCATCATCATAGACATAGCATGGGTTCCGTCGCCTCCCCGACCCGCCCCTCGCCGTAGTTTTCGGTCGATAGAATCTTGTTGTTGCTCGTTGCTACGGTGGCGACCTCCTGCAGGTCTTTGACCCAAACTCGACAGCTTGAAACTAGGTTAGTTTGGTGTTCCGTCTCCTAGTGCATCTCGCTTGCACTCGATATGTGTCGTGCGTCTCTGACACATGGAAATGGCCAATACTCGTGCAGATTTGCAACTATTTTCTATTTAAACTGCGGGTGGCTCTGCACGGCCTGTGCGCCAGAGCAGGGTGCACAATCACACAAAAATAGATTCACGCGATTTATTTATTTCTGTTCCCTTTCGATGCACTTTTGGATTGTTTTTACCCTGTTATTTTTCGTAGGAAAGGAGATTTCCATTGCGACAATGGTGTTTTCTTACTGCTTAAAGTACAATATTCTTTTCTTATTTTGAAGGGAATTTTAACGGCATTTTAGCCCTTATGGATTTGCCCATTTGTCCAAGACGGAAAACACCAGAACTACTCGGAATGCACATCTCAGGAAATCCTGGACGTCAAAATATGTGTCACAGCAAGGGCAGTAGCGATATTATGCCAGCGGACAAAGTTTAATTATGGAATATGCCAACTGACATAAACCTATACTTTCAACGTTCGCAGTGAAGTTGGCATCAGGTTTGTATATTATTTCTAGCCTGTTAAATTCTAAGCAAATCCATTGTCGGCGCAGAACCCTCCAATTCCTCCTTTGCCGTATTCAATATTTATATATGTACATGTATAAATCTAAGCTATCCTTTCTTGTACTCTAGAATTTAATTTTCAGTTTCACTTTGAAGCGCCCCACGGCCGGTCCCCTCCCGGCCTAGCTTTAATGGCATCTTTAGGCACATAAAGTGCACTTTTCCTGGTTCTTCTGTGTCAACGACATTCTGGGGGCATTCTGCTATGTGCTGCACATTTCATGTTGCCCCACTACCACACAGCATAGCCACTAATCGCTCTTCTTCTTCTTCATCATCGTTTTTGTTACATAACCTAATTTTGCGGAATGTAACATGTTCGTGTCACGCGAACTTTACAACAAAACCATTGTGCTTGGCTGCTGCTACTGCTGCTGTTGCTGTTGCAGCTATACGACCGATGCAAGGGAACGCGCATTGCTTTGTTATGCTGCCTGCCTTTTACCCTTTCCCCTGCCAATGGTATTTGTGCTCTTCCACAGAACTGGGGGGTAGGGGACAAATATCTTCCAATTTTATTGGTTTGTTAGCATGAAACTGGGACTTGGAAATAATGTGTTCTCTAGGAAAGTAAAATGTTTCTTAATGATTTCCCTTTTGCGGGGGTTTTTTTTTTTTTTGCCAGTTCAAGGAAGTTTAGCCCAACGAGGGACACACTCGTGGTCAGTTTGATTTAGGGAATCAAGTTTAAAGTCTCTTTGCAGTGCAATGGGCGGCCTTGCCTTAAATGGTTGGGAATTATTTCCTTTGGTTTTTTTTTGCTGGCATTTGGAGGTTCTTTTTAAATCGCACGCAAATCTTGTTCGCTTGTTGCTTGTTTGTTGAGACTCAGAGACAGTAAAAGATTGCATCGTTTGTTTATTATATATTAGTTAGTATATATATTTATAATTACAGACCAATTGTTAAGCTTTTAGTATTAGCTAAACTGTTCAAAGCTATTGTCCGTGATATTTTATACTACATATCTAAGTTACCCGATTACGCCCGGCGATGCATACATACTTATTAATTAAACACATGAATTTTCAAATTAAGATATTTGATTCGAAATCACTGACCCTAATATGTATTTTGTACTTTAATTCTAATTATAATACAATCAGTTAAATATAAGAAATTATGGGCGCCATTTTGGATCCGCCATCTTGAATATCCAAATTTTGAAAGTGGAATCGTTATCAGTGGCCGGAAAATGTTTTTATTATCAATATCCGTCGAAAAGATCGCCATCTTTGATCGGCCATTTGGAAAGACCGTGAGTATGTTAGAAATCAGCATGTTAACAAACCTGTAGATAACAATTTTGATGACAATTACTTGAAATTAAAAAGTTTTAGGGATTGGAGTTTCCTCCAGCCTTTTTAAATTGATTATCAACTTACTTGACTATACGACTACAACTTGTATCGTTTCGAAATGCATTGTCTTCACCTATCCATAATACTTTGGGGGTCCCACAGGGAAGTCATTTAGGTCCTCTTCTTTTTATTTAATTTAGTTGTGAGTTTTGTTCTTTCCCACTCGAACATTCTTATTTATGCTGACGATGCTATAATTTATAGAATCATGCCCATTCTACATCAAAAAAAAGAATACAAAAACTTTTCAATTCAAGATTTTAAGTTTTAATTGCAATTTCATGTGTTTATTGCAAATTTTACAATCTTTGCTATGGATCAATTTAATACAAAAATCTAGATTTAGATCAAATTATTAAAAAACACAGCTTTATAAAATAACAGATGAGCACTCCATATTTATAAATGTAGTAAGTTCATGATTGTGAGCCAAACATTTCAGCTCATAGTTATTCATTTTAATAAGAGCTTTAGATGTATATAAGTGACAAGTAAGAGCTGAATAAATATCTGAATCTAAGCAGCAAAAGAATATGAAAGCGTTAATAGTAGGCCGTAGTTTACGTCAATAGATTAAAAAATTCGATATTTTCAAATCAGACACTTTTTTTTCAATCATGATTTACATAGGTGAATTCTTAATTTTACTTCTACTCATATATTCAACAGAACTGTTAGCAAAGGATTCTTCATTTATGGTGAGACGAAATTTGCGCTTTTCTATGCTGGACCTAATTTATTATTTCCTTTTGTCAGGTTTATCTGCAAAAAGTAAATGGTAGGGATGTTGTTATAGATTTTATTGGTGGTGCTGTAATGATAAATCAAAAGACTGGTGCAACAGCTGCAAGATGCCTACAAAAGTAAAATATTAATTCTATTTAATTTTACCGTGAGAAATTGTTGTTGTGTTTTTCAGTATCGGTTTAAAAAATCCTAGGGAACTACAAATTGTTGCGGGTTCAAGTACGCTTTTGGCAAAAGATACGTATAAACGGAAAGCAAAACAAATTCTCACGAACGATTTAATTGCACTGATATTATTGTGGCGTGGTGTGCCAATAATTTTGCCTAACGTGGGATTTATATCGCCTGCAAGTTCTACATCATACGGCATGGTTGACATATTTTATTGGGATACGCAAAACGTAAGTAGTTTATAATCGAATTTAGCTCAATATGACTTTTTAGGGTTGCGAGCTTGAATTAAATATTAAATGGTAGGTGGAGTAACAATACATAAAATTTGCGTCAAAAATGAGAAACTTACACAAATCGATAATGTAGTCTGCTGTATTTAGTGTGTTTCCAGCTCGAATAAATTCTAGTCATCTAGAATTACAGACGATGAATAAGAAGTAAAAATTTTATTTAGTGTGAACCTTCTACAGTCGATTTGTAAATCTGGAGCGTCTAGATTTTAGGCACAATTAAAACATTTTTACGCTTTAGCCCAAGAACTAAACGCGGTTGAATTAAACAATTTTAGGTTTTATTCCAACAACTAATTGCGTTTCAGTCAAACACTTTGAATCTTTAACACAAAAACTAAACGTGTTTGACTTAAATTTTTTAAAGTTTTTGAATCAGAAAATGTTGAAGTTTAACACTAAAGGCGTTTCTAGTAGAGACTTTTAAGTTTTAACATAAAAGTAAAACGCTTTTTAATTAAACATTTTTAATCCAACACTTTTATATTCATTTTGAATTATTATAATTTAATTATGGGCAGCAAACATTTTCGAATTCGGCGCATTTTCAAATGCGAAAACGTATGATTTCGGTGTATATGTATTCGTAATAGCACATATTTCCTTTTTTTCTATGTAAGACTATAGATGCCGATTAAACTTTTACCATCTGGATTATAAAAAGGATTGCATGACTTAAATAAAATTTCGTAAAAACCAATTACGATGATTCCTTTTTCATTGAATATAGTAAATTTGTGAAGAATACAATCGGAAGAGGCAGAGGATGCTTCAAAAGAAAGATAAAGTGAGATGAACATGAAAATTGTTCTGCGACACGGTATACAAAACCACTATGTTAGGGTTTATAGTGACAGTGATGCTTTGTCTTAATTTGTATATAAAAAAGTCGAACTTAATATAGTACATATAATAGTATATGAAAATTGAGACTGAGCCTCTCTGAGCCTCATCATATGAAATGATTAATAGTACTTTAGGCAACAAACTTTTCGAACGCCCCTCATAAAATATATTATATTATAGCAACCAGCCCCATTTGTTTGTATCAACCTTCGATATCTTATAGGAACAACAACTGAAAAGTATAGTATGCCAATCTGCTAAATGTGAAGAACATTCTAACAACACAATATGTGCAGGTAAGGTATTTTTTTTTATCAAACATTACAATCAATACCTCAAAACATATTTTTCAATTCAAAATACTCCAGAAGATACAGATTTGATCGAATCCATCAAACATTGTGGTGCTGCAATGGTTGATACATCTGTCCAAGGAAAACTAGCTGGCATATCTGCCGGGGAAAACAAAAGTGTTTTTTTTGAAATTTCTTCATATTACAATGAAATTACAAAAGACTCTGAAAAGTATCTTTGGATATCGAGAGGAGGGCAAAATAAGTTACATTGGATTGGAATTTTGTTCTTTTGTGCCCTTCAAAATGTGGTATAAGTTTTTGTTTTTATATTAAATAAAATGATAACCACTTTACTTGCCTAGGCAGATACTTATCTGTTTCTTATAATATATTTTTATCCATAATAATAATAATAATATTTAATTAAATAGCAGATTAATAAGAATTACAGATAGTGTAACTAGCCCTAGGTTAAATTAAGTTTTAGTGTCAGAGAAGAATTCCTATAGATTAATATACCTCATATTATACAGTAGCTTGTTTCTGTAACTCTTAACTATAATTCTCTTGACATTAGTTTAACGGCATTTCACTGTATTTATTTTTTACCACGACTGTGTCTCTGTTTCAAATTCAAACATTCTTTTTCGTTCCATAAAACTCAAGATGCGTTTCCCAACTAGAAAAAAAAAGAATCAACTCACTACAGAACGAAAGACGACCAATTTGGAAAATTGTCTCAGTCAAAATTACAAAAATTAGCTGGTGAACAAGTTTAAAACTAAATACTTAAAGGTCACACCTATTGACTTTTATTCTAAAAAATTGAGCTAAAGCTCAGTCCCAATTTTTATACAGAAAAACCGAATTTTATCTCTATTACATTAAGATCGATCTCTGTTTTTTTAAGTATGTAAAAATTGAAACTGAGTGCTTGCTTAGTTTTGTAACTACCGACAGCGCTTTCCTTTACTCGCAAGGATTAGGGCTAAACCTTAACTTATAAGAAATACATTAATAATATATATAGTATAGGCAATCTAGATATCAAAATAGAATCAGAATAAATTATGTAAGTTGATTTTTATCTTAGCATCTCAATGAAAATTATAGCGATTTTAAAATTACAGTAAAGACTTCTTGGGTGATCTCAACATTTTATTATTGGATTGGCCAGCCTGTAGTCCAGATCTCAATCCGATTGAAAATATTTGGGGACTACTGGCCAATAATGTTTACAAGCTGTACAAGTCAATTTGAATCTGTGAAACATCTTACGGATGCCGTAATCAGCGAATGGAACAAAATCGACCAACAGAATCTGCAAAATTTAATTAATTCTATGCCCAGGAGACTCCAACAAGTAATTTTGAACTCAGGTGGCAACACGAATTATTAAGAGCCCTATTATGAGAGTCGATTTCTGTCGACTCGACTAGCGAAGACACTAATTTTCTTATCATTCCAGCTTTGAAAATGTGTCTTCGCTAGTCGAGTCGAGTTAAATCGACTTGCATAATAGGGTCCTAAATGTTTCTGATATAATTTTATATGTGATACATTCAATTCTTTGACGAAATTAACATTTTGTTTCTATAATAATTTCGTTCCTACATTTTTGTATAATGTGCTATTTTTTTTCGGTTAATAAAAAATGAAGTGAAATCTTTTGAATGTACTATTATGTTTTAATAACAACAACTTTCGCGTAGTGTTGGCAGATCGAATTTCCAAATATTTACTTGTTATAACTAATATAAACCCAAATGTTGCAGTTTTCGTGCTTGCTTCTATAATTTTTTCGTGGGGTGTATATAAAAACGTGCGATATTTTCATTGTATTAATTTGAACTTAACTTAATCGGAAAAATAAAGGGAAATTTTCGTGTTTTAAATAATTTATTTCTTGTTTGTTTTTCTTATGATGTTTTAAAACATAATAATTTTCAAAATTTGAATAAAAGAGATTTTTGAAATAATGACCATCAACATCGTTTAACCATGTTTCTTCGATGATTTTCTTTAAATCGTTAATGCTTCTTTTTGTTTTTTTTGCCTTGATTTCCTTCCCAAGGTGTTTTCAATTAGGTTAAGGCTGTGCGCCGGCCAATTAAGTGATTCTATCCTAAATTCCATCTTCAAGATTTTGATCTAGAGTTAAACTGTAATACTTAATCATAAAGTTTTCGAAACTCTCAAAAATATTTAAAAATATCATAGAATTACTCATAGATTGCGCTCGATGACAAGGTGCCGAATTACCTTGAAATATCGCATCCAGTATTTTTTCTGTCATCCCCTAACGCCCTAACCGATAGGGAGAGTGTTTCACTGTATGCGTAGTTCATTCATTTCATTCATCATGACAGTAATATCCTTTTCTACGGCGAACTTTCTGCGTCCTATTTAGTCCTATCCGATTGAATTTGGACTTATTAAAAAAAAAAAAAAACTTAAAGACCAATTCTCAACCGTCCAATTTTTACTGTCTTTAGCCCATTTTAGACGAGTTTGTTGCATATTTGTGGTGAAGAGTGGTCCATCTCATTAAGGCGATATTGAACAGTTCTGACACTGTCAGCGGCAACATTAGCTTCCCTTAAATTGGTCCTTAGCCTATGATGGCCAGATAGGTAGCCAACCCAATCTTAGATCCGATTTTCTCAAAGCGTTGATTTCAGTACAGGCATAGGGTCTGGAATATCCCGGTACCCAACAGAGAGAGTAACCATGTTGGAGGTCGATGCTGAAGGGTAACAAAGCACTATTTAACGAGTCTCGACGAAAAACGTCACGACGAGAGTGCCCCAAAAGCCGCTTGCCTATCGGAGAAGATAGTAATATTAGCACCCTTTAATCCCTTGTTAAGGTATAGAAGGGCGAAAGCTTCAATAGTATGCATTTCGGCTTGGAAGGTCCATTGCAACCGAGGCTTTGGTATTGGGTCCATAGACATCAGTACTAGTACCATGTTTCATTTTTGAGCCATGTTTGGAACCAATTGAAGCTTTAGGGGTCATTCCAGTCTGCACATTCACGGATGAGAATCCTGTATCTTCTCCCAAAGCACATTTCTCTGATCATGTAATCTGTTATAAAACAGACCTTTAAGTCAGAGATACATTACAGGATGCCATTGTCAGCAACTGCCATATTGAAAAAAATAGTATAATTTATGCTAAGTTTTAATATGAAGCACCTTTGGGTAAAAGATGAGAAAAAAATTGTTATTTATTTTAGGATTTAATAATTTATTTATTACTAAAATGGAAAAAAACCCCGGATAAAATTGCAACTGCCAATAAAAATTAATATTTCAAAAACCTACATATAGCTAGATTTTGCATAATAATCCATAGAAAATTGTCTCACCTTGCCAGTTGATCAGTATAAAGTGAATTACGTTTTAAAAATTAAAAAAAAAAAAAAAATGTATTACTCGAAAATAAAAAGAATCATGAAAAAAAAAGTGAAAAATCTAAATAGGTGCCGTTACCCAGTCTAATGAAATATAAAAAAAAGAAACGAGAATTCGTCAACAAATCGTAAAGAGCTTGACCCAAATATTCACCCGAACCCTTTCTAAATACTTCCGAGAGTGGCAAGCGTGTGTATGTGCTAACTTTTATCGCATCCATCTAGATACATCGCTACATCTAGCCACATCAGCGCGAGTCTTGTGTATTTTATCCAATGTATCGCACCCGAGTCTAAAACTCCGAAGCCATTTTAAACAAAAGATTAAAAATTAACGAACCGAAACGCAGGCCCAACGCGCTAGAGTGACGCACGCGCAAATGCCCCGAGTGGATGGATGATAGGTGCGGGATCGACGCATATTCGCCGCGTTTGCGCACCTACGTAACACCAGCTCAGTCTGCGCAAATGCCGCCCGCGCGGGTAGACGAGGCAGCGACACTATGAAACGAAAACGACAAGACGCGCGCGCGGCGCGAAGAGCGTGCGAACAGCAAAAGCACTCCATAGAAAATGTAAGGCAGAAAATAGAAAATAATGGCAAGATCGCGATCTACGGCGACGGGTATCAGTGAAAGTGATCAGCAGAATTCTTGAAACGGGTCATGAATTTTTAATGTCTTCTTGGTCGCTTTGCCGGTTCCCCTCTCGCTCTGTCTTCTTCGTCTTCTTCGTCTCCTTGTTTTATTTAGAATTTTATAGCCTGTGGCAAGTTTATTGTTTTAGGCTCCAAATGCGCTAAATGGGCTAGATTCTTTTTTTGAATTTTTTTTTATTTTTGTATTATAATCCATCTACATTTCACGGTAGATTGCTGCTAGTATTTTAGAGAAACCCATTTTCATATTTTATAGAGTTTGAAATTTTTACTGAACACAAATTTTTAAAATTTCGTGACCTGGTCGAAGTCGAATTTGCATTTACAAATGTAAATGTCTTTACATTTTATTTTGTATGGTGTATGGTACAACATCGTTGTGGTCGTTATGACCACAAGTTATATTCCAGATGCCATGGGGCCAATTGTAGAAAACACTAGAATAAATTCGTGAAAAAATATTTTCTTGCTATTCCTTTTGAATGATTTTTTTAAAATTATGTATCAATCTTGTAGCCCTATTCTAAGCCTATATGCACCAAGCACCAGCCCGACTTAACCTTAAGACATAAAACTGAAGAATGTGTCAAAGATATATTAAGTTCGAAAGGGAAAATCAGTTGGATTTAAGACAAAAATGTTAAAGTAAACTGGTCTAAAGTTAAATATGGGCGTTTTCGAAAATTCATCGGTTTGATGCACCATCAATCACAATTTTACCCATAAGGTGCACCAATATGGTAAACTTCACCTACATTTATATTTTTAGCGGTGAATTTTCGAACGCATCTTCGGAAAAGAATTTTAAGATATCATCTGATCGAAATGTTACTGTTTGTCAACAAATTTCGGGCATTCCATCAAAAGCTAACCTTCAGGTCCAAAAATCTCAGCCATCTCATGCTCAACATTCGCCTCCATGATTGCACATTAAATAAGGCTGTCATTGTCAACCACAAACAACCGAAAAATTTTATGGTGCACGTGGTGAAGATACTAGATGAATTTTCGAACAGAGTGAAATAAAGTTCCAAACTTATGTTGAATTTACGAACAAGGTGATGAAAAGTTGTTGAAATGGTTTACACCATGATGAATTTTCGAAAACGCCTTATGAATAATAATAAAAGTAGATTTTTTTGTCAAAAGTTGACTGAAATGGCATATTGAAGTTCATGAAGATCTGAACTCTACGAAAAGTGAATTATGTTACAAATGCAGAATTACTGGTATTCTACGATCTGAACGGAATGCGATTAAGCGCTACCATATTTATTTATTAAAATCCGTATAGTGTAACTGCAATTTACTTTCTGATTTTAATTACCTTAGCTCATTATAAAGTTTAACTTACCATATCAATAAATGCAACCATAATATGATGAAGAGTTCCTTTATTTCAACATTTATTACCAACATACTTGTATTTATAGCATTTTGAAAATTCCAGAGGAATTTAAATTCATAGAAATGAATTTCAAACTTTCGATTCGTTCGAATTGTGACATACCGCTTTCGGAATTCATATTTATTCTTATTATTTGTTGCGGATCACAATTATGGTGGTCATTGCAACCGAAAAGTCTGAACTCAAGGTGCTCCAGAAAGTCTTTAAGAAAATACCTAGGTGGTATCTTAGCTCATGATGGCCAGATTGGTAGCCTACCAATACCTTGTGAGTGCCCTGAGGGCCGCTTGTCTATCGGAGAGGACACTTATTGGCACAATTCAGTCTCTTGTTAAGGTTTAGAAGGGCGCAAGCTTCTATAGCATGGATTTCTGGCTGGAAGGTATTAGACCATTTGCTTATTGCAACCGAGGCTTTGGCATTGAGTTCATAAACATAGATCTTAAAATAGGTATTGAATCCCCTGAAAAGCTACGGAAAATTATTACGAAAGTCTTATCTAGGCAAAAAATGGTGCAAATCTACTTCGTGACAATGTTGTAACATTTTTACTTCAAATGTTAATTTCTCAGAAATTATTTAAGAATTACTCGATTTTCCAGTACAACAGAAAACAGAATTAATAAAGCTTTTTCTTTTTTGAATTATATCGCACCACATTATCGGCAATCTGACATGGACGATAGTTTGGGCTACACAGCATGAACCTGCACTTGATTTTATAAAAATAATAAAAAACAAACACTGATGCCAAAAAGAAAGTTACCGACATGTGTCTTGCTTCACATTGGCCCAAATCTTAAAATTGTAATAAACCATCGTTTCGTTAGCGTCGTGAGCAGCCCAAGTTCAAAGAAAGTTGAGCGCAGGTCCGGCCGACGAAGCTTTGGATTATCGTAAAAAATCAAGCATGTTGTCGTCGACGTCGACGTCGACACCGTTGCGTCGTTGCTTCGTGAAGTAGCTCCTTTACCAGGGCCAGATGTCATTACCACATGAGAGTAAAAGTGGTCATGCAGGTTCAAACAGAATCGACGAAACGCGCTTTTGGGCCGCGGCACCAGAGATTGACCGCGAGAAGCGTTTTCTTTTTTACGCCTGCCTTTGTTCATCGTCGCAGACGATAAAGCGAACAATGACACCGCCGCCGCCGCCTGCCCAGGCGGTCAGCTCAGCTAACCGCCAATGGTCAGTCCAGCTTTGAAATTTGGTCGCGTCCAATTCGCCTCTATTATTTTGTATGCCATGGCGTAGGTTAGGCCATTCATCTTGGGAGTGAAAGTGAAATTTGGAGCTGGTTCCACGTAACGAGCAGCGGCCAAGTGCCTTTTGATTGCCCCCTACCCGGTAATGAGCGGTAAATTGGTGGCTTTGTGCCAATCTGAACGATCGAAAGTCATATTCCGGCAGCTTCCATTATGATCGTTTTCGCAATTTTCGGGCGGTATACATAATATGCGGTAAAATCGTAGCAATTTTGCACTTAGCAATAAAATACCCCCCAAAAATGAGAGTGTAAATGTAGCCCCCGAAACCTGTTTACGCTGCAACAGCAGCAGTTGCGCCCAGGTAATGTAATCGTGATCATAACCTCCGAAGATCATCAGGAGGGCCGACGCCATTATTTCCAGCTTTTTTAGAGGATCATGGCCAAAATCGCTTTCTCTCCTGTTGTCGCCCGCCCTGCAGCTGTGGGCTTCTTACCTGCGCGGATTTCATGTCGTTCGGGTGAGGACACGATCACTTTCGGGTAATGCCACGCTAGCCTGAAAATTATAAAAGGCGCGCAAGATCTGCACGACCGATAACCGCCCGAACAGACTCAATCGGGGCAAATCGTGAAAAGGAAAGTGAATGCACGCTGGTGCCTTACATCTGCTATATTATGCTAAAAAGTTTGATGAACCTTTTGCGCATAAGGTGGGTATCGTGCCGCCCGCGCGCCTCTGGGCCGATCGACACGACACGGGCTCGATCTAATGCATTGCCGGTGTATACTGCTCCGCTTTCAAACGGACCCCCAGGTGATCATGTAAGCCGTCAGGTTTCCTCTCTTCAGTGTTTTATGAACGTGACGGCGAACTTATAAGGTCGATGGTGCCTTTATGTAACATGAGAAAATCGAGAAATCGCATTTTTTCCACATCTCGTTAGCACAGCTCCGGGCTCAGGGATCTGTTTTTCTTGTTAATTGGGAAGTTATGTAATCCAACGGCAGCGATAGGCGCGCGGCGGCGCACTCGAACGACGGACAAAGACGTGGCGCAAAAACACAAAATTCGCTCATAAGATACCGCCGCCGTTGAAGATTGCGGTCGAACGACAACAAACCTTCGCCGTCGAAAACGTAATCACTGCGGCAGGAGAAGGTAGTAATAATAATCGATGCAAACTTCACCTTGCTGGAAAACGGTTTCTTTTCGCAGCCGCTGTTATGTCGGCTAAATGTCACCGAATTTGCTTGGCCGCTCAAGAGGTTATCAAGGTTACGTGCGCAGAAAATACTTTTATGGCTCTGTCCAGCGCGGTTCAACCATTTTTTTTTTGGGAATTAATTTGGAAAGCAGCACCAGATCCCATCTAATATGGAATTTTTTATGTACGACCGTAGCGGGACCTTCATTTCGATGATTCCGTATTGTCACGTAGTGGCTCCATTGAACTTGACGGTTGACGTTGCTTTTTTGATTTTCTTTTAATTTATTCGACGATGCCAGCAAATATTTATTCAGGGTCCGTGGAATGGAATGAAGATAATAACAGAAATTTATTATGATACTGCATATTTCTGCGGCTTAAATAGACTCTGAAAATACAGATTGAGGGATGTGAAAGTTTTAATATACAAAATAGGTTCATATACAAGAAAGACCTAATATTTTAAAGAAATACTAGACTTCTGTAGTAGTACTAGCGAAAAATCGTCAAATAAATTGAAAATTGTTTTTTATCATACACTTTCTGATTATATATCTTTTAAAAATTTGTTCAACTTTTATATTTGAATTAAATTAACTTTCAAAGTACATGTCAGATCCATGGGGACTTTTGAAACATTATTTATAATGCCAAAAAGAAGCCTTGTACCAAATTCCAACTTCATGGGAATTTTTACAAAGGTATGCTGCTGTCAAATATAAGCCGTCATTTTGACAGTGGTACAAGTCCAATTTTTTAACATGACATTTTAACAAGCTTTCTAGTAAAATATTAACGTGTGGAAAGTCTTCATATCTTCTTTTTCAAAAAACAGATTTATACTATATTCAAAAATAATGGTTCATATTTCGAACGTATTTTTTGACACATCAATGGATCATTTATCCACACACACAACGCCCAACGCCACAAAAATCATAGAATTCGAATCGTACAACTACAAAAATTATAGTCAGATTTTGGTAGAAATCATCGCCCAGATGAAGGCTACATTCGCAATCTGATTAAAAAATTCGAAAAAAACTTGGTAGTATGTATTATGTATCCCCTAATACTTTGCACGATCGAGCAGAACGTTCATGCAAAAATATTAATGCTGTGCGCAAAAGTGTAAGGCCGAAAAGAACGAAATATTGATTCCAAGAAGAAGCAACTTGGCTTCTCATATGGACACTTTTTATAAGGACAATGACTCTATATTGTGTGCAAAATTTGATGGCCATTTAATATCAAGACATGGCGAATTGAATTTGCCAAGAAGACTGTGTGATTTGAGACCCAGCCTTTACATGGACCAGTTTTACTGACAGTAAGCACTGACTTCGACTGTCAAAACTACTGTCACTGACTTGTTTGCGTTGTTTGTTTGTCGTCGACCAGTTTAAATTTTTCCTTGGCCACGTTATTATTAATACAAATTATTGAAGATATGAAAGGTTAAAGAAATGGGAATTCAGTAAAAGGAAATTTTAGATCAATCCCTCTCTGTCTAAAATTGCCATTGGGATATTATTAGCAATTACATTTTTTCTGAACAATTTAAGTTCATATACAAACTTGAGAAAAAATCGTTTGCCTTGATTTTGAATGACTCGCCTTATAAACTTCAAAATTTCATTTGGACATATTATTTTAAGTGATCCTATCACGAGCTCTGATGGCGCATTTTTCTTGAAAAGCTCATCAATATCATTATAAATTTTTCATTTAGGAGGTTTACACTTTGTTGAGATTAAAAACTAGACAAGAAAAAACTATTAAATAATAAGTTTACAAACAAAATTTTGTCATTGTTCAATGAAGTCACAATAATATAAATACTAAATTTTAATGTCAAGTAACAAATCAAAACTTTAATGGAGAGAAAGAAGACGATTCACTTTGTCTTATCAATTTCTCTAATTTAGACAAGCACTTACTAACTTCCCTTGAGGAGTTGTTGTATAAATGCGATGTTTAAATCTAAAGTAGCAGAAGCGCCATCGACATTAGGCGACTTCATCAGTGCAGCCTCCGTCCGCTTCATTGCCGATAATTCAAGCAGCAAAAACGAGTAGTCGAAGTAATTTGAAAAACTAATTTTCACTGACCCAGAAAATTATGCAATGTTGCAATTTTCCTTTCAATTTCAATGTACTCGTACCCGTGCAATGAACGTGCACCGCACAGGAGGAGATCGGTTTCGATTAGAGACTAAAAATAAAGCGAGAAAAAGCGAAAAAAATCGCAGAAGGCATGCAATGCAAGGCGAATCCCATGTAAGTAGGAAGCCGCCGCGCGTCCCGGACGGGGCCACTGGTGCACTGGGGAGGTGGGTCCGACCATTCCGTGTACTATTGGCAGATATCCGACTATCCGAGGTGCATCTATCGTACGTGGATGAAAGCCAATAACAGCCTAATACTATACTCGAAGCAAATGCCAAGTAAAAGAGAAAAGCCAGTGGGGCTGTGGCGAAAAAACAACGAAGAAAGAAAGCAACCTCCGCCCTGCGCCCCAAACCGCTCAGCCGAGGACTCGTACAGCGTACTTGACGTTGTTGCATTGTGTTTTCGCCCGACTTATATAAGAAGTCAGTGACTCCCAGGTGGCCTCGGCTCGCACGGGGAGGCCCAGCCCCCTCCACACACACCGCACTCTCTGCTTCGATGTAATTCCTCGTTATCTAACTCGCTAATTTCTCGTTTATTATCGCAGCAACATTACAGATGAATAAAATCGTGGAATTAATGCCTTTTTACGAACGAAACGAGAGCAGGCTGTCGAATTTAAATAATATATTTGCGGGGACAAATATACAACAAGTTTTAAGAAACTATACATTGTTACACATGAACTAAAAACTCAATAATAAATACATATACAAGTTACGGCAAAAAATATGATGGTTTCAGACACTTTTTTTAAATCTTACCATTTGAAAAAACCAATAGACAAAGAAATTCTGCTTGTAAATTATGTGGCAAAAATCACATTAATCTAATGACGACTATTGCAATGCGCTGGTACAACCGTTGTTGAAAGTTCTCCATGCTCCTCTCAATCATAGTCTCCCCCCCTTTCTCGTTACGAAGTTAAATCCATTCCAAAATCGTCATACATTTTTGCCCGACCCTATCCAGGTTACATTATGATTAAATTTGAAATTTAAATTGTTTTAAATGTTTAGACTTAATTTGTTTTAAATGTTAAATACATGAAGGTCTCTACAGACAACTCAGGAACAAATGTGGATGATGATGAGAATTAAGGAGACGCATTGAGATGTTACCGGACAGACTTTGGGGTTTAAAAGTTTAAAAGAATAACTCAATTCACGCGAAATCGAATGAATAATTTGATAAATAAAATATTTTTCCTTTGGAGAACAATATGGCGTTATAATGAATTCTAAATCTTTTCAGGAATCTACAATATCTAAAATATCCATCAATCAATAGTTATCCAATTGTTACGACCTCAGTTACATATAAAATACGTATAATGGTCTAAAAACCAATGTTTATAAGAGAGCAAACTCTACGAAATATATCTTTATACAAAACGTTCAGTAAGTGCAACTTGAGCACACTCCTTTTCTATATAATAGACCATTACAAATACCTCAAGTTCCATCCTAAACTATTCGCTTGTTATATCGAATACAGGTGACAAATTAGAAACCCAATTTTTTTTCTAAAAGCGGAAATGATAATCTGACCCCTTACTGTATATATAAATGCACCTATTTCAGTTAATTCGAACCAACGTTTAAAGGGTTCCTAGCTATAAGCGTGTCCGCTTGGACCTAAGCAAGAAAATCCCATACCTATACCATACATGGATGTGTCCTTATGAGTTAAGTTTGGAAGTAACATATTTATTTCGTATATCAAAAAACAGGGGAACTAGAGGGCGAAAACCTTTTGAACATTAGGTCCTCCTAGTGTCCAACAGAGATTGAGTTTGGATTTTAGATTGCTGTAGTAGTATCATATGCTAATGTACTTTGAAATGACAGTGAGAAAACATATATATGTAAATTGAAATGAGAAGTTTGGAAGCAGTGTGAATCTTCAAGGTCAGTAAGTAACAGCTTCCTTTGAGTGTCCAGAGCTGGAAATGAGATATATGATAAAGGGCGTCAAGATATACATGTATGCCAAAAATGATGAAAATCGAAGGAGTGGAAGGGTCTCATTTTTTTGAGCAATTATTCGTATATTCATTATTCCATTGATTCACTTGGTTCGAGAGCTAAGGAATTCCAAATCAAAAGTTGAGGGATTGGTAAGACTCAATCGAAAAGTCTCATCATCAAAAATAATGGTCCCCGGTGGGAATTGAGCTTCCTGTTTCGTTTTCATCATTTCATATGATATTCAAGTGAAAATGAGCGATTGCCACCCATAAAGTGCAATCAAAATGAATGAAGTGAGATTCAAGCTAATTGCTCTGCAATGACTCACATACATGCTCTTAGACACAAGATGATTGTTGATTGACCCTCTATAAGGTCATAATTAATCATAATGAGCAATTATATTCAAGTATATGGAAGATTTGGTTTAGGTCCAAAAGTCAATGCTTATAGCTAGGAACCCTTTATGAGCTGTTGATTTCAAAATTTGGTTTTCTGGTTGAAGAGTACTATCGCACTAACTTATACATTTGCATTTGCCACCCCAATAAAACTTCTACATAAAAACTATTAAGTTCAAAAATGCCAGATGGAATTTGGACCTGTTTTCGAACAGCTCACCAAGCATTCTCACAAAACAAGAGCCTTTCGAAACGCTGGAATGGAAGCCAACAGCAAAATAAATAAAGCATCAACTACGTGAGACCTCGACCCAGCCAATTAATTAACTAAAGTTACGTAAAGCCCTTAACGCTTTCAGACGCAGGCAGCCCCGCCAAGAGCGCGCCAAACCTTCTCGCGACCCAGCTCGGGGCTCTCGGCTCGGGCTCAGGCTCGGTTCGACCGGCTCCTCAGCCCGCCACCGCAGCATTTCAATCAAGGGAAGCAGCGCCACCGCGCCCCGGCGTCGTCGTCACAATTGTTTAATTGAATCATCTCAGAAGCTCCCGATGGCGGGTCCATACCTGTAGCATCCCATCTCATCTCGTACGCATCGGGCAACCCCGATCCCAGAAAACGCTTCAGCAAGTCGACCCGACCCGCTCCAAGAACACGGAGGAGGAACGGCTCCGGCTGCCACTCAGCAGCCACTGCAAACCGACACACGCGAGACCGCGCGCGCCTGTGGTCGTGCGGTGGCTATCGGATGCGCCGCTATTTGTGTTCTACTACGATTCCCGTTCATTCGAAATTGGGTCAGCCATTGAACCCGTTGCTGCTGGCTTGTTCTATATATACATACAGCGGGCAGCGGCATGCAGCGGAGCGTAATCGCGTATGGCGTTGAAGCCCCTCACACACTTGCGGGCGGGCGCGCGGGCTGGCAAATGGACAGGGAAAAGCTGTGCCAGTTCTTTGCGCTGGTGCCGACGTTTGCCGTGCAGAGCTTGGACTTGGATGGATGGCTGTGACGACAATGGGCATGTGACGAATGGCAGGGCGGGTCGAGTCGGGTCGGGGACGGGCAGCCACCGAGATTCGATGCGTTTTTGTTGCCCGCTCAAGTAGCGTTTGAACAATATTTTCTTTCCTTGACACATGTTACTGTTGGCGGCAATGGCGATGTGTTTTGCTTATTATATGCGAATTGATCCGCTCACGTGTTTTATAAGCTTTCTCGATTTGCTTCGAGTGTTGCCATTTCTCGTGGCCCCGAGCTGTTGAGAAGTGATGGATGTGGTGATCTCATGTTTGGGCATTAAGCTACGATATGACAGCTTGTATTAAATGTCTGGTGTAATTCTTTTGGTGTTGGTCTACCATACAATGCTTTATCTCTCAAAATATTTTGGGCTTGACTCTGGTTGTCACCTCAATTTCCGTGACGTGACAGCTTATGATTGAATTACTTGATTTGATACTTATAGAACGATTTCAGTTATAAGTTATCAGTTTCACATCACGGAAGGTGATGTGACCTCCAGAATCAGTCCAATTCTATCATTACATCTGCACCTAAACATATGTACAAAGGAATATAGTAAAAATTGGTACTCTAAGACTTTCTGGGTTGCCAAATTCGAATCTGATATCGAAATTTGTAAAATTCAATAGATAGCTCTAACCTCTAAAAAACCTTCAATGGCAATTTTGAGATGGACGGAGGCATTTTAAGGGGGAAGGGGTTCTCAGAACAAACATTGATCAGGACAATCCAAGGAGTCGATTGGTATAGCGTTACCTACGTTGAATTGGGACACTCTGTATATATGTGTATGGAAGGCATGAGCTTTAACTTTAAAATTAAATAAATTAGCGGACGTAGGTGGAGTTTTACTTCACTATAACTTCAGTTAAAAGATAACAAATTTTCAAATTCTGTTCGAATATTACTTTCGCTAGGGATTACAATTAAGCGCACTGTTCCAGGCAGGAAATCAAAAAATCTGCTTCGCATCAAACTTCAGATCGTAACAGGATTGCGCAACTTCCCCTACAGACAGCGATCATAAATCAACTCCCCGTAACTACGAGGGCCTATTTAATTCGCGAAATGCAAGATTTCCAGCGATTTTGCGCCGTGATTAATGGTAACAGTTCGCAGAATCCACACTGCCGCGAATCTCCAGCTCAATCCATCATTTCAGGTATATTCGATGGATGCAAGAGCGCACGGCATGGCAGTGGCGCGCCGTAGCAATCTAATGATTGGAGGGACTCCTCCGACCACATAGCTCGTGCAATTTACCTGCGGTAATTACTCGCGTCGAAAAGTGAAAGTTTCCCTGGTACAATTTGTTAGCTGGCGGACGATTAAATTTGCCTCTTTTTTTTTATTATTTGTTCGCCTGTTTTATTGCAAATTCCCTTCCTCGTTTGATCGTTTCGCTTCTGGGAAGAAAAAATAAGCTACGGATTGTCGTTGTAAAGCCCTCCCACAAAAGAAGTGTGTCAAACCGATTTTCCACTGCAAACCGCCACTGTCGAGCGATGAAAATTATTCAAAATCTGGCGGAAGCGATGAATTCGTCCTGCCGGTGATAAGTTCTTCCCATTCATTGAAATTCCCTGAAAATGCCCGAGCAGCGAGCCTGGAAACCGTCAGGGGACTCCGGTGCAGCGTGTTGTATAATCGAAAGTTTTTCTTCCTCGTCTCCAAACCCGCCACCAGCGTCGCTAACATCGACCGCCATTTGTGGTGGCAGTAAACCTCTGCGAAAAAACCAAAACTGCCCCAAAGTATGGGAGCATACCGGAGGAAATTGCATGCCCCCCATGAGGCCCGCGCTTTGCCATGGTGCTGCTGCTGTGGCACGGCACTACAGTCTACACGTCTGTGAAATATCAAAGTCAAATTGTGAAACCGAAAGGGTTCAACGAACTTCTCTAACGCGCGCGCTCTATTGCGAACTGCCTTACCGTCCCCACGCTCAAATTGGCGGCTGTTTGTTGCATTTGCTGTCGCTGCCGTCGCGTCGCCGCGGGCTCCTCCAGGTTTTGCCACTTTGCAAATTCGCTAACGTCTCTCTCGCGGCTGAATGTTACCTTTCACAACATTCGCCGTCGTCGTCGTCAGTTGGGCTTGCGCAATTTACTGATCCAAAAAATAAAAGTTTTGTCTTTTTTTCGACTCGCCGATTATTTGAAGAATTTTGTAGCAAAAATACAAAATTTGAAGTTTAAAGCAGTTATTTTGTAAAATTTTTCTTTAAAATTGATTAATCTTCAGATTGATTTGGTATTTCCATCCATTAAAAATATTCTAGAGTATTATTTCATAATTTTTCTCTTAAAACTATACATACTTCAAATACAAATATAAATGAAAGACTTCAAAATACTCAAAAACTTAAAAAAAAGCCCCTCTCTAAAAATTTCCAAACCCTTAGAAACTTAAGGGTATTAGGAGATATTGAAGTATTGAAATATGTCCACAAATTTGTATGCTACCGTGCGTGAAAATGACGAAGTTATATATATATATATATTATATATATATATTATATATATATATTATATATATATATTACATATATGGGTGGTTATCTGAAATTTGGTTAACTTCTGACGTAATTTTGAAATTGGTGTTTTTAGTTAAAAATCAGAACAGTTTATATTCTATGCATCTACTTTGCCGCATCTAAAAGGGCCAGTCACTTTACAATTTCCTCTTTAGACAATTTTTTTTTCTTTCTAGGCGCCATATTCTACAACAAATACATTGGTATTATGTTTAAAACCATGCATCACACAGTATGACCATTAGTCCCTAGATGTGGCGCCAGGCCCTAATCACTATTACGAGTAGGGCCTGACGGTCTAGGGACTGACGAAACGAAACAAAATCAAATGAAACCTATTATTTAAAATCAACATCAAAACCAATAGGCGGTCAAAATAACAAGGCAGACCAAACTCATATTTACAATAAGTAATGAGATCAATTAGTAATTAACTATCTTTAAAACGACTTATCTAGGGCCTGAGAGTTTGACTGGCACAACACGTGTTTCCGCAGCAAAGTCGGCGACCGCACTAATAACAAAATGGCTGCCGTGGCTTGGGTCGTATTTGCAACTAACTTCACACCGATGCTATCGTATTGAGTGAGTTATGAAAAAGCCATATGCTTGGATGCCGCGTATTTTTTAATTTCGTAAATGACTAGGGCCTGATAATTTTTATCGCTTACACTTTTTGACTTGAAATAATGTGATGAAACATATTGTTATTATAAATTAAATCGTAATGAAAATGTTAGTAATGTAGTAGTAAACGAATTTAAATAGAGTTTGATCAAATTATTCTTATAGAATTATAATTATAGTGAAATGAATACTAAATTCGGGAGATCTTACATGGCTAGGGCCTGATATTTGGAGTAAGAAATGTCAATTTTTGGAAATAAAGAATATTATGATATATATCAAAATGAGTGACCAAACTAAATGGACTTTATAACATCGCTTAGTAGTTTCAAATATTGGATAAAATTTTTATAATATTGTGAAAATTGATGCTAACACCAAGTTAACCAAATTTCAGATAACCACCCATATATATATTCAAAGAAAGAACACAAATATAATATAAAATGAATTAGGTATGTTGTTGAAAGTGTGTTCGCGTTTTTCTCAAAACGATGTATTTTTTATCTGGTAGAAGCTACAACTAGGCCACTTACTATCCGATCTTCAAAATTTGTTTACGAAAATTTACACTATTATACTTATTATTTATTGAAAGGACAATTTGGCGACAATTGATGCATTGGAAGTCATCATCAATTGATGCATTGGAAGTCATCATAAGACGTGTCATTGCGGATATATGGCCCCAAATGCTCGAGACAGTGATCAAAAATTGGACTGATAGGATGCGCTATGTAACTAGCAGTCGCTGTGCTCATATGCCCGAAACTGAATTTAAATATTAAATGTTAAAATATTATCTTTCGAATGAAATCAAATTGATAAGACATTTGCTAAACTTTTATGTGTTTTATTAAATTTCAAATCCGGACGCGTTAAAAAAAAATCCTTTATTAAGCGGAATAATTAAACGTACCTAGATTTTTAGCAAATTTCAAATGGCTGCAACCCGGTTACACTTGACGATACGTCACAGATTAACAAAATCTTCCGATTTTGGGTTTTAGATTAACATTGCCAGATCTGAGAGGACTGTTTTTTTTTAAATTACATTTAGTTTTTATACAGCAACATTTTTGGTTTTTTTTTTATAAACATTCTTCTTAATAATGTACAAGTAACTTTCCTTCATGTTCAAATTATCCGTTCGTTTTCAACTGACGACTACATAGATATTATGTATATATATAATTATATGTAAGTAAAACAAGGGTTTCTTTGGGAAACTTACCGTAAGTGAAAATGAAGCTCTTTTCCTGAAAAAAAATAAAAAATAACAATAGTTAGAAATTAATCTTCAAGATTTTTAAAAAATTATTATCTAACAAATTGTAATTTAATTTTCCAAAATTTATTAAATTATAAGGGATTTTCCATTAAGAGCACTCGCACTTTGAATTGAAATAAAATAACAGTTATATACAATTTGAATGATTTGAATTTGAACTAAATTAAAGGTTTTTTGGACTTGTAACCGCTTCCTTCAAAAGAACAAAGTTCACAGTTCATATTGTTGTTTTTATACATATTATAATAAACAACATAAATAGCAAAAACAAGTAAAGGTCGAGTTATCTTATTTTTAACTTGAAGCATTTAGAAACTAGTAGTAATACATCTTGTAGCTCTATAAAGTGCAATAAATTAAGACCATTCTGATTTATAACCATCTATTGCAGTCTTAAATCACAGATAATTCTATTTGATTGGTCATGACTTAGTTATGCAAATTAAAACTTAATTGATGAGTTTAAGAAGCTGATGATTAATTGGTTATTCATTACCAAGTGTGATTAAAAAAATAAAATAAAACAAGTGATGTATAAAAGTCATTTATATATATTCCTTATAAGAAAGACTTCCCGTGTAGAAATGGAGAGAAAATTGGACATACATATAGTATACCTTAACATTTCCGCAACCTATGTAAAAAATTTTATGAAGAGGTATTAAAGAAGAATAGAAAGTTGTATGAACATTTATAGGATTATTATATCATTTAAAGTTCCTATGGGCCATTGCGGAATTGAATGTGTTTAGGTATTTATGTAATTCAAATAGCACCTTGATAATTTATTTTCATGATATACACCAGAGCTCAAATAAAGAACCTGCACTACTTCCTAGTTTCAACCAACTTTTAAAATTTACTAAATTTTGAAGTAGTGATTTTTTTTTTTTTTAAAGTCTCGAATTTTAAAAACAGAAACTTCCACTAATTTTTGATCTTCGACACACTTTTAAACTCATCATAACAGAGAAATTCACCCTTTGTGATTTAAAACTCATTGGAATTAATTAAAGGTTATTTTTCTGACGATATTTGGTGAGCTTCATATGAAATATGAACATATATTAGAAAATTTTTTAAAGAAAATATCTGAACAACCCTTAATATAAAAGAATTGTGATTACTCATTCACCTCATCTCATCTCTTAAAAAATCCTATACATTTTTTTAGCATGACAAGGAATGTGTCCCAACTGCGGCTGCACCTGAGGTAAAGCAAAAAATTGTCGTTAAACAATTGATCAACTAAAAATAATAAAATTCGTCCTTGGCGAGCGCATTTCATGTTGACGCTGGCGGGTATCTAACGTTGGAAAAAATGTCATATGCACTTGATTCGGTCGTTGACACAGCAGCCTTGTACCTGCTGTTGTAGTGTGTGTGTGTGTGCATTTCCCAGCTCATCACCACGCCAGTATTCAGGGGACGAGTACACAAAGCTCCAAAGCTACGAGCACACAGTGCAGCAGGAGCTTAAAATTGTAGCACTTTCCGATGCATCGATTAAAATGCACACTATGCTGCAGCGAATGTGGGTGTAGTAGTGCAGTTCTAATATATTTCTCAGAAATGCAGGTGATGGGGCTGATGGGTGGGGAGGAGGCGACATGCATCGTTGTAGTTGTGCCGCGGCCACAGGCGCACCTGTGATGCAACGCACATTAACGTCGGCGGCAATGACGACGTAATCTCTAATGTGCGTTCCGCGCGCTCCGCCCGCCCGGGTAAAAATAGTCGGAGAGCATTTTTTGCGATGTCTCGGGGCCCAGACAGAAAGTGAAACTCGGCTGCTAATTAAACAACATCCATCAAAGCTTGATCAGAGGTGCAACAAGAAAAAGGAACGTGAAGAATTCCCGTGCGATCATTGGGCGGCGCACAGTGCGCCGGCGTCATTCGATCGACGCAACAATGCACTTTTTTGCATTTAATGCACAATGAAATGCGGTGGCAGCGTGTCGTGCGGCAGGCTTGTGAGCGAGCAAAGATGATCAACGCGCGGGGACTTTGTGGAAATTTAATGGGAGGAAAACCCCCGCCGATTGCCGCATTATTGTTCGCGGTGTATTTTTTCTTTTCGCCTCTAATTAGGTTTTAATTGCTCGCCGGACTTGGGCTTTGAGTTTTGTTGCTAGACGCGAAGCTAAACTGGGCCTTGGTGACTCACACTCAGCGGAGATGCGACGGAATTACTCGCTTGTGCGCTGAGCTTGCACGGCGAACCCCGCCGGCGTGTAGAAATGTTTTCAGTTTTTCTTCTTGGCTCACTTTTTGCAAGATCCTTGGGCCTGGATGAGTCCGCTGATGATGTGAAGTGATTTTAGATTGATGGTAAATGTTCGAGATTTCAATTTCAACCATTTGCTTCGTGATCTAGATATCTCAAAGTATGAAGTTTACAAGTAGAAATGAAATGGGTCAGTGAGTGGGCCGACAATGACAATGCCATATTTTTTATTTTAGAAAAAAAATATCGGAGCCTCACCGCAATCAATAGCAAATAACATGTCCTACTTTTCTTTTTTTTGCAAATTCTGATGACGATTTTCTCTTTTTTCAGTCATTCAAAAATTGTGTGTACAAAAACGACCTTTATAGGAACGTATGAACGTTTCAAAATAGGTATTTATAGTTATAGACAAAAGGTAACTGCCCTGACTGTACACAAACTTAAATTAAAATTGTAAAACTACAATTCCATGTACTTAAGCCTATATTTTATATAACGTTTGTAAAATTTCATTTATTTCATCAAATTATTTCTTATAAGATGCCTTAAGCGATTCAATAGGACCGAACATTGCATATACCATGTTCTAAAACTTTCAAGTTTTAGGAAATCATACTTTTGGGGGTTTCTCGTTGGTAGATTAATGCTAAACATTAATAACAGCTCGCCGCTCGGGATACTTCAATTCACCGCTCAACACTAAGTGGACAAAAAAACCCTAGATATCTCAAGGCGACATTCCAATGTTTTTAAATCTATCGGTTTCTGTCATGTTCGTAACAAGGTAGCTCCAAACGGAGAAATTTCTTTTAAACTGATTCAATCCTTCATATATGTACAGAATAATATGGAGACCATACCAAACTTCCAAATATTCAAGATCGTTCTGACCAGTACTAAGTATAACAATTTGAGAACATGAGGATCCCTGATTTCCTTAGACCATTGCCTTATGAAATGTAGCACAGAATTACTTTTATTAAATATACAGTCAAAATGTCGCCTAAAACCTACTTTTTGGTCAAATATTGTACAATAACCAGATCCGTAATATGGTTTACTCTACACCAGACAGAATACTCGGAGAAAAAGACATGACAAAACATTTATCGACATTTAACAGAAAACTGTTACGCTCACACCAATCTAAAAAAAACGATTAAAATCGTCCTGCAATAAAAGAGAGTTGTCAAAACAGGAAATAGCGTCTGCGTAAATAAGAAGCTCGAAATTAGGCACAACATCTTGAAAATCATTAATTAATAAAATAAATAACAACTGTCCTAAGTGACTCCCTTGAGGGACACCGCTCGTCTCTAATAAGGATATATAGTAGACAAAGACTGAAAAAGTACTTGTTCCAGGCGATCGGGTAGAAATATTAGCTGCGTTTTTTTCAATCGGATCAGGATCTGGATCAATCTCTTAACATTGACATACAACAACAACTCGTGATCCACACATTCATTTGGATTAGAATCAATGATCCGCAAGAAGTGGTTACAAAAAATTCTACGAGAAGTGCTGGTGTCGGATGAATAGTTCGAAAATTTCTAACAGAGTCGCTGCTGTAGTTTTTCTTGTCTGAAATGATGGCAGCAATGGAATTTGTAGTCGATTGGTTCTGAGCACACAAAGAAAAAGTAATTTATAGTAACAAAATAAATCAAATCGTTTTTCTGATTATGGGATTTAATAAAAAACAAAACTTTGAAGGCCATTTTTGAGTTTTCTTTGATGAAAGCTGTCGTCTAATCCCCAATTCTTATTAGATTAGCAAAAACAGGAATTCCAGCTCCTCAAACCCAAAATCGTGATCCCGGTAATTAATCTGAATCGTTTTTTCATTTGATCCTGATCCAGAGCCAGATCCAGATGAAAAAAACGCAGCTATTATAATTTAATCCAATTAAGAAAGCTAGGAGGGTTCCCTAAAGATGAAAGCTTTAACAAGAGAACCTTGTTTAAAATGCTATCGAAAGCTTTACTAAAGTCAGTGTAAATATAGTCGACTCTATTGCCTCTTTCTATACATTTATATCGGAATAAATAATTCACTGAAAAAAATATGTATAGTTGATTCAACAATAACACCTTGCTAATTCATTCTGTTTTAAACAATTAGATTCTAGTTCATCTATCTATTTTAATGTCAAGTTTACTATATAATAACGAGAATGTATGTGAATTTTACTAGAATACATTTCTTAGTTCTTATATCGTGTCAATTTAACTTTTAATCCACGTTAAACTGACTAGATATTCTTCATAGCTCAAGATCGTCAATGTTTGTTTAACAAGCATCTATAATCATTGTTACTATGGGAAAACATTAAATCCCTTGAGTGAAAATAAATTTCGTACGAATACTTAAATTAGAGCCAGTTTTCATATAAATGAATTAATACCCGTTTTTAAAGATAATGTGAATGAAAGACGTTCTTAACACATGAGGACTTCTTTTTCGAATTTTTCTAACTACAAGTAATAACATAATATAATAAAGAACATCTTAAAAACATGTCATAATAATGATGGTTCTCTACAGCAAGATTTTAAGCTTATGCTATTAGTTACAAAACTGTTTAGGGTTTTCAGTCATTGGACATTTTTTTAACAACGGCTTTTACTGAATTTCCAAAATTTTCATTAGGTCATTAAATCGTAATGTGGTACCGAGTTTGCTCATCTTTTATAAATTTTAGTTTTGTAAATATAGTATATGCAATACCTTTTAGGTTTTCTCACAGCAATATAACTTTCGATATTCCAATAGTTTTAGATAAGAAATAAATTTTGTCTCATAAGACATCTTATTAACTTTTCAAATAACAGAAATATTCTTTTTTAAGTGATAATGTTTAACCCAAATATGTTGAAGGGATTTCTATGATTAATTCAACATTAAAAATCATAAAACTTTCAGGTGTGCCATAAGCTAAGTATGATCGTATGGAGCAATATCCACTTCATACCTCATAATCAAAATAATTCTACCACAAAGCATATCAATCATTTCTTAATATGCTGCCTGAAAAGTGGTAAGCCAACAGGTTCAGAACTAAGTGTTGGTAAATGGTAACTGGTGATCTTGACTGCATAAAAATTCCATAAAAAACCCACTCCCTGCACCGATGCAAGAACAAGAAACGGATTTTCGCAAGAGTGTTTTCCTCTTGTAGCAAAATGGGCCATACCATGAAATTCGAACATAACCTAGAAAGCGGCTAAAATTGTTAAACAAGCGATAATTGCCCAATCGAACGTTCGCTTTTCTCGGTCATCCACCGAAATTGCAAGCTCACCGCTTCTGGGCCGATGTACGAAATTTTCGGCAGCGGAACGGGCGGGCGGGACGGGGCGGGGCGGAGCGGCGTGCGCAAATATCACACCACGGCGAATTTTGGCCAAAGTACAATGTTACAAGAAGTTACAAAATCCACGGCAAATTGGCTGTCAGTACGGCCGCCCTGATCACGCGGGTCCGTTCGCTGCCTGTTATTGTTTTGGGCATTTTGCTTAGGTCCGACCTTCAGGTTGGGTGTTGCTGCTGCTGGTCACTGGAACATGTCGAAACGACCCATTTTCGCTTATATAAACTCGCCGAGTGGTCCGGCGAATCGGCCTGGGCATGGTAAAGAATATTAAAAACAAACTGAAAAAAAAAAATTGCCGCAGAAAAAGTGCAAAATTGCGTTCGAAAGGTATTTCCACGGGCTGATGGGAACACCTTACATTAGCGGACGGGTGGCAGCGAGGCGCGCGCCGTGATATTCCGCGCTGCGCATTGCGTAAGCCTCTGACGGAAAACCAAGACCCCAAAAAAAAAAAAAAAAAATTGTTCGAATCAAATTCATTAAGCGGCACAAGCGGGCTGGCGGGCGGGGGCTTCTGATTAATTGTCCGTTTGCTTTTTTCAATGTTTGTTTATCATCACTTGCGCGCACGATGCTGTCTTGCGAAAGTAAATCTGATTTTTCGGTTATTTAATTGCGAAGTTCAATGTTTGAGCAGCGAGAGGTTGGACGGATGGTTTCTCGCCGGATGTCAGTGATCTTTGAGTTAATTTCGCTTTTCCCTTTTTGACGGGACACGCTTAAGTGTTTGTCATTATTTCTTACAATTTGCTCTGATAGCGAAAGTACTAAAGATATGAAAGTGAATACACAATTTTTTTTAGACTGTATACGAACAGACAAACATTTTCTGCCAGATAGTTCGCATGATAATGATGAATGTTTTGTTTGTAATAAAAATAGTTACATATTATTTAAGCTTTATTAATTTCAGAAATTTAGAGAAGCATTGTTTAATAGTACTACGTGGCCAGTCCCCGTAAGTCAATTTAAAATGAATTTTTCAATGATCCTTGCAGATCCTGATCATAGGTCATTGAAAATATAAGGGAAATTTATTTATTTATTCTTCAGATCCATACACTGACGTATAACATAATGGACCAATTTGATCCCTTATAAAATACCTTGTAAAGAATGATGCACATTTCATTCTTTGTCTATCGCAAGGGAAAAAAATGGAATCTTGAATGGAAATTCATTAGCTGCGAAGTTTACAACATTCTAAGATGTGGGAGATTTTATTAATTACTCTTAATCGGTACAGAGATCCAGATAAAATGCTGGATCTTCAATTTGTGTGGGGAGATCTATATATATCATTACAAATACGCATCGTTAGATTGAAAACAATTGGATGGGTCTCATCTAAATACAGCATGAAAGTCTGAATATTTGCTGATTTTGTAGTTTGTATTAAGCGAAGTGTTGGTTATGTTTACGTAAATTGATACTAAATTTGAAGAAAACAGTTTTTATAACATTTGGACCATACAAATCTAAACGAAAAATCTAAATAAAATAAATCCGAACGTATAAGATTTAGTATAATGAACCATTACATTTACGACTAAAAGCTAAGGATGCCATAACATTTAGTCAGGCAAGGTGTGGTATTTCTACTTGGAGTGACTGTCAATCTTATAAAATATCTCCCCAAACCAAACGCGAACAGCGGCGTTAATGTGTATTTTGGCTGATTCATGACAAATACAAGGTGTTGCGCAAACTCGTTCCACAAGTTCCACAACATGTATGTTACTTTTTCTTGTAATCACATTTTTTTCAGTTGCAAAAAAAAAAAACGAAATTGCCTACTTTCCTTTTCTATGATACGAAAAAGAAGTTATTTACTTCCACGAACCGTCAGCCTATAAAAAAAAGAAAATCTAACCTCAAATTGGTTACTCAATCCAATCATCAGGTAATTCCGTCATCCTCATCATCGTATAGCCGTCCTACAGAGTTATTGCGCATTTACTTTCAAGCACGTACCGATCGAGCTAAGTTACCTAGGCTAGGCTATGGTATAAGCCAAGAGCAATGGGTACCAAGGGTATTATGACTGTCTGTCTGTCTACTAAGACGGCTCGAGTACTAGACAAAATCGTTGCTACACTCTTGAGTCTTGGCACAGCTGCGGGGAATACCTTCCCGCCCCGGCCGACATCCACATAACCATCCACTTCACTTCTCAGGCTGTGTGCGTCTTGCAAGGCGGAAGCCTAGAAAAGGTGCGCGCACCGCAACATTCGAATTGCGCGCGCGCGCACACACCAATTAAATCATCATCGGTGCAAGTGAAAGTTTTTCTGCAGACTGCCAACGAAAACAATTTTTTTGAAGTTAGTTTCTTTTTATTTTGCTAGGGGGACTAGAGTGATTGAAAAATTGAATGGAACTAAGAGGGAAACATTTTTTTTTTGTTTTGTTGCTTGCTGCCACTTCTGTTACTGTTGTTGTTGTTGTTATTATTCTCTGTCTTACTAGCCCCCAAACTGTGCAGCGAAACGAGCGCAAAAGGTTGTTGAACTCTGATTGAAGTGGCCTCGTCCCTGGATTGAGCAGGCAACAACTAATGTCGTTAGGTAATGTCTATTACTGTGCGAGCTGTGTTGAGCAAAATACTTGGAATTTTCAAGGGAAATTGTGAGATCACTGCGGGGGGCAGAGTGCGATTATGTACGACTCTTTTTGTAGCAGTACTAGAAAATGGCTTTCTGGAAAGTTTTGTAAACATACGAATTAAGGTCTAAATAAGGGAAATATACCTAAAACGAATCGTAATATTAGCAATCTTAATGGGTTAAGCTCAATTAATTTTATATTAGGCTTTATTCTTTAATAATTGTTGAGGTCACACCTTTGTTAATTTCAAAGGGTAAAAAAGCTTTACCTAACATGTTAATTAAATACACTCCAACTTTTACATAAAGCCTTATTCCATAAGTAATGTTGAAATTAACGCTTTATTATTCTTAATTTTATCATGTTAGACGCAGGTGTGGTCTGGTCCTAGCTTTACTTTTTACTCACACATGAGAGTTGATACAATTATGCAATCATATAAAATACTGGTCAATAAATTTAATATTTGTGTTTTCTGTTTCCGACGAAAATCACTTTTGTAGAAGATTATTATAGATTTTGAATTCGTAAAGGAGCTAACATTTCCTTTTCCAAAACCATCGTATTTTGGGCATTTTGAAAAATCGATTAAAAACCACCTAAATGCCATAGGAACTCGTAACAAAAATCAAATGAAGATCATTTTAATGCAGTAACATATTATTATAAATATGAGAGCAGCATCTAAAGCCACTACAGTGAAATTGCCTGATAGAAGTAACACACCACCATATCTTTCAATTATGTCTAGTTATCTCCTGACAAATGGCTGCACTCTAGAAATAATATAATACATATTCCATTTTATAGAAATTTTCATAAATATAGTTATAGGTTAAATGTTAATAAGAATGCTGATATGTTTGATGTTCGTGTTAGTAAGCATGCACTGAAGAAAAGTCTGATTGGTGGTTGTGGTCGCATGTCTACTAACATCGGAACAAATGATGAATTATCAGTCATATACTACAGATAGTTGTGCAAATTCAGATGGAGAACACTTCGAAAATATTTACCATTAATAGTTATGGTTTATTGATTTTTTTTCGAATCTCAATAAGTATCAAAAAGTCAAGTCAAAAAATTCCGATTCAACTGGACTAATTTCAAATAAAAATGACATCTTTAGTGAATTTATATGTATTTTTATATTTTTTTTTTCCTGCACTCATTTTAAAATTATAAATGATTAGTTTAGGCAACTTTCCATTTGTCACCCTGTATATCTGGAAATTATCTAAAAAAAAAAGTTCTTGCAGTTTTTCGTATAACCAAGGGTTTATAGAATAATACAGACTGATCATTAATATGGTATATCTAAAATTACTGAACTATAATAAATAAACCTACATATGTATTTACTTACAATATAAAATAATCAAGATTATGAAATCTTTTGAAAAATAAAGTACTGTCCGTGGCATAGCAAATTAGCGTCATCATTAAGCACACTAAAATTCTTGTATAATAATATCTAAAGGAGTTATATCATTCTTGAATATATCTATACCGGAAAATCTCTTCTACTTATACGATACTTTTTAACCATGGGCCCAGCAAAAATTCCGCAATTAATAAAGTGTGAAAAGTGAAAGTTGGTGCTGGTGCTGCCTGTGAAAATGAAATTTCCGGAAGAAGAAATTCCTAACAACAACGGCTATGCATGATTACAATAAAAACAACAATGTACGAGTATACATAGTTTGTTATATTGTACGAAACGAGATATGATAAAAAAAATAAAGGTTTCATTCGCAAAGCAAGGAAATACGGTCGGTCATGCAACTCCATCGCGAAGCCGACTTAGAGACCCATAGAGGGCAGTGCATTCTGCAGTTGATCGATAAGCAGCTCTCGCGAAAGGGCCTCGAACCCACTCGATGGGCACAACTAAGTTTTCAGCCTATATTCTAAAATGCACTTTCCTGCGGGGTATCAGATGGGGTGGGCGAGCACTCTCACCCCCTCCACCCAGATAATGAGGCTTTTGTGCATGAAAACATGCACCGCTGACATCAAAGGGGAACAAAGAAATTAATGAGGTTGATGCGGCCGGCGAATGGGAGGTGGGGGTTAATTATAACAACCCTTATCTGTGAGAGGGGGTTGGACGATGATGAGCTGGGCTCAAACTTGATTCGAGTTCCTTCGTGCGGCCCCAAGGAACACTCGTCAACCGAGGAGTGCCTCCCGACACACATTCAGCTGTGGTCGAAGGGCTCTCAAGGCGTTCAGGATGATGGTGCAACGCGAAATGGGGGGAAGGGGAGGGAAGGATGCACCCGAAAACACCCAGAGTCCAGGCCCACGCACACAAAAGAAGAATTTGAAGAAAAAGCGTCGCGCTACTATGAGAACCACCGTTGTGTGAGTTCGCTGGTGCCCGCGCCCGTGTCCGTGTTTTTTCGGGCTTTATTCGCATGCATCCATATATATAAGTATGTATGTACAGTTGTGTGAAGTCGCGGAGCTTTCGCGACGACCGAGGAGAGTATGTTGCGGCAGGTCTTCGACCTTTCACCTACTTTCTTCCTCTTGTGCGCGCTGTGCCGTGCCGCGCACTTACTGCTGGGCCCTCCACAGTCCCTCCCCCCCTCCTACGAATGTTTGTTGTATATTTGCGCGGCAGATTTGCCGCCTGCCCCGCAACCCACCTTGCCGTAAATATATAAGGTAGATTGCTTTTGTTGCCTTTGTTATAATTTCGTGTTCATTTTAACTTGGAAACTTTTTGCATTTTCGATTCGACTCGCGCTTCCCGAGGGCTGCCAGATTGGTTGGGTGGTGCTCCGGTGATCCCACAGCCCAGCACAGGTCCGGGGGGCTGCTATTATATGGTATATATGCTTCCGGGCTTTTGTAGGGTTGCACTTCTCGAAAGGCATACGCGTAATTTATTTGGGGTGGAACTAATTTGATTTTGCTTTCTGGTTTTTACAATTATATTTGTATTTTTGTCAGATTCAGTTTGCATTTTGATTAAGTAGATTTTATAATCTCATATTGGTGGTTGCTATAACATTTATTTCAAACCTTCAGTAGGTTGACACTGGTATTAACGAAATTGTTTATTTTGATTAAGTAGTTTCTACCTTGAAGATTTATAAAAGTGAAAAGAAGGTACAGGGGGATTCGTAACTAAGTGTTCCAACACATAGACTGATAACGTAAACAAGCAATGAATGAAAAAAGTGCGACAAGTAAAAAATAGGGGTTGATTTTGTAATTATTGGATTAATTTTCGAGAAAAAATGTCTTTTTTTTCAATTTTCAATGCGAAAACAGTAAACTATTGCTCTTTTTAGGATTCCGTACCTCCAAAGTAGAAAAAAAAGGATCATCATTTCATTGGACATTGGACCATCCCCTGCTGTCCAAAAATGGTGAGCTCCATTTAAGGTCTACAAAGGCCCAAATGAAAGCTTTTGACTTCTGCTTTCAAAAGCTGTATCGAATTTTTTTTTTTTTTTTTTTTTTTTTTTTTTTTTTTTTTTTTTTTTTTTTTTTTTTTTGGATCACTCAAAATCCAATATGGCCGCTAAAACCACGTGATCTTTATAATTTTACCACTTAAAAGAGTACAAAATGGCTCGCAGCATTCCGATTGAGGTCTACAATGACTTAAATGCAACCGATTTTTTGCAATACAGCTTCTGAAAGCAGAAAGTCAAAAGCTTTCATTTGGGCCTTTGTAGACCTCAATCGGAATGATGCGACCGATTTTATAGCATCATAAGTAGTAAAAGTAATGGAGGTCCCGTGGTTTTAGCCGCCATATTGGGCTCTGTATAGGCGGATTCTTCGAAAGCCAGTTTGCATTCAAAAGTAGAAATCAAAACCTTTCTTTTGAGCCTTGGTAGACCTTAAATGGAGCTCACCATTTTTGGACAGGAAGGGGTGGTCCGTTCACAAAGAATGCCTCATATATATCTGATTCATTATGGTTTTCATTTATAAATAATTCATCACCTTAATATCAATTGAATCAGTAATTTCTAAAACCCTACATGTTACAATAAATAAATTTACGAGAATATTAAATAAAATCGACAGTATTGTCTTATGACATTTGACAGTATTGTCTTATTTCAATAGATTTATTAAAGAAAAACCAAAGCTACAATTTTATAAATAGTAATTAACTCATGTATAAAAAACTCTCTTTTAAACATTTAGAATACTGAGTATATATGTGTGCGTTTTACAAGAATTTCCAGCTAGGTTCATTTCCTTTATTTGTTCACTAAAAGGAAATAACGAACAAAAATTGTTATTTCTATTATTATTTCCCCTCTCAACTGATTTGCCATCATCATTTTGAAAACACTAGAGTTATTATTTAGAATTCTACTAGTTCAGTATACAAATTTCGTTTTGGCGCAAGCATTTTAAAATCTTGGGCAATTTTTAAACCTTTCATCTTTACCTGCCTCGTCCGCGGCACTATTTTTAAAATTATTTCTTTCGAGAAATATTTTCGAGTCTGATAAGATGAGATCAACTAGTTTTAAAATAAATACCTAGACCATCTTTGTGTGAAATTTCAAGGTATCAGATCACATGCTCTGTGAGTTACAAGCGTTTAAAAAAGTGTATAAATCCTACTTTTACAAGTTCAAAAATCGTTGTCCTTCAAATTAGCGAATTAGAAAACTTCATAACATCTCTTAAAATGTCTTATTCTAAATTCTTAATCATTGGAACAGAAATTTATTTTTAATGATACTAAAACCTAATACTTTTGTATAATAATAAGTCATAAGAAAGTATTGTATTAAATTCATAGATAATATCTAATAATATAATATGTGAGCTTGTTTTTAATATTTGGAATCAGAATGAAGAGGAATATTCGAGGTCCCAGTGTGTCGTTAAATATAATTTTTTTCAGATTAATGACGATTCTACCGAAAAATGCATTCTCTTAGCTAAAAAGAACGTTATAACACAAATTTAAATAAAATAGTTAACGAGACATAGCAGTTTGAAAATATTCTGAGATCAGTTTGTGTTCCCAAGTTGTGTACGGAGGTGTGTAGTCCCAGGGTTAATATTTTTTGTTATAATAATCATCTAATGTAATACTGAAAATGTTATAGAATATTTTAAAATTTTGGATCTTCCATAGTATACGATCAAAAATCATTTTACGCGTTTTTCCTTTCAAAATAGTGCTGAAAAGGAAGATTTATACAAATATTAGTACAAAAGGTGTATTATTTCACACTATTTTTAAAAATGACTATAAACAACTAAATCTCTATCACCTGCCATCAGATTTTCCTCATCAACGTTGCTGACATGGAAAGTAAATGGGGCCGCGTAATGTGCCTTTCATTACAAGTGAAGTGTTCCTCTTACCTTCGTGTGTGAGTCGCGCTAAAATAAGCGAAAAACGAATTGGCTACTACTGGAGCGCGCTTAGAAAACTCTCGCGTCGACACCGAGATGAGATTGCGCAACGGTTGCACTGCTCCATGCATCCGACATTTTCCTGGTCGTCGATATTTTTGTTGTTGCACACAACTTTTCTATTTCCCTCCGCGCGCCGTTTTGTGGGCACTTACCCGCAACAGTGGAGCAGCGCCAACAGATTACGTCACGCACGCGATGTTACATTTCATCTTACGTAACAGAGCAATGATCTTTCACCAAGTCCAACCGCAGCAGCAGCATCCGTGCGACATTCATCGGAATCCGCGGGCCGCAGCACTCGCTGGGCAGCAAGTACAATGCACGGCCCGCTCCGCTTCGCCATCATCGCACAGCTCGATCCGATCTAAATAGGCGAGTTGCGCCGCTTTCGAAACTGAAATTGATACGAAAATAGAAATAACCGCCAAGAAAATGGGTTAGAGCTCCAGTGGACGAGGCTCCAAGACAGTGAACTGCTTAGAAGACAGAGCGGGCGGGTGGAGGCGGCCAGGCCCAGCCAGCCAGCTAAGAATTTCCGTCTTGCTGAACGCAGCCACTATCGAGCTATTCTAATTAACGATAGATAAGGCCTTTTGGGGTTAACATTGTGTAACGAACGAGCGAGCCGCGCCGCGTACAAACAGACTCAACTCGGCTCGGCGGCTGATGCCCGAATCTTGGGCAAAATATAATACGGCAGCTCAAATGGCGCACTAGCAGCGGGCAAGAAAGGCGAAAATGCTTTTTTTGAAGAGCGACCCGAAGCGAATGTCAACTGTCAAGTCCGCCGTTTTGAATGTAGGTCAGCTGAACACGTTCAAAGTTCCGCGGGTAAATATTTATTCGGCGGATTCGTATTGCTGACGTGCCACCGCTGTTGCTCGTAAAAATATCATACAGCAGCCAGCGCCTAGCACACACACACACACGCGCATGTATACTATATAGGGGCACATATGGGTTACTTTTGGGAAGCTTTCGAGGCACATGGACCGATGCCGGAGATCTCTAGAAAGCGAAACTACACATAATGTACAAAATTTACTGTGCAATTGCGACGATTCGTATGATGTGAAAAGATATTGTTCTACTTCAGAATTGTTGTTTGTTTAATACATATAAACATTTATCTTTAAGTATGACAGCAGTTAAGTCAATTTTTGAATTCACTAAAACTAACAGCTATTATCTACTTATATTCAATAAGATAAATTATTAGGTAGATATATGTATAAATAGTTCTATAACCTATTATATATATACTTATACCCTTAAATATTACATTTATCGCGATGCAAGAAAAAAATTTTGTTGTTATTAAACAGACAAGATTCTTATAATTATGATCTATGACTAATAATATTCAATAGAAAAGATGCAGACGTCAGAACTGGGATATTCAGCAGTTTTTAAATCCTAAGTCTAGCGATAACGAAAATAACTACAACAGAATGGGAATTTTACGATCCAATCAACAAAAAAAGTGAAAAAAAATTATTATTATTGTTTTTTTTGCAATATTATGTAAATAAATGCCTTTTTCACGTCATTTTTTTCGAACAAACGACAGATTTAGTGGGGAAAAAGCAACTTTTTACTGCAATAAAGTGCATAAAACGTGTTATTAGTAGTTAAACTTCAAAAATATGCAGGCATTTTTTTCGTTAAAAATATTAGGCTACATAAAAACTGCAACATTGTAAACTATCTTCTACGCATATTTGCATTACTTTCGATCATTTTTTTTATCTCACTATGTTCGATTATTCCCAAAAATGTATATACACTAGTTTTAAGGGTCACTGATAACGAATTTGCTATCAGATTTTTGTAATTCAAAATGCGGATCCAAGATGGCGGAGAATTTTTGGCAAAATTCTCAATTTCTTCGAAAAAAATTGGGTATTCGGAGTTTTTGGGGTCACTGATTATAGATTAAATGCCTGCATATTTTTGAAGTTTAAGTCCTAATAACACGTTTTATGCACTTTATTGCAGTAAAAAGTTGCTTTTTCCCCACTAAATCTGTCGTTTTTCGAAAAAAAATTACGTGAAAAAGGCATTTATTTACATAATATTGCAAAAAAAACAATAATAATAATATTTTTTTCACTTTTTTTGTTGGTTGGATCGTGTCAGGCGACTCAAAATACGTCTAGAAAAGTTGGGCTCGATGAGAATTGACCACCCCTTCGATAAAAGTTAGGGCCTCGAAGTTGCTGTAAAATTTTTTGTTATTCAGGCATTAATGGGTTAAGTAATGGGGCACAATCTTGAGATATCGTTTTTAACAAAAATAAATATAAATGGATATATACTATTGTCCTTTTCTATTTTTCGTTTCTTTTACTCCCACAATGTTCTGATTGGTTACATAATTTTGCGCAGGATTGCTTAAACCTAATCCTAATCTCCCGTCATTTTCGTTGAAAGAGCTGGTCCCAATATTTTTAAAAAATATGTCATTAATTAGAATGAAGCTTTTCCACATTTTAATGATAATTTTTTTACGTTGTTGACTGTAGACCCTTTATTAAAACAAAATTTCATTACTTTAAAAAATATTAACAGGCTTTAAATTTTTTTTTTTTTTATCGCAATATCTCATGGATGATGTCTTAGTAAAAACAGTATTTCAACCTCTTTTATTTTGTAACAACATGTGTATATAACATAGGATATGAATTCCAAATCAACAATCAATAAATGACTTTCATAAAAATTCATTGACATTGTGAAATTATGGCCGCCATCTAGAATTTACAAATTTTGAAAGTAGAAATTAGTGGCCTCAAAAACCCCTTTGTTCTCATTTTCATAAAAATCAGTTGAATTTCAAAAATTTTGGACGACTATCTTGGATTTACAAATTTTGATTTTCAATATTAGTAGCCTCAAAAAATCCGTAGAAATCTAGAATTTCTGGTCATCATTTTCAATCCGCCATCTTGAATTTGTAAGTTTTTACAGCAGATTTAAAGCCATCATTCCCCAAAACCACTAGGTACAAATTTTCATGAAAATCCTTTCACATTTTACATTTTTTATAGCCATCTTGGATCTGCAATTTTGAAACCTTATATATGCATATATATTACCCAAAAAGAAATTAGCCTATATCTTAAAATGGAATATTTACTACCTTTGGACAAAAAATTAAAAATACAGTAATAAGAATTTAGGCGTGATTGAGCAACAAACAAAAAACAAACGGACTTTCATTTTTATATATGAATAAAGGGATGTACAATGTACATATACAGGGTGTCCCAGAACTCAACGTCAAGCCGAAATCGAGCATTAGGCCAAGTCGTAACAGTTATCAGAAAAATATGAAAAAAAATCTTGGTCATGTACTTTTCAAATTATAAGGATTCAAAAATAAACTGACACCCTGTGATGATCTTTCAAGTCCTGTGACTGCAAATATTAACTTTTCGTCATTTTTTTTTCTACCGTATAACTATGAATAACCCTTCTGTCAAACACAGTTAAAAGTTAGAATATAACTGCCTCAGTTTCAAATAAAAAGTTAGATTTTTGCCCAACATTGAATGCAAAATAATTACAGTCGGTTAAAGTTAAAGTTGGGTGATGTAATTATTTTGAATTCAATGTTGGGTAAAAATCTAACTTTTTATTTGAAACTGAGGCAGTTATATTCTAACTTTTAACTGTGTTTGACAGAAGGGTTATTCATAGTTATACGGTAGAAGAAAAAATGACGAAAAGTTAATATTTGCAGTCACAGGACTTGAAAGATCATCACAGGGTGTCAGTTTATTTTTGAATCCTTATAATTTGAAAAGTACATGACCAAGATTTTTTTTCATATTTTTCTGATAACTGTTACGACTTGGCCTAATGCTCGATTTCGGCTTGACGTTGAGTTCTGGGACACCCTGTATAGGGAAAGTTATTTTCGATTTATTTTTGCATTACTGTCTGAAAAATTTTATATATTATTTTTAAACAAATCTTCAGGTCCACGCACGAGCAAAGTCGCGGACACAGCTAGTAAAAACATAAATTTATAATAAACATAAAATAAAAAATACATACGAATGAGCTGAAAAGATGAAGAAAGGCGGACCAGAACCTTTTCCAGGAAGGCAATTCTCTAATCGCAAATGACCCCCCATGTCCCCTGGCGCACTGTATCAGTGGGGAACTGTGTCAATGAAAATGAAATTTTCTCGAACATGTTCGGAGAGTTGTTGCGGCACAGACACACCGACAGACGAAGACGTCGACAACGGCGCCTGTGGAAAACGCCGTCGCACACTTTCCGGCCCCGAAACGGGTGAAAGTGAAGTGTGTGCGAAAATCGAACACGCCGCAGATAAACGGGCCTGCTGCTGCTGCACCCAATGCATGCAAAAAGTGCATTTTGTATACGAGGCGAACACCTCAGAGAAACACCTCTCCTTCCTTGGGGGGCGTCGGTATTTCTTTAATTTACGCCGATTTATTTTTCAAAGTCCTAGAAAGGAACGTTGGGAGGGCAATTTCCATCCCGCTGCGTCCAGCTAAACATGGAAAATTGTAGTGCGCGCTGCTGCCACTGCCGCCGGAGCACAGTTAATTGGCGAAGACTTGCCGCGCGGCAAGGCAATGATAGTGCAAGCTTTGACCTAGTTAAAGGTCAAACCCAAAGGGTAACTGTGTGCAGCTGTATGGCGGCTGGGTTGCCAGTGCATCACACTGTTCCGCTGTGTGTTTGCGCCGCCCTGGGAGATTGTTGAGTGGAATTTTCTGGAATTTCCGGATTTACTGCGAGTTTTATTATTATGCCTCTTTCATAATTCCCATCGTTGACATTTGCATGAAAACCGCTCTGTTGCTGGCAGCCATAACTTAATTTGGGGCTCTAGCTATGGGAGGATTGCCCCCAAGACTTATTTTCAAGGAGACAGGGAGCATTTTCCAGCAGCGCCACAAGGAAATGATGGCGATAGCAGCAGCTTAGTAATGCACTTTTTGCTAGGAAAAGGAAATGAAAAGCTGCTTCACCTCCTGCAGAGTGGCGAAACTATTTAAAGGTTATAGGGCAAATGATAGTGCTGCCAGAAGGCACAAGTTAATTTAACATAAAATGAAATATAAGTTATATTTTTGTGGGAGCTAATTAAAAATTAATATTTAGGGGTTTCATCTGTTATGCCTTTCAATAACACTTACTATTTTTTATTTTAAGATTACATCATTCTGTTTATTACAATTTATGAAGTTAATAAAAACAAATAAAGTCATCGAATTTCAAGCTTTTAATCAAATTCTAACATTGTGGGTAAATTCAAATTAAATTTTAACTGGTTTTTGTATTGTATTGTATTTTATCAATACGGACTCCAATGGCAGCATATTTAATTTTGTATAGCCAAAATCAATTGGAACAATTTACATCCACTTTTATCAGATTAGCTTAGTGTTTTGTGAAGTTAAATTATTGAGTTAATATGGTATAAATCACTATCACTACATAGAATTTAAAACTACTATGAAAATTGTTAAATGCTATTATAAAAGTTTTTTTTTCAAAAAACTAATAAATTAAATACTATATACTACTACGCAATTAAATTCGCAAAAATATAAAATATTCTTCTTTTCAATAATAGAAAAAACAAACGTTGTAATATTTGTTTTCAAAATTAAGAATAAGTCTTGTTTGTATACTTTTATAGTAGGTAAATTCAGATAAGAGAGAAATTTGCAGAAAAAACAAACTACCAGAGTAGTAAGCAAAAATTTGAAAATTGTCTAGATAATCGAAATCCAATCATAATATAAAAAAATTTAATTTTTCTAAATTCAGTAGAAAAATTAAAAATAAATGTTATAGAAATTCTTCTTTAATTAGGTCCACGCCCTAAAATTAAATACGTTCACTTCATTGCGGAATTAAAGTATCCTAAAATATGAGTGGTAAATTAAATTAATAAAAGCTTTTATATTTTCACAGTATTAACGTTTTTCCGTACAATTTTTGCTATGAAAAATCAAGTAAAAAGTTTACCTTTTAGGAGAAACATGACGTAGGCAAATTCTAGTAAAAACTTTGTAACAATTGACCATATTGAACTCTAATATTTAAAAATCATATTGGAAGCCAGCAGATCATATTTTAAAAATATTCATCATATTCACATATTCTTTGGAAAACTAATTTGATCACAAAAGGCGGGAAACTTACTATAATATAAAATTTTAAATGAAAAATTGGGATTATCGGGGTAGTTGATTTCAAAGATGTTAATTAAAGTTTGGAGCTCAAAATGGCATCTCCAATATGACTGATTAAGATCAACGATATTCGGTGAAAATAGAGCCGATATTTCCTTTCAAACTTTTTATAACATCGTATTTTATTAAATCCCCTGAAACCAAAATGTTGTGCCATGTTTAAAGAAAATCGATGATTGGATCTTTTCAGGGTTTCATTCTAAGATGTAATCTTATTTTTCTATCTAGTGAAAATTTATTCCAAAACTGTCGGTCCAGCAATTCATAAGTTAAACTTGTAAGATCGTCATGGCCATTAGGATTGCCTTTACCACAATGATAATGATACATAATTGGAATGGTGAGTAAATGACTTCAATGTATGATAATTAAGTTATAATGGTTTAATGTAATGACTCAAGACAGATAGACAGATGGACAGCTAAATTGTTTTTTAACTTTTAAGATAAAGAAAATCCTCTGACTTCGTAGAGGATTTAGGTATCGGTATGTAGATAGCAGACAAAAAAAAATTCAATTTTATATATTGATGCATCGGAACCATTCCCATTTCAAGGTTTGTTTACATAAACCGAAAATTAAATAGAAAAACAACAACAAAAATTTGGCCCACTTCTCATTAAGACGATGAAAAGCTGCATCAAAAGCTTTATCGTTCGACAAAATAAAAGACAAGTGTCGAACAAATCGCATTTACTCAGCGATAAGAGCTGTCCAAAAGAAAGATGTCATTAACGAGCGCGAGTTGATAAAGCGTGACCCAATTCCTCGTCGAATCCATCCGTAAGTGAAGGCGGCGAGTTATCAAAATAAGGAAAATTCACGGAGACGATCTTAACATTAACATTGCATCCCCTTGACGTCAGCGCACCGCTCTGTGCGGCCGCGATGTTGCGTAACGAACGTAACATCGATAAACAAGAGCGCGTTACGTTCGCTCGGGGCTCCCAAAGCATCGGACGGGCGAACGGAGCCAATTGGCGGTGGACAGCACACGGACGGACGCGTCCCCGCATCAAATAGACAATTCGTCCATCCAATATCTTAGAGGAGGGCGAGCGGAAGGAGGAAAACGCAAGGCAATTTCGTTTTCGGTCCGAAAAACTCCCTTAAAATTATCGCGCGCCAATGGCGAACGTTCGACAACGCACACAAATCCGAGACGTGCGCGAAACTTGCGCTTTTCCCGCAGCAGAGCGCGCCCAAGCAGCTCCCCATACAATAAAATTATAGTGTGGCAAAAAGCATCCGTGTGCCCACGCGAGTACGCGCGTGTTTGTGCGCCGCCCCGCTTGTACACAGCACAAATTGTGCTCCCACAAGTGCACGACAAGCGTTGCACCACCACACTCAAGGCGAAAGGCCATTGGCCGGAATTTGTTGACCTACTAAGAGAAACACACTGTCATTGCCGTCGAGTTATTTCTACAATCGGCGGCCGCCCGCCTCGCGCCTCCCCCGCCAACCGAGGAAACTTTAAATGCATCGGGCACGTTGCGCGCGCTCATTTTTCCCTTTTATTCGCGCGTTTTCTTATTGTTTTCGTTGCGATTACTTCGGCGACGTTTGAGCGAGCTATTCGCCTCTATTTGTTTTTGACGCTTCTTGCCAGTGCGCGTCGGTTTCTATTTTCTATCGCTCTATCGCTTTTGCCGCTCCGCGCGCCGTCTTGTCGCTTAACGACTCGACGAACAGAGCTGGAAGACATGCTTTTGAAAATTTTAACAGAAAATTAACACATCAAAAAATAAAACAGTCGATGGTTTACAGTCGCATATGAAATTATATGAGTACTTTGTATGTATAAATCATTATCAACATGAGCGTTTAAAAAAGATATAAATATTCTAGTTAATTTCAAGCGTTTAATTTCACCCTGCCTTTATATTCGAGAAATTATAAATCCATACTTCAAACAAATTAACGATCATTTAAAGGCTGTCTTATAATTATTCGTCGAACATAACCTCAACATATTGAAAATTTGACGGTGTGACTGAAATTTAAGAGTTAGAACTTTCGATAAAAATTCTTCAGAGAGTGAAAGCTCAGATGATGAAATTTTGGAAGATTTAAAAAATATAATTTATATACATATTAATAAAAGTGTCGACAGCCAAAAATATTTCCCCACTGGCATATTTTCCATCATCTAGATGAAAATGAGTTTGAGAAAAAGATCAAAGTCCCTAAAGATTTGCCTAACATTCTGTTTAAATATCAGTTACAAAACTAAATCGAAAGTCAGGTTAGGTAAAATTATGTTAGTCTTTCTTTGAAACACCTATTAAAATTATTAATGTTGAAAATTGGTTATATGTACATATACTTTGTACTAAGTCTGTTCGATTTCTTTTTAAATATTGCAATCTTTTTATAATTAGCTTCTGCATACGTCCGAACCTATGGTAAGAGCGTATTTTATTTCATGAAAAACAAAATTTGTTTGTAAATTTTACATGCCTACCTAACTACAGTGTGCGCAATTTCTATAAGCGCAGCCAGTTTTATTCATGTTTAAAAAAAACTACTTTTTACTTTTCAAAACCGATTATATTGCATAAATTCCCCATTGGTAAATATTAATTAAATAATATAAAACATTCATTAAAGTAAGTAATTACTTTATAATAAAAATAAATATAATTAAAAGTCTCTTTTGTCTGCGCAATTTCTATAAACTCACTTTATATTATAGTCTTTATTTTAAAAGCTTAACGAAAAGAAAATTTTTTTATATTTTCTAAGTATTGTGTTTTATCTCCTTTGTTAGTTATAACTTGAAAAAACCTGTTAGACATCGAATTTATTAACTTTTTAAACAAATGTTCATCAATATCATTCCAGCATTTCAAAATATCGGCTTTCAGTTGAAATAACGAAGAAAATTGTCCACCATTTGCGTAAACTCTTCGTGCCATGATTCCCCAAATGTTTTCCATTGGATTTAAATCCGGACTACGTGATGGCCACTCCATTACAGGAATATTTCTTTCACTAAACCATCGTCTTGTTTCGGCAGAAGAATGCACAGCGGCGTTATTCTGTTGAAAAATCAAATCTTTTTCCATATTGTCTTTTAAATATGGAATAAGAGATTCCTTCAGCAGGTCTGTATATATGGCAGAGTTCATTCGGGTGGGAACAAAGCGTAAAAATAACTTTCCTTGATAAGAAAAGGCACCCCATAACATTAAACTACCAACACCAAAATTACTACTTAGACGAGGCGAATCGGGCTTCCTTAAATCATGCCAATAATCACTAAATCCATCTGGACTATCTAAATTAAATTGTTTTCCATAAGAAAAAATAACGTTTTGCCACTTTTCGTTCCAGTTCATGTGGCTTCTAGCAAAATTTAGGTGTGCATATTTATGATGCTATTGCAGTTGGAGAGATTTGGCCGGTTTCTTATATTTAATATAAGTAGTGTCCTTCAAAATTTGTTGGACTCTTCTTCCTTTAATTGGGAGTTGTAATTCCGCTATAATTTGAGCTGCACTTAACTTTTTTTTTCATAACTTCTTCTCTTATGTTCCCAATATTTTGATTGGAAACTTTGGTGTTCCCTCTTAGATGAACCCATAATCCATTAAGATTGCCCTTTTTAATAAAATTTCGCAGCACACATTCTGAACGTCCAATTCTCCTTGCAATTTCTCTTATACCAAGGCCAGTTTCCCTAAACGCACGGATTCTGACGCGATCATCGTTGTCAAGGACCTTTCCTCGGGGCATTACAATAAATCTTAAGAAATAACAGCAATTATACAGAATTAAGCTAGAGTTGGAAAATAAAAATGAAACTCACATGAATTGTTTCATAAAAAGTTGCAAAATTACTTTGCGTTTAACTAGTAATACTACAAAAACAAACTGCGTTTATAGAAACTGCGCACTCTAAGATAAATTGTGAAAGATTGATCTATTGCATTAACGCATTGCCTGATATTTGGAATTGTTTAATTGCTTTTATGAATAGTTATAAACTTTAACAAATTGTCCTGTAAAGAAATTTTGTTACTATATCGCTTCATTTCAATGAATTGTGCATTTCACTTGAAAATCAGACGTGCGCTTATAGAAATTGCGCGCACTGTATGTAACAGGATTACACTCAGTTGGTACTGGGACACTCTGGTGTTGAAGGAAAAGAGGTTGCTAATGAACTAGATTCTTCGTTCATCTTGGTTCTAAGGTTCTGAACCCGTCTGCAGCATTGGCTGATCTTCGACCAAGGCTGTGATAGAAGAATAGACTAGGAATCAGCAGTCTACATACTTGGAAAATTGCCCTGGGATCCGGCAAGCTATAGAGTTTGACAGACCCTAAGTCGATGAAACTACATCACATCTTTAACACGGTTAAGATCTTCAGTCAAAAGTTTTTGAGTGGCTTACGTTCGTTCCTCTCCTATTAAAGACCTTGCGTTCCTTAGGGTAGCAGATCGTTTTTTACTTTAAAAGAATTTCCTCATAAAAGACCTTACGGTCACAGTGCTTACCAAAAGTGTCACCCCTAACAATTAATAAAAATAACTGTGTAAGACAAAATACGAACCTTAGTTAACAATTTGGCTAAAGAGCGACATATTGATATGCATGGAAGGTTGTGAAGATAAATCTCTTATAGATATTTTTGTTAGGTAATCATAAAGCAAATTCTACGAACATCATTATTTCGAGTTTCACATTTCTAAATAATGGAGTAGATAAAGTTTATCTAATATACAGTGTAAATTAAAAGATATAGGATAAATAATGAGTTACAAAATTTTTTTGGTTGACAAATAATTCTACCATGCATCTGTTGAATTTATGTATTTGTAGGCAAAAACTCTTAACCTTTTAAGGACGGGGAAAATTACGTTAAAATTGACCTTTTATTAGACATGAACATTATAAATAAATTCAATGAACTTCTTATGTGGAGTCCCACCCCTCCTTGCTGGTCGATATATCGACCAGGCCCGTCCGCAACGGAAAGTCCCATGTAAAAAATTTGGCGCGACGGTTTGAAAGTATTTTTCTAGGTAATTTGATGGGCTGAATACGGGAAAAATCGTGAAAATATCATTTTTTGACCTTGAATTCACCTTGCAGATGAGTTTCGCGATTCGTGGTATTACATTTTTCGTAATCAGTACATAAAAAAGGTAGGTATGCCAACTTTCAGGGCGAAATAGCAAACAAAACTTTGACTTTGAAATAGCAATTTTCAAGGTCAAGGATTCTTCCAGGAATTTTTACACTATTTTTCCCATATTCAGCGCATCAAAAAATTTAGGTATGCCAACTTTCAGGGCTAAATAGCAGAAAAAATTTGACATTGAAAACCGCTATTTTCAAGGTCAAGGATGCTTCCAGGAATTTCTATACTATTTTTCCCATATTTAGCGCATTACATTTTCCCTGAAAAACATCAAATATTATGTGTGCTCGGCTGGTCCATATATCGACCACTCCCGTCCTTAAAAGGTTAAGGGAGGAGAAAGTAGAAAAATTGTATTGCACCGAAAGGAAATAGCAAGCAAATCTTCGTCTCTTAGTGTGTTTGCAAGTTGTTTTGCACTGCGCGGCTATCGAATCGCTAGCAAACAACCTTTTCGCGTCAGAAGCGCGGAAAATGGCCACATGACGGAAAATTCATGAATGCATTCGTCGCAATCTAAATTTGTGCGATGTTGTGGTAGGTGCGAGTTATCTGGATACAATTTCGTTGGTTCGCTGCAATTCTTCCCTTTTTCGTTGTTTTCTTTGCCGTCATAGTCATGCGCCGACCACTGACACCAAGACCTTACCCAATGGTTTTCACGTTACTTTCGACAAGGGGAAAATCGCGACGCGTTGCGCAACAATCCTAAAGTTGAGGTAGTCCCCAGACTTATCGCAACGCCATCAAGTGAGCAATTAAAGCTCTCCCGACATGCACACGCCTCCGGCAAAAGTGAATTGGTGCGTTTGCATTTTCTCATTATTTTGAGAGCAGCGATGTCGCTGGAGCATAAAACAGGTGGGCTTCTAGGGTTAAATCTTCTGCGAAAACGTCTAGTGAACACAGCCTTAGCCACTCAATCGAATGATTTTATAGTAAACTGACGAAGCGCAAAAAGCTTTGATGAAATGATTGCACCCGCGTAAAAGCATGAACTAGACGCTCTTAGTGGCACAATCGCAATAATTGAAGCCAGCCACTCACCCACACGTGCACGCCACAGTGTGCTCCACAAAGACGGGGGCGGCAATGGCATTCTGCTCAAGTGCACGCAATTAATGCAACAGGCATCCAGCTGCAGTGCCATTGTGATGCTGCATCAGCAGCAGCCAGCCCCCGTGCCGGAAAACGCCCATCGAGAGGACATTATTACGCACGCCACCAGAGGGCCTTTCCTGCATATTGAGGCGATAATGGACGGTCCCCATACTCTAAAGGTTACGCAATCAACAGCGCGCCAAAATTGGCCTTGGGGTTGTCTCCCAGGGAAATGGTCGCTAAGGTTCGATGCAAATGCATTTGCATTTATAGTGCGTAGTTTTCTGGATCGAAAGGATTTCGCGAATTTGCGCTTTTTTTTTTTTTATATATAAATCACATTTATTGCTGTTGCGACGAAGGTGTTTGTTCAAGGCTGAGTGAGTGGGCCTTGTGAACTTTGTAATTTTACCATTTGCTTCTTTCGGGAATGCATTTCATTGACACAAGGGAATTTATTGCATCAATCTGAACGCTTTTATGACGAAAGGTCATAAGAAAAGTATAATAAAAGGAGTCAATCAAATGATTTGCTTCTCTCAACTTTTATAAACATGATTTACTTTTCATGAAATTAGGCATTCTTTTGAGGATTTATAGGGTCACAGGAGCCACATGGTATAGGTGAGTAGTTATTATTAGCTATACACTTTGGCTCGGTGATTCTCCAATTTTTTACAAGCTTTTATTTATCTTGAAACGATCGTATGTGTCTTCCAGGTTCAAAATTTGTACTCGGATTTAAACAATCATCCTATTATTTGATTTTGATGAAATTTGATAGACTTGCGTAAGTCACGTGACAATGTAATATAATATACTTAATATCGATCTAAATCCAATATGGCAGTCCCTCCAAGATGGCGGATTACCTTTTTTGCTTCACAGCCCCCTTGACATGGGCATCAAATGAAAGGGTTTGACGGGCAGAATACGGTAAACTAGGAAAAAAATTCAGACTAGAAAATGTAAAACAAATAAAGTTTGAAACAGACTTTTAAATCCAGTTTTTATTTAATGTATATGTATAATATAAAATATGTATATATTTTTTTACTTTTAGTTATTTGATTTTTCTATTCCTTTATAGTGGTGGTGACCCTCTAAGGCCAGCACTGCCTGTTAGCTATATTTACTCCAAAATAAATTAATTTACCTAAAGAGAAATTACACCTAGCTCGCAACATACCACAATTTGATTAGCATTTACATCGTTTTACTAAACAAGATTCAAAAATTTCCAACAATATCATAATAATTCTTAATAATTCCCTTCATTTCTTTTAAATACATATTTATAATTGAGCTGCAATTAAGTGCATGTTTTGTTCTATTTTACATATAAAAGGACGAAGCTCATTGCCATGATTAAAACAAACTATTGCATTAATTGAATATTATACTGTATGTAAAGAAATTTTACGTATTTTATGAAATTTATAATAAAATTTACTTTTATCTACAGCAAAATATACTTTCCTACTAATCAATATAGTTTGTCCTGTAATAATATTTATTGAATTTCGATCGCCCTTTTAGCCGAAATGACATTGATGTGTGAATAAGATTTATTTCAATTCTGTATTTACCTATCTATAATACCTTCAATAATCATGACATTAATTTGAAATTATGTCACAAAATGTTTCCTCATTCCATACATTACCCATTTCAGTAAAATCGCGCATTTAAAATTGAAAAACATATCTCTGATTAAAAGGCAAGCAATTTGCAAGGGAACATCGTTAACGAAGCATTCACCTGAAAGCGCATCCTGACCCTAAAAACTACAGGACCATCACCAGCGAAGTCCTTTCAGAGCCAAAAGGAGTTTTCAAGCCATAAAACAAGAACGATCGGATCAAAGGTATAAATCGCGCTGCAACAAACATCTGTCAATACTGGCGTGTCCCACATTAGAAAAATACGAGAGCTCCGGCAAGTATCCAAAGAGCCAAAGGTGGGTGGAGTGGCGAAAAGTCTCCATCACCACAAAAAAGGATACAAAATCCTGTGAGATGAGCTATCACGATAAAAACAGCTGAAGGGGAGCCAACGTCTTTTCAAGTAATTTTTGTCGTTACCTAAAACTATAGGGGTCCCAGCTCCCGACCCTCGGGAAACTGCATCGTTTCCTGAATCTATTTCTGTCGTTGTCAACGGCTTTATTAAAAGCTCTCCATCGCCGCCGCCAGGGGGAGGGGGTACCAGCGGTGATAGCAACGGGGCTTTGTAGTGTATCCCAAGCAACCACACCGCTACACTACCGGCAGGCGCACTAACTAGTTCGCTTGCAAACACCATCAAAATGTACCAAAAGCTGTGAAACTGCACATCAACGGAACGGGAATTCATAGAAAACTGCTGTGCACGGGTGTGCGTTCAGTTACCCTGGGTGTATAGTATATGTGATTTGGTGTGTGCATATAAATTGCAGCGTTGCAGTCAGCAATGAAAAGTAGTAGCAATGACCCTAAATTGGAGCAAACTACCACCACACCACACCGTCGCGCGGCGGCAGCACCAGCAGCGAGTGGTTGACTAGCACTAGAGCGCAATGTAGCACTATCGCAGGAAAAACATAAGTGGCCTCAGCATCGCGTTGAGTTGCACATATTCACTAACAAAGTCGACGAGGAACGGCTACATCAATTCCTTGGTCGTTCGATCGCTTTTTCTAAAGGTTGGGGAGAGTGATTCACATAAATGGCAACTCGAGGCCGACATCAGTCTCTTTAATTTTTGCAGACAATGCCTAGACAAGTAGAAGAAGAAAATAGCTCAGATCAAACAGTCCCAGCCACAAGGGGAACTGAACAGAAAAGCGCTAACCCTAACCTACCCTAGGTCCTAGGAGCAACCACCGAGCTCAACAGACCGCACTTAATTTAATCAAGGCTGCTAAAGTTCGCCACTGGTGACGACGGCGGCGACGGCGGCGACGGCATCGGTGAACCCCTCGCGAATCTTCCACACTTTTGCCCCCTACCGGAGGCGAGGTACTCCCCTAAAACAATGCGACCCTTTAGGGCGGAGGCAATTCAAGCCTCTGAACCAAATCATAAAATCCTCTAAAAAGTTAACGAGCCCAAGAGGACCCGCGACCCAACTTGGTTGCTTGCGAGCAAACACAGAGGGGGCAACAGTCGGGAAGTGGAAAAGACGCACTCCTTCCGTATTGTTCTTGCACTTACCGACCGAGGGACAACGAAATCAAACAAAGGCCGCCATATTAACGGCCTAAGGCACAACGGGACATTCAAAGGATGCTGAAACACTGCAAGCGAAATGTGGGATGGGTGTGTGTGTGTGTACCGTATGTGCAACACGGTCCTGAATGGGGTAGGTCACTTCCATGCGAAAAAGATGTACACGATGCGGCCCTGGGGAGAAGAAGCAACGGTAACTGTACCCTAGTGAGGCGACCGTTAAAAACTCATCCCGGTCCAAAAACAAAACAAAACCCTACAATAGCGGAAAGTTGCACAACTTCCGGGAGGGCATCACGAGGAGGGGTGAATTGCAGCAGCCTGCATATTCTTGTCTACTCTGAAACAAAAAACTCCAAGAAATAACTTCACACCATTATTTCCCCTTCGCGTGCTTTTCACCTCTTTTCAAAAACTTTCTCTAACGTTTTTCCGTTACTTTTAAAGGTGAGAGCGGAAGTGAACAGTTAAACTACTTCCCCGTCGATCGGTAAATTAATTTGTGGAGGGATATGACGTCGTCACTGTGATGTCATAAGTTACAAATGGGGAAATGAAAAGAGTTTTGTAAAAGTGAGAACATTCTCTTAGGAAATAAAAGGTTGTGTAAGAGAAATGAAAAGTGAAGAGAAATGTTCGAGGCTTTTAAGTAAAACTAAGGGAAAATAGGGTGAATGCAGAGAGGAGATTTGAAGCAATTCAAGGGAACGGTTTACAGAGAAATTCCTGTAATGAGAAAATTGTGCAATTCATTTGAAGGGAACACGAACAAGTTGTAACAGGGTTATCAGATTACATGAGCTTTCCCGTGAAATTAATTCGTTTGGCGCGATTTTAAAGATATTCAAAAATATTTTTTTAGTACGTCGGATATTCGAATTTATTTTTTATATTATAATTTTCTTACACTTGGAATTATATTAGAAAACAAAATATGTATCTTAATTTACAAGCGACACACGGATAAATTTTTTATTTTTTTATTTATTTATTTCATATTGCATCTTAAAAATACAATTCAGTAGTGTTCTTAATTAAATTAAAGCTAGGCCTTCAAAAAAGCATAGCTTGTACGTGAGGAATGTGACTACAAAATTCAAAGTAAATGGATATTAGATTATGTTTAATTAAACTCTATTAATAATTATATGGTAAGTAAGGGGAACAAATATGAAAATTTGAGTCGGTATGAAAATTCCTAGGATCTGAATATATCTGAAAATATACTTGGGTTGTTCAATACATACGCTTTTAACTTAATTTTATAGTTTGATTGGTTCAGACTAAGTTTCAAATCGCTTGTCAGATTACTATACATTTTCGGTCCGGTATAAAATACTCCAGGACGTTTCTGCATGTCTAGTATGAACTTTAAAACATTAAAAAAAAACATTTACTTATTGTAGCCTAAAAATCACAATGGTGTGAATATTTATAAAAATGGTTAAATTTAAAAAACATGTTTTAAAGAAATCAGGTCTCATATCAACGAATTTGATTTGAATCCTATAGTTTCGTCTCTTATAGTAGTGAATTGTCTGTAGAAATGTGTATATGTAAAAAACTTACATGCAATTCAGCTATAAAATACGCAACGATAATTTTGATCGAATTTGCCAATCCGGGCTTGAAAGGAGAGGTTCAGAGCTGAACATTTTAGTTTAACATCAGCTTTCGTGTGGTGATAGAGGAACCTTAAAGCATTGCTATACATAAGTATGGATACACTCGGATGACATTTGAATAGTTCGAGTTAGAGTATTTGATAAAAAAATCATTCATAAACTTTTAAGCCTCGAAATTTCTAAAACGTTATATTTGGTGAAATAAGTTCTTAGGTATGAGAATTCTAGTTGTGATGTTTAGAATTTGTATAAATACTTTATTTGAAATAATTTGAGTCTGTTAGAGGAGCAGTTTTTCGTTCAAAAGAGAAATTTGTTACTACAATGTTGATGGGAACTTTTAAATTCCTTAATTTTGAATTCCCAATACATCAAGCGTGAATAAATTTATTTTCTATAAATTCGTATTAAAAATAAGCTTTGTTCATTTTTGATAATCAAGTAAGTGTTGAATATTTTCGATAATTACAGGACAAGTAAGATCAGTATTTGCTGGAGTTTTTTCGGAAACCTAATGTTTTTAATTTAATTTAATTACCTTTGTTAGGGCTTATATACAACAGTATAATCATTCAAATTATATGAATAAAAGTAACTAAAAATTCATAGTCAAAAAACTTGGACTTATTTTTCAATACGTCTGAAGAATTTAAAGACATATTTTTAGACTAAAACGTATCTTTTTCGAATTATTTCATCAAATTGATTCAAAATCTGACGAATTTAATGGTAATACCATTTTTCATTTCATGTTTTAAATTCTTAACCATAATAATAGAAAGTAGTTTTTGATAGAATTTAAACTAATTCAAATTTTTATAATTTCAAATAAAGTAATAAACTTGTTTTTAAAAATTCTCTATGTCGCCGAGTTCATTAGACAACATAACCAGCATAACTGCCTTAGTAACCACCCACTTGATAAATAATAAATATGTATGTGCCACTATCTTTTACCCCCTTTTTAACTGAAATTCTTCTACATATTGAAATATTCCCGATTATCATCAGGTGTGAGAAAAGCGATTGCTTTCCGAAATTTGAACCGAACGAACTATAAACTGACGAAAGCCTCCATAAATCAAACCATTTCCGACACAATAAACGTCCGCTACTTCATGTAAACGATGTAATCCATCAATACTTCCAAAAATACCCACATTTTACCCGAATTACCCTCTTACATCACTTTTGTTATCAGCAATAAATCGCATATCCCGGCCAGTTCAATAACCTTTTATTGGAGGTTCCCTTTGAAATCCTTTTTAGGATAGAAGAACAAGAAGAACAAGAAGAAGAATGAACAGCTCTGCGATTGCTGTCAGGGAACGTTATTATAATAAAGAGAATTGTAAGTGGACTGGCTGGCTGGCTGGCTGGCTGGCTGGCTACCCCTCAAGGACATACCGTCATAGACAACCTTCCCGAAGAGAGTCCTTAAATAGCAGTTAGTTATTTTCAGCACACCTTTCCAGCACGTGTATACAACAGGATTCAGGCAGGAGCAACGGTTTCCGAAGGGCGCATGACGCATTTTCACAGGCGAAAAGGGAACAGAGGGAGAGATTCCCGTTGCCTCATCGCCCAATGAACCCCTACGAACACAATAAAGGTTAAAGCGTCAGAATCCAGTCAAAAGAGCAACTCTCTTTCGCTCATTCGCACATCAATGGTTCAGCAGCCGAGTGGTCTAGAAGAAGAAGAAGGATAATAATGGCGAGGAGAAGAAGAAGAAGAAGAACAGTGCCGAAGAGGGCGATTGTCAGGAGGGCACATCGTCATGCAGCTGTTCGATATTATTTACACATTTTCGGGGTGAATGACCGAAGGCGACCCTGAGGCGAGGTCGCCAACCCCTGGCCATATAGAACTCTCTCCTTATAGCGCATGTGTTGGCAGCCCTGATGGGGCTTTTTGCGGCCCCACACATTTATATGTATAGTATATACTACGCCACGGCGCTGGGCGGCCGTCTGTGTGGGTAAATGTGGTTCACATCGCAGCACTGCATAGAACTTTGGCCCCAGCCCTGAATATAGACCGTTGCTCGTTCGACTTCCTAGTTGAACCCCCGTTGCGAGGCAGCCGGATTGAGCGGGTTTGGAGGTTTCGGGGGGTGCTGGCCGGGTTCTCCGAGACACCACCCAGAGCCCCGTGCATGGCTCGTTTCGTTTCGGTGAGACTTGCGAGACTCCAAAGAGAATAGTTTTCTGTGTGCGATGCTGAAGGGACGAAATATTTCACCAGGAGGTTGGGCTCAGGGATGCATTGGGGAGCAATTGCAGGCTGGGGTGGGCGAACAGGGTGGCTGGAGGACGTATTGATCGCTGCTAAATTTCATGTGATGTACACAGCCGCTTTCAATTGAGCCAGACTATTTTCGACGGCTGCAATGACCTTTCCGGCATCCGTAGACCTTTAATATGGCCTTGATGCAATTTTCGGAGATAGATTGATATGCCAGTTCATTTCAAGGTACCCCGGGGCAAAGAAGCTTCAAATCCAGGTTTATTCAGATTTTATAGCAGCTGGGATAAAAGGAGCCAGACAGATTTTTGCCTAGACTATATGATATAGTGGACTATTTCATTGTAATTCGTTAGTACTTCTAGAATATAAGATTTACCTTATTACGTAAGTAATAGTTTTGAAGTAACTCAACATATCAATTAAAACCATAAGAACTAAGCTAATAATTTGCAATTCGGCCATAGCAATTCCAGACGAGTCAAGTGATGTATTGTCGTGGCGAAAGACTTTTCTTCGCCAAGTCGAATGATTTTCCATCGATTAACATCGAATTTGATCCAAAAAAGATGCATAAAACTGTCCAAATACGGCTTCGAAATTACCCCAGAAAAACAAAATTCGAAGAAATTTCGCGTTTTCTTTAGTTTTTGTTCCCTCAACTGTGTTCACGTTTAGAATATCCAGTCAGACTTAGCAAATCGAACAACGAACTTGTGTGCCTTGGATTCTAAGTCCAATGCGCTCCTTGATTGGTCATGGAGATCAATTAGATTTACATTTTAAATTGATTTTTTTCTATTTTTATCCTACTTCCTTACTTAAAGTAAAAATATTTTGCTTGCTGCTTTCCAATTTGTCTTTTAAAGTAAACATAATGTAAAATATTTGTTTAATTTGGTTAATTTCAGGATTATTGCAGAATAATGTACAGAAAAAATATGAAAACATCCTTAATTGATAGATATTCTTCAATTTTTACTAAAACCTAAAGAAAATATGCAAAAAATCAACCGATAAAAATTGTTTGCATATTCGTTAGTTTTGACTTCAAATTAATATTCTTACATTGCTTCCTCATTCCGTGACTAAACATTAAACTCAAGGGGATCAACAAACCTGTGTCCTTGGGGATTATAATAATTCATGAATTTCTAATAAATCAAAAAGAATAGACAGTACAGAATCGTCAGTTCAGACCCCAGACATTAAAATACTTACAACTAGTAAGCTATTCATTATTTTTGTTTGAAAAAATTACTGAATACTCTTGAAAAAGCATATTAAGAGATAAAATCCCCACTTTTAAGAAAATCCAATTTTAACCATATATGATATTCTTGAGATGTACAAAAATAATAGAATAGTGGCGGTTGAAAATAGATATTTATTCCGACGTATGAAGAGATGGATATAGGTGAAAATTATAAGTTAATTAAATGAATGGAGTTTATTATTATAATAAAAAATTATTTTTTACACCAATTAATAAAAAAATAATAATTATAGATTATCAATGACATTTGCGATTAATGAAAAAAAAAAACCAGCATAGTCATTACATAAATAAATTCTATGCCCTTCATGAATTCAACGTTCGCAAGACAAACAAGCTTCTTTTTTTTATCAATTCTTGCGAGGACAAAGCGCTCTTTGCCCCGATGGTAAGTGAATTTTATTGTATGTCACATAATCGTGCGGGCCTTACTTTATTTGATACACTGATGAAAAAAAATATTTCAGAAATATTAACTGCAACTCGCACTCTCAGCGTCTCAGCCGGCACTAGTCATTTTTATGTGACCAACACAACTAAACTGACGCTTCTAAAATTATTTTGGGGATTCTAACATAAAGTTGGTATCGTTAACTAACGGGAGATATCACCGTAGTTATCATTTTTCAAAATCTAAATACCTTAAATTGAAGATGAAGAGACGTGTCACTCAGACCCCAGTGTGCCATTAAAGGGTTAAACAGAAAATTACTTATTCATAGTTAAGTAATATATAGTCTAGAAAATTCCGTGGGACTATAACACCGATCAAATCAATTAACAATAAAACGCTACCGCAACAGGAAAGGAATTAATCCACCTTCAGTTCGCAGTCCTTACCTATCCCAATGGCTTCCTAATTACGAGTTCCCAGTTTCACGTCCACTTATAACCGACATTTTCCCTCTCGACATCGCTGAGTAGTAAGCCTCGGGAGGCGAATGGAACGAACCCTTTTCATGGTTTTGCAGATTGCCATAAGGAAAAAGGACATCACGAAAATCCTGCAAAAAAAAAAAACGCGCGTCGCACACAGACGGCAAGCCTCCTCCAGACGGAGGCGCAGCCGAAACGACGACGACGACGACGGTGACGCTGTCTAGGCGAAAAAGGAGGCCCCAAAGTGGTTCAGCGGTAGCCAGACATAAAACAAACCGGACCTACCCTAAACGCGACGGCGGTACCAAAGTGCTGGGACGCGTTATGCAACTGCTGTGTGCAAGGGGTCCCACCGAATACAAACCCCGGAGCTCTACTGCCACCGTCATTGTCGTCGTCCCTCTGCGAGGGGTTCAAAGGTACTCGGGCGAATTTGCATCATCCCCGGAGCAGAGGAGTTTTTACTTCAAAGGGAACCAACCGGATATGCAACAATGCAGCCAACTTACCAATAGAACCGAAACTGGCCAAAGCGGGGCCCGCAGAGGTCGAGGGGCCGCCACTGCGCTCTTGGTCCTGTTGGGGCGAAATTTAATCCACATGAATGAACCTTGCACTGCACATCCCCGGGCACTCCGCAAAACTTCAGGATCAGGGGGTTGATTCGATTTGACCATGGAACGGGGTCCGACCAACCCACCGCCCTGACTGGGCTGCTTTATTGATTTCGATTTTTCCCCACATCAACGGGATGCTGCGGGATGCACCGATTTATGCCCCCTCCATTATTGGGGTCTGCCCGGATACCGCCACGCCACCACTGCCGCTGCTGCTGCTGCTGTTGCTATTACTGCAATCACTTGAAGCCATTGTGCTGCACTTAAATGAACTCGCGTTCCGCGAACCTCCACTGGACGTATGAGGAGATGAAGGGGGCGCGCACCACCACTTATTTTACTTAAAGTGGATGAGCGACGTTTCGAGGACAATGGAGACAATTGAGAAGGGTCTCAGGCAGGAATCCCGTGGTCTTTTTAAAGCAGCACCTCATTAGGGCGATTCGGGGGAAAAAAAATTAAAGGGTTATGCGCTTCGCCTCAATGCACCGTGCGATGCGATGTATTCCCGGAGAAATGGGGGAAAAAAATGGCTTCCTTACAAGGATAGAAATTGCGTGAATAGTACCTTACCTTCTCCTTCATTTTATTCTTCTTCGGGGATGAAATTTCAAGTCATCACCATCAGTTAAAGATTTACGACTGGATCCCATTGAATTTACAGCAGGAAACGAATAGCAAAAGAAAAATCTTCTGCTACGCAGGACTTTCTTGCTTTTGTGGTGTAGTAAACCAGCCAGCTTTTGTAATGTTTCTCCCTTTGTTTTTCGGCCATCGTCTTACGAGGAAAGTAGTCTCGAGTTACACATGTAAAACGATTCTTGGAATTCATTAACTTCCTTACGTGGCTTCCTTTCCCATTCCCAAGGAGTGAGAGGTTAATTTTGTGAGCGCAGATACCCACAATTGGGAAATCATCAAACAATATATACCCAAGTGAAAACAGGGTTTTTTTCGTTGTCCCCTTCTTCATTTCCTTGAAACACTTACACATGCAGAAAAGTAAAAGAAATAATGAACCTTTCACTTCATCAAAAAGATTACAAAAAAACCGGTTATTTGTTAATTCTTTCGGAAATTATAGAACCAACTGCTGATTTTCAGCTTTTCTTCTCTTGTTTCTTCCCAGGATCCTATTTTATGAAACTACTACACTCAGAGAGAATTTGGCAAAATACAATGGCTCAAATGAATAATTGGACAAAGCTAATAATAAAATAAAAAAGATGAAGATATGGTGTAATAATTGCTCAATTTTAAGATATATTCGAAAAACTACAAAAAAGGGCATATTTCCAATACATTTGTAAGAAAAGAAACATACAAAACTACAAATACTTTCATATTTCAACTTTTAAATAATCGAATAAACTGGAAACAGATGACAGTCCAAGTAAGGGAAAAATATTACATGATCGTGATGAAAGAAGAATTATCAAAGAAATACAGGAAAATCCTTTTAAAACAGCCACAAATTAACTCTGAACATTTTTTTTGAGATCTGAATGAGTAGGAATATTCGAGGCGCCGAGGTACATTGTTAAAAATAAGTTTTTCTGAACTAACAATGATTCCACCGAAGAGTACATCCTCTTAGCTAAAAAAACTTTATAACACAAATTGTAAAAACAAGCATAGTTCGCGAGATATAGCAGTTCGAAAATGGTCTGTCAGTTTGACCCCCATGTGTGTAATCCCAGGGTTAAACAAATTTGTATAAGAGAATATAGGAAAGGCTGTTTGCGCTGAAACTGCGCGAAATGTGTTAAAAAGAAACGACTACCATAGAAGAGTTGCGAGAAAGAAGCCATTTATATTTATAAGCCCTCAAAGAATAAAAAAATCTGACTGAAATTTGCGAAAGGATTGCTGAAAAACAACGCATTTTGGAAAACTGTAAGATCATTTTTTTGGTAGTTGCTTTAACTTTTTAAAGCTTTCAATTATAATATGATGGTACGAAATATACCAGTTCAAAGAATCCTTACAAAGGGAATAAACTAATATTGGACCTGCAGCTTGTCAAAATTTAGTTAGATCGATACGTAATCAATTTAAATTATTTGTTACCATATAACGTTTCAATTGCAATTTTTCGATTTAAATTTTCCCTTTAAAGCTTTTCTAAACTTCCACTTAATCACTCTGTACTATTCTAAAATTTGCAGTAACTTGTGTGCAATTACATCAGCTTCTAAGTTGACAATCAGACATTGTACATCGTAAAATATTTCCAAGATGTTGCATATTTAAAATACATTTAAAATACAATATAAATATTTTAAAAAGCTGGAAAACAATCTCTGCCAATGCATTTCATACCATATTTGGGAAATAATATCAGGCCCGTGCTTAAAACATTGAATACACACATTTTTGCATTCAATAATTTATAAAGTCCTAGGAATTCCATGTAATACTTGGAATTTAAAAAAAAAAATTGTATTTTATATTACCAGAGACCACGTTTGAAATAACAAAAAATTGTTTTTATCATTAAAAAACACTAAGCTAACTCGAGTGTATGAATCACTCTCGCAACTAAGATAATTTTTGCGATAATACATAAATATAATGGATTTGCCGATTAAAAGTGTCTAAACTCTGTTAGACTGCTAAGTTCGTTGAATGATTACGCGTTATAGTAATATGAAAATCCTTTTATGATATTTAAAATTGGCCCCTTAAAAGATATCAGAATTAAGTAGGATTAAGCATAAAATCTAAAAATCTAAATATGAAAGAAACAAGGGAGTATAAGCTCTAATCTCATATCATACTTTACTTTAAACTGCATAGATATGAAAATCCTATGTTTTCTACTGTGTCTACTACTTTTTTAGGGTTGTTTTGAAATTATATACAAACGTTCTAAACTGCTCTTTTGCAATTGCTTTTTAAAATGCACGTATGGAAGACAAACTTATTGGCCAAAATTTTAGAAACATCTGCAGGCAGTTGGTTTTCCCCAGATTAAATCGATATCGCATTCCCCAATTGAAATTTAATATAATTCCACGAAGCCTTGGCGCTCACTATTCCTGAAACTGGATGTTTTCGAGGTTCGAATTGCCCCCAATTAAAGTCAATTAAGTCGGCGAGGTAGGGCACGAAGGAGGAGAACTTTTAAATGTCCCAACTGTAAGCGAACCCATTCGAAAAAAAAAATCATTTCGAGATAAAAGAAAATCATTTTCCAATTGTGCCCGTATTCGTATTTTAGTATTTCCCTCAAAAAGCTTTTCCCAACCTCTCAGCGAACGCTGGCATTGCTCTCTATCGCGTCCTCGTGAAGTTAGCTCCGTTCCTAGCGAGGCGGTGCGATGACAGCGGCGGTACACGCACATTGACCTTGACTGTGACTTTGTGAGGAAATTTCGTGCCCCCACTCACCTTCCAATCGGCGAAGGGAGCAGCATTGTTGCAGCGGAGCGCACTTAAATTCGACCCGTCCTGTCTATATGGCGTCTCATGAACTTGCCCGCTGATAGTTCCCGAGGGAGCCGTCAAGGGGGGCGGCACTAAGCTTTAGATAAAGTGGAAAATTCTTTTCGTCAAACTCACAAAAACTTTCCACCCGGTTTACCGTGGCGGGGTGAATGGAACGAGATAAGAATTCTTCTGTGTGCTGCAGCCCCTCGGGTAGAGTGAATAAGACAAAAAGGTGAATTTGCTCCCTTGACACGTAATAGCCATCCACAAAATAGCTCGCAGGTGGAACTGCTGGCAACGGGCACCCGAATTCGGTGATATTCGTGTCAGTGTCAATGACACCGGGGCCCGTTTTTCGAGAGCAGTGTCAAGCACTTGAAGCTCACCGAAATCATCAGAAAGTGGCGAAGGCGAAAAAAAACGTAAATCAACAATATAACAAACCGCCGCGACATTGCACAGCGATTCTATTAATATCGAGAAAGCAGAAAGCCACCCGGGCTCAATTTAATCGCGCAAACAATATCAAACCGCTCCGCACGGCCATTGACCGCTGAACTTGAAAAATGAAAATTCTTTCTGCTATCGGTCATTGAGCCAAACCGAGCTTCCCGTCCCGGCCACCGCGTAGCACTTTTGCGAATTGAGCAAATCTCGCAACATATGGCCGCGACCGAGGAAAATTAAACAAAAATTTAACCGATAAAATCCACCACAGGGTCGGCGGTTTTGTTTTTTTTTCTTCGGGGGCAACAAATTGTCTTTATCCCCGCGATGCACGCCACCCGAAAGGGGGAGGCCTAAGCCGCCTCATCGATGGGGCATTTCGGCGTCGGGTGTTTATGTTATAAAAGTGCGGGTTGCTGAACCCCGCCTCATATCTGCAGGCCTTGAATTTTCGGCGGATTCATCGCGTATATTGCTGCCATGATTCTCGCTTTCGATTGCCGGCCGTTCACCCCCGACGATTCTGATTGTAAGTGAACAATTTTTTTTTTCCGCTAGTGCTCGACAGCTTGGCATTTTTCTTGTTTTTGGCGAACTTTCTCGACCAACATGTGGGCGGATTTTTTTTTTCCACATATACATACATGCAGTATAAGTCTGAGGGCAGTATATCCAATTTTTGGCTGTTTTTATCCTCTTTTCAGACAAGCAGCTCATTAAAATTCTGTACATTTTCCAGCAATGCGTGTAAAAGATTCAAAATTGCAGTAAAAATGCAAAGCGACGAATGGCAAGTATATAAATTAAGTTGGAAGATTAAGCGAGAGTTCTTTAAACGAATTTAAATAATATCGAAACCCTTATAGGCACTTGACAGAAATATCTAAGAAAAAATCAGTCAGAAAAAATAATGCACAATGATGCACATAATCTTTGTTGCCCATCCAGAATGAAAGTGGAGAGATTCTTATTGCTCCTCGTTTATCAACGGGTTTCGAAAAACGTTGCTGTACTAAATACAGAAACACTAAAGAAAAAAATTATCTCGACCAGTTAGATTTTTTCATAAAGCTGGATTTCAAAAAGTTTGGAAGTTCATTAAGGGGGAACCTTACTGTGATGATTTAAGAAATTCAAATTTTTTCTTTTGTAAAATACTCAAAGGCTAATGAGCCGATTTTAAAAAAAAATTTCAAATTTTCGTAAACGTAGTGAATAAGATAATGAGTAGTCGATTATTAAAAAAATTATAATTCGTATTTTTTAAGACCGCTTGAATTTAAAAAAGGGTCTTCAAAATGAAAATTTTGTTCAACCACTGCGGTTTTGTGGACATTTCAAATAACCCTTCACCAAATTTCAGTGGAAAAATGGCGAGGAATTTTTTTTTTTTACATCGTCACATCGAGGCTCATTACCATGTGAATGTTCAATATTTTTCAAGTATTATGCAACTTGAATACGTACTTAATGCAATATTTTTCACCCGAGCCATAAATAATTAGTTATACCTGTGAAAGAAATTTCCAAACATTGGCAATTTTTTTTCCCATCACAGTGGCGTTCCTCCCTAATGCATACAGACAGATGACAGGCAAGCAGAAATGAGAATTATTAGGAATATAATGAAGTTTTAAAAATTAATGAAAATTTTATCTACATGTAACTGTAAGTAACAAATATTGCTCAAAATTATCTATAGAATCAATTAGTGTAGATTGGAACACGTTTATCCGATTTATCCAAACAAATTCTAGACTTCACCCTATAATATCAAACCATTTTTAATTAACAATATACTAACCAATCACTACTGACAAGAATTTCAACAAGGTCGCAGGAGTTTAAATGCTTCAGTGTCAATGTCAATGTCAAATTGTCAATGTCAACACGTCTACCCGAAGTTCCTAGATTTTATCATCCGCAACCACCGTGTCTACTATATTTTGAGTGAACAACGGTATTGTACTGCTTTTTTAAGTCACATAAATTCTCGACATTGTTACAAACAATTGATTGAAACCTAATTGTGTGGGCGTATGTGTTTAGACAACAATATTTTCAGCTTCATCTCGGAGATTCTTGATTTATCGATTTTTTCCAAAATTATTTCTAATTTCAGCAGTGTGCTTTATTTAGTTACCACGTTGAATGCCACTAAGGTGGGACCGTAACATGTCCGGCGTTTATGTTCGAATTGATTAAATTAAGATTAATTTCGTGTTATTACATAAAAAGTTATCGATTTATTAAAATATATGAATATTTCTACTATGTCAGTGGTGACGGAAATTTGTTAAGTATAACCACTTTAGTCCAGGCTTGTTGGTAAGGCTAAGACAATAATCTTTGTATTTTCATTCAATCTCGTTCAATCGGCTCCGCTGTTCATTTATTATTAATTAATCGATAAAAGTCGATCTTTCTTTTCGATGCATCATAAAATATCGATGCTATAGCGTGATTCATTATACCGCGCAAAAAACATCGATGCTTTTATCAAATATCCATCCCCACGCAGGTCAACAAATTTTATACTTTTTTCTCTTGCGGAATAAATCTAGCTTCATGTGTATAGGTTGATTTAATTAGCTCGCGTTTTCGAGAAAAATAAAGTTACAAAATGCAAAAGATCGTATATGTATTAGCAATTTTCAAATAACCATTAAAATTTCATACGAGCTCGAAATATGACTTAAATTGAATCCTGAATTATAATCTAGAGATATGAAGAATCACTAATCTAAAGACATAAACATCTGGGGGAACATATTTCTCATAAGGATGCATCAGATGAGATCTTCATTCACTATCTGTTGTATGAAGTAATTAATGATGAGCAGAATCAGTCTTGGTCTCGGTCTTACAGGTAGTCCAAGACCGAAACCAAGACCAATACTATACCTGCGGTAGCAAGACAAGACTTGACTTGCGAGACCAAGACCATGTTTGCGAGACTTGACCAAGAATAAGGTCGTACTGCGACATTTTTTCTGAATGAAAAACATTTTTTCTATTTTTAGTATCTTTAAGGAGGTTGGCTAGTTTTTAAAAAAAATGATCTTTGATCGGGATTTATTGAAGATGATCAGAACTTTATGAAATTTTAACGAAATATTTACTGGCGAAACTCCAAATTTGAAAGTGTACAAGACTGGAGGAGTTTTGCAAACGAGACCAACACTTGACGGACGAAACCAAGAGCAAAAATAAACCTATTGATGCAAGACCGAATGTGCAAGACCAAAACTAAGACTAAGCCTATCATAGATCTTGGTCTTGTTTTGCTCATCCCTGCAAATACTGCGTTTATACACAAATTTAATCCTAACGATATGTTTCTTAAAGTTCGAAAGCATTTTACGCTACATTTACCATCTGCAGAACCACTGGCAATAATTCTTATATTGTGATTTACAATTGAAAAGCCATTACATAATTTGATCTAAAGCATCTACTGAGTGTTGACGTCTTGCAATTAAACTGGAGGTTACGAATATTTGGAAACATTTTGTACTAAGAGTAAAAATGCACTAAGGGTAAACAAATGAAGAAAATATAAGCAAATATTAAAAACGCATACTTTTACATGACCGCCGCAAAATGTGTTGAGGTTCAAATTTTCATTAGAGCCACGTTACAAATTTCCATGACAATTCGTTATTTCAAAAATGATCGAAATACGGCCTTTTGTATTTTTTATCTCTGTTTTTGCGGAAAATGGGCTCAAATTAAAAATATCCGTTTGCGAATTCATCTATCTGTGGATATAAAAGAGGTTTTCTTTCCTTTTTCATCTCTATGTATAGTATAAGTATGTTAAAGGGCGGTACTTACATCCTACACGATAAATTCACATAATCGTCAAGGCAATTTCGTCACATCCACTGCAACAAGTTCAAGCGGCAACAAATCAAAGTTCAACAGCCGCCAGAGCATTCAATTAAGCGGCATCTCTGAGTGACGATTTCATCACTTCACAAAACGGCGTTGCATCATTTATCATCTCGGCTCGGTGGTGGCTGACTCATTACCACCTAATTCGAGCAAATAAAATAAATTACAACATAATTGCTCGATTCAGGTGAAAATTTTCAACACCGCGCCGCGCCCGGGAGTAGACCAGGAGCAGTCGTTGCCCGTCGAGTCGGCCCTCAGACCCCGCTGCAGTATACAGAAAAAAAGGCGCTGGGCCCCATCTGGAGCACCGGCTGAAAGAAAGAAAAAAAAAAAAAGCACGACCAGGCTCAGGGGTTGATGAACGTCCCCAAAAACGTATTTTGCTTATTAACAGGTCAAAGCCTCGGCGCGCTCACTGGAAGCTCAGCAAAATTTAGCACGTTGCCAGAGCCTGCTCTGCACGCCTCGGGAGCACGGGACTGGGCGTGCGTGTGTGAGTGGACGAAACCCGGATCGCAACTTTTTAAGCCACTGGAATTCTGGACAATGGCGAACCGATTTTCGCGCAATTAACAGTTATCGCTTTTTGGCGTCATCGCAGCCATTAATTAACACTAAGAAATGAATTTATTTCAATTTTGCGGGCGGTAGAGCACTTTTTCAATCAGAATCACACCATCACAGAAAAACATACAGTAAAATAACAGCTCAGAGCAAAGCCTTAAGAGTTTTTCAGCCGTGCAAGCTTTCGATAAGAAAAGAGGCAACGATTGTGATTCTCTTCTCTCATTTCACTCTTTTCAAAAGCTCATTTATTCACTCTCTTTAGTAGTAAAAGACCTCGAAATAAATTAATCACTTGACAAATTCACAACTTCGAAGTAAATACATAAAAGTGATAATCGAATTAAAATTATTGCTGAGTTTCATATTTTTATAATTAATCATACTCATACCAATAAAAGCTAGAGGAACACTTTCTCAAAAATAAACTCTCTGTATTTCTGTACTCTTTAAAGCATAAAAACACTCTCAGGAGTAAAGTGAAACCCTCTTCCTCTCTTCCCACAACTCTTCGATTAATTTTCCCGATTTCTCTTCGTATTTTGCTGATTCCAGAGGTGAACGACCGACCTAGCCATTGATTCGGTTTTATCCCAATAATGCCTACATATATAAATGCCTACACTTAAAGGGTATTGATCCCGGGGATGGGTTGTAGATGATTTTTTCGGGAATTCATTTCTGATGATTTCGCCGCTTCTTCGACCTGCTCCCACTTTTTAGCGAACTTCTTTTTTTTGGTGACGAAATTTTAATGTTTCACAAATTTGATTGCGACCGTTGTAATAAATTAAGGCAACGATTTTTATTTTTTTATTTTTTCGGGCGATAGATATTCTTTTGTGATAGTCATTGTTTGATCCAGGTATTCGAAATTTATGAATAGGAATTCTTGAGGTATAGGAATAAATCACCTCGCTTCATAGGCTGTGCCTAGCATGGAAATTTGTCCAATTTCAAATAAATTAAATTTTTAACAAAATCAAATTTATTTGAATTTTTAAATTAATTGATATGAAATATAAAAAAAAAAGATAAAATTTATGTAATTGATATAAAAAAAAGATGATTTATTCCCATAAATCATATAAGCAGAAAACAACACTGAGAAAATAATGAGTAGTTACTACAACTATTTTCGTCATTTTGTTTTAATTTTCCAAATTTGTTTTAATAATAATCCCTGTTATATATAAAAATGAATATTCGTTGTTTGTTTGTTCGTTTACTTGTTTGTTTGTTTGTTTCTTTTTTGTTGCTCAATCACGCATAAATCCTTGCTTCGATTTATTTCACTTTTATTCAAAGATACTCCAACTTAACATATAGGCTAATTTCTTTTCGGATAATATGTAGGGTTTCCAAATGGCTGATCTAAGATAGCGATTGAAAACTTTAAATTTGAAGGAATTTTCCTGAAAATTGGCACTTAGGGGTTTTGGGGAATACTGACCTCAAATCTTCTGTCCAAATTTAGTAATTCAAGATGGCGGACCCAGAATGGCGCCCAAATTTTCTCGATTTCATCGAATTTTAATGAAAATTAGTACAATGATTGCATTGAAGCCACAAATTTTGAATATAATCAAAATTTTTAAATTCAAGATACCTGATCCAATATCGTGACCAAAATTTCTCAATTTCAACGGATTTTTAGTGGAAATGAGTACAAAAGTAATTTATTAATCGCTAATTTTGAATTCCTGTCCTATATAAGTATATGGATAAAATCGAAAGTCCGTTTGTTTGTTTGTTACTCAAATACTCTTAAATGCTTTCATCGATATTCTGTAAGTTTTGTCCAAAGGTAGTACATATTCCAGCTTAATATATAGGCTACTTTTTACTCGTATAAAATTTAAAGTTTAAAAATGGCGGTAAAAACTTTAAACTTCAAGTAATTGTCATAACAATTGAGATTTTTATGATGCTGATTTCGAATAAACTCACAGAATTTCGAAATGGCCGATCCAATATGGCGATCAAAACTTAAAACCACTGGTTTCAATTCTATTATCAAAATATCATAATAGTATCATAATTCAAATTAGTACAAAAGATATATTGGGGACACTGTTGTCGAATCAAATATCTTAATTTAAATATTTAAAGTTATTAGTTAAAATATCGGTATTTATAATTACAAATCGTATTTCAGTCAACTATCAAATTCAATTTTAATTTTCTGTGTTGAGTCCTTTTTGAAATCTCAAAAGTAGAGATGCCACGAATAGTAATTTGGCCGAATACCGAATGTTCGGCGAGGCTCTTGGCCGAAGCGCCGAACATTCGGCAGCCGAATATTCGGCCACACTTAGTACTTTCCGCGGGCGACAAGTCACAACTGTCGCTACAGAAAATGTTCGTTCAGATGAAGGTGTGGAACAAAAAAATTCTGTTGCAAATGAACTTGATTTTTACATGGTATCTGTGCGTTTAGATCAGACAGCAGACCCTTACAAGTGGTGGTCAGCAAACGCGAAACAATATCCAACCCTTTCACAATTTGCTAAGATTTATTTATCATCTCCCGGTAGCAGTGTGTATAGTGAGCGGCTGTTTTCGGAAGCAGGTACAATTTATGAGGAAAAACGCAATCGTCTGCTATCAACAAACGCTGAAAAAATTGTTTTCATTCATCATAACTTACCACTGGTAGATTTTAAATATTAATTTGTTAACTCTTTTTTTTGGTTAAATAAATATATCTTTGTGAGTAATATTTTGAGTTCTTTTTTCATGATTTATTTGGTAATCCTTACTATATTTTATCATAAATACGAAATTAAATCTGTTTATCACGATTTCACGCCAAAACTGCTGAACCGATTTAAATGAAATTTGGTACACAGATACATACTCTAGAGCCTTAGAAAGGACATGGGCTATAATTTATGCGGACGAAGTCGCGGGAAAACAGCTAGTAATAAAAAAATAATAAATAAATTGCTATTCGGTATTCGGCCGAATAGTTAACCATATTCGGCCGAATACCGAATAGCGAAAAAAAGTGGCCGAATACCGAATAGTTGCCGAATATTCGTGGCATCTCTACTCAAAAGTAAGTAAAAACAGTAAAGTCGATCATTTTTTTAAATGCAGTAAAGTTGAAAATTTTGCGCATAAGTCCATTAAAATTAAGGCCATAGTTTACCCTGGCAACGTGTAATTCGGCTCAAAGTTTAAATATGCGTTAATATTTCCATTTCTAAAAATCATGATTTGTTTACCTTCTTGAATAATCAATACAGCTGTTTCAAAATGTGCACACCTACATTAATTTTCAGTATTTTTCTATTCATAAATAACTGCAGAAGACATAATTGCTATCGCAGCTTGAATAACGACGACTTGACCTCACTCTTCTGTACATTGCCCTTTTCGTATAAAAACGGCGCAACATTTGGAAATGTGACACTTTTATTTGCCCCTACGCCAATTGTGTCCATCAGAGCAACGTTTTCTCCGCAAACAATCAGCATCGAGGAGGCACCCCGAGAGATCAACGAACCCTTCAGATCGAGTGCGCAGCCCGGCAAAGAACACCCAAAATCTGTTCGTTGAAATCACAAAACGACCGAAAAAACGGCAGCTCCCAAAAAATTGTTTAAATTTCATTTCATGAATCCCAATCAGACAATTTCACGGTCACCCGGCACGGAGGAGACGCTCTTGACTGGATTCGGCGGCAGTGGCAAGTGGCCGCGATTCTGTTCCAATCAAAGCAGCGCGGTGGGCGCAGCTGGCGCAAGGAATAAATCGGGGCCCCCGAAATATCCTCGCTTTCTGTGGGACCCTACAACAGCGCAATCCTTCGACACCAGATGGCCGCTTGATCGCAAGGGACCAGAAGCGCTCGTTTGCGCGGGAAACCCTCAGCCCGCCCTACACGATGGTGTGTGCTCATCAGCGCAGCACGCAGACGCGACGCGACACTCGGCGAGCCCAAACATTTGTCCGCCTCAGTGCCAATGAACTTGAGAACGATACTCGCGCGGCCCCAGAGTAGCGGTTTCCTTGAATGATCGATGGAATTAGTTCAGCTGGCCGCGGAAGAGAAGGCAGGCGTCATTAATGGACCCCAATGAGCTCATCATAGAAGAAATGTGCTGGTGACCAGCCGTAAATCGCTCAAATTAAATTTTTAGAATTGTCAACTAGCTGGCTGCTGCTGCGCTCGACGCTAATTGCCGTGATGTCAGTGGCGCGCCAAGTCCACTGCCATTCCGCCCGATTGGGGCTAGATTCACTTGTTGTTCAGTTGCGCGTCTGATTTTGTTTATCGTTAATTTTTTGGGGTCATTAACTCATTAACGATTAAAGCCAAGGATATCGCTCGCGCTATTTGTCTCGGCTGCGAGCTTGGAGAATTACGACGACCGGACGGTGGTGGACGCGCCGCTCAATTGTGGTGTAGGTGGCTCGCTAGTATGGCTCTTCATTCGCTGTTTTTCCCTTTTCTCCCTCCCCCGGCAACGTCGTCGTCAATTCAAATGAAAACGAAAGTGATAAAAATCACCAGAGCACGCAGCTAGTTGAACTCGATGGAATGCTTTATCAAGGTCATTCGCTTTTTTGGATTAGAAGGGGAATTTCGTGCAATTTTGATTAAATTCTGGCCGGGTTTGCGTGATATTATGTTTAAATTACACCAAATTACTCACGAACAACATTTAACAAAATGTCGAGCTCGAGATAAGTGAATCTAAATAACTTTTACCTAGACCTTCTTTGGTTTATCGATTCGATTGCTAGGCTTCCGGCTCTAATCATTTTTAGATTTCTTTGAGACTCTCAAGATCTTTGATCTAGCTATATCACTCTTTAATGCGTCGAACCCATTTTCTGCTTTTCACAAAACGATTCACTTGTTCAAATATCATTAATAAATTTGTCAAAGTAGTAAAACAAGAAACAAGAACTATCCACAGTTGTTTTAATTTTGTTCAAGATTATTGCTAAGTAATAATAAAGTTATTTTCTGTAAATAAGTACAATACATGTATAAATGTGGAAATATGTTTACGTTACTTTTTTCGGTTACATACTATTCGTTTAGAAGTTCGAAAGAGGTAAACTAAAGCTAGACAGAAAACGAACGTAGGTTAAGGTTAAGGCTTAACATCAATTGAAAGATCGAATTAAGTCATCTAAGGTTTACTTGATTACTGATTTGCGGTAATATTGTTTTTTTTATCCATATAAACTTTTTAGAATTGTTTTACAAAGATAACTTTTTGGAGGACTTGGTGTCAGGTGTGGGATTGAGATATATCCTAGTAGTAGAGACTGATGTTTTATGCTGCAAGTAATGCAATTTAACCAAAATTATAATCCAGATTTTATATTTTTAGATGATAACGCTCCGCATCTTTGTTGTGGCCATATTTAATAATTGATTTAATATACTACAATAAAAGCAAGATTTAGCCAACAAAAATTACAGTTGTAATCGATTCTCAACAATGACATTTTCGTATATTTTCGGATTTTCCAAAACCTGGTCGATGAAAATTCGAGATATCATTGAACATTTAAATTTTTTTTATATTAGCTTGTTGCTGATAGATCCATAGTGTTGTTCCTCGAATCAAGTGGTTTCCATCCGTTTTTAACTATCTTTTTTTTCATTTCGGCGCTATTTTGAATTTTCTAATTTTGCATGAAAAATCGCCAAGCACCGATTTTCATGAAAATTTCGAATCTTATTTGATCTCGCATTTCAAATTCAAAATTAGCGCCATGAAAAACCCCTAAATTAATTCCCACTTCAACATCAAAATCGCCATCATAAATAATTTTATTTATCCCGGAAAAGATTTTAATTAGCGCAGCAGAATTCGGGGATATTTAAATATAAATCTTTGTAAAGTAATTTTCCTGAACTGGCTAGCAGTATAGAAAAAAAACTTTTTATTTCTAACAAAATTTGTTAGCGTTACCGAGGGTAACTTTCCCTTTCCGGAAATTTTTTCTTTCTTGTATTTTTTTTTTTTTTGAAACGAAAATCAAACACAATTTCGTCGACTTGAGTCAAGCGAAAACATCAATATAATCCTTTTGAAAAGGCTTTCGTGCCCACAAAATAAAAAATAAACCTTAATTATTCCCTCCAAACTTCTTTGATGTTACAAAAATAGACGAGTTCATGCCACCCCCATACCTCAAACGTCTAAAATTAACTGGAATTCCGTCCAAAAAATGCGTAAATTTCCACAAGATTTCCTGAGTGCACTGTGTAAAAAAAGCTCTCAAAAGAGCCTGAAAATCTGAAAATTCCCAAAAAAAGACTGTGAGAAGGATGATGATGATGATGATAAAGAAGAAGCCGAAGAATAAGGCGAAGAAAGCAAAAAACAAAGATAATATGAAAACGCTAAGAAGATCGGCAAGAGCAAAGGCAAGGCAGCGGCAGGCGGCAGGCGGCAACCAGCGAGCAGATGACAATGTGCCAGGCCATTGACCTTCCAAACTACGGCAGAGACCGTGAAGCTACAAAGTGAAACGAGATTGTGTCATACGTGCTGCGTGCACACACCTGCGGCCCGGCCGTGTTTGTACAGGGCGCACACATGCGCATCGCCGCTGCGCTGCCCGGGACGGGAGCATGTCGAAAAGTTAACTAAAACCCCGCGATGATTATTGGTGGCTCTGTGTTCGTTATGTAAGCGGAGCACCACAGCACAACTGTAAAGGAAGACGGGTATTTGGCGCGCGCGAAATTCGTTTTTTTTTTGGGAATTCCTGCTATTCTGGGTGCGCTTCGGCAGGCAGTGGCAACGACGGGGCCCCGCCAGGGGTTGGTTGGGCCGTTTGGGCCGAGCGAGCATCTTTCATCTCCAGCGGGGCAATGGATGGCATCGTCTTCTTCTCCGCTAGCCCCAGAACACAGCATCTTATGATGTGGGTCTGCTCCCATGGAGGAGCTGGCTGCCGGGATCCTCTCTTGAAGGAACACGCTAAAAGTGAGCAGATGTTAAACCTGAAAGGTTGCCAGCCTTTCTGGCATGGACACCCCGTTGCTCGTTGGCAGGGCTTCGCAGGGCTCAATGCTTTTGCCTGCTTCTGGTACTGTACTGTGTCGTGTACATAACGGGATTATTTATTTATACCCCGGCATACTCCCACCCGAATTGCGCCCTCTACCGTCCTACACAAGATCTTGTGAGCGACATTGAAAATATTTCGGCAAGGAACTTACCGGCCCGGCCTGGCCCCCAGCCTGCTGCTGGCTCCGGCTAAAAAGAGACTCTTCTAACTCGGCTCCGGGCTACCGGCTTTTCCAGGCATTCGGCCTTGTGATAATTTACCAGGGAAGCCGAGGGGTGGCGGGCGAGCGGGCGGCATCTTTTCATTTCACAGAGAGGACGTTGAACCCATGTGAAAATTTCGGGCGCCGCCAGAAGATCTGTGAAAGTGCGGAAAATTACGTCTTGAGGGTTTCTCAGGAAAATTCGTATGTGTTTACTGCTGCGGTCAGAGCAGGAGATATCACTGCAAGGTGATGTATCGTTACTGTTTTCCCACGAGAATGCTAGTATTAGTGCGTCTGCTACACCACTGCCTTACTCATATATCTGTATGTATTGTACACCTGCTGGGAAAATGTAGTAACATCACACCTCAAGTATCTGAGATATGTTTATCCAAGTATAATTTGAGATATTTGAGTGTCTAAACAGTGAGAGCTTCCCTTCAAAAACAAGCAAAACTACTTTCTGTACATAAAGTGAGCCCTTACTAAGAGCCCCTACTGGGCCAGAGCGGATTTTCGTTAAATATTTATGTATGTGCGATGTTTTTCGATCACAGACTTTTAAGGGGAGGTTCTCATCTAGAACGTCAAAAAGTAGGTAAAGTTCGTGATTTTTTTGAAGGCAAATGACAAGACATAGGGAAATGATATTTGGCATTATCTTTTATTGTACATTTATCTGTACGAAAAAATTTTTTTATTCAAAAAAAAAAACAAAATGGCGCCCGTTATTCAACTTCTCCGGAGGCATGTTTTTCGAAAATTGCCCAGCTGCGTACAATTTAGGGGTCGCAGATTTGTCTGAAAACAAATAATGATGACATTATTATAAACTAGAATAAATTTGTCTCAGATAGAGTGGACGACTTTCAAAAAAAATTTAAAATTGACGGAATGGCGCGATTTTGAAATTTTAAGGCCGTTTTCGGCCGTTTTTTTTCATAGTTTATCACTTACAAAAAGGAGATAATGTTACAATTTTCAAAATGTGCTCCACTCTTTCTATGAAGAAAATTGTTTACTTTAATATGCACGAAACTAGAAGTTGATCGGTTGAACCGTTTTTGATTTATCTTGTACGCAAATTATACACAAACATGCCTCCGGAGAAGTTGAATAACGGGCGCCATTTTGTTTGTTTTTTTTGAATAAAAAAATTTTTTCGTACAGATAAATGTACAATAAAAGATAATGCCAAATATCATTTCCCTATGTCTTGTCATTTGCCTTCAAAAAAATCACGAACTATACCTTTTTTTTTGACGTTCTAGATGAGAACCTCCCCTTAAAGGTTTTTATTCACCCAATTATTTTTCAGAGCTGAAATTCGCATTAAAGCTGCCAAGAATTCAAAAAAGTAGGATTCAGTTAAAAAATAATATTTCATTAATTTCCTCGTCTGAAAATGATTATGTATCTCCAGATTTTCCAAATGTATTGATGTACATATATTTTGGGATCTGAAAATCATATATTGGAATTTTAATTTCTTTAATTCTTTTAATATCAAAGATATAACAATCTTTCTGGACGGTTTAAAGGTTATGCTTTTAAAATTTTCTTAAAAGCAAACTTAAAACAAATAGTAATAACTTAGCATTGGAAGGAATAAATAATACTATCAAGAATTTTGAAATGCAAGATGGCGCATGATGCAACCAATACTAGGAAGATTTAAATGACAATGTGCGTTTAGGTGGTCTTAAGTCGTTAACTTCAAGTTTGTTATGATAATTAAGGATTTTAAAATTACATATACAATATCAAATTATTATCAAAACAAAAAAATGTCTAATTATAATAATAAATAACAGTTTGGAATTCTCAAAGAACTACTTTATTTTTAGGTTGAAATTATTTTAACTTATCTTTTACGGTTTTCAAGATAATAGCAAATCAATGGACAGACTGAGTGTGCACCTTAAACTTCTCTACTAGTACTTGTCTAGAAAATAGCAAAGATAAAATGATAAAAGTTGAGTTTAAAATTGATAACGTTTTTCTAAAAGAGTAGGTAAAAAAATCGAATTTTTTAAAAACAAATATTGGTACTTATCTACCTCAGTATAAATCTCACACGTAATTTTCTGGTGTAACACTAAAATTTAATTTGTTTGTCCTATTTATAATATTAAAAAGTTTCTAATATTCTTATCTTAAAAAGAAGGGATCGCGTATGAAGATAAAGACTGTAACAAAACTGTACATTAATTTTTATAAGATGGTGAGTTATAAAATTTACTTTTGAATAACTTTATAATAAAATAAAAATCTAAACGAGACATAAACCTGACATAAACGACGAATCTTGAAGCGTATACAAGATTGTTGTCTATCTAGAGTTAGTGGCAACTCAACTAAAGTTTATTCGACATTCATATTCATACATACGAGAATGTGTATCAGTATTGGAATGTTAGCAGCTGCGTATAATCTGAGTTATGCATGGGAGAAGTACACAGTTGTGACCATTGTATATTTTTTTAAATATAAATTCACAGGATAATCTTTTCTTTCAACATAGTTTTTCCGAGAATGATTTCTTTATCGTATTTTACTATCAAAAATAAATTATGAATACCCTACTCGTGAATACTTGTCACCTACGCCCCGACCAACTTAAAAGTGCTTGAGAGTATAGTTGAGCATGCTCTAGAAAATGGTCAAAATTATTACAGATACCAACAAATGCTAGTAAATGCTGAAGTTATGTTCAGAAGAAAATATTTAAGCATTAGTACGTGCTAGTACGTCCTCAAATTGTTATTCATACGGGCTATCTATATGTATCCAAAATGAAACTGAAAAGTAAATTTATCGCTAAGGGAATCGATTTTTGCGTAAACGTCCCACCAGCAATTCATGGCTACTAAAAAATCCGCAATGCGAATACGTCATTTGCTCCTACCCGCACTCTCTTTCCATTAACTGTTATCAAGTTATTGAAATTTAAAGTTGAAAATATCCCATGGGAAAACCATGCCCAGTCTGTACATCGAAACTACTACTTATAGAAAGACCAAACCGTAGATAAATGTGTACATCTGTTATCGAGCTATAGAATAACAGACATTGCCTTTACCTAGAATTTACCAAACTATGATTAATTTAGTATGGTATCTAAACCATTTTTCGTCATAATTTTGAAATTATTCACCAAATCAAGAATTCCAAGGGTCACAGCCCTCTAAACTTGTATCCAACAAAAAGGCTTACAAAAGCATACCACAGAATGGGGCGCCCCAAATGGAACTGTTGTAATTCAGCTGCCGGGGCACACCTGAGCCTAGACATGAAATATGGCTCATCCAGGTGCCGCATTAGTTCCACCCCGCTTTCCTGTAGTCTAACCTTGAATTTTTCGCATTTTGCTAAATAGGTGGCACATATTATGCCTATCACGGAGCGGGTTTCCCCAGTAGGAAAGAGCATTCATCATTTCACGCTAGGGGCGGCCTGTAGAACAATAGAGGGCGAAACACAATCCGAGAAGAAGGTTGGTAAAAGGTAGGGTGCTCCCCCAAAAATAAAATGTATATGCCCGGAAAAAATTTTTCCTTTAGAAGAGTTCAACCTCTCTTCAACTGGGCCACCCGGTACAATTCGAGAAGGCCCAATTACACAAGAAAAAATAAAAGAAAACACCAAAAAATAAATCGACTTTCCATCTCGTCAGGGCGAACCCGCCAGAGGTTAAGAACCTCCAAAAAGCTCTGACTCACTGAAGTTATTCTTTGAAAGCTTCTTATGTACATAAATAAACGCGTGTATTCGGGAGCATGCCGCGGTGCGTGTATTCTTTTCTTCGCAGTAACCACACCCCGCAAATGTCACGTCACACTTAAGAATGATATGACTAATTACCGACACCACTGGCAGACGCCGGAAGGTGAGTTCCCTGGAGCGGGCCACAGGAGTGCCGAAAATCACTCGCCTCGCCTCACCTCATCTGTTGAAAAAGAAAAGGTCAATGCAAAGAAGTGATAAGAAAAGAAAATCTTAGAAACGGAAGAGCGTGAGGAAGTGCGCCTTCCTCGCCTACATCTTCGCCTTCCCTCCGAGAAGACGAAGAAGAAGAAGAAGATAAAGAAGGCAAAGTTTGTTGGACTCTTTCAGCTGATCGTAATGTTGTCCGCAGGCCGCGCTAGTGTGGGCCCGGGGTCGTCACGTTCATTGGCCTTGGCACTCGAAATTATTTGTTCGTTGGCCTGAATGCTCCTCTTCTGCCCCGTTCGCTTTGGCTGTTTCTGGTGGACGATCCGTTACCATTGTCAATGACATCAAAGTTTCGCGGACAGGGGGAGTTGCTGTCGCGTCGTAGAGCTCGCGCGATACCCGCACGAAGGTGAAGAAATCTTGGTTAATTATTTTTCTGCACTCTGTCACATTATTTGCATTCCCGGAATCATTTGGATTAGTTTCTCCGGACTGTTCTTGGGTGACTTAAAGATGCTCTCTCTCATCTGCCTGCGATAATTATCGCAGCAGTGGTGCCAACTGGAGGAGAAGGTGCCACCACCCGCTTCTGGTCACCGAGCTTTGTTTGGTGGCGCGCCCAATAACAAGAGTTCATCCGAGTTTATTTCTAGCTTTATCAGAGGGCTATAATTAACGCGGGTGTGCGTAAAAGTGTAAAAATAAAGCGACTCGAGCCAGAGGTCAAAAAACACTATAAAATCACACCCGCTATACGAACGCCCGCAGCGGAGTCGGCGGGGCCATGTGAGACTAGTTCGATCAATGGAAAGTGGATCTATGCCATTTGGATGAGCTCGGGGTCAGTGAACTTGGAACTATTTGGGAATTTTTTCTCGATGAATTGTCGTATGTTTTTTTTAGGGGAACTGCTGCGTAGAGAGGTCGAAGTTTTTATGGCAATTAAATTGGTTGAGGGTAGAGAAGTGTAATTTATTGAATTACTTTTAGAAGAACAAGCGGGTTTTAGGTACAGCAATCAGATGATTTATAGTATTGTACATTTGTCATTCGAGACAAATAAATTTTGTAAATTTCGATAAGGAAAAAAATCATCAAAAAGCACTAAATACAAAATAAATGGGCTGTTTTCTAGCAGAAAAAAAAAGTAAACATAAGCAAAAATTTATTTTATGTAAACTCAACCATACCAAAATCAGATAATTCACTCTTATCTTGAACTTGATAACATTTAACTGTAAATTGGTGTAATTGCTCTTCTGACAATTTCGTTGGCGTTTCCAATTAATCATCATTGTGACGTCAGGAACTATTCTAAAGGTTCAACTCTGTCTAGAATATTTAATTTGCTTAACCAAACCTAAAAATTGTCCGTATTTTGAATAACGTATGTTCATAGTAAAAAATTGAATGTAGTTTTATCGGGTCGTGAGCGGACAGAAAATTCGACGAGTGTTCAAATGTAATGTTATTGGTAAAACAAAAACTCAAATAAATATCACAGAAACGAAAGGTCGCCATTGTTCAATAAATTTATGCAATTCGGCGATTAAAAAAAGCTGTAATTGTTTACTTTCACGGTCAGCTGGTTATTTGAGGATATAAAATCGAAGAATCAACATTTTTACCATTTTTCTTTTTCAAATTGTTCGGTTTTGCGACGGTTTTATGAAAAAAAATTCCAAATTCAGTTTGAAATTGCAGGCGAGGTTTAAAAAAAAAACATATAAAATCTATACATTTGCGATTTTTAGTTGGTAAAAAACTAGGTGCCTGTGAAAGTAAACAATTACTAAAAAAGCTAATTTAGTAAAGTTTGAGGGAGGAATTTTAACACTTGATGCTACGTCACATTCAGGGTCGAATCAATGTCGACAACAGAGCCATTATACAAGACTTAAGCCTCCAATTTAGCTGGCTTAGAATTATTCACTTTAATTAATGCAAAAGACATAATTTTGTCTCATTATGGAAACTCTTTTTCAGAATATTAATCTGATGCATTTTGCATTTGATAATTTTATTTTATTTATGTCAAGTGAAAGTAGTTACCAACTTTTCTTAAATCTACATTTTTAAAATATGTTCTTACTGAAAGAAAATTTGACATATGGATTTTATCTTTAATCAAATGCATTCAAATATAAAATTCTGATTTGAGTAGCCAATAAGTAAGGCACGATTGTGAATATGAAAATTGTAAAATTTGCGCACGATATACCGTTATGACGGAAATTTCAGAATTTAAGGATTGTATTGAAAACAATAACATGACACTAGACATGGAAGAAAATGAGAAGTGTGATATAAAAATCTATTATATTAGCGGAATAAAAAGTATCACTCTGTTTTTTTAAATTACATTTGCTACAAGTGACTATTAATATTAAATGTAAGCTTACGCTGATTGAGTTTTGCTTTCTTATTGTGCTCGGAAAACGTCGGATAATTCAGCTATTATAAAATACAAAGAGAGAGAGTTTACTTATATTTAAGAGGTAATCTCAGAAACTACTACACCGACTTGACTTATTTTCCACCGTTGGAAAGTTTATTTCATCCCAGTTTACACTGACTATCAATTGATATAAATGAACACGTTTACGCTAATTGACATTATTTTTTTATGACAGAAAGACTACTTTTTTTAGCTTCGAATTGCTCCTTTGTTTACTTTGACATGGTACATGGCAACATAATTTGACACATGGCATGGTACATTATAAGAGTTATGACGTCACATAACATGATATATGACATACACATGAAAAATGACACATAACATGACATAAGACATGACACAAGACATGGACGAAGATGAGTAAAATGATACAAAAATCTATTATTATATTAACACTTTACCGACCGCAAACCTATTAATAGATTCAAAACATAATTTAAGAGATACTTTGAGCAGAAAATGCAGTTGGTGCGGGAGAATTTCTCTTAAGCAAAATTGCGGTCAGTAAAGTGTTAAAATAAAAAATATCATTATGTTATATCAAATAACATTTGTTACACATGACCAATAATATTAAATGAGCTGTTATTTAAAATAGCGCATGAAAACCGTCTACACATTAAGATATAACCTAAGAATTTGTTAAAAAGGTATGCTAGAAAAGTGGAATTATATCACTTTCAAAAATAACGGTTCAAATGAAAGGTTTCATTTGAGTTTTCGAGCACTCTTTTAACCTCCTTTGGTTTCATTTTTATGTTCCGCGTGTCATAAGCTATGTCATGTTAAATCCAACATGGCGTATATGACCCACAAAATATGCAAACCAAAAAAATAAAAATTAGACAAATGAATCGAGTTTGGTATAAAATTACAGGTTTTAATGTACAGATTTTAAAATCTAAAACCTACTAAACTAAAACAAATAAGAGTAAGTAATGAATGACGACGTGTGACTGCATTTATGCAATTACCGACATTTATTTCTTTAATAAATGTAGTAGGAAACTGCAAGTGATGTTTAAAAAATTTCGATATAAATACAGTGAAGTCGTATTCAAAACTTTTAAAAAGCAGTTTATAACTTTATTTTTTGTTTAACTTTTGGCAAGGATTATTCTGAATTAAATGTATTGGTACTTTGATACAAAATAATGGTATACCTCTAACTCTAAATTCCTGACTTACAATTGTAAGTACGTTGTTGTACTTTTTTCGAAACGTGTAAATTTATTCTCTTTTAAGCTGTATGTACATTGGTGTTAATTTAGGTTTATTTCTTGATTGTCAGTCCTAAATCTTACTAAAATACATCTATTAAACTAAAAGCAATTAACCAACTTGAGAAAGTGTCCATAAATTCCACAGACGAAATCCCAAAACGCCTTTTTGAACTGAATGTTGCTCCTTTTATCCGGTGAATGTGTCTCTTTGTCCCATTCCCATTTATCTAAATCCATCAGCAATACGTCCGCAAAATTAGGTCAATCCCTCACGAAAATAAAAGATGCTCTGAGCCTCGCCCAATCACCGTGGGTGCGCGCTCCACTCACTTTAACGATAGATTTACAGAGTCGTGATTCATTACGATCTTAATCTCAACTTAATGAGCTCGGCAAACTCCCCGAAGAAATGCGCTAGAATGTCGCCAACTCTAGCCGCACGAATGAATGTAAATAAACTGCACGCTCTGGCATGACGACACCGGGCACTGGGGGGCGCTGCCTGCGGTGAAGGAACAGATAAATCATCGCCAGGAAAAGCGTTCTGCCCACCTAATCAGCCCACACCCCTCGCCGCCGCTGCTGCTGTCACCCAGCCGGCAAGGTGTAATTTGTGAAAGAAATTCTCCCCCTTTCGCTGTGCACATTTTTGCATTCCGGCAAAACTGAACTGCCATGCCGATATGTCGAAGCCGCCCCGTGCCGCTGCTGGTGCACTCTCTCCCTGGATTTCCGATGCAAGTTCAATCGCAGCAGAGCACATTATGCGACGACGACGGTCGGCCCAGGAGTTCGGTGCACTTTGATCGAATTTGCTTGATGCGCGGTGCGGTGTGGTGCCCTGCAGCCGCCTCAGCCTATCTGCCACTTGCCAGCGCCCTCTCTGAATGCATTCTGTATGCACTGCGGGTGCACGGTTGCGGCGTGCCGAGGTGCAAAGAGGTGGTGCAGTCGGCCCCGGCCAAGGCTCCCTCGCCCCTACCGCGAATGATTCAGTCCACACGATTTGAATGAAAATGATAAAAGCGCCGCAGTCACAACGTGCACAATCCCGACAACCGCAGCCGGGGCACAGACACTGGAGGCGCGCTAAAATATATAAAGCAAACGGTAGGGGGACGCGGTGCGAGGGACGCACGAATGCGGCCGGGCCACGCCGGCCACTAGGACTATAAATAAACGAGAGGCGAGTGCAACATGTGTGATGGGCCCTGAGATGGCGACGGTATGATGTTTTTTTGAAAGAGAAACGCGGAAGGGAAATTCCTTTTTGCTATTTTTGCAATTCGCCTTTTTTTCATGTGTTATGAATCTGTCCAGACGGGAATATATTCTTGGGCGGGCGGCCAGGCGGCGGCGAGACGGCGGCGGTAGCGTTTAATTCCTTCGGGGGCCTACCGGTCGCGGATGTTGAAAGAGTGTTGCATTTTTTGTCTGGGGAGGAAATTAAACGCCTTATGTTAGACGCACATAAAGTCTGAAATTCAATTATAAAACAAAGACGATAACAATGTTATTTAGTGATTATCAGTATAACTCACTCAAATGTATCATAGTAAAACAAAAATCGCATTTTGTATTGTATTACGGTCAAACAATCGTGTGATAATGACAAATTCTGATTGTATTGTACTACACCCTCATAATAAATATGAATATAAATAGTTTCCCACCATTGCCCATTTTATTTTAAATACCCATGTTAAAGAGTACTCCACACCTATTAATTATGGTGTTAATCGGATGAATGGCTTTGAAAATGATGGATAGTAAAATTCTAAAGTTTTTCATAAAAATAAGTACATGGGACATCTTGTCACTCTTGTTTCAAAGTCTATAAATACAACTTCATGTGATTTTCGTGAAAATTGGTCCATTGAAGTTTTCGCGGTCGCTAATTTCTAAATCTGGTGTCTAAATTTATGGCGGTCTTTCTAATTTTAATCTTATTTATTTGCACATACGCCAATAATCTGACTACTATAACTTACAATAAAATTAGGCAACAGGCAGATCAACCGCAACGAGGCTGATTTTTTTATCATACCCCTTGAACAATTAAAATCAATATGCTCGTACCTGCAGTAGAAAGCGACCGACATTAATGTAATAGGCTAATATTTGCTATAATTCGTGCGATAGAACGAAACATGGAAAAAAGAATGGTCTCTTAATGAACGTGCGGTGACATGGAATATGAAAAAACGAGGCAATTTCAGGCGAGATGGCATTACCCATCAATCAGTCCAGAGCGAAGATTAACCGAACGTAAATGTGACGTTGCTGTATAGTTTGCAACGAGAGCAGTTTTAGTCTGTCTATGTAGGGAGGCAATGTTAGGGGATCGGTCCAAGGAAGACCCCTAAGAGGGGACCTACGAAATCTTCTCTGGACCGCTTCAATTCGGTTCACCTGAATCCTGCACGACGGAGACCAAACCAAGCTGCAATAGCATACTCGAGAATTGGTTTGACAAAATTACAGAATCTGTAAGTAAAGTACAGGGAATCTTTGTGACGTGAGGATCATGGAATTCTTTTGACCAACACTTGACAAACAAAACCAAGGGTTGAGTTGGCTTTGCGGACCATGGTGTTAATGTAGTCATCAAAAGAGAACCGGCTATTTAACAAGACACCCAGATCCTTGGATTTGTCAAGTCTCTGTAACGAGAATCTGTCAATAGAATAGTTAAAAGATGTCTTCTGTTTTCTACTTTGTATAATGCATTATTGTATGTTTTACTAATTCTTGTTCTCCAATTGACGCAACTTTTAGGCAAAGTTTGGGGGTTTGCTTTTGAGGAATGAATGTCATATAACATGTATAAATATCAGTAAAAATAACTTCAAAATTTTTAAGAAACCACACCTTTTGAAGACGGTGCCTTTATTATTTTATTTTAACCCAAAAACTGATAGACTGGGTAAAAATAAATATTTAAACGAAAAGTGTAAAAGAAGCTAATGAAATCTACATTTGAGAAATTTGCAACGAATGATTGATGGAGAAATTGAAAACGGCGGCATCTCCCTCAAATTTTCACTGTTACGAAAGTAGATGTTAAAAACAAAATATTTGTTATATTATTGGGTATTGAAAAATATTGATTACATCGACATTAGAGCAGTACACAATTAAATATATTTGAAATTTTAACGAATACAACATTTGAACTCGACATCCCAGCATAAAGTTCAATTTGTTGAACTTTATGAAACTAATGACCCCGCACTTCAACCTTACCTCTTCCATCCAAAAGTTGAACCTACCCAAATATGGCATCTAATTATACTTGAATAACAATCGACTCGTACCCCTTCTCTTAATTTTCTCCATTGATCCAAGAAATATGATAGATAGTGGGACGCCATAAATCATATCCCTCCCAATTTAATTTACCTCTATAACAGTTTCCAGACCTCCAGTAATTGAATAAACACACCCCCCTCCCTTCCCCCGCCCCGTTATCCGTGCAAACCCCTAAAAAATTATCCCATAAAACTGACCTGCTCGGGTTATTGACCTTGGGTAGGAAAGCCATCAGATAGAATTCGAAAAAAGAACACTGCCAACCAACATAAATCCGGGCCAACACAAAAGGTCGCAGGGGAAGGGGTCGTGGGTGTGAGTGGGCATCAGTTCGCTTCGTCTTCGGTAATAAATCAAAACAGCCGCAAAATGTCAGTTGCTTTCGGGACATATAATAGGCCTCCACTGCCTCTACTACGCACCACCAGAGAGCGTCTCCTTTCAACGCGCGTATACTGGCGGAATCATCGTCCTCTTCCTCATTACTGACAGACTCATCCCCCAGTTGCCTGCCCTCGCCGCCCTCTCGCCCTATAAACGAATATAGAAGTTCAATGAACTTCTGTAGTGCCCGACATACATATATCCTTGTGGAAAGAAATTCTAAGTATTTTTGGGGCAAATCCCGGCCCCAACGTTCTGCTCCCTTCTGCCCGTGTCAATCATACGGCTGTATGGGTACATTCCAAGGACCGGCTCGTCCCAGCTCGACTGTAACAGCAGACTCATGTTTATATTCCGTTCGACCAGGGAGCTTTCCCTGGCTTCACTAGGCTATAGTCCTCCCGGATCTGTTCTGTACCCAAGAGCTGGTCGATTAATTGCCACATCGACTTTGGCTTGGGCAACGTACGATAAGAACAGGTTCACCAGAGGTTGTTGGTACCGAACGAGGAAGCTTTTCTCAGGACGTCTTCTTTTGGATCCTTGCCTGCTCCCGGTGTTCTGGTAAGCAGCTTTTGTGAGATTCCGAGAGCCAAGCAATACTTGTCGCATTCCTGGGAGGTTGGGACCGGCCAATTCGTGCTCTAATGGATATAATGTGATTATAGGTTATTAGACCCTAACCACATAGTCTTTGACATTCATCCCCACCTGGACGATTTTTGGTTGACATTCCGGTAATCTAGGAGCGAATTGCAAATGTGCAGCATCACGGTATCTCAGAGTTGCGAACGAGCTGCCATATTAAGACCTGTATAAAATTCAGTAAAAATTTGCTGGCTAAGAGCAAAGACGCCATTAAGGTTCAATGGGTGCGTGAGCTGGGAACTGTGTCAAACAGATTCTGAGTCGGCGGGCAGAAACGTCTACATGAGTGATTGAGTTGGTTCCGTCTCGTGAAATTTTGTCGGGCCGGGGATTTAATTCGGGTCTAACGGAACTGAGGGAGGGGTTGTCGAGTTTGACAAGGATGGCAATGTGAAAAGGGCTTTGGTAAAAATTTTCGTAACCAAAAGCTGTCAGCAGGTGCTAGCGCCTGGCTTGTGTATCTTGTTGCTGAGTGTATCCCTCGCAACAGGTAGCTTCTTAGGGGCGGTTTGATGAATAGCTTATCACTCCGAGAGGTCGCTTATAATTGCCCAGATTCTAAAATTTTAGCCTGTTTGGGGCGTTTTTTCGAACAGGACTTTTCGACTCAAAGACTGTTGTGGTTTAGGTATACATAATCTGGGTGTATGTAAATAGCTCCGAAATCAAACTCTCGCGAGGAGTAAATGTGTAAACTGTATCTTTACTATATAAATACATAAGTTTTTACATAATTACAAATTATAAGGGGATGTAAAATTGTGCGTGGAGATAGAATGAGACAGTGAGACAGGGTGTTAGGAGAGCTAAGAAAAGTTGTGAAAAACCAATTAATTACTATTTGTTAGAAAATATTTTACACACATATAATCCTTGAAGAATAGTATTGAATAGAATATATGTATGTATATAGAAAGTAACATTTGTTATTTTAAAAAAAAAATCAATATTTTGATACTATGAGCAAGTGTTTTGATTCTGAAGTCACCATTTTATACTAAACATCAGGCATTTTGAACCTTTTGCTAAAAGTTCAATAGTACGTTACAAATTATAATAAATCAAATCGAATAACTCAAAACTCGTTCAGCCATTGCCGTACAGGATTCTTTCTGTGTTCTATTTTAAAAATTGATTCTTTTTCTCGCAATTTTTACGAGAAGTACACAACCTTTATTATCATGATCATAAATATCGTAACGATCATTCTTTAATTATCGCTTCGAAGCACTCCAGACCCCACACAACCCATCTTTTCCGAAAATAAAAATAAATTAAAAAAAGGAAAAAAAATCGTCATAAAAGACCAGAAGAGCAAATAAGCAATTCAACTCTTTTTCCGGGGTGCAATGACCTCTAATTGCACTCGGCTCATAACTTACTTTCTCTTTTCACTCTAGGCTGTTCCGCTGCGATTGAATAGCAGAACAGCACAGCACAGCACAGCAGCACACCAACAGGCGGCAGCACTGTACACGGCCTTGTTTCAATTGCGTCGTCGATGGGCGTACGGCCGTGCGGCCACTTAAAAAAATTGTTTCAGTTTTCTTTTCCTGTGTTTTTCCATGTCATTGATTACATATGACGTGTGACACGCAGTGCGTTTTATACGCGTATCAATTGCTTGCCAAGGCGGCAAAATTCTTTACGCTTCTGTGCCTACTTGAGGAGACTAAAGAAGCAAATAACAAAAAGAACATCAGTTGTCGTAGAAGAGATACGTGAGTACTCTCGCCTCGAGTCAGTCAGTCTATTTGCGCGGGAAAAGTTCATTGCATCGCGCGTGCATCAGGAGCAGCAGCGATATGACGATGACGGCGCAATACGATCAACGATGACTTTAAGCATCTTGGTGTAAAGCCTGAGAGACAAGAAGAAGTATAGTGAAGATTTCCCTGCAATCAGCTGGACAAATGGCTGCAGTGGTGGTGTCGCTGATCGCAACACGAGATCAGTGGACATGGAAATTGTAAAGAGAAGGAACGATGACTCGTATAGTCGTTACAAACGAAACAGTTACCAAGAAGCACCAGCGCCAGCAGCAGCAGCAGCTGCCTGAGAAGGCTTACTTAAGAGCGCCAAGAAAACTTAATCGCGAGAGATATCACTCTCTTGCTCGATCAAACACAAGTGGAAAAACTTGTTTGCTCTCCGCCTGTGACCCCCCTTACACAAACTCCAGCGCCCGAAACGAGATGCAATTAAGCGGACTACTCGCTCCTGAGCGCGAGGATCGCTACTTCTACTGATCGCGGCGGCCGCACGTTGTGCTCGGTCAGAGCTTCGTTGTGACAACAACACTCAATAGCACCGCATGGTGTCGATGAACTTTCTTCAAGAGCGCGGCCGAGAAGATCTTCTTCTTCTTTGACAGTGTGCAATCGCAGCGATCAGCAGCGCAGCTGTGTGTAATTTCTTTTTCAGCAGAAAAGAACAAGGGATAGCGGGCGGACGTTTTGCGCTGTGCGCAACCAGATCGGTCGAAAGTTCGCAAGATTTCACTTATCACAGCAAGTGTGAGTCACGATTGAGAGCGATCGTCCATTTAAATCAACGATCGTGGTGACTGCAGGCGCAGGTAAACGCTGAATGTGCTCGATCCGCCGCCACGGTCATTCTTGCTGCGCGAATTGCACTTTTTCCACTGTAAAAGTGCTCCCACTTTCTCGCTTATGTTGCAGCACCGCAAGTGATCGTGATGTGACGTCACTTAAAATGCTTTTCTTCTGTCGTCAACGAAAACTTTACAGCTACAAACTATCATGGCGACACAGCACACAGCTCAGCTAGTCTCAAGGGGAAAATTTCGCTGGGCTGCTGCCCGTTCGTGTCAGCTTGATTATTTTTCTTTTCCGCGACACGAGACACGGCGAAGAAGCGGCGAAATTTTCTTGTAGGGCTTCACCGCAACTTTCATTCTCGTTTGATTTACTTTAAGCGGAGCATGCCACCATCGCCGCCGGATAGCTGCGATCTCATAGCAAAAAACAACATTGATTGTTATACTCACGTGATAGTTCCAGATCTAACCATTGTCATCCGTCATCGTTATGCACTGGCCGAGGTCCCAGAGTGTGTCGTGTTCGCCTTCGAAAAGAAATTTAAAGTTCCCAGTGGTTTTTTGGTGGCGAACTTCCTTTTCCTGATTTTATAGCTGCACTTCCTAGTTCCGGGGGTGTACCGATTCGTCGAAAGTCTGTCCCTACGTTAACACCATTCACTTGGCCACTTTCCGAGTTTTTTGCGCTACGTCACTTCTCACCTTTTCTCGCGAAATACTTTTACCTCCTTCTTTCGGGTTCGTGTAAACTTTCACTTTTTAGCACAGCAATTGTGTTAAATTTTTACTTTATTTCTTCTCACTTCAAAAAAACAAAAACAAAATCCATTTACGAGCTATGGCAGTTGGAGGCTGTCGTCCATGGGACGCTTTGAGGTTCCGCAAGTAGAAGATGACTTACACTCGAAGTGACCTGTGCGGGAGAAAGGCAAATAAAAACTTGAGACATTCTGTCTTAATTGTGCTTTTTTAAAATATTTCATTAATTGATGTGAATAGGTAACGTTCCGTTGATTGAGGAGAACCAATTAATAGCCTTTCGAGCGGTTTCAACTCAATGAATGCACTAGTGAGTCATTCCTGCCAATGTCCGCTTTGGACGTGAGTAGGTCTCTTAATGCGGGGATTTTGGGGTCACGGTCATCGGAATTACCGGGCGGGTTTAATGCGGCCGTTTTAGTCACTGTTCTACTTGAATGGTTCTTCGGCCGTAGCTAGGGGCTATGGCAAGATTTTTATATTTAACCATAATCCAACGAATTCAATGGAATTCAATGTATTATGAAAGGATTTATGAAATATAGTTGTGAAAAAACCCTTAGGCCATCGTAAAATCATTTATTTAGAGCTAGTAATGAAGGAGCTTAGCAAAAGTGGTTGTGTGTTATAGAGTTTTTGGAATTTATGCTAATTGTGACTAAAATTTAGTCATGGGAAAATTACTTCCAAGCCTGCAATTCGACTTACCAATGTCTTAATTGAGCTGTCCGAATTGCCTTAATCAAAAAATAGTAATCGCTACAACCATCAATAAATTTGATATAAACAAGACAACCCCAAGACCAAAAATATGATATTCCTGGCCAGGTCTCGCAAACATGGTCTTGGTCTTGGTTTCGATCTTGCAAGCCGAGTCTTAGTCTTAGTCTTGCTACTGCAGGTATAGTATTGGACTTTGTGCAAGACCGAATCTGCTCATCACTTCTTTGATGACAGTATTCACACAGTTTTTAAAGAAAATTGCAGCAAATATGCTGAAAAATATTTTTGTTGATGATTCCTAAGGATCAGAATGAATAAACGAGGGTATTCTCTATTTTTTTTATTTTGTAAATGTATGGGAGGGTTTTTAATTAGACTAGTATATGTACTTCAAATTTATTTAAAATCGTTAATTGCTTATCCTACAAAGAAAATGTACCTGCTTACCAAAAGAAGCTGATTGTCTTGCCAGCAGGGGTTAAACATTCAAGGATTTTATTGTTTAGAAAGAACGTTTTATTATTTTGAAGGAAAGCTCTAACCTTTTCAAACAAATTTTATTTGGTGCTCCTCGAAGTTTGGCCGGACAGACAGAAACAAATTTTGTTTGCGCTTTAAAAAACAACCCACAATAGACAAGTACATTGAATTTTTGAAGGGAAAATAATTTCCGAACAAGAATACGGGTGGATTGATTAATTGATGGGAAACAAATATAAAATAATTAGGGCTCTGTACCTCCAAAGGAAAAAAAACGGAGCCTTTATAAGATCACTCGCGTGTCTATCCGTCTGTAATAGCCGATTTTCTCAGAAATCATGCGACGTAGAAACTTGAAACTTGGCATCTTTTATTAACCCACATGCGTATTTTGAAGTAGTTAGCAATTTAAAAAGTTCATGTAAGAATTAAAGACGGGGCAAATTAAGGACTCGATTTTTTTTTAATTTTATCTATCATTTAAAAGGGCTTATTAACGTTGAAGAGTTACAAAAAAAATGTTTTCATAATATTAAATACGATATTTAAAAGGATATTCTGAAAATCGAAAATACAGCATTATCTTCCTATTTGATTTCCAAAACTACTGGATGTAAAATTTAAAAAGATCAGGGAATATAACGCCTTACTTTCAGTTTACAGGAAAATTATAATTAGAAATTTCTAGAAATTTTAGAAAATATGGCACGGAATCCTCAGCGCGCAAGTCGAACTCACACTTGACCGGATTTTTTCTTATTTACCGAATTACGAAAAGAGAGGAGCGCTCCAGGAAATAGAAACCGCATGCTAAGCCACTGGGCAGGATGCATGTATAAAGTGTTTTCGGAAATGGAGGAATAATCGAAATTTAACCATTGTACTGACCACCTCGGCATCCATAGCGAGCCTGCTCACAACAAGCAAACTAATAAATTTTTTTCGATTTTTTTACATTTGACGAAAGTAAATTATGTTTAAAAAGAAACGAATAAATCTTGTTTTTCTTTAAACTCTTTAGTAACTTTTGGGGGTTAAAAACGGTCCCATCTTTTGCATAGCTTTTTATGAATAGTAGGATATTTTTTAACCCTCCCTAGAGAAACCTAACCATAAAGAAATTGTTCTAGTTATTCGTAACTATTTTTCTAATCAACTTTAACTATATATTGAAAATCGTTCTCATTAGTTTTGACTAGAAAATTGTTAAGGAGGTAGTACACTGTTGAAATACTCAAAATGTACTTCTTTTTTTTTAAATCTACTAAAAAAAACGATTAAAAATATTGATTTGAAAATTTTCATTAGTTCTGTGTATAAACTACTGTACCGGTCTAAATTAAGAGCAAAAAACAATTTTTTTGGCGATTTGGGAACAATTTTTTTAATAAAAAATACGTCAAAAAATGGACGACCAATGTTAAAACGTGTACCAAATCGATATCGATTAATGGTTTTTGTTTTTAGTCGATTTTTAAAAAAAAAGTGTATTTTGAGTAGAGATGCCACGAATATTCGGCAACTATTCGGTATTCGGCTATTCGGCCACTTTTTTTCGCTATTCGGTATTCGGCCGAATATGGTTAACTATTCGGCCGAATACCGAATAGCAATTTATTTATTATTTTTTTATTACTAGCTGTTTTCCCGCGACTTCGTCCGCGTAAATTATAGCCCATGTCCTTTCTAAGGCTCTAGAGTATGTATCTGTGTACCAAATTTCATTTAAATCGGTTCAGCAGTTTTGGCGTGAAATCGTGATAAACAGATTTAATTTCGTATTTATGATAAAATATAGTAAGGATTACCAAATAAATCATGAAAAAAGAACTCAAAATATTACTCACAAAGATATATTTATTTAACCAAAAAAAAGAGCTAACAAATTAATATTTAAAATCTACCAGTGGTAAGTTATGATGAATGAAAACAATTTTTTCAGCGTTTGTTGATAGCAGACGATTGCATTTTTCCTCATAAATTATACCTGCTTCCGAAAACAGCCGCTCACTATACACACTGCTACCGGGAGATGATAAATAAATCTTAGCAAATTGTGAAAGGGTTGGATATTGTTTCACGTTTGCTGACCACCACTTGTAAGGGTCTGCTGTCCGATCTAAACGAACAGATACCATGTAAAAATCAAGTTCATTTGCAACAGAATTTTTCTGTTCCACACCTTCATCTGAACGAACATTTTCTGTAGCGACAGTTGTGACTTGTCGCCCGCGGAAAGTACTAAGTGTGGCCGAATATTCGGCTGCCGAATGTTCGGCGCTTCGGCCAAGAGCCTCGCCGAATATTCGGTATTCGGTATTCGGCCAAATTACTATTCGTGGCATCTCTAATTTTGAGCATTTCAACAGTGTACTACCCCATTAATTTTTACAATATTTTAGTTAAATTCCAATAAAAATATTGAAATAGTTAAAAATAGTTACTACTGTAAGTTGCTGTGAATTAACCGGTTTTGAATTGTATACCTACTAAATATTAGACATTTGTGACCAACATTTTAACATATATTGACCATAATTGTAAATAATAGTTAGTAGGATTAACTATACTTTATAGTTAAAATTTAGTAGATGTAACTATTTTTGCTAGTTATCCCAGAATGAACCAGAAAAATAGTTGCAAAATCGTAATTTTTTACTAGAACGTTCTCCGGGTGCACTTTAAAAGTTTCAAATTACTCATAGTCATACAGTTTATAATTTTATTTAAAATTGTCCATTTTTTATAACATATTAAGAACAGTTCTTCAAAAAATATTATTTCTACTTCGACGGAGGAAACGAAAATGACGCAAGAATTATTTGTTACTTTAAAAATAAAACATTTCTAAATATTGCTGGGGTGTAAAAAACCCCATATGCAATCTTAAGGTTACAAATGACTGAATGTTAGCTAAATACATTTATTTTTCTTAACATAATTAAATTTTTAGTACTTTCCATTACAGGCTGAGAAAGGGGACTATACTTCCCCAATACTACCCAGAAGGAGAGATCTTAATTCGACATTTTGTGGCTGATTTAAGCCAAACACATCGACAGAGACATTTAACGATACCTACAAATACACACAAACCTCTTTTTTTTTGTTTTTTGCAACAGTGACTTACATAACAACCTTATATTTTTTATCTTTTGATCCCAACCCAGATTTAATGTAAAAAATGTTAATTTTGCTTACCTTTTTCACTTAATAAATTCAGTCTTTCCGTCAGTTCGAGTAATCCACAAGTAATCCATTAATAATCCTAAAAAATCCGTCTTTAACTCGGCACAACACAAATATTTAGCTATTAAAAAAAAAAAAAAAAACATATTTCCCGGGTAGACCACAAAGTTGCCTTATTCTCGGGCTAAAACACAATTATTTCCTAATTATCACTACAATTACGTATATAATTATCTAAAAACCGGAAACAGTTCCAGTAGAAGAATATAAATTCACTAGTTCTTGATACAAATCTGAAAAAAACAGCTTTCACACCACGCATGAAAAAAACATTATTGCAACGGTTTTGCAAATTTATATATAAATAAAAAAAAAAAGGCAGAAAAAAATGGTATATAGGACAATGAACACACAAAGCACTTTAGAGTCACGATAAAAAAAAATTTTGTTCGTATTTTGCCCCTAGAAAAAATCGCCGCCAAGTTCAAAATAAAGCGGAAGCGATTTACCAGCGCCAAGCACGGGGACGACTCAGTCCATTGAACTATTGCGGGAGGAACAATAAAAAAAACTAAACTAAACTAAAATAAAGAAGAGCACGAGCCGGGGGAGGGGGTTATATTTTTAAACCACTGAACACTGAGCAATGTCACTGCGAAAATTATGTCACACGAGCGCCTTATGCCACCAGATTGATATGGTGATGTCAGTGACGGCAACCGTTCCGGGCTATATTCACGATCTTTCACCTTTTGGCCAGAAGAGAGTCAATGACTAAACACTTTGTGGGGCCTGAAGAATTTTATCTTTTAGGGGAGAGCCTACATTTCCGTTATATATATTTTTAAATATACGTTGTCTTACTTTAAACCAAAAAAAAAAACAATTAGCGTGTGACGCGGCAGAGGAGTAGGTGTGGTGGATTGGGCTGTTGCGTCGCCAATTGAGCCAGAATTGTGATAAAAAAAAAACTGTCCGCAGTCCGTCGCACTGTGTCTGTCGCGTTTTGAGCGAAGAAGAACGGCGGAAACAAACACACAAAACTGTCTGTACGGTGCGGGCTCGTTACGTCGTCTTTTGAACGTCTTGAAGATGTCTAGCAAACTGTGACAGAGGGGGCTCTGGGTTCTTTCAATGAAGCGATAAAGTATTTAGAAAAAAATAAATAAACTACTGCTCCCAAAGTATCTAGCAGATTGCCCTCTAAACTTTGCTCCACAAAAATCCTGCTACCGTCTGGAGTATGACTGGCAAACAAAACAATCACCGGCCACTAATGAGAACCTGTGGGCACACGCCGAAAAAAAACCCCGATTTTGTATTTTGTCTTCAACCTTTTTTATATATATTTTTTTGTTAAATCGTCACTACAATTCCAGAGGGGCGAAGCTGTTTTCACACGAATCGTTTCCGATCAAGTACTTTTGATTTGCAGCCAACTCTAAATAACAATAATAAATAAGAAGCTCTCTTGTAACTTCCCTGTGCGGCGACAAAAAGGGAACCCGCTGACTTGTCGAACACCGTCGACCTCGACACTCTATCCTTCACAGCAATGACGTGCAAACTAACCTTTTCAGTGAGCACGAAAGGGAAGGAAGCCTCTCCAGCAGTCGACGACGGATCGGCACACGGAAAAAAGTCACCGCAGCACCGCTCAGGGAAAAATCAAGCGAACCTTTTTGGTATGTTTCGATAATAAAACCCGTTCTCTTTACCGTCTCTCTATCAAAATTTACTGGATTCCCTTCGAAAGAGCCACTCTCTCTCTCTCTCTCTATCTCTCTTCGAGGCTTCGCTCTTCTAAGCGGCTCCACCGGGGCCCACCAGTTTGGTATGAAAATGAACTCGACTAGAGCCCGGCATCTGGGGTCAATGACCGAACGTAACACGCGTATATTTGCCCCACCACCACACACACCGTATGCAAACGCCGATAAACGAGCGCACACCACCACTCTGCCGTGCGCGCCTCCTTAAAAAGTCAATAAATGGCCGAGTTTTTTGCACTCGGGAGGAGGAAAAAAAAATCGATTTTTATATTTTCTTTCACATTTCACTCACTGCTGCTGCCGAGCAGTGTGTGGCGTTTCGTTTAATTTCGCATTTTCATCGGTACGTTTTCGTTCTCGGACCAGTAAAATATTTTGCTTTTTTTTCCCTTTGATTTTATTTTTATTTCAGCAGTGCACCACGATCGCACCACTTCCTGTATCTGTCCCGCTCGCGGACAGTTTCGAATCTCTTCACTGAAATATAATTTTCCCCATTTATTTTTTTTTTTTTTATACAATTTTCTTTTCTCTAGCCCAAAAACACAAATCACCGAATAAAGTTCAGTAAATGTCCGCACGAAACAAATTATATAAAATGAAAACCCGCAACCCCCACCTGACCGCACTAATCGCTAACGAATTATGAAATTTTGTAACAGTTATAAAAGAACAGGCCTCCCCGCTCCAAAATTTGTATAAATGTAAGTCACTGTAGGCGGTATCAAAACTATAATTCGCCCGCCGCCCGTGCCATAGTACACAAAGTTCGTTGGTTCGCTGCGCCGATTAAAAAGAAGCGAAAAATATCACTTTCGGGAGTTCAATGGCCTCTGTGTGAACCAAAACAAAGCGAAATGCCGTGGATTCGAGAGGAATCACCGCACCGCATGGTCGTCCCCACGAGACGGCGCTCTTTCGCTCTCATCTCAGTTCGTTTCCCTTCGGCGCTGCGAGACGAGATCATGCTCTTCATTGGCATCTCATCTCAGAAGGAATAGCGCTCTTTGGCGGTGCAGGAAGAATCCGGAGATTGCTAAGCGCATCTCTTTCCTGTGAATTCCCGTAAGATCCGGGCTTTCGGGCTTTTCGGGAGCTTTTTTAGTCAACTCAATTCTCGCGTAAAAGCCCCTCGTAAGCGATTTCCAGTATTACCAGTGACTCACTGAGCCGGCTTTTTTTTATTCCGAAGTGTTTGCGGAAAGTTGCGTTCCGGGGAGGTTTTCTAGTTCCGGACGATATCAGCAAATTTGGGAACCTGCGATGATTCAAGTTAATACTAGATTACCGGAGCGAGTCAATTTGACTCATTTACGATTTTATTGCTATATATATAGAAAAACTTAATTGTTTTAAAAACAAATGTTGGTTTTTACTAGAATTATGAAATGTATATATGTAAATACCCCTCCCCACTCCTTAGGTACAAAAATCCATATGTGCTATACCTATTTTGACGGATGTGAGTCAAATTGACACACTAAATATTTTTAAAGTTGACCGTTTTACACACCTGTAACTTATTTGTTGCATTTCTTTTTTGTTGAAAGCTTTCATTAAAACTTTGATAAAAAATTCTACGTGTTCTTCCACTTCGATTTATTGAATTTTTAGTAACACAAAACAAATTTACATAATATTTTTTTTTTTTTTTTTAATTTTTGCGTTCCAAATACTTTCAGAATTTATTTATTAGATATATTTATGCAAATGTAAATAAATATTTTAGTTTTAGATAATGGATGCTGTTATGGTAAAAATTCGAAGAGATTTTGAATTGCGAAAAAAATTTACCCGAATAAGAGAAAAACAATCAGATATCGAAGATATGATCATAAAGCCAAAATGCAAGGTAATTGTTTACTTTCACGGTCATCTGTTTTTTTTTTTGAGGATATAAAATCGAAGAATCAACATTTTTACCACTTTCTTTTTTCATATTCGTTTTTGCTCGAAGACAAATCATCCGATCGATTTGATTCTTATTGCAACTTCTTTTATATATGTTTCTCCGTGGCATTAACTTCCACTTTTCCGGATCGAATAAAAAATGTACAATAATTTTCCCGCGAAATCTGATTTTTGTTTTTAAAACTCCGCCATTTTTTTAAATTGAATTTTTTTTTCTCGATCGAGGTTCATGCCACGGGAAATATCATCTAGTTTAATAAACTTTTTTTTTTTTTTTTATTTCACGCACTGTGAATGTCGCTATAACTCAGCAAAGGGGGCACTTTTTTTTTTTTTGGAGCCTTGGAAAATTGCAAATAACTCGCAGAATTTTCAATTTTGTGGTCCAAAAATGTTATCATGTATTTACTATATACAGTAGAACGCCGATTATCCGAACGCCGATTAACCGAATCGCCAATTATCCGAATCGGTCCTAAGCGTAATATAAAAAATAAAACCAAGCAACTTACTCTGATGGAGATGTTCAAGTGAGCGTTATTGTAGAACTGTGTTTGTTAAACTTAATGTGTGACAGTTCGTTTTTCTTTGTTACCAGTCTATGTCCGATTATCCGAATTTTCGATTATCCGAATCGACCCCGGTCCCAATTAATTTGGATAATCGGCGTTCTACAGTATCCTTAAAATATTAAAACATTCCCAAAAATCACATTTTTTTCAGGCGATCACACTAGTGGTGCCCCTTAAACACTTCTCATATGTTTTAGTTTGTTATATCCTACAAATGGTGTCAACCTGAAAACCCCTTTGTGGATCCGCCATCTTGCATCTCCAAATCTTAATAATATTCTAAATTAGCGGCCTTAAATTAATCATTCTACTAACTTTCATTAAAATCCATTGAAATCGAGACATTTTAGTTGCCATGTTGGATTCGCCATCTTGGAAAATGGTGATAATACTCGAAATTAATGGCCTCAGAATAATCATTATACTAATTTTAATTAACATCCGTTGAGGTCGAGAAATATTGATCACAATATTTGGTCCGCGTAATTAAATAACTTTTTTAATTTTTATTTATTTTTTTAGTACAAATTAATATAAGTTCAATGTATGCCGAACATACAATCCTAGATGCAAAAAATGGATCCTACAGGAAAAAAATGTGGCTGTCCGAAGACACACTTATGTAGGTCACTATAGGTACATTGTGATACCACTTTTTGTGAATAGGGTTTGTGGTGGGATGGGAATTGAACCCACAACCTCTAGCGCCCTGTTGACTCGCAGCTAACGCGCCGCGCTACTGAGCTATTGAAGCCACTTCCCAAATCCTAAATAAATAATCTAGTTGCAAATTAAATTCAAACATTAACACATTCGCGGACAGCAAAAATGTTATCAAGCTGCGAAAAAACACAGGTGATTTATCTTTAAACTAATTGTGATATCCACATTTCTATTGGTCCCATTTTGTCTGACTGCTCAGAAATATTATAATGGCTATATACCATGCAACCTATATACATCGATACAGATCAAATTGTTCAACCAGAGTTATGTGAATGCATGAAAAATGTTTAAAATAAGACATTTATTTGTAAGTTAACATTATTATTATGATCATCTCGTTAGATCGTTATTCATCAATATATAAAAAAAAACCGGTCAAGTGCCGGTTCTACTCGCACGCAGATGGTTTTGTAAAAAGGCAGAGGCGGAGGCAGCGCTCTATTTACACATATTTTTCGGAATATCTTTTTAAATCTATTTAAAATTATGAAAACAATGTTTTTATATTCAATATCAACAAGCCCTTATAGATGATACCTTACAGGCCTACATGGTATATAAAATTAAAAAAAATTTGTTTCGAGTACCTAATTTGCTCCCTCTTTAATTCTTATATGAATAAGATATATTACTACTAAAAAAACCCTATAGATTACAGGTAGTCTATGACTCACGTCAAGTTTTACACAATGTGCCTTCTGCTAGACTAAATAAATGAAAATATATATTTGGGCACCTGTTATTTTTCCTGGTTTTCATTAACTGAGTTAACCCTTTCCTTAGTGTTATCTCGTAGCTCCTGGGAAGAGTCAGCTGCCGATCTTGATGAAATGATCTTTCCGCCTCTTTCTGCAATCCCATCCACTTTGGCTGTGGATCGTGCGTGAAAACAGTTCGCAGCCGCGGCGCGCCTTTTCAAAGCAGAGCACTTAACCCTGACCTTGACGCAGCAATTGCTGCTGATTAGAGTTGCCCTGAGCGCTGATCCGCGCAATGCACACGCCCCAGCGTAAAGTCAACCAGCTTGATTTTGCCTCAAAAGGAAAAGGGTGCAACGATCAATTGCGAAGATTGAGCTGCGCGAGTCGCGAGATAACCGCAGGAGATACGATGCGACCCGGTGGAAAGGTAAATCCGAGGCAGCCGTAGACACAAAGGACTGTTGCGACAACGGCACTTGACAGCGGCCGCGGAGTTGACGACCGACGAAGGCGCATGCGTTATCAGTTCTTGATCCCAGAACGACATTCAACTTGCCCCAACACGCAAGGCTTAACTGGACGCGCAGTTTTTTGCACTTGGTCCTACACTGCCCAACGAACCGCGCGGGCGAAGGCTGGAGCATAACAGTGGTCAGCTTATCTTGTCCATTGCGGCTTTAGAAAGCGCACAAACGGAAGCGAAATCGTGTCGCAACCCAAAAAAAAAAAAAAAAAAAAACAATTCCTCCTTCGACCGAGCAGGTGAAAGTGTCAGCACTTTCCCGGCAGCCGCCCAACACGCGCCCATTAGAAGCTGCGTCAGGTTATGCGTCGCTCGGGCGCTCGCGCGCTATTTCCAGGTTCAAGGGCCCCGGGGCCGCGATTGCTGCAGCAGCGTTTACTCTTCACTGTGCGAATGTTTTCTTTTTCTTGACAATAATAACCGCTGCCTTAGACGATATGGCGGGCGGCAAACGATGGGCAGCAGGAAACATGTCAGCGCCCCGACCGTTATCGGTTAAGGGCGATTGCTTGCGGTTTTAATCCAAGTTTTGCTGCGCACTACGTGATCGCCGCTGAATTTACTGCGCATTCTCGAAGAGTTGTGTTTTCGCTTCTGAGATAATTGATACCTACTCAGCTTTGTCGTCTTTGGAGGCAGATTGGATGTCATGTCATAAACATGCAATCTTTTAAATATTTTGGAAAAATTTTAGGCTTATTATTAATTATATTTTTGAATACTTCAGTCCGGCTCTTCTCTAGAAGTCCTAGGCTTTCAATCCAGTATTCTAAACTGGCTTAAATCCTACCTCATCAGTCGTACTCATTACATTCGAACGATAATGTCCTCTCGGACTCTAGCGAAGTTATTTCCGGTGTTCCTCAAGGTAATCACCTAGGACCACTCCTATTTCTGATATTTGTAAATGATATTCCGTTTGTTCTAACATATTCATTAAATCTCCATAATATGTAGAGCGATTAAGCAATTTGTCTGCTTGGTGTACTAAAAATAACTTGCACCTTAAGGCAGAAACAGAATGTAACGCTGTAGCTTAATGCTGGTGCTTGGTTGGTGTCTTAGCTGGCACTGGTGATCAATCTGGCGCACTGCCTATATGTAGCTAGGTACAAATACAATGAGAACGTTCGCAGTTTTATCAGAACATTGATAAAATTATGATTCTACATTAAATTTCTTGATTTTGGTATATTTGTAAGCATTTCCTAGCAAGCACAACATACAGAAAACTTGTACTTAAAACTACCAGTCCGTTGTACTACATGTACTAGTACCATTTTTGTTATATTTTACAGTACGACCATCGTGCGACTTTGGTGCGGCTGAATATGACCGTCAAACGGGCCGTATGCGGCTGAATAAAATATTAAAAGCGCAGACCTCGTGTGGTCTTTTAAGAAATTGATATATTTTTACTCGGAAAGACTCCAATACCTTTTTTTGCCACTCTGAAAAACCAAAAATACTTACCTACTTTCAATAACACTTAAAAAAGGAATTTGGGGAGGGGCTAGTAAAAAACCTGGTCTATTTGACAAACTTCTTTTATTACTGTTATCTCTTTGAAATCTTCACCGCCTCAGTTCGAGAGTGTGTTTAAAATCCTCCCCGTTAAATTGTAAGATTAACTACTGCAAAAGGGATGTACAATACTTTGGCCAGGCGCCATCTTTGGCGGAGTATGGATAAACACTTAGCATGAGTTTGAGTACACGACTATTACTAACTGCTTCTAGGTTTACAGTTAAAAATGATTTGTTTACCTGAAAACATTCTCTTTCATTCTTTATTTGTCTCTGAAGCTCGAAAAATTTCATCAATACTGTTATTTTCTTTATTAAAAACACTGTTCCAGGAGCCTGGGTGAGTTCCCGTTATATAAATTTATCTTATAATTAGATTTTTGTTTTAAGATTTTGCTTAGTTGTAGTTATTCTGCTTTTTTAGATGAAAAATTTCATGGCTGAAGATATAATTTGACTTCGTTCGATTTCAGCTATGCCTGAAATATGTTTGGTTTTTAAAATTGCTATAAATGTGCGTTTATTTATTTTTTATTTTTTTATTTTTTGGATTTCTGCTTCTAGCTGTAGTTGATTTTCATCTATATGAGTTTAATTTGTACGTAAGAACTGATTAAAAGGTCCGATTCTGCAACATAAACAAGGCGCTGAAGTAATGGTTTATGACAAATTTTATTGATGTAAGGTGATTACTAAACTTTAACCCCAAATTTATGTTGGAGATTCGACCCTACTGATTACAATCACTCTAGCCTAGAAATTTTAATACATTAGCTGTTAATTTTAATTTAAATGTAGAAGAAAAATGCCTCAAAGTAGCTTTCTACTAATTTTTAAATAGAGCTATTTTCAAGCATTCAGTTTCTGCAGTCGCCTGCTCAATTCAGCTGAACAAGACCAATAGCTGAATTGCGAAATCAGCTGTAAAAACTGTATTTATGAAAACATTAAAAAGTTTTTTGTAAAAAGTTAAGCGAAAGAAATTGTTGTTGTATTTTTTTCACTTTACTTCTTAAAATGCAAAATCAAAATCAAAATTGAACTGAAACAATTTAAGCCACAGATTAGCAATCTTATGAAATGACAACAATTTGTTTTTTTTTGTTTTCTTTTTATCACAGGTGAGAAGAGCAAAAGGGTGCATTGGTAGCAGCATTTTTTTCCTTTTAAAATTATAATGAATTGTGGCTCATATTTATCTTTTAATTTTTAATGTATATTTTTCTAATAAAAAGGGAATAAATAATTAAAAATCAAATCAAAATGGAGCAGTTTATGGTATATTCTAATGCAAAAATATGAACTTAGTAATTTGAATGAAAAACTTAGAAGTGGACGGAGGAAGAACCCTCAACTATTTCTTGTGTCGCTGACTTCGAATCTGCTGACGAGACATTTTGGAATCTGCTATCAAAATCCAAATTCCAAACCATGACCATGACCAAAATCTTTCAACTTAAAGGAATTCCAAATGAATACAAAGACTTTAATTAAATAATGAACACACATAAAGGACTACTCTTAAAAGAATATGCTGAGTATCCTTAGGCTGTGAGTGCCTCTTTAAAATGTTCTATACGTTACTATAATAATAATAATAGCTAAGGGTAAGATTAGAGTACTCATTTCATAAGCTAAATCGAAAGAAGTTTAACACTAGAACTACCGGAGAACAAGCGTGTAATTTTAATAATTATTCTGCAACTTTAAGGGGGGGGGGGGGGGGGGGGGGGGGGGTGGAGTTATTGATCGATGTTTTAATAATAGTGTATTTTTTTTTAAATTAAGTTATTGATAAGTAAACATTATAATTAGGTACCTAAATGATGGGATTTAGATCTAACTATATGCGAGCCCATATAGGCTTGTTTTTTTATTTGAGTTCATTGAATGAAAGTTAAATTGCGGTTTACGATTTATGACGTATTAAAAAAAAACTACCCACTAGATCTTGTTCAAACCAATTTTCGGTGGAAGTTTGCATGGTAATGTACATCATATATGTTTTTTTTAGTTTTTATTATTCAGTTTAGAAAAAAATGATATTAGAAACCTCAATATCATTTTTGAAGACCTATCCATAGATACCCCACACTTATGGGTTTAATGAAAAAAAATTTTTGAGTTTGAGTTCTAAGTATGGGGACTCGCACTTGGCCGTTTTTTTTTTCTATTTTTGTGTGAAAATCTTAATGCGGTTCACAGAATACATCTACTTACCAAGTTTCAACAGTATAGTTCTTATAGTTTCGGAAAAAAGTGGCTGTGACATACGGACGGACAGACAGACAGACAGACAGACATGACGAATCCATAAGGGTTCCGTTTTTGCCATTTGGCTACGGAACCCTAAAAAGTTATAAAATTTAAATTCTCAAATCCACGGCGGTGATCGTAGCAAATAAAGAATGAGAAATAGGTTTTTCCGCTGTCTGTTTAGCAACAGAACTATTCTATGTTAGCGTAAAATATATGATTAGTGGTTGTTTAATTCGATAATTTGCGTCAAAGTAATTGTTTTGATATTGACAAAAGAAAAACGTGTGGAATAATATCTACGTAAAACGCACACAGCAAATATTTCCTATTTTCTGTTCACCATCTTAAATTGTTTATAAGGCGCCGCAAATTATTAACTGAATATAGTTGATTAGCAGAATGTTTCGTTTAATCGTTGTCTTCTCGATATTTTTCTGCAGTTTTGTAAATTCTGCCCCAAAAGGTTTGTCTCAGTTGGCCATCATTGGAGGAGAAAATGCAAAAATCGAGAATTTCCGATATATGCTTAATTTGCTAGTGCAAGGAGCACATTGGTGTGGAGCCGTTTTGGTTTCACAAAATACCGCACTCACCGCTGCACATTGCACGAATGGCAAACCTCTTGCACATCTTAGTGTAGTAGCAGGAAGCCTAAACGTGGCTGGTAGTGGAGGCATACATGTCAGCGTTAGTCGTGTCGTGGAGCATCCTGACTTTTCTTTATCTCCCCTGGACAACGATATTTCTATTCTTTTCTTGAAGGAGGATTTTGAATTGGGTCCTACGATTGGAACTATTAATCTCATTACTCGTAGAGATTACGTCCCTGATGGGGCTTTAGCTACTGTGAGCGGATGGGGCGAATACAAGGTAAATTCAACTGCTAGCTCTCAGAATTTGCAATTTGCAAACATCCCTATTTGGTCGGAAATTAGCTGCAGGCCATTTTTGGAACGCGAACAACGATCACCTGAACTAAACTACTGTGCTGGATATGTTAATGTACAAACGAGCACTTGTCGTGGTGATTCTGGAGGTCCTCTCATTTATAATAATAAATTGATTGGTTTAGTGTCAGCTGCAGTGCCCTGTGGTACTATCGGCTTTCCAGCCATATACACAAAGGTAGTTAAATATCGCGATTGGATTGCCAAAGAGACTTTAATTTTTGCTATCAATCCATTTCTTAATGCCATTAACAAAAATCTTGCGATAATAAATACATGAGACATTTGAATAAATAAAATATGTATTTATAAACAAAAATTCGGTTGTTTGTTTAATATGCTAACCAAAAATGTTCGACTTCAACAGATTTACACGAGATTTGGTACCTAGGGATTTTTCAAGATTTGCTTCGAACTCTGCATTGGTAATTAAAAAAGGAAAAGTTTTTTGAATATGTCGTAATTTTAAATCTTAATAGAGATAACTTTGAAAACTATAATTAATTTAAGGGAGGAATTTAGTAGCCGTCAATTGGACGGGTCTTTGTAGTTCTAGTGTTGATTACTTAAGAAATTCTTATAAGTAAAACTTGCATAAATGTCTTTTGCATAATTGTACAATTAATAATATTCTCAACTACCCCAACATTACTCGTTAATTCAGTCCAATTCAGTTAAGAAATGTATTTTTTTGTAAACGTAAATATTTCTGATAAATTCCCATCAGCCTTGCTACTTTTAGGAATAGACCTCATAACTGCTACATCTCGAACAACTGAACAAAATCAAAGAATAAAATACGAAAAAGGAAACAAAAGTGATTCACGTAAATTATAAATAATTGCTTTATATATTTTATGTACAATTTAACATGTCTCAATACATATTTTGTTGCTTTGTAAAAGTGGGATTGTTTAATAAATACACAGAAATCCTAAGGAGCCTAATGTACACAGAGAAAGATACAAAAAGGTTAACTGGCGCTCGCCTACATTGAATCACAAATGCCATCTATGAGTCTGCTTTGTAATGAATTGAGTGACTGGAAGCATTTCTTTCCTTACGCCCTCCTATGCTTAAACCATCTAGGGAACTACCTACGCTACGATTATCAAATGCAAGAACCACACGAGCGCCATCTACAAGCTACAAGAATTTTATACGGCGAGTTTTCCTCCCGTCTAGCAGTTACCGTTCGACTGCTGTTGTTGTTGCTGCTGCTGCTGGTTTTGGTGCTGGGTCTCGTACCGCTGCCGCAGTGCCGCCAAAGCGCTGAGCAGCCGGTTGTTCGCCGCGTCGAGGGCTGCTATCTGCTGGCCCTGGGCCTCGATGACCCGCTGCTTGTGGGACAGGGCGAGGGACATCTTCAGCTGCTCCCGACGCAGCTCCTCCTCCATGTTGATTAATCTGGGGAAACAATTTTTTGAACTTCTTTTAAATTCTTGAGATTTCCACTTCGATGGAGGACGGTGAGATGATAGATGGCTGAGGCTGATGTTTTTATAATTCAAATTATTCGAAACCAATAACAACATAACCAATTTGTAGAGCTTAACAAAGCCTGGAGATCACTATGAAATTCGATATGAATTGTAGCTTGTAATCTGTAATAGCTGAGTTGCATGCACAAATTCTTATATGCGAAATTACACACAATTCAGCTATAAAAGATAAAATGACACGATTTTCGATATAAAGTTTCATAGTAAATCCTCATAATAGAGCTAAATATTGCTTTCTATTACATTGTCGATACTCCAATCATTCAACTCAGCTACATACACCCAACCAGTTCACCGCCTTTTTAAACGTGTTGTACAGGTACAGGAATTCATGGTTCTTGTAAATTTCAGCTTAACAAATAGCTTGCTTATAAATTTATCTAATGCAGCGGTTTATTTATTAAGCTGAATAGAAAATCTAGTTGGAATTTTTTATATCGAGCTAAAAGAATAATCCCATGCCAAAAAATAGATTGAATTTAGGCAAAAAAATATTATTTTATATCAAACAGTCCTCATCCAGCCATGCAATACCAACTTTTACCCGGTTACATATGTACGAGGAACACATATAAAAAGAATCCATGAAGTTGGATTTACCCATGCAGTGACGTAGTCCGACTATGGTCGCGAAATAATATTGCTTTTTATTACCTGAACTGCTAAACAATAACTTTTATGCAAAATTATGCGAATATCTTTCTTATGATGTGAAAAACTGCATAGTGATAAGAATAACATATATTAGAGTTTTTTACACTTAAAAACAACTCTAAACACTTTTTCGAACAAAGTAGCTGCTGCAGGTTAAATTTATTCAATTTGCCGTAAGAGTGAGCTTTGAACGCAAAAATATCTCTTTTTCTCATCTATCCTTTATTTAACATAAGCGAATTATCCCTTGAATTAAAATTTGTCATGAGTAACACATCTAAGCTTTAAATTTTTTTTAAAAATAAAACCAACTACTAATAGTTTTCAGCTGTTTAGAGAACATTCCAAGAGAAAAATAAATGGAATTTAACCCATTCACTACCAAGATTATATTCAACCTTTAATTCAGCTATAACATTCAGCCATTGCCAGCGAATAGGTTAATTCATTTTATGCAGCTGAATTTACTTCCAAACCTTTTTCTGCAATAATTTTATTTGCCAAGGACACAATTTGTGAAACTCGATTCAACACATTGGCGCACGTACTGGCTATTCAGCTACACATGGATAGCTGTAGTTGTATATCCGGCATTTACGACTTTAAAAAAAAAGGTTGGCATTCAGTAATAAGGTTAGTTGAGTCTACCCATTATTTAGCTTCCTGTACAAGACACGTGCAGAAAATATTTATGTAAATCTTATAGTAGATATACCTATCAATAATACTTCGCATCTTTGACTCAGCTGCCAAGTTTCCGCCACTAGCACTCGGCTGTAGGCAGTAAATATCGTCGTTGGAGTCTCTGAGTTCGGCGGCATCTTGGTCCAATTTGTGCCTCAGATGGTCTAGAGAGGCTTGCAGCCGCTGAATCTCGCACTGTTCCGACGAGCGAGGAGGACGCCTCCGTTTGCCTTCGGCCACATGGCAAACTCCTAAAAATTTGAAGAATGATTAAATCATGACTCTTAAATCCGAAATTAATTTGCAAACACACCGTTCCTCTTACCTTCCGTGTCCGTTGAACTATCCGACAAGGTCCTTGCGGACTCGAGGCTCAATCTTCTTTGGTATCTGTGGCCAGCGCCGCCATGATGGTGGTTGTGTCCATTATTGAAAATTCCATGAGAATTCGGTTCCCGCGCTGAGCCGCTCAAGTAGGAGGAGGTTATGGGCAGGTACGAGTCGTGGGAGTTCATTTCATCCCGCTTGTACTGGGCCAGTGGGTTTGTTCTGGGCATCCGTCCGCCACTGTGGCCACTGCTGCTGCTGCCGCTCAGCGTGCGATGAGTATCCAAATGGCCATTGGAGCTATGTTCCGTGATCCCCAGAGTGTTGGGGCTACTCAGGTGATTCGAGAATGCGGCTGAATTGCAGGTAACAAAGTTTTCAGTGCTGAGGTGCTCCTCACTGCTAGAGGGCGTCAGCGAGGAGGAGGCCCGGCCGACCGAGACTCCGGTATTCCTAGAGCTAATGTTGCTATTGTACATGAAATTATTCCTATGGTGGTGGTGATGTGTCGCCGGCTTCTGCAGCTGGTACAGGGGGTTCTTAAAGGCTAGGGGCGGATGGACCGAAACAATCGAAGTCCCTCCTCCGGTTTGGCTGCTGCTGCTGTTGTTGTTCTCGATGGCCGAGTTGTACTTGTTGTTGGCGCTTAACTTAGTACCTAACCGCCGGGCGCTCGAGGAGCTGTTGCTCTTCGGGACGACGGCGCTATTGTATTCATGCTGTTCGACGGGACTTGACGATTGCGAGGGAGTGGTTATGCTTTGGTATCCGGAGCTGCAGTGCCCGATCGAAATGTTGCTTCCTTTGGAGGTGAGTTGCTCTTTGGGTTTGTTGATGCAAACAGGCTCATCATTAGCATGCTCCTCAGCATACTTGAGGAGATCATCCAGATCTTCTAGATTCATCGGCATATTACTGTTGGGATTCGATTGTTGGACACTGCTCTGGAGCAGGGCCGAGTTTTGAGTGCTTGCAGCAACGTCAGGAATCCCAAGACTAAGATTCAGCGCAGTCTTGCTGGGAGACCTTTCACTAAGGGTCAGACTCAGCTGAGAGCTTGAAATATGATTCTTTCCTCGATTTCCTGAAACTGCTACTGACTTCAGAAGTGGGGTTGGACTCTTCTTAACAAATGCAGAGGCTGGCTCAAGACCGATTTGAATCAAGTTAGCCGTGTTCTCCTCAAAGTTATTATTAGTGATGATAGTTCCATGATTGTTGTTCCTTGGCAATGTGTTGGCCCGCATCGCTGCTGGACTCATTCGCTCCCCATGACTATTACTAGTCGAAGTTAGATTCCCATTGCTGGAGTAATACAAGGAGCTGGAGTTGTTGTACGACTCCGGGACGCTGATCCTCTCGTTTGTCCCTGTCAAGGAAGATGGTGGGTTGTGGTGTTGGATAGTGGTCGGGATCAAAACGCCCCCATTCTGGGAAGATGCGATAGACGATTGGGACTGGGAATGCTGCAGATTGTTAGAATATTGCGACCCGTTAATGCTCGTCTGACTGTTTGATCCATTCTGGTGGAGCAGAGGCGTTACTGTGGGATCGTTATACCGGAAAATGTTCTTCTCTAGAGAACTGGGGGTAAGCACTCCCCGAATGACACCCCGTTCGGAAGGAATTCTTGTCATGCTCTGCTGCTGTAGAATAAAAGTTAATACGTAAGTGATTAACAATTAAAGTTTTAACAAAAATAATTACTCTAGAAAATAAAGTTTATATGTTTTCTACTTTTTTTTTTGATTTTCAACAAATGATATATGAGGTTTTATATTTATACTCTCGTAGTATAATAAAATAAAGTAGCAGGACTAACCTGTGGTAGTGGATTTTGGTTCTCCTGATTCTGAAAGAAATTGTTCGTCTCTTTACATCTCGATATTTCATCCAAAATTGCCTGGAGAGGATCAAGTTCATGCTGACGATTCTCAGGTAACTTTTGGATGCTTTCAGACAAGAGCTGATGTAGTATAGAAAGCTGCTTGCCTTGATCGATGTAACCAGCCCAGTCCAAAATAGATTCCGGCGGATTATGGTCTGGACGAGTAGAAATTTGATGCAGAAATTCCTTCATACGTGGAGCTTCTTGTTCCAAGAAATCATTTAAAAACTCCATAAAGTCCTCCTTCCCCTGGAAGCGCGTAAAGTTAGCCAAAGTCTGTAAGGTCTTAGCAACAAGGGTCAGGTTTCTGGTGGCTCGAGTAGATGGGAGCTCTATAAGATAGGATAATTTATAAAATAATTTGAATTATATAAAAATCGGAATATCTAACCGCTTGTGATGTTAAAAAGACTCGGAGAGAGGATTGCGGGACACAAAAACCTCAAGAAGATAGAGGCTGATATTAAATTGTCTGCCATGTCTTCTCGATCAAGGGTCTTAAGCCTCTCTCTAAACGTGGCGAAGCATTCCCTAAGTTGTGGTGGGAAGTGCGTGTGGGACTCTGAGATGCTGTTCCATGCAATTCGAATAGCGTTCCTTAAAGCTTGCTGCTGCCTTGAGAGTGATCCCGATGCCTTCAAGGGATCAACTTCACAGTCTCGATCGGACTGGATTATTTCACTGATCGGAGTTGAGAGCGTGTCCTGCAGATACTGCTCCCCGGTAAGTTTCAGGAACGCCTCCATACTCTTTGTAGCTAGAGAATTTCCGCGGAAGGTCAACCTTTGATCCCCAACGCGAAGCAAGTCAAGAGCCACAACGTCTGTTAAAAAAGCTCCGGCCATCCCTTGAGCGTGCATGAGAAGGACAAGCGCCTGTCCAATATCTTCTTTGGCTTTAACCCCTATAACGGGTTCAAGGATTTCGCAAACCTTTTTATAGTTCTCTTTCAGGTAACTAAGAAAGTCTGAATAGACAGCGATCGGCAGGATGTCGATGCTCTGGAAGCGGCACTTGATCCGCAACGTCGGCGTAATATCCTTCGAGGAATTCCGACTTATGCTGTCGTGCTTCTCGCTCAGAATGGGATACCAATCCTCGGAAAAGAGGCGCGACGTGACCTCGTGTATCGGAATCTTCACAGATCCCACAAAGACGTGCTTGTCCCTTTTCTTCTTCTTCTCCACTTCCCTGAACACGTTCACTGTGATCACGTTAATATCTGGGATATCTGGGAAATCAAAATACTCCCCCCAGAAGAGCAACTCCGTTTGCAGCTTCACACTGGTACGGCCGTACAGTGTCTTGTCTAAGTTTATTTCACAGAAATACTTCTTTTTGGTGGGCAGACATTTCGCCTCATAGATCCACATCTTGAGCGAGTTGTCCGTTCTGCGCGTGTGCTCCGCATTCGGAGCGATCGATTTCCGGAGGCTGTAGATCCAGAGGTCTCGCTCCTGCCGGGACCCGCAGCTGTAGTAACGCTCGCCGCGGGGACCGCCCCTCACTTGGAAGCAGTGCCGTCGACCGAGAACCGACTGATGAACTGGAGCAACTCCTACCGCTCCTGTGCATGAGAGATCTGAAATTGATTTGAGGTGAGTTCAACTCTTGTTCTGTATGGTGAAGTTTTCGTGGTTGGAAAGTGTAATTTATCCATTTACATATGAAGCTCTAACACGTTTTAGATATGGACGAAAAAAAGTATTTTCGGCTTAAAACGATTTAAGAAAATACCTTTTCAACTTTTCAAAATTCGTTATTATTTATATATATTTATATATCATTCCCTACACTTCGCGGAATATTTACAAAGAGTACAATAAGGTGTACTGTACATATAAGATATATGTAAGTAAAGTTGATAATTACCTATGGTAGACATTACTGCGTGACTTGAGAGGAGACTTTCATGCGACCGAGAGCCGCGTAATCCACCTGGGCCACGTTTTGAACGTTCTAATTTTGTTACTGATTTTGTGCGTTTGAGAGGATTTGATCTAAAAAGAAAAAATAATATTAGAAAAATTTTAGTTAATAATAGTAAACGTACATATGGATTTATCTAGAGGCTGCCCAGAGTTATAATGGAAAAAATACGTTAAAAATTAAATCAGTAAGTGTACAAATTTTATGTTTTTGTGATATTTTATTTAGGGTACAAATTCGGTTCAATACTTTTTAGTGCTTATCTATTGTTCTTTCGTAATCAATCTTAAAGGGCACTCTACACACACTACAACTTATCTGCACAGAAATCTGGACAAAATTATGTTCAGACTGAAGTTGGAGCGTGTTTATGACAAGATGGTCAACTTGAAAAGTCTAAAGTCTGGCTTGAATGAAATTTGCCGTAGTTTGATCTTCATGATACTTGAAAATATGACAGCATAATATGAACAGGTTTGCATTGGCATCAGGTTTTATTTAAGACTTTTCCCTTTTATTATAAATTATAGCTGTGTAGCTCGCAGTGAAAAAATTTTTGTTTATCAAAATTTTAATTTCGGAAATAGACTGAAAAATTCGATTTTGAAGATGTTATGACTTCCCTAAACAAAACTTTTTCAATGATAGATCAAATGCCAGGATAGTAAAACATGTGTTTTTCTGGGGTTTAAAGCTTTGGACTTTAAAATTTTCATAATACTATTTTTAGCTATACTTTTATACGTTCCAGATAAATTTTATTGCAATGTGGCAGGCGGAAAAAGGTGTGATCATATAAAGACACGTTTTTTTTTCCATCTCACGGAACTTTAAAACAATCAGTTTTTTAAATCCCATGTAATAGATTGCATGTCGGCTGCCCAATTTAATTCAGCCACTTATTCAGCTACTACATGTCAGGCACATGTGAATGACACGGCAGTCTAAAAGACATAATGAAGGACTTATTTATGAAAAATTTCAAGAATATTTTGTGACATTAAATGAAGAGGTAAATATATATTTTTTCTTTTATTATGAGTTTACCATCTGACTAGTAAGACTGGCAATGATCTCACTCTGTACTGTAATTAGCAATCATATTTCCATTGAGTCTCATCAATTTTTTATCGTTTGTACAACTGGGCACCCAGCAAAAAAAAACCAAAGTAATTTTCTTTAAAGAACAACAAGTTGTCTAAGTCTAAGGCATGAACTCACCGTTTCGAGAAAAAATTTGTAAATCTCGACGTCGTATGATTTTCTTGCTGCTGCTGTGGCTGTTTTTGTCCCAAGATTGGTGTAGCTGGTGCTGAACCACGTCGGCATGCCTTCTCGTATGAGGTGTCTGAAAAAAAAAATGCAAAAGATGAACAAAATGAGAACAATCCGAGCAAACAATTATTAACAAAAGATCAAGACGAACAGAGGAGCAACAAATTACTGTGGAATTTCCACAAAATTTTTAATTATCAAACAAATTGGCAGTTTAATCACATGAGCAGCCGAATTGATAGTTAGTCGATCGCGTGCTGCTGCTGCTGCCGCTGCAACGCGAAGGAGGAGTCGACCAGATGGATAAAAATTTAAGCTGCCGACGAATTGGGTAAAGGAAGTCATCACTTAAGTTCTTAATCAGTCTTAAGATCGTTGACTTCGATGTACGTCTAAGAAAAGAGTTCTTGCGTCGAACGCATTCACTGCGAGTTTGTGTATTTACATAAATCATTCCGCTTAGCTTTCATCCAGCTGTTTGTACAAGCAAAAAAAGGAAAAGGGTTAGAGGTTGAGCCGTAATTAATCATTATTTCTTTGGTAAAGTGATCGTGTCGAGAAACTTTTTGGGGAATTTTAAGATCATAGCAACGTTAATCGATTTAAGGCTGGGCTTTGTAGATGACGCTACCTGCGAGCCTTTAAAAATAAAAATGTTAGTTTAGAAAGTGATTGCTAGTATTTTGCCCAAAGGTAAAGAATCGAAAACCAAAATACGAATATCAGTAGGCTGCAGCATTAATTTTAAACATATATGCGTGCTTGTCAGCAAATGATTTATCCTCGATTCTATGTAAAATTTAAGAGTTCTTAACCTCTTGTTTTAAAAATTACTTTTATTCAGAACAAGGAAGTTTATTTAATAAAATTCCTAGATAGATTCCTTTTAAAGTGATTTTTAATAGCAGTTATAAAGCTAAGAGGTTTTAACTTTTATCCAGAATCAGATATAAATTTAAATATGAACTTTCGACGTAGTGACTTGGACAGAGGGTTCCAAAATCGAGAAAAGAGTGGAGGAAATTATTCAAATAAGCTCGGTATCGACTGGTCATTCTAGCGTTTTTCAGGCGGAAGCTGGCAACTATTACGTTTCACTATGAGTTTTTGAGTTTCGGCCAATATTGTATAAAACATATTTTACTTAATAAGATTGTCATTCTATTGTCTATCGTTTTACACTAAAACTAAGCCGGTTTTAAGAACAGTCACTTAAACCAACCAAACAATCAACCATAATATAAAACAGGTAGCGCCATTGTTTTATTAAAATCATAAACTACAATTTAATAGGAACAAGTTCGATGTGTGACTTTCAACGCATACTTGACCGTGTTTTTTTATTGGCATCGTAAAAAACAATTTACTTGTTTCTTGAAATTACTGCTGTTACGACAGAAAACCTTTCACGCCGGTTTAAATAAACCCTTTTTTCGAGTAGTTTTAATTATTGTTTTTGCATTGACCTGTCGAAATATTCCAAAAGTTTATCACGCGATTGTTAGTTAAATTCCTGCATCTCTGTGTTAATTTTTAAATTGGAAAACCTGTTAACATTGCAATAAAAGTTGCAGTAATTAAAATTGTTTACAGGTCACTGGAGTAAACTTATTTAAAAATAAAAAATAAAAATTGCATCAATTTCAGCATGTTATGTTAGATAAAGTTGCAGGAGATTAAAGTTAGCTACGACCAATGCAATCAAGTGTGGCCGCAGCCGCAGCCGCAGAGTATGGCTCAAGCAATTAGTAATTAAGATTCCGGCGACAGTGCTTAACTTAAACTAAGCAGCAATAGTAACTACCAGTGGAAAAAAAAAATTAGGAAAATGGACATAATAAACTAAGTAACTCACTGAAAAAGAAAAAGATCAACGACGACGCCGCGCCGCCGGCGAGTTGTAAGTGCGTCACGGTTCAAGTGGCGCGACATTTTTCAAAATCTTAAACAATTTTCTGTTGCATCAATCCGCTCGCAAGCAAAGGGCCTTTGCTACGACATGAATACAAAATTTTTGCCGCCAGAAGTTAGAGACGATTGCGTTGCGTCGTCGTCTAGAAAATGTCGGGGTTTAGTGACCTCACGACAAATGTGTAATTCGGAAGATAACCCTGCCCCTTAAATGCGTAAGAGCCTTAAAGACGCAAGAACTATAACGAGCGACTGTATATTTTGTATGCAATAAACTCAGATTGATTTAAGACGGCCAAAAGTGTGGACTACGTCCAGCCTCTCGTCCCGGCTGAATACGAAAGATAAAAGGGAAAAATCAATTACTCAAGAATGCAGCCAAGACGTCACTCCCTTAATGGAGGCAAAAACGAGTTTTCGTGCTGTTTACACGCATTTATGGCAGACGCACCATCTCGGGATGCGTGCGCAGTCCAAAACGAAGGTAACAAGTGAAATTCCCTTCCACCGCTTTATATCTTCTTTTCTAAACAAATTTTTGGACTCGAGTAGGGTTACCATAAGAACCCCGCATGAAAAACAGCAAGAATAAAATATGTACTAATAGATTGTTCATTAAGAAACATTTAAAAAACAATTCAAATAAATATATAATAGTAAAAAAAAAAACCTAATCTTTCCTAATAACAAAACTGTAACTTTGTTCCGTCATAACTTCTAAACCCCTAAACTGATTTAAATAATATTTTGTACTACTGGTCAAAGGATAGGACATTTATTATACAGTTTAGGCTGAGCTTCAGCCAGGGTTAAGTTAAGCATAGTGCACCGAATTTAGTCTGGCTTAAGTCAAACTTGAGACAGGCTTAGATCATGCGAGAGCCAATTATAGGCCAGGATTGAGCTAGGCTTTAGAACAGATTTGTGACAAGTTGAGGCTTAAGCTAGACTCAGATTTGATTTTTGACCGGCTTAGGCCAGACGTGAGTCAAGCTAGAGCCAAACTTGAACTACCCGGCTAAGCTTGAGCTCAATAATAACAGAAAGTATGAACAAATTCATTGGTATAAGAGAATATAAATCAAGATTAATCTTATACGCTTGAGAAAATGCAAGTTGATTTTATTGACAAGTAAGCGCACACATAAGGTACCTTTTTATTCAAATCGAAAATTGTATTGAGATATTTTCAAGAGTATTAAAGTTAAAGAACAAAGTACTATTTTAAGATTATGTTTGGCAACCCTAGATCCGACCCCAAAAAATCCCCGATTCTCGCTTCTCCGCTCCCGCGACCTAGAAGAGGTAAGTCATTCCGATTCCGTCCAATCATGAACTATAGCCTCTAATTAGATGAGATTTCGTTTTGCTATCTTCACAGGAATTCCACGAGCGATTAGCGATGATGATTGCCTCCTTTGATTGACGGACCAGCCGACGGGAGGTGCTCCGCTAGCTGTTGAAGATCAACAGCGCAGAAATCTAGGCACATTGGAGCCTCATCAGCATGTCTCTTATGTCACAACTTTCGGCGCTTTTAATTAAGCCGTTTCGATTGACTGATCGTGATCCATACGTTAGCAAATCTGATAGATAGATATATTCGCTCAACTCAAATATATTCAGATGCTATTCATATAATTCATCGAGCTTAAGTGACTTTTAACTGCACGAAGAGGGCAAGTTTCTCATGTGAACCCGACAGACAGCACGGGAGTTGCGCAACCAACCAACCAGTCTTAAGATGATCGGGGTTTTTTAGGTATGAAAATTAAAATTTTTAAGAAAGAAGAAAAGACGAAATCATTTTCTACTTAACGTCTAATTGATTATCAATTGCTGCCAGAATTTCGAAATCAATGCCTTCAGGTATATAAATACTGTGATTAGTGGTGCCGTCATTATGTCTATCTTTAAAGATAGTGTCCAATTATATACTTTTTATCGTTATTTTCGATCTAAGATTAAAAATACTTGAGAAACATTTTTCTTCTGTCTCTCATCAAAAAAAAAAGAATTTGGGGAAAATAAAATAAATGAGAATAGAATTCATAAAAGACAAATTTATAAATTGCTCCTGGTCTTCAATTGGTATTCTTTTGTAATTTGGTATCTTACGACAATCTTAAGGTCATTAGATTATTATCATGATTAAAGGTACCTTTAATAGAAGCGAATTACCCTTTAATCGATATCTGGATTTTGGCCTCGGATGAAAATGACAAGCTGCCCAACTTTTGAGCAACTCAGGAATTTGTAAAAAGCCAATTATTCTTATTAATAGCTGTGTTTTTTTCTTCTGGGTCTGGCTCTGGATCAGGATCAAATGAAAAAAACGATTCAGATTAATCACCGGGATCACGATTTTGGGTTTGAGGAGCTGGAATTCCTGTTTTTGCTAATCTAATAAGAATTGGGGATTAGACGACAGCTTTCGTCAAAGAAAACTCAAAAATGGCCTTCAAAGTTTTGTTTTTTATTAAATCCCATAATCAGAAAAACGATTTGATTTATTTTATTACTATAAATTACTTTTTCTTTGTGTGCTCAGAAAAGAAAAACTACAGCAGCGACTCTGTTAGAAATTTCCAAACTATTCATCCGACACTAGCACTTCTCGTAGAATTTTTTGTAACCACTTCTTGCGGATCATTGATTCTAATCCGAATGAAAGTGTGGATCACGAGTTGTTGTTGTATGTCAATGTTAAGAGATTGATCCAGATCCTGATCCGATTGAAAAAAAACGCAGCTAATGTAAGACGGTGATGTTGAAGAAATTTTGATTGAAACATCAAAACTAAAAAAATTTTAGCAAAAGTGTTCAAAATCTGAAAATCTGTGAATTAAAACAGGATCCAAGTTATATTATACTAAAGTTTAGATAGTATTTTGATTTATTTTTTATTGAATTCAGTTGCTTTCATTCAAAAGTTAAACAGGAAAAAGTGAACATCGATTGAGTTTTGTAAAGTAATTCAACTTCAACTTTTCTTTTTACGTGCACGCATTTAATGAAAAGCCTGGATTTATTTTTAGATAAACATTTATGTGTTTTCCCAGAACCGATGTCTACATTTAGGTGTGTCATGTTTGATCGTTCGAATTTAGGTCAGAAAATTCAACAACCTAAATGAAAATATTTACATCTCGTATATTATTCAGGAATGTGATCAACTCTGTTGAAGTTTAATGAAAGCGAATTCGTCGCTCAATGCAATGGAAAAACATATGTAAAACTTAAATTAACTTGACAAGCTATGTGCTGCAGTTATGTTGGAATTTGATATTAATTTTGGAATGAAGGATAGATAAAAAAACGGTGTTTTAATTTTTCTTACAAAGAAGTGTTTATGCTTTAAGGTATTTTCTTTGTTGTAGAATTTTACAATACATATACGATCCTTTTTTTTTTATCATGAACTATACTTCAAAATTCCATTCTACCTGAAAAGGTTCAAAAACAAACAGACAAAGAACATTCTAAATACAAATTGTGATCCTGACGATCATTTTGAAAAGCTGAAGCCTAGTAGCTAAAATCCGAGACCTTATATAACTACTGAGTGATTGATTAAAGAAGCAATTCCCGCGCTCCCTAACTACCTCCGAGTGTAAAAAATCGACCAGATGCTTGAAAGAAACAAATAGAAGGAAATCCACTTCGCAAAAGCGATTAATCATAACCGACTAGACGTATGTATGTAATGTAGGTAACCAGCGAAGCGAAAAGTAGTAGCAACCAGCAAATGGGCGCCAAACCGAAATCGTGGGAATACATTTTTTTTCGCACAAACATGGTGACAACAACTTATCAAACGTAAACAAGGTCCACAATTTCGAAATCGAAAAGTCTACCGTCTAATAGATGTCGATCTGTAGCATGATTCAAACTTGAACAAACAACACAAAATTTCGATGAAGAAGTGAGATGCCTCATAAAAGTTTAGAAAATGTGTTAATTCTACACGATAAGAATTAAGAACAATAGACATGCGCAGTCAGGCATATATTACTCAATAAAAGTCTGCAACAGTTGAGCTACTTTTAAGCTCATTTACTTCTCGTTGCGGTTTGATAAAATTTCATTTCAAACAGACAGACCGAGAGAAACTTGAAAATGTGATTAAGTTGCATAAGTTGGTGGAAAAAAAAAGAGATACACATGATCGAAGGAGGATAAAAATATCTGTTTTGCCCGCAGTGAGGGGCATATCAAATGTTATGTGAATTGCGTAAGAAAAAGTGATCGAGATTAGGGAGAAAAGCTGTCAGCTCGACGTGCAGTCAATTTGTAATTATCCAGTGCGGTCGATCAAATGGAGGGGCTCGTTGATTATTGGGGCCTGGGTCTAATAGTAGAAAATTGCAATTGGAAAAAAATAAAAAAACAATTCTTTCATTCTGGCGCCATTAAGTTGGAACTTTGAGAAAAAAAGGGTATATTGATCACTGCAGAAAGCGTGTTAATTTCAAATGCTTGGATTGAAACTGCGTCGATTTTGTAAGTTTTTTTTTTTTTTTTTTTATTATTATGACTATTATTAGGTTTTTTTTTCAGACACTGATTGCCCAACTTTCCGCTCGGAGATTTGAAATAATGTTTGGGCATTCACACTGATTTTAAGTGTTAGATAGATTCAGATTAATATCAAAAGATTACATTTGATACCTAATTACCTTGAGTTTTATAGTCGTTAATTAAAATTTAGAGTTGCAGTGTAAAATATGAGATTTCCATAATTGTTTCTATAACAGCCGATTTTTTTATGCAAAAAATACAAGAAATCGTGAATATTCCTGTTCAGTAAAGGTGTATTTTTCTGCAGTTAAATTTTTAATGTCCACGAACGTGTTAAATACGAAATTATTGAAAAATTAGTTGCTGTTCTGCTGCAATTTCTGTATGAGCTGTAAACATATTATGTCCATTATATTTGACCTATGCATATCGTGTGTTTAAAGTGTTTAAAATCATCTTCGATTCAATAAAGTAGATTCTGGCGGGCTAAAACATATTGATATATAATTTGCTTTGTAAGAAGAGGAAGAATTCAATGTCAAAACGTGTGAAGCATTCAAAAGTTGAAAGTCGGACAACTTCACACTATAAACGCTTTTTCCGTTTTTCCATTGGATTGTGTTCATATTGTAAAAAGACAATGCGTTCAAATTTAGCTGTCAATAAGCGTATAAAGCTGTCAACACTCTCAAGGCGCATCAAGCGTTCACTGGGCTCTTTCCTTAAGCGTCACGAGTACCTTAGAGACAAGCAAAAAATCAATGCAAATCAATTGATCGCCTATTACTGGAAAAAAAGCGAATGTAAAGAAGAAGAAAGTTTTGGGTGCAATCACATTGACACACAATTGATCACAAAGCGGATATCCCGCGTATTACTGACTTCCTCCCAAAAAGGTCTCGACGACGATGATCCATTACAAAAAATTTCTCGATCGCACACGAAAACATCTAGATTCGTCAAGACTGAGCGATTTTAGGTCGGTGATCCCTGGGATTGGATGCATAAAGAAACCTTTCGAAATCCATCTAGCACTAGCAAATCGATTTGACGCATGAATGGAATCGCTCTCTTTGATCGCAGCAGCATATCCATCGTGTGCCTCCCAAAAAAACAAGAAATATATTTAAAAATAAGACAAAACCTAGCAAGCAATTGAAGGAAAAAAAACATTTTTTTTCGATAGCAACACACAGGAAGAATTAGTGAAGCGGCAGAAGATTTGCATGCCTGCAATGAATCGATTATAATACCAGCCTCGATGGCATCTCTCGTGAATATCTCAAGTTATTTTCGGTTCAATTGAGAAGAAAATTGGCCCTAATTATGCGCCGCGTCGCCAGCTTGTGCTTTGTGCATAAAGCTGGCGAGCTCGTCAGTGGTGCCCCATATGGTGGTCGGGGTTTTGAACAACAGCAATTTAAAGTGTGATGCATATAAAATGTGCTAAAAAGGATTCTCCGCTGAATCACACGCAGCATCATCAAGTGGGTCGTTATAATCGCGCGAGGTCGATGAGTAGCGCTTGCAACCACCGCTAGGCGGCACTTTTTCATGTTTCAAAGACCTGAGTCACTTCTTCATCGCCTTCTTGATGAGAGTATTTTTCTGAAGAATTAGGGCGGCAGCAGATGTTCGAACAATTTTCGGATGGGAACTTGAGCGCGACAAGATGAAACAAGAGCACCAAAACGCTCGAGTACATCTGTTCCTCTGGGAGCCACTTTTGCTGATATTGGGGTACTCTTCCCTTTCCTTCCTCTTGGTGTCTTGTTTAGGTTCGGTGTCCAATTTCATTTTGATAAACTTTTGCCTTTTAAAAACTTCTTACGACTACTTTGAAGTGATTAAAATGAGATTAAGCAGTTTTTTGCTTGATAAAATTATTGTTACGTTCCCTAAATGCCAGAACTCCACCCATTCTTTTTTTTTTTTGAATGCCTTGTTTGGGCTAAGAAGGGTCTACCTGATCCAGGACCACACACGACGATAATTGCATTTGTAGCAACAGGTAGTCAAGCAAACGAAGCGAGTCTGTCGTATTTTATAGAATTCTGATAAGTTACGACATTATGAGGGTATGACGAATAATCTCTGGGGAATTTTATAATGAAAATCATTTGGAGGAAATATTTTAGGTTTTGCCGATTTAAAAAAAAAAATTGAATATGCTTTGCCTTTTCGAAGAACATGTAAAACTTAATTTAAGTAACAGATATAAAGAGCATTCTAACAAAAACGTAAAAATACACTCAGATCATTTTTCAATTCGGCAATGAAATTGTTCAAAACATGTGTTAATCACCTTCAAAATACCATAAGTATAATAATAAGTGTTTGGTATAATTGAGTATTCTGAATTATGTACCAATTTCAGCATAAGCGACAGGAAAGAAATGGAACTTCTATCTCTAACTCGGCGCCTTTATATTACAACATAAATGGGGACAAATAGCATTGACATTTATATCGAATTCGACCTGTCGCCGAATCGGATTTCACATTTAATGTATTTAGCAAGACAATGGACAATGTAGTAGACAAAATAAAATGATTTTGAATGCTGCCGACTGTTTGATGGTATCAGAGATTTCAATACAAATCAACAATAGCCGACAGTAATCAGGTAAGCATAAAATCTTAAGTCATATGACCGTCATTAATCAAAAATGATCCTATAAATGAAGGAATTATAAACAAAAAAATTGCGAACATGATTTGGAATTTTTCGAATTTCGTTCACTGAATGCGATTCGATTAAATTTGATCATAAAAACTGAATTAACCCATTAATGCCTGAATAACAAACAATTTTACGGCAACTTCGAAACCCTAACTTTTTGTGGTGGTCAATTCTCATCGAGAATAACTTTCCTAGACGTATTATGAGTCGCCTGACACGATCCAATAAAAACAAAAGTGAAAAAAATTATTATTATTGTTTTTTTGCAATATTATGTAAATAAATACCTTTTTTTTGAAAAACAACTGATTTAGTCGGGAAAAAGCAACTTTTTACTGCAATAAAGTGCATAAAACGTGTTATTAGTACTTAAACTTCAAAAATATGCAGGCATTTAATCAGTAATCAGTGACCCCAAAAACTCCGGATACCCACTTTTTTTTCGAAGAAATTGAAAATTTTGCAAACAATTGTCCGCCATCTTTAATCCGCCATTTTGAATTACGAAAATCTGATAACAAATTCGTAATCAGTGATCCTCAAAACTAGTGTATATACATTTTTGGAAATAGCCGAACACAGTGAGATAAAAAAAGTGATCTAAAGTAACGCAAATATGCGTAGCAGATAATTTACAATGTTGCAATTTTTGTGCAGCCTAATATTTTTAACGAAAAAAGTGCCTGCATATTTTTGAAGTGTAAGTCCTAATAACACGTTTTATGCACTTTGTTGCAGTAAAAAGTTGCTTTTTCCCCACTAAATCAGTCGTTTTTCGAAAAAAATTACGTGAAAAAGGTATTTATTTACATAATATTGCAAAAAAACAATAATAATAATTTTTTTTTCACTTTTGTTTTTATTGGATCGTGTCAGGCGACTCATAATACGTCTAGGAAAGTTGGTCTCGGTGAGAATTGACCACCCCTTCGATAAAAGTTAGGGCCTCGAAGTTGCCGTAAAATGTTTTGTTATTCAGGCATTCAGGCAGGGTTAAATGAGAATATTTAAGTTATGAAAAACATTCTGAATTTTGTACGTACTCAATTTGAAAAATATCTTACTATATGTATTTCTGTATATTTCTTACGAAAATATAGAGATCCCTCTGTCAAAGATTTTGAATATTCCAAAATTCTTAATTTCGGTAATAGTTTGTCCCTGTTATTAATTTATTTCACTTTTTCTGACAACAAAACTTTTGATACAAGTAAAATTTGAATATTATGATAATTGAAAAACAAGAAGTTTCATCTAGAACTACAGAATTGAAACGAATTTCTGAAATCACATTTTCATGCGATGCCTCCAAATTTAAAAATGTTTTGAAATTGCATACTACAGGGCAGTTTGGGGCAAAACGCTCAATAGCTTAATTGATAAAGGCATGATTACATGCATTGATTACATTTAATTAATGTTCCCAAGCTTCTGTCGTAGCTTTGTGCTCTTTATAAAACAGACGTTTCGCTGTTTTAACATTTTTCTTCAATTTAACCTGTTCTATGGTATGCAATTTCAAAACATTTTTAAGTTTGGAGGCATCGGATGAAAATGAGCTTTCAAAAATGCGTTTCACTTCTGTAGCTCAAGATAACTTCTTGTGTTTACTTTTCTCTGTTATGATTGATTATGTTGGCTTGATGTACGGCCCTTTGTATTTCAGCAGTTAAAAGAACACAAAAAGGCTATCGTGAACGTAAAGTTGTAATTGTGTATTACAACATTAAATTAAAAAACTTGAATGAACACAAGAAATTTGCACAATCAATGGTTGGAAAATAGTTCTGTGAAGCGACAAAAGTACACTTGAAGTTGTTGATGCGAAGAGAAATCAAGAAAGATTATCGCAAATACCAAAGGACTATTTAATCGTGGCGGTCAAAAGCAGGGGTTACGATAGAAAATGTTTTTCCATTTAGGAGCGATATGTACTCCACTAATTGCAACTATTTGCTACAATGCTAGCATACATATTCCTTACCTTATTGTATCTTATCATGAAATTTTTCTTGCCATTAAGATTTGCGGAAACGATCAATTAATATGGCAATTACACATAATAATGCTAAAGCTCAACCGATCACACGCTGTAATCAAATATTTGTACGTGATTCATAATGCGAAGAAAAAGCAGCTAATTACGCGCCTTTATTACATACGAAACGAGTTTCTGAACACTACTCGTTAAACATTAAATAATACTTTTACAGGAAGCTATTTCATACTAAGCGGTATCTCACAGTTGTCCTCGTTAAAACATGTCACAGCTTCACGATTGCAGAGCAGTATATCTTGAACCGTGAAAGTCGTTTAACAGAATACAACAAACAATAAATAAAATAAAGAGATACGTCGTCAACTTGTCTGCTCGACCTGGCTCATCCAACTTTCATGTTATTTACCATTCCTCGCGGACTTTACCATTTAGACGCGCAAAAACAAAGAAGCAAAACAAAAAACAAGTAACAAGTACGTTTGCAATTTGAACTTTCACACTCGTAGTGGGCAATTTGCCAGAAGGAAAAGCAACGAAAAAAGAGGTAAAAGGCGATTTCAATAAAACACTCGATGCTCGCTGCATTTCTGATTCTCCGCACCCTTTTTAGCTTATGGCTAACTTGTACGCCACTTTTGCAAGCTATATCTCTTCAGGCTCGCGTAATGAAAGATTTTGTAAGAGGCAACGTATGGTGTCATCTTCGGAGATAGACTTTCAAGTAAACAGCGGGCCCTCATAGTGTGAACGGCTCCTCGGATATCACCAGAGGCAAGGCTGCTGAACAAACTCTAGACTTGAATAACAGCAGCAGAATGCGGAAAAGCGAGAATAAAATTCACTTTGAAATCGAAAGAAAAACTCTTGAAAAAAGGGTAATTTTTTTGCTTCCCCGAGGTCATGAGTAAATAAATAATGGTGTCCATATTTATGGGTGTGTATGGCGGATAAATTTCTGGGATTATCCCGGTCTCGCCACCCTATATTTTTAGGGAACGGCTGTAAATTAATGAAAGGGCATTTGTGCCAAGCAGCCAAAATGTTGTTTGCGCTTAATAGGTCCCCGGAGCAATTAAATGACCCCATACAATGGCCGGTGTCATCTGCAAAATATTGCAGAGGTCGCTGCCGGCCGTTAGATAATGGTGCAGAGGGCGCCACAACATGGCAACGTGTGTGGTATGCTCGTTGCGGTTTAATTGTGCGGTAGTATCGATAAGGGTCGAATTCATAAAGGTTGGTATTTTTATTCGTTTTATTTTGCTGGTCCTGCCGAAATGTTGATTCATATTGTGTGATACTAATTCATCACACTTCACTGCATGTGAAAAATAAATGCGGGACTGTTCGATAAATGAGAACCCATCATCAAATGGTACATTCAATTTCGAGTTGTTTTGTATGAATTTGGAAATCTGCTGGAAAATAAAAATGTCGTCATCATAAACAAAAACTATTGACGACTTCCTCTATTATGAGAAAATCTTGATTGTCATATGGGTTTCGAAATTTCTATTATTCGAACTGAACAAAAGCGACCTTTACACCCTCGCATACAATGATAGTCTTCAAAAGTCAGACATTATTTTATATATTGTCTTGTTACTATCTTTACCTTATAATTTAAATAATTTAAAAAAAAAAACTTTGATAAAATGCCTCTAAAATACTATCATAAACAAAGTATTTCAATATAGTTTTAAGATCAAAATTAACCTTTTTTGTTGATTACTCGAAACACTATTCAATAAATTTCCATATTCCAAATTATGCCTTAATAATTGCAGATATTTTGGTTCCTGAGATAAAACCAGAAAGCTTCTTTAATGTGTAACAATTTTTTAAACGACGTAACGAACAATTTTGTACCCCTTTTTTTTGCTTACTTTTACTACAATTTAAATCCTTGGAACATGGAACAAAAGCAGAATCATGACTTTTTGTTCGAAGACTTTTTTTCTCTTTTATAATACCTGCAATTAGCAGCACAGACATGTATTGTGCACTTAGTGAACTTACAGAATACGACGAAAAAAAAATTTCGAAACTAAAAGCCATCAGTGCATTTAGCAGAAGACAAAATCTTCCCATCAAAAAGTTGTTAGTTCCCTTTAGGCATAAACTTAATGAAAACTCAATCTCTGTACTAATCCCAAAAGATCACTTCAAATTTGGAAATCTCCGAACGATATTTGAAACTTATGCAATGTCATAACCATTAACGATAAAATTGAGGCGTGCCAAACAACTTGCAAACTCTCGTTATAGTAATTTGAATAATAGCTGAACCGATTTGAATAAAATTAATTGAGCAGTAAAATAAGATCATTATGTATATTACTAATAATTCTTAAGCAAAATATCACAACTGGACCTTGCCGTAAAGATTGCGGTTATCTACTCCTAAAAGAAGAAGAGTCGTGTCAAGGCTTATAATAATCAATTTGTCGTAAATTTATGCAGAGCAATATAAAATTCGTAATAGGCCCCAATTTGCCGATAAACTTCCATTAATTAATTATCACATCGCCTATTCAATTCGTCCGACAAACCCAATTTTATGTAAACAGAAAGTAATCAACAATGGCGCCTTCTGTCGAACCGACACGCGAATGTTTACCACTCCGAATCGAATAGTTTATAGATGCTCTTCTCGTCGCCTAAATAAACAATAGATTCAGAATGGAAGCTTCCTCTGGTTGGAGCCGCTTCGAGGAAAAGTGGAAAGAAGAAGAATATCAATTAGATAAAAAAAAAAATAGATTCAAAGTAAAGAATAAAAAGACGCGCCAAACTGTTCAAATAAAAATAAATATAAAAAAAACATACAACGAACCAAAGTCAGTGCATATGGCGGTAGAGGCGGCTAGAGTGACGGCGCGGTACAATTGATTTGTCGAAAACAAATTGACCCCATTTCATGCTGAATTCCTTCATTAATTCGAAATTCTAATTAAACTGAGCTCTTTGTTTTTGCTTTTACCCAAGCAAAAAAAAAATACTTCTTGGAATGCATGGCACTCAAAGAAATTGTGGTCCCATGCAAGGAAAGGCTTCGGGCTAAATAGGAAGTGGGTGAACGACTCGCCACGCCGCGTCGCCGAGTGGATTGGATCGGATGGGTGCTAGCTAGCTAATTTGTCAACGGTAAATACTTTTCACCTTATCTTGCAATGACATGCCAATTTCTCAATGGACACTTTTTTTGTTACAATCTTATGCTCTTCACCTTTCGAAGCGATTTGTTTGTTTGCTTGCTCGATCGAACGATCGAAGATTGAAGTTATAGTATTGCCAGATGGTCGAAAAACTTATCGATATGTTCGATCGATACGTTATGTGGCTATCTAGATACAACGTGGAGATATTTTTTATATACGCATCGTTGTAGCATTCTAGTTTTTTTTCAATCGTACATTTTTAGATATACAGTGAAAAAAATAGATGTTACCCCTTTGGGGGCGGTCCAATGTCGAGTGTTGTTGAGCCACAGTGTTTAAATTTAAGAATTACAGAATTGCAATTGTTTCAGTTGTTATTGCACGTCAACGATTGTTAAAATAAACCATTTTTGAGATAACTATAAATCATATTGCAGTTTAAAGACATTGTTTTTTACGAAATAATTTTTTTTTTTAATCTTGTTTGTTTTTATAATGGATTGATAAAATTAAAAAATTAATTTGGACTGGACTACTGGGAAAGGAAAATATTTACACGGACCGGAAAAGGTTAAAGAACTTACTATATACATTATACAAAGATTTGACAATTAGTTTCCATTATATTCTGTCAGTTCACAAAGATTTCATCAAGAGATGGTCCAAAGATTTCGACGATTTTATTACCAAGCTACTTTACTGCACTTTTGTAAGACATGTTCTTGAATAACGTTTGCGGACTTAAATCGGCACAAAAATAATTTTCACTTGAACCATCCTGCACCGTTCGAAATTTTACTCCGTTATAAAATTTTGTTTTGTCAGAGCGTTCTCTATTGACCTTATCACTTCTGCGTAGAATTTGGTTCTTAACTGAAGCGAAATGCAAGTAAACGAAGAAGCACGTCGAAAACTCATTTATTCTTACTACGATCCATCAGCCACTAAATCGGATATTGTGCAGTACTTCCAAGATGTTGGTTTTCCACGAAAAACGGTTTATAGCATTCTGAAAAGACGGGAAGACAATATTTCATGTAAAAGACAAAAAAGTAAACGGTCTGATAATCCTTTTTCGCGAAGTGAAGTGACACGAGAGCTGAAGAGACTTACGGTGGGAAAAGTGGCTAAAAGTTATCGGAGTTTAGGGCGGAGATTCAATTGTGACCCCAAAACAGTTAAGAAAGAGTTGCTTTCTATGAATATAACACGTAAGGCGAGAAAAAAGTGTCCTAAAGTTTCTGAGATGCAACAGGTGTTACAGAAACAAAGAGTGAAATTGTTGGCAAAAAATATTCTCTTCGTAAAAAGTAAAGTTAAAGTTGTTATGGATGATGAGTCATATTTCACTCTTGATGGTAACGAGTGGCAAGGTCATCATTACTACGATACTCCTGAATCAGTTGCTGCTGATCATGTAAAAATTTCTCCTACAACAAAGTTCCCAGAAAAGATTTTGGTATGGTTGGCCATCAGCTCTGAAGGAATGTCATGTCCGAAGTTTTTTTCTTCAAATTTGGCCGTAAATGCTAATCGTTATGCTGATATGTGTCTTCCAGAAGTGAAGAATTTCATCAACAAATATCACAGAACAGATGAGGTGATTTTTTGGCCAGATCTGGCATCTGCGCACTACGCTAAAAAGTCCATTGAAAAAATGCGTCTACTCAGCATTCCTTTCGTAACGAAGGATCATAATGCCCCAAATGTACCACAGCTTCGACCAATAGAAGACTTGTGGGCCAATTTTAAAGAGGAAGGTTTACGCAAATGGTTATCAGGCCAAAACAAAAAAAAAATCTTGAAAACAGGATCAGGAGCGTTCTTAAAAGTTTGACATGAACATTTTCACCAAACCTATGAAAGAACTTCCCCTAAAAATTAGAAAAGATAACAGGCTCGGTGTAGATCATTTTATTCATTAGTTTACTAAGTTTTTAAAGAGCTCTTATCAAATAAATATTAATTTTGTTGCTTTAAACAAGTAAACGGTTGTTTTAATTTTGTGCCGATTTAAATCCTCAAACGTTACGCAACTTCTGTCTCAATTCCATTCTATGCAATCTATACTATAACTACAATAAGATCTAATATAACCTTATTATAAATGTATTTACAAACCATACACACAAAATTTTCTTGTGGTTTTTAGCTTGTAAGAATTTTGTCTCAAAGTTTGAGAAATTAAATTTTATATTTTGACAATTTTGTGAAGTTCATATCAATGTGCACGTATGTACGCAGATGTCGTTGGCCATACAAAATCCCTAATTGAAAGGTGTTTATGCATTTTTTATGTTGTAGCATTTTTGCAGCCGTTAAACGACGCACCTGTTGACTTCAAATTCTTCTCGTCCCTCGAAAAAACTATTACTAATTTCGTGAACTGTTAAGAACGGAAAAGGCTAATATCCGTCGGATTGACTTCCTGTGAAGGATCGAATATTAGCAAGTCACACAGGTTCACAGAAACCACATGTCCCTTCACCGACAGCACAAAATGCTGAGTTGTTGCTGCAATTCTCACTTCCACCTCATTCAGCTGTCGCAGCTGTCCACCAATATTTTTTCCCACCAGTTCTGTTCGCACGGCGTAACTGATCTACACAATTTCCGGGTATGTGCTCTACTTAAAGCAGATTTTGAGCTCTAATCTTTAGGTAATGTTTCAATCATATTCAATAATATTTCGAGCAATTCTAATATAAAATAACCTCCTCTGAACGTTAGTTAGTAAGTGGTTCGATCGCGAACATCAGTTATTTCCCCTTGAAATCACCACCATCAACCGCAATATCGGAACGGCACATGATGGCAAACAGACAAGTCGAAGAGGCTAACCACAATCTTTAAGGAGTTATTAGGCAAATTACTGATTACCTTTCCTTACCTACCGCTGTACCGCACTGGAATGTCTTTGTCAAACAAAGTAACTCTCTTCGGAAGAGACTTTTCGCGACGCGAATTCCAACGCGCAGCGTATGCTCGAACTAAGTTAGCCACTAAGAAAGACGAAGACGAAGACGAAGACGCAGACGCTGGCACCTGTGGCGAGGCAACTTCATATAAATTATAATATTTGCGGCGTTGAGAAATTGCCCGACTGAGGGACTGTTGCAATTTTATAAAAGGCCTGTTGTTGTTGTCGTTATTATTAGTTCCGCCATTATTTAGTTTTATGTTGCTTATTTTACATTTTGATTTTTTTAATAAGCAAGGAAAGTGCACATTATGCTGATTATGTGGATTTTTCTTGATTCTTTGCCGACTATTCACGCACCTGATGATAATTTCCTCGACGATAACGACAAGAGGACGGTGCGTGTAATTACAGTCTTTAGTTTTGAGGTAAAATTTTTTTTATAGTGCGTAATCAGGTGAATAACAGCAGTTACTTTGTAACAGATTGATATAAAAAGACTATGTAGTTATTATAGCTCGCAACATCTTCAAAACTTTTCAACAAAAGAAACAACAAGAAAGAACATCTCTATAAAAAGAACTATTTCTACCTCAAAATATATTCCATTACGGAGAATTTTACTTTCTACATTACATAACGAACTTTTACAAAATTAAGTTGTATATTATATATAATAAAAAACCAGTTTGACTTTTAAAAGTAATATGAAAACAATTGTAATTGTAAAGGAATAAAGAGTACAGGAGAAAATATATTTAACCACACTAGACGATGTCACAGTGTCTTAACAACATGAACAATGTTAATAATGTTATGTTTTAATTTAACAGAGTACGCTATTGAATCAAAATATATTAGGAATTCGTTCGTTGTAACTTTATAACTCCAGCTTGAAAAATATTTTTGTCAGGAAAAATAACGAACTTCACAACGTTTTATTTTTGCCTCTAAAGTATAGAAAGCTTGGCTTGGCTGGGTATTTTAATTTTTTTTTTTTTATAATCTGCTAAAAATAACAGTTTACTTAAACACTTTTTTTTTTAAAAAACCCTAAATTTTGATGATCTTAACATAAACCGAAAGAGAGGCATCACGCACAACAGTTTGATGCACTTTAATTTATTCTACTATGATAACTCTCCTCGGCTTTTATAGTTTAAAAATTGAAAAATACCAGTTATTTTCGGTCTCTTAATTTAAAATATAAAATTTGTGATACGCCCAATGAACCAATATAAGTGATGTTAGTGATGTTATTCGAGTTCGTTACATAGCGATTTTACTGTAACTAAAGAAAAAGCATCGAATTTATTATAGCATACAGCACGACGAGGACTAAGGCCGTGTGCCAACTTGACTTTTTGAATTTTTTACTTTTCCTCAGGCATTTCGAACATTTGAACTGTGCCAATTACCGAAATTTCTTTTCACTGACAGTTCTTTTTGACAGATTGAAAACATGGATGATTTGGATTTCTTGTATCTTATTTTATTGTTTATTAAGTTAGAAAGACTGCATTTAAAGTATCGAGAGGGATTAATAGAAATAGGCCGAACGTGTCTACAACTCGGATATGTCAGAGAAAGTACAACTTGCCTCTGTCCATAATCAATTCATTAACAAGTACTTTCTAGGACTCTATTCCATATTGCCGCTTAAGAGGGTTAACAAATCTTGCTGAAAACCTTTTCCAGCTAACAGAAGACGCGACTAGAAAACATTTAAGAATTGGAGCCTCAGCATTTAGGAAGATCTTAAATATTATATTTGACCAGACAAAAAGAGCGGATGGGAGCAACACTTTGAATTAATGGTCTTCTTGTTTTGGTTAGCTTCGGGATCATCATACCGCGTAACAGGCTCAGGATTTAATATTTCCCGTTATACTGTTAGGACAATTGTCCATAGAAAGTTAGCGGAATTTGAAACGCTCTTCTCGGCATATATAAAATATCCACGAAGGGAGGATTATGAAATGATTGGAAATGGCTTTAATCGCCGTGCGGGTTGTACAATATTTCATAAGGCACTGGGACCAATAGACGGGACACATATAAGAATAAAGTGTCCGACGCATTATCACCAGACAACTTAGAAACATAAATGACATTTAAACAGGTTTTCAAATGAAAAGGAGATACCTGTCAACCGAAAAGCAAGGAAAAAAACTTGCTTTTCCAAAGACGCAAACCTTCGAAAACGATCTGACTAGTCGAAATGGATTTTTTCATACAAATCTGCTTTTGAAATGATAAGTTGGCACACACCCTAAATACGATTTATATTTTCGAACTTAATATCAACATATCACTTGGAAAAACTACTTTCAAAAGTTCAAAATTTAAAACCATTTCATGAACTTTGACATCCATCATTTGTGTAGCAAGAAATGCAGACTTAAGTAAAAAAATATATATATAGTATGTATATATTCTCATACTCAATTCGCAATTACATTATCAATATTAAAAAATCATTAAAAAAAAAAAATCAGCTGACTGACGACGTAGATACCCACCTAGACTCATCAAAAGAAAGCTCGAATCGAGTTCTTCTACCTCTATATCCATTTCGGTTTTACACCTTCCTTTGATTTTATGTCATGAGAAAAAACACTATAAACTAGTTAACAGTAAACTCTCAAAAACGAAAATAGGTCTTGCAATGCCGGTTATACTAATTTTGCACAGTCACTTATAATTCAGAAAATTCTTAAAAGATCCATAAACCGTACACTTCAAAGCGAATGTGAATAATGAGCAGAACGACAGTCTACAGCAAAAGCATACACGTGCAAATCGTTATCGCGAATTCGAAGTTCGACATAAACACCTTCATTCATTAGCACACAAAATGCAGGATGTCTAAGTGCAGAAATAGCAACGTTAAGATATCGGCGGAAGTGGTATAAGTGAAAATTGCAGGTCACAAAGTCTACACCCGGCCCGGTTGACTCAAACTATGTCTGTTATAAAACGCCCCCTTTTTTGCTGAGGCAACATTGCCAGGAATTTTATTTATCGGCTATCAAAAACCGAAAGAATAAACATCGCAGCTGACAAAGATTCGATTGGGCAAAGGATTGATAGCCGCTGAATTCGTTCGCATCGTGTTTACCTAACAGCCGATATCTTATCAATCGCAACCGCCACGGTAACAGATACATATTACATTCCTCAAGGCCTGGTCTGAGTCAACAATCTCCAGGGAAGACAATTTTTGTTGTCTTACGATCTTTTACAGAAATCTTAAAGAAAGATTAGAAGACGCTTTCAGATTTTAGTGTGTGCGCTGACAAGGGAGTTTTATTGATGGTGATGAATCTAGCTGCTATTAGCCGAAGGCCACTAGGCGGGCAAGTAGCTGCGAGTTGACAAACATGAGATGAATAAATTTATTTTAAAGTGCTCCAAAGGCCGTTTATCAGTGGCCGAATGAGAACATAATTTGCCGTTGCCCTAAATATTTACTGAGACAACATAAATGCTTATCGGCAGTTTGGCATATGGCCTACGATTACACTATCACTGCAAACAAACAAAAAACAAAGTGAACTTTTTTCGAATCTTTGACATTCTGTGTCACTGAACTAGAAGGATTCTAGGAAGTAGTCGAAATCAGAAATTGATTGAAAAAAAAAACTTTTAAATATTTTTTACGATATTTTATGATCCCAAATTATTTTTTGTGCAAAGGTCGCAATATATTTTCTCGATTTGATAATTTTCATAATGGTAAGCTTCAGGCAAATACAATTTTTTTTAAAAGACGGATATTTCAAGAAATTTCTCCGCAAAATATACAAAAGATTTGACAAAATGTTTTCTCGACATTTGTACCTAAATAAAAGAAATATCAATTTTCTAATTCTTAGTTCATTAATTTTTTTTTTTTTGTCTTTGTTTCGTTTATTTTAATTACCCTGACTGTAATTTTCGATATGAATAAATCACGAATTTGAATTTTCAAAGACGTTTGAAGTCAAAGTGGCACATTTAATTTGCTACAGTTTCTCAGGAACAAAGATTTAATTTATCAAAACGCAAGTGGATTTAATTTTTATTATTCAAAAATATTGTGTATAATTTAATTTCAGAAATTAGAATTTCGAATTTGCAGTAGGGCTTAGTAGTAGAAGTAGAAGAATTGAGAAAGTTTTGGGAAAAGTGTACCGAAGAATTGAATATTTTTCGACTTTTAAACAAAAAAAAAATTATGAATGGAAAAAGGTAAGATCATTCTCAGGGATTCAATGAGAATTGAAATAATTTATACAAAATTCCAGGTTTTGAGTGATTATAATACAAAGGAAATTAACCAGTAAAACATAGAATAAAACAGTACTGGTATATGTGTTTCTGAGAAAATTACAAACAAACACCATCAACGTAGATCGACACCAAAACGAAACATTCATACTACAAACGTTATGCTGCGTGTTTGGTGGGATCAGAAGGGCGTATTGTTTTATGAGCATTAAAACGAGTATTGAGACAAAAATGCCCTGATTACTTATGTCAAAAGACACAATAAGGTGATTTTTTTGTACGACAACGCTCGGCCACATGTTGCGAAATCGTTTAAAGATACATTGGTAGCTCTTGGCTGGGATGTCCTACCTCATCCGCCGTATTCACTAGACATTGCTCCATCTGATTATCACTTGGTTCAGTCAATAGCGCATGGTCTATCTACAAAGCACTTTCACTCTTATGAAGTCGAAAAATAGGTCGAAGATTGGATTGCTTCGAAGTATATTCAATTTTTTACCGCGGAATCCATCTATTGGCAGAAACATGGCAAAATGTTATAAACGGCGAGGGACGATACTTTAAAATAATCTTTATTTTTTATTTAAAAGCAATAGTTATTTATAATAAACAATTCTTAAAAATGAAGTACCACACATAATATATCCCACAAAAATTAAGGACAATTGGTATCATATTTAATAAAAATAATGGCGGATTTTCTCCTGATGCCCTGGTAGCGAATGCGTTAAACAAATCTGCATCAGAAGCTAAGGGTGTCAACTGATTTAGAAATTTCTTTCGAAAAATGTTGAATCAGTCGTTCACGCGGAACAACAGGTGAATGAAGAATCTTCCCAAAAAGTCAGGTAAATGTAAATTCCTGGCTTCAAGCCGACACTTAGACTTTGCCTTTCGAAACCATCCAAAGAGTCGAAAATGAAAATAATCTTCACGTGCCAGCCCCTAGCTATAGTTTCCTTCAACCCGTTCTTGATCGTGTTCGCAACGAACCGACGATCGTCGAAAATCGAAAAGAAAAAGTGCATCTCGCTTCGTCGTCGTACACAGCATCCGTGGTGTGTAAAAATTCCTCGAATGAGGAAGGCAAAAAACCAAAACATCTGCCCAAAAAATACACACCGAGCAGAATAAACAGATAACGACGAGAACGCCTGAAACAAGATCGCGGTGCAGATCGCTGGCGCGCTGATGCAGCCGAGGCGAAGTGGCCAGGCTGGCCCCGGCCCCGGCCCCGACCCCAACCACGGATTACGTGAAGTTATGTGTTGCCAGACGAATTTCAATGCAATGACACTGGACTGAAGATTGAGTCGAAGATCGGCGACGAAGAGTCGATAGACAGGGAAATGGCGCACGCCAAGATAAATATAGCGTGTCAATTCGTTTGGCGCTAATACGTATGAACACAGATGGAAAGCTAAAGGTGGAATTATGTAGAAGCGACTATGCAAAAGGTATAGTGGACACTTTTTACTTCCTCGACTGTATAGAATGCAAGACGCACCATGTGTGTGGGACGTTGCAGAGCATCTTCAAAATAATTTTGGAAGAATTCAAGCTTCAAAGTGGCAATTTGGATAAAAGAATGCGAGACGACGATGGATATTCAAGGAATTTTGAGCGTTTTTAATGTCAACTAGTGTAACGAGTTGCTGGCCTTGAATTGCGTCTTGTTCAAAAGGTGAGCCCGAAATTAACGATCTTCGTACCTTAAAGTGACGTAGATCTCTGTAGAGACATAAAAAAGTAAAATATATATTTTTTTGTAGGAAATAATTTACTGAAACGTCGACTCAAGGCAATGTCGAGAACTGGACACATGCCTGGAGACGGGCGGCAGTCTGGCCGGTGCTGGTGGTTCATGCGTGAATTATTTGATCACCGGCCATCCGCTCGTCATCGTGAGCCACCGCTCGCTAGATCTGATCTTAGCTGCGTGAAGCAGCAACTTCTTGACTTGCGCTGCTGCTGTCGATCGTTCCCGGCCTCATTTATTTTCTTATTGCGATGCTGCCCTGCTGCTGCAAGCGAGTCGATTTATGCTAGAATGCTATTCATAGCACATTGTTGGAATTGCGTCGCCTGTGCCGTCCGTTTGACGAGATTACAAGATTACCAGAATTTTTTCCTTCCTAGTCGACACCAGCAGCACAGCATCCCCTGTACCACAACTCGACGAGCGGTCGAGGCACCATTATGCTGCATTAACATGATGATCACTCTCTCGCCGCGAAACGAGCGTTTCAGGGCTATTTCTATTGCTCGACTGCAAGGAGGAATTCATTTATCGATTATTTGGAACATCAGCGCTGTTAGTGTTACACAACAGCGGATGTGCGGTGTTTCGTAAATTGGGCTGATGCCTTTAACAAATTCTGAAGGCTTTTAAAGCGGTCACTGCATACGATTTGAGTTTCAAATCAAGCCAAGGTCAACATTTTGTCACTAAATAACTGGCTCCATTCTGGTTAACCTTTAGAATAAGGATGATATCGAATTGTGATCACAATTTACATAGATACAAGTAAACTAGATCAGGGTGACACTGAAACAATTTTTGAAGTAAAACTTCTTTACGCACGCTTGACTTTGGGGAGTAAGCTGGTGAATGCATGACGTTAGAAAGAGAGCGTTAGAAAAAGTGTGATCGGGCGAGACGAACGCGGCGTTTGGTGCAGTGGTGAACAGTTGGGCTTGGGATTCAGAGATCACGGGTTCGAATCCCAGCGTGGGGATGCTTTTGAAAATAAAACTTCTTTACGAACGCTTGACTTGGGGAGTAAGCTGGTGAATACGTAACGAGAGCGTTAGGAAAAGTGTGATCAGGCCGAGGCGAACGGAAGTTGAGAGGGAGCACATTTCCAAAGCAGTGGTGAACACTTGGGCTTGGGATTCAGAGGTCAATGGTTCGAATCCCAGCGTGGGGATGCTTTTGAAAGTAAAACTTCTTTACGAACGCTTGACTTAGGGAGTAAGCTGGTGAATGCGTAACGAGAGCGTTAGAAAAAGTGTGATCGGGCCGAGGCGAACGGAAGTAGATATAAGTTAGTGAAGAAGAAAGAGAAGAGAGTTACGTTTCGTATATTACTGTAGAAGCAAGAGAGGTGCGAGCACTAATTTATCAATGAAAACCGATAATAAATTTAAATATTTGTAGAAAATGAATATATGTATATACCTGTATATATTATATATATATATACATGTAGGATCCCACTGCCCTGTAAAACTAGCTATCATTCTGAAGTACCACCGTTACCACAGGAGTTAGACCGTTGATCGTCAACTTAGTAAAGTCTGAACCGCCTGCCCGCAAAGAACGATAAGCCGATAAGTAGAGAGTGTTAAGTGCTAAGTTAGACTAATACCGCGAAATTATTTGACCGAGTGAACATTGATATTTTTACTTAATGTGAATATTCTGGACTCAATTATATCGTGGACTCAATTTTACAATTTAAAATCTTTAAATTTTAATAAAACCAAATTCATACAAATCCCGTTAATTTATTTTATTTCAAATCCCACAAATTATGGTGTCAGAAGTAGGATTATGATTTTGGATAAAGTTATCTAAAGATTTTAATTAATGGAAAAACTGAGAAAACTAAAAGTGTTCGAACTACAAGCAATTTACAGATCACCTATTAGTTGTGCCTAAAAATATGCAAAGGGATATAGTCAGATATGTACACGGACAAGGACACATCAATGCGAATAAATGCGAATCTCAAATACGTCAAGAATATTTCATCCCGAATGTCAGTAAGAAAATAGACGCAGTTCTCTCTAATTGTGTCCCATGCATATTAGCTTCAAAAAAGATGGGTAAACCAGAAGGAGTGTTGAATCCAATTGAAAAAATTGATCAGCCGTTACACACCTATCATGTGGATCACTTAGGCCCACTTCCCTCGACCGCTAAGAACTATAAATACCTTTTTGTAGTCATAGATGCATTTACAAAATTCAGCTGGATATACCCTGTAAAATCTGCTACTACTGAGGAAGTGCTGAAAAAGTTACGGGAACAAAGTTTAATTTTTGGCAATCCATTCAGAATTATATCGGATAGAGGAACGGCGTTTACATCCAATTTGTTCCGAGAATATTGTCAAGAGCAAAAAATAAATCATATCCTTATAACAACTGGTGTACCTAGGGGCAATGGACAAGTGGAAAGGCTGAACAGAACTATTATTGGAATACTATCTAAGCTGTCTGTGGATGAACCGCAGAAATGGTTTAAGTATGTTTATAGTCTTCAACAAATACTCAATTCGACGACTAGTAGAGCTACCGGAAAGACCCCATTTGAATTGATGATTGGTGTTAAGATGTCCCGACCTGAGGATCTCCGTCTAATGAAGCTGTTGGAAGAAGAAATCATTGAGGATTTTCAAGTACAAAGAAACGATATGCGAAAGGAAGCAAAGGAACAGATAGAAAAGCTGCAAGCTGAAAATAGGAGATATTCTCTGAGGAAGAGAAAGCCAGCTCGAACCTACAAATTACGTGATTTAGTCGCTATTCGTCGCACACAATTTGCTCCTGGATCTAAGCTTTGTCCAAAATATCTTGGTCCCTACGAGGTAGTGAAAGTTAAGAGAAACGACCGATACGATGTCAAGAAGATTGGTACTCATGAAGGGCCAACTGTAACCAGTTCTGCGGTGGACTACATGAAGCCGTGGCACAGGATCGACGAAGGTAGTTCATCTGAGTCAGATGAACCGCAGGATGGCCGAATGTAGGATCCCACTGCCCTGTAAAACTAGCTATCATTCTGAAGTACCACCGTTACCACAGGAGTTAGACCGTTGATCGTCAACTTAGTAAAGTCTGAACCGCCTGCCCGCAAAGAACGATAAGCCGATAAGTAGAGAGTGTTAAGTGCTAAGTTAGACTAATACCGCGAAATTATTTGACCGAGTGAACATTGATATTTTTACTTAATGTGAATATTCTGGACTCAATTATATCGTGGACTCAATTTTACAATTTAAAATCTTTAAATTTTAATAAAACCAAATTCATACAAATCCCGTTAATTTATTTTATTTCAAATCCCACATACATATAGATGGAGCTAAAGAAGTTTTACTTCAGTCGTGTGATCTAAAGCACACTTCGTATTTTTTTTTTAAGTAACGTGATATCTAAACTAACTATCTAAAGAACATTAAAACTGTTTCAATATGTTACAAAAACTTCCGTCTATCGTATGGATTTTCCAAACATTATTTTATTAGAAATCAAATTCATGTAATTATAGGTATAATTAACTCAATTATTTCAATACTAATAACAGAAATTGCAGAGATTTAAAAAAATACTTTCTTTAGTCAAGTAGATCAGTTTTTAAAGCTCTTCCAGTTCAGCGAAAATTCTCAGTCTTTAGGCATGCTTTTACAGATCATACTATAATTTGTGAACTTTATTGATTTTATTGATTTAAATTACTTCCCAATCAACTGTGAATTAGAGAGATGATTTCTCCTTCTTTTTTTTTTTTAATTTTGTGAATGTATTCCTTTTCTCTTTTAGCATTAGCCTATAATTTCATGCTGGCAATTTGTATTAATTTTATACCAAAAAAATAAATCCCTGTAAAAACTGGCTATTTCGCTTTTCATCGTTATCAGAAAATGAGCAAAAATCGAATCCACTTCACTCTCATCCCATTATTGCCTAAAACCAAGAATGAAAAAACCTCGACATGTGGCCCCATTGAGTAAAAACACTACGCCACACATCCGGAAACCGATAAGACACACACATTGTCAAAACACGATTTCCGATTAGCGCAAAAAAGAGAATAATTAAGCAAAAAAAAAAACGTGCCTCGAAGCAGACACAACCTTACACAATTCTCGTAATAAAAACGATAAGATCCTCTTATATCTGCGAAATCAAAATTATTCACGCCTTCGAAATTCCGATGATCGCGCGACGGCGACGACGCAATATCGGCGGCGGGCCCGGCTGAATGGATCGCGGAGATGCACTCACTCGCTTGCGATCTGAGTCACATTCTCTCAGAACTGTGACGTAGTTGAATGCCAGGTAAAAGATCAGGTATGAAATTTTGTCAAGGTAAAAAAAATTGAATGAGTTATCTATGAGAAAAGACGCTTTGCCAAGAAAAACATTCAGACATTAAATAAGAAAGGGCAGAGGGACAAAAAACCGAAAAGCTATGAAGCAAAAATTTAAGAAATTGTTGCGGTCGAGAGGAAATTTATCGGAACAAAAGCATTTCACCGCGTGTTTTCGCCTTTATCTTTTGTTTTCGGTGAGTAATTGAATGTTTCACGTTTTAATCTCCCCTCGGACGGGAAGATAACTGCTGCTTCTACGTTTGTCACGCCACACGATCGTTTTGAAGGTTGCCCGACTGCACCTATGTGACAAAGCACGCAATACATAAATAAATAATAGCGGTGTGTTTCGTGCAGTTGTTCTGCTTAAAAAAATATAATGTTATACCATACATACGTCTTGGTACACTGGTTTTTAAGAATTTTTTCCAAGTTGTACTTAAAGTGCCATTTAAAAAAAAATATAAATATAAAAATGCCTTAATTATAAGATAAGCTAAAACCTCCTAGATATACTAGCGATATTGTATTCAAACATACGAATAGGAAAATTCACATTTGTAAGAAATTAATTTTACTAGTTTAGCCCAATTCAATAGAAACAGAAGAAATTTGCAGTGGCAATTCCTAAAATGCAGTTCAATGGACTGAATGAAAACTAAAAGCAAGCAGTAGACTGGGGTAATACAATTACAAAAGTCAGCGGATGCGCGTTTGTTGTACTTTCTGCTATTTCTAAACCCATTGCTGCAAATGACGGCTATATTAGTGGGGTCTGAAGTTATACATTTACTTGTTAATTCTTCAGTAATATATTGAACTAAAAATTATGTAACATTCTAGATAAGATGTAAGTTTTAGCGCTTTGCCAAACGTTTTTTCGTAATTTTATATTAATCTACATATTCTACATACATTAGCATTCTCCTCAGCATACTTGAGGAGATCATCCAGATCTTCCAGATTCATTGGCATATTACTGTTGGGATTCGATTGTTGGACACTGCTCTGGAGCAGGGCCGAGTTTTGAGTACTTGCAGCAACGTCAGGAATGCCAAGACTAAGATTCAGCGCAGTCTTGCTGGGAGACCTTTCACTAAGGGTCAGACTCAGCTGAGAGCTTGAGATATGATTCTTTCCTCGATTTCCTGAAACTGCTACTGACTTGAGAAGTGGGGTTGGACTCTTCTTAACAAATGCAGAGGCTGGCTCAAGACCGATTTGAATCAAGTTAGCCGTGGTGCTAGCTTCACTTTCCCCTACATACTTCAATTATGTCTGAAGATAATAATGGAAATGAAGCTTATATTTATACTTGCGCATCTGACAAATAATATTAGTATTTTATGAAAATAACGTTTTACTACTTAGAACGAGTTCAATATAATTCAAGTACAAGTTTTTTTTTCTTGCACTCAATACTTATAAGCATTTACTGGTTTTTATATATACGAGCTTCTATGTATCTCGAAATACTTCAGAAATTATTTTCAAATCAAAGATTTGATGTTAATTGAAGTATTTGCACAAACTGACCGAGATTGTTTGTATAATATTTCTGTCTTACATGTGGTTTGATTTCTTTGCAAGTACGCATTTTCGATTTAAATTAGTTGTGTCAATATCAGCATCGATATTTTATTTTTTCGTTTATCTCACTGACATTTAATATAAGCGACTGTTCAGTGTTCACCTATATGATTTCATATAGAAGAGCATGGGGCATTTTTTAACTTTCGCACTCTGGCAGTGACAGCCACCACATGCGTTCCGAGAATGTGATTTATTTTGCAATTTTTTCACTTTCGACCTTTAAAATCAATTTCTATTTCGTTCTGTTCGAATCGTTGTGACATCCGGAAAGGAGTAATTAACTCTCCCGAGTTACTGAGTTCGATCTGTGTTTCGGTAATGTCTCGCTCCTTGAGAATTCATGTATGGTATGCATGAGCCTATTACATCAATTCCTCGTCTCTTTAATAAGAATGTAGACAGTTTTGATCGGCTTCAATTTGATTTTATATAAATTAACTTTATTGTACAGTAATCAGGACTTGATGAATATTGAGCAAATCAAGAAATACAGAAAATAACGAACTGATTACTTTTAAAGTTATTCCTTCTTGCTACCTGACATTTATCAATGAAAATCATGGAATTCTAGAATCGTATTTAATGCAATCCAGTTCTTGTTAATGCATGGTAATGCAACGAGTATAAGTTAAGATTATCTAGAACAAATTTTGATAGAATCTAAATGTAAACAAAAATTAATTCTGGCAGGTCGGTTGTCAAACTGACTGACATCTGAGACAGGAGATTGAGCGATCCATTTTTATATATGTTGATTTATCGCCATTATGATCTAAAACTCTCGTCCACTTTTTTTGGGGCTTCGAAATCGTCTCCTCGCTTTCTGGTTTTATTTCTCGGACAATTTGAGTTATTTTTCTAATTCGAGCAAGTCTATCTTCTTCTTTATTGAAAAATGTCAAAAACCGAAGCCTATATTTACCAGAGTGAACGGCGTTTTCCTCTTCGTCCTGATGGATACATTTCTCTGCCATATCCAGTTCCCTTGGCAGAAAGAATTCCCTCATAAGATCAGCACATTTCTCGGACTTGAGAAATTTCTCGAGCCTCTCAAACGGAAGTGGTTGCACCTCGTATGCAGCCGTAAAACTCGCGGTACTCGATGACGATGATTTTGTCGATGACGTCAACGACTTAAGCAGCGAATTGCTGCGCGATAACTTGGTGGAGTGCGCCCTTCTTATGAAACTGAGCGACTTCTTTGGCGAGGTCACCGCTATCGGTGGTGGTGACGAGGTTATCGATGTATCTGACGAGTAATTTTTCGATGAGACTGAAGCTGGTGCAGTCGATGAAGATGATGATGATGATGGCATTATTTTTGGTGTTGATTTCAAAAGGAACAAGTTTTTTGGCGGAAATGTGTTTGTAATCGCGCCACCGCCGACGCCACCAGCTGCACTCATGCTGGACGGCGATAAATTTTGTGGCAGCGTTTTTGACTTCTCCTTTCCGTTAGGGGAGGTTGTCACAGCGGCAGCTGATAGAAGATTACGATCGCCGGGCTGTTGAGGCACAGACAGGATATTCGTTCGCGATCGCGACTTCATCAATTTTATTGGAGTCGATGTGTTCGTCTGCATACGACTGATCTCGCTGTCGTCCTCGTCGTCCAAGTCAACAGCTCCGTTTAGAAGATTTAGAGGCTTTTTCTGGCAGAAGTTTATGTCTTCGCCGCCGATTTGATGATCATCCAAACTGATACCATTCAGCACGATCCCGTACCGCTTCGTGCGTGCATTGTTCGGCGTGTTATTTTTGCTGCTGTTGGTTCTGTTGGTGCTTCCGATAATTTTCTGAGGTGACACGAACTCGTTTTCATTGTCTGGCTGCGGCGCATTCCAACTGAAACCACACGGCGGGCTCATATCTTTCGCACAAAATATCCCGGCACTGTTCAACGATCGCTTAATGTTCACTAAACTTGCCAATTTTTCGGTGGTCGTGTTCGCAATCAAACTATCATTTTCAGTGATTAGAGGCACGTAAAATGTCGAGCGACGTCGCGATGAATCCGCTGACGAGAACGATTGTTCGGCACTTTGCAACATTTCGTTCGAAGAAAATTTTTTGAATGTGTCTGCAGCTTTCTTCTGAGGCCGGGAAATTGGCCGATCGTGAGCTCAGGGCATTTTTTTTTTTCTTCTATTTATCGCTTACACTCAATGCACTAGCACATATTGAATTACCTTCCCAATTGATAAGATATAAAAAAAACGCAGAAACTCTAATACTGCAACATACGCTGAAAAATCAACTTTTTTCCTCTGAAAAAGACACGAGAAACCACAGCAATAAAATCACAGATTTCTGCCCTTCATTACATCTTTCGTCTTTCAAAATCTTTTTTTTGTATTATTTTTTTGTAAAATGTTTAGATACGCCTGAAAAATTCTTCGAATCAGAACCGGATTTTACTTGGCTTTTATCGTGGCCCAATCACTTTTTCTTATTTTTCTCTTGCTTCCCTTTACCTGGGCCGAGAACCACTATACCGAACAACCGAAGGTACTCTACTCGGACCGAAGGTGCGTGCAATCTTCTCTGTTTGTACACAATAATTCCACTCGAGTGGACGTTTCCACTTCGTTTTGCAGTAGATTGCCTGCTCTATTTATGATTTATGAAGCATCAAACCATAGTAATTCAATACATTTTATGCAATGACACTTTTTTATATAACTCCAAGGGCGAAGCGATTTGAATTACGCGCGCACGAACGGCTCTCTAGCCCTCAAAGCCGAACTGGTCATACTCGACTGCCATGACATCTTGCGCTTGGCTCGACGGAGAGCCTCAAGCCTGGAATTGTGGAAAGACTGGCTATTCAGCTGAACAGCTGAACTCGCGAGACTTCCAGTTTTCAGGGCGATCAGTTTGCGTGCGATTGATAGGGTTGCCAGTATGCGAAAGTTTAAATACGCAGATCGTTTAAGGTGTTTTATTTATTTATTTAACACTTTATATGGGGTTATCCTACTGTGATCGTGCAAATAGAGATAAGTTCATAAATCAATTACACGAAAACTTAATTTATTTGTGGACTATTATAAGTAAAATTGTTTATAAGAATTCAATTAAATTTTTATGCCCACCCCTGAAATGATCTGAAATAAAAAACCGAAATATACTGTTAAACTGTAGCATATTGGCTATTACTTGACGTACCATTTTTTTGATATAATTTTTTGTTCGCAAGATTTTAGCGTACAACATTTATAACAATTTTGTTCGATTGCCGAATAGCTCACAAATGAGTGTCGGTTTTCTTTTCTGACATTTCTTCTTGCAGCGATATAAGAAAAAAGCAAATACAAGGAAAACTGCCCAAATTGAAGCGTAGATATAAATCGAAATGAAAAATTTAAAAAATTCGTAGGCTCTTATGTCAGAATGACTCATTTGCTGCGTTTTTTTAATGATCTGGATCCGGATCTAGATCCGGATCATTAAAAAAACGACAAGGGAAATTTATCAAGTGTTGGACCGAACCTATCTTCATTACTTAGTGAAAGTGTCAAGCTTGAAGGAAAATTGAGAAATCTAGAGGTGGAGGATTTGCTAGGAACGAATAATCAATGTTAAGCGAGTTCTAAAAAATAATAAATTTAAATTAATATTTATTTAATGAACATTTAGTTACAAAGTTTTTTCAGCCATGCCTTTCTTGCAAACCAGTGACATTTTTGGCATTTAAAAAGTGAAGTTGGGAAGTTTGCCACATTCTGAAAAGTGGGAAATTCCTAAATTTCCCAAGATCTGGATAGAGATCCAGATAAGGAGCTGGATTTTCAACTTTGTATGGGGAAATCTATATAGATCATTAAAAAAACGCAGCTATTTTTACATAAAACCAAGGAAAAATAAAGCTGCCGAAAGTTTGGGACGATTTTGTGACAACCTTATGTTTGTAGACCAAATTGCCCACATACGATCAATCTTGTGTTTGTAAGCGTACTTGTACGCATAAAACCACCCCATGTATAAGCCGGCTATTGGCAAAAATCATACGTCTATCATAATTTGTACGATGGAAAGTATTACATAAAATGTTCCTTACATGAATCAGTATCTCTGGAGCATAAAACGCGAGCAACGAAAGTAATTCTGGACAATTCATTTTGTATATTAATAAAGGGTGAGCCATCTGTTGGTTTCTTTCTAAATTACATGTTATTTTGACACAGAAAGCTCTTTCGCGCTCAAAAAATGGACAGAAACACAGTATCATATCTTCACGGTACGAAATAAATAGATTTACGCTGACAATCTAGAAACGATTCAGCACTTAAACACAATATTAATCGACCTATTCGCCCCAAATCATCGAAAATCATCATGCTGCAAAATTGGGTTGACAGGATGGGCTACAGCCAAGTCGGCCGAAACAGCTATTTAAATTAAATCATTTTCAGCAACTAATCTGAAGGTTTATTGTTCTCAATAAATCAACAAACTTTAAAAAATTATGAACAGTGTTTACTTTATAGCATTTCTAGAAAGAAACCTGTCAATAGCCCACCCTATATATAATGAATGAAAATGGTGGCGGCCACCTTCCTACTCTGACAATTAGCATTGTAAGAATTATTCCAATTGAGCCTTTTGTATAAATTCAATTCTATTTATGTGTACTATTTCGTATACAGGAAACCAAAAAATCGTGGCTCACTTCTCTGCTGGAGGATCGAACAAAAGAGGAAGCAATATAGATAATGTAACGTATATATAAATGTGTAGAGATCAACAATGTCCCACAAATTTATTTTAATAAAACCAAGGAGAGAAAAGGCATTAAGAATAATAAAAGTAGTTAATTTTGTGTCAAAAAACCATACCAAGGATGTTGAATTCATCAACGATAAATAATGCAAATAATTAAAACATTTAAATATTGAAAGCACCCAGAATACTCGTCCAGCGATCAAAAATAATTCTAATACACGTAATCGTAACGAATAAATGAATAGAGCGACAAATTGTTTGCTGATATGCTTACATAAGTTTATCATACATAAAATGATGTATCCACAGACTGGGCGACAAACAGTCTGATTCAAACTCTTTCACGTCTGAATACTGATAACGAATTATTACATAGTTTCCTTTTATTCGGCTGCATCAAAGGCAAAACGATAAAATATAATCTTTCACCCACTTTTGTGCTAGAAGAGAATAGAGGGAGGACAATATTATGAAACAAGATGATGTGACATTTATGTATTTAACTTTTTGAACTTTGAACATTTAAAACTCTTTAGTTATATTTAGTTTAATTTTCATATTTGAAGTCACGTTTCGCTATCGAATGCCTAAGCCTTCAATTTAGTTGGCCTAAGATTCTTTGTTAGAATCATCAGCGTAAACCAGTGCAGAAGAAATACTTTTTCGTCTTGCTAGGATAAAAGTAATTTGCGCAGTCGGCTGCAGTAGGTGTATTTGATTATTTTATTTTATCTGTTGCCATTTCCATATGTTTTCTTAAACTGTTACATTGCATATAACAAATTTGCAAAACACTCACGTAAGTTCATCTTGAACTTTTGTGTAAATTTTATGAATTAAGCCCAGCGTTACAAATATGTGACGGGTATTCATTTTCAGTTTATAAAATTTGTTGTACTAAATCGTGCCGCATACTTTGTCTTCTATTAAATTATTGTATTTAGTTGGTGGTTATTTCGCCTTATATGAGTTAACAAAAATTATTTCGTTTTATATAAAAAAATAATTTTACAATTAAGTAAATATATTTATTGCATTTATTCCGCGTTACACAAATATTCTACTAAATAACAGATCTATATTCACAATAATTGCGGAGCTACTAAAATGCGTCTTAATTACCCGAACTACAGTACAATTCTGATTTGCTTAAAATCTAACTTGGGTGGCCGGCCTATAGGTGAGCCAGGTCGTGACACCTGATCGTCTGGGAAGACCTCGGCGCGTGTGGATAGGTCAGCATAACTTGATGAGCATGTCTAGACAAGTTAGCCGGTCACGTTATTGGGTGCGTGATGGTTTAGCTATCCTGCGTGCTTAACTCCTCCCTCCTGAAGTTTCCGCGTCCCGCGGATCAGATGCTGATTTGTACTGGCTGCAAATCCTGGATGCTGGGGCTGGTTGCCATTGAAAATAGGGCCGGGTAGACTATTTCTGATTTCGATTTTTGGTTTTTTATTTTGAAAACTATAAAGATACCAAGAATTATTATAAAAATTGTAGATAAGGAAATGTTCGTTAGGAAGGATATGCCATGGTTGGTGTGGAGCATTTCTAGTTGTTTCCTATTTTTTAGGTGCAAGTCGTGTAGGTATTCTACGTCGAGTTTCAGATTCCCTTCGACTGGTTGCCCCTGGAATATCGTCGGCAGGACTTGGAATGTTTTTATTTGTTTGTTGATATACTGTTTTCCCTTGATCTCAATTGTTTCGTTGCTATATTGCACAACAAAGGTCCCGTTCAATTGTCTGGTTGAATTATTTTCGAAAAGCTCTCCGTTAAAGTTATCGAGAAATATTGTATCGTCACTTATTATTTCAATTTTTTCGTCCTTGTTGTACTCATAGTCACACTTAGCGCTAGTTCCTTTTAGTAGGCTACTAATGCAGTGATCCTTGGGTAGTTTTTCTAACTGGTTTTCTTTGCATATAGTGAGATTTTTTATACTGTTGCATTTAATTTTTATTCCAAACTCCTCCTCCTGGCTAACTAATAGTTCCGTATACCCTAGATGCACCCGTTTATTATTTCTCGTCGTTGGTTTAATGGTTATGTGATTGTACTCGTTTGCGCTTGTTTTTGGTAGCGCGATCACATAGAGGAGTATTGCATCTTTTACCAGTATTGAGGGCTCCGCATATTCTATCGCCTCTATTTCGTTTTCGTACGGAAGTGTTTCGATTTGGACTACTAACTGGTTTATCTCTTCTTTGTTCAATAGGTTTGTATTAATAATTCCTGCTTTTGCCAAATGTTCTGCCATTACTATTTCGTTAATTTCGTTCTTTAAGAGGCTCATTCTGTTAAAGAGCATTTGCTCGTGGTTAGAGTTTATTTGATCGTCTAAATGAGTGATAATTTTGTTGTATTGTTGTAACATCATGTCCGTAGTTTCCATTAATTTGTTGTTGACTTTGTATTGTTCGTTATTATTGGATATTAGTTGGTTTTGACTTTTAATTATTTCATCCCAGTCAGCAGCGTCCGGTGATCCTGCTATCCACTTCCACGCTGATCCTATCCAGTTGATGGATCTTCGACTTCTTGAATCCGTGCCCTTTAATTTGTGTATAAGTTGTTTAATTTGGATAATCTGATGTTCCAGTTGAGGTTTAATGATACTTGTTTTATCTAGATGCTTTACTACCGGTATTGTTCTGTTGAGTACTTCTTCGTAGTTGGTCAAATTAACGACGTGGACGAGTTTAATGCTACCACTTATTATTTTCCCATTTCCTTGTTTGATTGTTGCTACTGGTCCATGGTATTCAAATATTTTTGCAGATAGGGCTGTATGCACCCAAAGGAACCTGAAAGGTGAAAAATGTACTCTATGGGTTAATGTGTTTTATGTGTGACTTGTGAATGCGCCTTCCACTGGCGGTGGTAACGGTGACCCTATGATTTTGAGCGACTACTTCTTTTTTGTATACCGGTTTGTGTTTTCCTTGAATTTGTTTAACAGCCACGTAAATGGTTTCTCCGGGATTATACGTTATTGGTTTTTGTTTTTTTAATTTATCCCTGTTAAGTTTCGCTTGCTGTTGCTTAAGAATTTGTTCTTTCAAATTTTCGTTAATCTTAACCCTGATATCTAATAAATTTTGGTAATTGATCCTTTGTGAACGGCCAAAGAAAATGTCGCTGGGCTTCATTCCTGTCACTGAATGTATGGTATTATTGTACCTGTCCACCGCTATGTTCGTTAGTTCTTTTAATCTTAGGTCTGGGTATTCGGTTCGTAAGCATCTTATTATTTCGATTATGGTTGAGTGGACTCTTTCCACTATCCCATTAACTTCGCTTTTTTGGGTCGGTGTTTTGTATAGTTCGATACCTAGCGTTCTGATGTAGTTGGATATGATTGGGCTAACAAAACTTTTTTCGTTATCTACTACGAGCACTTTGGGCGCAGTGAAGAAGTGTAGAATTTTGGTAATTTTGTCTCTGAGGTGTAATACGGATTTATCTTTTATTCTGAAAATTTTTGCAAATTTTGAAAATTTATCCACGCAGGAGATGAATTTCTCTTGTTGGAATTCGATGATGTCCATGTGTACTATTTCTGTGGGATAGGTCGGGACGGGTGTTTCTTGTAGCTCAGGTCTGTTAGGATGTCTATCGTACTTATTTGAGTTACAAGTTTCGCAGGTTTTTATGTATTTCCTGATTTCCATTGCCATATGGGGAAAATAATACTTTTCCAAGATTTGTTTCCTATTTTCGTCGTGGTTTCTGTGAGCTCTTTTGTGTTCTTTTTCTATAATCTCGAATTTTTTTGCCATCTCCGGAACGTCCTGAACTACTCTTTGTGTTAGTCGAATTTTAAATTTGCTAAAGTGGTCCCTATAGGTGTCTTGTAAAATTTGGATGTATTGTTCCGGTATCTTGAGTCCATTGACGATATTTGGATTCAATCTTCTTTTAAGTGTTTTCGTGAGTGTTTCCTTGGTTATGGTTGTCAATTTGATGAAATGTCGGTGGTATCCCAAGTGGGGTTGTTCGTATATGTACATATCTGGACCTTCGGAGATGATTAGTTGGTTTTTAAAAACGTTTATTGGGGCTTCGCAGAATGGAATTAGGTCTGTGCTATCCTCTTCGGCACTGTGTTGAGTCTGTGAATCATGGGATGATAGCATATTGGTTTCCGTCTGCAGCCTTGATAATGCGTCGGCGACGTGGTTGGTTTTTCCTGGCTTATAGATCAACTCGTAGTTGTATTCTTCTATTCGTGATTTCCATCTTTTTAATTTTGCGTTCGTATTCCTATTGCTTAAACTGAAGGTTAATGGTTGGTGATCAGTAAGTATCTTGATCTTTTTTGCGCCGTATAGGTAATTTCTTAGATTGTCCAGAGCCCAGACTATCGCCAACATTTCCTTTTCATTTGTTGCGTAATGCTCTTCTGTTTTATTTAGCGATCTGGAAATGTAGGTAATAGGCTTGTCTTTGCCAATTTCCCCCTGCGATAATACTGCTCCGATAGCCTGGTCAGAGGCATCAGTTGTTAGTATAAATGGTCTGGAAAAGTCTGGGAAAATTAAGATTTCTTGGGATGTCAACAGTTCTTTTAGGTTTCTGAATGCTTTGAGTTCTTCGGGGCCCATGTGAATCTTAACCTTTCTAGATTGGGTCGATTTTATCTGTCCTTTTTCTCCTCTTGTCAAATTCGTTAGGGGTTTGGCTATCTTTGCAAAATCCTTGATGAATCGCCTGTAGTATGATGTTAATCCAATGAAACTTTTAAGGTCCTTTAGGTTGTCCGGTGGCTTGATGTTTTTTATTGCTGCTATTTTTTTCTCATCAGGTTTTATTCCTTCGCTGGTGATTATAAACCCTAGAAATTCAGTTTCGGTTTTTAGAAATTCTGTTTTGTCTAAATTGACCCGCAGGTTTGCTTCCTCTAATTTAGTGAAAATTCGTTCAATGTTCTTTAAATGTTCAGATTCTGTTTTTCCAAATATTATTATATCGTCAATGTAGACATAACAGATCTTTCCTATAAATTCTTTTAGCACGTCGTCTATCATTCTTTGGAAGATAGCGGGTGCATTTTTTAACCCGAAGGGTAACCTTGTAAATTCATACTTCCCGTTCATCGTGGAAAATGCTGTTTTCTGTATATCCTCCTCTTTCATTTTAATTTGGTGAAATCCGGACGTTAAATCGATGGTTGTAAAAAATTTAGAGTTTCCTAGGCTCGCTATTGTACTTGATATGTCCGGTATGGGGTAGGTATCTGGAACTGTTACGGCGTTGAGTTTTTTAAAATCGATCACCATTCTGTATTTCTTTATTCCTGATGCGTCCATCTTTTTTTCTACAACCCAAATTGGTGCATTGTATGGGCTTTTGGAGGGTCTGATGATTCCATCCTGCAATAATTTTTTTACCTGTGTTTCCACTTCCTCCCTCATATTAGCGGGGTAGGGATATGATTTTGTGTAAATTGGTTCGTCCGTTACTGTTCTAATTTCCGCTTTCACTGTGGTATTTACAATTTCCTGGTCATTAATTGGTCCGAACAATTTTGAATATTTTTTAATAATTTCGTGTAGTTTGTGTTTTGTTTCTGGTTTAATGTGCTTGTCTCTTATTTCAATATTATTGACCTGGACTGATCGTTTTGCTTTTAAGGGGATTATGATATTTGGTTTTATGTTTAATACGTTATTTTTCCTGTCGATTATGGCTTCAAGCTCTTTTAGTGTATCGTCTCCGATGATTCCGTCGAATGATTTCAGTCCGGGTAGGACGAAAAAGTTTACAGTAGTATCATTTCCAATGCTGGAAAAAAATTTTCCAGCAATTTTTTCCCTAATCTCGATTTCCCCTCCAGCTGATTGTATTTTAAATGGTTCTCTGGTTGGTTTGGTGATGGGAGCTAATTCCGGTCTTATAAAATTTTTGTTAGCTCCGGTGTCGATTAGAAATTTCAAAATTTCGCCGTTTCGTGTTTTATACTCTAGGTAAGGTACACTAGAGAGGCTTGTGTCATAAAATTTATTTCTTGACTTTCCTGATCAATTTCGTCGTAGCACTCGTCACTTACCTCATTTTCGCACGTTTGCGAATATTCTTCAGGTGATAGTTCCTCCGTGTCTAGATAATTCAGTCTTTGTTGCTTTTGTGGGTAGCTTTCGGAGTTGTTGTCTCTTTTTACAGGGTAATTGTTTCCACTAGGGCGGTTCATATAATTTACTTGCCTAGTTTGGATCGATCTATCGATCTCCATTGGGACTGGAGGTTTTGGTTGGCTTGGCCTCGGAGGTGGTTGTGTACTTCGTTCGTGCTGTATATTATATGCTTTGTTTCGTTGTTCAAAGGGTAGTGGCCTTGGTGGTCCTCGAGGCGCTGGCTTCAGCGGATATCCCTGGGTTGCTTGTCTTGTATCGCGTGAGAAGATTTGGTTTACCGGTACTGTTATAGAATTTCTCAAATTCGGCTTCTGGATGGCTATATTTCTAAAGCTTAAATTTTGAATATCCAAACACGAAGTGTACGCTTCTGGGAGTGTTTGGGGTCTCTGAATGATTAGCATTCTAGACAGGTCGCCACTAACACCCCTAATAAAGACGTCGAGAGCTCTATTCCTATACGTCTCTATCAGTACATTTACCGTTTCCGCGGAATAGTCCTCGGTTTTAATTTTGTTTACTATAAGGGAAAATTGGTGGTTAACATTGGCATAGAACTCATCTAGAGTCATGCTTCCTTCATTTAGCAAGTTGAGCTGATGCTCGAGGGTGCGTATGTCTCGCTTATCCGCATAATGCAGGGATAAACACTTCTTGATTGATGGCCAATCGTCGCCGAATATGTTATAAGATATGAGGGCCGAGTCAGCTGGACCTCTTATTTTTTGCCTGATACTTTGGAGTATTGCCCGGTATATGGGCTTTCCGCGGACTATTTCGTAATCTTTTAAAATATTTTCGACGTTGTGGACCCATGAAACGTAACTAGTTGGGTTCCCGTCGAATACTTGCAGTTCCTTTACACAGTCAGGTAACTTTGATATCTCTTTGAGTTCCTCCTCATTTCTAGGAGGTCGAAGTGAAACGGGGATAGGGTCAGGAGTTTGGGCTTTTTCTGACTCCACTTTTTGGAGCCTTCGATCGATTCCTTTTACAGTTTCGATCTGGGCGTTAATTGCCCCAGTCAATTGCTTTATTGCTTCTTGCAATTGCTCCATTTTTACTATTTAACGATAACTTTCACGGGAGGGAAAAGGAAATTGTTCGCACTTCACTGCTTCGGAAATTCCTCTTTTCACTTAATTCGTTATGGTTTCACTTTTGCAAATTATCTTATTTTTATGCAATTGCTAATTACTTAATGTAAGTGAATAATGGTTGTACTTACATTAAGGAGAATTTCATAGTCGGGATTTCAGACGTTGAATTGGGACGGGTTGACCTTTATGTTGCTTATAGGTGGTTCAGTCCCTTCCGTTGATGCTGCGCTTGCCGGAGGTTTCGTTGTTATCCCTTTTAGCCTCTGCTTTGAAGTCGTCAGGAGCCTACTTGTGGAACGAATCTTCCTCACTGTTTTTGCACTCGCGTAACCGTTACCGAACTTTACTTCCGAACGATTTATTTTCGCACTCAACGGTCCCTGCTCGGGCGCCAGTTAACAAAAATTATTTCGTTTTATATAAAAAAATAATTTTACAATTAAGTAAATATATTTATTGCATTTATTCCGCGTTACACAAATATTCTACTAAATAACAGATCTATATTCACAATAATTGCGGAGCTACTAAAATGCGTCTTAATTACCCGAACTACAGTACAATTCTGATTTGCTTAAAATCTAACTTGGGTGGCCGGCCTATAGGTGAGCCAGGTCGTGACACCTGATCGTCTGGGAAGACCTCGGCGCGTGTGGATAGGTCAGCATAACTTGATGAGCATGTCTAGACAAGTTAGCCGGTCACGTTATTGGGTGCGTGATGGTTTAGCTATCCTGCGTGCTTAACTTATGTATGTATGTTATTTTGTTTTTGCGCCAAATACTACCCATAAATTTTCTCGTTTTAAATATTCGAAAAAGCTTTTCATCTGCCGCTGTCATTTTCGTCATATCCATATGATAATTTTGTATGTCATGCATCACATCAATATATTAATTTTTGTATGTTATTAGTTTCGTATTCCTCGATAGCCGGTTTGATTTCAGTGGCTTTATATTAGCTGAGACTTTTTCATGATCTGATCTAGATCTTGTATTGCGTTTTTTAAACTGTTACCTATGGCAAAGATTTTAGAATTTGAAAAAATCGCATCAAATTGTCATAATTTTTACACATCTCAACAAATCTTGAATTAAGAAAGTTGATGGATTAAGTCTTTAATTTTCTTAACATACACCCTACTAAATTCATTGTCAGTGTCAGTTAATAGAAAAATCTTTTTCCGTTCCAATAAGTCTACAATCACTTTTATACCTCCCTCCAACAAAATTTGAAAAAATTAGTCACGATGTTATCAGTTTTAAACTTTGACAATTTAAAACTCATGATTGGGAGCGAAATAGAGAAGTGGCTGAAGATTCATTAGTACAGAGAAAGAGTTCCCTATTATTTGATACCATAAAAACGTTCGTAGAGTGTGTCTTATAAAAATTACAGGGTGTTGAATGAAAAAAGTACCCGTACACATAAAACTGCCTGTGGCTCCTCAACGTCGGAACATATCGTTATGAATCACCGTTCATACATTACAAAATTGAATAGCACAGGCATCACCCGTTTTTGTTGAAGTATTTACATACATTTCAAAATACAATAATTAAAAAAACCACTGCTCTGAATATGAAAAGCATAATTTCCACCTGGATCAAAAGAAAATAAAGAAAAACAAAAAACAACAATACCCTTCTTCGACTCCCCGCTGACTTTTGGCCGGCCCAAATGTCCTAAATTTCTATTAAACATGCAAAACTAATGGCGTCCTCAACGGTCGTTTTTAATCAATTCGCCTTACTGTGGAAGGCACCTTTTGGGAAACAAAGCAAAAAACAAAAAACCGCGAACGGTGGCAGTTGCCCTGGGACATGTGCAGCGAATGCACCTACACTGCATTCCATTCTGCATACTATTAAAGAAAAAATATACATTCAAATAAAATATGTTCCCGTCCAGCGAATGCGTGTGGCTGGTTTTCTCGTTTTTACACCTGGATGAGCACATATCGCTAGGTGTCCCCGCGGCAATACATAACTACCAACCGAAGAACGCGTAGTTACTGTCAAATTATGCGCGCTTACTATCTAGCTAGGGCCCTTTTTTGTTTTCCCTAAATGTCGCTCTAATCGCACTGCAAGAACGACCGGTTCTCTTCTGTAATGGGACAGGAGACGCCTTGATCAATGCGCAGCAGCATACTTTGTATATTGTATCATATAAAAAATGAGTTAAAATTGCGTCCATCATGCTTGCGCAAGAGTTATACATATATGCTTTATATGCGGCTATCGTGCGTGCCCCGCTGCCCGTCGCCTTCGGAGACGATCGCGCTGAATGAGATTATCGCGATCTTTTCAAAGGGCAGCTGGAATTTTTTTTCGCATTGTTTGGCGTGTTGTTGCTTTAATGCGTACCGCTTTTTTTCCTATCCTTCTCTTTTTTACCTTGTTGACTACTTGATCAGGACATAATCCCGCGGAACAATGCAGCAATTGCCTATCAGGCGGGCTACCCCACTCATAAATTTTTACTGAAGATTAACAAGGTCTCAACCCCCTGGGTAATTTATCTCAGCGATTTATTTCCCTTTGATATTTTAGCTGCCTTTCTCGGATGGGATCAATGCTGATTATGTTTCATCCGGTGGGATGGACAGATTATTATTATTTTTTTTTTGCGTTTCAATCCTTTGATAAAAATTGCAACGTCATTCTAAAAAAGATTTCTCGCACATAGATATATGTATGTGTAAAAAACTATTTTTCAAAAATATCCACTACTTGGGGAAAAAGAAATTGACAAAAAGGACAAATTAAGGAAAAAGGCAACTAAAGAAAAACTAGGTTCGCCAATGCCAATGCTGCGTACAAACTTGCGTACAGTAGTTGCGATTGGTGCATTATTTCGACTGAAAGTCCTTTTCAAAATTTGTACTTCTTGGGCAACACATCACTAACTTTGAGAATAAGTTTTCAATATTTTCCATCGTTGCTCAAGCATAAATATATTAATTTCGTACTTCGGAGATATGACACTGTGTTTCTGTCATATTTTTTGGCGTGAATGAACTGTATGTGTCAAAATAACATGTAATTTAAAAAGAAGCCAACAGATGGTCGAATCTTTAGATTTCATTCGTCTTCTTACTACCATAATATACTTTCGATATCAAACTCTTTACTGTTTTTTTTTTCTTCAATTTTCCAAGTTAACAAAATTCAATGCCACATGTTCTTAAATTTTCCCAAATCCAACCCAGCTGATTAAGATAAAAACACAGTCTACTTTAAGCCTATAATAAAAAACCGAAGCATATGTCCAAGGACACTTCATCTCTTCGCAAAAAAAAGCGAACAAAGGTGCTCCTCGAGTTGAGAAAAACCACTTGAAAGTAAAAGATGCCAACAAGAGCACCAACTGTTCCATTTTTTAAAAACGGAAAAAGCAAAAATAAAAATATTTTGCACTGCTGAACATGATCGGACAAAACAGTTCTCGAACACCAGAGCAATGACATTAATGGCTTCCAACCAGGATTAAAAAACAAAAAAAAACGGGAACACAGCAATATTTCCCAGCATGAGTTCCATCCACTCCCGTCGTACGCAGGTTCTTTATATGATTCGAGTTGGGAAAAGAACCTATTTATGGGAAAAAACTGAAAATTTGTTATGGTCCCGGCAGAGAGTACACCCAAAGCAACGTCATGATTGAAATAGGTCAGAAAAAGCATAATTTCTAGGCGAGCATTTAAAGCCGGTGGATTATTTGCTTCCCGAAGGTTTTTCTTTTTTTTTTTTGTGTAGGTGAATTGGTACAATAAACTCTGAACGGAACGTGTCGTGGTAGCGTTCGTTTCCTGCTCGATGGTTTAAATGAATGGGAGCACAGAACCACACGGGAAAATATTGCATCACACGGTGACAACCCGAAAACAAATACAAGAGGAAGAAGAAAAAGTACGATTTGCCAAAGTTTAACAAACTCAAACTGCTGTCTGGCGGCTGCTAGAAATGGAAATGCAAGCGTCGCGTCGGTACAGCAGTGCATTGTGGGTGCACGGGGCCAGAAAGTCGAGAATTCTGGATGAGGGCAAAAAAGGGAAGAAAAAATGAATCAAGCCAATCGATCTGTCTAATGTGGAGCTAGACGGGAACTTGTTTGCTCTACTACGCGACGAATCACCGACTGCATTGGGATTCCCTGCCCGTCCGCACAGGGCACCAAACGGGAGCAAACCGTTCATTCGACATGGCGGGCGCGGTGTGATGCATTGGAAGTGGGTGGAAAGAGCGCGTATCCGGAAGTTCGTGACCGGCATTTAATGCATGATTCACATCCGGACGTAAGCTCGGCGCGAACCTCTTGAGAGATGCGCCGCGATTAGATGAACAACACCTTTGGTTTGTGGTATAGTAAGCTACACAATAAACAATAAAAATCCTTCATTAACGAAATTTGGCGCAAATGTTTTATATCGACACTTTGAAAAAAGACAACAAAGAGCGCGGTCGGTCAACGGGTGTAACGGTAACTTGTTTTGATAGGTGATGGGAGAGGTAACAATTTATATTATCATAAATTAATATAATTTTCTTTGCTGCCTTTGAAGTAGCATTTCACAAATTCGATGTTTCTTTCTTTCAATTCATATGGAGCCCAGTTACTAACTTTATGAACCATTCCAATTGCTTTTAAACGCTTTGCAACAGTTGATCGTTCAACATTTAATGCTGCAGCCAATTCTGATTGAGGTTGGCAAGAATCCTATGCCAATAATGCTTCCAATTCAGCATCTTCAAATTTTTTTTGGTGCTTTTCCATGTACTTTTTCCTCAGTGCGATAATCATTATTTTGTAATCGTCGAAACCATTCCTTACAAGTTGTATTAGATGGAGCATGCTCACCGTAAATCTCCACAAGCAAACGATGAGTTTCCGCTGCACTTTTCTTTGCAATAAAATAGTGTAATAGCACTTCCCGTAAATTATGTTTACTTGGAACGAAAACCGAAATTTTCAAGGAGGTAAAAGCACTTGTTGCTAATATTTCAACCATATATCATGTAGTGCGTTTGACAGCTGACATAAAGTACTATCGAACACAAGTGTTGCCATTTATTAATACACGTAAGCAATACTAAAAACGATATCTGTTGGGAAAGGGTAGAGTCATATTCACACACCCAATATATCATTGTTAATTTTTATTATTATTATTTTTTAAATGTCTATCAAACTTTGTTAAAGTATCTTTAACAACATACCATTCCTCCATTAATTTAATAATTCATTACGTAATAGAAATAATGTGAAAAAAGGAATCCTTATTGTTGATTCAACAAGAAAAGGGTTTTCATTGTAGCGCTATCCATGAATTACATTTTTAAATTTAACTAGTAGTATTAATGAATGTAATTATTTTAAATAGTTATTTAAACTTTTGCTTCCTCGTAAATATTACGTTTCTGAATTAATAAAAACCACAAAATAATAATTGCTTTAAATAGTTGAATATTCATTGCATTAAATAGTTGATTTTGCATTCGTACAATATCAGATTCGTTTTTATTGAGGAATGTTGCTCATTTCCTCTATCTTTACTATTGTAGTTTTCATAATTTTTCTGATGACATTGCGGCCAGGTGGTATTTTTAACATTATATCATATTTTTACTGTACTACTGATAAAATGCGCTTGGGTTCCATCAGTCCCTTCATACAAAAAAACGTTGGCGCGGCTCGCAACTAGGCCACCTCATAATTCACCGAAGATGAAGCACTGTCGTCTCCACCCAAATTCGAGCTTCCTGTGTTCTTAAGAGCCTTCCCAGACCCACTGGTCCCGGTCCTAATTACTCCCAAGTGGGTGAATGATGTCACTTTAATTTACACTTCAATCGCGGATGGGCGGCCCGTAAGCAAAATGAGAAAGCCGTTATGCGCGACACCGCGTGTGACATAAAAGCCCATCATCCTCTATGTCTAACAAATCCCTGAATTAGCGCGCTCGGGCTGTGGGGCACTTAATCTGAACCAAACTAATAACGAGCACGACATCTTCATGATCTCCGGGGGGCCTTCTGTTTGCGCCGAGATTTTCACAGATTTTTATCGAGCCTATCGTGCGTCACCGGTTAGCATGACTGTGGCGATTTTCCAGTTGCTCTACTCTTGGCGGCAAATGGTAATGGATGCGGGCTGTCGTCGTTGTTGTTAAGAAACCTCTTTTATGGATGTTTCCCTAACGAAAAGGTCCAAGTAGTTTACTTTATGTGAAAATTGGGTCAAAAGGGGGTCCTATTTTGAGCGATTAACTACTGGGATCAAGTACTTAACATTTCAATATTAACCGCCCCTAACGCAGTTCTCTAGAATTAATCAGTCATTTTACAAGACCAGTTGGAATTTATTACCCAGAAACTAGGCTATTCGGTACACAGGAACTACGAACCCACATTTATACTACTAATTATTAGAATATCAAATTATCCACCCATTTTGTTTCATGGTTTAAAAGAAAATTCCTTGTATTTCACTTACACCACTTTGATTAGCGCTACCTCCAATTCTAGCAATTTTTTTTTTTTTTTAACAAGCTGATATCCTATGCAGAGAGCACACTAATTAATAATTTCTAAATTACTAATTTAGCACAGATTAATTATTAATGGAATGGTAACACACAACCATCCAAATGGACCGAACTGAGGCGGTTTCAATAATTTTATTACTCCAAACAGAGATTTAATAATGAAAAAGCAGCATTTCCGCTATGAGTAATTGATCTCTAGCCTCTAGGATCTTTAGGCTGGGTACTGAAAATGAAAGTTTTTGTGCTTTCCATCTTTTTTGAAAATCAATCGCCGACTCGTGAGACTTAGAGACGACTTCGTGATTTTTATGGTCCACATAATCGCCACTCAATTTTGGCTTAATGGGTTATTAATAAGTAAAATTGTCACTTCTGGAGTGAGTCCACGACAAAATGTAGTCTACAGAGACCTAAGAATGCATCGTTTGGTGCGGTTTACAAAACGCAGGTGGCTTTGTTCTTCTTATTTCTTTAAAAATAGAGTAGAGGCAATGCATGGCAATGGAGATCGTTATCGAACCATGATCAATGAACATTTCTTCAGAAATATGGATGACACTGATCCTGATGATATATGGTTTCAACAGGATGGCGCTATATGCCATAAAGCAACAGAAACCATCGATTCATTGAAATCACAACTTGGCGATAAAGTGATTTTAAAAAATGACACTCCAAGGTCATGTGATCTGACACTTCTCAACTATTTCCTATGACATTAGGATAAGTCACTGATGCTGATAAACCAATAACAATTGACAACTTGGAGGCCAACATTGTTCGTATTATTCGTCCCATACGCCCGATATTGCTCGAAAAAGTGACCCAAATTTGACTGAAAGAACTGTCGCGGTGCCCGAAGTCATTTTTCCGTTATTTCTCATTTTTTTCAAATAAAAAAAAAGAAAAAAAGAATTGCATCATAAGTTAACTCGTTGTGTAATTTTTTAAAATAGAATATATCGAAATAAGTATAATATAGACAAACACGATACAACGGCAGCATTTACCCTGTTTATACATATTTTAATAAATTAGCATTTTATTAAGTATATGTTGTTCTTTGAAACCTTCTTTTTTTTTAAAAACTACCTTTGACCAAATAAAACTTTGTACAATGAATAGAAAGTATATCCTTAAGCTCATTTGCACCTTTTTTGACCAGATGTTTTTTTTTTAAATCAAGCCTGCACAAATATTCTGGGGAAGAACAAAAGGAATTCATATATTTAAAAGAAAAGGGAGAAAATTTCCCACAAGATTTGTAAGCGTTTAATTTAACCTATTTCCACCCCTTTTGTTCAAACAGAAAAATTTCACTATAACATTTCTCCCTAACCCTTAAATCGCCTTAATTCACCAAATTTAATTGAGCACAAAAATCGTAATCTCCTACATTCTTTTCTTCCAGGGCACTGCAAGACGGATATGTATGCAAAAAAACAGGGTGACATACGTGACCCAAAAAATTAAACAGCCCCTACCTGCTTGTAACGAGCAGCTTGAGCTGAGTTGCACCTTGTTTAATGTTCGCCAAGGAAGGCAGGGAACACAATGGCCGGACGAAGATTGCTCTTTTACAGCCGATTAAATTCATCGATAAGGTCCTCGAAGATGCTTCACCATTTTTCTCCCCTCGCTTGAGAACAGAAGAATCGCTCAAGGCTCCCATAAGGCCCACTTCGGCAAGCAGAGTCCCGTTTGTGATCGTTGAACCCGAGCTCGAACAGGAAGTCCCTCTATAGGACGAAACAGGAAGAAGGAAGGAAATGCTCAGGTACTTGGCCTAACTTTAGTAAAAAAAAAAAGGTGAGTAGGATGTGATTATTTTCATTCGTTTTTTTTTTTTTAACCAATGGTCCTTTTGTTTTGTAATGTTTTGTCCGATTGGGGTTTATCACGTCCATAAATCATAAAGGATTGCCTTGTTTTTGGCGGGTTTGCTGGAAAAAAATGTCTTACGATACTTCCTTCCAATAAAAAAATATATAAAAGGGATTTCGAGGATTTATGACCGTATAGGGATATTTTTTTTTTTACAATAGAATTTCTCTATGCGAAGAATCCGAAAGGAATACAAATCGAGTTTTAATGGTAGGCCTCGGATTTCATTTACAGCCTTATTAAATCATTCCTGCGTCAGGCAATTTCCTGCTTTTTACGTGCCATTCGGCTAATTGGACGTTATTTTTTCAGGACTACCTTACTCATTGTTATAGAAATTAATAAAGGAAGGGTGATTCGGTTTCACACTTCATCTCGACCATTCAGGCTCCGCGAATCTATAACCCTCTAACCCTCTGGGGAAAAAAAAAAATAATAAAACGCGCGAGAAAAAAAAACATGAATAATTGAACGGGGAGAACGCGCGTGTATTGTCCCTGCTGCGCGATTATTTAACCTAACCCGAGCGCACTTTCAATGTCATCGAGCAGCGAGGAAGGGTGCTGTCCGTATCAATTTGGCTTGATCCATTTGCGCATGCGCAGCGTTCCATATCCGCCGCGCAGTAGAATTAAAATTCCATGGTCCATGGTCAATTATATGCGCGCTCCACCAGCCCTATTTGGCCTTACCTCAGCTTGTTCGATTGTTAATTTTCCCGCGGCGGCGTTCACACGTCTTCCAGCCGTCACTCGTCGCCGGGGCTTAATTTGCATAAGTGGTGCGGTGGTATACGTCCGCTTAGCCCGGTGGCAGCAGAGACCGTGTAGCACCCATTGTAATCGAGCACTGTGGGCTGCCAGGTGTTTTCGAATAAGGTAAGGGTTGACCCATTATGTGACCCAAATTTGTTACAGTTCAATGGCTTTTTTCGGCCTAGCTACGAAGGTGGCTACGATGCAGCTAGCAGATTAAGGCCGAAGGTTAATTTATTCATGAGGGACCGGAAAATTCACACATAGAAAAAAAATAAATAAAATTCAGATTCCCATATCGACCGCCGTTTTATGTTTATACCTCGACAAATTTAGGCAGGTGTAAATCAAAATTGAAAGTTGTTACAGCCTCTAACGGCCATTTGTGGGGCGGATCCAGCACCTTTGAATTTATGAAACGATTTATTTCCTGTCGTTAAATTTTACAATCGAGCCAAATTTCGTTTGGTTGTTACATGATTTTCGGGATGTTTATTATTGATTGATTTTTTTTATTCGAACATGAAGGCCATTTTGTTGTAGTTTGCAGTGCTCCGGAAATAAGGTAACGATGAGGGAGGGATATGGAAATCTTAATTTAATTTCCGCTCCACTAGATTTTCCATTCCTCTTCTGGCGATAGAAGATATTCAATATTCAAAGATTTTATAAACGTCTTACTGCAATGCCTGACATTATGCTGAATGATTACGAATGTTTCTAAATTTTGTTGTCTACCCGAAGTTGGTTTGGGATTTCAACAGCTAATTATAACAAAATTTGCAATTAAAAGTCGAAAAAAGTCCTTTTATTTGTAAGCAGCGGAGTTTTGAAAAACACAACATCGCTCTGATGAGATAAATGACTTAAAGTTAGAAACGATCGTCGCTTTATGGCTCCTAAAAAAATATTTTCTTTCCCTACACTTTGATAGGCTTAAGCTTCATAGCATCAAAGGGTAGGCAAACACTTACCATATAAAAAAGGGTTAAAGGCACATAAAAGTATTATTCTTTTCTTCACATATCACACCACTAAGGTATACATTTCAAATTTAAGGAATCAAATCCTCAGATGCACTTCATCAAATAAGTAGTTTTATTAGGAATGTATTTGTTTCTTAGAAATAGGCAACGAAATGCAAACAATTATTTTTTAGTTTTAATTTTTTTTTTTAACTAAAGAAAACGTTTTTAAAATATTGAGTTAATCCTCATACTAGTCTATCTAGTTGTAAAGGTGTTAAAAATGGAATAAGCATTCTTCAATCATTAAAGTATCTTATACAACTGTTGGTTGATTTCTGCGAATGCAATGTTTAGTAAATGGCTATCTATCTTTTCTTATCCAGACTGTATTATGTAGGCAGGTAAATACTCCCTGGAGATATGCAAAGAATAAGAAGTATGTCAATCAACTTTCACCATATTCACATTGCATACTTCAAGGCGCATTTGTATAACAGTTGCAGCATCAACGCTTACATTTGTGAGTCGGGAGACCTAGAAAATTAAGTTCATAATTTTTCTGTTTTGAATCAGTTCAACGTAGATTCATCCGGTTTGCGTTGTGTACCCTTTTTTGGCCAGATAACCTCAATCTTCTTCTTTACGAAGATCGTCTAAAACTGATTAAACTACAGCCTCTTGCTTTACGCCGTGATGTCGACTGTCCCGAGTTCTAAAGGCGGCTACAGATGACCCAATCCAATCTGCAGGGCCCGATTTGTAGGGTGAAAAATTGGGTTCGCTCTCCACAATTTATCAAATATAATTGAGCGCTTGTGAGTGAAACATCGCTCAATCAAGATGCTAAAAAATCGGTTTTTCATTAGCAGCGGAGACGGTGGTTCATCAGTATCACACATTTTCGCTCCTGCACCTGCTATAGGCCATGATTGACGATAAATCGGTCCAACAGTGCTACACACGACTCAATTTGTAGTGGGGGAGTAGGAAGTCAGGCGGTTGCGTTGTTGCCTCACCCAACTACCCTAGTTAGGGTGACCAACAAAATATCGGGCCAACACACGAGCCAATTTGTAGGGTTCCTTACAAATCGGGCTCCGCAGATTGGGGGGTCGTCTGTAGACTTCTTTAATACTAATGCCCGCAACGTTACAACTTTCCCTACTTTTCGTCTGGATAGTCGCAATAATTACGGACAGTTCTACTTTCTCAATCGTCCTTCTACCACTGAAATCCAATATTCACGCTTAAAATTCGTAAATGAAAAATTTCCGCAAAATTTTCTTTTCGGGAGGTATACCGCAAAACGTGTGTCCTACTTTGTGTTTAACGAAAACCAAATTAATGCACTGCGCATAATTACGAGCGGTTAAAGTAACCCTTTCACTTCGGCCCCATAATTCATTCACATCAGCTTCGCTCAGCCTTCTAAGCCTAGCCGTCGCGTCAATACAAAACAAAACCGGCCCCAAATCCAAAAATCATCCTACGAGGAGTTCCCTTTCCGCTTGATGTATCCCTCGGCATCAGCAATATTTTCGCATCTAACTGATAATCCCGTATACTTCGGGATTCTTCTAATTTCCGGTCTGATTACAACTGCCCCGCCAATTAATTAATCAATCACTCACCCATAATCATCATCATCATCATCATGGGCAGGGGCAAGCAAGAACCTGCAATTCACACCAAAACCAGGCAACCAGGTGAAAAAATAAAACGAAGAGATAAACAGGTCCGATCGGTTTTGCAATTTCACTTTTTACGCGGTGCATGCATGCATGCAATTTGCCCGGTTGTCCATTAATCGCAGCTGACTTCAGTCTTCGGCCGCATCCCATTCATGACACTGGCCGCGGCCTGGCTGAGTTGGCCGCACAGGTGACCGCGACCGATGCTGCGACTGGTGGCACGAACAGAAATACAAAAAACAAAAAAAAAAAGACATGAGACTGAGAGCAGAATTCTGTGCGATAATTGCGGAGAATTTTATTTTTGTTGGATAAATGCAGTTTTTTTTTTTACTTCATTTTATATCTCCGCAGTCACGTAGACGCTACGCAGTCGTTATTACGCTCACATGTGCGTGGCCTGACAGCGCACCGCTTGCACCGGTGTGTGGTGCGGTACAGCGCGGGGTGCCTCACTTTTTTAATGAGATTCTCGGGTAGCACGAGGGATCGTAATTCATAAACTGCACTGAGAACATGACTCCATTTGGTAACTGTGTAGCTGAATATGCCGTTAGCTGCGGGAGTAAAACGAACAAGGGGTTAAATTTATGCAGTTATTGCAAAAGTCTGGCACAATTTCATCTGTGAAAAAATTTTAACAAATTCGTTTGAAGACTCGGTTTTTTTTTTTTTTTTTTTCTTGGTGAAACTTCATTATCGACAACGGCCGGCCATCTTAATGAAGCCGTATCACGTCAAAGCGACGAACACTTGTCGAGGCTTGACGGTAACGAGTTAATTTTAGCAATTTGCAGAGAAGCTCGACGGTCGGTACCCTGAGGTAAACGAACTGTTGAATTTTTGTCATTAAATGGGCACATTTCTTGCGGAAATTGTCTTGTTAACAATTCACTCAATTCTCCTGTCATTTTTGACAATTTAAGTCAAATTACCGGACATTTTTACAGAAGTTTACAGAACTTTGCACAAGGTTAAACACTGCTGAGAGGTCAGTCAACTTAATTTATTATTATTAACAATTACACAATTAAGTTAAATACATAAATACTCGTGTACCAGAAGTTATAATAAAAGAAGAATGGATTTAGTTCACATTATACATTCATAGCAACTGACCATTAAGCAATTTATACATTTAAAAAAAATAACTTTATGTTCTCAAGAATTAGAAAATTCATTCATGTGACTCTTTGCCTTGGCAAGAAAGTAAGACAATAAAAGTTGTTAAAAAAAATACTATTGTATATATTCAACGAAGAGAACTTATAATTTTTTATTGGACACAGCGCGATACATGATTTTAGGCAGTCTCAAACACACAGGTATTTTAAGTAATGATAAAAGAGAGAGATTTGGTAACCGAATAATTTCGAAAATTTAACCATCATTAACAGCATAGTTCGTGCTACTTAACACAATTAGATTTTTTCCAACAGGGATTTCTTTTTTCTTTTTTGAAGGGGAAATGTTTACGTTAACGATTCTCAAACAGAATTACCTAATGCATAGAATTTCCAAAAATAGATACATCTGAATTTAAATGCGCTTACGGAATGTCCATCAGCTTGTTTGTTTTTTCGGAACAGGTCTAATTTATGAAATTAATTTCTCGCATGACTAAAGCAACTTTCCGACTACTGCTCAAAAGTTTCTTGTCACATTAATAACGAGTTTCGTAATAAAAACTGATGAGAACAGGTGAAAACGTGAAAAGGGGACCTTGAGGCAGATGCAGTCCGACCCAGCTTGAATTGCGTGCGGGGATGCTACGTCAGGTGCAAGGTGATCGGTTTTTATACAACAGCAGCATCATTCGTTCGCACGAAATTAGAATTTTTAATCAAACTCCAAGCCCCGCTGGAGCCGCATTTCTTTCTATATTCTAACACGGTGAGCGCAGGCATTAAAGCGCAATTTTTAATTTCCCTTCGAGAATAACTTCCGTGTCAGCTCGTTCCGGAGTCGACGCGCTGCGCTGGTAGCAGCTTTCTCTGATTTTTCCTCATTTTCGCACACAAATTAGCGTGGCTAAGTGCATTTCTAGTAAAGAAGTTCATCTGTGCCGAGCTATTCAATAATGTGAACGAACGGATGTACATTAACCGCACTTGCCGCCGCCGGTATTTTTATTTTTTATTTATTGTAGAAGAAGAGGCTTGCGCAGGTGCACAATAAAAAAAAAAAACTCCCCGGAATGAGGCTTCGCGCGGCTTCTGGGAAAAGGGGACTCAATGCCCCGGTGATAATTATGGACATTCACTTTTCATATTTGTCATACAATAGATCGGGTAACAATACTAAATTCTGACAAAGTCGATTTTATATTCATCCCGCGTCCTGAGAGACTTTAATTGTCGCAAACAATAACAGGACTATGCGGGCGAAATGAACTCTAATCAATTTTGAGAATGAAATTCTATGAAAGAGCTACGTGCACAAATGTGAACGAATTTATTGTGAGGTTAAACACGAACTTTGCGGAATTTTAATGTTCGTGTCGTGATAGAACTTCCGATACTGCGCTTTTCCCAGCGTTGTACTTGTTTAATTATAATGCAAACAACGTTTTGATTAATCACCCATCTAGTCAGCAGGACGGATGTATGTATTATATGAAGAGTCTCGATTAAGAAATATGTACATTACAAAAAAAAAAATGATTGGTAAGTTATTTTAAAATAAATTGGTCTTTACTACACAATATAATAAGCGGCAGATAACTCCTTTTTAATTACTTCCAGTAGCAATCTCTGCATCTTTTGAATATTATTTTTCGTTCAAACGTAGATCTGAAAATGATCTGATATAGGGTGGGCTATCTGCTGGTTTCTTTTTAAATTACATGTTATTTTGACACAAACAGATCTGTCGAGCTCAAAAAATTCACAAAAACACAGTATCATATCTCCGCCATACGAAATGAATAGAATTACGCTTGAGGAACACTGAGAAATACATATTGAGAACGCTATGTTGCCAAAACAGTGCGAATTTTGAAAATAAATTTCCGTAGTTTTTTTTTTTCTGGGCTGCCATTAAAGATTGGTGTTATGCTGATCATCCAGAAACGATTCAACCACTTACGCACAATACTGATCGCGCTATTCATGAAATAGGGCCCTCAGCAAAGAAATAATGGTAAAGTTTATTCTTTTCAATAATCAGCTAACATTGAAAAAAATTGAAGTGTTTATTTTATGGCATTTTTCAAAAGAAACTAGCCAATGGTCCGCCCTTAACAAGGCAACGTCCTGTTTTCTTCATCTTTCTTAAGAAAAAAAAACTCATTTTGCGGATTGCAGGTTTTGTTTGCTTTTATGAAACTACTACTTCTGGGACGTTTAGGTGCGTAACAGTTGACAATGACAAATTTATTCTTTGTGTTTAATTTTCCCGCCAAATCACCACTTTCATTTAACTCGAAGCTAACAAAGTAATGATTAAAAATTCAAATAAATCCCAGGAAATTATTTCCCAAACAATATTTCCCCATGGAAAGAATAAGTCATCAGCAATCAGCGACAAGGTAGCAATCACTTGACGAGTCGTAAAATTTTTGAATCGCCTGAATGACGATGACTTCATTGTGCTAAATCATTCGGCATTGTCCCCTGCTCAAAACGCGTAACAATAGCCCTTAAATTCCGGTCAAGAATTGCAAAACCGCAAAGGAAGTCCATATCCAAAATCACCACCTCTCAAAAAATTTGTTCGATGTTGGTGAAGCAGAGCACGCACACCTTTCGCGGTAACTGTTCCTGCCTTGAAAACCGCGGTGCTGCGACAACGCTGACCGGCGCGGCGTGGCTGGCTAATTACCGAACGAGATAATCCGCTCAAGTTTCGCATCGTTCTTGTCACACGGTAGCACCTTCCTTGGCAACTTGACGCGTCCGGGCAGGTAGCCGCAGAGGCTGACAACTTCCAGCTAAGGCGGGGATCACTTGCTGTGTGCCGTATTTACGTTTTGAATTTTTTTTTTTTTTAAATATACCTCTGCTTGGCGAAACACTTAAGAGGGATTGGAGAATGAGATTAGACATGAACGACGGAAGAGTTAAAAAATAAGTAAATTAAGACAAAAAAAGAACACAAAAAACCGCACCAAGATGACACACCACGTCACACAGGTAAGCTAGTTACGCAAGTGTGACTTTATGCGTGATTTGGTCATTGTTAACGGGCGCACTTACCCGTTGAAAGTGTTTTGTAATTGCTTTGTACCTCTCGATGGGACCTTAAAAATGTTTTCCTCTGTTTTCGGTTAACTTTTTGCTTATTTCTTAATAATAGACCCAAACTACTGGTGTTAGGCCGAAAATAAAAATGTTGGAAATCTTTAAAATTCCAAGAGCTTCTTCGTCACGGGTTGAATGGATTCTTTATGGAAGATGTTCATCCTTGCATTCAGAGGCGTTCAATTTCAATGGCTACTCAAAAGCGATAGAAATTGTGAGAATGGGAAACTTGGCCATTGTTTCGCGGCCTTTGTTGCACCCATCATCTCCTAAAAGCTCTTGATATTTTTTTTTTTTTTTTTCAGCTTTTTATCTTACGTTCTCTAGCGACGATGATGCAGTGAAATGAAAACGTCGGCGGTGTCATAAACAGCTCTTCGGATAATGATGGGAAATGAAGAGGTTTTTTCCTTTTTCGTAATTTTCAATTGAGACTAAAGGAAACGATAGCCTAGATGATAAGGAGCAACGAATGTCTGGGGAGGCGTGAAACTAATGTTTGCTGATTTGATTCGAATGTTTATTGAAGCCGCAGGCATATCTTTCGTTTGCCCTTTTTCGGTTTAATGGATTCAAGGCAACGAGACTGAGAAAAATTCAATTGTCTTTATCTAGTCTAGTGTATGCACCTTTCATTATTACTTTTAATGTGGACTCAACAGTTTCATCATAATTATGAGTGAGCATTCCATTTGTATGTAAAAGGAGAAGATTGCTTTAAGTTAATTTCATATGTATTATTAAAGTGAAGACTGAATAAAACTAGCCTCAGTTTTATCATAAAAGATGAAGGTCAAACTGTTAATCAAGTAGTTACAACTCTATTGTGTTCATTTGTAATATAATGTAATTTAGCATTTGAAACGATGGGTGACAGGGATCGTCCATATATCACGTTACACAAATTTAGTGCTTTTTAGATCTCCAGGTCACATTTTGAATGCTTTATTACTGGAACTTCATGTTTAGATGTCTTTTTTATAATTAACATTGACCATCAAGCACACCAACAAACGTAACGTCAATTTCTGTTCAAATGAATTTTTTTTCATTATAAGACGTTACAATATTTAAATTATTCAATTTGTTGTGAATTATTTTAACTCCGAAGTCACACCAATCAAATTTTAAGTTGTTGTGAAATAGTAGTAACTTTAAATATTAAGTTATATCTATAAATATCTTTTATTGTTTTTGCTCTTATCGATCGACTATCGAAAATTAGTTGCTTTGTGCATTCTATTAAAACCAGTAAAAGTAGTTACGAAACCAATTATAAAGAATCTTTTTTATATCAACTAATAATAGCGTTAAGTTAGCTTTCAGGTTTTACCATGATATCTAGCCATTAAAATTAAATACTGAGAACTATACAACCAGTTTGCATATTTATACAAGATTGCATGGATATAATAAATTATAATGTAATTGCGCTTTTTAAATTTACCATGGTTAATAAACAATGATAACATTTGATGGTGAACAATAATGTCTTCATTCACCAGATAAATAAAGGCAGTCGATTTTGCTTCGCTAATAATGCACAGATGACTTTGTGTGACTTTGTTATGACAAACGAAAAATTCTATTCTCCAATCCTGTTTTTTGCAATATTTATCTATACTCAACGTTATTTTCATACATGTAAGCTTCCGAATAACTAACTACACTCATTTTCTAATATATGTATGTATATACATAGATGTTAAATTGATGTGGTTGTCTAGAAACACACTTAAGCTATTATAGGCCCATTGTGATACCACTTTTTGTGAACAGGGTTTCTGTATAGAATTAAACCCACAACTCCGACCAAAATTTCTATTTAAAATTCGCACTATTTCGGCAACACAGCACTCATTTTGGAAATAAGTTTTTAATATTTCCCAATGTTGTTCAAACGTAAATCTAGTCATTTTGTACCGCGGAGATATTTGAAAGAAAAGAACTTTCTATGTCAACACAATATGTAATTTAAAAAGAAACCAACAGATGGCCCAATCCTTATAATAATTTCTAATTCTTGAATTTTCTTCAGCCATTCGTTAGACTTAAAAAGAAAAACACGCATGAACAACTTTATAAAAATAGCATGACCCTAATGAATGAAGATATCAACGAAAACCTAACACTTTTTTCTCACGAACTCACTACTGCGTTAAAAGCAATAGAGAACTAAAAAAAAAAAAAACAGAATACAATACGTTAAGTTTAATTTTTGAATCCGAAGCAATCAAAAGTCAGATTATTAACCATAACGAATTCCGAATCTTCAAATGACTGATTGTGAGAATAAAACCTCCAGCATTCGTAGATTGCGTAACCTTCGACTAAACGCAAATTAAATGGGATAAACATGTCAGCAAATACGATTTGCTTCGCATTGCATAACAGCGACAGGTACCCACGTTACAAATTTTCTAGGATAATTGTCCCCTAAACACACATACACAAAAAAAAATCTAAATTAATCCATCCGAATCAAGAAATCAAAAAGTCATAAACAACAGGTCTAAACAAAAACCTGTCGTAATAAAAACCATTGTGGGGAGCACGTGATTGTGCGATTTGCAAGATCAAGAGGGTCGATTTGTTAATTACGTTGCCAATGTTAATCCTATTTAAAAAGGCAAATCCCTTTAGGAGCTTAAGTAAAATGTTTCAACAAAAAAGGGGCGATATTATGCCATGAAAATATAAAACAAATTCCAAAGGCACACGAGCCCTAGCTAAGACACATTATCGGCCGCCATTGGGAGTTAGCCTTCTGGGCGATATAATCGCGCTCCAATTATTCTAACCACTAATTAGCAGCACACTGCTTTACCCTCCTCCTCCTCTGTTATCGTGGTGCTGCCTGTCCCGGATCTCATCGCCCCGAGTGATGTAATGCCGGTTTCTTTGTCATTGCCGTTTAAATTTAGTATTATCGGGCCCCTCCCCCCCGTCGCAGTCATCCGAGCCGCCAAGAACAAGATAAAGTCGCGCGAAAATTAATTTGTTTTAACCTTCTCTAGTTGGAAATATTCTCACTTGCAATGACAGTCGAGTGATAATTTGTCGGCATTGCAGAGTTGATTTCTTCTTCTTTTGTGACGAGGTAATTAGGGGCGGTGATAAGATCACTTGCGCTGGGTATGGATAATTGTCGGTATGTTAGTAATTTTTGTTTCTCAAATGCAAACGTGCTTGTCATGGCCACCGAAATTGATCTACGATTTGGGCGCCCGGTTTTTTTTAGTGTTTTTTTCTCCCCCGCAAACTTTTCAAATTCTTGGTTAGAGATTCTGTTGTAGCTGCGTTTCGTGTAAAATTACCAAAATGATGCTGGTCATGCTGGTCATTCGACATGCCCATCGGGATCATTAAACTCTCCCTGCATACCCGGCATTTTCCAGTTATCTTACGTGCGTGGGAAGGCCATATAGGCGATTTATTTAAATACTTCGGAGAAGCAGAAAGCGCATAAAATTTTAATATTTACGCCCGAATTTTTATTAGAAGAAGAATAAAACGGAATCATGCCTACCTACCTAATCTACGACAAGACCGCTTCGATAAATAAATAATAATATCGCTGAGTAATATAGCAGAAAACTCTTGTCAAGCTCGTAATACGATATTCGTAACTCTATTAAATAATTTTGTAATTTACATCATACGAATTAAAACTAACCACGATCAGTGCGATTGAAATAAAATAGAAGCCATCGAACGATCGGTTGTCGGTAACACATAAACGTAACGTAAACTCTGTAAACACGAGCCCATTTTTCTCGGATTTAAATAGAATAAACCACACCGCTGATAACCAATCAACCAAAAACGACATAGACCGCTATTAAATAGTGTCCGATATTAGTCATGCCATAATAACAAAATCGCACACAGATCGCATGCGATCGTAACTCAATACGTTTTGCCAGATTCGGGCCGTACCACACCGATGGCAGTTACGTCATCTAGTCTGACATCGAATCGGCGAATTAAATTATTATTAACCGCAATCGAAACAAAACAGAGAGCTTATAATGTAAATAAGGCGAAAAAGGCCCGATGATCACGCCTTATTGCGTCTTGTCTTAATTCAGCTGGCCGCACATTCGTACATACATGTGGCAGTACAGAGACGCGGAGCGGTCGTCTGCATACCTACATACATACATATTATATGCAAAGTTTTGCCACACACACTGCACAAGTGAACTCATTGCACACATTATGATTTTAGCAATAAGATAAACAAACGGCATAATTGCCAGTGATGGAATTTTATCGTGCTAGTGCGTTCAGTTTTATCTTACATATTTTTAAAGCTTTACCTTCGTTTTGCGCTGATTCAGCCGACGTATCGAAATGTATGCGGGGCAGAGTTTTTGATTTGCACTCACCTGGAATGGAAGAAAATAAAAATAAAATGAAAATGGGAATTAAACAAAAAATGTACAAAAATAAGGTAATAAAAAATAATTAGAAAACTTAAAGAGGGTTAAGAACAGCAATAAAATTCAGTATTAATAATAATAAACTCATGGGTAGTAGCAATTAGCGAAGTTTTTTAAAGATCAATGCCACTGACTGACATTCGTCTTTTCTTACTTTTGCTCATTCAATATAAAATGACTAATTAATTAAGTTTTAATTGAGAAACGTACATTTTCTCACAATAAAACTAGTTAATGCATTTTTGCTTTACGGATAAGCTATAAATTTGTAATTTGTGTAATCAAACGCGAAAATCCGACATAGTTTGAATTGGCACGTTGTACATCTGAAAAATGTTGTTATGAACACATCAATAAGTCTTTAGAATGGTCTTTGTTTCATTGTTTTTTCTACTTAAGCTGAGAACAATAAAAAGATAATATTGCTACTCTTATGAATCGAATAAAATACAGGAGATTACTAAAGATAGAATAGCTATCGCTTAAACCTAATAGAAAGTCAAAATTTGTTGGCACAAAATTGTTGACGGTTTGTGCAAGAAACCCTTATTTGAAATTTCAAAAACTGAAACATAGTGACAAAATCCTGAAAAATTCATAAAATCCAGAAACAATAAAATCCAGACACGACAAGCTCACGAAACGACAAAATTCAGAAACGATAAAATCCAGACATGACAAGATCCAGAAACGACAAGATCAAGAAACGATAAAATCCACAAATGTTTAAATCTGGAAATGATAAAAATCAGAAGCGACAAAATGCAGAAAGTTCAGTAGTGAATGTAATTTTGGTAATTATGTCATTATGATTCCAATTTCTACAATTCTGATAATGAAAATCATTGGAAAGGCCTCTAATGAAATTTGTTCTGCTCTGTGTTTGACGTTCTTGGATTTTGTCGTTCGTAGAATGTGAACTTGTTTTTGATTAACTTTTCGCAGTATTACACGGTTCGTTGTCCTGTTGAAAAACAAACTTTTTACTGTCGCTGAACAGCTCTATCACAGAGGATTCTTGATAGACATTTTTATTTCAGTTGCACAAAGTTCCCAAATTATTTCAAAATTACTTTGAAATTCTGCAAATGGTACTCAATTTTAACCCCATTTTCTACTTTAGGCTTCTAAAGCGACTTCAACTAAACTATTCCCGCAAAAGCGCATCTAAAATTAGCATCCTCCACATAGAGGAATCTTTGTTTACAAAACTAAGAAAGATCTGAATAAGTCTCAAGTAGCAAGTAGGTGTGAAAAGAGAACAGCCTACCAAAAAAGAAAAAGAAGGAAAAAAAAAACTGAAAATGAAAGGCACTTCTAAGTGCACGCTTATGCCACGAGAAGAAAGAAAGGAATCATTCAAACGGGTATTCGCGCCAAATAACCCATTTCCCCCTCGCATGAGCCCCCATAAAGAGCTTTCCTTTGTTGCGCACTCAGCCTAAATCCCGAAAATTAATGCATCGCCACAGGCGTAGGGAGCAAGCGTGTTGTCTTGCTGAGAGTTTTACTTTTGAGCTCGTATATTGAGGTGACGGTGGTGTATGGATGGAATACGAAGCGGCAATACATCGTAGAAGCGAAGAAAACTAGTTTTCGCGCATCAAAGAACAATTTGGCGGGGCTATAAAGCTTGCCACAAAGTGAAGATGGATGCACTTCGAATGTGGAACAGTGCATGTATTTCAACAATAAATTAAAGAAACTGTGGCAAACGTTTGCTGCCGTTTTTTTAGTGAATTTGCAACTTATCTAGCTATACTACTGTTGGCTTCACTTCACACTGAGGTGCAGTTTGTATTTTATGAGTACGAGAGTTCTGGAGTTATGGCTATTCTTATAGATTGTATGTACTTTAATGTTCCATTCTCTACCGTTCTAACTATAAAAGCGGGAAGCCTGCAGAATATGAATTAGCCGCAACTTTTGCGCGACGATTTGTCTGTCTGACCCTAAAGTAATTATCATTCTTTGAAATTTCCTCATAAATTTCGAAACTCAATTATCTGTCAGCACGAGCTTAAACAAAAATGCCTCAGTCGCACCGTAAATTGATTTAAATTTAATCGCTGGATAAGTCAGCCGTTAGCTATCCGCTGCCGTCGCACCACGTTTCACAAGCGCGGGATGCATTCGTTCACCTTGGCAATGTGGTGCTTGGTTCGAAGCCCACGCCACCGCTTTGCGCGACGTTTCAGTCGCCACCGTCACACCATCATTTCCAATTTACTTGTCCCATTCGATCGTATGCTGTAAGTTGTTGGCAGCATGACCATTATGGAAGGCTGTCAAACTATTTTTAGAGCACCTGATCACGATCGCGATCTTGCGACCATTTCCTACTCTCCAGATGGGCCCATATGATCGCGGCCGCCACCGGGAGCCAAGTCTCCTTCTTCAATAAGATCACTCTTGCGGGAGATGATAGGAAATTTCTCTTGTAAATATTTAAGGGGTGGTGGACCAAAGAAACGATCGTGTAGAAAGAAGTGATTATTTTTTATTGAACGTAAATAAATCCCGAAAGGTGCTGCAACGATATCAAATGAAAATTCTAGGGAAATTATTTAAACCTGAGTTTATTTGTTCAGACAACCCTTTGAGGATCGTCTGTCTTCGAATTGAAAATTATCTTGTGTCGGCGCCTGAAGCAGTTCTGCGAATAAGCCGATAAGTCTAAACTTTGTAAACATTTCTCAATTATATTCAAATAAAGTCTGAGCAGCATATATTTAGTAACGTCATGCCGAAGAAAATATTGTCGAATCAGCAGAGCTTAGTTAAAAAAAAAAAAAAGTTATTCGTTAAACCACGAAGAACCAAAAAAAAAAAAGGTCAGTGTCAACTTTTCCATAGAAAAATCGAACTCCTCCGCAATTTCAAATTTAGGGGGGTTATTATTGATAACGAAACGAAATTTCGAATAAGAACACAAAAATGTCTACTTTTCGGATGAATTTTTTTGAATATTTATTCAAGGATTTTATTTTTCAATAAAATAAATAATCTAAGATAATTGTGTACGTTAAGATCGGTGCAATAGTTTTTAATATATCGTGACCATCGACTTCAAAATTGCAGTTTTGAAAAAAACGTCTTGAGTTTCAAGTTTCAAGTGCGGTGAAATATTAATCGAAACAACTTGAGATTTTTCCACAAATCAAATTTTTTGAAATTTTTGACTGCTTATAAGAACATATTATACAACCTGTCTAAAATATCACAAACATCTATTGATGCCTTTGAAAAGCATTCAACACAATCTGAACTGTTTTATCGAAGCTTAATACAAAAGAATTATAATTGGAGCGAAAGCAATATCGGCGAATTTATAGGACGACTTCAATTCAAAATTATTTCATTTTACCTCCATTATTATTCGTAAATCTTACACATTACATGATAAGCATCCAGAAAGGACTTGACACTATATTTATGAGTCACATTAGACAAAACCTTAATACATAAAATTCACATCTCGCAAGCAATACATAAAAAAAATTTTAATAATAATAATAATAACTACTATTCGTTCTATGACGATTTGCCGTTTGCTTAAATAAAAATCTACGCAATTCATTCAAATTTGTGATTACAAGTCGACGGTGGTAAAGTAGTGCATTTACTTTCCAATTGCGCAGGATTGGTACAATTGCTGTCCTTAAAAAAAAATGTTTAAGCTCTAAATATGTTGCTCAAGGCAGCTGAATTTATAAAATCTAAACGATTTAAGAATTCCCACGAATCGTACAATTGCTTAAATGGTTAAATTGCTTCCCAGGTCCATCGAATTGAAGAGAAGACCACTTCTTCCGGATTGGTGGCGTACTAAAAGGCGAAGAAAGTAGGTATAAACAAAGACCGCAATTTGGCTCCCATGACGACCGGGTGAACATCTTCGTGAACATTTCTAAAAGCTTTCAATTGTTAGGTGCTGCGCCGCCAATGCCCGTTCATTGCCTTTGCGCCACTTTTGAAGAAGAAGAAAACGATTTTTCCGAACGTAATTAAAAATCTCGCTCGTTTGACGTGCTACTGGCCGAAACACACTTGCATAAGATTATATACTGTTGTGCTGTTCACAAGTGAATTGCAGTTATTTTCGGAAGAAAACGATTTTTGAAGGGTAATTAAACGGCTATTTTGTGAATTATGAATAGACATGGTGAAAGATAGGTGAATGGTGTGAATGGAAATATTTGGGATTGTTTTCGATAAGATTTAAAGAAGATACCTCTGAAATATTTTACGGTGAATTACAATCCTATCGGCGGGTATTTTTGGTACGTATATTTCTGTCTTTGAGATTTTGCGGCGGACATACACCAACCGCCATATTGGATTTAAATCGTACTGACATACCTCGTAAACGGTTAATCCTACGACAAAACTGGTTGTAAAGGACACAATTCTTCATATTTGTTTAATGACAGCACGTCAAACTTTCTAAAAAGTAGATTTTGCCAAGAATCTAAAAAGTACATCGCATGTTAAACATCAAGTAGTGTATAAATTTAAAAAGCCTAATCTAACCAACTCTAACTCAATGTTGTCGCATGCTCACACCTTTTTTTTTTTTTTTTTGTGTTGTAGGTTGCTAATACCAGACTTAGTATTGCTTCAGCCACCAAAATTACAGGCTTCCTCTTTGTCCTTCTCTGGGAGACTGTTCATGTGTTGGATTGATGTAGCTGACGCACTTAAGCCATTATTGGCCCTTTGTAATACCACTTTTTGTGACCAGGCTTTCTGGTGGGGATTGAACCCATAACCTCTAGCGCCTTGTTGGCTCGCAGCCAACGCGTCGCGATACCAACTGAGCTATAGAGGCCCCAACTCGCGTCTCTACGTGCATGGTATAAAATGGGGATACCTTTTGAATTTTGCATCACGCCCTCGCTATCTAGATATATAAAAGCCTCTGGAGGGATGAAGCTATTTACTCTAGATCTTTCATGGTATAATCTATTTGAGTAGAACACTACCGAAATCGAACTATTTTCTCTACCCGTATCTCTTAGAGTGTAACGTCGAATGCATTTTATTATGAAATTGTTGATTCTGTTCAGGCCCTTTGAATCTGAAGTTCGAAATTTTGAAAGATCGTTTATAAAATATTTGAACGACACTAAAACCAAAGATGATGGCTAAAGGAGAAAACCCTACATTGATTTACAATCAAGACGCATACTCGAACAATTTCCTGAAAGAAATCTTTTTTCTACAGGTCGTCTGGACTATTACGAAAATTAGATATTTTGAAATGGCTACAACTTAATAGGGTCAAGTTGATCTAAAGATATTAGTGTCTTCAATAATTTGGAACATGCCTACCCTGTAAGCTTGGCACATGAAACGATAAAATGTAAGAAAAACTAAAATTTGTCATGGCCATTCAAACCTCCACTCGTATATACTCGTAGTTGTATTTTACTCTATTTTTACAAGAATTGTTTATGATTAAGTTATCGATAAAACAGTTTTAAAAATTGAATATCATGAATGGTGGCACGAGCTATTCGATTGTCAATACACAATTTCAATGAAACCGACAATCTAATCAAAATGTAATGTTACCTAATCTGATTTAACGTTGGTGTCAAGAATTCAGTTAAACTGCCGCTGTATAAGGATAATGTTTCTAATTTTAGCTGACAGAAGAACAATCGAACTGCAAATAACCAAGAGAAGCACTAAAACTGATCGACTCCAGATAGATTGCTTTTTATCGAAGTCCGTATAAAACGCACGGTCGCAGTCGTTGTGAATTTGATTTGCATAATCAAGCGATTCTGGGTTATGTAGCGCTAAAAAACCGCCATAAACGACAGAGAACCGCTCGTCTATCTATCGATCGACATCTGTAACAGATGAAAATTGCGATGCACTCAAAGCGGTCGGCTGTAAACAGTTTTATCACGAGCAGCGACATGATACACACTCGGCGGAATGCTAAAGAAAAAAGTTTGTCTGCACCAACAGGCAACATTGTACAGCACCGAAGGGCAAATCATATGCAGATCAGCATGCGCAGAGACCGAGACCACATATGCTGACAGGATGGGGGGATGACCTATTTCAGTCGAATCATCACTTATTATAGCAAATTATTCATGTCATCCAGAATGGAGTTGAGATCACGTCACGAAAGCTGGTGGCCAACTGCGGCTCAAGATCACCAGAGATCGTCTGGTGCAGTCCCACCGATGTGTTAAACATTAAGACATTTTTTTTTTTTTTTTTAACAGCCTATTGAGCTAATAGTAGCAAACAAACCTTGAAGAATTTTTGTGTCTCGACAATTTGCTCCATTTTAGCCGATCGCGCCAGATGAGGCAGGCGCGGATGAAGACAGGCTATGGAGCAATTTTAAGTGACTGACTGAAATTGAGCCACTTTTCGAATTGTACAGAGTGGAATCAATCAACTCGCTGTCGTGGTTGATTTCAAGTAATCGACTCTATTACGGCATTCATTCCATCTCGCTGATGGAATTTCTTTTGTTTACCCTTTTATAGTTTTTCTTTTGATTAATGTTTAATGTCCGAAAATTTTCATTTTTCACGCTCGCTCTTCACACGACTGACCGTGACAGACTGTGAATTCGAAATGCAAAACAAACTTGATAGTATTTGTTTTGCATTTTTCAATCAGTTTTTGGCGTGATTTGTTACATTTTAATTTTTGATTGGTTTTTTTTTTTTTATATTTGAATGAAATTATCGCGCTTTTTGCACAGACGATTTAACGCGATCAACTTTCATTTTTCACGGATCGATAAAAATTGGCGGAAATTGTCGACTCGTCGCCGTCACTGAGTTGGCGCTAAACTTTATTCACTTTCGATCACATGCCAAATGGATGGGACGTCACGGCTGCGGGCGGTGGCGCGCGAGCGTCGTGCTGTTGAAATTGGTTCAGAGAGGAACAATATGTGGTTTTGCATGGGAATAGCACACGATTTCAGTGCAATTTGTCGATATAATATTGTTGCATAAATCCCAGGTCTTAGGATTAACGTTTCTAAAAATAAACGAGCAGTGAAGGTTTGGCAAGTTTCCGTATGAAAAAATTCATTCATAATTTAGCTATCAATGAATATACAAAATGTTACAGCACAGATGCAATGCAATCGTTTGGAACGAATACATAACAGCGTGCGTTAATATGCTTACATATCTATAGCACATTTGATTGGGATGTATTATCGACATTGAATTTATTATAACGTATGAGACCAGTAACAATCATTTCGGATATATTCTTCAGGTATAAGTAGATTAACCCATTAATACACAAAACGAGAAATTTGTGCACACAAGTTCAATTGTACGATTCGAATAGAAAATTGGGGCAATATTCTTCCAAAATCGTATATAAGGGCTTTTTGGAGATGCTCTTTCAGAATTTGGCATTTGTTTTGGATAAAAGCTTAAAAAACCCTATTATTTTTTACGTTTTTTAAAAAAAACTGCTGATTTTACGAATACGTGTGATTTTTTCAGAATTTTTCCAACTATTTTTGGTTTTTCGATTTGGCCAATTTTTGGTAAATCAAAAAATGTCCCGAATTACCCCGTGCGTGAGTTAAATCTGGTAAAATTTGGTAAGAGCAGAAGTGATGTCAAGAGCTCAGTTTTTCCCCTCCGTGAGGTTAACAGACACTTTAAAGTAAAAACTTTTACCCATAGGTAACTGATAGACAATCAGGCTAAATGCCAATTTCTGTAGGAGTTTCAAGGAGTAAATTTCTCAAACTACAAGACAATTTATGCACATCTAATTACAAAAAGATAGTTTACGGCATGTAATTGTAGAAGGTTTTGCTGCAACTCAAAAAATAGTCGTCGTACAGTCGCCAAATTTCGTCCCCTTCAATATCTACTCTTTTAAAAACCGCCATCTATTATCAGTGACCCGAACCGACAGCTAGTTGCATCAGTCGGCCATTGTGTAGAAGTGAGTGCGTCACGACGTTCGTACCGACAGAAATTCGAAAATCAAAAAAAGTGTTCAAGGTGAGTTTTTCATTGAAATATTCTCGGATTCCATAAAATATTGAGATACCTGACTTATTGATAAAATGTTTTTGTCAAACTAACTATTAATATCTCAAATGTTAATCGATTAAGTAAAGTTTTCAGGTTATGACACGTTTTTTGCTTAAATGGATGCGACAAAATAAATAGAAATTTCCTAATATCGTCCCCTTACGTGAACCTTATATCGTCGGGACGGTATTAGGATCTCGTATGGTGAACACAACGGTCATGTCATTTAATACCTTAATACCTTACCAATGATTAAAATAATTAAGAAAGGGCTGATTAGATGATAGTTAGGTTCAATTTTATATAATAGAAAAGGAGTAAGTACAACTGCAGTTCACGTACCTACTGATTATTGTGATCTCAATATTGTCCCCGGGACGAAATTAGGAGCCCAAAAATATATTTTCATAATTTGAGTATTTTTTTTAAAGCTATTTTATAACTTTTTCTAACAATGTTAACGCGTTTTTGATTATTTTTAAGAATAAAGGAATATTGAACCTAATGTTTGACGTTTCATTTATTACTGTGGTATTTTTTTCTGTTTTTTTAGATTTATTTTACAAAAAGGGGACGATATTTGGCGACTCTACCTTACGATATGGTCGCGGGGAAAATGTAAAACGGGCTAGTGGGATTCAAACTTAAGCCTGTTGAACAAAATCACTCGGTGAGATAAATTGAATCTAGCAGACCCGGTCACAAAATTATGAATAAATATAAGATATTTTAAAGATTAGGGAAATTTTCTGAGTTAGCTATATTATGCATATTATATATGGTTCACATTGACAGCGCGATCGATTAACGTACATTGGCATACTCACTTAATATAAAAGTGGGTTTGTTAACTACACTTCTGATCTTAATGTAGCTTCGTTTTCAAAAACAATTATCTACAAGATGCATTATCGACACTGATCTATTCATTCTCTTTTACGAAGTATGTTATACAAAAATATTCTTATCTGAAAAACAATTGTTTAGACGCGCATTTCAAAACTACTGAGCCCTACAGAAGAAAAACTCAAACATGGCTATTAATCACCTGATCACCTTATCTCCCATTTGCACTTTTTGTTGCATTGTTGAGGTCAATGAACAAGATCCATTCGCTTATTGAATAGAGAGACCTCTGAAATGTTCTTCAAAAGCACTCCCTGCTTGCATGACCTCGACGAGCAAAGCAAATGTAAACCCAGCTCCCATCAGTCATCAGGCAAGATAGAACTCTCGGCTCGTGAACATTATGCAACATCTCACCTGCTAGCCAGCCATAATATATGTACGTAAAGCAGAAAAACTTCAACAGGCATCCCAGAATTTATGAGCTTCCAATACAATTCGACGACACCCACTCGACGGTGCTGCCGCCGCCGCCGTCTCAAGTACACGCGACCGCCGGGAAAATTACAAAGTCAAAGGGTGCCTTCCTTTGATTTCTGCGTCCCGGCCTTTTTGTTTGCGTATTGTAGAATGCAGGCAGATATATAGCCAACCTGTAGCGCGTGTGCTGTTAAATGTTACGAAACTTAGAGCTCATCGATTCGCTCAAGATAAGCTTTGAGTCACATCCGTGCCCATTTCGATTCCAGCCCAGACCGGAATCGTCTATTCTATTGTTCGGCGGCCGGTAGAATCGCGCAGAAGGTCGAGAAACGCCTAAATTAGCTGAAATTGAAATTGTCGCTGCTGCCGGGCGGGCGGCGGCGCTGTCGTGTTGAATCGAGACAAATTCGATGCAAATTAGTTGCCCGAGCAAATTGGCTGAGTAGGTCGACAGTTGTTGCAAATAATTGCAGTCATTTGGGGCATGATGTTCCATCGTCGACGCATTCCTTTTTGTTAAAGGAGCCAAATTGGATGCATTCCTGCGGTCCGTATAGCAAGCGCCGCGTGTCACTTGTCCAAACGAAATGTAATTTTTCTCTCATTTTGCGGCTGGCTTTATGTGCGGTCAACATGCGACCGCATCCCTGCACTTAATAAGCCAATAGCGAAATTTTTGTGCTACAAACAGCTGCAGATAAAAGGAGGACAACAGCAAACGCAACAAAGTCATCTGCAGTACGTGACGAATTTAAATGTTTCTCTGCTGGAGACTGGCTCTGGAGGCGCGCTTTTAAGTAAAATTTTCATTGCAACTAACTGCTGGATGGGTTTCCATGGAAAAATTTTTAATGGTGGTGCGCCGCCTATTAAACGAGCTCGTCATGATGTAAGCCTTTATTTATGACCACCATTCTCAATTAAGAAGCCCCAATTTGCTAGAAGCTTAGTGGAACACTGTTGCTAAGCCCCATTAGGCAAAGCACCCGTGGGCAGCTCTAAATATGTCCAGTTTTGCACCATTTCCGCAACTAATAGTGAAAAGTGTAAGCCATTTAATTATTCTTATTTTTTATTTCAGGCCAAGGTAGAAAAGCACGATGACCACTTAGGGGAAAACAAATTAATATTATATTAGATTTATATCCGACTCAGGAAAAGTGACGGCTTATAGCTAAGATTTTACAGATACGGTATTTAAAGTGGAATTAACTCTTGTTGCGGGCACAAGAACTTAATTTATGCATTTCGATGTGAACATTATGAAAAAGTAGTGGTTTTATTTTATAATTTTTGTGCAAAAGGCCAGATGACAGTTCTCCTTTTTAATAAGCTGTTCGTTTAACTGACAAGCACTGGGGCGCCCCATGTTTTTTGACAGTTCTCAGGGCGCACTAGGGCGCCCAGGGGTGTCACAGGTTTTCGAGTGAACGAACAAACCTAGTTGTACCCATGCAAACCACAAAAAAACTTGTGTGCCACGTGAGATCCTCATTCACTATGAAATATTCAATACATAGAAAAAATTACTTTTAACGGAATGTTTCGGAAATTTTGAAAGCGTTTTATATTTTTATATTATAGCTTAAGTTTCAAATTTTCACTTGAGTTACGTTACAAGTTCCTACCACGATCCGTTATTTTTTAAAGATTTTTCAAAAATAGCAAAAATACGATCTTCTGTACTTTTTAACTCTATTTTTCTTGAAAATGGGAACTAATTGAATATTTTCATTTGCGAATTCGTAATCTACGGAAAAAATCCCAACAAGTGAAACTTTCTGAAGGAAGGCACCTTTTATGTAATTTCATCTTTGTTTCTAAGTTCTTCGATTAAACAATAGTTCTTCATATCTAGTAGATATTGGTAAAATTCAATGTTGATCGCTTGAATAAAATTTTCATTAAATGTTACTTAATTGCCCATAAAGTAAACTAAATACATATCTGTATTACAAGAAAATCAGAAAAAAAGTACCCTTTTTAAGAACTTAATTTACAATAGTCATCTTACAACGAAAAATGTTGTTGACCCTTGCACATAGTACGAAAAAAATGTTAGTTAACATTCAAATTGTAAGTTAATCAAAAAAAAGGTTAGTCAATCATTTTCTTGTTCAAAAGCCTATCATTTTAACAAATAAATATAACTTGTTCAAAAAACCAACTTTATTATTTAGCGCATTTTTAATATTAGGTTAATGTTAGGTTATGTTTACCAATGTGAAAAATATTTTCAGTATACGTATAAGTTTAAAAATTCAGCATTTTCATTTCAAATAACTAAATCCATAATAATATCTTTATAAAGATATGTGTTACGTAGAAAAGCAAAGGGTAAAGTATAACAATCGTTTATGTTTCGTTGCAATATTGGAATCTTTATTCCAAAGATTATAATGCATACTATTAAAAAAAAATGTCGTTAATGAAAAAAGTAGCTGCTCAATATCGCAAATTCAGTATTTTTTTCTTATTTCATTTAAAATTCAGTTATCGATCATATACACTATCATAAAGAGCTGATATTGTTGTACTTTATCCCCAAAATAATCATTCTAACTATAGTAGTGGTAAAAGAGGAGAAATGGAGAATATCACCTAAAAGGAGGAGAAATCTAGAATATCACCTAAAACTAAAAAGAGCACAATTTTGCATTGCACCATTGATAGAAGATATTTTGTTTCACAACGTTTTCTCAACCATAGCCAATTATTGAAAGTTTAAAAATTACAATACAGTTAAGAGTAAATATAAAAATTTGAAACAAACCCTCTGCCTCGCAATAATCATATAATTCGTCACGTTCTCCACGCAAGCAGGATGTAAGTCCTCGCGATGTCCTCTTATCTCTGTCCTTGTCGAGCGGACGGCAGTACAAGTATGTGACTTTCGGCTGAGAGATGTTCAAGTCCACTGGTTCCTCGGTAGATGGCGTCATCGTTGCACAATTCATTATAGAAATTCTTTCCCTTTTTTTCGTTATATTCAAAACACTCAATCACTACCTCAGAAAACCACAGAAATTGCAAATTTCCGCCACAATCTTACGACTTCTGATTTATATTTTCCGGCCGAGGAGCACAAGCCGCATTATTCACTTGATTTCATCTGAACTGAAAGAACTACGACTACACTACCAATGAATGATGAAATTTCGGATAAGTTACGAGCACTTAATTGTTATATTCATCAGCTGTTGCGGTTAACATTACATTTTGCTGTAGAGTACAAAATTTATTGATGTTGTCAGCACCGGAATATTACTACATCTAGACAACGATTTATTACACTTTTACTTTGGGAGGTGTGAACCACAATACGAAGGCACTAATGGTTTGATTTTTTTTTTCTTTTTAAATTTTCGAAATTTTTAAAATTATTTCCAATTTGGAAAGTTTTGAATGTTTTGTGCGTTTCAAAACAGTTTCATTTTCTAAGTTCACATTCTACTTAGCTTTGGTGGATTTTTTTTTTCACTAAAAAATACTAAAATATTTCAGAAATTATTACATGCGCCAGGAAAATGATCGTTCAAGTGCGTTACATTAATTTTTGCCATATTTTTAGTTCGCTTTTTACACAGTCGGGTTTTTGATTTTTTTAATTTACTTTTTTATTTTTCTCTTTACAATAATTTGTATTTCCACTAATTTTTCAAGACCCCTCTAGAACTCAAATACCCAGTAATTTGATCTTTAAAATTTAAACATTAAGCCTTGAGCCGGAAATCCCAAAAATAAATAAAATATAAAATAGAAATCCCGAAAAAGACGCAAAAAACAATCGCTCATGTGGTGTACAACAAAAATTATCTGTTGACGAACCAACATCGCTTGCTAGTCAGCTTGGTTTGACTTTCAAGCGATACATATAATACCACATAAATTTCAAATTTAAAGTCAAGTCCACTAGAAGAGGCAAAAAATTAAAAAAAAAAAATTATTTTTACTCCGTCCTTCACAACTATTTTGCTCTTATTTATTTTTCATTTACATACAATCCAATCCAAGTCCAAACGATAGCCAGACGATATACCTCTCTAGAAAACATGAACAGCGAACAACTTGCTCGACCATGTCGATTTGGGCAAAAGTCCAGAAAATCTTTTCGTTTATATGTTGTTTCGTTTAATTCCCCAAGAAATTTGGTATCAAGGGAAATTCGCTTATTTAGCATTTAGCGGATAACCGCGACCGGGTCTAGTGGTAGCATTTGAGCAGTAGCAACCACACAAACACTGTCCGAATAGGTTATGATGGATGGAAGACGCGTTAAAGCCTTGTAAATTTTTCGATTCTGACATGTTTACTCTATTTATGGGCTAATTTTAGAATTTGAGTGTCACAGGAAGTGCGGGTGGATGCATGGATTTATCTTTAGCTAATAAAGTTTACGCTCTAAACCTTTCCGCCCCCATCCCGCTCGTATTATTCATATACAAAAGACAAGATATTCTACCGATGACTCATTACTTTTCAGATTGGGAGCATAAAAGGAGGACAGAGGTGGCTTAATGGATCCAAATTGCCGCTTGTAAATAAATTCATTTTGCGACTGTCAGCCAATTTCGAGCGAGTGTCTGTGAATCGATTTCAGCAAAGAGATCTCAGGGAAGGATCTGTTTTTATGGAGGGCAATTTGTCTTAGGCTTTATGCCTGATGCCAGACCACTTTAAGTAGCCTAACTAGTTTAAGGGACAATTGGTGGAGATTTTTTTCTTTAATTGAATTATGAGGACTTGATTGAAGTCTCATTTCAACAATGCCATTTTCTTGTGTGGCGATTTATTTCGACAGTAAAAGAGTTTATATATGCAGAAGACAGGCATACTAAACTGAAGCTTGTAAAAGATATAACATATTTATCACACCTTTTAGAAAAATATACATATGTCTCCAGAAAATCCAAAAAATTTCGAAATATTACTTTAAAGCCCGTGTCTGCTGCCCTTGTCTGCTAACAAATCGTAATTTTTTTGCAAAAAAGGGTAGTTGGTATGTTAAAAATGCGTGTAGTACTTTATGTCAGCTGTCAACCGCACTACGTGACATTTGGTTGAAATATTACCAACAAGTTCTTTAACCTCCTTGAAAATGTCGGTTTTCGTTCCAAGTAAACATCATTTGCGGGAAGTGCTATTACACTATTTTATTGCAAAGAAAAGTGCAGCGGAAACTCATCGTTTGCTTGTGGAGATTTACGGTGAGCATGCTCTATCTAATACAACTTGTAAGGAATGGTTTCGACGATTACAAAATAATGATTATGGTACTGAGGACATGGAAAACCACCAAAAAAATTTGAAGATGCTGAATTGGAAGCATTATTGGCAGAGGATTCTTGCCAAACTCAATCAGAATTGGCTGCAGCATTAAATGTTGAACGAACAACTGTTGCAAAGCGTTTAAAACCAATGGGAATGGTTTCAAAAAGTCGGTAACTGTATTTTTGCATCGAATAATCACAGGAGATGAAAAATGGATATATTATGAGAATCCTAAACGTAAAGAAACTTGAATGAAGTCAGGTGAACCCGGCCTATCACAGCCAAAGAGAAATAGAGAGGTACTGTTTATTATGAGTTACTCGAACCCTCTCAAACTATTACCGACGACAACCAATGCGTTTGAAAGGAGCCATAGAAGAAAAACGACCAGAATGGGTGAATAGGCACAATAAATTAATTCTTCAACAGGATAATGCCAAACCGCATACCGCACAAATCGTGAAAAGATATTTAGATGGACAGAACTGGGAAATGCTACTCCACCCGCCATATTCGGCAGACATAGTTAGTTCGGATTATCACTTATTTCGAACAATGCAGTCAGATCTTACGGGAGAACAGTTCACTTCATACGAAAGTATCAAGATTTGGATTGATAATTGGATCCGCTCAAAAGACGAGGATTTTTTCATGTAAGGAATACGTAAATTACCTGAAAGATGGGCGAAGGTTGTAGCTGCCGAGTGCCGATGGAACATACTTTAAATAAACTATTCTTTAATTTTCTAAAAAAGCAAATGTGTTCACACACGCAATACCTCAATAACAAATTTAACGACTGACCACACCTTTTATTCATTTAAACATCAGATGTTAGAAAAATTTAAATTTCCTCATTCAAAGAAATTTCAAAATTGCCACAAAAGCCCACCCTTACAGCTTGTAGAATCATCAAATTACCTCCACTTCCACTCTGACTTGTTCACACCGAGTCACCGCCCCGTGAGAAAAACTGCAAACGAGTACAATTGTCATTTTATGTGCCACCGAAATATCAGCCCAAGGCTTCTTTTGTGTGAATTTAATTCCATTTAATTAAGCGTTTCGAGCAAAACTGCAACCCGCCCAGTCGTTCAATTGTTGCACTGGGGTAAAATGCAAAGGAGGCGAGACGAGCACGTTTTACCCATTAATTGTTGTCACGGTAATAAAAGAAAAAAATCTGCATTATCTACAAGTGGAGGATCGTGCATGATATTCGTTGTGATGCTATGAGACATTATGCACATTATGCACATGGAATGCACCAAAAAACACCTGAACAATTCTACCAAAAGGGGAAAAGTTTAAACAAAAGCTGGGCACACACGAGACCCATTGGCAAGGTGATTTTAACAATGTACAGGAATTTGTCATCACCACAAATTTACACTTGAGCGGACAAACCGAATTGTGCGGATGATGGCGGGCGGTTTACGACGACACGACAGAGCTTTGATTTGACTTGCAAAGTGGACAATTGAGCAGTGGTTTTTCCCTCTTTTGTGCGGGATATGTGGGCACCTCGAATAAAAGATAAACAGAAGCAGCAGCAACCACTTCACTGCTGTGAAATACAAGTTACTTTTTAAGCCAATTGTAAAAGCATCAACTGTTACGAACTGCATTATCTACTTAAAGAACGAAAGTCGTCATTGAACAAACGGCGCGTAATCTCGCCACGCATGCGCAATGTCGGTAAACTTGTTTGTGGTGCCCTTAGGTGGCGTATCGCATGCCTCAGTTGACTCCCTTTCAGCTACTTCCGGTGGATATTTACCTTCGTGTGCCTTTTTTTATACTTATTACTTTTATTTGACCACCACGCTGTAATGAATGACCCTGCGATTTATCCGCCACATAATGCAGGTGGCAATCATTTCAATTGCAAATTAATCTCACATTTTGTAGAAATTTCGAAATGAATAGCGAAAATTACGTGAGCTGCACGAATTAATTGTGGGTTTTCGAAAATAAAACGCACTATTTGCGACGACTTGTTGTATATCATTTAGGGTCTCTAGAGAGCGGAAAACTCGCTAGTCGCAACGGAAATGTTTCCGTTTCCTTCCTTTTATTTTATTTTCTAATTCCGTGCACAAATTATAGCGACAGTTTCTTTTTTATTGCCATATTTACCGCAATTAACAGACGTTTTTCTTTTTTTACAGAGATTTCTGCAAAAGCTACACGGACCTTGTCTATAATTGGGAATATCCGAAGCGGATGAAACAATGTTTATAGCTTGATTTAAATAGAAAAATTGAAACATAAATATTTTTAGAGCAATTGACGTAAGAAAAAAAACAAGTAGAATCCATTCATACATTTTGTTACATAAGAACTGACCTTAGATTATATTTTTTTACACGTTTACTCGCAAATGGGGCTGTTAAGAATCCCAATCGTTAAAAGTGTTTATCGGTTTCTTCTATTTCCCGAGATATTTAAATTTAAAGTCTCGAAAAATTACATCTTCCCATCGTAAATTTCTGCATATTTCCTAAATATTTTGACTCGAATTATGTCTACAAGAATCCTTGAAATTATCGAATTAATGACTAGTCGTGTCGTATGCAAAACGGCACTCAATAAAGGATCTAAAGACACTAGAGAAACACAAAAATATCCTCATCATACATAAATTCATAAATGTATTGACCTTTTTTGTTTAATTTCCTGGTATAGTTAGAAAACTATTTCTGCACTACCAACAACAATAACGGCCAAAGCATCCTCGGTTCAATGACATTAGAATCAAGCTCTGGTCTCGGAGTTATCTTAGAATCTTCGGTCAAGATGCCTCCTCCCAGCCACCCGTCCATTCAACAAAGGCAAGCAAATGAGTTAAGATTTAGACGGCAGTCCATGAAAAATTCAAACAGAAGCATATCTTAGCTGCAGGGACCCTACTGAACCAAAGGCGGCGCATCTTTAGGGCCATTGCTCGTCGTCGTCAACGGACCGGGCCGACGACTGTCAACTCACTTAGCTATTCATTGAAAGATGGCAGCTTGTCGATGCGGAGCTTCAGGAGAGGAGGCAGAGATTTCATCTTTCTCTTTGTGCCCTAGAAAATAATGTTTTCTATATCACGAGACTTAGGCGCATGCATCTCATCAAGGAAAAGCAAAACAGAAAAGAAGACCTCGTCCGAAAAGAAAAAGGCTTTTGTGTGTGCCTGGCAAAAATTCATTTCCTTGCGAGTGTTGTGCACGACGCTCCGCGGCTGTTTACATGCAAAGAAGTCAGTGGCGTGCGGTGTGAGTGGGTGGGTGGGTTTATAGTTTTTACTATATGGAAGGCCAGTCGACAGTGTCCAATTGGAATTAATTTTCGCGTGCAATCTGCAAAGCTGGTTGGTGGGGTTTATTATCATAACGTTTCGTCGTCATCATCATAAACATCTTGATGAAAAATTGCTTTTGACACGAATGGCACCCCCTCCCTGCCTCGTGGGAGTTCCGCACTCCTGCAGAGCACTCACGAGTTACTGGGACTGTTCAGCGGAGATATAGAAAAGAAAATTTTCGCAGAGCTCTGCAGAAAATATATTTTTCTTTTAATTCTCATTCAGCGGTTCACAAGTGTGTCTCCTGCACGAGATGCAGTAAAATGCATTTGGATGCTCGTTTGCCGGAGTTCGGAGGGCTTGAAATGCATCTGCCAACGGCAAATTGCTGCGAAATCTGAAGGAGACAACAAGAAACAAGAAAAAAAAAAAAAAAAACGACAGTAAATTGCGATTCAGAGGTAAAACTGTAACGAGATATAGGCCTCATATACGAGCCTTGCGAAAGTCACAAAACATGAAATAATTTGACGCCTCTGAATAATTGATGCCAAGAGGAGTAACAGCGTGTGTCGTTCCCGGGAGACGGGTGTGTGACATGCGGCGTTGTAATGGAGGATTTTAGAGCAAAAAATAAAAACAAAAAATAATGTCCATCACCATCCACGGAGCAGTCAGTGGTGACAAACAATAAGGAATGCTGGAAAGATTGCTCAACCAAAGTCTCATATTGCTGTGATAAATAATGCGTGAGTCGGTATTGCAGGAGCAACACCGGGGGTATTACACGGATATATCAGCAAAATGGATCTTAGCGCCTGTTCGAGACTACTGTACTGCAAAAAGAGAGGAGCGCAAAAGGCGTCGAGACGCCGGCACTATAATCCATTCGGATTCTATTTTGGGCATTAGATCATGGTAATTGCCACAAAATAGCCTGACTTTGGCGTTTCATACTTATTTGAAGGAAGCATGTTTTTGTATTTATTTTAACATTTCCCAAAATACCTCAAAAAGGCCCAACAATAACACACAAAATATAGAAAAACGAAATATAATCTCCTTAAGCATTTGTAGCACACTCGTGATATCCGAAACTATCCGGATCCACTTGTTCTGAGCTGGTGTTACATCCGGATATACGGATATTCGAATAGTTCGAAGATTCGGATAACATTTGAATGACTAGTAGAAAGCGATTGTTAAAAAAATTTATTAAATACCTACTAACCAACAAGCCAACGATGTTTTTTTTCAGTTATACATGTAAGCCGCATACTTTGTGAATGGCTTGCTTACATCAAGTCCGACAACTTTTTCCTCTTCGACTTTTTTTGGAAATGGCACGCATGCGCGCAGACGACTCGCAAACATGTCGATCTGACGTAGCCATGTTTCCTGATACATGTAAATCTAAATTTACGAATACTTGTAGATTTTTATGTCTAAATCACGATAATCAACTTGTCCGACAAAAATAATGGCAAATTTGGGGAGTCCGACACCCCCAAAATGTCGTTCTGACGAGGTTATATTTCCTGATACATGTAAATCTAAATTTACGACGAGGTTATGTTTCCTGATACATGTATGTCGGACAAAATGATGTCTTGATCGACATTTTGGGGGTGTCGGACTCCCCGAATTTGCCATTATTTTTGTCGGACAAGTTGATTATCGTGATTTAGACATAAAAATCTACGAGTATTCGTAAATTTAGATTTACATGTATCAGGAAACATGGCTACGTCAGATCGACATGTTTGCGAGTCGTCTGCGCGCATGCGTGCCATTTCCAAAAAAAGTCGAAGAGGAAAAAGTTGTCGGACTTGATGTAAGCAAGCCATTCACAAAGTATGCGGCTTACATGTATAACTGAAAAAAAACATCGTTGGCTTGTTGATTATACACTTTCGGATCGAATAATCCAATGATAATGGCATGAACAATAATATCCCAAAAAGCCAACATTTTGAAAACCAATGCCCCAAAATATAAAAATCTTGCAATATTTTTGCTGACAAGCTCGCAGTTGTACTTTAAATTAAGGTATTCAATGTTAAACAAAAATGCGTGATTGCCAACAAATTAACGCACAAAGAAACACGATTGTAAGGCTTAAAGCCTGAGTTCTCTAAAAAGTTATACAAATATTCAACATAACCAGATTTAACTACCATTAAAGTTCGTTTAAAGAATTATCCTGATTTCTACGTTCTTGAAAAGTACCCCCTTGACATTTCCGAGCAATAAATTACGCACGAAAAAATTGCGTGAGCTCGCTTTCTTTCCTCCGGACATAAGCCAGACCAAAAATCATTTTTATTTTTAAAAAAACATTAAAGGCGAACAGAAAACGAAACTCATTCGTCACCCGCTCTGCGTGAGTCATTTAAATGTGCTGTGGGGTTTTCGTCTCTGTTTTTGTCTATTTAGCACGTCTGGTCTCATGTCTAAAAGAGGCACTTACAGCTGAATTGGCCGTGACCAAATACGCGAATGGATCATCGCTTTGCATTTGCGAAATTAATTGATTAATTTTTATCTCCTTAAAAATATAAAGAATTGAGAATTATAAAGCCTTTGTCTAACTCCAGTAGGTGTATTTTTTAGAGGAATACATAAAAAAAATTTAAATTTCGTAACAGTTTTCAAACGCCTTAAGAAAAAAATTTAAAAGATATTTTTTTATGTCTAAAATCATCTAGTTCTAAAGTCTTAAATATACTCACCCCCGGGCAAACGACAAGTCGTTGAACGATGACGTTTATATAGATTTTCCTATTTATTTTAAAATGATTTTAAAAAGAACCCAGAAATCACCTTGCCTCTCTCGTTCGTGGGCGGTCAAGAATGAATTCTATTGTCGGACGGAGGATGTTTTTTTTTCTGCGCTGCTAAAAATGTTTATCGACAGATGCTCGAAACGATAACTTCCCTTTTTTGAAAATATCATTTTCAACAATCTCTTCATTTACTGCGAGCATTGGAAAAAAATTTAAATCCGGAGCAATTGGCAAGTTGTTTGGAAAAATAATCAAAACATTAAGCTTATACGATGGCTCAGGTGCTGCCTGAATCAACGAAATCCACATTCGAATATTTGCAAAATCTATTTTGCTTCCATGATTCAAAGGTGGAGCAGCTGAATGGAAATTTTTATTTTTGATAAATGTGCCTACGCCCAAGGTGAAAATATTCTTATGAATGGTGAATTTATAGCAAAACGTATTTCGACATTTGATGTTGTTTCTTAGCTTGGCCTGCGACATTTCAAATCCCAAGGCCAAGTTATGATAACAGAATTTTTCGATATTATAAATCCGAGAGAACAATCTATGCAATATAATTTGATTATAATAATACTAGATTGTTACTATTCATATTATTCTTTCATCGTATACACAATTGTGATCGACATACATATATACTTAAAGGTATAATAAAAAACATTTACAACTTAAAAATTTATAGCTTGTAGATTATTTTAAGGGGAGGTTCTCATCTAGAACGTCAAAAAAGTAGGTAAAGTTCGTGATTTTTTTGAAGGCAAATGACAAGACATAGGGAAATGATATTTGGCATTATCTTTTATTGTACATTTATCTGTACGAAAAAATTTTTTTATTCAAAAAAAAAACAAAATGGCGCCCGTTATTCAACTTCTCCGGAGGCATGTTTGTGTACAATTTGCGTACAAGATAACTCAAAAACGGTTCAACCGATCAACTTCTAGTTTCGTGCATATTAAAGTAAACAATTTTCTTCATAGAAAGAGTGGAGCACATTTTGAAAATTGTAACATTATCTCCTTTTTGTAAGTGATAAACTATGAAAAAAAAACGGCCAAAAACGGCCTTAAAATTTCAAAATCGCGCCATTCCATCAATTTAAAATTTTTGTTGAAAGTCGCCCACTCTTTCTGAGACAAATTTATTCTAGTTTATAATAATGTCATCATTATTTGATTTCAGACCAATCTGCGACCCCTAAATTGTACGCAGCTGGGCAATTTTCGAAAAACATGCCTCCGGAGAAGTTGAATAACGGGCGCCATTTTGTTTTTTTTTTTTGAATAAAAACATTTTTTCGTACAGATAAATGTACAATTAAAGATAATGCCAAATATCATTTCCCTATGTCTTGTCATTTGCCTTCAAAAAAATCACGAACTTTACCTACTTTTTGACGTTCTAGATGAGAACCTCCCCTTAAATAAAAAAAACAATCTATCCTTAATTTTAAATTTTCGTTCACAAGAATGCGATTAAAAATGTTCGAACCTGTGTTAAGGCTTTCACGACAATATTATACAGGGTGTCCCAAAAATACCAGGTCAGAGTGACATGGAAGATAGGTAAGCCTTAGATCTTCTGTCAGATAAAATGAACATGACCCGAGTAAAAGTTTCTTAGTTTTCGAGATATTGTCATTTTTTTTTAATTTTATTTAAAATCTCTACTTTTAGTTAGATTTTCAACCACCATTGCTAAAAATAATTTCAAGTTGTTTACTTTTTTATTTTTTAGGTATCTTGAAAAGTTGTTTCAGGTGTTAAAAGTAAAATTCTGCCAAAATTTAGTGTATCTTCCAAGAAAAATAACTCATTTATGTTACATTTTAGCTCTGTCAAAATTATAACTTTAACTTTGACAATCAGTCGTGGAAAAAAAAATGTACTAAAAGAAACTGGCAAATTATGTTAAAAACTACTCAATTTAATGCAGATTCAGAAATGGTATGATACTTGGGGAATTATTTTACAAAAGCTAAGAACTTACTATTTTTTTAATAGAGATTTTAAACAAAATTACAAAAGTGACAATATCTCGAAAACTAAGAAATTTTTACTAAGGTCATGTTTATTTTATCTGACAGATCTAAGGCTAACCTATCTTCCATGTCACTCTAACCTGGTATTTTTGGGACACCCTGTATAGTAGACCTATTTTGTAGAGCTGTTAGGGTAGACATATGTCTTTATACGATACTTTTTTAGTATTTCTTCACTCGAACGAAAAAAAATCAATACTTCGAACTAAACCAATTAAAACGAATATTTTTAAATCCCATCTTGAAAAACTCAATCTAAAATAACCCCTTAATGTTCTCACTCATTTAGTCGATAAACGTAAAATCAGTCTAAGCAAACAGAAAGTCTAAGCACGTTAATTACTGCCAGATTTTACAATATAATAATTTAAGTGCCCACGTCTACCAATTGAATTCATCAAAATTCTTTGAACCTTATATAATTTAATGATAAACCCTTCATAAAGAGAAGGAAAGAAAAGAGTGGAAACTTTCCGCCCAACCGGCGACTAATTTCATCGAAACAAAGAACTTCCTATTTGCCATAAATCTCAAAGTTAGTATTGCTCATAAATTCCAAAACAAAACAAAAAAACAAACCCCGAAGAAAGGAAGGAAAATTTCGTTGCACTTCATTAAACTGTAACAGTCGAATGCGGATCGTTCGAACCATAAAGATGCTTTGAAGGCGGAGAAAATCTTGCACAAAAGTGCATCCGTCAGTCACCGCATAAAATACATAGCAAGAAAATCCCAAAGCGACCGAGAAAAGGAGCTAGGAACAAGATTGAGAAATTCCATATCAAAGGCTAAGAAGAAATTCGCGAAATTCCCAAGAATTAACTGAAGTCTCCCACCGCAGATAATTCAATAAAAACCTATAAAGTCCCCTCAATGGGCATCTATCAGTCCTCCAGCGAAGTGGCATCGTTTATTGCTAGTAATTGAGTCAATTTTCGTTAATGCTGACGGCTCCGCATGATTTCCCTTTCCTTTGGGGCGACACGGCGACGACCCGCTGGGCCCCAGAGCGGTCTGCGCACGTCGCCATCCATCTCGACCACTGACAAACAGACAAAATTCCTGAGTGAACGAACGCACTTGAGTGATCATTTTAAATTCAATTGCACATGGATCGTTCGAAAAACGATACAATAAAAAAAGAAATGTGTATTGAAAATAAGAAACATCTTGAGGAAGAGAATATTACACTGAACCATCCAAATCCACACGAGTGCCGCTCAAGAGCTGTGTGTCTAGAGGTAAAAAATATAGGGGCGGACTGGTGCCGCCGAACGCACCCACATGCACTTCACTTCTCGATCGACTGAATTTCGTTTCTCGACAGTCCGTCTTTTGATCGACACTTGAAGATCGTCTCGCTTTTCAAATATGCTAAACGGTCGCACAGAATTAGCACACAGAGGGCACCACCTATGTGACCATCCACCCACTATCGGTCTGATAAAAAACAATCCAAACAGACAGACAGTCGCGATATTAGAAGTTGTCTTTTCATTGTCGACTTTGACTAGCCCGCAGTCGATGACCTCGACAAAAGAGCGCGCAAATTCAAACACCGCCACAGTCGCTGTTCAACTGAATTCGTTGCCGGCGCGAGGAAAACACAAACCCTCGCGTGCCCGTTGCAAGCAGCTGGGGGCTTGAGCAGGTGAGCGAAGCTTTCGAGTCGACGAACGCATCGCATCGCATTCGGATGGAAGCTTTCATGCTCCGCGCAACGCAACCTGCCGCAACCGTCGTCGGCAGCGCATGCAACAAGCCATTGAGAAGTTTATCGCGTTTTGTTTTGATTCACTTTCGCCGGGTTTGTTACAATCTCGGAGTAAATTAATGAGACAACTAATTTTTTGGAATTGCATAAATTCGAAATTTAAATCCTTAACAATTAAAATCAAGAGCATTTCGTAGAAAATTTATTTTTTATGTATGGTAATAATTATCTATTTAAGAAAACAATTTTAAAAAACAGCTTAACAACCTCGTTTTTGTTATAACTAAAAAATCGAACATTTACTTTCGTCCGCATTCACTTGGAAATATGAGTTATTTAGCAGTAAGTTAAATAAAGTATTAATCGCCTTTTTGCCGCACCAAAATAAATAAAATTTATACTGTAAAATATGGATGTATTTTGTATGGTCTACCTGATAACAAAATGGCATTGTAAGAAAAAAAATTACGCATTGAGAATATTTTATAGTGTGCGAAAATTGTTGCAAACATGATTTTTTTCAAAATTATGCATTTTTTACAAATATTTCATCGTGTTTCGTACAGATCGCATGCAAAAAGTATTATGTTTCTGTTTTTTAAATAAAGTTCTTATGTCAACGCACAACATATTTAGAAATGACACGTTACCTGTCATGTCACTCGTCGTGCAACGTGTCAAAGAACATCTAGATGATGAAGGCCTTTATAAAATGTTTGTGCATAATGAATGTAGCGACATTTTGAGAATTAAAATTCAGAGAAAGCACACGGGTTCAAAAATATGTACTCTTTGGATACAATACAACTGCACCACTATATTGAACTGGTAATGTCATTGTAAAGCTGGGGCAAAGCCAGTCGTCTGCTGTGCGCATATTGCTTCAGTGATATGGAATTTGTGCCATTATAGACACCAAGAAAACAAAAACCGAAGAGTTTCGTGTGACTATTAAAACTACTAGTTCAAAATTTCCAATGGCCATATTGAATTCGCCGTATTGAACTTCCGAATGTTAGCAGATTCGAAATTGGCGATTTTGAAAAATCCATAGATACCAAATCTCGTTCAAATCCGTTGAAGTCCAACTGACTAGCATATTAAACAAATAACCAAATTTTTGTTTATAAATATTTTATTTATTGAAATATGTCAAGTATTTATTATCGCTAGATTTTGGTAAAGTTATTCCAAGATAGAGCAACAGAAGCAATGTAAGTCTCTTCGGCAATCCAATCGCGATATTCAACTACCTTTGTGTATATGACTGGATGGTCTTCATCATCACATTCAAATCCATCTGACACTAAACCAATCAATCTATTATTATAAATCAGAGGACCTCCAGAGTCACCATAACAAGCGGTATTGATTCCGCCATAATTTCCAGCACAAAAGTTTAGTTCAGGTGATCGTTGTTTTATTTCCAAAAAATATTTGCAGTTAGGTTCGTGCCAAGTACGCATGTTAGCAAATTTCAAAACCTGAGATTTAGGATATGATGACACCTCGTACGCGCCCCATCCGATCACAGTAGCTGTAGACTGAGCATGGACGACATCTTCACGATTAATGAGTTTAATAGTGCCAATCGTACGACCTAATTCAAAATTCTCCTTCAAGAAAAGAATAGAAATATCGTTTTCCAGGGGATGTAAAGAAAAGTCAGGATGCCGCACGACACGACCAACGCTGATTTTTACGCCTCCAGTACCATTCAAGGATAAGCTTCCTGCTACTACACTGAGATGTGTAAGAGGTTTGCCATTCGTGCAATGTCCAGCGGTGAGCGCGATATTTTGTGAAATCAAAACGGCTCCGCAATAATGTGCTCCTTGCACTTGCAAATTAAGCATAAATCGGAATTGCTCGATGTTTGCATTGTCTCCTCCAATGATGCCCAACTGAGACAAACCTTTCGGTGAACAATTTACAAAACTACAGAAAAATATCGGGAAGAGAACGATTAAACGAAACATTCTGCTAATCAACTACATTCAGGTATTAATTTGCGGCGCCTTATAAACAATTTAAGGTGGTGAACAGAAAATAGGAATTATCCAGTTGCTATGTGTATTTTACGTAGATATTATTCCACAGGTTTTCTTTTGTCAATATCAAAACCATTACTTTGACGCAAATTAACGAATTAAACAACCACTGATCATATATTCTACGATAAAATAAAAAACTTCTGTTGCTAAACAGACAGTGGAAAAACCCATTTCTCATTCTTTATTTGCTACAATCACCTCAATGAATTTGAGACTTTAAATTTTCAAACTTTTTAAATACACATTAATCTGATACCAACGAATTTGAAATAAGGAAATAAATATGATATAAAAAAATAATGATCTCAAAATACCGTTGTCGTTATCAAATTAGGATCATACATTTTTTCCAGAATTTTTTCTTAACATTTCGAAACATTTTGCAACTTTATCGTTTACCACCCCTATTAGGGGATGTTTTAATCCCTAAAAATTATTGGTATACATAGGATATGATAGTTTTAATAATATTCGAGGATATTAAAAAACTTCTAGTCGGAGAGACCTTTTTCCCTACGGATACTTCAAGATTCACCATGGGGGGTGGTTAACCCCCTACTGAGGGGAGATTTAAAAAAATCTTGAAACACGTGAACATTAATTTTCTCTGTTGAGGAACATATATTTATTTCGTAAATTATCCCGGAAATTTAGAAATTTTACCTGATTTTGTTGATATTTTTACCCCTTTTAGGGGGTGTTTCACCCTCTAAAGAGTGTCAAATTTTTCTTAAAAAATATTATGTAGTATAACTTATTGCAATACATATTTTATAAAAATTGTTTTCCAGATTTTGTTGAGTTTTCTAGGTAAAAGGATTAAAAATTTGTTTTTCATCCCCAACTTTAGAGGGCTGTTTCAACCCCTTAGAGTGTTTTTCCGCCGAAAAAAAACACGTGTATCTTATTTTTCGGTCTACTTTCATTTACCATAATTTCAGTGAAATCGAAGGGGGCACTTCGCGGCCCTTCCTTGTATGAAATTGGTGCAAACATGATTTATTTCAAAATTATGCATTTTTTACAAATATTTCATCATTCTCAAAAAAATTTCCCTACGTCCGTCTGTCTGTCCGTTAATCCCTGAATTGTGGCGAAGGCGGATGATGTACATTTTGTCGGCCAGTTGCTCGGCGGGAAAAATTACAACAGTATGTATTTCGTTATTACGCTAAATGACGTTACATGACATGTTACATTATTATTATTATTATTTTTAACAGACTATCAGCTTAGTCTAAGCTTTAAAGCAACAGAAATTAATTTGCTGCATAAGACTCGTCATCATTTAGTCTGTTGTTAGTAGAGGCATGACATATAAGCAAGTTTTTTTTCAATACATGGTTACCAACACGGACATCAAATAAATCAGCATTCTTATTTACGCTCAACCTCATGCGGTTAATAGGTTGAAAGAAGCTATAGTTAGTTCGATTTGTAAAAGCGGGACATGCCTAAGTTTTCGCTCATTCGCCCTGAACGTGAATCTCGTTTTAAGAGAAGGTGAATCAATATTACCAACTAGAAGTTGATGTACAAATACAACGTCCGCGATTTCCCGACGTTTTTGCAGGGAATGCATTATATGTGATATGACATGACACGAGGCATGCCACATGTGTCATTTGTTTTGTAAGGTATCATGAGTTGTCGCTTGTGATGTGTTATCTCTTGTAATGTGTTGTATCATAGCACATGATACACGCCACGTGCCATATAACGCATCATGTCACATGTCATGTTATGTAACATGTTCTATCGCTGATCGTGTTATTTGTCATGTCACGTGAAATACTATGTCACGTTACCTGTCATGTCACTCTTCAGGAAACGGGTCAAAAAAACATATAGATGATGAAGGCCTTTATATAATGAATGTAGCGACATTTTGAGAATAAAAATTCAGAGAAAGCACACGGGTTCAAAAATATGTACTCTTTGGATACAATACAACTGCACCACTATATTGAACTGGTAATGTCATTGTAAAGCTGGGGCAAAGCCAGTCGTCTGCTGTGCGCATATTGCTTCAGTGATATGGAATTTGTGCCATTATAGACACCAAGAAAAAAAAAACCGAAGAGTTTCGTGCAACCATTAAAACTACTAGTTCAAACTTTCCAATGGCCATATTGAATTCGCCGTATTGAACTTCCGAATGTTAGCAGATTCGAAATTGGCGATTTTGAAAAATCCATAGATACCAAATCTCGTTCAAATCCTTTGAAGTCGAACTGGCTAGCATATTAAACAAACAACCAAATTTTTGTTTATAAATATTTTATTTATTCAAATATGTCAAGTATTTATTATCGCTAGATTTTGGTAAAGTTATTCCAAGATAGAGCAACAGAAGCAATGTAAGTCTCTTCGGCAATCCAATCGCGATGTTGAACTACCTTTGTGTATATGACTGGTGAACCGTGAGCACCACAGCCAAATCCATCTGACACTAAACCAATCAATCTATTATTATAAATCAGAGGACCTCCAGAATCACCAGGGCAAGCGTTTTCCATTCCGTCAGGATTTCCAGCACAGAAGTTTAATTCAGGTGATCGATATTTATTTTCCAAATATGGCGTGCAGCTAGGTTCGCGCCAAGTCCGCGTGTTTGCAAATTTCAAAACCTGAGATTTAGCATATGATGACACCTCGTACGCGCCCCATCCAATCACAGTAACTATAGACCGATCAGGGACGACATCATCACGATTAATGAGATTAATAGTGCCAATCGTACGACCCAATTCAAAATTCTCCTTCAAGAAAAGAATAGAAATATCGTTGTCCAGGGGATGTATAGTAAAGTCAGGATGCTGCACGACACGACCAACGCTGACATTTACGCCTCCAGTACCATTCAAGGATAAGCTTCCTGCTACTACACTGAGATATTTACGAGGTTCGCCATTCGTGCAATGTGCAGCGGTGAGCGCGATATTTTGTGAAATCAAAGCGGCTCCGCAAAGATGTACTCCTTGCACTTGCAAATTAAGCATAAATCGGAATTGCTCGATGTTTGCATTGTCTCCTCCAATGATGCCCAACTGAGACAAACCTTTCGGTGAACAATTTACAAAACTACAGAAAAATATCGGGAAGAGAACAATTAAACGAAACATTCTGCTAATCAACTACATTCAGTTATTAATTTGCGGCGCCTTATAAACAATTTAAGGTGGTGAACAAAAAATAGGAATTATCCAGTTGCTATGTATATTTTACGTAGATACATATTATTCCACAGGTTTTCTTTTGTCAATATCAAAACCATTACTTTGACGCAAATTATCGAATTAAACAACCACTGATCATATATTCTACGATAAAATAAAAAACTTCTGTTGCTAAACAGACAGCGGAAAAACCCATTTCTCATTCTTTATTTGCTACGATCACCTCCGCGGATTTGAGAGTTTAAATTTTCTAACTTTTTAAATATACAAATATACAAATACCGTTGGCGTTATCATTTTAGGACATTAAAAAAATCTTAAACCTTAAAGAAACATTTTTAAGAATCTAATCAATACAGCTCGGGCGCTGATAATTCTTTCATGAGAGGTTTTTTAGGAATATTCCGATTGTTTATTTGTAAATGTTAGGTTTATTTCTTCCTCTTTATTTCATAAAAAAAGAAAAAACTTACCTAAATCACTGGACAAAGTGGTATTCAAAGCGATGTCCATTTGATATCCATCTGAGTCTTCGGGCTCTTCTTTTACTGTAGGTGGCCCATCCCATAGTGGTCTAATGGGTTTTCTAACACGATCAAGCCGAACTCGAGGAAGTTCAGTGAAAAGGATGTCCGTGAGCTGTAAAATCAAATATGGACATTTCTCAATTACGAAAATAAAAAAAAGTAAAGAATTTGAAATACTCTGTATACTATAAATTACATGCAATTTGGAAAATCAAAGATAAGCTTGAATGTCGTATTAATTTAAAGTACAATTTCAAACATAGCTATAATTATTATACTTTTTAGTCCGTTTTAACAACGTGATTTAAAAACAAAAATTTTTTGATTTAAATAATTTTTTAAATTATAAAGTTACGAAAAAAAGAGAGATCCTATTCATTATTGTAATAAGATCTTCTGGTTTGATTTAAATCAAACAGATTCGAATCTATTTTTGAATTTCCTTTTTTTTTTTTTTTTTTAATTATTTTAATATGTTAATTTTAATAATAAACGATCGCTACACACTACGACCATACTTACCTCCTTGTTAGGTGTGGCAGGAAAAATCTGCATAATTGAATGTCCATTTTTGAACGATTAGTAGCAAAACAAAAGATGAGTTAGTCAAAGGATCAAAGAAGAACGAAATACAATTATGTAATTACATATGATAATATTTACATTCTAAAACGAAACGATTTTTAACTTACAGAAATCTCTTCACTACAGTACGCGGTGAAAGACTGCTCATCCTGCTGGAGGACACAGTAGAGGGGCCCCCAGGGAAGATTTTTCATTTGATGCTGCGGTCCTTCCACTTCTGTAACAATTAAAGAAAATTTATTTATATATGTGGGAAGACAAAAGTTATATTTGTTGTTTTAGAAAGGTATATTTTGAATTCGATTATTTAATACTTTTGTAAATTCTCCTTTTTAAATATTAACCCCATATACGTAGATTTGTAAACTGAAGCAGCGATTTTAACTCCACCATTCTGAATTTTCAAAATTGGACGGATTGGCGGATTCAAGATGGCGGTGGAAAATTTATATTTGAAGTGATTTCTATGAAAATTGGTACTTAGGGGTTTTGCGGCATGCCGATTTCAAATCCACTGTCCAAATTTACAAATTCAAAACGGCGGATTCAATATGGCGACCAAGATTTCTCGATTTCTACAGATTTTAATGAAAATTAGTACAATGATTGTATTGAGGTCACTGATTATGAATATTATCAAAATTTACAAATCTAAGATGTCGGACCCAATATGGCAACCAATGTTTCTCGATTTCAGCGAATTTTAATGAAAATTAGTACGATTTTTTTGGGTCCACTAATTTTGAATATTATCACAATTTCTAGATCCAAGATGACGGGCCCAAAATGACTGGCAAAATTTCTCGATTTCAACGAGTTTTAATGAAAATTGGTACAATGATTAGTTAGGCCAATGATTAATTTTACATATTATTAAGATTTGGATATTCAAGATGGCGGATCCATAAAAAAGTTTTCGAGTTGAAACAAATTCTAAGATATAACAAACTAGAACATTTGAGAAGTGTTTAATTAGTAAGTGTTTTCCCAACGCCGGGTGAAACCGGGTAACCCAGCTAGTTAATATTTTAAAAAACTTTTTCGAGCAATATCGGCCTTCACGATTAAAACGAACAGTGATGGCTTCCAAGTTGTCACTTGTTGCTGGTTTATAAGCATTAACTAGTGACCACGTAACCCCATAGGAAATTGTCGACGGGGTTCAGATCACACCACATTGAAAGCTAATTTACAGAGCCATTTCTCGAAATCACGTTATCGCCAAATCGTGATTTCAATAAACCGATGGTTTCTGTCGTTGTATGGCACGTAGCATCATCCTGTTGAAACCACATCTTGGCAGGGTCAATGTCATCCATATTTTCGAAGAAATATTCATTAATCATGGTCCGGTAACGATCTGCATTAATCGTAACACGAGTGCCTGCATTAGTTTTGAAGAAAAAAGAACCAATAATGCCACCAGCGTGTAAAATCAGAAAATGGTAAATTTTTCCGGATATAATGGGGTCTCTAGAGTCTCTATTGAATTGGTCTCACCCATTAAGCCAAAAATGAGTGATTATTATATGCACCATATAAAATAACGAAGTCGTCTATAAGTCTCGTGAACCGACGACTGATTTGCAAAATAAATTTGGATACTTCTTAACCGTTCCTCAAGCGTGAATCTATTCATCATTACTTGTCAGCCTATACCAAACATAAATATCACGTAGCTGTCAGAATGCCAACTCGGATTGACAATTATCCCTATAGGAAGTTGCATCTAAACTAAAAAAAAAACACCCTTTATAACTTTCAATCAGTGCTAAAAACTTTATAATTTTTCTCTACTTTTAATGTTTTTATTTCTGACTAAACGGTGTAAGTCGATGATTGTAATTTATTCGCTTTACTTATAAGATCTACCAAATACGAGTGAATGAGTTATCGAAAACATTTCACTGTGGAAGTGTAACACTGCAAGAGTCTTGCAACCCAGCGGGAATTTTGGTCAGGCATTCCAACGGAAGCCTTGTGGAAGCAAAGAACAATTTTCACTATCAATTCCAAGTTAGTCGCATGGAAGCTAGGTGGAAGGACAAGCGCGAACGAAAGCTCCTTGTATATTTTCTCCTCACTCTCGCTCTTTCCGATCGAGTTCTTCAAAGACGCAATTCGTGAATACCGGTTGAAAATAATCAATTCCTGTTTGTACTTTGAGTTGAGCCTGTGCGTGCTTTATCCCGCCTTTTATGTTGTATTATTTTCCAAATTGAATTATAATATAAAATAATATAATAATGAATTGAATTTTGGTTAATAGAGTTGTTTCATTTATTGAAATTATAATTTCCAAACCCAGGAGTCGATGTCTTGGATGCTTCTGGGGAAGCGGTAGGAGCTATAGGCTTTGATTCCAAATAGATCTCATGTCCTGTTAATGTCATGCATTCCTTATTGCTCCTATGGGATCTTGGAGGAAGCAAAAGAAAAGCTTTTTTACTGCTTCCTCCTAATGACATGCAATGTTAAAATGAAATGAAGTGTGCAACAAAGAGTCATGCATCCATGCCTTCGCAGGAGTAGCTTACACTTGCATCTAGGACTGCTTCTTTTCCCGCTGGGAAACGACACGAAAACTTGACGAGACCAAGATTAAGTCTGTTGATGCAATGCCAAGGTCATGACCTTTTTATTAAAAACTCTGCTATATCTATGTTATTACTATCATTTCTTCGGGCCTTGTTTAAATTTCTAAAAACAAGAATTCAATTGAAATGTTTGCATTGCACGCCATTAGGCGCAGTGTATTTTCTATTTGTTTTAATGTCTTAAGATAATTAAGTGTAATTTTACCAAATTTACATAAAGGGCCTTTTATTACAATTCGTATGGAAAAAAGTTTCAAAGCTTAGATTAATAATTTGTTAAAATTTATGAAAAGAAAAATATAGTTTTCATATGTACAGTTAGAGACACACAGGAATACCGTATAACAGTTGAATATCTCTCAAACTGTGCTACACAAAGCTCAAAGCGTTGAAGGCACTCCAAAAGCTCTCACAAATGAATTTTGTGGATTCAGCTAGATGGCGCGCGCTGAATACTTTTCGCAGCACTGTTGCGACACCTCGCCAGCTACACGTGTGAAACATTTGAAAAATTCGCTGCAATAATCTCAAGGAGAAAAAATTAACTGGTTTCGTGCGAAAACCGCAGTGATATGATATAATTGGCATCGCAATAAATACCACGGGAAATAAATTCGATCGAATCAGAAGCTGGGCTTGTGGAAGCCGCCGAACGTCTGTCGGATGGATTAATTTTCCCGCCCAAGACCGCATATTTCATTTTGAGACATGTTACGTTAATATGAGCGTTGGGCTTGAAGACGCGACGACGGTGTATCGGTCAGTGAAGCGAAGAAAAAGGCAAACCGGGGAAGAGGCGGTTTTGGAACAGCTAGGTGTGCTAATAAAACACACACAAAACAGAAATCAGCGCGAGCGGCTCTCGGAAGAAGCACAATTTAATTACCGGCGGCCGTGCGTGCTTCGCCTGCGATTGGATTTAACAACACGATGACGACAGCGGTTAGTGAATTCAGTGCGGAGGGACGGAAATCTATGGAAATTAAGCAGCGGCACCTCTTCGCGCATCAGCGATTTTCCCTTTACTTTTAAATAATGAGAAATGCCAATTTCTTACAACTTTTTCGGCCAACAGCAGCAGCAGGAAGTACATAAATAAAATAATTCTTTGAGAATTCTGGACGCCACTGCTTTTTCCGCTGAGCGTCAATAACATCCGCCAATTTGAGCTCTATCCATCGAAGTTACCTCCCGTCATGTCGTCGTTGCGCTCGTCCTCTTTTCCATTTTCTCGAAATGGTCAACAGCGGAAATGATAGCCTTTCGCGAGCAGTCCCGTAATGAGAGATATTAACCGTAAGCTACAGGTAAATCGCAACAGTGGTACCTGTACTGACCACTTTTGGCGCGCGCGAACCACATTGCGGTTCTTGTTCTATGCCGCGGATCGTTCTCAGCGGTCGGACACCGACCGATCTGACCTCACTACTTCATTGAGTGATCAGACAAAAATTGATCGTAGAATGTCAGTCAGTCAGTCAGTCACCCAAACATATCGATCAGTTGCGCAACTCGATTGCGCTGAAATTCAAATGCGGACGAACGGTGGCATTCAAATTCAAATCGGACGAGCGTGTGAATGGAGCGGTGACATGACGAGCGGCGGGACGGAACGCACCAGGTCGTTAATTTAAGCTGCGTGTGGGCCAACATTTTCTGCTCGACGGAATCCACCAGATATATACCCGTAATTAATTAGAAAAACATTTTCGCGGCCTTAATTAAATCTGCTGTAGGTCATGGACTTGTTGAGCTCCGAGCTGATTGATATATGGGCATTCCGTTGCTGCTCTGGGGCTTTTGTCGTGTTCGCGATTTCGGTCGCGAGGCCGTGATTAAAGAGCTTTCTGAGTGGTACTCTTCCCGACCATCCTCAGGGATCTTAACTTAAATTAGCGGATCAGAAAAAAATTGGGTTCTTTTAAAAGGAGGACTGGCATGGGATGGTGTGCCAGACTAAGAGCATCGTACCATATGTCGTCTGTCAATATCTCAGTTTTCTCAGGAACGGCCAGAAATATCGAGTTGAAATTAATACCAAATACTAAAGTATTTTCTAATTCATGGCAATAAAAACATACGGCTATTCAAAGTGACAGACTAACCCACTGACTGACTTTCCGTTGATCTAGAATCTTGAAATTTGGCACGAAGGAAGGCCTCATAGCACAAGTAAAGGAAGTAATCCGAAAATTATTAATTCCAGTAATTCCCTACATTACTTTTTATTTCAATAATATAACTGATTTTTTATTTAATGTCATATATCATGTCGGGTCATGTGATGTGTCATCCCGTCGCAAGTCATGTCATTTGTCATGTCTTATGTCATGCATCATGTCATGTTTTCCGTCATATGTCATGTCATACCATGTATCATTTCATGTCATATATCACATCATGTTCGCAGTAGTTTCTAATTTTGTTTGTTTGTAATTTTAATAAATTAAATTTTAAATAGCGATATAAATTAAATTATATTTTATTGTTGTAAAAAAAAGTTGTAAAAAAAATTTAACTATTTATTTGGCATGTTTAAAGTCAGTTTTTGTAATGAATAACTAAATTTTCCAAGGTCAAAAGTGGATTATTTTTAGATTTTTTGTATAATGCTTGTTTAGATTTAGGTTTATTTAGGACAATTAGTCCTAGGATGAAAATGCAATTTGCTGCAATGTTCACAAACTCTTCCGGCGAGCCTAAGATTGCATTTTTTTTTATGATATTTGTATTTTTCATTTTAATTGACATTATTTTTAAATAATATAAATTATAATTAAGAAATTCCGAAAAGTTCAAAACTCTTTCTTCCTCATAAAAAATTTATTTCGAAAAACAACATTTTTAGCGACTTCTAATGTAGGGTTCCCCTTCAGGGGCGCAAATTTGTTTTAAAATCCAAACAATCTTGAGTGTGTGCTTCGAAACCACTTGAAACGGAAATACTTTTCAAATTAATTAGCAGTGCGTGAGTGCGTATATGGCAAAATTTACTCTCATCTTTCACGGAATTCCCAGAAAGAAAAGAATACCCAACGAGGTTTGGAATGTAAGATTTTGAAGCTGTTGACATAGAACACGTGTTCATCTTACATCAGGACACTTTTGGGGAGGAACACGTTACAGCATTTATTTCGGGGGAAAAATTTATTTCTCTGACGTGATGTGAACGGATGTGGAATTTTCAATCAATCGACAGTTTTCGAGACATTTAAGGGGAAACTTCGCCTCTAACATGAACAGACAGAAATCTTAGAAATGGCCGACACGTTCTTAAGATAAATCACCTCGCCGTTTTTTACCTCAATTGGCGCCATTTTTAGTGTAGTTACACACGACCTGGGTAAAAGCCAAAATATTTCAGAAAATTAGCTCCCATGAGACAGTTTATTATTCAAGTCAAACAGAACAGAAATTTTACCCGAGCAATTTGAACAATCTCAAAAATCAAAGGGCGATTTAAAACTCCCAAAGAGACCGAAGGCTTCAAAGCGCTTGAAACATTTAAAGAGTTTTAAAAAACCAAAAGGAATCTGGAATAGAATTAGAATAAGTAAAAAAATAACCCAATAAAATTAAGTCTTAAAGGGCATTACAAACTTAAAAAGCACATTACTTTCTTCAATTTCTGCAAATAAGGTGCACTCTCATTTATTGAGGTCTGATTATTTAAAAAACGGTAAAAGATAAAGTAGTATAACTAGTTTAATATAATAGTTTAATAGTATTCCTTAAAAAAAATTTCTTACATCATTGCCAGAAAAAAGAAATTATTAATTATAAAATCTCCGCATGCCTAGTTTATAATTTCAAAGAAGGTAGGTAACGTGTTAACAACTTTAGCACCTAGGCCTGTTTAATATTTCAAAAGTCAAGCTCCCAATTAAACCTGGCTCTCAGCTATTAATTTCGAGCCTTTCATCGCAAGAGAAAAAAAAATCTCATTTTTCCTCGAAGTGAAGTAACCGTAAAACGTGCTTTGGTTTACTTAACTTTTTTTTGCATCAACCACTTGTTCTACAAGTTTTTTTTTATCTATCCACTTCTTTTATTGACGGTAAACAACCGTGTCCAGAGTATTCAGGTCTTTTTAGCACAATTCGTTCGCTTCATATATTTTTTTTTTTTCTTATTTCTCCAGCCCTAGGCACAGATCACATCTTTGTGCAGCTCAACGTTCGAAAGAAATAATGCAAGAAAAAAGTGGAAGATAAAAAAAAAAACATCACCCAACAGCGGCGGCTTGTTTGTGTACAGCACTTCCGTGAAAATTGTGTCATCATCACATCACGACATCACCAATAGATCTGACCTCTGGCGTACCTGCGCGCGGGTTGGCGTCTAAGATTTCTCATCGTACTTTTTTTTTTTTTTTGCTTTCGCATTATCGCCAGCCAGTGTGGCACTCAGGTGTGAACTTGGCAATGTGCGAAAGAAGGGCGCCAATGTGGCACTACCACCACTCGGAATGTTTTCTTCCATTTTAGGTCGTTGGGCTTACGTAAGGTCGAGAAGAAGAAGCCCAAGAAGTTTCTTTTTCACATACAGTACATAAAAGAATATGCGGCGAGGTATGTTTTTTTGCATAGAGCAAACTTGTTCCATTCATTCGGCAATCCATTAAAAAAAAAAAGAAAAAAAAACACCTCTTTAGCTTTTATTTCGTTTTACACCTTTCAAAAATCTCACAAGGTGTTTGCTTTTGTGATTGATGGCGTCGGCTGCTGGGGAACCTTAGCCCCACCTGACAGCCTGCAGAGGTCGGTATAATCGGTTTCGAGTTTGATGGCAATTTGTTAATTAATTGTGGGGATCACGTTGCCTTACAGCAGTTAATTGCTTAATAACGGGAGCGCATTATCCACCGCATTCCAAGCACCTTGTTACGTCGTGTTTAGATGCTCATTGCATAGGCAGGTGATAGGCAGCGGAGGTATTTCTCAAAAAAAAAAAAAACAAAAAAAAAAAAACATAATCGAAGCTTTAATTCAAGCGGCCGAGGTGAAATCAAATGTAACATTTAATTTTTATGCAGAATAAAGCAGGTGTTAATAAAAAAAAAAAATGAAAAGTGGTAGGAAGCATGTTTAAGCTTGAAATGGTAATTTAATCGCAGAAACCAAGTCGTTTTCTTTGAAGATAAAAAAAAAGTTTTCGTAATATTTATTCATTGGGCATACGGTTGAGTAAAAACATAATTTTCATTCGTAGTAAAATTAAGAGAAATAGTATTCAATTGATTAATATGTTAATACTGGCGATTATTTTAACTATCATCTCTTTATCTCATTAAGGTAACTGCACTGACATAACATACATACGTATTGACGTTAACGCTAACGTAATCAAAAACGTTTATCGTTTATCCACCATTTCGGATTCGATTTCCTGAAGAAACTTTTAAAAAAAAGAAAAAAATAACACAGAATTAACTTTTGATGAAAAATGTTTTTTTTATTCGAAATATCAATTCCTGAAATTAATATTTACAAATGAGTTCGGGCATGTAACCAATGCGACAGTTTTTGACTGAATATTGGGTCACTTTTTCGAGAACTGTCGGCCGTATGTCACAAATAACACGAACAATGTTGGCTAGTTGTTAATTGTCGCTGGTTTATATAATTAGTCGATAACATATGACTTTGGAGACAAATTTACAGGGCCATTTTTCAACATCACTTTATCGCAAAATGGTAATTTCAATAAATCGATGGTTTGTGTCGCTGTGTGGAACATAGCGCCGTCCTGTTGAAACCGCATCTGGCCAGAATCAATGTCATCCATATTTTCGACAAATATTCCTTGATCATGGTCCGGTACCGATCTCCTTTGACCGTAACGCGAGAAATAAGGACTAATGATGCCACCAGCGTGTAAAATCAGAAAACGATCCATTTTTCCGGATGTAATGTGGTCTTTAGAGTCTCTTTTGGATTAGTCTCACTCTAGAAGCGACAATTTTCCTTATTAACAAACTCATTAAGCCAAAAATGATCAACGATTATCGAAAACATAAAAATCGCAAAGTATGGCATCCTTAACTTAATAACTGAAGGGGTGAAGATAGAGTAGGTCTTTTATCCTTAATTATCTCAAACAACAAAATAATTTCACATATTTTAGACAAGACAGAATAATTTTGTTTGAATTATTTGTTACCTAGGGGTTTGTAGAGGCGAAGATATTATAAGACAAAAAGTACTCCCTTAACTTTATATTATCGTTTCTAAATATAAACAGTATACAAAAAAGGATTTCATGACTTATATGGCATGTGAGGCCATATGTTACAATGTTATCGTAACATTCCGAATTGATGGTAAACCAGTGAGACCATAAAAAAGTGTACAAGACCCGTACAGTCATTTGACGCCATTGGCCCATAAATCGCGCCAAACAGTCAATTTAATACGATTCATTGATTGCTCATGAGCCATAAATCGCGTAAGGATTCTTCGAGCTCCAAATCCGATAATTTTTCTTACTTACAGAATCAATGAGATTAAAATGTGATTATTCGCTGAAGATGAATTAATTAATCTGATGCGTTGTCAATTTTTTTTTGAAAAATTGGATTTTTTTTTTACTTCAAATATTCCATTGTATATTGTTTCAAGAATGTTGTGAAAAATTTCAGGGTCGATATCCCCAATAGCTTAGATACTACAGGTTGTTTCATTATATGGTACAATGCAAATTGAAACGCATTTTTCTCGAATCGAGTTTTAATCTCATGGGCGCGACAATAAAATATTATTATAAATAAAACTCCGAAAGTTTTTTCGATATTTAGTATAGTTTTTATTAAAAAAAAATAACAACAAATAATGATTTATTTAAGAATTTTGGGAGGCACCTTTAAGTTATTGAGTTTCTTAGATCATGTCTGCAAACTTTCATTTAAGCGGGTTGCTTTACGACCTCGATACATTTAAATAATCATGAACTTTACAATAACTATTTTTTACAGAACGAAAATTCTTCTTTATAGCAGTAATCAGTAATTAAATGAGAAATCGGTAAAAGAGGAGGACAGTTTAATTTCAAATTGGCATTCATTAACATCATCACCTTTCTTAATCCTGTCATCGTTAAAATTATGTTCATTTACGCAATTAAAAACCGGTAAGAGATGGAGAAAGGAATGACTGTTTAAAAACTTGACTTACGATACCATCATATTAAAAAATTTTACTTTCTGCTCAAAGAAAACGAATTGCACCCGCTCGCTGCTGCCCACTTATTCATCACCCAAATTGCTCCGCGGTTATTATCGAGAGTGGTCACGTTTGTCCATTGTGCTGGATGATTGAAATGACCTGCACTGCCATATCATCAGCAACATAATAACATCACCAGTGACGTGGTGTGGTAGCGTACATCACCTCAACTCTGGAGAAACTTGAGCCCATTATCCGGTCGCTGGCAAGCATTCGAAATAGCAAAAAAAAAAATAAAACAATCCTCGCGAGCGTGAGAAACCTCAATAGGCGCAGTTAAGCCTCTCTAGCCCGTATGCAAATTAAGGGGGTAGTCCAGTGAAAAAAAAAAAAAATTTTCGTTTTTTTGTTTTTTGCTTAAATCTACTCTACTACACCTAGAAAATACTCCCTTAAAATATCTAAGCAAAATATTGAATAGTTTTAAAGATACAGAGAGTTTTCGAGAGACGTGTAATCCGAGCGCTTGAAGGTCCCCTGGCGTGTTTCGGAGCAAGGAGGACTCTTGTATTTCTATTTGCTTCGCCCATTTTTTTTCGGTTTATAACGGTCTAGGTCCTTCTGCTTTGTATTTAAGGTTAGTTATGTATTTAGGAGGCTTCGCGTTATGTATGGAGCAGGCATCGCTGACTAAGGTAAAATTAATTTTTTTAGCTTTTTTCCGCATAAAAAACTTTAAACGCGTTTTTCTGAAAACAGCATGTTTTGACTCGGCGGACGTCAGATCTCAGAGTCTTTTGCTCCGATTGATCTAAAAATTTAGCTGTATATTTCTTGATTGTGTATCTATCGTCGGAACTAGAATTATTAAAATCCATTGTTTATTTACAAAGTTATAAACAAATTAAGCAACCGAAAAACACCCGAAAAATTCGAAATGCCGCCATTTTGTTATTTTTTATTGAAAATTAATAATTCTAGTTCCGACGATAGCCAATGTTCTACAGATTAAAACCTCGTTTGAATTTTTTGTTTCAAATGAACCGTTACAGAGATTCGACGTCCGCCAACAAAAAAATTTTTTTTTTGGAGCGGCCATTTTGTCGGGATGACTCATCGAAAACAGAAAAAAAAAATTTTGTTGTGTATTTTAATAGTTGTACTATGATATGTCAAAAAGTTTTTTAATAAAAATTGACTTCTAATATGAAAAAAAATCGTTGAAAAAACAGTCGTTTTCACTGGACTACCCCCTTAATAGAAGCTTGAAATCCCGGTCAATTTCGCCGCTGAGAATCGCAACAATTCTTTTAGGTTATGTAAACAGAAAACCCGCACCATGGCATATTTTTTTTTTTTTTTTTTTTTTTTCTGTTTACCTAACCGACTCGGAAATTGGTGTTTACCTTGGCGGGTGGCGAAAGCAATAAAGAAACTTTTTGGGAATTGCGAGAAATTTTAAATGCCGCTGTTTGTCCAACTGACTGGATGGGATGGACGTTTTGCCGGCGATTTCGATTTCGACACTCTCGAACACTTTCAAGCTGTCAAGAATAAGACACTTGGGCGGCGGCGGTGTTGTTGCGATTTTTCTCCTTTTTATATTTCATCTTCTCTGCAATCGCGTGTGAGATTTCCTTAGAGCAATTTCATCAGTCTTTTGTGCGAGTAGAACAGGCGCGTTATTTTATTGTTTGTTGCTGAGGGGATTTTTGGCAAATTCAATTTGTAACCGCGCGACATGCAACGGTCATTTGTCAACGCTTTGTAATTTTATATTGTTTCTTGTAGATGAGCGTGTTGCACGTAATTTGTATGTACAATACACAGCTTGTGTTTCGAAATTAAGCTGTTAAGACATTTGGACTTAAATGATAGCTACGTTTAAGTAACTGGGCGACTTTTAGTTTAAAATCTTCAAGGAATTCAAAATAATAACTCCCACATGCGGTGTAAATGTAAGTTAATTACGTAATTGCAAAGATTTATGTGCCATGTATTGGGAATTTTTGGAACGAATTTCCAAGGCTGAGAAAGTGTATAATATTTATTTATTTATAAGGTTAATATGATAGTACAATAGAGATCGTCCAATAACAATGCCAACGCTAAAATATATAGTGGCAATCTTTTCAAAAATTCAACAATATATTTTACTTAAGTCTGACAGAGAAAGAAAAAACGAAATAACAAGAAAAAAAAGAGTGCTTTATTAATACTTTATTGCTACTAATATCAATCAACAGATTCAGGTATGTGCAACGATTTTTTTTATCAGCTCACCTCAAGGAATCACGTGGTATACGCCGCTGCACCTTGATCTGAATCACCCTCTAGTAACGAAACAATCTTGTGGAGTAGAAGGATAAGTGGATAAATGAAACAAATCGCAAATTGCATTACAAAGCTTTTGTGCATAATTTTTGAGTAAAAAAGATATTCCATCAGGACCGGCATTTTTACTATAGTATAAATTATTAAGGAATTAAAAGTTTTTCTTCGAGCCACCAGCCAACATATTTACTTCTGTTTGTTGGATCACATGACGAACATTCAACACAATCGTCTATATAGCATAAAACAAGACAAATTTGATTTTTTCATAAAATTAGACAAAATATCTTATTTTTTAAATTTTTTCATTGCGCCTTAATGTCTTAGTTTTTTGGGTACTTTTTTACTTTCAAATTTTAACTCCAAAGATGGTATTAGTTAATTAAACGGTACAGTACTAGGGTCGACTCCATCGTACTATCTCGTTGCTATAGCATAATGTAAACACTTTGGGATACTCAAAACAGAGTACTTCAGATAGCAGCCAGAAGAATAGAGTGTGTGAAATAATAAATTTCAGTTGTCCAACCTTTAGCAAAAATTTAACTCTAATGGTACTATACTCTAGCACTTACTCTGCTAATGTAAACAGCTTAAGGATAGCGCAAAGATAGTGTTAGTAATATTATTTAATGCAAATCTTTATATTACCCTTGTCGCCCAAAATGCAAAGAATATAAAAGTTCTTTTTTAGGCGAACACTACATTCAAAATATCGACTAGAAAATGGTTTGGCTCAAAATGTAAACCACAATGCGGTAAGGGCTTTTCAGTTCAATTATGTCATTGATCGAATGTCCAGACTTTGAAGTAATCAATCAATGATTAAAGTTTAGCTAATATTTGCACACGGCCATACAAAATGTGAAACGACACATTAAATTGGCTTTTTTTTTTCTCTTCGTCACAGTTAGAGATAAGTAAGACATTGTCAATTGAAAAGCTAATTGTAATACATTATACATAATTGACTTTAATTTCAGCCTTCTCATCAGATGACATCACAAGATTTCAAATTTAATATGAATTCAAAACCCACCCTCAATTTAATCCAATTTTGAAAAAAAAGATTGCCAATAGTGTTAGTATTAGAAAAATCGCATTATCATTTTATGAATGAACCAGCATTTTCGTAAAGTCGTTTAGATGCTAATCAGTGTGCACTGCACCCAAAAATTATCATTACCACATGGCCAATTCTTAATTTGTAATATTTTCGCAATGAAATGCTTAAAACAGACGATTTAAACTCGAATAAAAGGTCACGTCGCATGGGAGGCATTTTAAAGGTGATCAGCGAGCATCGTGTAAAATTCCCACGATTTTAAATTGTCGGTCCCATAAAAGTGTTTTGCGAGCTTAAATTCAAATTTGGTGGCGCGAAAGCGCACCACGTTTTTCAGGCAGGTTAGGTTGCGGCCACGAAAATCGACTATCATCTTTCTCTCTTGTCAGCAGGTTTAGATCATATAGTCGCGTTTAGCGAGAAAAGATATCTGCTTGTGACATGGTCAGGCAATTGTAATTCTATTTTCGTTCGACACGATGGCCAGCCGCTGATACCATTTATCTTCCACTCGAATACATCCTGCTTGTCCACCTAGTCCAACCTCGTTTCGTCGCTTTTTTTTCGACATTTTCGTAAATTACATCGAAATTTCTCTTAATTTTTTTTTTTCTCTTCCCGCCTTTTCTGCGTGTTGTTTTTGCTGTTGTTGTGTTATACCATATACCTTTCACGGTGGAGAGCATATATTAAAGCCAGCACGCACCCGTCTACAGCTAATCGCTTTGGGGCTTCAACCAAAGGCATGTATGTGCGGGTGCTGTTCTCTGTTACGGGCGGCAAATCTTTATGTCACGATATTATCAACAAAACGGCAGCTACCTTTTGGGTGTGACTAACTGGGCACGCCGCGTCGCCAACTGACAGCCGGAATTACCCAGGTCCTGGTTGCGCTAGCCTCGCTATCCAGAGGAATTCATCATAATTTCTGGTGCTTGTGGACAGCGCGGCGAACGGTGGGCAGGCAGTACAAAAAGCATAAAAGTTTTATAGTCATTACGTGACGCTAAAGGGAGCGAGTGTGCGTGGGCTTTGATTCAGTTCAAGGTCAGCAAATATTTCGAGCGTGACAACGACAAATTGCTTTCAACCCTTTCCAGCCGGTTGGACAATTTGATGTAGGTCGGTCGGTCGGTTGGTTGGTCAGCTCTGAAAGCGTTTCGTCGTGCCCCAAATACCTCTTTGGACTCTTGAGCTTGAGAGGGCGAGTTGGGAATGATGAGTGGGAAAGTTTGTGGATTATATATATTGTGAAGGCACACATACATACATACACTCTCCAGTAATTTGAGCTCAAACGGACTACACCTTATCTATGAAACATCTGGTCCGAACAGGTCCTTGCTATAAGGTTTTCCAGAATCTTATTTGTGCAGAAACCCTTTAAAATCTGATACCATCGCTCCCAGAGAACATTCCAGAACACAAAGGAATATACTCCCATTTCCACCTGCTTAAACAGAAACATTTTCGAGCAACTTTCTTCCCCTGGCATGTCTGCCATATGCCAGGCACCAGGCATCAAGCCGCACCTCTTCTCCCCTATTCCCGAAGGCTATTAAACTATAATCACAAAAAGTCAGGTAAAATTAAGGTGGAAAAGGAGTTCTCACACATTCACACGCACCCACACACACACACACACACATACGCTCCCACAGGACCCGGAAAAAAGGGAAACGACAACAAAACGCACGTCTAATCCCCGAACACCTGACAAAAGGAATCATTTTGCAAGGAGCCCAAAGGAAATGAATAATGGTTTCGGAAAGAGGGGTATGGGCCTACGAACCTACAATACAATTGTGTACTAACGTGAACGTCAACGTTTTTTATTGTTTAGAATACCTTATCCGCCTCCAGGTGAGCAGGTAGTTGAAGTGGTATCAGGTACGAGGATGCGGCATGACGACCCACTTTAGCATTTTCTGGGCATATTTCGTGATACACGCGGTGATGGTGGCACCATAATTTTTAGCTGTAGAATATTCTCTTTGATTTTGTTTTAGATCTACTTTGTAGAATTGCATCAGACTCCCCGTTGGGAAAAGAAAGGAAGCACCCGCGTTCCGTTTTTATTATTCTGCCCGAAAAACTTTTTCACCTGAAACCTTTCTTTAGCGAGCACATTTGCGACCATGGCTCAATATCATTTTGCAATATGGTAATGAAATATTTTCTGTTTTTCTGAATATAGCACAAATAAACCTCACCGCACCTGAAGCTCAAATAGTTCATACTTGGAGGAATGAGATTTTACGAGAAATCTCTTCTTTTAGTTTATAGTTTATGTAGATCAGAGGTGGTCAACAAGTCGACATTTCAATTAATAAATACTATTAATAAAAAACATGTCGGTTTAATATCTCTTTCCCATTGTCACTTATTATCGATTATACCATATATACAAAGAATTTCGCCACCCCTGGTATAGGTCATCAAGTACATTAAACTAAGTAAAATTTGAAGCTTTTTTGTGACAATTGTATATCAATTCAAATTTGAGGGCCGAATACTCGAAAACTAGTGAATGAATTATAACATGTTGGGTATTTTTCGACACAAAAAAGCTGCCTCTTTTACACAAATTATCAATCTTAGTTTTGCGACATTCTTACAAGGGCTTACATGCATTAGAGGCAGCACAAATTCCAAACCTTATTTTGAGGGAGAAGAGTTCACCTTAGAAAGTGGTATAGAAGGCAATTTTGGTGAGTACACTTCAAGACCCTGTATGTATATATTTTTTTCATAAATGTCCATGCCAAAAGTTTCAAGACCTTCACAAGAAAGTGTTAATTTAGTTTAGTCAGGTAGTTATTCGTATTTTGGTATGGTAAATTTATTTATATATTTATAAATTGATTCAGCCGATAGTCCGGCTGTCGAGTCGTACGGCTGATTGTGGAACCGACCTCGTGCGGCCGTTTTCCGACCTACTTAAAAAATTAATATACTCGAGTTTTAACAAATTAATAACATTATTAGGTTTTAGCGGCGCTGTTGAGAAATTGAGAGACTAAATTTACCCCTTTTTACTGTCATTCTTATTAAACTTAAAAGTTATACTGGAACGTGATTCAGTAGTCAAAGTCTCATAATGATCAACGACAAGTAAAAGCACTCTGATTAATAAAAATAAACCATGGCAATCAATTATTTGCTAATTACTAACCTAACTAACCATGCTCTGGTGAATTTCTCTCCGGTGCTCACAAATAAATGTATCTACAAGTTATTTTCTATTAAATTTTAGCCTAAACATTTTGCTTTTCATTGCTTTCATCATAAGAGGATTTATTTACTTGAATGATCCTTACAATTTCATAAAAGTTTTCGGCAATACGTTTTTGGACGATTTTCCCAATGCATCTTAAAGGCACTAAACATTAAAATATTGCAACTTTCAAGTAAATCAGAAATATTTAGTTGTCAAATTTTTTAATTAAGAATTATTAATTATAGAGAATGATCAAATAAGGAAATTAGTTATCCAGCTTATTAAACAACCAAACGACAATACTAAAAACAATACAAACATTTCATAAGTTCGCAATGTTGACAGAACAAAACGCAATAGGTTTGATCTAGGTTATTGCGTGGTTATTGTAAAAGTATTGCAAATTCCTCTCCTCTAGAATTGTTTTTGTATCCTTGCGAAAGACTTATTCAAATAGAATCGTGTGAACCCACTTAACCTGTTATTTATTTTTTTTAAACTCTATTGCAAAGTGTAATTTCTCAATTTCAAATGTAATAACAATTTTAAATAATGACATTCCACCGCACGCAAATATCTCATTAATTCATTTTGATTCCTTAGACAGGCACGTTATGGCCATAATGGCATGATTTAATATTTATTATGACATTGGACATGTTCCGAAACACAGCGGGTATATAACACATATATTGCATATTTGGCGCCACTGGTTCTGTGGTCGTTCACACCATTGTCACGGTGGTGGCATATTGTTCGGTAACGGTAAATAAATTCTGAGTGCGTTAATGCAAATATTTACACGCGATGGGAATTTATTAAATCATAATCGTCGAAATTGCCTCTCTGCCCAAACGTATACTTAATATATGTTGCTTCACCGGAGTGGTGCGAGTGACAGGAGAAACGCTTGTCAACTCGCCTTCAGTCCAGCGCGCCAAGGTCCATCCAGGGAAATTTAATTATTCCGATCGACAGCCATACGAGACAACAACTCATAGTTTGTGAATAGTGATAGCGTCAGCAGTTCGCCTCTATCTCAAGCACCTCGCAGCTGACAAGGGGTGCGCAAGTTGACTTTTTAAAGTCCATCGACGATGATGGAACTAATCAGCAGGCATAAGATAAGACAGACAGACGAGGCGAGGCGAGAGTGCTGCCACTTGCAGACGGCGGCGGCGGCCGCGGTGAGGCGGACATTAGATGGTTCGCTGATCGCAGTGATCGCTGATTTCAACTGCAATTGATACTGAACAAATCGAGATATGAATGATGTCATGGCGGCCAATGAGTCACGAATGCAAAGTTGCTGTAATTGCTTTCATGCGAAGGTCAGTGGCTGTTCGCTTATTTAACATTTTGTCTGCGATTGCATGCGAGCCGAGAGAAAGATATTGATTTTTCTCCTCTGATGGTATGGCAGTTAAATTAAATCGCTTTGATTAAACACGCAGATAGGCCTAGTGATGATTATGCGCTTATTGTGTGTGTTTTTCCAGTGAGTCGGGGATACAAAAATGGTTCGTTGAAGTAAACAGAAGTTATGGTGCGCTTTGGTCAATGATTGAATTATAAAGCGGCTATACCACTTCCTTTTAAAGTTCACATATCAATTTAAGACCACACAGTGAATAAGTTTGAATTATTATGAACGGCATAAAAGATTACTGTCCCGCAAGAGAGGTCACAAAGATTAAATTGGACCTCCCGAAAGAGGAATTCGACAGTATAATGTGAATTAACACTTCTTACGAAAGCCGAACTAACTGAATTATCTCATTAGAGTTAACTCACACCAAGTCTGTTACCAATTTAACCTTGGCCTCTTCAAAATCAAAATTAAGGAACCGTCTAATTTTATCGGAAATTTTCTGAGAGAGAGGAAACAAATTTGCATGATACCTATGAAAAATAATTTTATACGAAAAGATTTCAAAATAAATAAATATAAAATATAGGTACACAGATTATTAACTCAATTTAGCTCTGATTGTCAGCCAATGAAGAATTTCTGAAAATAACAATGGCCCAAAATTACGAACAGTCCAGCATGTGCTGTACTGATGGGAAAAAAAACAAAAGACAACTTTTTTATGTTCAAAACTACCAGAATTCACTGGTGAACCGTAAAAAAATGAAAACAAATTTGCGCAAATGGCACTCATTCAAAAAAAAGTTCGAGTTTCCCACCACACAGTAAAAAGATATATTCTTTTTAAATATTTTTAGATTTTCATGGTACACTTAAGAGGTAATGCTATTTTGAATATATGTTTAAAATTGCAGCGGAATCGATAAATAATTTTTTGAGTTATCTTATACGCCAATTTTGAAAAAGTAGTTACAAGAAAAATGCATTTTAAGTTTTGATAAATAAAATTAATATGATTTTAGTGACTTCCCGCTTAGTCTGCTAGTGCAGGACCATACAGTAACCCCCAATTCCTTTGTAATATTCCTGTTCCTCTGCAAGTTCCTTGCGACGTATTTTACGAGCCTAGAGAAATAGTCAAAGGGACCAATTCTAAAGAACAGGTATACGCAGCGCAAAGAGTCGTGCACCTGGCGTGTGCACAATGTCTTCATGCTATGGTGATTTACTGCCCATAACTTCCAAACTTTTTGGAATTTCGAGATAATATTTCAATCACATATTCTTAGGAGGTTGTACTAACTATTTGTGAGAAATATATGAGTTTTATAAAATTCTATTTAAAGTAACCCCCTTAAATTACGCCATAAAACTTCTATCTTTCTAAACTACTTAACTACGAACCGATATGATTAAGAATAATATTCTATATAAAAAGCTTTCAAAGAGAACACCAAAATACCAACCTACCACTTCTCAGTTTTTGAATAAAAATTGGGATTCTTCGAAAGAAATAATTTAAAGTTTGTAAGTTACTACGATATAAATTAGAGTTGAAAAATGTCTCATGAATAAACCATGTACCTACATAACTCAAAAGTAAATCATTCACAATTATTCTGATCTATAAGATATGAAATCTGCTAATCCATGGGTGTAGGTAATTTATAATGCCTTTTTTAATCGGCATTTATTATTTTGTACCCTTACTACAGCTAAACAAATTTGAAATAAATGGGACATTGCGCTGCCTAAAGAAAATGCAATTAAAACTGAGAAATAGAGTTTTATAATTGGAGCGAATCCAAAGCAAATTAGCAAAATTAGTTGTATTGATCATACGTATACGGCAAGTAATTGAAAACTTTGATACGTCCTCCAGTAAATCACGGCATTTTCATGCCTACACTCCAAAATTCCGCACAAACGCCCCTCTTTCGTCGCAGTAAAAATATAATTGCACTAAAAATTGTTTTATGGCTCCCAGTTGGCGTCTTCTTAGCACTCCGATGCGATAAATTGTCTATAACGCAGCAGAACAATGGAACTGAACAATTTCACGGAACACACCTCGAAACGATTAAAATAACCCTCCCGCGATCATCTGCGCCGGCGCAGAGCGGTTAACACCTTTCCGTTGCCAGTTCCCGCCCATTCTATGCAGGGAACTTAGATGCGATTCCCCGGAAATCCAGACACTTTTACCGCTGGATTTCCTGACAATTTCTGGTTTAGGGAACGGTGCAGCAGCTCCCACAAGTTCTTTATTAGAAGTCGGGGAAAATCCGTAGAACCTGCAACTGAAAGTATAAAACAGCAATTTGCTGCCATTCTCGCGTCTAAGTATGTATGGCGAGAACGCGGTAAAAACTGCTGACACGTTTGAATCGCGTCACCCAGACCATTATAATTGGACAGCTACATCGCTTAATCATTTAAACAGCACTTAAGGTAGACGTCGTCGTTGGTCAGTGGATAAAAGTCGCCGCAGCGGTGCCCCATTAAAGAAATCTGATCGAACGACGCGGCGGCGGCGCGGCGTATCGGCTTTGGGCTCGCAATCAAACTCGAAGAGTCTGACATTGATGAATCGCGCCACAAGTGAATGTTTACAGGGGTTTTTTTGCGTGAAATATGATCGTTATGGGTCTGCTACTAATCGATGGAATAACTCGAGCAGCCGTCGAGATTGCCGTCGAGCCACACAAACTCATAGAGAAACTCTATTATCGACCATCAACAGTACCTGCTCTGCACAAGCTCTACGTGTTATGTACAGAGGTCGTTTCGGGTTAGTGCGCTTGGTATTTTGATGTGATTTTTTCACCCAGAATCCTCAGGGCCGTGGTTAATCGAGGAGCACTAAATAGTTGCGGAGAAAATCTGTCCACATCTACGGCTACCTCTATCCGCTTGTAAAAAGCGGGAGAGACACGACACGAGTAAATCAAAAATTACTCAGTCAATCTTGGCGGGAACTGAGGCCAGGGGGTTCAACAACTTTCTGTCGACGATTTCTCATTTTTTCATGTTTCGAATTAAATTAGTTGATCGGGCGTAATTTGCGTTTTGTCGCTGTTACCAGGAATCTTTTTTTGAATATTAATGACTTCTTCAATTGGAAGTTACAATGCACGTTGCACAAGATCAAGACGGTAGTCTCTTACGTCAAGAAGCCAAGTAAAGAGGTAAAGAATTGCTGGGAATTATTTAGTTGATTTTTCATTAGCCACTCGAAGGGAAATCCATGAAGCGCGAATAGAGATTATTTGTAAAAAATGGAAATTTAAATTCTGTCTCTAAAGTGAAGTGACAGAGTTAAGACCATCGAACTCAAGGCAGGTGCTACAACTCGCGAAATGATGATGACAAATGAATGCCATCTCGATTACGCTGATTCACCGGGTTTTTGTGGAACCTTTTTTCTAAGATAAGAAGACACGGCGAATGGGTCAATGGGATCTGAAACTAATTTGATTTTAATTGAGGTTCCCTTTATGAAAAAATCTTAATGACTTCAAGGGAAACTTCTCCTGGGTGCCACTATATTTACGTGACATAATTCTTGGTGCTCATGAAATTGAGGATTGCAATTATTTGGCCTCTTTGTGATATTTTCGAGACAGTATCAAAATTGAGTGACCATTTCAGTAATTAAAAATAAATTGCAATATTTAATGAAAGTTATTTTCTTTCCCAGGGCTGTGACCAACGAAGAAAATGAAAGCGCTGACAACCATTGCAAAAGCTTCTACATAAAATCGTTTTATCAGCAGAAAAAGAGAAACACAGCAAAAAGCACCAACAAAGATACGAGAACCGGTAACTTCAACATGGTATGGTCGTTGCCGATAAAACATAGTTTTTGAAAAGCTATATAAAGTCCCAAATTATACAGAGATAGAAAATTAGAAATTTAATTCATCGATAATTCAAGCCAAAGCTTAAGAAATATTGAAACAGTGCGACTCGCAAGCAAAAATCACCAACGACACGCGGTGTTCCCAGACGGTCCCCCATTCAAGTACTATCCGCGCCCAATGCTGCTTAACTTCGGTGTTCGGAAGAGAACCGGTGATTTCAACATGGTATGGTCGTTGCGGATGAAACATAGTTTTTGAAAAGCTATATAAAGTCCCAAATTATGCAGACATAGAAAATTAGAAATTTAATTCATCGAAAATTCAAGCCAAAGCTTAAGAAATATTGAAACAGTGCGACTCGTAAGCAAAAAGCACCAACGACACGCGGTGTTCCCAGACGGTCCCCCATTCAAGTACTATCCGCGCCCAATGCTGCTTAACTTCAGTGTTCGGAAGAGAACCGGTGATTTCAACATGGTATGGTCGTTGCCGATGAAACATAGTTTTTGAAAAGCTATATAAAGTCCCAAATTATACAGAAATAGAAAATTAGAAATTTAATTCATCGATAATTCAAGCCAAAGCTTAAGAAATATTGAAACAGTGCGACTCGCAAGCAAAAATCACCAACGACACGCGGTGTTCCCAGACGGTCCCCCATTCAAGTACTATCCGCGCCCAATGCTGCTTAACTTCGGTGTTCGGAAGAGAACCGGTGATTTCAACATGGTATGGTCGTTGCCGATGAAACATAGTTTTTGAAAAGCTATATAAAGTCCCAAATTATACAGAAATAGAAAATTAGAAATTTAATTCATCGAAAATTCAAGCCAAAGCTTAAGAAATATTGAAACAGTGCGACTCGTAAGCAAAAAGCACCAACGACACGCGGTGTTCCCAGACGGTCCCCCATTCAAGTACTATCCGCGCCCAATGCTGCTTAACTTCGGTGTTCGGAAGAGAACCGGTGATTTCAACATGGTATGGTCGTTGCCGATGAAACATAGTTTTTGAAAAGCTATATAAAGTCCCAAATTATACAGAAATAGAAAATTAGAAATTTAATTCATCGAAAATTCAAGCCAAAGCTTAAGAAATATTGAAACAGTGCGACTCGCAAGCAAAAATCACCAACGACACGCGGTGTTCCCAGACGGTCCCCCATTCAAGTACTATCCGCGCCCAATGCTGCTTAACTTCGGTGTTCGGAAGAGAACCGGTGATTTCAACATGGTATGGTCGTTGCCGATGAAACATAGTTTTTGAAAAGCTATATAAAGTCCCAAATTATACAGAAATAGAAAATTAGAAATTTAATTCATCGAAAATTCAAGCCAAAGCTTAAGAAATATTGAAACAGTGCGACTCGCAAGCAAAAATCACCAACGACACGCGGTGTTCCCAGACGGTCCCCCATTCAAGTACTATCCGCGCCCAATGCTGCTTAACTTCGGTGTTCGGAAGAGAACCGGTGATTTCAACATGGTATGGTCGTTGCCGATGAAACATAGTTTTTGAAAAGCTATATAAAGTCCCAAATTATACAGAAATAGAAAATTAGAAATTTAATTCATCGATAATTCAAGCCAAAGCTTAAGAAATATTGAAACAGTGCGACTCGTAAGCAAAAATCACCAACGACACGCGGTGTTCCCAGACGGTCCTCCATTCAAGTACTATCCGCGCCCAATGCTGCTTAACTTCGGTGTTCGGAAGAGAACCGGTGATTTCAACATGGTATGGTCGTTGCCGATGAAACATAGTTTTTGAAAAGCTATATAAAGTCCCAAATTATACAGAAATAGAAAATTAGAAATTTAATTCATCGAAAATTCAAGCCAAAGCTTAAGAAATATTGAAACAGTGCGACTCGTAAGCAAAAAGCACCAACGACACGCGGTGTTCCCAGACGGTCCTCCATTCAAGTACTATCCGCGCCCAATGCTGCTTAACTTCGGTGTTCGGAAGAGAACCGGTGATTTCAACATGGTATGGTCGTTGCCGATGAAACATAGTTTTTGAAAAGCTATATAAAGTCCCAAATTATACAGAAATAGAAAATTAGAAATTTAATTCATCGATAATTCAAGCCAAAGCTTAAGAAATATTGAAACAGTGCGACTCGTAAGCAAAAAGCACCAACGACACGCGGTGTTCCCAGACGGTCCCCCATTCAAGTACTATCCGCGCCCAATGCTGCTTAACTTCGGTGTTCGGAAGAGAACCGGTGATTTCAACATGGTATGGTCGTTGCCGATGAAACATAGTTTTTGAAAAGCTATATAAAGTCCCAAATTATACAGAAATAGAAAATTAGAAATTTAATTCATCGAAAATTCAAGCCAAAGCTTAAGAAATATTGAAACAGTGCGACTCGCAAGCAAAAATCACCAACGACACGCGGTGTTCCCAGACGGTCCTCCATTCAAGTACTATCCGCGCCCAATGCTGCTTAACTTCGGTGTTCGGAAGAGAACCGGTGATTTCAACATGGTATGGTCGTTGCCGATGAAACATAGTTTTTGAAAAGCTATATAAAGTCCCAAATTATACAGAAATAGAAAATTAGAAATTTAATTCATCGAAAATTCAAGCCAAAGCTTAAGAAATATTGAAACAGTGCGACTCGCAAGCAAAAATCACCAACGACACGCGGTGTTCCCAGACGGTCCCCCATTCAAGTACTATCCGCGCCCAATGCTGCTTAACTTCGGTGTTCGGAAGAGAACCGGTGATTTCAACATGGTATGGTCGTTGCCGATGAAACATAGTTTTTGAAAAGCTATATAAAGTCCCAAAATATACAGAAATAGAAAATTAGAAATTTAATTCATCGATAATTCAAGCCAAAGCTTAAGAAATATTGAAACAGTGCGACTCGTAAGCAAAAATCACCAACGACACGCGGTGTTCCCAGACGGTCCTCCATTCAAGTACTATCCGCGCCCAATGCTGCTTAACTTCGGTGTTCGGAAGAGAACCGGTGATTTCAACATGGTATGGTCGTTGCGGATGAAACATAGTTTTTGAAAAGCTATATAAAGTCCCAAATTATGCAGACATAGAAAATTAGAAATTTAATTCATCGAAAATTCAAGCCAAAGCTTAAGAAATATTGAAACAGTGCGACTCGTAAGCAAAAAGCACCAACGACACGCGGTGTTCCCAGACGGTCCCCCATTCAAGTACTATCCGCGCCCAATGCTGCTTAACTTCGGTGTTCGGAAGAGAACCGGTGATTTCAACATGGTATGGTCGTTGCCGATGAAACATAGTTTTTGAAAAGCTATATAAAGTCCCAAATTATACAGAAATAGAAAATTAGAAATTTAATTCATCGATAATTCAAGCCAAAGCTTAAGAAATATTGAAACAGTGCGACTCGCAAGCAAAAATCACCAACGACACGCGGTGTTCCCAGACGGTCCCCCATTCAAGTACTATCCGCGCCCAATGCTGCTTAACTTCGGTGTTCGGAAGAGAACCGGTGATTTCAACATGGTATGGTCGTTGCCGATGAAACATAGTTTTTGAAAAGCTATATAAAGTCCCAAATTATACAGAAATAGAAAATTAGAAATTTAATTCATCGAAAATTCAAGCCAAAGCTTAAGAAATATTGAAACAGTGCGACTCGTAAGCAAAAAGCACCAACGACACGCGGTGTTCCCAGACGGTCCCCCATTCAAGTACTATCCGCGCCCAATGCTGCTTAACTTCGGTGTTCGGAAGAGAACCGGTGATTTCAACATGGTATGGTCGTTGCCGATGAAACATAGTTTTTGAAAAGCTATATAAAGTCCCAAATTATACAGAAATAGAAAATTAGAAATTTAATTCATCGAAAATTCAAGCCAAAGCTTAAGAAATATTGAAACAGTGCGACTCGCAAGCAAAAATCACCAACGACACGCGGTGTTCCCAGACGGTCCCCCATTCAAGTACTATCCGCGCCCAATGCTGCTTAACTTCGGTGTTCGGAAGAGAACCGGTGATTTCAACATGGTATGGTCGTTGCCGATGAAACATAGTTTTTGAAAAGCTATATAAAGTCCCAAATTATACAGAAATAGAAAATTAGAAATTTAATTCATCGATAATTCAAGCCAAAGCTTAAGAAATATTGAAACAGTGCGACTCGTAAGCAAAAATCACCAACGACACGCGGTGTTCCCAGACGGTCCTCCATTCAAGTACTATCCGCGCCCAATGCTGCTTAACTTCGGTGTTCGGAAGAGAACCGGTGATTTCAACATGGTATGGTCGTTGCCGATGAAACATAGTTTTTGAAAAGCTATATAAAGTCCCAAATTATACAGAAATAGAAAATTAGAAATTTAATTCATCGAAAATTCAAGCCAAAGCTTAAGAAATATTGAAACAGTGCGACTCGTAAGCAAAAAGCACCAACGACACGCGGTGTTCCCAGACGGTCCTCCATTCAAGTACTATCCGCGCCCAATGCTGCTTAACTTCGGTGTTCGGAAGAGAACCGGTGATTTCAACATGGTATGGTCGTTGCCGATGAAACATAGTTTTTGAAAAGCTATATAAAGTCCCAAATTATACAGAAATAGAAAATTAGAAATTTAATTCATCGATAATTCAAGCCAAAGCTTAAGAAATATTGAAACAGTGCGACTCGTAAGCAAAAAGCACCAACGACACGCGGTGTTCCCAGACGGTTCAAGTACTATCCGCGCCCAATGCTGCTTAACTTCGGTGTTCGGAAGAGAACCGGTGATTTCAACATGGTATGGTCGTTGCCGATGAAACATAGTTTTTGAAAAGCTATATAAAGTCCCAAATTATACAGAAATAGAAAATTAGAAATTTAATTCATCGAAAATTCAAGCCAAAGCTTAAGAAATATTGAAACAGTGCGACTCGCAAGCAAAAATCACCAACGACACGCGGTGTTCCCAGACGGTCCTCCATTCAAGTACTATCCGCGCCCAATGCTGCTTAACTTCGGTGTTCGGAAGAGAACCGGTGATTTCACCATGGTATGGTCGTTGCCGATGAAACATAGTTTTTGAAAAGCTATATAAAGTCCCAAATTATACAGAAATAGAAAATTAGAAATTTAATTCATCGAAAATTCAAGCCAAAGCTTAAGAAATATTGAAACAGTGCGACTCGCAAGCAAAAATCACCAACGACACGCGGTGTTCCCAGACGGTCCCCCATTCAAGTACTATCCGCGCCCAATGCTGCTTAACTTCGGTGTTCGGAAGAGAACCGGTGATTTCAACATGGTATGGTCGTTGCCGATGAAACATAGTTTTTGAAAAGCTATATAAAGTCCCAAATTATACAGAAATAGAAAATTATAAATTTAATTCATCGATAATTCAAGCCAAAGCTTAAGAAATATTGAAACAGTGCGACTCGTAAGCAAAAAGCACCAACGACACGCGGTGTTCCCAGACGGTCCCCCATTCAAGTACTATCCGCGCCCAATGCTGCTTAACTTCGGTGTTCGGAAGAGAACCGGTGATTTCAACATGGTATGGTCGTTGCCGATGAAACATAGTTTTTGAAAAGCTATATAAAGTCCCAAATTATGCAGAGATAGAAAATTATAAATTTAATTCATCGATAATTCAAGTCAAAGCTTAAGAAATATTGAAACAGTGCGACTCGCAAGCAAAAATTACCAACGACACGCGGTGTTCCCAGACGGTCCCCCATTCAAGTACTATCCGCGCCCAATGCTGCTTAACTTCGGTGTTCGGACGAGAACCGGTGATTTCAACATGGTATGGTCGTTGCCGATGAAACATAGTTTTTGAAAAGCTATATAAAGTCCCAAATTATACAGAAATAGAAAATTAGAAATTTAATTCATCGATAATTCAAGCCAAAGCTTAAGAAATATTGAAACAGTGCGACTCGTAAGCAAAAAGCACCAACGACACGCGGTGTTCCCAGACGGTCCCCCATTCAAGTACTATCCGCGCCCAATGCTGCTTAACTTCGGTGTTCGGAAGAGAACCGGTGATTTCAACATGGTATGGTCGTTGCCGATGAAACATAGTTTTTGAAAAGCTATATAAAGTCCCAAATTGTACACAGATAGAAAATTATAAATTTAAACAATTGATAATTCAAGTCAAAGCTTATAAAGAAATATTGAAACAGTGCGACTCGCAAGCAAAAAGCACCAACGACACGCGGTGTTCCCAGACGGTCCCCCATTCAAGTACTATCCGCGCCCAATGCTGCTTAACTTCGGTGTTCGGACGAGAACCGGTGATTTCAACATGGTATGGTCGTTGCCGATGAAACATAGTTTTTGAAAAGCTATATAAAGTCCCAAATTATGCAGAGATAGAAAATTATAAATTTAATTCATCGATAATTCAAGTCAAAGCTTAAGAAATATTGAAACAGTGCGACTCGCAAGCAAAAATTACCAACGACACGCGGTGTTCCCAGACGGTCCCCCATTCAAGTACTATCCGCGCCCAATGCTGCTTAACTTCGGTGTTCGGACGAGAACCGGTGATTTCAACATGGTATGGTCGTTGCCGATGAAACATAGTTTTTGAAAAGCTATATAAAGTCCCAAATTATGCAGAGATAGAAAATTATAAATTTAATTCATCGATAATTCAAGTCAAAGCTTAAGAAATATTGAAACAGTGCGACTCGCAAGCAAAAATTACCAACGACACGCGGTGTTCCCAGACGGTCCCCCACTCAAGTACTATCCGCGCCCAATGCTGCTTAACTTCGGTGTTCGGAAGAGAACCGGTGATTTCAACATGGTATGGTCGTTGCCGATGAAACATAGTTTTTGAAAAGCTATATGAAGTCCCAAATTATGCAGAGATAGAAAATTATAAATTTAATTCATCGATAATTCAAGTCAAAGCTTAAGAAATATTGAAACAGTGCGACTCGCAAGCAAAAATTACCAACGACACGCGGTGTTCCCAGACGGTCCCCCACTCAAGTACTATCCGCGCCCAATGCTGCTTAACTTCGGTGTTCGGAAGAGAACCGGTGATTTCAACATGGTATGGTCGTTGCCGATGAAACATAGTTTTTGAAAAGCTATATAAAGTCCCAAATTGTACACAGATAGAAAATTATAAATTTAAACAATTGATAATTCAAGTCAAAGCTTATAAAGAAATATTGAAACAGTGCGACTCGCAAGCAAAAAGCACCAACGACACGCGGTGTTCCCAGACGGTCCCCCATTCAAGTACTATCCGCGCCCAATGCTGCTTAACTTCGGTGTTCGGAAGAGAACCGGTGATTTCAACATGGTATGGTCGTTGCCGATGAAACATAGTTTTTGAAAAGCTATATAAAGTCCCAAATTATACAGAAATAGAAAATTAGAAATTTAATTCATCGATAATTCAAGCCAAAGCTTAAGAAATATTGAAACAGTGCGACTCGTAAGCAAAAAGCACCAACGACACGCGGTGTTCCCAGACGGTCCCCCATTCAAGTACTATCCGCGCCCAATGCTGCTTAACTTCGGTGTTCGGACGAGAACCGGTGATTTCAACATGGTATGGTCGTTGCCGATGAAACATAGTTTTTGAAAAGCTATATAAAGTCCCAAATTATGCAGAGATAGAAAATTATAAATTTAATTCATCGATAATTCAAGTCAAAGCTTAAGAAATATTGAAACAGTGCGACTCGCAAGCAAAAATTACCAACGACACGCGGTGTTCCCAGACGGTCCCCCATTCAAGTACTATCCGCGCCCAATGCTGCTTAACTTCGGTGTTCGGACGAGAACCGGTGATTTCAACATGGTATGGTCGTTGCCGATGAAACATAGTTTTTGAAAAGCTATATAAAGTCCCAAATTATGCAGAGATAGAAAATTATAAATTTAATTCATCGATAATTCAAGTCAAAGCTTAAGAAATATTGAAACAGTGCGACTCGCAAGCAAAAATTACCAACGACACGCGGTGTTCCCAGACGGTCCCCCACTCAAGTACTATCCGCGCCCAATGCTGCTTAACTTCGGTGTTCGGAAGAGAACCGGTGATTTCAACATGGTATGGTCGTTGCCGATGAAACATAGTTTTTGAAAAGCTATATGAAGTCCCAAATTATGCAGAGATAGAAAATTATAAATTTAATTCATCGATAATTCAAGTCAAAGCTTAAGAAATATTGAAACAGTGCGACTCGCAAGCAAAAATTACCAACGACACGCGGTGTTCCCAGACGGTCCCCCACTCAAGTACTATCCGCGCCCAATGCTGCTTAACTTCGGTGTTCGGAAGAGAACCGGTGATTTCAACATGGTATGGTCGTTGCCGATGAAACATAGTTTTTGAAAAGCTATATAAAGTCCCAAATTGTACACAGATAGAAAATTATAAATTTAAACAATTGATAATTCAAGTCAAAGCTTATAAAGAAATATTGAAACAGTGCGACTCGCAAGCAAAAAGCACCAACGACACGCGGTGTTCCCAGACGGTCCCCCATTCAAGTACTATCCGCGCCCAATGCTGCTTAACTTCGGTGTTCGGAAGAGAACCGGTGATTTCAACATGGTATGGTCGTTGCCGATGAAACATAGTTTTTGAAAAGCTATATAAAGTCCCAAATTATACAGAAATAGAAAATTAGAAATTTAATTCATCGATAATTCAAGCCAAAGCTTAAGAAATATTGAAACAGTGCGACTCGTAAGCAAAAAGCACCAACGACACGCGGTGTTCCCAGACGGTCCCCCATTCAAGTACTATCCGCGCCCAATGCTGCTTAACTTCGGTGTTCGGACGAGAACCGGTGATTTCAACATGGTATGGTCGTTGCCGATGAAACATAGTTTTTGAAAAGCTATATAAAGTCCCAAATTATGCAGAGATAGAAAATTATAAATTTAATTCATCGATAATTCAAGTCAAAGCTTAAGAAATATTGAAACAGTGCGACTCGCAAGCAAAAATTACCAACGACACGCGGTGTTCCCAGACGGTCCCCCATTCAAGTACTATCCGCGCCCAATGCTGCTTAACTTCGGTGTTCGGACGAGAACCGGTGATTTCAACATGGTATGGTCGTTGCCGATGAAACATAGTTTTTGAAAAGCTATATAAAGTCCCAAATTATGCAGAGATAGAAAATTATAAATTTAATTCATCGATAATTCAAGTCAAAGCTTAAGAAATATTGAAACAGTGCGACTCGCAAGCAAAAATTACCAACGACACGCGGTGTTCCCAGACGGTCCCCCACTCAAGTACTATCCGCGCCCAATGCTGCTTAACTTCGGTGTTCGGAAGAGAACCGGTGATTTCAACATGGTATGGTCGTTGCCGATGAAACATAGTTTTTGAAAAGCTATATGAAGTCCCAAATTATGCAGAGATAGAAAATTATAAATTTAATTCATCGATAATTCAAGTCAAAGCTTAAGAAATATTGAAACAGTGCGACTCGCAAGCAAAAATTACCAACGACACGCGGTGTTCCCAGACGGTCCCCCATTCAAGTACTATCCGCGCCCAATGCTGCTTAACTTCGGTGTTCGGACGAGAACCGGTGATTTCAACATGGTATGGTCGTTGCCGATGAAACATAGTTTTTGAAAAGCTATATAAAGTCCCAAATTATGCAGAGATAGAAAATTATAAATTTAATTCATCGATAATTCAAGTCAAAGCTTAAGAAATATTGAAACAGTGCGACTCGCAAGCAAAAATTACCAACGACACGCGGTGTTCCCAGACGGTCCCCCATTCAAGTACTATCCGCGCCCAATGCTGCTTAACTTCGGTGTTCGGACGAGAACCGGTGATTTCAACATGGTATGGTCGTTGCCGATGGAACATAGTTTTTGAAAAGCTATATAAAGTCTCAAATTGTACAGAGATAGAAAATTATAAATTTAATTCATCGATAATTCAAGCCAAAGCTTAAGAAATATTGAAACAGTGCGACTCGCAAGCAAAAATCACCAACGACACGCGGTGTTCCCAGACGGTCCTCCATTCAAGTACTATCCGCGCCCAATGCTGCTTAACTTCGGTGTTCGGAAGAGAACCGGTGATTTCAACATGGTATGGTCGTTGCCGATGAAACATAGTTTTTGAAAAGCTATATAAAGTCCCAAATTATGCAGAGATAGAAAATTATAAATTTAATTCATCGATAATTCAAGTCAAAGCTTAAGAAATATTGAAACAGTGCGACTCGCAAGCAAAAATTACGAACGACACGCGGTGTTCCCAGACGGTCCCCCATTCAAGTACTATCCGCGCCCAATGCTGCTTAACTTCGGTGTTCGGACGAGAACCGGTGATTTCAGCATGGTATGGTCGTTGCCGATGAAAGGTTTCTATTAAAATGCTATTTAAGGTGTAAAAATATATCAAAAAGAAAATTCTAATTTTAGACCTTGGTAGATTTAAAAAGTCGAAAAAAAGCTCAACAGGCGACACTATGAGTTAGAAGCGGCTTCAAATTGTTGCGAGATAATTAAAACATGCGGAAGAAAAAGTTTTATTTATAATGAGCTTATCATATCGGAAAAAGCCTAATGATTAAAAAAGTTTACAATTTAATCTAACGTATAATTATTTGTATACTATATATGTTTGGCTTCTCTATTATTTCAGCTATTGCGATTTATGTCATTATATACCAGATGAGGCACAGGACTATAAGAATATATCGAAAGACGTTAAAGTGCCGATTACGCACTGTTACATTGATAACGGCAGTAAAGTTAAAGACAGTTTGTAAAATACTGAACTGTTGGTTCGTAACTTGGACCTTAGAAGTAGTAATATAAAACTTTTTATTACCTCACCCAGATATAAAATTCCTAAGCCTAAAGTAGAGAAATAAAATTTCTAAAATTCACTCAAAGCCAATGAGAAAACAGCAAAAAATGTTCATTCCCAACGCAACCGTATAAACTTGCCTCCATATTAGCACACCCCTAAGGCATATTAATTTATAGTTTTCGTTTCATCCAGTCATCCGTTGAACTGCCTGCTACCGCGCAGGCGCAATAGCCTCGCAAAATATTAAGTACGACAGGCGCACAAAACTCGTTCATAAATAATGCAAAACTGTGCCAAGTGACGTCACTCGACCAGCAGCCCAGAGAAAAAGATGTCAGAGCCAAAGGCCGAAAAAGAAGTTGATCGGGATTTGTTTTATGAAAAAAGACCAAAGCCTTAAAATTTCCTGCCCAGTGGGCTAGCCGGGAGGTGCGGGGCGGCAGCTGGGTATTTGCCAGCTAACTGGAGATCCGCGACGTGAATCGAGACTTAACGAACAAACATGCGCGCGAAACGCTGATTAAATCACGGGCAGGCCGTTAAAAGGTGAAGTGTGGTGTTTGTGAGGCTTGCGCGGCGACGACGACGATTCCGTCTCAATCTTAAAATGCACGAGAAAGGAAGTTGGCTAGCGCTGACTGAAGAAGGAGGCTGCCGCCGCCGCGCCGATAAGATGGTGCGCAAGAAGCCATCGTCATCAATGAATAAGGTGTATCGCATCGCAGCTGCGTTCCATCGATTACAAATGTAGGCCCCCGATGTGATATAAATAGCCCGCGTAAAGGTGTTCTCCATCGGGGCACGCTTACGCCTGGAATAAAAGTGGCGGAAACATTTAGCGGTGATCTGAGCGCTCGTTGTGATCACCGCGGATGTGGCAAAGTGGAATACCCGCGAGAGTTTTCTACCTGTGGCACAGGTATAGGTCAGTCATGAGATGGCTATCGACGAGGTGGACAGTAAAATTTCAGTTTTCACTTAAGCGCTTTCCATCTGTTTTGCGGTGCGGCTGCGGTCGAACGGGAAGGTACGAGTACGACTTATCGAATTGGAATTATCTACAGTACTTTCGGGTAAATGCCTGTTGTTTTGTGGACATTTGGGACCGTCGTTTGGATGGACTTAATTTGCTTTGCGGCGTCGGCTTATCTTCGGGTAATTGGCAAGGAGAAATCAAATTATAGCAAAGAAGGCTTAAGACCTTTTTTATGGGTTGTAGCAAAAAGGCATTTAGAGTAGAGAAACTGTTTAATGCTAAAACCGTTGAGATTTATTGTGAGAAAATGCCGACAACTAAATTCCGCTGCAAAAACACATTCTATTTTTAGACTCCTAAATTTGACAGGTTTTTTCATTAAATTAGTTTCCTGACACTTCTAGTTTACCGAACAGTAAAACTGTTTATTATTCGCAATGAGACATACAATGTCTATTAATTACAAATGTAAATTTACTGCACTAGAAATTCAATGTGACTGCATTATTTAAGGTGGTAGGTAGCGTTATTATTATTATTTTACTACTGTATGTTCAACAGAAAGCACTCATTGAAGATGTTGAAAACTAATGAAGAAAGGTTCCTTTTTTAGTCACTTTATCTCCAACTATACTCTAAAACTTTCAAAAGTTATAACATAAAAAATCTGTCGAAATCAAGTCGCATCGCCATAAATCTTTATTTTTTATCTGTCCAACCCTCGATCGTCATAAAATAATAAAAGTACACAATGAAGCAACCCAAATAAATGTAAGGGAAAATCCCAGAAAATATAACACCACGGAAAGTTGCTTTTCCGAAGAGGAAAATAAAGTAGTTAAAAAACATTTAAATTATAAATATATTAAACGGGCAAGTCGAGGTGTTATAACACAAACTAATAAATTAAATAATAAGATTAAGATTTTTTAATAAAGATTAAAACCCAAAAACAGTAGTGCTTAATTATACCAAAGTTTATATTGTGGATATTCGACAAATCGCACCAAAGAATCTTATTCTTATTAATATACTTACACTTAACTTATTAATGGATTTCTTTCTTGCATTGACATGTAAAACAACCGTGGTACCTCTCTTACTATACACAATATTTCAAAATTTGAAGTATTACTTTTTCAACGAATATTTGACCGGTAAAAATCGGTTTAGTAATAAATTTTGCATGATTACATGCCTGAAATCTGTTGACGACGTAATAACCTCTTACGAGAAAGAAGCCATAGAAAGCTAAATCAAAGCGAGTATCCGATACGTAAGTAAGTTAATTAAGTTTTCATGCTCATGTATATCGCGCGAATGGCTTGTAATTGAAATTCCCCGTGAAACTGATGGCAATGCTATTAACAAACAAAGGTCTCCCTGCGGTCAAGGTCATTTCAGGAATCCAGGACTGCCATATAATAATAATAAAAAGCCTTCCGGAACTCTTTAATTGTACAGCTCGGAAGTAACACTTCAATTCTAATCGTTTTTTCTTCATCGCAATCATGCCTTTATTCTTCCTGGGACATGCAATTAGCAATGAAATTTAATTTTACGGCACTCAGCCATTGTAAGCATTGAAGCTCCCCGTAACCTTTTTTTCTTTTTTTTCTTTGTAACTCAATTAGGCCCTGGCTGCCCATTGAAAATTATCGCCAAATTAATGAAGCACTCTCTGGGCATTGCCATTATACATTCGAGGGCCCCGCTCTGCTTGCTGACATGAAAGGCAAAGAGCTAATTTCAGCGAAGAATTTGTTTCAATTAGGCCATGGAATTGGATTTCTTGAGAGCGTGCGGCGCGGCCTGGCATAGAATTGTAATGGTCAAATTGGCCTGGGTTTTAGAAGAATGGAAGAATGGAAAAAAAAAAAAAATGGGCGAGTCCCCGCAAGTCGCCCCTCTGGCAAAATTATGTCATAAGCCGTTTTTTGACCCGCCACGTATAATTAGGGAAAATCCATTGAGCATCACACATTTAAAATGCCAACTGTCAGTTGTAGCGAACTCGAGATAACGAGTTAACCGCTCCTCCATGTCATGTTTGGGGAGTCAGCGGACCAGACCGAGCCGGGTCCAAATCATGCCGCGCGATGACAACGCAGTGCAGATCGGAGCTAAATGGCCATCAAATCTAATTAACTTGTCCTAAACGGAATTGAATTATCCACTTTGCCGCCATTCCTGGACAGTTGAGTCTAATTCTGCTTAATCGGAGGAATGCCCCCATCATATAGTGGTATTGGGCAAAGTCTGCTAAACTGACGTGTCACTGGCATGCTTGTAACAGATAAGAAGTTCTTTGGCTCCTCGGACCCAGGGCGCTCTGGGGCGAGTAGGGAACTGGGAGTCACTTTCTTTGCTAGCTCGAGAAGGACACTCGCGTCTAATTGAAAAACTCGAAAATAATTGAAAGCATACACGCGGGATTCCCTGCTCTAAAAATAGGTACCTAGTCTGAAGCCAGTGACATCGATGGCATTCGATAGCCGTTGTCATGCAATTTCTTTTCTCTGGCACGTTGAGGTAGTTTGTGCAATTAATTGCTCCGAATCGAAATCGATAATTGCCAAGAAAGGGGGCCAGCCAGGAGGGTGGGGACCTAATAGACCATATCCCGATGCCCGTGAGTTCAGTGGCCGTGTATACACCGAAAATAGACAACCTCTGTGCGGGTAACAAAGAATTCCACTGAAAGAATTTCACTGGCTTCTAAAAGGTTTTAGAATCAAGGTTTCGCTCAGCTATATTATGTAATATACTATAAAGAGAGTTTGATACATTTTGGCATTTTAGTAATTTCACATAAAATCTCGTCATTGGAAAGCTTTGGGCTTCAAACACCAATTAGAATTAATTCATTTTCAGACGGAAAAAATCATCCTAGAGATTTAAAGAATAAAAAAATTAAATTATTAACTGAAGAACGATGCGGTAAAATTAATGACTCCATGACTTTTTAAATAAAATCATGTTTGCTTTTCAACTTGATTTTTAAGCGAAATACATAAGAAACAATTGTTTTTTATTAAATCCAGCTGATTGTTTGAAGCTTGCAAAATTATTGCAGGTGTTCCCTAAGTATTTCTTGAAGTCAAATCGAAGTACGAAATTTGCATTACTCGATTTCAGTTTTCTGACTAAAACGTCAGAGCTATTATCATCGAATCTTGTGGCTACGGAAATCATAATTTCAAAACGCAGACGTCATCGTCAATTTGAGTTCAATTAATACTCCCTCGACTGCTAGTACCTGCACAAGACTGACGACACCTTTGCACGTTTTTCTATAAGTGGGCAGCACTGGTTGCGACCCTACATTTATTGTTAGTGTAGGCGCAAGGCGCTGCTCCCGGGGTCTCAGTGACTCCTGGGATCCCATAGAGTGTGAAAAACAGTGCCGGAGTTGCTAAGTGAATTGCCACTTCCACAAACGATGGATTCCTGCCCTATCAGGAATTTCCTGATGATGAGCTTTTCCACTTATAGCCAGGCACCCAGGAGGCAATTTTCCACAACTACTGCTGGATATGTTCTTTAAGTAGGTTCTGTACTGTGCGGGCGGGAAAGAAGGAATTTATGCTGGCACCTCGGAATTAGTCTTGTTTGCGATGACGATGACAACAGCGATGGGCCCACTGTATCTAGTCCGTGGTAAAGCTGCCAACACTTGGGCAACATGAGAGTTTGCCGGGAAATTACTTCCGTCATTCAATTTGGAGCGCACACATGAATGATAGACTGGGAATAGACTATAGCCTATAGGCAGAAGGCTCTATAGCTGAGTAGTCAGCTTGATTGACTGGGGCTCTGTGTGGTTGGGCCACATTCGGAAGCAATTTCAATGGGTCTATGATGTCTATGAAAGGAATGAACCGCCCGCTTCGCTACTGTGTGCACGGATCCCAGTCCCACGTGCTCTGGTTGTTGACCTAATTTAGAACGGGAATTCGGATTTTGAGAGACTTAGGAAGCTTTGATCGTTCAACTAAAATATGCTTTAAACTGAACAGTTCTTTCAGCGAGTCAATTGATGAATTGCTCTTCCGTTTATGGGAACGAAAGGTTCCACATTTCTAAATTTAATTTCTTTAGAACCTATTGGGAATGTTTTCAAAAGAAATAATTTTCTAGGGGTTGTTTTTATTTCTGAAGAGTATTTCTTCCAATTTTCGAATTAGGAATTGCCTCAAGGAAATATATTTATTGTTGAATTTTCTGAGAATCCTTTTGTAAACCGATACCTGCCAGGCTCTTCTGGAATCTAAATTAAGCAGACGTTATTTAACAAAAATTTTCGATTTTATTTGGTCTGCTTTCATGTTTATCGAAAGGCTGAGGCCACGAACCACACACTCGCCTTTTATAGCTACGTATATGGCAGTTTCTGGAAAAAAAGAAGAATCCTATGTATGTTCAAAGAACAATTATTAATAGACTCAACAAAAAAAAAAAAAAACGTTTGCCCAATTGTCTAAAAAGTTCTTTAAGAAATGAAGAAAAGATAAAATAAGATGAAGGGAATTCTTCTGTTCTTCGTCCCTATTTTAAAAGATTTCCCGGTATATTATTGAGAAATTAAATAGAATACCTTAAAAACGACGTTCTCTTATTTACGCCGCTATATTCCTCCGGCGAGAGGAGCTAAACTTTAACAATGTATGTTGAATAAAATGCTCATATATCTATATGTATATATAAAAGAAAGTCGTGTTAGTTACACTATTTATAACTCAAGAACGGCTGAACCGATTTGGCTGAAAATTGGTGGGGAGGTAGCTTAGAACCAGGAAACGGCTATAGGATACTTTCTAGGGTTTCAAAATGGCGGATCCAAGATGGCGGCTAAAAATTTTAAATTTGAAGCGATTTTCATGAAAAAATTGGTATATAGGGGTTTTGCGGGATGGGGATTTCAAATCCGCTGTCCAAATTTAGAAATTCAAAATGGCGGATCCAATATGGCGACCAAGATTTCCTGATTTCAACGGATTTCAATGAAAATTAGTACAATGAATGTTTTGAGGTCACTGATTTTGAATATTATCAAAATTTAGAAATCCAAGATGGCGGGTCCAAAATGGCGACCATATTTGTCGATTTCAAGGGATTTTAATGAAAATTAGTACAATGATTATCTTGAGGTCACTGATTTTGAATATTATCAAAATTTACAAATCCAAGATGGCGGGCCCAATATGAGACCAAATTTTTTGATTTCAATGGATTTTACTGAAAATTAGTACAATGATTATTCTGAGGCCACTAATTTCGAATATTAGCCAAATTTCCAAACTCAAGATGGCGGATCCAACATTTCTCGATTTCAACGGATTTGAATGAAAATTGGTACAATGATTATTTTAAGGCCACTAATTTTGAATATTATTATAAGATTTGGAATTTCAAGATAGCGGATCCATAAAGGGGTTTTCGGGATGAAACAATTTCTAGGATATAACAAACTAGAACATTTGAGAAGTGTTTAATTAGTAAGTATTTACCAAACGCCGGGTGAAACCGGGTAACCCAGCTAGTTTTATATAATAAATACACTTCTTTCTTATTTTTGCACTTATTAGCATTATTACACTTCAAGAAACTAAAACAACTTCATGAATTTGTGGTATTTGAATTAATTATTATGAAATTTTGTAATGTAAAATGTAAATTAAATTCACTCTGTTCTTTTTATCTTTGTTACTGGATTTCTTCCAAATCAAATAACATTGTCACAACACTTTTCCGATATAGAAGAGAATTTAATAATATATCTTATTAAATATGTGAACAGACATTATAATCTTTTAAAATAGCAACATCGATAATTACTTTAGTGGTTTACTGATTTATAACGATATTTGCAACGTTAAGAACAATTAAACTATAAGTCAAGCCCTTTCTGCAATAGTTATAAAATTTACTACCCATTTAACCGTTACTTTTGTGTACCAATGTACTTAAATTTTATGGCTAAATAACACAGCACCTTCCATAAAATCGCTTAGTGTCCAAAGTCGACATACGGTGGCTATATAACATTTTTCACATAACCACAAACATTGCTACCTTCCGTTACTGGCGCTATTTTATTGCGTAATAAAAAATTCAGTTTAAAACAGAAGAAATCGCACACCTACTTTATGTAGCTACAACAATTTATCATATCTTTAACATTCAGCATCAATCACGAGATCATTCCCACTGCTAGGAGAAAATAATTTTTGTTGTACCTTATTCATCTTCCGGTTTGGATGAGCATTCCCGGATTAATTACGTACACGATTGCCTTATGATTTTCTTATTAGTTCAAGATGAGCTTCCTAATGATGGGAACAGCTCAGGTTAATCAGCAACACAATGGCCGTCTGGATAAAATAAGATATCCATCAGAGGCGACCTATATTTATGCTAGCTAGTCGCTCTGCGCATCCGACCATACTACTCGTACATTAGATCTTTGCTCTGCCTTACCTCCTTCGCGTGACATGATGCTGTTCGTGTCGCATCCGTCAAACAAGGAATTGGACAGCCAGACAGACACGCGATCGCAGCGTGAAGCCAATAAAAGTCACAAAAAGGGAATATTTGAAATAAATGCAAAAAATGGAAGGAAGTCTTCATACGATTCTTTGTTTGCTCGGGAGTGTACTAAAAATACAGCAGCCACAGTTGATGTTAAGGCGTAACCCTTCGTAATTTGTTTTTTTCCGAGACCCAAGCATTCAACATGGTGGAGAAAATTTCCCTTGTAGAATGTAGACAAACAGTTATCGCTGTCCAAGATGGGGGCACTGCATTATAGGAAGTAGCAAGTGCAACATAAAGCGGGCAACTTAATTTCATGTGAATTCTTTTCCTCTTCACCGCATTGTCCCATTTTAACGCCGTTTCGACTCGTTAATTAATTCTACTTGACCTCGTGTGAGTGAGCTCTTTACAACAACAACAACAACAAAAAAAACATTTTACTGCGACGATGTTATAATTGTTGAGAACTAGCTAAAATACTTATGTTCTTGACCAAATGCGGGCATTTGGTATTTAACCGATTCTTTGCTTTGAACAGCGTGACCAGTATTGAGTGTTTTTAGGGTTCCGTAGCCAAATGGCAAAAAACAGAACCCTTATGGATTCGTCATGTCTGTCTGTCTGTCTGTCCGTCCGTATGTCACAGCCACTTTTTTCCAAAACTATAAGAACTATACTGTTGAAACTTGGTAAGTAGATGTATTCTGTGAACCGCATTAAGATTTTCACACAAAAATAGAAAAAAAAGCGGCCAAGTGCGAGTCCCCATACTTAGAACTGGAACTCAAAAATTTTTTTTCATCAAACCCATACATGTGGGGTATCTATGGATAGGTCTTCAAAAATGATATTGAGGTTTCTAATATCATTTTTTTCTAAACTGAATAGTTTGCGCGAGAAACACTTCCAAAGTGGAAGAATGATAAAACTAAAAAAAATATATGATGTACATTACCATGCAAACTTCCACCGAAAATTGGTTTGAACGAGATCTAGTGGGTAGTTTTTTTTTAATACGTCATAAATCGTAAACCGCAATTTACCTTTCATTCAATCAACTCAAATAAAAAAACAAGCCTATATGGGCTCGCATATAGTTAGATCTAGATCCCATCATTTAGGTACCTAATTATAATGTTTACTTATCAATAACTTAATTTAAAAAAAATACACTATTATTAAAACATCGATCAAAGTTACAACGAACTACAAGAACTTTTATATTATGTTACTTGCTGCTACGGAACCCTTCATGGCTGAGTCCGACTCGCACTTGGCCGCTTTTTTCTAATTCTCAGTTCTCAGTGAATCGTAATTTCTAAACATGAGTCGAATGAAACATTTCTTTCCTCTTCACAGGATTGTCGTGTTATTCAAAAGATATGTTTACAAAGATTCGCAAAAAATGCAAACAATTAAGCCATTTAAATTGCATAGGGTTTAGGAAAAGAGTTTCCGGAAGGCCTCAGTAACGTTTAAACTTTATATGAATTGGTATTATTTGTTATTAGGAATAACTAAATAATAATTGGTTCGCGAGACTTATAAACGACTTCATGATTTTTATAGTACACGTAATCGCCGCTCATTTAATAATGCTTAATACAGAACCAAGTGATGATAATAGTCTCATACTCATGCAGCTCTGCTGCTTGTAGCTTGGACTAAGCTGATGGTTAAAAAAAAAAAAAAAAAAAAAAAAAAAAATATATATGTTTGTTAATATACAATAAATAGGCAAAATTGTCGCTTCTGAAGTGAGTCCAATCCAAAAGAGATTTTCGAGTCCGCATTACATACAGAAAAATCACCTCCTTATTTCTTTTAAAATGAGGCAGCGACTCGCGTTCATTTAGCACCTTCGGTCCCTGGCTTGCAGGCAAATGTACGAAAACAGGAGAGGTTCGGAAAATTTTTTATAAATTATCTGTTGTTTGGTGTCGCCCATTAGGAAGGAGTAGTAACCCACCAATAACCCACAAACAAAAATAGCTGGATCAGAAAAGGGTGCATTGTCAAAAAATGCTTTAAAAGCTGAAACCAGTTTGATAATTTTCCTTTAAGTAAACTTATCTTTTCTTTCTACTGATTTTCTATACTTTTTCTTACAACAATTTTATTTTTAGTTAATACAAAGATTTTATTAAGTAATCAAAGCGTTTGAAAACTCTACTATTAAATCAATTCTTTTACCAAGAAAACAATATTTCAAAAGTCACGTTATCTATGTTTTTATTGTTATTATGAATTATCCACTCCACTCCTCAGAAGGCGTAGAAACTGTTAATTAACTAAAATTTTACAAAACGTTAATGAATAAATCTTTTCTTTTAAAAATGACGTAAGCAGTTCGCAGCGCATAAAGTGCGATCATGCTCAACCGGCTCTATAATTTGTCCATTTGTGTATGATAAAACTCGAACCATTCTTTTGTAAGTTTTTTAAACAAATACAAAACAAATTGTTATATCGGCAACGACTATTCCACGCTGAAATTACCTGTTAGTACTTGGATATGGGACCTCGTATATGTAGTTAGTACTTTTTTCTCGCACTGTATCAAAATTTTTTAAGCTTTAGCCCAAATTTATAATTTTCTTCCTTTGTATAATTTTAGACTTTATATACCTTTTTAGAATTTTTTTCTTTTGTGTAATTTTTGTTTTTGTATAGCTTTTTAAAAACCATGTTTCATCGGCAACGACCATACCATGTTGAAATCACCGGTTCTCGTCCGAACACCGAAATTAAGCAGCATTGGGTGCGGATACTACTTGAATGGGGTACCGTCTGGGAACACCGCGTGTCGTTGGGATTTTTTTGATTACATTATATTATTATTATAATTATTATTTATTCAGCGCATTACTTCTATTCATTTTTTTCTTAACCACTTATCTGTTAAACTATTTATCTCAACCTGTAGCACTACCTTCATGCAGAAAACTGCAAGCTAATTTGAATTGCAATGAATCTTATCTCACAGACATTCTTATTAAGATAACCAATGAATTACCTATTTACTTCTCAAGATACCGGAACTTTAATTGAATATGTACAAAGTGACCGCATTTAACAGCATTTAATTTTGGATAAATAACCCTCGATAAACATTGGCATCAGCAGAGTTTTACTGCAGACTTTCCAGCTTTAATGTCAGATATATATGTATCTTATTTGTTTACCTCCATTCGCAATCTCCAGTCGTATTTCCCGAACTGGCTTTGATGCAAAGAAACTTTTCTGCCGAACAAAACATACAAGGCAAGACCCACTTGGAGTCGTGTGATCTTTGCAAATGTTATCAAAACCTAACGTGTAAGTTTCTGAGTAATTGGGTTTATGGCATGCAATAAACTAAATCCGAAACTCGTTACGTAAGCGTTCTGCATTCGAGCAATGTTCATTTTAACAACTTTCGGGACAGTCTGGGCTCCGTTTGTTTTATCCCTCGCACTAAATTCGTAAAACGTTTTCGAATGTTCCATAAAGGCTACAATAAAGAATTTAATTTAAACAAGTGAAGAAAATTTCCCTGTTGGAACTTCCTAAAAAAATCAAGTAAGTGCTCGAAGCGGAATCTCGGCGTCGCCTTGAAAATTCCATTAAACCATCATTGCCGCCGGAAGAAGTCATCAAAGTCCAAATCAAATAAACGAAATTGTCCCCTTTTCGAGAGGAAACTGTCTTGAGCACACCATAAATTCCTGGGAATTATCCTATTTCCTTAGCGGAAAAAAAAAATAAAAGAATAAGGAAAGTACAGAAAAGAAAAGAAAATTAACACACGACCTCGGAAGTCAAGAAGCAGCCATTTAGACGTCTGCGTTCTAGGTGCTATGATTGATTTCAGTCCTTCCTCCTTCAAGATGCGCAAAATCACGGCGTTTTGTTCGCATAAGTGCGGCACTCAAGTGAAAATAACCAGCGAGCGGTGGATGCAGAGAAGGAGGAGGAGGAGCAAAACATGGCCCCATTGCAATCTCTCCCGAAGGAAATTGGTAACGTCTTGCAAGGGAAATTGATGAAAGGCCCACACCGGACGGACAGATAATGAAATGTAAATCAATTTGCGGCAGGGAGAAGCGTTTTCAGGCAACTTGACGCGAAGGCCTATAGCACGCGGGTGAGTAATCATCGAAGACGCCAGTCGGACCAGACGTTGTCGTCTGTGACGCCGCCGTTGCGTTTTTTGTGACGTTCTTTCCCCTTTTCCCGGACATTTTCATTTTCCCGCCTCTATTTGTCACTTCGACATTTTGACCCGCTTTAGAGGCGTTTGTTATGCTGCAGGAACCGCGAGCGCAGCCTCTACACTTTTGCTGGCTTGCAACTATATGCAGCGTCTTGACAGCATCATGTCACGCCAGCAGAGAGAAATTATAATTTATTGGACGACACCGCTTATTATGCTGCGCTTTAACATGCTAACGCGGACCTTAGAGCCAAATGGAACTGCTGCCGCTATTTATGCTGGTGGCGGCTCATGATCCCGGACTGCGATCTGGTGGGCAACATGGTCGGGTGCTATCTGTTCATTAACAATAAGTCTGGCATCCAGCAGCAATGAAATGCGAGCATAGATCCAAGGTCGGGGTGCAGCACGCTTTTTGCCCCACTAATGGGAAATAAACACGCACGTTGATTGATATTTATTGAAATATAGAACCCAGCTGAACACCAGTCAGATTAATTGCAATTGACCTCTTCTTTTTCCTTATTGCTAACCCTAAAATGAACAAAGTCTTTCAAATATCCAATTGAATCGATATTTCAGTTTTACCAGCTACACGAATGTTGCTTTAAAGGTGGTTCAATAAATGTTGACCTGTTGCGGAATAGATGCACTCCGGAACATTTGAGATTTATAAACTCTAACTCTACCACTTGCAGTTTTTTATGACTTGGCGAAAACTACACCAAGTTATAAGATTCCTGCTTCTGTTATAATTTATGCCATTATCTTCGCTTCTCAATTATTGATACTTTCGAAATATCTTTCACACATCGACCTTTTCATGTAATATTGTAGAATATCTAAACGTTAAGCTAAACATCGATTATAAAACATAAGTATGTACTTTCACTTCTGTCGACCAGTTAAGATCGTTTTTTTCAGAATAAAGGCTCAAAAATTCAAAAATTCCAAAAATAGGATTTTTAATGTAATCAAAATATTGAACGCAACAGTACGAAAAAACTATTTTTGAGAAAATCGTGTGAAAGCATTTTGAAGAGAATAGTTTCAGCTTTCCAATAACGTCTGACAGATTACTGTCATTAGTTTACTTTAGGTCACAGTTGCAAATGACTTTTTTGCTTTGACAGCTCATAGTTGAACAAAATCGGAGGACAATTTTCTAAAAACCAGGTTAACCCTTTCGCTGTCACGTTTTGTTCAGCTTCACATTCAGTTGTTGGATGCCGGTGGCGGGTGATCAAAATAAATTGGTGTCCCTTTTATCCCTTTGTCACATACGACAGTACGCTATAATAACTTCTTTTAAATTCATTTATTGAGAATTTAAATGCAACGATAAAAATGCAAGCTGTTAGTGATGTTAGACAGTTACCTGTCAAAGCGCAGTCACACACTGTCAAATTGTGCTTAGAATGCAGAAAAACCAATGCTAATTTGGTAGAGTTACTTAACAAGCACAAAAGGGCCTTAAGGGATTTAAAAAATTAAGTGAAATCAAAACAATTGTCTTCCCATACAATCTTCGAGCACCATTTTCACATCTTAAGAGTTTAATTTCGAAATATCTTTTCTTAGGGAGCACGTAGAAGCCAAGTGACACATACTTGCCAAATTTCAATGTCTTTATAGTTCTTGTATATGTATACAGGTGTCCCTCAAGTTACACGATTAATTGGTTCCGTGTAACTCGAAACCGTGTAAGTGGAAACTCAGAGTTAGTACAAAATCAGAGATTGCGTACCGTGTAACTGGAAACCGTGCAACTTGAAACTAGAAATTCATACAAAAATAGAGATTTCGTTCCTGGTATAAAAACAAAGTTTTTAATGAAAAAGAAAATGTTTTTAATCCTCTAATCTTAACATAAAATGTTTGACAGTTTTATAAGAAAATATTATATTAATACATAATATGAATAACTCTTTGGAGTCCTTAATAACTATTAATCGCTGTCACAAGTGTCATCTAAAAATGTTGTTAATTTAATATTTCTTCTTTTAGGAGTCGAAGGATCCTCGCCGCTGGAAACGTCTTCATCTTGTTGTTTCTCGATACTACAAGATGGTACATTCAATTCAGCGAAAACCGGGCACGGACTTCATGCTTTTATAAATATATGTACGGGACGGAAGTTTTTTCCAGTATAGCCCAGTTTCATCGGCGTTAAAAATTTGATCTGCCGTATAAGTTCCATATTCTACAATTTTTTTAAATTCTGCAGTAAACTTAGAGGCTGCTTCTGCATCTGCTGAAGCACTTTCTCCATGAAATTTAATGTTGTGCAGTCCAAATCTGTGCTTAAACTTATCTAGCCAACCCTTATTTGCAATAAATGATTGTGTCTGTTGTTCTGTAGTAGTTGGCCCTCTATTTGATGGTATATTTTCAGTGCCTTTTGTCTAATGGTGTTTCCATCCAGAGGCACTCTTTTATTTATGCAATCTTTGATCGATATTGCAAGTGCTTCCTCAGTTCTCATTATGTTGATATCTCCCGGATAACAAAAATGTTATGATAATCCTACTGTTAGTGACCTGTATATTCCACTTTTCAAGAGCAGATAGCTAACATTGACGAATATATGATAAATCCTTATTATTTTGCCCTTTTTATGAAAATTGGTATAAAACCGTGTAACTCAAATAGCGTGTAACTTGAGGGAACGTCGCAATTTTTTACCGTGTAACTCGAAAATCGTGCAACTCAAGTACCGTGTATATATCGGGTCGAATTTTCTCTCAGATTGCAGGTTGCCAACATCCAACCCTACCTACCATACCGAACTTTTAGTGACCAATAAGCTGCAATCTGAGCCAAAATCCGAATCCGCTCGGTTGCAAATTTTTATTTTTGCAAGCTTTTTTTACTGAACATTCAATTTTTCTTTGTCTTCCGGCCGCCATATTGGAGCCGACATGTTGAATTTTAAAAAATACCACATGGCTTTCGACAGTTCTCATTTAGACGAACAATTTGAGCCCTTATTTATCTCAATCGGTTTATTCAAATTTTGAGGGCGCCGGTGATCCGTTTGACGTGAAATGTCCCATATATAGATATATGTATATGTATATATATAATATATGTATATAAACTAAAAAGAATTTAGTAAAATATATAAGGGCAACGCTTTTATAAATGTACTCAAAAAATATTTTTCTTTGTTTTTTGATCTTATAACAAATTTTTTTAAATTTATATAGATTATTAAAACTAAAAGCGTTGAGCGTGAAAAGATGCTATGTAAGTTGTTTCTATAGTCCTATTTTTAGATCTTAATTCTATATATAACTTATAGCTTTCCTGGAACTACATCCTTTTGTTTAACGAAAACTTAAGCAAAATCGGTCTTCCCATTGCAAAGTTATAAATCCATTAAAAACGAAGAAACAGAGAACAGCTCAACAAAGTTATGTAATTCCATTAGGGGTCAAGAACAAAAGCCACTTCAAACTTCCTAAAATGTATTATACAAAATTAGAAACTTACGAAATCTAAATTGCTTCCATAATTTCAATACAATAACGCAAATAGGTTTTATCAGCAAGTACTAAGTCCCCAAAACATTGATATGCGTCGTCTCTTCTAATCTTCAGAAAACATAAAGTACAAGAAATTAGCCCTGAGGGGCGAAAAGTTTCAACATTAGTGACAGCTTTTTCAATAACGTCAATCGGTATCTATTTGCCTAAATGTACAATTTTCCTCACTTATCTGACGACTTGTCACATAAAATATAAAGGCGGTGCGGTGCGGTGCAGTCCCCATGATTGGGGCTATCACTCAGCAGCCGATAAGGGCTAAAGGAGAAAACTTTTGTTTCGGCAGCAACATCTACCCAAAATTGAGCCAATTAATCCGAAGCTTATCCACGTTTAAATCAGACTAAAATCACAAAAGGCAAGAACAAATCGCCGCACTCGAATTACTTCCTAATTTCCCCCCAGCTGACGATGACTCAATCTCCTAAGCGAGCCAGCCCCACTTTACGAATTATTCAACTCTATTGATTTTTGCCCTGGAAATCTCCCGAATGAACGAACAAACGTAGGACCTGACCGGGACGAGACGGGACGGGACGGGACTCCCCCGTTTTTGCCCCATCAGAAGCAGCGGGAGCAAAATCATTGATTTTCACAACCTCCGCAAGTGTCCCTCAGCGTGGTAAGCAGCGCTCCCGTCTCTTTGGCCCCGTGTTTATATGTGAGAAGTGGGGGCTCTTTGTGCGAGGGAACGAATGGAGACAAAATCGATTCCCATGAATAATCCAGAATCTCAGTCGGCCAGAACAGAACCCAGGATTCAGGAGCAGCAGCAGCAGCAGCAGCAGCAGCCGCGGCAGCTGAGCGAAAGGATCCCAATTCGTCGTCCCAGTTTCATTCATAAACGAAAGGAAGAGCGCGCCTTCGCCTTGTTGCGAATCGTTTTCTAGTCCTTCGGGAGCGGGACAGGAATTACGCCGCGCGGCGCGGTTCGGTCGGATGAGCATCACATCTTAATTCTCAAGCCTGTGGAGCAGTACGAGTTCAGAACGATGCCGGGCATTTTTCTGCCTCTTATCCTCGACTGTTGGAAGGACAAAGAATCGCAACGACGTTTCTCACAGTTCTTATTTTTTCCATTCTTTATTTTTTTATTGCTATATTTGCAGACTCCTTGCGAAATTGGGCCCTCGTGTCATGTCGGCGCTCCTCTGCTGCTACTGAGAGCTGAAGCGTAGGCGCGTCACCATGGCTACAGCATCCTGGACACATGGCAGTAAAGCACCGGCTAATTTTAGGCAAGGGAAAACTTTTTTATCCCGGCTGTTCGTCATTCAGTTCTTTTTTTTTTTCGGGGAAGAAAAAGAGGTTGACTGCAGGCAAGATTGGGGATTTCTCCTTCCTATTGTACGCCTACGGAAAGTCAAAAAGAGACGACAGCTGGCATTCGGGGACAAGAGGGAAGCGATTTAAGAAATATCGACCGGGAAGGGATAAGCTGGATATTCATTCAGTCACGGGGGCAAGAGAAAGGAAACAGATGATTGAAGGGTGACGTATATGTTTTGTGTGGGCGTTCGATTCTCGTAGGAGAAGCACAAGCAGTAGAACAGTTTGTTTCCAGGATCAATTGAAGAATGGCAAATAACAAAGGGAATTCGATTCGAATGGACTGGTCTTTTTGGGTCTCAGATTTATTCTGGAATGATTTTGAATTCGAGTGGCATTTTACCGACTCTCAATGACTGACAATTTGATTAAATGTGAAGTTGATCACAATTGCCCTGAACACAATATTCAATGTAATCAAAAATAGTAAGCCTGAACCAAAATATAAACGTAGGGCTAGTAGTAATTTAATACGACCTTCCTCACATGCGGGTCAGTTTTTCAGAAAGTGAGCGACGCTTGCAAATGGTAATGGTTCTCTAGAATTTCGTGCCTAATTGGGAAACCCAGTTTTTTACCTGGTTCATATAAAACCAGGTCCTTTTTGGGTAAAGTTTCAATTTTGGTGCGATTTTTAACAAGGCAAATAATTGAAGTATTTTTGAATTACGTAACCTATTGGAAACATTTTTCGTCTGTTCCTGTTGCCTAGACCACCAGAATATGTTTTGCAAGGTTTTAATTTTTTTACTACAGTTTATCCGAATTATTTATTAAAACATACTAAAAGTGATTAATTTTAAGAATGGGAAAAAACCGATATTTCCCCAACAAAAAAGGCGAGTATTTGTACTCTTCTACAACTAGGGCAACATTATGTGCGAGAAATTGCTTGAAGGGAACACCCTGTGATGTGAAAATTAGCAAAAGATATGAAGGAGAATATCCCAACTGAAGAAAATGCCGTAATAATGGGACTTTCAGATAGTATTATTTGTTTCGTTTTAGTTAGTAGATCATCAAATTGTATAAAATGAATGCAATAATTATTGTAGTTAGAGATTTTAAGTTCCGATGAGTAAAAACTATAGCAATTTGATTCGTTTATTGCACATTTTAAAATCTTTGCTATAGGTAACGGTTCCAGATCTGCTCATTAATAAAAATGCAGCTTAGGTTTGTTACCCAAATCAATTAAAAAACTTGATCCAATTTATTCAACTTTTTACACAAGAGAGTGTTCGAGTAATAAAAATATTAATATTAAGAAATATCAGATTTTACAAGTAAGAATTCCACTGATAAAAAAAAGCATTGAATTTCTTGAGCTGATATGAAATTTGTAATTTAATTATTTGACTGTGACGGTTGTAAAATCTGTAATTTTAAGCACTTTACTCAAGCTGTGTTCAAGGACTTTTTCGGTAAATGAGAGGAAGTTCTCTTAATTGCTCCTTTTTGAACTTTCTGGCAGATTTTATAATAAAAGTATTATAGGTAATATTTGCTGGTTTGTAGCATTTAACGCAGCCAGTTGCGAACAGAACATAGACAATTATAAGGAGCTCACAATAAGTTCTTTTGGAAACTTGGACCAACACTAGCTTACAAAACGAATTCAAATTATAATCGATTTTTTCTTCATTAACCTCTGTCAGGTAAACACCCTGATCCTGATAATAATGGACCGCTCAATTTGCTGTCTCAAATAATTTGCACTTTTGAAAGTTCTTACCTTAGAAGACTTCCAATAATTCGTAATGTGAGATACTAAGAAATCGATTTTCATCATTCAATAATAACATTTAACATTAACATTAAAAATTTATCAAATTATGAGAAATTCAAATGTATCTCAAAGTGGAATAGGCACATGATTGTATTCTCTCTGACGGGCTGAGTCAAAATAGACATTCAATCTCCGAAAAATTCGGATCGAGTTGGAAATTTATACAGACCTTTAAATCATAATTCTATACTCTTTTAATTTACAAAAAATACCATTTTAAAAATGGGGATGGTCGAATTTCAACTCAACAAAGTCGTTTCAAATATCAAGAAGTCTCTTTTCATTTCAAACTAGTCCGAATTTTCAACACTAATAAGTCCAATTTTTCAAGTCAATCTAGTCCAAAATTTCAACTCAAACAAGTCCAAATTTTTAACATTTTAAGTTCAAAATTTGGACATACATTATAAAATACAAATATTGTACATTTTAAATAAAAAATTTGGACTTGTTTGAATTCAAATTTGTTTTGACAAATTTGACATAAGTGTTGAAAATTCGAACTAGTTTGAAATGAAAATAGACTACTTGATATCTAAAGCGTATTTCTTGAAATGAAATTCGAGCAGCCTGATTTGCAAATGGTCTTTTTTAAATTAAAAAAGTGTAAATCAAATATTAAAAACCCCATTGAATCAGCGTGTGCTAAGAATTTTATTCAAAGGTCCACGACGAACATGAAATCAACGTATATCTGTCGTTTATGTGGATAAACAAAAACGTTTCTTTAACGTTGGAAACATGTTCAAAACCGATGATCAGATTTTCGTTTTACAAGTTATTTTGTTATTGTGGGAATAGATATTAAACAAAGTGTTTTGCTTGATTCAGTCTTCTAGAAAAACATGAAAAATAAGAATGCTACTATCCTCTCATTAAAATAGACAGATTAAGAAAAGAGATCATTTTGATTAGAATTAAGATTGCCAAAAGTCGATTTAGATTCTAGCATCATTAGGGAAAATCAAACTTCGTATTTTTTTATTACTGTTGTTCTACTATTTGAATTTTATTGGATGTCGAATGTTTTTCCTTTAGATTAAACAAAAGCCCATGATTATAATTGTATCATCCTAACTCCCATTCATCAACGTTGATTTTTATAGCACTAGGTCCTTACACCAAACATCAAAAACTTAATCGCATAAAGAAAAGAAGCTGGACACACATTTAAAATATCTTAAAATAAATCTCAAAAGATTTTCACCGCAAACATCTTCTCAACAGCTCAACTTTTAGAACCTGCCCAAAACCATTTCCCATAACGCTTTCCTCAGATCTGAGCATTGCCTTGGACATGAGCGAAAACATCAAAACTTTTTCAATGTTTTTTTACGGCTAGCTTTTAGTGGAATGTTAACCGTTTTGTTTACAAAATCCATTTCCATCTGAGAATCCATTAAAACACATTTTGCCCTGCTTTTGAGTTAGACCGCCTTGAAACAACTCCCTCTCGTCGCGTCGTTACAACAACGTTTCTCTGTAAAGACATTTCAACAGTCCATTCAAATTCGCCATAAAACACGAAGACGCCCAAAAGTGTTAGACTGCCTCGCTGCGCTCGAAAGGAATTAGCAAAACTGCCAGATTCGTTTATGTGATAACAGGTGATGCGGCCGCGTTCGAAGTTGCATTGGAGGGGCACAGGTGGATTCTGCAATGCTGGTTAAAATTTCTAGACGTCCCCCGATTTCTTGCCACCTCCGAGTGGTACTCTGATCCGCACGCGCTGCGGTATAAATTCGATCCCATTTTTGGAGAGTTCCATTAATTGGTTCGTTAGATAATTTTAATTAGAATCAGTGCGAATCGATTACAGCTCCTCTGATTAATTATTCCACTTTGTGAGCCACAAAGTGGGTCGTCGGCTCGGCGCAGTCAGCGCGCGACTCTGTCGCCTTCTCGTTTTCAGAAAACAGCGGAGCAAGAGGGCCAAAGTGGGATTCCGTGTACAAAGTGCTCCGGTTTGATACGAATCGCAATGTGGGTGGTCCATTTCATCGCTGCCGGTACAGAAATGTATCTGCTCCTAATTGAAATCGATATTTCAAATTTAACTCCATCCAGGGTTATTCGCCAATCCCGGAGTCTCTCGAGCGTTCAACATATAGTATATCCCAATTCCGGCGTCGAAAGCAATTTATTTGCGGCATGATACCACATCCCAAGGTAATACGGATTTATGATGTTCAAAAATCGATAGAACCACCGCTGGGTGGCAATCTGGCCCACCAGGCAGTTTTCGCGTGGGGCTGCTTTAAGCCATCTTTCAATGGCACCAGAGTTACTTGTTTCTAGGGAAATTGAACACTTAAAGATAATTTAATAACTACATCATTTTACTTTTATACTAGCTTGTTACCCGGTTTCTTCCGGCCGCGGTGTAGCGTAAATACTTATTAAACAATTCTCAAATGATCTGGTATATTCTAGAAATTGGTTCAACCAAAACTCTCGGGAATACCATACAGTGTCCCGGGGGTTTTGGTTCAATCAAACCAAATTAAGGCGTGCATTACGATGTTATAATACTAACATCTATGTGTGTGTAAAACATAATCCAGTAAAATTGAAAACTATTCGTAAAAATATGTAATTCAAATTTGTATCTTTTTTTTCCCGGTGCCTCTTTACGTTAGGGTCCTTTTATAGAATTCAGTAACTAATTTTACTACCACAGTGTCCACTAACTATCTTAAAAGTTTTTTATAGGGTGGACTATCTGTTGATTTCTTTGCAAATTACATGATATTTTGACACAAGCAGCTCTTTCGCACTTAAACAATCGGCATAAATACAGTATTATATCTCCGCGGTACGAAATGAATAGATTTACGCTTAAACAATGTTGGGATATATTGAAAACTTATTTCCAGAGTAAGTAACAGTGCCGAAACAGTGCGAATTTTTAAAAGAAACTCCATATTAAAATTTTAAGTATTATAAAAACGAACGAAGCAAATTGAAGTTACAATCATCACATAGCAAGAAATATTTCGTAATAGTCAAAAATGTATTTATCTATTAAAAGATTAATACTGAAGATATACAAGAGTTGAGCAAGCTTCTACAGTTAAAATTAATGTATATGCTTATAAATCAAATCTAGTGAATAGTTTTTGAATAAATGAAGAAGAAAATGTCATCTTCGAGAAAATTTCGAGATTTTATGTGAGCTTTGCAACAGCTGAATAGAGCTTCTTTTCATTTTACAACAGTTTTATCAGTGCTAAATAGAAAGATTTAGTGTTATTGTATACTGAATTAATTATAAATAACTTCTGTTTCTTTTCCATCAGTATTTCCAATAAATGGATTAGGCCTTGGTTAATGACATTGAACGTTCATACAAATTTCTCTGTGTATTTTTTACCTTGGTCGTTTTTAAAATATTTCATAAATTCAAACAAAATTCATGAATTAACATAACCGAAATAGAAACATGAACAGAGAGCTAATTAATTTAATACAATAATTTAAAGTTCCATAGTTGCTTTAGGTTAATTTTGTAATTGATTTCGTTTTCATAAAACTTTTAAGATTGTGACTTAACATTCCATTAAATAAGACTTCCCGAATATAGATTTCAAAATATAAAACGAAAACAATGTTTGACCTTATTCGAAATATTTATTTAAAATCCGAATACTTCAAAATGGTATTTAACGGTATTTATCTTTATTTGATCGAAAATCCATAATTTATAACTCTTATTTTGGAAATGACAAATTTATTATTCTATAATTCTTGACTTAGTTCATTTTTGATTCGTTCTTGTTAAGGCAATTCTGAATTCAACAATCTTCCTTAGTCAACATAATGCGTCAATTATATCTTTCCACTTTTAGAATCGCACAATCAAATACATATATCCCGAAGATTGATGTAAAACTCAGAAAGAAGACTATCGTATTTTATACGACCCATTTCACCCGAAAAAAGGCTAACGAGCAAATAAACATAAATTCTATGTAATGCTCCTAATTTTTGCGTTTCCAAATACGCACTGTGGAGCATAAACACGTCAAAGCATCTTAACAACATCATAACCATGCGACATAACAACCGCTCCATAACAAGAGCAGCATAACACATAATTTCATCGTATTTCACGTGAAACAAACAAAAACTCGACCATTCGCTCTTTCGGCGAGCAGTGTGCGACCATTGACCCACTTCAAATTCCCTGTCAACCACACAACAAGAAGAGAAAAAAACGCCTAAAATTTGCATTTCCCTAAGAAACGCGTAATGTGTTTGCACAAAATTGGCAAGTAACACACAACAAACGACAAAATCGCGACAAAAGGCAGCAGAAGCCCGCTTCACTCTTTAAAAAAGAAAAAAGAAAAACATAGAAATAAAAAAATAAGAGGAGTTCGCGTCTCGTCGTCGAGTTCAGTCAGAGCAGAATTTTTTCTCGGCCAGAAGAGGTCTTCAGAAATTTTTGCCATTAAGACGTTATATGTGCCCTCATCACTGTGTAACAAGTTTTTGCTTTCCTAACTAATTTAGAGGCCAGAAAACGCCCTGGAAGATCTAATTTCAGTAGAAGTTGGGAAGAGGCTTAATAACGAGCACCACTTCTTGGTCAGTGACATCAGAGAGGAGTCATTAGGCGCGTAACATGGCAGTTAGATGTTTGTGTGAAACGAGGCGAGATCTAAATTACACTGCCCCCAGAAAACTAGATTCACTCGAGGAGGAAACGAGAAGACGAGTGACTGCCTTTTAGCATTAATTAAATAATTATTACAAAATGCGTCCCCAACGAGGTGTTCCGGCTGACCAATTCGAGTTTTCTTCTAAAACAAGCATCCTTGACTCTAAGTTAAAAGTGTTTATTAAATCTATTTAATTCTACCTCTTCCCCAATTTAGTCCAATAGTTTTTAACATATATGGACATAGTTTGGAATTTAGTTGGTCTATAGCTAGTTCGAAATCTATTTACAAAATAACAGATATTATTTATATGAAGTTTAAATTCATTTAGATCTGAATTAATTGTCAATTTATATAGACCAACTGCAATTCCTTTATAAAGAGTGTCTTTTTAAGCTTAAATAGAACTTCTTTTAGGGGCACGATATAGAGAATGCAAGATATGCCCATCGGATTTTCACACTTCTCGTGACGTACTGATGGCAAACTTTCCCTGGCAAACCGAGGAAAACTATTTAAATTAATTATTTATTTTCGATAAATTACAACAGGTTTTATCATAGTAATGTAAATTTGCCATACTTATTCTAAAAAAATTTTATTGTAACCGCGGAATGAAGGGAATTGAAATAAAAAAATATTTCTTCCATGAGAAAGATGTATCTAAAATATTTGCATAAATAATTAAAAAGAAAAATGGAATTGAATAAAATATAACATTTTTTTGTTTTGAATTTTTTTTTTTTATTTTGACCGCTCTGAACAACTTTGAGCAGTTTTAATTTTAATAATTCCCTCACGAGCTTTTCCTGAAAAGTTTTTACATTTCCTAAAAGAAAACTTTATCCGTTTTATTGCAAAAAACGATAAGTTTAATTTATAATTGTTGATAAAGTCCTTACAAAAAATATCGCTTTAAGAAACTTTGTTTAAATTTTTTAATAAATCTGTAGGAGATTTCATACCTTCATCTACAACTTGTCTCAGTTGATTCTCCTTCTAAAGGAGTTATAGGAGCTAAAATCGCCCTAGATTATTGAAATACTGAATGTTCTATCTTCTCTTTGAGTTAATCTTATCTGGATCTTGACATTCCTCTTATTATAAAGCAGGCCTCCACAAAACCTTGCTTTACTTACTTTACTTTAAAGTTGTTCGAAATTGTCTAAATTCTGTCTACTAAAGACAAAAAGAAGAATGAAGCCATAAACAAAATCTACTTCATGGTGAAGTTAATTTTAAGCCGACTGTAACCACTATAAGGATAATAAAAACAATCTTTTTCATTAGATTATTATCCAAATGAATGGTATCTCCCATTAGAGGACTAGAGGGGACTGTTTCACCCCTCCAAAAACATTCGTGTAAATATCTTGATACTTAGACCCGAATTCGTATTAATCACGTCCATCAAGGACGTATAATATGGTGATTATGAACGATAGATAAGAATGTAATCTCATGGGTCAAGCTAGGGTGGAAAAAGAGGCCCTTATCTTTACCCGACCCTGAAAATAATAACAACCTAATGCATTAGGGTAAAAGATTATAAAAATATTTCTATTTCTTCCTCGTTTTGCCTTGACATTTTTACTTGAATGAGTAAAAGATGCTTATTAAAAATAAAATTAATCGTAACATAATTTCAGTTCGAATACTAGTCTTGAAACCTTTCAAACACATAAAATGTTTTATTCATTTTAATGTTATAGTTACTCACATTTTATGTGACTTTGTTGCCATGATTTTTATTTATTTTTTTTTTCATTTGACTTTCTAGACTTTCTACGTAAGTGCTCGTTAAGAACAAAATAAAAATACTTCGGAATGTCAGATAGTCATAAAACTCGCCGTAAAAAGCACCAATGAAACCAAATTCAGGACAAATACGCGCGTCTTATAGTACATGCAAAAGTAACGTACCGAATAATCAATAATTGATTGCTATTTGTTTAATTTATCAGACTGATTACTGCAGAAATTCCATGTTAATATAAAAAGACAAGATAGGTTCGAATAACCTTTAAACCCTGCAAATCGAAAGAATATAAAGAAAAGTCGGAGATACATTCATAATAATTATGTAAAGTGAAACTTTGAGGTTTTACTCTATATTAAGTCTAGGAATTGACACCCTTGTATCCATGTAAAATATTCAAAGACCCGTCATTCTTTAGGCTATGTAGTACGTACTATAAACTAATAAACATGAATAATAATAAACATAATAAACAAAAATACTAAGAAAAAAACATTGAAAAACAATGAAAACAACATTAAATCAATAAATTTCAAATATGATTTAGTGCCAATGCCGAAAATTATTAATTTAACTACGTTTCACATTCAATTTTGGAGCTGTTAACTATATTTGATAAAGAACAAGTCTGATTTCTAATCCCGTCGGAATAAGGTCAAGTCCCGGTCGGTATTAGGAAACGACAGTTCCTGTGGTTTATTAAGCCTCCATGAAAATTAGTTAAATTGAAACATTGGAATGACACAATTTTTCCAAGTAATTTAGATTAAATACGATACAAAATATGAACTTTAATTAAGTCCCCGTTCTTAATGTTATATAAGTAATCTAAGCATAATACACAATTTAAAAAATAAAAATAAAAACACGAACTGAAATTCCAAGTTGTCAGTTGGTATAAAATATTTATTAAATAAATATTTAATCGAATCTTGACAGCATAAATTTACGCACAGTGAAATTTCATGTTTTTACAGAAATTCAGCATTTTTCATAGAATAATTTATGAGTTAAAAAACTCGCTCCTTAAAGATCGGTGGCTTTCTGATATCAAGAAAGGAAAAAAAAGCACACTGAAAACTTCTACTATGCCATAAATTGATGTTTGGAAAAATCTTCACTTTTGCAACTTTCCCAAATCGACTCTAAACAGAAAGTAAACTTCCCAATAGACGAAAATTCAGAAGTTAATCAAAGAAAAGCAAAAGGCTCCCTGGATAACTTCTGAAGCTGAAGACGCAAAACAGCTTTTCCCCTGAACTGTCGGTTAATTCATTTTTCTAGGGTTCGTACGGAAGCCCAAAAACTTTCGTAACACCCCGAAAATATATTGCAAAAGTTTTTAGACAGGAAACGGCTCGAATACGAGGAGCACCATGTTTGGCCCCTCAGCGGCTAAGTGGACATGAGGCGCCAAGACGATGCCGTGCCATGCCGTGTCTAATTGATGGGATCGAGGTCCACAAGATTCTCGAGAATCACACAGGAAGTGAGTGCAATTGAGATCGACTCGATCAGTTGGAGGTGCTGCTGCTGGTGCACCTCTGCTGTCTGGGGCGAGCTGTAATTTATGCTGGTCGCGAAGATGATGGGATCAAACCCACCTCGGAGTGAAATTCGCCTACCTTTCACTTCCCGAGCGGCGACATGGAGGAGAAGAAGCCATCGCCAGCCGTTTGCCTTGACTGTTTCATCGCTTGCACTGAACACCATCCGAGGCTGTACGAGTGCACGGCGCAGTGTTTCGTTTCGTTAAAAAGCTGGCCAAAACTAAAAAAACCGACTTCAAAAGAGAAAACTTATATACATATATATCGTATAATAAATACACAGTTTTTTTAAGGACAGTCTTGCACTTCACATAGCAATAAAATTTCTATATTTATATACTTTATATTTCAATGTTTTTTACCGTTAACAGAAATATAATTTTCATAAGTTAAATTTTGATATATTATCCGAATCTCTTTAAAGTTCTTTAATTTATCTGAACGTCAATAAGATACATAAAATAGCTAATATTGTCTACCGATTACATTTAAATAATATTTTAAGTTTGTAACGATTAAAGCGAAAGGTCACTCTAAGCTTAAGCCGTAAAGCAAAAGAAAATATCTTATTATATTAAGGTTTAAAAATCGATTGATCAAATTCAGCTGGCATAAAGTGCCACAAATGCACATTTAAGCTACTTTTACATCTCTATGTATGTACATTCAATGGTATGGAAATTGTGTTTTCTTCGGCTATTACTCAAGAAATATGTAATTGATTTTGATGCAGTTTTTTCCATTGCATAGCTTATTCATCTGGCCTTAATATAGGATGCTTTTGTTTCGGAATTCAAAATAACGGATCTAATGTAGCGAAACGAAATTGGAAAAGTCGCACAATTCCTATAAAAATTGGTACACAGAGGTTTTAGAATTTGCTGATTTCACATATGTTAAGTATATATCAAACATTTTGAAGTTTAAAGTAACGGATAATATATGGCGGTCCGAAATTTCTAAACTTTACTTAATTATTATAGACATTTTAACATATGATATATCATTTTTAGCTTTACAGTTTTGATATCAGAATTCAATAAAGTTACTCATAGAGCCACTAGAAATCAAATTTTGTGAAAGATCATATCCACCATAATAGCTGCGTTTTTTTCAATCGGATCAGGATTTGGATCAATCTCTTAACATTGACATACAACAACAACTCGTGATCCACACTTTCATTCGGATTAGAATCAATGATCCGCAAGAAGTGGTTACAAAAAATTCTACGAGAAGTGCTAGTGTCGGATGAATAGTTTGGAAATTTCTAACAGAGTCGCTGCTGTAGTTTTTCTTTTCTGAAATGATGGCAGCAATGAAATTTGTAGTCGATTGGTACTGAGCACACAAGGAAAAAGTAATTTATAGTAACAAAATAAAGCAAATCGTTTTTCTGATTATGGGATTTAATAAAAAACAAAACTTTGAAGGCCATTTTTGAATTTTTTTTGACGAAAGCTGTCATCTAATCCCTAATTCTTATTAGATTAGCAAAAACAGGAATTCCAGCTCCTCAAATCCAAAATCGTTATCCCGGTGATTAAGCTGAATCGTTTTTTTTCATTTGATACTGATCCAGAACCAGATCCAGATGAAAAAAAAACAGCTATTGGTTTCGAAATGTTTAACTACTCAATTTTGATATAAGACTAAATATAAGTGACCCCAAAACATCGATGTACTAACTTTTGTTTAAGGTCGATTGAATTAAGCATTTCTTATGCGCCATTGTTCGGCTATATTGAATTTTTAAATTTTGATATCGGAACTGAAATAAGCGACTCGTAAAGCCCCAATACTCATACAAATTTTTGGCGAAAATCCGATCAGATTTAATACCCTTATTGGATCCGCCATACTGAATTTCTGAATTTTGATAACAGATTTAAAATCAGCAAAACTAAAAATCTCTATATACTTAATATCAAGCATATCCGAAGGAATTTCGAGTCTTAACCAGCTTTTTGACCATTTAGAACACTATGGCGGTGGAGCCCCGATACGGGGCGTGTGGGAAAAACGATGGTATCGTAGGTAGGGTACGACAAAAAGTCGCTGTTTGCTCACAACAAACCCATCGCCAGAGTGCACTTGGGGAGTAAATAAACAAAAAAGATGATGGACTCACCACAAACATCGAGCCATCCCTCGACCCGGCTGGGATAATTGATGGCGCAGACTCGATTGAGAGGTCTTCGTCCCATTTTCTAGAACTTTTTTTTCGCTCCCTCGGGGGCTCCTCTGGGTTGTGGAGAAGGAATCTCGATTTGGTTCCTTTCGCTGTCGACCGCCGAGGGTATCCACTACAGGTGTTTTTGGGGATCCTCCAAAAAACTGATGAAAGACTCTCGTGCCGCCCGTTTTTTTCTTTATTTTATTTATTATCGGATGTTGAACGCGAAAACCGCAAGGGGCAAAATTCGCGCGGGGATTAAAAATCAACGGGTGCCATAGATACTGCAGTTTGCCACGCACCGTTAGACATTGCGGTTCTCGCGGATAGCACAAAACAAAGAAAAACAAATAGCTCAACTGTGAAGGAATTGGCCGAGCAGAGTCGCGTTTCTTATCAAACTTATTAAACAACACTCTCGCACACCTCTCTCACCCCTGCCGGCTCCTATTGCTTGACATAATTAATTTAGAGTTGCACACACATGCTCCTCTCACCTCACCCCGTTCGCGGCAGCGAGCGGCAAGCACTGTTCCGCGCTATCGCACTTCAGCCGGCCGCTCTGATGATAACAACAACACCACCGAGCAGCGATTTGCTCTACGCGCACTTTTAGCGAAGAGATAGAAAGGGTTATTTTACTTGCAGCCGAAGGTAAACAGGTCTGACTGAGGAGACAATCTGGCGAGCACTTGCTGTATGAGAGATCTCCGAGGTTTTTATCTTTTCTTATTTTGTTACCTGTAAATTATAATCGAATCACAGCTTCCCGGTCGTCCATCACAACACAGAGTCAATTAAAAAACTTAAAAGTGCCCTCTGATAAAAATTTGTGCACTTTCCATTCGGCGAGTTTCGGAGAAACACACAGGTGAAAAACGATGCGTTTTCCTGTGAACTCATCCAAAAACAACAAGAACCATGCACACTCACCTGTGCCGAGGAAATCACCTGAAGTGTGGATACCTCAACACGACGACGCACAGATAAAAATTTAAAACTCGCAACCCCGGACGACGGTTGTTTCTTCTTTGGAAGAAGCACAAGAAATCCGACCAGCCAAAAGCGAAACGACCACGGCGATTATAACTTCGATGTTCGATTTGGTTCAAGCGAAAAACTGCCACCAATTCTGCGAGCCCAGCAATGGGTTTGAAAGGCGATCGCACATTTCGGGCACTCTGCAAGAAAAGTACGACGGGTGCGGAAAACGCGAGACCGACGACCTGCCACACGAACAGTTCGAACCAAACTGAAGTGCAAATTGCAGAAACTGCGGATCTCGGGGAATTGAAACGGCATCGACGTTACAGGGGAAAGCGACTTCTCCTCCGCGACGTGCTGCGGCGCCACCTTCAAGAGCGCGACACCGCGCCGCATCGCAGCCGCGCTTCGAACGTCAGCGGAACAGGGCTCCAGCGGCGGGTCGCTCGGGCGGCCGTGTTCCTGCTTGCAGGCCGTTCCGCAACTACCCTTGGCTGGCGCTGGGGTGGTTTGCTTTGGTTCGAAGTGGTTTGAGGGGCGGTTCGGAAAGGGCGACTCTGCCAAGGGGTCCGCGGGAACTCGACAGATACAAAACGCACGCAACATGGGAGTGGAAGAAGAAGCAGGCACCTGTCGTGCTCCGCTCAGCTGTGCTGCGAAACATGGGCGCGGGGCAGTGAGGTGAGCTGGAAATGCAGTTCAAGGTGTGCAGAATTGAGAAGAAGCGAGAGGTAGATTGCGAAGAGTGTTACCGTTCTATAATAAACTGCCATTCATAAACTTTCTTTGTGAAAGGAGCCGACATTTTTTTTTAGGATAGTGCCCGATTTTTACTTATTACTTCACTGTTAAATATTACAACTCATGCGAGACATTGAGATAAAAACTAGTTTAGCTTTAGCAAATTCAATTAAGGGGGCAGTACACTTCTTTTTTGCATTTTTTAAAAGTGTTTTTTTTTATAGACAAATTTATTGAATCATTTGAAAATTTTACACATTAAAATATATGTATCAAAGAAAACAAAAATAATTTTTTCGAAATTTCTGGCGTTTGTACGGCAGTAATATGGCTGCGGAAAAAAAAAAAAACCCTTTTCAAACTGGTTAGTAAGAAATCTCAACTCTGGAACGTCTTAAACAAAAAATTCAAAGTACATATTAAAATATAAGTCAGCAGCTATCGTGTGAACCACGATGAAGTATTGTGGCAAGAAAACAACAAAATGGCGGAATTTTTAATTTTTTTTTTATTAAAATATTTATAAAAAAAGGGTTCAATATTAACCTATATTAATAGTAATGGTTAGCACCATAAGCAAACATATATGTAATAAGTTCGCAAAATTTGACCCCAATCGGACCAGTAGTTTTTCTCAAAAATCTGCCAAACAGGTAAAAAAACGTAGTTTCGAGTAAAACGCGTTTAAAGTTTTTTTTATTCAATTCGCAGATAATTCTGGAAAAAAAGTATCTAACGCTTATTCGGCAATGCCTTTTCAATCGATTTAACATATTGTAAACTACTTTTGGAGGTGTAATTGGCAAAAATTACGCATTAGAAAACATTTTTTTTTTTTTTCACAAAGAAGGTTTAATGCAATCATTATAAAACTTTGTACACTTGTTAAGGTATAAATGAGGAATATAAAAATATTTTGTTTTTTAATTTTTGAAAACAAAATCGCGGCTATACGCTGGCGTGAAGTTGACCTACAAAACAAAAAACTTCAATCACTCTGGACGTCGTGTTATTGATCTGTAACAGCCCATAAAAAAAAATTTGGCTTAAATATACATGTAATTTGTCGGTAAACCTCAAAAATTAAAAAAATAAAAAATAACTCTGCGTTTGGTAGAAGTTTCTGTAAAAAATCGATTATTTTCACTATTTTTTCAGCCATTTTTGCATTAATAATTCAATTTTGCAACAGAAAATTCCAAAACAATTAGGCTTACAGACAAGCCTTAAAGGTATAAAGAAGAAACCCTAAAAATTTCAGATAAATTGGACAAGTAGTTTTCGAGTAATCGTGGTTGAAAATTTTAAAAATGTTTGTTTTGAGAAAAACACGTTTAAAATTTTGAAAACCTGCTATGCGCTGAAGAAAGCGTTCTCGAAAAATGAAGAAAAAATATATAAGGAGTTCGATTTTCGACCTGACACTTTTTGGAGCGTATTCTACAGGAAATTTCCTAACTTTTTAAAGGAACAAAAAAAAATCGATTTTTTTGACCTTCTAAAAATACTCTTAAAATAGGGTTTGGAAATAACATCACAGGTCGACAATTAGAATAGACAAATTAAATTTTTCAATTCTGCAGCTCTGGCTTATTGAAAGTAAAATAATGATTTTCTTAAATTCGGCCTATAAACCTAGTTTTAATTTTGTTTGAATCGGCCATTAAAAATATGAATTATTCGTTATTTTTCGTATACAAATACATAGTAGATTTATATAATCAATTTCCAATATTAAAAAAAAACGGAGATATACATCGAAAAACTTCCAAATTCAATTAAAATAGGGTTTGGAAGTAGCATCACAGGTCTAAATTAGAATAGACAAATGCAATTATTGAAAGTAAAAAAATTATTTTCTTAAATTCGGCCTATAAAGCTAGTTTTTTTTCGCGTTAAGGGGTTGAACCACCCTGACGCTCGAAAAAATAGGCATAAAAATAAAAATTTAGTTTGACTCGCCCATTAAAAATATGAATTATTCGTTATTTTACGTATACATACATATAATAGATTTATAAACAATTTCCAATATTAAAAAAAAAAATAACATTAAAAATGGCGGAGATATGAGTCGCTCAGTGGGACCCTATTTTTAAAATCCTTGCTGATGGTGTACATGATTCCTCCGTCCAGCATTGCCCGAAAAAAAAACAATTGCATATTCAGAAGTGTAATAGCTAAGGTGTGACGAAGGGAAAAAAATGAAAATGACAGCTGTTGAAAAAAAACTCGAATTTCCATCAAAATTTTGAGTTTAAAAAATGTATAACTTTTGAATACGGAACCCAATCGAAAAAATCCTGCCATGCTTTAGGTAAAATGTATTATGAAAAAAAATTGGTTCAAATTTCAGCCAAATCGGTTCAGTAGATTTTGAGATATCGTTATCACTCAAAGGGTTTAATTCGGCCTAAAAGCTAGTTTTTTTTCACGTTAAGTACCGTGTTTTAAGTTAATTAAATAGGAAAATGCAAAAAAACCGCCATAAATCAAAATTTTTTTAGGGATTTTAACAAATTTTTAAGTTCTCTACCTCTGACCTACTGAAGGTAAAAAAATTATTGTCTTAAATTCGGCCTAGAGCTAGTTTTTTTCGCTTTAAGTAACATAGTTTAACTTAGTTAAAAAAAAACAAATGCAAAAAACCGAAATAAATTAAACTTTTTTAGGAATTCAAACAATTGTTCAGTTCTGCAACTCAGGAGGTAAAAAAAATGATTTTCTTAAATTCGGCCTAAAAGCTAGTTTTTTTGCGTTAAATAAAGTGGTTTACTACCTAAAAAATCGTAAAACTTTACTATGTTTGAAGTCGGCGCGAGAACTTGACTAACATAAATTAAATGCTAGAAAATCATCGACAATCAGTGTGAATTCAAAAATTAAGAATTTTTAATTACCATAATACACTTAATGTATAACGTCAATTACTCGTATTTCAAATAGCACGGAAGATTTTCAGAAATGGTAAGAATAATTACAAATTTATAAGAATTTGGCGAATTCTACAAAAAGTGGACTTGAAAGTTGAAAAATCGTTATTTTCGAAATTTCCATTATTTTTATTTTATTGTTTAATTTAATCAATTTCGAACAAAAAACAAGTACTCATAAATACTCATCTCGTCGAACTGAATCGAATGGCATTGGGAAATCTAAAATGGACATGGGAAAATACATAAATTTTCGGTTCGGCGAATGAAAATTATGTTAAACAGCCCCCAAAAATTACGAGCATTTTCTCCTGAATCGAATTGACTAGTTAACGAGCAATACTTTTACCTCTATGATTTCCCACGTATTCCAAAATAAAAGCTACTTAGCCCCCGACCCGCTCGATTGAATTGGAATCAGTCCAAATAGATTAAGTCGCCCGGGAAAATGCTGCCTGCACCGTGCACCAACAAAAGGTCGCCCTTCCGATTAAATCAATGTTTTTCCGACTCCCAGCGTGTAACTCCGCCAAACACGCGAATAAACCTGTCACGGCCGCTGTAATTTCCCGATCAGATCGCCCCGGCGAGTCAATAAATTTTCCACAAACCACCGCGCGCCAGCCGGGCAGAAGTAGACAAAAGTCGACAAACCTCGACGTTAAAGAGGCAGTGGCGGAGAGGAAGGGTCCAGTTGCCGTTCCACACCGAAAGGGGGCAGGCTAATGGTACCGTCTCGAACCGGGCACTTTTCTCTGGTTTTCCGCTGCAGAAGAAGACCACTTTTTAGCCAGATAAAGAAGTCCGGGAGCGTGGGATAACCGGAAGGAAATGAGATGTCGGTAACGAGCTTTGACACGTAATTACCTCCCCCCGCTCTCGGACTCATTTACGAGCAAAAATCTGGTTGCCAGCGGTGTACAGAAAGGTTCTCATATATTCCCAGTACTGTTTCCTCGCTTAATGGGATCGTATTCACCTGTTCAGCGGTTCTATCGTACACCGCTAGGCGGACAGTGGTTTTTCTCTTCTGAAACTCGTTTGCATTTCCTCGGAAACAAATGACGCTAAATCGTCTACGTAATTAAAAGAAGACCATTTAGCTGACCTCGGTTCTTTTATTTTAATGTATTGTATTTTTACTTCACTCTACCTCGATTTTGCTCCATTTTTATGGGAGCCGAACATTTCGCTATCCCCTGAAGGGAGAAACAGAATGGAAGGAAATTGCTCCTGGCACTGGAGGTCCTCTGGGGCTTCGCTAACACCACATTAGTGGCCGCATTCATCGAGTGCAATTAAAACAGATTTTTAAATTATCGCGACAAAGGCGACTACTGTGAGAAAGCTTTTACTAAAATTTCTCCTCATTAAATTTAACCCCCACAGGCTAAAGTGCAGTCGAGTGACGCCGACAACGACAACGCCTGAAAAGGCAAAGGGCCTTCCTTGCGCGGTTGTCGTAACTGGGACTAACTTTTTTCCTTTTGCTTAGTTAGCGAAAATTATTATTCTAAAAAAGTTAAATGTTCAAAGAAAAATGTCGTTCAATCGCGAACTCCACTTCCGCCTGGCCTAGTGGTTGTTTGGTGGTAGTCATGCCAGAAAACGTTTAAAGGGTCTTCTCAAAAGGAAACTTAGAGGGGCTTTGGACAGAAGCTGTTGACACAATTCCAAGAGAATTTTTAGATTTACAATCATTTATATTCCCTGGTGTCCATTCAGTCGGAACTAACTAATTTTCAAGTATAATTACAATGAATTTAGCGATTTTATGAATTTTTTCCGCAATGAAAAGAAAAGGGTTTCATAATCACAATCTTCTACTTTGTGATTGTTCCCAATAATTGAGTGAATTTTACAGCAATGGCCTATTGTACACTTCCAAGCGAATCAAACGATTTGTAAATGAATTGAAAAAGAATTATTTAAAAAAAGGGTGGAAATTAATACCTTTATTTACCTTTATTTTTTTTATTACCTTATAAAACATTCAATTTTCAACTTTTTGGACTTCTTGGAAGATATGTTAATAAGGTATACAAACTTTTATTTTGATTTCTGATAAAAATTCCGACCCTGAGGATGTTCGCAAGCTAGAAAGTTGGGTGAAGACCTACTATGAGAAACTGGTCAGCGATTTCTGACTCAAATGTTCTCAACATTTAATGATATGTACATGAAAACTTGAATAAAACATCGAAACATCGAAGTTTATAAACATTTAATTGAATTCTTCCCTGAAAAAAAAAATCCCAAAAAAAACTTATTATTTGGATTTCTTATGTTTCCCCCCCCCCCCCCCCCCCCCCCCCCCCGCGATTTTAAGTTCTAGCCTAATCAATCAGTTTTAGACTGAAATTTTATGAAAGAATGTTGTTTTTGCGATCCCCTTTTTAAATAATTTAAATTTTAAGTATAGTGATTTTTCACAATTCAATATAGATTACTCTATTATTATTGAGATAAAGTTATCACTGCTTTTATTGAGGCTTTCCACATTACCGCTGATATATCCCTTAAATATTATTATTATTTAATGAAATTTTACTCAATTACTCACAGAAACATCGAGCAAGAAAGCACATGCTGCATTACTACAAAGTTAGAAAGTTGTCCTAATTGTCTTAATCGATTTAAATACTATAACATATTACTAAGATAAAAATCAATGCTGTATGAGCGTGCTTACTTTTATTATTATATCTTCAGTATTTTTATTTTCAGTGTAGATTCGATCCAGTCTTAAGTTTTTTTTACTGGATCACTGAGAAATTGCATCTTAATTTTAGCCGCATAATTCGTACAAAATGAACAATGAACCAAGAAATATGCTCGGCTTAAAGTTGAGCCAAGTATAAGCGAAACTTTTTAATGAAAGCATTATTTTCCTACCTGGAGGACGGAGCACATCATCCTCTCCTCCCTCGTCCTCTACTTAAGATGATTAAAATCGCGATTTTCCCCCAAAATCCCATTGCTTACCGCGGTTTTGGTGCCGCACTTTTTCAAAATCTAATTAAAAAGGGCCTACCCAGCGGCGCGGTGGCGAACGATTTATAGTCCCTTTAAAAAACATCCGAAAAATTGCCAAAGTACATTTCCCCCCGCCTACGCGAACCTTTTGTGTAATCCAAAAAACACCGCCGTTGACTGGTCTTCGCAGCAATAAATCGCGGCCGGATCGCGCCAACAGCAGCAGCACCGGCCCTACGACGCGGCGCGGTCCATTGTATCTCATTTTAAAAACGCATAAATAATCCAAAATCTGGGTTACTGTCTATTTCACAGCCTCCAGAAATATCCGACAAGGTGACAAAAATTCGGTCGCTGGCCGCCCCGCGTGAACATGCTTTGGCATATATTCGTCGTAATCAAGCGCGGCCAGGAGAACACGACAGGCCAGGGAAGGCCCGGCCGCCACGGGGCTCCAGGGATAGTGCGTGATGTGTGTTATAACCAGGCGGAACGGAATCTCGGATAGAGCCGAAGATTTGTGGGGTTCGCGGCTTATGCGTGCCATTAAAATGGGGCTCGCTTCCCGAGACCCTCCAGTTGGGCAGTCGCTCGTTTTGGATTACAAAACGAGAACATTAAGCCAAAACGACTGCAATGAAATGAAATGAGGAATCCATAGGGAGACGTTTTCCTCTGACGGTCCCATATACTGAAGACGACTAAATAAATTACGGAAAGCGCCACACTAGCGGCGCGTTGGGTGCCGCACGCTCAATTGAGCAGTTTAGCACGCGGATGAGACAGAAATTAATCGCCTGCCAGGTCAGTAGGTAATAGATATCACAGAGAAAAATAGAGTAATATTAATACTGAACGAGATGCTGTTTCAAGGAAATCGCAAAAAATATTTCGTTTGCGTATAGCCTTTTTTATGATTAACCTTTCTTAAAAAGACTTATTACATATAGAACTTTGGAAAGTAGTTTAATTGAAAGATTTTAGTCGAATTATAATAATCACATATTAAATAATAAAATTGCAGTATATAGTAGAACTCGGGAACTCCAAAGTCGAAAAGATGCTTTTACTATATTAGTAAAACTTATGCAAAAACTTTCCAGAATTCTGGAGCAAATGAACAAAAATATTTTAGGTGATTTACCAAATCTTAGGAAGCCTTAGCTTGGTGTAAAATAACAAAATATTAGTGTAATTTTTACCTACACTCAGAAAAGTGAGTATCTTATATATAAAGAAATCATGTACTAAAAAAAAGGGAACCAAGGAAAAAACCAAATTTCCTATTTTTAAAGAAATATTTTCTTAAATCTTATAATCTTTCTTAAAAGAGAGAAGACCATTACACTAAAATCTGTTCCATCGACAAACTTAACCCATTAAGTCCCAAATGTCAGCTTTTTCGCCGCTGCGTTCGGCCGCTATATTTTTAGTGAAAATAGTGTCTGAAAAATATGTGACACACTAATTCCGACGCAAAATTTAATGATCTTTCAGAATCTGACCTCAAAATTTGCAACAAATGTGTGGTGATTTTGGAAAAAAAAATTTATGGTTTTTCCAATTTTCCACAAGGAAATCATTTGAAATTTCATTGTTTTCGTGCAAATATCGTGGTCTCGACTCCCAAAGTATAAGCTCCCGTTGTTTAAATGAAGGATTTTAATGTTTAAGCACACAAAATGGCGGTCGGGACACGAAAAGATGAGAAAAAGCTTTCGGAATTTTTTACTCGAAAACAAAGGGTTCTCTAAAACCCTTCGTTTTCGAGTGAAAAATTCCGAAAGTCAAATTTTCTAACTTATTTTATAATTCAAGATATTTTTTCGCTTGAGAACGAAGGGTTTTAGAGAAAAATATTATAGAACAAAAAGTGCTTAGAATTGATTGTGGAACACGTGTGAATTTTTTCAGAATTTTTGATGAGATTTTTGGATTTTTCAAAAAATTATCAAATCCAAAAATCCAAAAATTGCTTGAAAAATTCTGAAAAAATTCACACGGGTTTCTCAATCAATTCTAAGCACTTTTTGTTCAATAAAATTTTTCTCTAAAACCCTTTGTTTTCGAGTAAAAAATTCCGAAAGCTTTTTCTCATCTTTTCGTGTCCCGACCGCCATTTTGTGTGCTTAAACATTAAAATCCTTCATTTAAACAACGGGAGCTTATACTTTGGGAGTCGAGACCACGATATTTGCACGAAAACAATGAAATTTCAAATGATTTCCTTGTGGAAAATTGGAAAAACCATAAATTTTTTTTTTCAAAATCACGTTTTTTTGCATAAATTAGTTTACAACTTTTGAACCACACATTTGTTGCAAATTTTGAGGTCAGATTCTGAAAGATCATTAAATTTTGCGTCGGAATTAGTGTGTCACATATTTTTCAGACACTATTTTCACTAAAAATATAGCGGCCGAACGCAGCGGCGAAAAAGCTGACATTTGGGACTTAATGGGTTAAAGTAAGTAAAGAAATCTTCCTTTGGTTCGTCTTTAATTTTAACTACGTTTTTACTTGATTTTAGTAAAAAAATTTCTGAGTGTAATTATAAATACAAAATATTTTACCCCAGCTGGATTTTGCAATCGGTTTTTTTTTTCTCAATGTGTACATTATATAAGATAAATCAAATACTATCAATAGAGCGACAAGGTCACTTGCTGTCGTAACAAGCGGGACGGGGATCGGCTCTAAAGAAATGCAAATCTCCAAAAATAGTTAGGGGCCTTTTGTCGGCAGTAGCACTTTTGTGCGGCAGTTCGTATTATTCGCAAGAAATTAATTACAGAAACTCTCAAGGCCATCTAGATGCCTTTCAGCGATTTTCGGGTATTACAGCATTCAGCACGCACCCAACACACTAAAAAGGTCCATTCAAACAGGGGGCCAGAGGAGGTCAATCACGAAGACAATTGCCCCAGGGCAGCGTAATTTACATCTTGCTTCGTACAAAATGCTAGACGCTTTAATAAAGTGCTTATCTAGATTAATTCCGGCCGAAAGGCGACCCTTTTGTACGCCAACAGGGCACCACCTCGACGGCACGGAAGCCCGATGGAGCGATAGGCTGAGATCTAAGCTAAGCATTGCTCTGGTGCGGGTGAATACTCTTCACATCAGGCGATAGCATTTATCTGAAACAAACGAGATATACATTGTATCTTTATATTTCCACCTCCGCATTGAGGGAAAAAAAATGTTGAAATTGTGCTGAGTATGAAATCCACCCCCGGCACCAACATTGGTGATGATGAACCCATCTCGAGGGTTCCCTCTGGCTGTGGCTAGGGCTTCTCCGGCCCTTACAGCACGACATGTAAAACGTGAACGTGTCAATGAATTAATTTCGAAGTTACTCTCTGCCGAGAAGATTAGGTCGTCCCTTCAAGGAAATAAAGCCCGAACAGGAAGAAATTCCTGAAAGAGGTTTCTGAGGGTGAGTGTGAGGTTTATCCAACCACATGGCGTACGATGACGATGGTCTGGATTGGATGAACTTTCCGGGGATAGACCGCAGCAAGGGATAAATGACGCGTTCCGGCCGAAAACTTCAGACCACCAGAGCCCAGAGGGGTAAAGTGTGGCATTTAAAGGAGGACCAACTGCGCCCCATGGAATACGGAACTGCTTCTAATTCTGGGGGATTAATGACAATTATTTCTGAATGATTGAGATTAGGGAACAGAGGCCCCCTATAGTCGGCATGACGATGACTCTCAAAGTAACTTATGCCATTTCTGCAGCCCCCTGGGGACCAAGGGAAATGGTAAAACTGTTTTCGGTTTAATTCAATGCATCTTGACCTTTAGCTCGGATTGCTATGAATCACCTCCAGTTTATTTGTTAGCAAATAGAAAAAGAACTTACAAAGAATTTTGTGCAAATGAAGTACACACAAAATGTTTTTCAACTAAAATCTAGCAAAATTCCAACTAGAGTTGTCTTTCTAGGATTTCCACTTATAAATCTAGTGAAAATGTAGACCCTCAGATTCTATTTACCAACTTTTACTAGATTTTCTAAATTAACTAAAATTCCTGGTATAAACGATAGAAATCTATAGTCTGCGTTTTAGCTAAAATTTAATTAAGACCGAGACACAGCGCTGTCCAAAGTGCAACATAGGCTCGCCATATACCTTTATAATTTTATTTAATGTATTCTTCTTAGTTTCAGAGCGATTTACAACGACAAAGTGCATCGCTAGTATAAGCAGATAATTTAAATCTTTAGATTTAGAGCATAGCGTTCAGGGAATGGTAGGTACTTGATACGGATGCTATGATACATATATACCATTTTCAAGCAACATTTCACCTTTTCCCACGCAAAAATATCTTTTTCCATTTCAAATGTATAAAAATCCATTTCAAAAGTGCTTTTTTTTTATTTCAAAAGTACTGAATTCCAAAACATTATTATCAAAATTTAACACAAAAGTGCTCATTATTCCAAATGTAAAATATCACAATTCAATTCAAAAGTGCATTTTTATTCAAAACAAAAGTACCAAATTCCAAGTACGTTTGTTTCTTTTCTAGTTTTAAAATTAAACAAAATTAAAAATATTAAAAATAAAATTTGATATTGTTAATTTACTGTTATATTAAATTTCCACAGGCAATTGCTGTCGGTAATTTTGACTCTGAATTATTAAAAAAATGTGTACAGTCCATCGGAGTCAATGTATTTAAACTTCTTTCAATTACTTCCACTAAAGTTGCGGGTTTTCCAGATCTAGGCGTACACTGTTTTTTATTTTAGAAAAGGCTTGTTCGATAGGATTCAACATGGGTGAGTAAGGTGAAAGAAATTGTAACTGATGTGGTGAAGCTGAAATAATATTATGAACTTCATTTGTTTTATGTATTGCAGCATTGTCCATAATTATCCGTGAATTATCAGTGGCAGTCAGTTTAGCAATGAGTACTCTTAAAAAATCACAAAATCTACTTGAATTGCAAGTATTGTTCGTTAAAATTTTGTAATGAATGATTCCCTCATTATTCATAGCGACAATTAGCGTGACATTGCGCCCTCTTATTGTTGGAACTCTTACAATAGCTCTTGTATTTCTTCTTGATCTAGCTTGGGATCTCCTAATATGAAGATGAAACCCACATTCATCAATATATATAACATTTCGTCGATTTTGAGGAGCATTATGGATAAAATGCAATGCATAGATTGTTCTCTGCTGCTTTGTCGACTCCGCATTCATCCTGTCCATCTCAAAACGGGCAATTTTTAATGTAACTTTCAATTTGTGTAATCCATTCCAAATCGTTGATTTTGAAATACAGATGTTTTCACTTCTTAATTTAGATTTAATTCCATTCAGTGTAAGCCCAGGCCGTCGTTCAACTATTTGTTCAATTTTTTGTAATACATCAGTTGTAAGTTTTGTATTTCTGGCACCACCACGTGGTGTTTCAATCAGTTCTTAACCGTCTATGATATACTGCTTATATATTTTCCTTGCTGCACTATATCCTATGCCCGCAGTCTGTGCAGCTTCTTTTAAACTTAGTCCGTCGTCTTGTATTAATTTTAAAAGAAGCCTTTTCTTTTCCAAATGTATTCGTGGACTCATATTTTAACTGCTGCAATATAAATAGCATAATCACAAAACTCCAACAAACCATGTTTACTTACATTGTATTTTGTTTAAAACACGTTTCTAAATATATATTTTCTAAGTAGATTTTTTATACAGGAACTACGCGCAAGCCACTTTAAATTCAGACTAAAATGTTTATCAAGAACTGAGATCAATATTGAAAACGTAGCAAGGAAACAATGTAAATGCACAAATAACAATCCAAATGCAGGGCAAAAGATTCTAAACCGAAGCAATAGTGCAGAGAAGAGTTCGTTTATAGTAGCAGATCTTTGAATATATTTATATATATTACAATACTGCAAGCAAATGAAATCACACTAAAGCACGTTTGCTTGGAACTTTGTACTTTTGTTTTGAATAAAAATGCACTTTTGAATTGAATTGTGATACTTTACATTTGGAATAATGAGCACTTTTGTGTTAAATTTTGATACTAATATTTTGGAATTCAGTACTTTTGAAATAAAAAAAAGTACTTTTGAAATGGATTTTTATACATTTGAAATGGAAAAAGATATTTTTGCGTGGGAAAAGGTGAAATGTTGCTTGAAAATGGTATATGTATAAGTCTTTCCTATAAATAGTCAAACCAGATCCTTGGGCATCTGTGAAGAACCGCAAATAATCCATTAATGGAACCCTGTACGTCAGTGCAGGAAAGGAATATATCAGTCAGATGTAACCTGACACACATCCACTTTGCGCAAGTAAAACGTAAAATTCTCCAGGACAGCGCCGTGCGTCCCCGGCAATGATTGAATAACAAAATTTCCACCCACTCTAGTGGTGGCGGGAGCTCTTACATCGACTACAGGAATCCCATTAGAAAAGAAAGGCAACGGCAAAAAATATTCGATAAACACGCCGAGATTGAATTTCCCATGAAACGAGATATCCATTTGTAAGAGGTGCTCCGGTACTCTGTTGGTACTCGGTAGCTCCTCCGCGACTTATTTCCGAGTCAAAGTATTTCCACCTTGTGCTGGGCTGGGGACTGAGGAGGTATCCGCGTATCGAATTGCAAAATACCATGAACAGCGACAATTCCGCGATCATCTTGAGACGTTGAGAAACGCACGGATGATGGTGATGATGGGACCTGATTGGGGCTGGACTGTGTCGCCAGCGATGTCTGGCCGAGGTGCCCCTTTCTGATCCAATTGCTGCAAGTGCAGTGCGCTGCAGTGACCGTGCCATGGTCTTGGATTTCACAATTTGACCCAAATTGCGACGACGTCCAAGAAAAATAACCAGTCCAGTGGGGTAACCACCGCACATTGGACACATACACAATTTAGCTTAACAAAAACCGATTTTGCAAAATTCATCAAAATAAGTATATTATACATTTTGTCCTATTTATGACCTTTCCTTTTATGTTAAGCTAATAACCCAAGGAACGCACTACGAGGGGTATTGAGATATATTTTTAGAGATGAAGTTTTTGAGTAAATGTGTACAAAATTGAAATTTCAGTTTAAACTGTTCATAAAGTTAATATTGTACCTAAAAACTGAAATTTAAGACAAATTTTTATAATTCTACTTCGAAACTGCATATCGCTTTTTTACAAAAGCGATGATGCTCTTCAAAATTCAAGTTTCCTCAAGTAGACTCAGAATGGCTCGACAGAACTGTGCCATTTGGGCACATTTGGATTTCGAAATCATCGACAACGTTCAGATTGCCCTGTAATTCAGCATCGTATCACACGATCCAGCCGCCGCCATTAATCTCTCTGTAGCAGCCTATTCGGCTCATTTCGCTATCAGCGCCATCGGATTAATAGGAAAAATTATTACTTCATCAGAACAAGCAGACCCCGGGGCAATTTTTCGTTAAGCGAAATCAATTACTCATGGGCTTTTGCCGGAAGAAGTTGGCCACCCGCGCTACGTTGAGGCTGGGTCCAGTTCAGTGATGCCGAACGAATGATTTGATAGCTTTGACCTTTTTAGAGTGGTTCTGACTTCGGAAATTCTTGGGAGGTGCGAAAACCAGTAAATCACCTAACATATCACTTTTCAGCGTTCCTCAATGACTGGCTTCTTGTAACGCAGCTTTTGTGGTCGCTTCAATTGATTTGCATAAAAGCGCTCATAAATCGCGCGCCAACAATACGAAGCATTATGAAAAAATTGGTTGGGAAAAAATTCCATGGATACTTATGGATGGCGTTGCTTCAAGATTTCTCTTTTAAAAGCCCCATATATTTTATATATCTATCACTGCTTGATTGAAAATTCTTACAGAAATGTGTACAGGTATAAGGTTAACATTATAATTTTTTGCATAATTCACTTCTATTAAATGTATGTACATTGCAACAAATCTTATTTTTAAACATTCAATATGAAGTAATGATCTGTAAATATTTATTTATGTCTCACTCATCATTTTAAAAGAAATCAAATTCCGGTTGCAAACTAATGAGAGTAAATATGATCCATGTCCAGGAATTCAACTAATTTATGACATTGTTCTACTCAAGATCAGTTGTAGTTATTTGAAGTATAAAAAAAAAAATTATAAATGTTTTATACGGAAGGCGAAGCTACGATTTGTGAATTTTTATGATTTAAAAAATAAAAGTCCTCGTATCGTATTATTTTTTTTTCTTTTATTTATTAGTTTAGGTACAAACGTTTACCATTTAAGTATACATTAAGTAAAATTCAATAATTTTGACAAATGTCAATGTCTAATGTCATTCGGAAGTTCATTAAATAGTTTCAAACCTTAATATATAATGGACTTTTGAGAGCTACCTTAAATTGTATCTTTTAATCTAAAATCATTCATACTTCTTAAAGAATAATGGGTCAACTCATTAGCATATTTTAAATTCCCACCTAAGTACCTAGGTAGCAATTCTCGTTTTAACTGGAGACAAAAAAAAGTACATTATACTTCAAACGCTGTTCAACAGACATCCAACCCAATAATTGACATATTGACCTGGACTTACACTTAAGAAGCACACGCATTGCTTTGTTTTATAATATCTGTAGTTTAGACATAGAAGTCTGATCTGCGTAAAAGAAAATAACTGAACAATAATCGAAATGAGGAAGAACTAGGCTATTATCAATTAATTTGATTTCTTATCCTACGTAGTAAACCAATTTTGTTTGCTATTTTGGAGCAAATATACAAATACATCCACAGAAATAAATATACTTCCACTAAGAAAAAGTAGTATATTTCACTGTTTTGTTGTTTTTCTTAAGACGTGATTTATATGTAAAAAACTAAGAGAATATTAAAAAAAATAAACCAAATTACAATTCACAAATTTAATAATTATAATAAATGTTCATAGGAAATAATTCTACTTCCACTTCAAACAATTCAATTGAAATGAACGAAAAATTCTACTTTTATTAGCAAAAACTACATTAATATTGTTTTAATAATGGATGTGACTCCATGAAGCTTGAATTACTTCTTCCATGCATTGAGGCAATGCACTGATTAGATTTCCGAGTTCAGTAGTGGATATTTCATGCCATACTTGGTTTATTGCTGTTCGAAGCTCTCTGACTTTCATATTGCCGATCATTGGAATAAATCCGATTAGACATAATTTCTCATACGTTTCCGATCAGATTCAGATCGGGACTCAAGGCTGGCCAGTCCATAGTTTCAATATTTTTCTCTCTCAGGTTTACCTTTATTTTTAGTCCAAATAAGAGTACCGAAATTGTGCAAAATTTGTGCAGAACGTCTTGAAGAGACTGGGACACGTCGAATATCGGAAGAACTAAGTTTTTTTTCGAGCTTGCAGCAATTTGTGGTTAAATTAAAACTAGGAATCGCTGCTATTGAAAAATACTCCAAATAAGTTTGCAAACCTTATAAGTTATAAACTCATCCAATCTAAATTTATATAGAAAGTCCAAAATCACCAATCCTGGGAAATCGTAAATGCCCATTTTCAATGTAAATCCCCACCTTTTTAGTTCCACCGTATGGATTTAAAAATGTTATTTCGAAATCAAGGACCCCGAAAAATCCTTGAATGTCAATTTTCATGGCATTTGTAGAGTTGAAGCAGGAAGCAGGACTCCTTAATCCTGATGGATTAAGAGTTAAAGTTGGCTGTATGCTGTATTGTTAATAAACGTGTACTGAAATGGTAACTGTAATGCATACATCAATTAGTTCATAAGGTTCTCTGATTACTTTCCAGCTTGCGTAGACTTGTTTTAAAATTAGATTTACCCAAAGTGTAAAAAGATTTATTTTATGATCGAATCTTGTTTACAATTCTGGAAAATAAACATTTCCACGGTTCTAGAGATGGGCTTTCCGACTCGGATCTCTCTGGTTGTATGGGAAACGGCGCTGCTGATGCAAAAAAAACCCCCAAAAAAAAGCACGAGCCAAATGTAATGACCGGCGGCGCTGCTTTGCAACAGTCTTCCATTTCCAAAAACGATTTGTTCCCACACCGGTCGGAGTTAATCACACGCCTGGCTGAGCTCATAAGCCCCAATCTGGGGCGCGGAGCGTATCATGGAGCTGTTTACAGATTGGCATTCCAATTCCAGACACGTTCAATAATTTCAATTTATATTGTAGCCCAGCCCGTACCGGGAAGCAGCCTGTGATTCATGTCTTCATCTTCTGAGAAAGTGCATGCTCGAAACAATGTGCACAATTACGCACTTGGGAACTAAACTGACCCAGACGAGGAAGAATTTCTAAAGAGGCACTCCGCCTCCACATCGGCGGCACAGCGAGCTTGCACTTTGGCTTGAATTCAGACCACACATCATCTTACAAATTTACTGAAGCAGATAAACCAAATTTTGCACAAATTTTCGCAATGTAGTTGGTCAAAAGTCCTAAAATTAATTATAATTACATATTACTACATATAAACTAAGTACGAAATTCGGCCAACAGTTACTCGTATGCTTAAATTTATTCAATACATATGTGGTCATATTATTAAATAAAAAACAATATTTCATAAACAGAGAAAAGTACAGATGATGCCTCATGATTTAATATGATCTAATGTAAAGGGTGTTTAAAGTCTAACAAATCATCATCGAAAGATGCGGTTCTCTCTAATTCAATTGACTTTCAACGATTCGTTTCGGTTAATATGTCGAGCTCCATTTTCTTTAAACCTTTCTTTTTCGTTTTAACACTATAAATTTTGTCTTTTAAGTCATAACATATCTTTTGCTTTACTTTTTACAGTCTTATCAGCATTTTATGTTCGCTTTGATTTGTATTGTATTGATTGACTCGGTATGGCACGAAACCCTTATGCATAAAATGATCATATTCGGTTTGCTTACAAGGCTTATAGAATTAACCCGTGATTTTCTAAATGAAAGAACCTGCTTTACCATGTCAAAACACTACAGGTGTACCTCAAAGTTTGGTTTTAGAACCAGTTCTTTACAATATTTATACAGCCGATTTCTCTACCATACCTGAAATAATTTATGAGAAATCATTTCTTTTTCAACTTATATAAAAATAATTTACATTTCTCAGTTTTTCACATTTCCACTTCCGTTGTCGACAAGCAATAATCTTTTCACCAAGATTTTACTCGTATCGAGTGTCAAAATTGGTCAAAACATATTTCGTAATACCTTTTCAGAATAAAGGCCATGACCGTCTTAGTTCAAGAAATATAACTTTATCATCATTGTCAGTACCATTGTCCTTATTTTCTTTTTTAGAAAATTGGACGCTTTTAGATTTGGTTCACAGCCACCAATGAAGAGATCCCACGCTTAATCATCGTCCTACGCTAGTTGGAGTTAGGTGGCATTTCTTAGAACATACCATAAACTCCTACCAAAAATTCGCATTTGCTTCTAATAATAAAGAAGTTTCTACCGTCTGGAGAGCTCAATTGAAAATTAACACGAATTACACTCCTCAAGAAGTGAACGAACCCATGAACTTGATGCTCCCCAATCACCCCGAGGCGTTCAAAGGAATGTTTTTTCAGCGATATTCTTTGAAAAATATTTGCATCCCCATAAAATGTTTTTATTTTTTGCAAAATTAGAGCGCACAAGCTCATAAAAACCACCTTCTCAGCCCAACTGGTGCTGCGGGAAGACGACTGACTAATCAAAGAGGTCTCTTGTCTCCATTCCAGCGAAAGGCGTCCACAAGAAGCGAAAATGAAAATTGTTGATGCAGATTGAAACGGAAAGGAAAAATGCCATGAGACGCGCAGCATCCTGTAATAACGCAGCGGGCAGCAGCAGCAAATAAATAAAAAACTAAAAATTGCGACATCGCCGAGCAGAGCACCACTTTAATTTCCATTTCACATCAAAGGCAAAAAGGAAACCAGGGTCCCGCCATTCATTCCGACCACCGATCCATTCATTTGCGAGCGGAAAGTGACGACGATGCTTGGGCTCCACTGGGTGGTGAATTGGTGGATGAGATGAGCCAGCCCCGCACTCAACACAGAAAATGATATCACCACGCGAGGACGGTAGCCAGGACGCGCGATGCAGTGACCGTGATTTTCCTGGAAATTTAAGAAAATTAAAGGGCATCTGCGACTCTCGCTCGAACCCTTGGGATGTGACATGGATTGGCCACGTATGCTGGGGACCCGGGAGTGCAAAATAAGCAAATAAATCTCGCTGAGAAACTACTTTTTGGCCTTTCCACGACGGCGGCCAATTGCTCATTCAACTTCCGTTCGAAATTGCTGCTTGATTTCCTGCCGAGACAAATAAGTGCCCCGCCTGAAGTCCCACAACCATACCAACTTTTGTCTATCGGGAGATAGATGGACAAAAGCTCAGACAACGCATAGTGTGCAATTTTCCCAAATTAGTGAGATAAAATTATTCTTGTAGCTTAAGGGGTTTTGGATTCGCTGATTTCGCATACATTTGGTTTCAACATTGAATATGCCAGATAAGTAGATTGGCTCAAACAATAATTAATCGGACACAGGTAATAATAAAGTAAAAAACGTGCTCAGGTTTTATGTTTTATTTAAACTCAAAACCCAGACGCGCTTAAAAAAAACCCTCAATATATATTTTGAATATCCCATTAAATTAATAATTTGCGAACTGACACCTTAGATTAGATAGGAAATTAAAGCACATAAATAGTTCACATACGAAAATTTATTTTCTAGGAATACGAAAGTTAGAACAGAAATTTAATATTATTCAATATATTATGTTTTAGCATGCTTTTCCATTACGCATGCACGTCGTAGACAATTTATGAATTTATTAGTGAGTAGATATATTAGTGAAATATTATATTCCATTGTATTCCATTTAAAAAAGTGTATTATTTAGCAACTTTGCCCAACCAGTAATATGCATATGTACACTTAAGGTATCACTTAAAATGTCTGAAGAAAACCGACTTATAATTTTTGTTTTTTTCCAATGATTGAATTACGATATTCGCACAATTCAGGAAAGTAGTATATTTTAATTGAAGGCAGGAGTAGATGAAGTTGTAATGTAACAAAACTAAAATTTCGAGAAATTCGCAATAAACTATTTCGAGTTGTAGAAACTGCTATGTAATAATAGTTATTTGATTATACTCTTGGTACTAAAGTCCTAATAATGTAGGTTTAGTAATGCCACATAGATATTTGTTTTAAATAAAATGTACATAACACATTCATCTACTACATAGATAGGTTATTATAAATGAAACAAGTGAAGACAGGATAAAGGTGACATGTCACATTTTTTGAGTTACGTTTTTGTTTTACATTTTCCACTTTCATTCACTCAGAAAAATACTTCTTTCTGTTTAATTATTTCAAAACTACAATGAAGAAAACTACACCAATAAGCGCAAAGTGTAAATGTTGCGTACATTTCTTGTTTGAACTGAGGTATCAAGCAGTTTTTTTTTTTTTAAGAGTTTACATCATTAGGTTTATTTTTAAAATAAAATAGGGGGAATCTTTCTTATATAACTCATAAATTATGAATCTCCAGACTCATTTTCGCACCATTTTTTATTTTAGTGAAATAAACAAATTTTTTCTTTGAATATTTTGTCTACAGACTTTTAGCATCTAAAACCGTGTTGATTGGATTCGGCCTACTATAGTAGTTGTACTGGATTTCATGTATGCCCATAATTTTCTATTGGATTCAAATAGAGGCTTTGTAACAGCCAACCCAATAGAGAAAACGGTTGCCTTAGTATTCAATTTTACACGACTTTCGTGCTATATTTGGGGTGCCAATGTCATATTTTCAACAGCATCTCGAAATTTTGTTTTCAATATATTGAAGTAAACTTCATTTGCCATAATTCCATTAATATAATGGAGATTTCTAGCGTCGAAGACTCTAAAACATCCCCAAAACAGGCATGAACCACCTCCTCTTTGCGTTCGTTCTCCCTTATTCAAGCCCATCAGCGACTGTCCGAGCAATAACTATCTTTTTTCGTTTCTTCAGACCATATTACTTTTTCCCAGTTGTCAGTAAACCAAGAGATATATTTTGCCAAAGTTTATCAGACCATATTACTATTTTCCAGTCGTCAGAAAACCAAAGTTTAAGCGAGCCTTTATATATATTTTTTTAGATAAGGTTGGTCTTTTCTTTTCAATTGCCTTAAAATGTAGCTGCTTTGTTGGACGGTGGGCTGCCCACACAAACATTTGTTTGCTCTGTTGCTGATTGAAAGCTTTAGTTGCTGCAGCTGCACTGGAACTATTTCCAGAAGTAACGTTTTACCTAGAAAGAGTTTTCATTCTGTAGACTAAGAATGTTTTGGCGGCTTCCTGCCGTTTTATTCTTTTTTTTAAAAACTTCTAGGATATTCTTTGCACCGAGGACTGACTTATTTGACATTTGAATAGCACTTGAAAAAACTCCACTCATGTCTTCAATTTAATGAGCAAATTGGATGTTGTATTTTTTTAATGGCTACATATCAAGGTACTTACCAAACAAATTAATAAATTCCCGGATATTGTCCATAATTACATTTCTTTAATATTCAGATGTCCAGGAACAATCCAAAATGCCAATCGAGTGTTAATATTACTTGTTAGACTGATGCATATATCACACATCACTAACAATATTCTGAAAATGAATAAGAAATGCTGAAAAATGAAAAATACAAAATTTTACTTACCTGTGTAGTGATATTTAGACTTAAATGCCCATTCTAAATCATATACCTGAACTTCATACAGCTATTCTACTACCGAAATAGTAATGATCAAGAAGTTCTCCGTTCTAAATACTTACCTATATATTTTCTTTATCTTCTTCTTCTTCTTCTTGTACGTACTTTGAAATTAACTGCCTAAAGATGTACTCTTAGATGAACAAAATAAAAACCACTCCGGCGAAGATCAGAAGAGAATCCTGGAGCAAAATGAAAATAAATGAAAGCACAAGACGAATTCCTTTTTTTGTGAATGTATTCATCTTCTCTTTCACATATATTAAATCAACGAAATAATCAGCATCATCAATAAAATCTGATGCTGACTGATTTATCGCAGTACAAATCCCAAATTTTACAAGAAGATCGCAAAACGGCAAACAAGAACGAAATAATGGTATCAACATCATATTTTTTGTTTTGTTTCTTGTTTTACTTAAAGACTCCATGAATACACAATTGTTGTTTATAGCAATAGTAGTAATATTAAAGAGGATTTTTATATAATTTTTTCTTGTATTTTTCTCTATATTTGTTACCACCTTAATACACATTTTGATTTAAAAAATAATAATTATAATAATGATAGAGTCGTATTCATCATTTTATCGTTAAGAGGTTAAACAAATAAAGCTAAACATTAAGAAGAGCGAACAGAACTAGAATAAAACGTAAATATTAAAAAGATCATTTCGCATCGCAGGTGATTTTTCTCATTTACTTTTGTTTTATATAATTTTTTATATACTTTTTTATTTAAATTTTTATAGTTCTCTTAGTTTCTCTTCCTCTAAACCAGCGTGTAACTTATGCTTTATGTGTTTTTTTTTTCTTTTAGTTTACTAAATAGTGTGTTTTCCGCGCGTTTCTCTTATGTTTCTCAGCTGTGAAAAACGAAAGGAAATTATTAATAAATAAAAAAATATTCACTTCGTTTTATTAATTGTAACGTTCTTTAATTAGAATTTAATATTAAAATTTACTTTTACTTTTTACGATTACCGCTCCGTTATCGGTCAGCCCTAAAGGACAAAAAGGTTTTTGTCTTCCCCTGCTTTTAAAAATAGCGTAAATTTCTCACTCTATGCGCTTTCTTGAATGCTTTTCGCTGGAGAAATTAAACACTTGTTTCGGGGTGAACGTTATTACATCTCACGTCTTTTTTCACATTTCATCTTCTACAAATGTATTTTAATAGTTATCTTTACCTTTAATATATGTTCTTGCTTGTATATAATTGTAATAAAACTCTTGACTTCCTTCTTCAATATCTAATATTCAGAGTTTGTTAAAACAAAAGCCCACTTCGTTACATCAATACGCGTCGTTTTTGGGTATGTTTTATTTTTTTTTTTTTATATATATATCATCAAAGATCCATTTAACATTTTTACGTAAACATGCTTAATATCAAGCAGTTAATGTCACAAATCGTGTTTTTTTGCACGCAATCCTACTTGCGTGATGGTGTAAAAGGTACATCATCTGGAGTCCCTTTCATTTTTTTTTGTTTTTCAATTTACAAAATGAAATAAACATATGAATTTACACATTATCATCATTAAAAAGTTCTTTTTTTGTTTCTATCCTGTCGTTTTGACTTTGAGTTTTAACACCTTGAAATAATCACTTTGATCCGTCATTTTTTTCTTTGTGTCTTAATTTATTTAATTTCTTCTTTAGTTTCTTTCAACACTTTGAAATCTTTTTGAAATTAAACACACACGTGAGAAAAGTTTCTTAAATTTACAGTTTCATTGTTTTTTAAAATCTAATTCGTTTCGTAAATGTATTAGGAATTAAGCTTACTTGAGAAAAAGTAATCTTACATTAAAGAGAACGAACACAAGTTTAATTTTTATTTTCTTTAATTAAAATTAGACAATTAAAAAGAAGTTTAAGTAGAACGTCGTATCATGTTATTTTATTTTTATCCCTTTCAGTAAATTTTTATTTACTCTTTCGGGGAAATATCCTTAATATTTTTGACGCAAAAAAACTACGTTTTTAGTCACATTTTGAGATTTCAATATTAATTGTTAGTGAAGGAAGGCATCACTTTGCAGGTCAGGCGTGGCTTTAAACTTTACAAAATCATACTAATACATGTTATTATATTTAATTTTTTAGAGCAATGAATTAAACAATTCCGTACAGTTTGCTACTACGCGATCAACTTTAAAGTTTCCACATTTTATTATATCTTGCAATGCTGGTAATTAACAATTATTACACTATAAGTGAATTGGTTGATCTCGCTGCTTGGAATTCCGGAACAGTAAAAAAAAATTAAAAATTGTTGAGTGAACGTCGATTTCCAAAATGCATCAAAATTGCAATACCTAATTCAGCGTACTATTTCCTGAAGCTGAATTGTGCGTTGGTGTTTTTGATGCATTTTGAAAGCAGCTTGAACTGTGAGTAATTTTATTGCGATTTTTAAATAAGTTTGACTTAGATTTTGAAGATTAAGAATGCCCAATTCGTTCTAAAAGCTGTATAATCTTCCAAGCAGGTGTTGATAGCACTTTTGTTTCCCACACTATAATTCGAGGCGTAAAATGCTTAAAGAATTTTTCTTGAACTTATTCTTTTAACGACATTTTTAAATTTATATAATTTTTATGGATTATTTACAGTGACTCACATAAAGTGCGTGCCACGGCAAAACTTTTAATGTATTTTTTACCGATATCAAGTTTCAAAAAACAAAGTGTGCAAGGTTTTTCACAATGTATTTATAAAATTGTTACATATTTTAACAGTCAATCACTTTAACCCTTTAAAAAGTGCGATCTATAATTTTTAAAGATATTTACGTGCGTAACTAATATCTTTCCAAGTTCCGTAAATTCTCACTTGAAAAGTATATAAATTTAAAATGTCTGAAAACTCACTGGCCCAGAATCTGTGCGCAGAATTGGGGTGCCCCAAATCGTCTCAAGGACAAAAAAAGAATTAATCTTCTTCTGAATTCTGGATCACCAATTTTCACTTTTGAAAGGGTATTTCATGTACCTACTCCAAAAATAGCTTCTTACATAACTCCTATATGACTTATTCCATTTGTTATGTTGTTAGTGGAGATAAAAAATTAAAATTAGGAAGGAATGAAATAAGAAAAGAAACCTTTGATGTCACTACTTTATCAGAGGATGAGCTCCTTTAAAAAAGAAAAAAGTGTGCTACTATCAGAAACAACCACTGAGGAAGTGTAAATTCTGGCTTTAATTTATATTATCAGTATCAGAAAGTAATTTACATATTTTCTCAAAAATATTTCTAACAATAAAGACAAGATTTGTAGGCTTGAAGCCAGCGATTCTTTATAGCCTTCAGGAAGGTTAAATTTACAATTTCAGGAAAGCAGAAGGACCAACATACTCTCTTGAATTATTAATTTTCTAATGCAATGCTGTTGGGAGTACCATCATATTCACTTTGATTCTTTTGATAGTGTTACGAAATTTATTAAATTTGATGTTCACAATTGTAAAGAATTTTGCCAATTTTTTCAGTTTAATTTTAGTTTATCTTTTTAATTTATTTTAGGCATCACGTATGACTTCAAATGTGATGAGCTTAGACAATATCTAGAATGAAAGTTATATTTTTAGATTCCTCGTATTTATGGCCCACAATTGTAAAGTTGACACGACATATTAAAAAAAAAAACTTGACGTTTTAATTTTACCGTCTCCAAATTTTAGTTGGGAACTGAGGTGAGTCTTTCGATTCTCATTTATCAAAATCTACTCAAATATTTAAGGTATATCAAAACCGGTGACTGCGATCAGCAGTAAAAAATAATGATTATCCAATAAAAGATGTTCTTATACTTTTGAAGCGTAATCCTTCTGGGCTATAGTTCACCAGAACTATCCCTGGTAGTAATTAAAATAATTACAAACACATTTCGTGGGTTATTCCAAAAGTTTATCTATTGGAATTCATTACTGAATGATCTCATTTTTTCCATTTATAGCAAAAATCAATTTTTTAGTTTCGCCATAATTTGAACAATTTTATTAGCCCTCCATCTGTAACTGATATCTGTTGTCGAAATTTTTATCTGCAATTTCGCCTAACTTTGTATAAACAATGTAATCAACTACAACTATACATTGCAAGTGTGCAAGAGTTTTTATGTGACTCAGATTTCTTTTAAAGCCTAGAATGTCAAATTATGAGGATTGGCAAGGGAAAAAGAAATTACTACAATCAGAGGGTTAAAAAGCATTTAATCTTCGGTATAAAATAATGATACTTCCAGAATTATTCCCCCTGATATTCTTGAAGTTCCTAAGCCTCTAGAAGTTTAAACAGTAGAAAAAAACTCTCAATACTCTCTTGAAATGTATCTAAAAAAAAAAATAAAACTCTACAGTGGGGTTAGACGTTTCTTAAGGTGTAATAAAACTTAATATTCCCAAAATTCAGAGTTTTAAAGGAATTGTGCGTTAGTTCCTACTACAATTTACAAAAATATGTCGTATAATTTATAACGTCCAAGCAAGGAATGTTAGCGACTACTTGCAGTCGACTAAGGCTTTTATAGATACTGTGAACCGTCAACCATTTTTTTTAAAGGTATCTGGCTAGCCTCAAAAAGAATACACAAGGTTATTCGTTTTATTTTAAATTCAGTATATTCTAGCGTAAGAATCCCAACAAAAAAAGAAATTAATGAAAACGAATACCCCCTTCTAATCAATTCATAGAGATCCAATTCTGATGAAACACTATCAAGAGTACTTTAAAACAAGGAAAAATATAAGAGACAAAGTGCTCTTTACAAAAACAAAATCTAGATAATCGGAATGAAGCGTAATTAGTTTGTATATTGCACAGTAAGCTAAGAAAAGATACACAAAATAATAAAGATCCAGATAATAGGCAGACACAACGTAGTGTGTCTTCCAGTTAAGTATAATAAATAAAGTTTTCAGGCGGAGACTACAATAAGGCAATAAGAGAAAGAGAGATAGAGGGAAAAGTTCATGTATATTCGCGTTACGCATCTCTCTGCCGAAGTGTAATAAATAATAATAGTAATAATAATAATACAAAAAAGTTAATGTGTGAACCATACGAAATTCTCCTCTTTCTTCCTTTCGGCTTGTCTTAAGTTTTATTTTTATTTATTTACCAGTTAAATACTTAAACGACCTTAAGGAATTCACTTTTACGCTTTTGTTTGATTATATTATAGTACTGTTACTTGTTTGTAATGTTTAAATATTTCTTAACTTCAGGAAGGAGCGCTACAGCGCTAGCTACTAAATACTATAAGTATTGTTTTTTTTTTTTTGTGGATCCACCGAACACAGAACTTTACCGAGTTTATAATAATTAGGGGGAGAAAGGGAAAAAATCTTAGCTATGGGTTGCTGCTGGCTTGAAAACAAATCTTCTATATTTTACGTGGAAATTTATCTTGTATCTCACGTGCGTATTTCAATCATTTGAATTGTCCTCCTTCACTGAGATGTCTTGCTGAGAAGTGGTCGCATCGATGTTCTTATCGGCGGGCTGCTTATTCTGCTCCACTGCGTTCGATGAGTGTCCACCTGCGGATTTGAAGTATTTTTAGATTAGTCCTACTCTAGTGGTCGGGAGGTTTTAAGTACTTTAGGTCCTACCTCTGCCGCTTCCACCACCACCTCCGCTATTGCCGTAATAGTGCTTATTCATTGGCCCACCGGGACCGGAATGAGGTTGCCTTACGGAACGTTGGGATTGTGGTTGTTGTGATGGAGGCTGATGTGTAGGATAATTTGTGGGTCGCTGAATTGGGGTTGGATAACGTTGGGGTGCTTGGCCTGGACGACCAGCGTTCATGCTGTTTGGGCCATTACCACTACGGTTTTGAGGATTCTGAGATTGTTGTTGTTGTTGCATAACTTGATTTTGGATATCCCACTAATTGTGTACGCAGATAAAAACAAAAAAAAAAACAAAACAAAAATTATAACCAATTCTGTCCTACACAATATCACAATATCCTCCCTCCATTGAATCATGACCAATTGTGTTTGAGAAGAATTTTGATAATTCAATTAACACTCTTTACCGAATTGTATGTTTATTTACTAAGCTTTATTAACCTATAATCTACATATTGATTATATAAAGAAATAGATATGTCTGTGTCTGTGACTTGACATTAGCATGATAGATGGCGATACTTATATCAACTCACCATTTTAAGCAAAGACAAATTTGGAAATCAAAATTGAAGTGTGAGAAATTTTCAATTTTCTAAGCAAACAAATATCTAATTTTATCATGTTCCAAAAATTAAACAGATTTTCAGTCAGTTCTTTATATAATCACTGACATTGCTCTAAAGAAGTTGCTCGAAATGATATGCTACACTAGACAGATTTCTGTTTAATTGTTTTGTAAAATTATATAAAGTACACCAATAATTCTGCGTGTTTATTGGAAGAAACAAAATCTACGACACCCAAAATAACACTGATTTTTCCAAAACTCCAAATTTTTAAGGCAAACATTTCTCGACTTCTGTATATTACCCACTATTCTCAAATGAAATCGCCAAAAACTAAAGTAATATTTCTGTTCAATAAAATTGGAAGACAGTTTCTCGCAACTTATCAATGAATTTGCTTGCAACTTTATAAAATTTGAATACTTTTTTAAATCAACGTAAAAAATAAGAGTCATTACTATAGGTTTTGATGAAAATTCAATCTTTGAAAAGTATGTAATGTAGAAAGGAGGATTGGGGAAAGGACAACAATATCAGCAATAGAATCAATTCGCGAGCGTTCTTCGTATTCGTACTTACTTACCATTTTCCAAATTGATGAGGTTTTTCAGATTTTAAATGGCATTTTAGGGAATTCCACGCAGAAGCAATGTCTTTAGCCAAAAATCTTATTCAGCAAAAGTTTTAAAAGAATTATCCCCACTAACGAGAGTTGAAGGAATGAGGTTATTAAATATCTTAAGCTTAAACAGCTACATAAGATGTTGCGCATCGAGTGATACCATGGATTAACTAATTATCTCGACAATTTTCTGGCTAAAATCTACTTAAAATTAAATATATACGTTAAATAATTACATAATTGAAATAAAATTTTAAAGGCGCCGAAAAAAACGACGGAATGGAAGAAATTAGAATTGTATTGTCTTAGTCATCTCTAAGAGGACACAAACAAGGGGACAAGGAAAAACATGGAATTAAATCAACAGACATCTTGTATGATAGTGTATTTTTGCGGATAGAGACAAGACTATGCCTACTTGAAAACTGAGGGCTCTATAATGCAAGTCGTTTTCGCTCGATCTGATTAGCAGACCCTAGCTTCTTCGCTAACCTGGTTGAACGAAATCGACTTCCATAGTAGGACCCTAAGCATAATTGACGTCATTTTCATATTTCTAAATATTATGAATTATGAGAATTTAAACTATTTAGGAATTTGGGTAGAAATCTCATCACAAAAAAGTAAATTTCAAAATTCTCGTTACCCCCACTGTTTACATGACTGAAACAAATGCCAATTAAAACTCATAATTAGCTTCCATGAATACACTTTCTGGCTGAGATAAACAATAACATTTCTCAGGAAATTTTAACAATGTCTTCCATTGAAAAATAAGAAGTTGCTAATTTCAAAATGTAGATCAGCGATTAGTACAATATAATAATTAGTACAGCGCACTTTTAAGCTGTACTAATTATTGGGTTAGTTTATAATTTATTGCTAAATAAACAAATAAACAAAAATAATAAAAAATTTTGATTGGTCATAATTAAATGGTGGGGCACCTTTAGGAGTAAAGGAATTTTTAAAAAGTGGAATATTATTGTAACCGCTGACCACTAACAAATAAATTACTTACGCTTGGAGCATAGTTCTTATGATGTGGTGGGCTTTGCTGAGGTTGAACTTGTTTGGCTAGATTTAGGCTAACATCGGTACCAAGTGGGCTCTTGAGCTGCCGTCCCATCTAAATAAAACTTTTATTTATAAACAAAATAGATGTTTGATCGTATTCAATCTTACTGAATCCTGCATATGATTCTGCCCTTGGTTAGATTTCATGTAAGCAGTAGTCTGAGGTGTTGGACCGCCACGAAATTGATTTATAGTTGCCGTTAAAAGAGGTGAGTTAATGAATTGCGAGCTGAAATTAGCAATCTGTTGTTGCGGAGGTGCTGTCGATGGTGCTGGACCTCCATGTCCACCAAAAATGCCAGCTGCAGCCTGCAATCCGTAACTCTGTGTGGCACCAGCAGCTGTTGGTCCACCAAAGAATGCTCCCTGACCACCCGCAGAATTCGAATAGTAACTATTCGACTGTAGCTGAGGTGGGGCCTGTTGCGGTGGATAAAGATTCATGTATTGCTGCCCGTAAGGCTGGCCTACAGATGCAGCTGCGGCTACAGCAGCCGCATTACTCTTAGAACCAATTGCCCCGATTTGTTGAGAGGATGGTTTCACCGAAGCTGACATTAGAGAATTTGAGCTGGACGAAATAAGCACAGTGCTGGGATTGTTCAACTGTTGGGATTGATTAAATGGAGTTTGGACAGCTCCACCCATTCGAAATTGTGAAGTCAAGCTGGGATACATATCGGGCGCCGGCGCCCCTGGCATATTTGGGGGAGTTTGCATGTATGCACTGTAGGGACCGCTACCAGCAGTTCCATAATGTCCAGGAAACTGTGAGAATTGCGACCGGCCGGCTTCAATTTGGAACGGGCCATACAATCCGCCCTGCGAAGGCATGGGCGATGAATTGAACAGCACAGCTGGTGGACTTGGTATTGTTGGCATAGCTCCAAATTGAGACGGCTGGTAGAATGGTTGCGGGGCCTGGTGTAGCTGAGTTGTGCCTTGCTGCATGGCAGGGGGCGGGGATAATCCCAAGCTAGACTGATGCATCTGTTGCTGAGTGGGCTTCACTTTGCAAACATTACCATTACTATTTGATAGTGCTTCAGCAGCATGCTTCAAAGCCAAGTTCGATTGAGCATTGCTTTGATGTTGGCCTTGTGAGCCCACTGCATGCTGCGGACTTGGACTATAGCCTCCAGTTTCAGCCTCAGGAGGATTGCCTGATGAGTTCCCAACCACAACTCCGTCCTTATTGCCGAAATGAGGATCTAAGCTGGGATCAAACGTATTAGCATATGATGGAGGACCAGGCGATGATAAAGCATGCTGCATATGAATATTGCCTCCATGAGCCACGTGTGTCGCCGCAGCAGCAAAATGTTGTAAATGCTGCTGGTGCTGAGACGTGACGAAATTTGAGCTTAAATGCGATTCAGCATCAGTGGGTGCAACGCCGGCGTGCTCCAAAACTGTTGGCATTGGTGGAACATTCTCCCATACCTTTTTAACACTAGCGATTTTCATGTTAAGATCTGCGGTCGATGGAGAGATTGTGTTCTGAGAGGCAGCGGACGAATGGATCACAGATGATGAGCGCGGAAGACATAGGCCTGGCTTATTCGCTGAACTTGTCGTCTTATCATCGGTTAGATGACTGAATTCTGTGTCGAACGGAAAACCGAGTTTCATATCTTTATCATAATCGTTTTCAGGCTTGGGGAATGACATCTGCGATAAAGCGGTCGTAATAGCTTCTTGTTGTTGTTGCTGCTGCTGCTGTTGTTGATTGTGAGCCTGCTGCGAGTGTTGTTGAGCCTGATGTACCACAGTCTGTTGCTGCTGCATTTGAGACTGTTCTCTCTGCGACTGTGGGGGTGGTTGCTGTTGGGCCTGCTGTTGTTGGGATTGGGCCTGCTGTTGTTGCAATTCATGCACTGAGCTGGAGCTCTGCGACTTGTAGATTTCTTCAGGTTTCTTCTGTCCTCCCTGAGTAGAATCGTTTTGATTTGAGATTTGTCGTTTGAGAGGAGCTTGCACTGTTTTGTAGTTGGTATTTTCGAAAATGATCGTATTCACTGGGGCTGAAGACGCGTCTAAGACCGGTTTAGAACAAGTGGGATCACACTTTTGTCCCAAATTTACCTTTGAATCAAGCGACTGACTTCCCTGCTGTTGATGCGAGATGTGCTGTTGACCAAAGTCTTTATTCTCACCGTCCTGCATTGGATTCTTGTTACCATCTTGACCTTGAGACTGCTGTAGAGGCTTCTCCCAAGCATTGGTGCCGACAGATTGTTGCTGATTGCCACCAGAGCTGTCGCTTTGATTTCCATCCCTCTTTGATCGGTTCTCCCATTGCTTTGCTAGACGAGGAGGTAAGTTTGTTTTTGAACCTCCACGTCCATCCCGACCGTCACGACCATCCCGACCATCACGACCATCTCTTCCATCACCCCGAGTATCTCCAGAAGACTTGCTCTTGGTTAAAGGTTGCTCCTTGTGCGGGGGCTGACTTGATTGTTGCTGCCCACCCTGACAAATATTTGGGGTCTGTTTGAAACCCAAACCTGGAGGGGGTTTCGTCGTCTTTTGAGAACTTCTATCATCTTTTTTCAAGTGACTCGTTGACCGCGAGCTGGAAATATGTCCAGAGCTGTTGCTTCTCTGTTGCTTAGGGGGCTCATGAAGGATCTCCTTCTCCTTAGACAGAGATTTTTTCCTCTCAGATTCTTGACCATCCTTCTTGATCGTTTCATCTTCTTTTCGAGAAGATGAATGTATCTGTCCATGATTTTGAGCATCATTTTTAGAGCTAGATGTGCTATCCTTGCGAGATCCTTGGGATTGGTATTGTGATCCAACTCCAAATTGTTTCGGTGGAGAGGATTTTTTATCATCTCTCTGTGGCTTTGGCTGCATACCGCCTTTATCACGATTCTTTGAGGAATCGTCGGTGCATTCTGAAGATTTTCTAGTATTTAATCCCGTACTTATGGACATTTGGCCGATCTTAGCCTTATCGTCTACAGACATTTCGGATTTTCTATCTCCAATTGGCTTATCGCTTTTATCATCACCCATACTACTGGAGACATTCGAAGCTCCAAAACTACTCTTCGAACTTGGGGGTCCACTGTAAGAGTCGACGCGTTTGGGACCTTGTCCAGGCAATCCCCCTCTTCGGAATGATGAAACTCCACTACTACTGCCACCACGGCCTCTTCGGGAAGGTTCACCTCTTGGAGCAAAGCAATCTTTTGCAGAAGGCATTGAATGCCCGCCTCCTCTCTGACCTGGATCCCCTCCTTTATTATCTCTCTCCTTGCGTGGCACCTTTGGGCTTCTATCTGACCGCCTTCCGGAGTAATCATCTTCCATTTCTTCAGAATTTTCCGACTCGCTCCAATGTTCACCGCTGTAATTGCGCCCTACTCTCATACCACCACCTCCACGTCTGCTCCAACTACTACTGCCTCTGTATGTTCCATAGGCTCTAGAAGGTGGTCCGCGCATATCTTGTCTTCCTCCTCTCGGACTAGGTCTCTTTTGACCTTGATGCATTTTTCCAACATCCGAATCTTGTCTTTCCTCCCCCATTTCTTTTTTTACGCTCTGAACACCTTCATCATCCTTCTTAGCCTCTTCAGCGATACATTTTTCAGTTTCAGTTTTCCCAGAAACCTCTGGCTGAGGCGATTCTGTTTTCTGTTTAAGGCATTCAGCAGCATTTGTATTTTCTCCTAGACCTTCTACAGGCTTTTCGAGATGAGCTTCTTTCTCTTGCTCCTCAGCAACACATTCAGACCATGCTTTTTGCGTGGGACTCTCCGATCGTCTCAAAATTTGAGTTGGAACCACAGGAGACTGTTGTCGAGGTGGCAAGGGCATGCTATTAGTACTCGAAATGCTGGAATCGTCCTTCTTCCCCTCATTATCCGATCGAATCTCCTCCTTCTTCGTGCTACTCTCTGACAAGGACTTTGTCTGGGGTCTCTGTAGAATTTGCTTAGGTTGCGACATAGCCTCCTCAGTTGAGCTATCATGTTTTGGTATACTGTGCTCACTTGAGAAGCTCTCCCGCCTCCTTTTCAGCTCAGATTCTGTCTCTTCAGCCCATGAACCGAAAGGTCTTCCATTCTCTGAACTCTGAATACTGTCATTTTGCTTTTGCTCATCAGTCGAAGATACACTAGTTTTTCGCTGCGATGAATCTGATACACTTCTCGCTAGCTGTGGTGTAACATTGCCTGCTCGCGATGATTGTGGCTCCCCCATAGAATTTCGACTTATTGATTCTCTTCCACTATTGCTAAATCTTTCATCGTCTTCTGAATCTCCACGTCGTCGGGAAGAGCCACTGAAACCATCATTAGGCCGCTCATTTCTTCGCGACTGAATCATTTCATCCGAAGGATTCCTACGAAGTTGCTGCTGTTGTTGTTGCTGTTGTTTATAATTTTGGGAATGGATGTACCTAGGATCATATTGTTGTGCAAACGGCACTGGCTTCTGACCCGAATCAGAACCGCCGCCATGATGAAAATGCGATGAGGATGACGATTGATGATTGGCAGTGATTGACCGACTATTCGAACTGCTTCCAGACTCACGGCTAGAAATAGCTCCACTACCGATCTGGTGACCTGGTCCACTGCCAGATGATGAAGCCCTTTCCTGCTGCTGTTGCCGGGCGAAACGTGGAGGTAAATTATTTTGAAAGTGTGCCGAAAATAAGCTTTTGTTGCCTCCACTACCGCCGCCCCGATTACCTGGACCTCCAGGTCCATAACTATCCTTATATTCACGTTCACGCTGATTCATGTCGCGTTCATATTTATCGTAGCGACCATATTCTCTGTCTCTACCTTCGCGCATCTCTCGACCTTCCCTTACGTCGCGATTATCTCTATCTCGGAAATCTTTGTTTTCTCTGCTATCCCTCATATCTCTATCTCTATTGTCGCGAGAATCTCTTGCGTCTCGCGGGTCTCGAGAATCTTTTGCATCTCTGTACTGTCTACTTCTATTTCCTGAGAACTCTTCTTCATTGGGGGCATGCTGCTTTGCATCTTCAAAGTCCTCTTCACTCTTCTTCGTATTTAATTTCATTTCGAGCTCTTGCAACTTCTTAGCGGCAGCTTGTTTACGCTCAATTTCACGCCTTTCTTCCTCTTCCTTCCGCTGCTTCACCCGCTCAAAAACGCCCGCATCGAGACCTCGATGACCATTCTGTTGAGGTCTTTGTTGTGGTTGCTGCTGTTGTTGTTGTTGTTGTTGTTGTTGCTGCTGCTGCTGCTGTTGTTGTTGTTGTTGTTGCTGCTGCTGCTGCTGTGGTTGTTGTTGTTGCTGCTGTTGTTGTTGCTGTGGTTGTTGTTGTATACTTTGCTGGCCCTCTACACAGTTCTCTCTTTCCCTATCTCTACTGTCCCTGGTCTCACGATTATCACGATCGCCGCGATCTCGCTCTCGTTCCAACTTTGAAGTACCCTCAGAGCCTGCTGATCTAACATCACGATCACGTTCTCTTTCACGCTCATTGCGTTCATTCCGTTCGCGTTCTATATGCTCTCGTTCCATTCTTTCCTTATTATCACGTTCGCGCTCTCTTTCTCGACTCCATGCTGCAACGTTTAAATAGTTGTGGTTTATGCGATTTATAAAGATAATTTTATCCTAGTGAACAATTATTTTTTGCATATACAGTAAGGAACAAAAATCTATCAAAAATATTAAACACATATTTAACAAAAATAAATATATAAATTTTAGATTTGCTGATTGTTACCAAATAAGAGTACTTTTAAAATATTTTTATGTCGCTTAATCCGAAATGCTGCTTGGGAGAATTCATTTTTTTTTTATTTAACTATTTATTCAGTCTAAAATATTTTAGAAAGCAAAACTTATTTTCAATATTTCATTTCTTACCAGGTACAAAATGAACAACTAAATACGATTAAAATAAGACAACTATTTGTTTGCGTAAACCACATTATCTTAGGAGAAAAAAAAACGTTTTTTTGGAATTTTGTAAGATCTTTTGAATTTGTTGAAGCGACTGTGTAATCTCCTCAAAGCAGGATAAAATCGATAAAGACTACAATTTAATAAATATCACAATGATTCACTGGGAAATAACAGAAAAAAAAGTTATTTTGATTTTTGAGCGAGATTTACCTTGCTCAAAAAGATTTTCTTTCTGAAATGATTCGAAAAAAATCGGCATAGTTCAGTCTTGAAAGGAAATAAAACATCCTACATCTGGATTTAATTTTTGATTTTTTAAGAGTTACACGAATATGCATATGCATTATATGAATTTCAAAATTGATTTCTTTAGTTAAAACTGCACAAAACTATTAAGGTTTTAATTAAGTAATCAATTTTCAAACTAAACTTTTCTGATCCAGATGCCTTTGAGTTTGAATAGCGCCTGTAAAATTTCTTAAATCGTTGTTTCGGCCTCAGATTCAGCAGATCTTAAAACTTCAACCGTGCCTTTTTCGAGTTTCAATTCAATCCATCCACTCTTTCCTTTCGCTTATTGGTGAGAATAGTAGAGGCAGAATACTTACTACCTTCAGATCAAGTTAGAACTTTCAAAGCAAAAAGCGCAAAATTTAAATATCGCGCCTACGGATTCTTAACATGGTTTCGCTCCTTATAGATCTCACAGAACTTAAATTAGCCTATAAGAAACCTCAATTTTGACATAGAAACAATACCGCGTTACACTTGCTTGCTTGGAGTTGGCGGCAAGTTTTTTCTTTCTCCTGTAAAATCGTGAAAACGCAGATACGCGGTATTGCACGCGCAACGACGATATGCAGCGATATAAAGAACAAATAAAGTTTTCCTTCAATATTTGTTTCTCGAACAACACTTAGGACACTTTGTATTGAAATACTTAACAAGAGAAATAATAAAATTGTTCACTTACCAGTTCTATTATCTTCCTCTTGATGCCTAGGACCTTTCTTATTATTATCAGAGGGTTTTTCATTCCTGTTAAAAACTGGTGGGGCTCTTTCATTGCCCGGCGAATCTGGTGCTTCATCATCAGAGAAGATAAGTTTTTGATTATAATCGATTTCATCCTGTCGTATCCAGCCATCATCCTTTGCGATCGAATCCATACGTTCTAGATCTTCTTCTTTAATGATTGGTCTTTGTAAGAGAGCAACTTCTGGTTCAATGAAAGGTATAGAATTCGAATCTTGTTCAGATTTTGGTGCATTTCCTCCCCCTCCTCCACCACTACCACTTCCTCCACCACCACCACCGGCACTTCCACGTCCACCAGTGGACTGTTGCTGCTGCTGCTGTTGCTGTTGCTGCTGCGCTTGTTGAGGCTGAGGTCGCTTCTGTATTGTAATTGGAGCATTCGAGTTGTGGTGCTGATATCCTGTTGTGTTCGGCGAAGTCGTTCGATAATCTTTTTGTCCACCAACTTGTCCGGATGGCCGATCCTGACGTTGCCTACCCTGGGTCATTGAGTAATTGCCGTTCTGCTGCTGTGATTGGCTTTGATTTTGTCCACATCCAGCACTGCCGCCACCACCTCCGTTGCTGTTGCCGCCGCCGCCGCCGCTGTTTGAATAATGTTGCTGCTGCTGCTGCTGCTGTTGTTGCGTTGGTGGTGTTAGGGAGCGTGCTCCGCCTGTCGCTTGATCCGCTGTTCCTCCGGTTATAGAACCGGATCCGCGATACATAAACGATGGCATCAGAGCACGGAACTGTGGCGGCACCGGCTGTAGGAGGGCCTGGCCCTGCTGTGTTCCATGGACATCTCCACCTTTTCCACCTCCACTTTGCTGTTGTTGTTGAATCCAACTTGCTGCATCTGTCTGAGGTCTCAAGCTTACTTGTTGCACATCTCCCGAATCTTTCTGTTGGTGTCCCCCAGTCATGTTTCCGCCGCCTCCGCCGTTGCCATCTCGCCCACCGTAATGCTGCTGATTTTGGTGGTGTTGCTGTTGCTGCTGCTGATGATGTTGATGTTGATGATGGTGGTGATGATGACTGTCTTTGTGGTGGGATTTGTGTGAACCTGAGCCAGGTGTGCTCCCATCCAGAGACGGAAATTCGTGGTGAAATTGTGGACTTTGATATAATGGAGGTAATGAGGATGAACCTCCATCGTGGCCAGTCGTCACTGATGACCATGTTACTGCTGATGAACCAATATTCGATGAAGTGTATGATGAAGAAGACGTTTGAGTTGTTGGGGATAGAGATTGTGTCTGAGTGCTATTTGTGGAATTGTTGCTGTTATTTGAATTTAAAGTTGCTTGTGCAGTTTGTCCACTATTCGTTCCACCTACTGATGATTGAATTCGACCTGTAAAATGAACAGAATTATTCCAAATAGTAAAACTAATTAAAAAAAAAAAAACTTTACCTTGTTGCTCTTGTCCAGGAGTTGTGCTTCCAGGCGTTTGAGTTTCCGCTTTTAGGGATGGAAGATTCGCTGGTGGCCGCCTTGCAGACGGTACTTTACCCAAACTTTGCATTCCATGTTTACGGGGAACTTGATTTTTTTGTGTTGAAGGTTCAAGGGATTCGCCCTAAAGAATAAATTATATTTTTATACCTTCTGGGTCACTCCACTATGGAAAAATAACTCAAATTCCGGAAAATTTGTAATTTTGTTCAAACCTTGCATACAAATTGAAAATTTTAAGAAATATAAAATCCCGTGATTTTGAAAAATATCATTTACCATATTGGATCCGTCCGCAATGTTAAATAGAACCTCTAGGTACACATTATCAACATTTATAAAAAAAAAAAAAAATGTATACCAAAAATGTAAGTATAAAAGATATTCTCGTTATTCTTATAAATAATTCTCTTCGTAATATTATAGAGAATATTAATTAAGGTTCTAACAATCCAACCAAAAAAGTATTACAATCGTACAACAGATGGTACTGTACGGTCAAAACTCCTCTTTCTTTTTGATCAGGATAGTATGTTTAAAGCTGCCAAGTATTGTACATTAAATAAAATTTACTTTATTTCTTACCTTCTATTAGTATGCAAAATTTCATCAAAATGTGTAAGGGTCGGTTCACTACTTTAGACGATTTTAAATCGGGTCAATTGAAAATACTTACACGACTACTCTTATACAGACGGTTTATATCCAACGCTGCAAACTTGGGCTTTGCATGGCGCTCCCCCCTACTTCCCCCCAGTGTGCTCATGCTGCCAGAGAATCCTCATCAGCGTAAGCACCCCCTCACTGTCGCTCACGACGGTCAACAAAAGTTGGTTGGGAACTCCGCTAAGAGAGTGTTTGCGGTTTGCAGGCAAAAACACCTTTTTTTGCAAATATCCAAATTTACCCTTCCTCTCCTTATATTTCAACAAAAAAGAACACTGGTACTGGGCAATTGTGGGATAATATCGATTAAAAAAAGACGCGTACAAATCCTTTATATCAATTTTTTTTTAAGTAAACCGACGCAATCACAAATTCAATAATTTCTTTGGGAGTTTTTAAGAGGCTTCAGAAACTCTCTCATTCCCGACGAAGATGATGAAATTTTTCAGTTTCACCGTCTTCGTCGTTTTTGTAATTGTTTTTTTCCAGCAAAAATCGAACTGAAACGATTTTCTATGCGAAATTCTGAAGTGAGAAAATACGATTTTTGTATTATTTGCAATCGGTTTAACGAATTTATCTGTTTGCAGGAGAACTAAACAAAATTCTATCGATTGTAAGTGAATTTTAAAAGCTACAAAGGAACCTTCAATGTGGCAGACTTTATTTGATTGGTTTTCTCTGTGTTTACTCTTCCGAATCTATTTGTAGCTGATCTGCTTCTTTTCAATCTGCAAAGTAAAAAATATATATAAATTATTTTAAATTACATTTCAAATTTAATCAAATTTTTAATGTTTTTACGCCAGACCAAAAGTCACATAATTGTTATTTATACGAGCAATGTTTAAAAAAAATTAATAAAATTTTAAATAACGTAGGTAATGTTTTCCGTACTAAAATAAGAAAAAAAAATATGTGTGTAATCGGCACATGTCTACAATTTTGGTGATCAGAATTGTCGAACTGCACTACGATATTTATATTTCATATATATGTATAATTTATAAATTTAACATTGATGCGTAACTAATGACAAGTTATACCTAAAATAGCTGAGGTAAAAATAACTGGTAACGTCCCAAACTTTCATAAATTTTACATATTATAAAGTATACATATATGTATATAAAGGCCTGACAAATCGTTTTACTTTTATATATTCATATGTGCGACGTCTGGATTTAAACCGTTTCAATTAAAACGATTTTTCTTGGAACGTATCTACCATGTATATTTTCAAAACAATTTGCCTGCAATAATCCAAGGCACTGAAGAATTATTAAAAGAAACAATAACCCAAAAAACAAATCTGACAAAACGTAAAAAAGGCAATTGCGATTAACAAGTACATATTGCAAAATTTCCTAAAATTAAACAGTTATCACACCAGCCGTAAGGAGGCGCATATTGCATAAGAGAAAAAAAAATGCATTTCAGCAATTTCTCCGCGAGCAGCCCAAATAGGTAAATAGCGCGGCTAAAGGTAAAATCCGAACATGTGTGAGTGCGCGCCGTACAAGAGCAGGCAAGCGAGCATGTAACATAATGAGGGAATGATTCAAAACCGCGAAAAAACCCATAGGAACAGAACGGTGAAATTGCGGGAAAGGCTTTTTATCATTAACCCCAGAAGAGGAGCCCCACACTATAGCGGTCTCCCCGCAGAGTGAAAGTGCCGGTGGTTGACGAAGCTCCATCAAAAGTTGCAATCAAAACATAATCACTTACAGCACACGGGGCGCTTTAGAAGGTGCACCCCACTCCTGATGGAGACGCGCATCGGGCGGATGGTGATGCAGTTGCATAATGCACTCACTCTCTGAGTTAATGATGCCGGTAATTATGAACATGTTCAATTATAAAGCTTCCCGGGATGGATGGAGTTACTTGACTGAGTGGCGGGCGAGGACAGAAATGTCGTTGAAAAAAGCACAACAAACCAAAACATTACATTTACACCCTCACCCAATCATATTATGCTGAATTTCTAAGATATCGATTGCAAAGACATCAGAAAACATTTAATCGGTCCGACTCATCTAGTATACGAGAAAGAAATAAACAAAAACTGATAAGGCTTCGGGGCCACCAAACGACACATAGGCTTCCTATGTTTACTAACTACAGATTGGCGAAATCTGATACAAATTTAGATAGGGATGAAAAGTTTCGCTTACAAAGGATATTAATATATACATATAAAAAAAAGGGTGTAAATGGTTAATTCAAAAGAAAACATTCAAAGTGTGTAAACAAACCTCGTTTTGCGATAATACGTCGTCTTCAGTCACTTTTTGCAAGTGATGAAAAAATAATAAATATCGCTTTGCCATGTATTTTTCAACAACTGTTCATAATAGCCGGATGAGTCATTCAGACTTAAACAATGGATTTTTTAATCAACCAATTCGCTCGCTCGGTTTTATTCTACCTGCTTCGTCGGGTAATTTTTATTCGGTTTCAGAAAACTGTGCTTATTAGAGAGACTCCACCGAGTTATAATTTCACTCCAATTGTCCATGCAAAATTCATCGTTTATATACAAATTATTTTATTAACAATATTTCATCTTTATTAGGGACAAATTCTTAATTATTCAAAACAATTTGGTCGTCATGGCAATTGTTGAACTTTATTTAAAAGCTACACTAGTAATCGCATTAATAAAATTGATATGAAGATATAACCTATAGTAAAGTGATATACAGTACATTCATTATCAGTGTTTGCATTGACAACACAGGACAAGACATTTTATATTTGGCGCTAACTACAATTTATACAGGGTATCAAACCCGGACTACATAAAATAATCCGCTTATATGAAGATAGTAAACCTAAATTGTTCGAACAAAAATCCAAACTTCAATCTACAAAAATTAATTTTTAACTTTTTTTTTCTATATTCATGATTTTGTTTTTTAGGTATTAATCGCATATTCTTTGAAGAAAAAAACAATTACAGACCCCTGTTCTAGTTTTCATATACAGGGTGTTCAGAGGTGGGAGGTCAATACTGAAGGGGGTGAAAGGTCAGACCGAGACAAGCAAAAAATCGTATGGGTGGGGGGGGGGCATCTCGCACCGTTTGGCAGTTACAGGGTGATTCGTAAATCAGGATTTTGCCTTATATGGGAACCGCTCTTGTATTTTTATCGTTTTTTCTACGCATCGCAGCGGCCCCAAACTGATTTCAAAAATTCACTATTTGGAAGCCCTTTCCAAAAAAGTTTACACCACCCCCCTATCCCCAACCCCTTAGCCACAATCCCCCCTACAAGTTGAAAAAATTAACTTTTATTTCACGATTTTTCACCTTTCGCCCCACTTTTCTCCGAAATTCATGTTATTCACATACCTACTTTTTATTTTTTTTAAGTTGCCTGTCTAATTACCTTTCCAAAAAGGTGCAACATGCCCAGATAGGAAAAGGATACGAAAATTTATTTACAAATATCCTTTTACAGAATATCATGATAATTTGAATTTTTAAGAAATTATACTGAAGTTAACTAAAAAATACATTTTGTTTGCTTAAAAACTAATTACAATTAAAACGTTTGTCCTTTAAAAGCTGTTCAAAATGTTCTCCGCCAGTTTCGATGCATGCAAGTAGCCTTGGTCTTATTTCACGTTTCAGGTCTATGGTAACCAGTCTCTCCCGTATTTTCGTGGCTGCAGTCCCAATCCTGGTAACTAATTTTGCTCTAGTGTTGATTAGTCTTGAGTAAACTTCATCTTTCATCATCCCCCATAAGAAAAAGGCCAGTGGAGTAAGGTCTGGTGACCTAGCAGGCCAAGGAATCGGTCCACCTCGTCCAATCCAGCGCTCTGGGTAATGTTCATTTAACCTTGGCCTAACAATGTTCCCAGTATGCGCAGGTGCTCCGTCGTGCTGTAAATAAATTGCGCTTCTGGTGGCCAGGGGGATGTCCTCCAACAGATCCAGAAGGGTATTCTCCAAAAAGTCCGAATATAGCTGACTATTCAGCACTTGGGGCAAGATGAAGGGTCCTATCAACTGGTTGCCGATGATGCCAGCCCAGACATTGACACTAAATCTTTGCTGGAAGGACCGACACCTTGTCCTATGTGGGTTCACATCTGACCAGGTGTGGAGGTTGTGCAAGTTTGTGATGCCATCCCGGGTGAATTGCGATTCATCCGTCCACAGAATTCGGTCTAGAAACCTTCTGTTTTCGATGTCAGACTCGAACAGCCAAGTGCAAATTGCAATCGTCTTTCGGAATCTCCTTCCTGTAGTGCTTGGACCAGGATATGGTGGTATGGATGTAGTCCCTCTCGGTTCACAACGGTCCAAACTCTCCCTGAAGACAAGCCTGACCTTCGTGCGACCTGCCTGATGCTTATTACAGGGCTGTTCCTGACGATGTTGAGGATTTGTTGGTCGGGGTCCGCTGAATCGGCCGATTTTCCTGCTCGCGTTTCTGCTCTGGGGGCGGTTACACTTCCGGTTTCTTTTAACCTTCTGAAAGGCCTTGAAAATACCCTTCTGTTGGGTACCCGCCGATTCGGGAATCTCCTTTGGTATTCTCGTACGGCCTCATTATCATTTCCTTCTACTAAACCGTACACGTAAATTATATCGGCATACTCGTCAACACTGAATTCTGCCATTTTATCTTAATTTTTTCTATTAAACACCCGGTTTTATCGCTTGCTTCTTCAACTGTGGTCAATGTCCTTTCAAACTTACCCATTTTTATACCATAATTCATACGAAGTATTAGAAACGGAGCGTCAGGATACTTAAGAGTCAATACTGGATATAATAAACTAATAACGCTATTTAACGAGATTACATTTATTATTTTATTACTGTTTTGCTGAAATAATAAAAATGTACTACCTCTGTTTCCTAAACAAACATTTCCGAACTTGCTGTCATAAAAATTGTTTACTTAACGACTTTTTCCATTATGGTGCAATAAAGTAATTAGGTACCTGTGAGGATGTTTTAATTTCAGGACTTTTGCAACCCTTTTCTACCTGGGCATGTTGCACCTTTTTGGAAAGGTAATTAGATAGGCAACTTAAAAAAAATAAAAAGTGGGTATGTTAATAACATGTATTTCAGAGAAAAGTGGGGCGAAATGTGAAAAATCGTGAAATAAAAGTTAATTTTTTCAACTTCCAGGGGGGATTGTGGCCAAGGGGTTGGGGATAGGGGGGTGGTGTAAACTTTTTTGGAAAGGGCTTCCAAATAGTGATTTTTTGAAATCAGTTTGGGGCCGCTGCGATGCGTAGAAAAAAAGATAAAAATACAAGAGCGGTTCCCATATAAGGCAAAATCCTGATTTACGAATCACCCTGTAACTGCCAAACGGTGCGAGATGCCCCCCCCCCCCCCCCCCCCACCCATACGATTTTTTGCTTGTCTCGGTCTGACCTTTCACCCCCTGCAGTATTGAACTCCCACCTCTGAACACCCTGTATATTACAACCAACTTTACAATCTTTGTAGATTGAAAAAAAAAATTTTTAATTTAATTTTTTTGTATTTAGAAATTTGTATAGAGAGCGCTGAAGCCGGCAGCTTATTATATATTTTATTATTATTAAACCTAAAACAATCGCTACTCAGAAAACTCTATGCAAGCAAAAATTATATAAATTTTTATTACATTACAAAAATTACATTTTCTTTTAAAAATACATATTCATAAGAATGTAACCAAATCAGCAATTAGTTCCACTGCTAGTCCGACAATTAATGCTGAAACAGAAAGCTCAGATGCACTATGTTGCAGCCACGATGTTGTAGCTCGCTTTAGCGGCACTTGGGGCTGTTACTGCAGCTCAGGTTTACCAACTTTTAATTTTTGATGCGCATCAAGCTTGACTTATCCAAGATAAGGACTGCTAGTTATAATATTTTATTTGTAACAACTTTTCTGTGTCTTGTGTTACTAGAAATTGTTTATGAATTAACAAAAATTAAGAAATTTTATAATGTATAATCATAATTTTATCATTGTTCTGACCAAATTTAGCGCTTGTGTTTGTTTCTAAATACAGACAGGGCACCAGATTCATCACCAGCACCAAGCATTCTCCAGCCTAGAGCCAAATTCTTTTTACACCAAAATTAAGTATTCATAGTAACATATTTGTATAAAGAATCGCTTCTACTGCAAATGCTCTAACTAAAGGACAATAAATAACAAAAGATATAAACAGAACATTGAAAATAAAAATAGTAAAAAATAAATGGGGGTAACTTTCAAAATTGCATTTTCTATAATATTCCTTTTGATAAATTACGATATTACGATAATTTGGGTCTTATAAACACGATAATGTATTTAAATATTTTGCAAGCTAGTAGGTATGACTATGTCTTCCAATGTCGAGCTTTTTTTTTATCAATAAATAATAACATTTCACGATTTGTTTGGCGCCGACTCAAAATTAGTTACATTAGGTTAGCAGCTTAGTTATTAAGACTAAAAAGGTTTATTTTATTTTTGCGTTTTCAGTTTCTTTTTTCGTCGTTAAAATTTTTTGTTAAAAAATTTGTATCCAGGTTAATTTTCTCTCACCATTATATTTTGTTTGTTTAACCTTTTTCAAGATTTTGGTTTTGAGTTTATTGACCCGAATCCAATGTTTTGTTAAAGAGCATACAATTTTCTATTAACCCTCAACTGCGAACGTGATAAATTTGTCACTCTTCCATGGACATAGTATCTCCCAGGCTCCTATATTTAGTGATAATGAATGATGTTGGGAAAATTTATTTAGATTCATGTACAGAATTTAAATAATATAAAAACATGTGGAAATAATTTTTTTTTGTTTTAATTTCTTAATAATTTAAAAAAATTAACAAGTTAATCCATCTCAATAGGATTCTGATCAATTTTAGTTACTATCTATTTTTTAATCAAATTAATAGCAAAACATTTAACATAGGATGTTATAATCCGAAAATTAGCAATATCTACACATACCTAGTATAGTGCCAAAATACACCCATAAAAATAAGGGTCCAGCGCAGTTTCTACTTGTTAGAAATATGCCGGGGGTCACTGTGGCGTATTAAATTTTTCGACATTAATGCGCCGATCTCTTTAAAGTTCACAATTTCGCTCCACAACCATCTATAGCAAGCAATTGATATATCTAATATATAAAATTCTACTGTCACAGTGTTAGTGGCCATACTCCTCCGAAACGGCTTGACCGATTTTGATGAAATTTAATATGTATATTCAGTAGGTATGAGAATAGGTTTATAACTAATTTTTATACCCCTAGATGTTAAGGGTGGGTCACCCTAAAAAAAGTTTTTTTATTTTTTGGACCAATTTTTTTTTTGTAATTTTTTTATGGTGTGGCATTAAAAAACACATTTAGTCCTAAATTTTTACCCTTCTACCACCAACCCCTACTTTTTAATAGTCTAATATATAAAATTCTTCTGTGACAGTGTTAGTGGTCATACTCCTCCGAAACGGCTTGACCGATTTTGATGAAATTTAATATATATATTCAGTAGGTATGAGAATAGGTTTATAACTAATTTTTGTACCCCTAGATGTTAAGGGTGGGTCACCCTAAAAAAATTTTTTTTATTTTTTGGACAAATGTTTTTTTTGTAATTTTTTTATGGTGTGGCATTAAAAAACACATTTAGTCCTAAATTTTTACCCTTCTACCACCAACCCCTACTTTTTAATAGTCTAATATATAAAATTCTTCTGTGACAGTGTTAGTGGTCATACTCCTCCGAAACGGCTTGACCGATTTTGATGAAATTTAATATGTATATTCAGTAGGTATGAGAATAGGTTTATAACTAATTTTTATACCCCTAGATGTTAAGGGTGGGTCACCCTAAAAAAAGTTTTTTTATTTTTTGGACCAATTTTTTTTTTGTAATTTTTTTATGGTGTGGCATTAAAAAACACATTTAGTCCTAAATTTTTACCCTTCTACCACCAACCCCTACTTTTTAATAGTCTAATATATAAAATTCTTCTGTGACAGTGTTAGTGGTCATACTCCTCCGAAACGGCTTGACCGATTTTGATGAAATCTAATATATAAAATTCTTCTGTCACAGTGTTAGTGGTCATACTCCTCCGAAACGCCTTGACCGATTTTGATGAAATTTAATATATATATTCAGTAGGTATGAGAATAGGTTTATAACTAATTTTTATACCCCTAGATGTTAAGGGTGGGTCACCCTAAAAAAAGTTTTTTTATTTTTTGGACAAATTTTTTTTTTTGTAATTTTTTTATGGTGTGGCATTAAAAAACACATTTAGTCCTAAATTTTTACCCTTCTACCACCAACCGCTACTTTTTAATAGCATTTTTTATGTTTTAACTCCGATCGATAGCAATAACTTGAGAATGACTGTACCGATTTCATTCATTTTTTTTTTAAGTTAAGTAATACTTTTTAGAAGGTTCTTACGGAAAGAAAAGTTAATAAAATTGCGCAGAAAATTTGATAATTTCAGAAAACTTAACGATTATTTTAACTTCGCGAGTTTGACCGTTCGCGCGTTCTCGATTTCAACGGATTTTAATGAAAATTAGTAAAATTATTGTTTTGAGGTCACTGATTTGGAATATTATCAAAATTTACCAATCCAAGATGGCGGACCCAATATGGCGACCAAGATTTCTAGATTTCAGTTGATTTTAATGAAAATAAGTACAGTGATAATTTTGAGGGCACCAATTCAGAATATTATCAAAATTTACAAATCCAAGATGGCGTATTCAATATGGCGACCAAGATTTCTCGATTTCAATGGATTTAAATGAAAATTAGTACAATCATTGCTTTGAGGTCACTGATTTTGAATATTACCAAAATTTCCAAATCCAAGATGGCGGATCCAACATGGCGATTAAAATGTCTCAATTACGACTGATTTTAATGAAAATTAGTACAATGGTTATTCTGAGGCAACTAATTTAGAATATCGAGATTTCCAAATCCAAGATTGTGACCAACAATTTCTCAATTTTAATGGATTTTAATGGAAATTAGTACTACAATTATTCTTGGGCCACTAATTTGAATGTTATCAAAATTTCCAAATTCAAGATGGTGGATCCAACACGGCGACCAAAATGTCTCGATTTGGACGGATTTTAATGAAAATTGGTATAATGATTATTCTGAGGCCACTAATTTCGAATATTATTAAAATTTGTAAGCCCAAGGTGGCAGGTCCAATAGGGAGACCATAATGTCTCGATTTCAACAGATTTTATTGAAAATTAATACAATGATTATTCTGATACCAATAATTTGAAATACATATTATCAAAATTTCCTAATCCAAGATGGCGGATCCAATATGGTGATGCAAATTTCTCGACTTCATGAAAATTAGTACGATTTTTTTGGTGCGACTAATTTTGATCATTATCGAATTATCAAATTTTCTAGGTCCAAAATGGCGGACCCAATATATATAAAAAAAATTTCTCGATTTCAACGGGTTTTAATGAAATTTGGTACAATAATTGTGTTAATGCCACTAATTTTAAATATTATCAAGATTTGGATATTCAAGATGGCGGATCCATGAAGGGGTTTTCGGGTTGAATCAATTTCTAGGATATAACAAACTAGAACATTTGAGAAGTCTTTAATTAGTAAGTATTTACCCGACGTCGGATGAAACCGGGTAATTTTCCAATATTTGTGAAGTGTAAAACGGTTTACTTAATATTAAACAACGTGTAAGTTTGTTTAACAAATTAATTAGGGATATGAAACGGAAACACTGTTTTCTTATATTAATGGTATTATTTCTAGAAACATGCGAAAAGAAAGAACACGATCAAATATTGGTCGACGCACAGGGCATAATGAAAATGTACCGGGAAGGGCAGTACAACGTCTGCCGGGCCAGCTAGTATATATATATTTTTTTTTAATCAAGATTGGCGAGTTTTATCAGAAGCTGCAGTCACGGATCTCGCAGCAAAAACCTCAAAGGGTTTTCCTCACCCATTTCAACCCAATTGGTGCAAATGACAGTGACAGAGAGCTTTTTCGAGCCCCAATAGCTTACCGCCCCGAGCGGCAGGTTCGACTCAATTAAAGTTGTAACAAAGGAATTTTGGTGAATTTCGGAAATAATATTTCTGCATTTCGCTAAAACTTTGTGAAGTTCTTCTTCTCGGGAAAATTTAAAAACGCACACACACACACATCAACAGAAGAATGCACATGTTTTCTTCCAAACACACAAAAGTGGGGATGCGGTTTACATTTACCGTAAAGTCGTATAAAAATCTATAGGAACGCCCGGAATGCGGAGAATACGAAGGATGGAACGAATTGAAAGAGATGAAAAATGAGGAAACAAAAAATGTGGTGGCGGCGTCTTATAAATGGCGATTTCGTCTGAATTCCTCAAAACTTGGTGTGTCCACTTGCAATATTTGGCGAAATCAACGATCTCGAAAATCGATGAACGAATTACTCACCTCCTCGGCAAACGAGCCGCACCGACCAAAACGAGACAAGATCCCCCAGCTTTCCACTGGGATGGGGTGGAAATTCTGCGAAATCCTCTGTGGCACACTTCTGGCGCTCCTTTTCAGGGTATTTTTTTTTTTTGTATTTCACTTAAATTCACTTCCGAATAGCGGCGAGCACAGGTTATATCAAGTGCGCCCCCAAAAAAAAAAAAATTTTTGTGTCTCGCAAAAATGTCTTGTTTTGTGTCGTCCGCTCCCCGTACGAGGCACCGACCGCACGTCAAACAGAAATTAATCCAAAAATCGCCAGCCTCAGCTCGGCCTGAGCCTCGTAAACTTTTCTCCCGTGTGTGTTTAATTCAATTTGATTTTATTCTTCGCTACGTTTCACGACGACGTCTTTTTTGGCTCTCCTTCGCTTTGATTTGATGACCCGTTCCGTCGTCGTTCTTCTCGGCAGCCTTTCCTTTTTTCTTTTTTTCTTTTTTACGAAAAATTGAACAACTAATAAAACTTTTTCGTATTTTAACTCGTTCGCGTCTTAATATGATTTTGCTTGCTACTTAGCTGCGCGAACTTTACAACAAAATCTATTTATTAAATAATTAAAAACACAATTTCTCCGGATTCAAGTTATTTTTCTCCGTCGCCACGAACAGGATAGAACTTTTTTTTTAATGTAATTTCAAAATGGCGATTGCCACAGTTTCGTTTCTTTCGATCAATATCGTGACGTCACTTTGGGTTGTTGCAGGTGATTTTATTCGTTCAATCATTTTCGCGAAGTTAGAGACATCTGGCGACGAAATGGTACGGCCCAAAAAATTAATTGGTTTATTTCATAATATTTTCGGAATTTTTGAGTTAACAGACTGAAATATATTGGTAAGAGAAATCTATTAAATCATTTTCATAAAGCAGTCTACTAAATTTGCTTTAATGTGACTTTTTAATCAATGTACAAGCAAAAATACGAATGGTCATTAATTTTTTACTTTTACTGGATTTTACCAAAAGCTAGAATTTAGAAAAGGTTATAGGAAGAATTGCTAATTTTTTTATGGTTCTCCCAAAGCAGAAAGACCTTTAGGGAAGTAATTTAGTTATTATTACATTGGGGTCTAAAGAGACATATTTTATTTTGGCTCCTATTTTATATTTTGCCTGTTAACTTTATTTGTAATTTATATGAGATCGTTCTTTAACACGTTGGCTGTCAATGCATCACCGGTGAACCGGTGGTATTTAACGCCATGATAATCACACGAACTTAAACAAGTCTGTGCTTCTCTAGTTGTAGTTATTTTGAACACGTGTTCAGAGGGAATGCATTGGCGTGTAAAACATAAATGCTGTTTATATTATTATCAGTGCATCACCAGTGAGCACAATCTTTCCATTTGCGAAGTTCAGTGGTCGTGACCGAGAATTTGGCTGTGACTTTAGTAATGCCGATAGTAGTTATATTCCAGACAGCAGTACAAATTATTCTTCAAATACTAGCAGTTATAGTTTCGAAAAAGAAATGGGACTATCCCCCCGATTCTGGATAAAAATTAAGAGCTCTTAACCTCTTAACTACTATCAAAAATCCTTTTAAAGGAATTAATATGCTACCACATTATTGAACAAATATTAGATATACACCGATTTCTTATAATTTGTGCATTCTTCTACAAAAAGAGATCCATCTCTTGAATTAAAGGGATTTTTCAAAACAATTAAGGGGTTAAGAGTTATTATCTTTTATGTAGAATTGGGGAGTAAGTTCGTCTAGAGACATTGTGGCGCATAATGCGCATAATTCTTAGATCTCACCTTCTGACTGGAACAGTTTAATAATAATTAATATCAACATGAACTGAATATCATTAATATTTAAATAATGACTAAAAAATTTCCATTTTTCGTAGAGATTAAAATTATAATAAAAAGTTTCATTAATCTGTTTGTTCTAAATAAATTTTTATTAAAATCGTTAATTACATCACCGGCATGCTTACTTAAATTCTAAATGTGTTCTTGAATTTTATTCGAATATGCAACTAGATTTAAACAGCCAAATTTACAGGAATTAGCTTATCCGTTAACGAGACTCATCTCATTCTCTGCGGCATCAATTGGCACTAAATGTTATCACTACAAAAAGAAATACTAGACTCATTTCATTTATCATTCGCTGTAAATTTGGCTTCAATTGTATATATATAAAATTTAACATTTTCTGGTTGCAGTACTTATAAAATTACTTTTATTTAAAATTTGACTGATTAGTGCTTAAATAGTTAAACACGTATTGCATTGCATTGCCAATATGAAGATATAATTTTTAGGAAAACACCATAATACTTTAGAAATTTTGAACCGAATTTTCTAAATCACTCATCCTTCAACTCTTATCGAAAATGTTCAACAATCTTTCCAGTATATCCTCATTATGAAAAAGGGATTAGAATTATGGTAAATCAAATATTCCATTACTCCTACGAAAAATTTCAATAAGTTAAATTTAAACCGATTGCTATTGCAATTTTCTGAGATAGAATCCAAAAATTAAATTAAAAACTTTGGATCACCGCAGGAGTAATATTTATATAACTTCATAATTTTTAATTTGGTAAAAATAAAAATCCAAAACATCGAATATAAAGGCACGGGGTAAAATCGGTGTTAAATTTAAATAAAAATAAATCAATAAACACATCATCTACTTAGAAAAAACTCTAACCAGTTAGTAAAACACTACAAGTTGAGAAAAAACATTTCCAAAAACTTTTTGACATGATTGGAGCAGTCTTTTTGAGAAATTTTACTAAACACAACCAATGTAAAATTGATTAAATTGCTTTCTACAAAAAAAAAAAAAAAAAACTTCAATTATATTATTGCTGGATATTTCTCCAATCGATTCAGTCAATCAACAAATCTATAATTCTACGTTTCACCCTGCTATTGATACAATTGTAAATACATATTTCAAATACTATCAGTAATATTCAAATATTAGTAAATAATTGAACTTTGTTCGCTCGATTCTTAAATATTCTATCAGAACATCGTTATGTTGTATATATAATGTATATAACGGTTTATTTGTTTGTTTTTCTTTACAACGACTAAATTCAATCTTGTGACCGAAGAAAGGCTCTATCTCTCAGATACTCGATTTGGTGCTCGATTACTTTCTACAACCTCTTTGCTGTACATTTATGTGAAAGGTGTGTTTTCTTTCTTACGAGAAAATTATTTATAAATTGTGAAGAATATACAACAGAAAAAAAAAAATTATGTTGGGAACTGTTTACTGAAAGAAAGGATTCTTCAAATTCCCTCCTGATGTCGACTTAATTGTGCACAAAATTTGGCGCTCCAATTGAAAGTCGTAATCTAAGTCGGATGTAGATGGAAGCTGATTGAGTTTTGGCAGCTGAAAGCGAAAATAGGTTTATATGCTTTAATTTTAAATTTTAGTAGACTACTCACTTCGAAGCTCTTACTAAGATTTGGGTTAAGCATAAACGGAATTCCGTCAACTTCTGAATAAGCGCCCAAAGTTCCAGCTGCAGAAACGGGAGGCTTAGGGGCCGGTCGCTTAGGAGATAATTTATAAGATGCCTGGATCTCTTCATAATCGTGTTCGGTTGGAACTGGTGGCAGCTGAAAAAGAAAAAAACATAATAATAGTATTTTAAAAAATTGTTTAAATATTTTATAAGACTCACTGGTGGTTGATTTGGCTTTTTGCTAATATTAATCCTATTGAGGGCTTTTTCAACTTCGCTTGTTATATTATTAATTTTGCTAACTGGCGATGGTATAGGAGGACGCACACCAAAAGGTACTAGACTTGTTTTATAGCACACTAAAATTCCGTTTATTTCCCTGTAAATTGTAGACAAAAATAAGAAACTTTTATCAAATAATTAAATAATTAAAAACACACCCCGCCAATAAAAATCCTTCTGGTGCAATTTTAAGCTTTGAACATAAAATAATATCGGTAACTGCGGTTACGACTGTTCCGTGCTTGGATAATTTGTAAGCGATTTGTTTCTTTCGCCACGCCTTTTGTTCAGTGTCAGCAGTTCGAGAGAGTAGTGAAAATTCTTTTGGTGGATGTTCTTTTTCTGCAATTATTCTAAAAGTATCGTTTTGATTTCTAAAGAACCAAAAAAACTATAATAAAAGAGAACTTACTTGATTGTTTCTACGAAGTAATCTGGAAGACCTTCGGTTTTTGATAAACACAAATATCTGGCAGTTTGCTTTCCAAATAGTATATTATTTTCCCTCCATAGATCAGCATCGGAGTCCTGGTCATATGTTCGATGGATTGGAGTAAAGTTTTTTGGACATCTACAAAGATAAAATAAAAATGCATCGATATTCATATGTAATGTACTATTTTACTTCTTTGGATTGCGAATTTACTATACATAGAGAATGTTTCGATTATTAATTAATAAATAGAGACAGATATTCAAGACCTCCAGCAAGTATCATAAATAATTTCATCCCATTGTTAAAACGAGCGTCTCACCATCGGCTCCATTCCGCGCCCGGAAGCCCCCCATCCAAACCATAGTCATTCATATGCCGAGCCGGGGGTATAAAGAACTGGGCAAAGTTCGTTGCTCGTTGGGGCCATTAATCTCTTAATTAAAAAATTAACTGGAGTGAGCACTTGAGCGCTGCGCTGCGCTGCGATGCAGCTGAAAGCCCACTAGACCGTGGCGAACCGCACAAAAATCGATAATTTAAAGTCCCAGCCGTGCTGACCGGCCGTTTACGCAACCTTCTTAAATCGCAGCTAATAAATAACAAGAAGTTTACTCACTTTTCATAATCCTCGACGATTTGGAGTGATGTTATGGGTCGATTGTCGGGCAGGAATCCCATGATCGAGTTAATAACATTTTTCTGCTGTGATGTGAGAGGCGACGAGTGCTTCCCAGACTTACTCATTTTCGACACGATTTCCTTCTCAAGCAGTACGTGCTAATTAACAAAGTAAATTTGAGAAACAAGAATAACAAAAAAAAAAAGCGTTTCAATTGCCGCGTCAGAGATTCTTGACCTCTTTTTTATCCAAAAATCTTACTCAAATCGACCGATATTACACATATTTTAGCTCGCTGCGTACTAATCCTCGACTAACTTAATAACATTTTATTCAACACATGGAGTGGGGTCCTCTAAGCGCTAAACACGATAAACAAAACAAAAAAAAATTGCTGTAAGTTGATTTTTATAAATGTTCTTAATGAAGAAATGGATAAGAACAAAAATCCCTTTCTATCAGACACCTCACTTAAGCGCTCTACTTTTCCGTATTTCTCAGCGTCACATTATTGTTTGTTGTTTTTATTCCGATTAATTGCTATTAATACTCTGCTAATGCACCACTAATACAGTGATTATAATTCAAAAAATCAACCAAAAACACTTCTCCAGACAAATCATAACTTCCATGACACAGAATTATGTCAAATGTCAGTTTTGTTGGGGGGCTGTCAGACAATCTTATTGGGCTACGTCCGTTGAATTGGAATTCGTAGAAATATTCTGATAAGATTTTTAAATATTTTTAGTTGAGTCTCAATAGTAGTTTTAATTCTTATATGATTTCAGAGTTGTTTCCGAGCTGCATTTCTATAAATGTTTTCCTCAAAATGAATTCACTTATATCACCGAGAACCAATAGAAGACGTAATGGTCTGATGTACACTGCTACAAGACTTTTCAACAAATTACCCGCTGGCTTAAAATCTATTAATTCCCTACCAATGTTTAACAGTAGACTTAAAAAACTGCTCCTTAGGCCGTAGTATAGTGCAATTAAGTGTAATATCTTTTATCTTTTATTTATGTGTTGTACTCGATATGGACGATGTTGTACATAAACAAACACACAACAAGCCAAGCTAAGGATAAGCTTGGAATATGTTGAGACGTGGTCGAACCGGTGCAACCCAAAGATAAAGTGAATACATGAATTATCTCCATGAAAAAATGTGCGGACATGATTTTTTGGCGTTGCAAGCTCTTTTACCCTATTCTTTCTAGTATATCGGAATATCGAAAATTGCTCTTTAAAATAAATAAATAAACAAAACGAAATTTAACAGGATGGGTAAATGCCTAAGCAAAATAATAATATCTTTTTTCTGTTTTATTTTTGTTAAATTAATTTCTTGTCTGTTTCACTCTTCGTCTTCACAATTTCCTTCGGGCGGCGACTCGATTAATCCCCTACAAAGAAATAAAAGCCACATATGAGTACAAATTACTCAGTGAGTTCTTAGCTACATACTGGTGTTAGTGTAATCCCGTGGGTTGATATGATGCTCGGACATACCTGAGCGAATGTTCTACACGGACATACCTGTGTAGGGCACGGACATACCTGTGCCGGGCACGGACACACCTGTGCCCATATCTTGAATAAGCAACCCTCCTAAGCTCGGACATACCTGTGCTAAGGATGGAGCTTTGGGGAGCACGGACAAACCTGTGTTCAGATTATCAGGGACCTCCCCACAATGAACACGGACATACCTGTGAACAAGGTAGGCTGCACGGACATACCTGAGCAGGGCACGGACAAACCTGTGCCAAGATACAACCCATAAGTTGAAGAACATATGACCTCCACGGGATGGTTAATTAAATAATTGGCAATTATAATGATAAATCATGCCACTACAATCATGCGTTTTCATTTTACTCTCTAAATTACCATAGTCCAACACTAAACTTAACTAAAGAAAACCCACCTGAAGTCTTCTATTTTCACTACACTACTATTCACTATTAAATTTGTTTTTTCTAATCTCGACGTGCACTCCTTTGCATTCACTGAACGAATGAACCTTAGGCACCGCTGGTTGAGATAATTACAAAACATACCAGATGTTAGGTACATTTATTTTATTACTGGCGTCACCGATATGCGAAGCGATTATCCTTTCTGAGGAATAAGTTTATAACCTTATCTTGTCTGGCCTTTGAGTACCACCAATTTCGGGTTAGTAGGTAACTACATATTGCAAAACAATTCTAAATAAATTATTTTGGTATGAACTCACAATTTTACTCTGACAAATTTTATATATTCGAGTGTGCAATCAGTAGCGCTTTTGCAGAGAACTGCGTTTTATTTATTTGCTTATTTAAGTAAATTCAGAAGAATCATGGTAATTGAATTTTTGCCCACTGCAATTTCTTGTTTTCTAGTTTTTGGAATGCAAAGCAACCAGTCACTTTCAGAAGTTCGTTTATTTCGAACACGCGAATCCGCCTACAAACGTCCGGGAACTTCTTACATGGCAGTGCCTTTAATCTTTGTTTATCCGAGGCGCAGGCAAATAAATCGAAACTGCATCGCGTCGCGGCGAACACTAGCAGTTTCGGTCAGTGCTTGACCAAGGGCAGGGAAGGGAACGAGACGAGACCCAGGGACGAGTCGAGTTCTGTTGACGGTTAGAAAAGTTGGTGGGCCGGCGGAGCGTTATCATAAAGTAAAAATCGATACTAAGGGAAATGGAAGAGAACAAAGTCGAGGAGGTCCCGAAGCCGCCAGCGGATAAGCCTATTGCCCCGAAAGAGGCGACGAAGCCACCCCCGGCGAAGCCAGCGGCCGCGACGAATGAAAAGAAGCGAAAGGCGGTCGGCCCGGCGGCAAACGTCAATCCGAAGAGCAAGAAAGCTAAACGCAAGCGGGAGCGGGAAGATGGTGCCCCAAAATTGCCACTGACAGGTAAGTTGGCGAGGATTCCTCGATATTTTTGGGCAGGGAAGGATTTTATTGATGCGACGCCTTCGATTGCAGGTTACGTGCGATATATGAACGAGCGGAGAGATGCCCTGCGAAATGAGTTCCCCGACAAGACAGCCATTGAACACACGAAAATAATCGCCGACGAGTGGAACAGGATGTCGGAGGACCAGAAAAAGCCCTACCTTCATGCGGCCGAGGTGGACAAGGAAAGGTAAGCTTTACGCTCTTAACTTACTACTCTGCAAACTTGTTTTGATTTTGCTGCACCCATAACGAAAAACTTTATAGATCTCATCCCCCAAAATTATTTATTGCAAACAAGCCTTTAATAGAAAGTGCAGCCTCCAACCAAAGATGGTGTGGCGGATGTACACAGTTGTGATACGTCCTATCCTTACCTATGGGTCAATTGTTTGGTAACCCTGTGTTAGCTCTCACCCATTGATCTTTACATAAGATGTTCGGCAGCTTGTAATGCGGTCAGGCTCAAAGAATCAAGTTGTTAGATTTCTAGATCATACGTTTTTGACTATTTTGATTAATTTTGAGAATGTAAAAATTCAATTATTTTGGAATAACTTTTTAGCAACATATTTTACCTGGAGGGTTTTTTCCTGAAGCTTTCCTTCCCTATAAACTAAATAATTTTATTAAAAATTAATGATCTGCTTGTAATTTCAGATATAACCAACAATTGGATGAATTTAATAGGCAAAAAATTGAGCAGAAAAAATCTGAATCCCTTAAAGAAAATTTGCCATCTCCAGCAAATGCCTCAAATGGAGCTAAATCTACAACAAACTGTGAAAAGCCACAAATGAATGGAAAAGAAGCGCCTGTGCAACCCTCAAAACTACACCGACGATCTGGTGATATGGGTATACCAATTTTCACCGATGAATTTTTAGATCATAACAAAACCGTTGATATGGAACTGAGAACACTAAGAAAATCAAACATCGATCTGGAACAGCAGAATTCTGTTCTTGAAAAACATATCGAGAATATGAAATTTGGTGTGGAGAAAATCGAGGCAGAGAATAATGAGCTCCTTTTAAAGAATAAACTGCTTGAGGCATACCTTGAAAAGTTTCAAGCTAAACTAGCCCAGGCTTTCAGTGGTCTAGCCATTCCCAGCCAGCCAAATGGGGCGACTGTAGATAACATTGATAAATACATGACCGATTTATACAATATGGCGACGTCCAATTCCCATGGCCCAGCGTCTCTCAACAAAGCCAAGGATATTATCCGTAAACTTGATCTGCAAATTCAGCTGTAAATTTTTCCATCGAATTTATACCTCTGTTAAAACTTCCATAATTTTAACATTTATTATTATCCGCGTTTCATTGCTGCTGTTGCGTTAATTCAGTACTGTTATAATAATAATCATGTAATGCAGTTACTAAGCCAATTTTATACATGTTTTTTAAATTGTTTTTCGCGTAAGGCGGGTATCATAAAGTAATGTCCTACCTGCACTCCAAAATCCTAGTGAAAATCACCCAAAAGATCCGAACATTTCTTTGTATGGTTTAATGAGAATGTCTTTTTGTTTTTACTTGGAAAAAGGGTCCTGTCCCAACGAATAGTATTTTAAACATTTTTATGGCCCGATCATCTTCTCTGTCATAGCACGAACTTGAAGACTTGAACTTGTTAAATATGAGCCGTTTATTTTGAAAGTGGGTTAAGTCCAAATGATCATAGAGACTTTTTCTATATTCTTGTAAAGTAAAATAGTCTTTATGATCATTTGGACATTAGCCACTTTCAATATAAACGATGCTTTTCTAGTTTCCTACATCAAACTACAATGGATACAAAATAAAACTTCCAAGCTTTCGTTACAGACTAAATACTTTGTTTTTATTTGTATAAAATTGCAAAAACTACTATAAAATTACTTTGGTAGCATTAGCAGTATAAAAAAGTGGGGGGCACAACTACAACCTACCATTTGTCCTAATTTGTGTTTCTTCACAACTTTAAAAAATTATTTTGTTCAGACAATTCATTTAATTTTGTTTTGTTACTATGTTGGCTACACATCTACTGAGTAGAAGAAACCTATAGCTATTATTCCGAACGGTTCGGCCCTGTGTAAGTATATGTTTAATCTAAAAATTAAAATGAATTTTAAATAGTTTTAGCTAGATCCTACGCGAAAACTGCTTGGCAGTTTGCGATTAACGATGAAAGCATAAAAATCTCCTGCGAGAGATCAGTCATATGCTGTGGAGTTGCGATTAGCGTTGGAGCGAAAACGGTGGCTAAGTTGTGTTCGTTCATTTTGTTAATGGCATAATGCGATGCAACTCTGTAAAAGTTCGTATTTTTTTAATTTCAATTTTTACTTTTATTTTTAAACGTAACAAGATTATTATTAAACAGGTCATGTACCTTTTTAAATGTTCCACCATAAATTTCAAGCAATTGTAGTGAGCATATGGAAGCTTTTTAACGGCATCCCGTAGGGTTCCAATTTGTTCCTCAACTGTTCGACATCCTGGGGAAATAAATAGATTAGAAACTGATCTCATAAGGGCACAGTGGCGGTTTTAATAAGCCTCGATCAGCGAAAAAAATCATCTCGATTTCTGTGTTACTATAATTACACAGGCCAGCGATGGTTTTGCTTTTACAAAAAACAAAAATGGTCTATCACGTAACGTTTTTGAAACAACTAGGTTTCAAAAGTACAAAAGACCGTATTTTGGCCTTTTTTGAAAATTAATTAAAAAATAAACAATTGTCGCAGGAACTGTAAATTAGCTCGAATAAAAGTAAGAACCTTTAGTTATTATATTAAAATACGAGAGGCTTTAATACTTTCCGAAATATTTTGTGAAATTCACTTCTTTCCATAAGCCGATTATTTCATACAATAGTTAGGGAATTAAGATTTCTGCTTGCGCACGCTCATGAAAATTTAATTCCCAGGGATCTTTCGTAAGTGCTATAGATTAGTGGTATTTTATATATATAGATAAGGGTTCAAGGCCTTTTTTGAGCCGTGTTAAGAACTTTCTCCACGTTCCGTTATTTTTTAACGAGTTTTTAAAAATGGCTGAAATATGCTATTTTATGCATTTCAACCCTATTTTGTTAAAAAACATGATGTGATTTTTAAAAGTGTTGAATTTGCAGGCCTGTGTTATTAATAAAAAGGAGGTCGCTTATTTATGTTACTATAGTTCCAGTGTAAATTCCTTACTAAAAAAAATACTCAAAAGAAGCCCTAACTTCACTAATCAAGGCTATTGTAAAACTTACTCATTGCAGCCATAAATGATGGATAAGCTTGAAAAGTTATCAAAGGAACTGGAAGCAGCCTCAGGTACAATTTAAGAGTTCCAGCGATAACATTGATGTTCCCATACGCATTCTCCGACATGTCAGTCTTTTCTCCATCTCGGTCCAGAGCCAGTTTAAGAGCCTCAATCTCATCAGCGAAACCCGAGACTCGATAGATTCCCTCCTGGAGCATTCCCCGGCACTCGACTTCCTCCACGCAGCGTTTAATAACAAATGGAATAGTGCACTGATGAGCAGTAACCAATGTCGTCAAATCTGTTCCGAAAACTCCACGGATACGCTTCAAATCTGGAACACATTTGGCTGGAACTAGTTCAGAGCACTTGTTGTGGGCAATGAATCCGCAGTCCTCACATTTGACCCCCTGAGCCGTAAATCCCCAGAGGAAGTTGGCACAGAATTCACACCAGTTAAGCCCCTTGAATGTGTGCACTTTAAAAGTGTGAGACTTCTCGTAGACAACGGGCAAGACATCGGCCTCCTCGTGTGATGTACTTATAACTAATGGGGCTATTTCGTTCACTGATTCCGGTTTCAACGATATCCTCAAATCGTTCGATAATGCTCGAAGTTTTCTTCTATTCAAAGTCATGTAGGGACTCTGCTGGTAGCAGTTTTTCGTTTGTGCATTCATCTCTTGTAAAATTGGGGCCGCATGGATCTGCATGTAGAAGCTAACCAGACCGTCTGCAACAAGATCGTGCACAGTTTCAAATCGCTTAAAATTCTCCTTGAGAAAGTGGCCAACATTTGGTTTGTAGTAGATTTTGTAGTGCTTCGTTTTGTTATTAAATCTTATGCTAAGGGTGTAGTAATCCGTCGCGCCGGGGCTCAGTCTAATTAGGTACGAGCCATCGGGGGTCTCATCAAGTATTTTCTCAACTTCGAGATGGCCCATTTCTCCGTGGAACTCGTAGCCGTAGTATTCAGGCGCATCGATTATTTCATGGTTGCGAAGGAGTGCTTTCGGAGTAGGTGCCTCCAGCTGTATTTTGTAAACTGAATTGGATTTAATTAGTTTAGAAGGAGGACTGGGTACGCTCTACTCACGTTCCGGCTTCCAGACTTTGTGTATCGGGGAATTCGGTTCCAGTAGCTTTCTGTTCGACATTTCGCTTGCAGATAAAATGAATTTCGGCCAGTCACATCATAGTTTTCACTTAAAAGAACTCAGGATTAGTTGCTCGTCTCCAGTGAGGAAGTTGTAAATATTTGACAGATGTTGCTTTTACTTTTTGACAATTCCCTGTTGCTTTGGTGAATTCGCCGTGGTGAATATGCTCATTAACTGAAATCATGTTGAAAAAGAGTGTCAATGGTTTTGAAGTGAAATTTTTTGTTTGTGCGGTGGGACTCTTAGGGCATCCTGTATTACGAACTTTTCTGCTTGCTCCATACAACGACGATTTACACTTTTAAAGTAATTGAAATATTTCGTTTTTAAATAAAGGAATATTTAGTTTTTTAAACTTTTGACTGGATCAGTCTGGCTTGAATCACCTTTCTGCCTGGTTTCATTTTTGCACTGATCGAATTTTCTCTTGATGAATAGTTCTAACATATATCTGAACTCTTCGGGAAGTTTGGGTAACATAACTGGTTTTGTCCTCTTCGCCCCCTTCCTTTTCCAAGTCCAGCGGTTTTTTTTCTTAAAAAGTATAGGCTTCTGTATATGTAATGGCTCACACTTTTTACGAATAATCTCTTCTGGAATCGATATTTCCTCCTCTTTATTTTGAGCAGCAAATAGAGTTTCTAAAATCATGTCAGCAAGTATGTAACCCATCGTTTCATAAAGATTCTGTTCCATTGAGCATGGTGGCTTGCTTACATTCATTGCAATGTACATATTACAAACAAGTCCCCGAATTAATCGTTGACGACCCTCAGTGCTCATATGCGTACATTTGTAATTCATGGTCCTTTCAGCCATATAGTCGCCAAATTTTTTAACGATAAGCTTCATGAAATGCTCATGCCATTGGTTCCTTAATTTTTCAATAATTGTATTATACAATCTTTTCCTTCGCCTTTTTGCTTTCAATTTCGTCTCCTCCCACTTTTCATGTGCTTCAACCTTTTTCTGTAGATCCCTGTTTTAAAATCATTTATATGAGCAGACATAAGGAATTTATAATTAATATCCTTACTCTACAGCAATGACTTTAGGCTTTTTGTCAGTCTTCTTAGTGCGTGTCTTATATTTCTTCGGTTGCGCTAATCTTTCTGTACGATCCGTATCTTTTGGGGGAAATTCCGGAATATTTTTATAAGCCATATTATCAATGTAATTTTTAAGTAAGCGAAGATATTTTTCCCTCTGTTTCGTCTCATCTCTTCGACCTTTTCTAACCTTTCCTGAATCCTCCTCTTCACCCTCTTCGTTCCCAAACTCGGGTTCAACTTCTTCAATTTCTTGATCATCTGCCATTATGTTTCATAAAAGTTAATAAATCAAACTTTGATCAAATTCAATAAATAAAACTGAGAAAATCTTCAACATAAAATTTTATATTTACACCAACTAATTTGTTAGTTTGCTAATTTATGTATGAATTGAAAAGCATAGCCAACTAGTCGGTATTTCTAACGAATCTCCGGGAGTTGCTGAGTATTCCTCTTTATAGGGAACATGCCACACATTTCCCACTTTGTGTGCATTCAAATCATATTTTATAGGCGCCTAGAGAGGACCTTGGTTAATATAATACTAGAAATGATATTCGAAAACCAAACTTACCTGAATAATGGGTTCTCCATCTTTTTTGGTTGTAATAAGCTGGTATTGATGTTCCTGCTGCCATCGACGGAAAATATCTTTTAATTCAGGACCTAAAATATACGCATGTGAACGCATTAAATCTCTCGATACAAAATTCGTTTTTGGGCCACTTTTTAGAGCCGCATACAGAAGCAAAGGATCATCGTGTGTTCTGTAAAATTAAGAAATAGCTTGTAAATCCATTGTAATTAGCAAAACCAAATGATTAGGAGAAATGAGAAATTGGAAATAATTATTAGTATGTGAACAGACATGAATCCCTCGCAGAGATTTTTTATCTCTTTGCCTTTACAATTTTTAGTAGTATTAGTATCTAAGCTGATTATCGAAAACATTTTAGGGATCCTGATCAAAATTTGTCCAGGTCAAGAGAGTGCTTACTGTTAAAAAGGTCGAAAATATTTTTTTGGGAAACGGTATGGGAAAAAATTCAATCAAAGTCCAGAATATTTCCTTTTTGAGGGTTTTATAGATAGAGATAAGTTAATATTTAGATAGAAGAACGGGATTGAATTAACATTACGTAACGTGTCTTGCTATGAATCTAAAAAATAAATAAACATAAAGACAAATACTCACAAATCCTCAGCAAAGAAAACCTTTGCATTCTGTTGAATAAAACTCATTTTTGGCCATTTCTGCATGTGTCTTCTCCCGATAACCAGAAGCCGCTGCCCTTCCTCGGTTAATTTTCGCACCACTGATGAGATCTACAAATATCTAAATCTTTTTAGGATCAAACATGAATAGAGCTTATTCTGCATTTTACCAATTTCGCATAAACTGCAGGAGATTTGTTGGTACCAGTTGAAAAGGCCACATTTAGTCCATCGATAACACACTCAAAAGGCCGGTTTTGTTCGACAAATTTTAGGAATTTATCAACCTCTTGAGGAGAAGATTTTTGGAAAACATCTTTCCGAATTAAAACCTTTTCAAGAAAGGACGAAGTGAGGAGCTCAAACTCCTCCTCTGTTATAGAAACGGATCTTAACTTACTCTTACAATTATTGCACTGTCCTCGTTTCGATATTTTTGTAGTATTACTCCGGCAGTTGAAATCTTTTAAAATTTTGTGAAGTTCTTTTATCACTGCATAGGATAGAATGATTTTGTTCTCTCCAACAAAACGTAGCATATCTTCTAGTGTTTTGTTAAAAGTGTCAGGATATCTTTTGATAGTCCTAAGGTATTCCAAATAGACCTCACACTTCGGGAGCCTGTTGTTTGCCACCATATCCTTGAGGATCTGCCAACCAAGCTCAAATTCGTCTTTGTCCTGAAAGGCTCTTGCAGCTATTAAGCTGTATGCTTGAGAACTTGGAGTGCAAGTCATTTTGGTCATATTTATCAATTCCATTGCGCTCTTCCATTCATCCGTAGCAACAAGCCCATGAATAAAATTCTCGCAGGTGGTACCATCAAGCATTGAGTGTTGTGCTCGGATTTCCTTGTACAATTTAAGTATTTCTTGCTTGTCGTCCTCTCCAAGCACTCCGTTCTTATAGCTGAGGTAATAAATTTTGATTAAACGGCCTATTGTGCCATAATTCAGTGTGAAACCTTCACTCTTCAGGAAGTCAACGTAATTCTTAGCAGCTTGTAGATTATCATTGGAGCTACATATTCCTAGGATTGTAGCATCTATATTCACTTCGTTAATATGTTTTTGTGTGTCTATTATATTTTTACGAATGAATTTCCAGTCTAAATTCGTATTTGACGTGTTTAATTCGTTTCGAAGGTTTACAAGTCCTTGGTTGTTATAAGAACTCAATTGTAGACGCTTTGAACTTAAACTTCGTGGTTGTTTGTAAAGTATATTTTGTGGCACTAATAATTTATTTTGCCTACAAGCGTTAAAAATACGCTGTATTCTCATTTTTACGATTTCTATACCGGTTTTATAACTGCATGCAATCAAAATTAGGTTTGACAGTCAAAATGTTAAAATGTCATTAGTTCTTTTTCTTCTTACTACTGCTTGTTCTATGTAAAATCTTATTTCCTCTTAATTACGTTAAAACCAATGTTCTGATCAAACTTATTAAGTAATATTTATAAATTCAGGATAGATTTAAAAGTTGTTATATCAAATAAATAAGAAAAATATCCTTTTTGGTTAATTTAATATATTTGTAAAATGAACTGTGCTGATACCTCTACCGTCACTTCTAACTCGCATCCAACTTAATGCCCTATCACATGATTTTGAACGTTATTCAAACTGTACCGTTTGTGCCGTTGTCTGTGCTTGCAATTTTAAAGATATTTAATTTTAATGATTAAAAGAAATGGATTTCGAAACCTCTAAAGAAAATATACAACCTTTAGCGTGCGGGCGAAACGCAAGGCATCTAGAAGCTGCTCTGAATCCGAAATCAAGCCAAGAATTGTTAAAGGAAAGACAACAGTTCGAGGATGCAATTAGGAATTATGAAGGTGAAGACTCGCTGGAGCCGTGGTTTCAGTACATTTTGTGGATTGAACAAAGTTATCCCAGTGGAGGGAAGGAGAGTGGTCTTGAGGAAGTGCTAATTAAATGTTTGTCGCATTTCGAAACCGATCAGCGTTACTTTCAGGACAGAAGGATGATCAAGCTTTACATTAAATACGTAAGTGCACATTTTAGTCGTTTTTTGATAATTAAGAATGAAATTTCCCGCATCACAGTCGTTGATAATGATGTACTTTTAAAAATGAATATTTTTAATTGTGGAACAAGCGCCTCGTAAAGTGCATGTAGCACATTGCGTAGTTACTCAGTATCAAAGCAGATGTTCACGCACTTTAGGCCAATAACTGTTCTTTAGCTTGCATCTTAACCTTCAAGCGGGCGCGCGGTCATTTATAACGGGAGCGGGCGCGCGTAACCGAAAAGACCTATGGGATGAATAAGAGAAATAAAGCACTAATTATTCAATATTTATTTATTTATTTGTACTCAGATATATTATCATTGTCTTTAAAGTCTGATTTGTCAAAAAAGTAATTAAAATTATGAAAAAGAAACAATTATTAAATTAATTAACATAAATCAAATATTCTTTGAATCAAAACAAATGTACTGAGCGCGGTCGATTCGACTACGCGCGCCCGCTTGAAGGTTAAACAGAATGCGGGTATTTTATCTCTGCTAAATTGTGGATGAGAAGTACCTGCATCTATATTACATGGAACAGTCTGCAACAGTAAGAATAGACAAATTAGGAAAAGATCTTAGCTCAAGTTTCTTTTCTGGCTACCTATTGGATCTGATTTACGGATCTATATTTTCCAATACGAAATAATTTTTTCTGCTGGATAATTTAAAAGACTATCCATTTTACAGCATCTCCGAGCGGGCTACATCTTGCCTAGATTAAATCTTAACCTTAATACATAATAGTTAAAGTTTTATGAGAATGCTGCACCCATTTCTGGAGTTTGTTAGAGTTCCGCACCTCGAAATGAAAAAAATGGAACCCTTATAAGATAACTTTGTTGCCTGTCTGTCTGTCCGTCAAGATGCTTTTTCACTTGTCCGTATTTTTAAAAAATCTAGGTTAAGGAAGTCAAGTAGCATAGGGAGTTAATATAAAATAATTAAATACAAGCATATAGACAATTGTTTCATACTCGATTCTATATAATTAATTATAATCGATAATTGCTAAACACAAACGTATCGCGCCGCATCTTTTTTTTTTTAATAATAAAATATTTAATTAGCACTTCTCAGCACGTTGCTGGAAATAATTACCTAATTCTGAGCTGCCTAGACCTCTCTTTTTCTTTTTATTGTACAAATTGAGAGAGGAGATTAGGAAATCGGAATCTTCGACGAAAGCATCTTTAGAGGTCATGAGTGGATATCTTGAAGCTATTTTATTTATCCTATAACTTGTTTCGTACTTATTTTTTTTTTTTTTTGCTCATTTAAAGCTACATTTACTATTTATTAATTAAATTTTAATATATATAAACAAATTAATTCATAACTGCAGATAGACTCACAACCGAATCCCCAAGAATACTATCAGGAGCTATACAAGCAGGGAATAGGAACAATGGTGGCAGACCTTTACATTTGCTGGGCCTACTATTACGATCTTTGTGGTAATTTTCAAAAGGCGGACAGCATTTTCCGTAAAGGTCTCGACGCCAGGGCGCAACCCTATGAAGAACTTGACCAGGCCCATAAGCATTTCGGTTATACAATGTCCCAGAGAATTTTACATCAGGACGAATTCTCACAGCAGCAGTTTATGGCTTCACTCCAGGAACGCAGGCAAGCGCTTACATCATTGAGACATCACAAAAAGAAGGTGGGAAGCATCAGAACAGGTACTGCAATCAAGAATATCAATCCAGGGAGGATTCAGGTAAGATATAAATTAAATCCTTTGCGAATGAATTTGAGACATTTTAAGAATTTATGGAAAGATTGATGCAACAAAGCCAGGATCAAGCAACAGCAATATTCAATCACGTGTCTTTGAAGATGAAAACAAAGATCCCAATCCAGTACTAGAAGATCCTGCCGAGATTGATTTCACTTCACAGTCAGTGGTTCGTAGCATAATAGATAGTGCACGAAAAAAGGAAAATGAACGAGAACCAGGTCCTTGGGGCAAGGCAAAAATGCCTGGCGCAAAAGAGAAACAACCATGTGTCGCTTCTGCTCGTGGGTTGTCCTTTGAAATTCTTGAAGATGACTCAGAAGAGCAAAATACTGTACTTATTCCACTCCCTTCTGAGCCCAATAATTACATTATGGGTAACCATGTTTCTAGAAATGAGCCTCAAAGAGAATGGGAGACACAAATTTGCTTAGAGACGGAAACTCCTAATCAGGTTTTCCCAATGTATAACAAGTGTTTTGCCTATCCAAAACCAGGAAAAGAATACTCGATAGAGGAATACAAGGCATATAAGTGGTTTAAGGATCATAATATAGAAAATGGTACTATTAAAAGATGGAACACTGTTTGGGGGGATGATCTTTCAATTGGAATTCGTCTTTATCCAAATTTCGCTACTAAAAACAAACCACAGCCAGAGTTTAAGGTTGAAAGATTTGTTAACGATGAAGCTATTAATTCGGAAAAAGTCAAGCTAGTTATGAATTTAGAAGAAATTTATCCTGAAGGTTCTGAGGAGTTTCAGATTGAGGAGATTTTGTTCCAAAGAATTAAGAATGGCCAGAGAAGATTACAGTTCGATCTTGAGGGCACTATTTTAATGGAGGAAGAAATGGACGAGACTAGGATTGTTACCGACGCTTATGGCAGAAAAAGTATAATTCCTTCCAGGAGATCAATAGCTCCGAGGAAGTCTGTATATGTGCAACCGACAATCAGTCATGCTCCATTGGAACCGGTACCGAAGGAGGCTATAGAGACAAGCAGTTCTTCTAGGGAGCCTCAATTAAAGTCGGCTGCACTATCTCCACCTTGTGGCACTTTATTAGCAAAATCAAAATCTCTTCGTAACGATGAAAATAGCGTTGCAGTGCCCCAAGTACAAGATCAAGATGTCTTCAAAGCCCCAGCACCAGCCTCAACACCAACGCCATCCCCACCTGTGGAAAATATACCTAAACCCAAAACTTTTCAGATTTTTGAAGATGATGAGGATGAAGCAGCGAGTGCTCCTCCCAATACTGGCTTTGGTGCAAACGAAACCTGTTCCACGCAAACATTTAATTTCTTTATTAAACCACAACGGATCAGCACTCCAAAGCCCGCTCAAAAAATTAGATCTTGTTTTGTGCCTGAACCGAATATTACTCCACCAGAACAAGCTCTCGTTCCACCAGAAGCAGCAATAGTCGACTCCCCAGAATTCGACAATGTTCCAGGATGTACTACACAGCCAAAACAACTTTCGACTATCATGGAAACAACGGAGACAAACACTGTTTCTTCTGGGGCTACAACTACTACGAGCACAAAATCATCGGATATCCGATTGAATTCTCCAGAACTAGAAGGGGAACATTCAAAGCATCCTAATTTCGTTAAGTCAGTTGCTTTAATAACTCCTCCAACCATTACGGAAGAGAGTGTAGAAACGGAGAACGCCGAAGCTGCAAAACCTAAAAACGTATCGTTATTCAATAGAAGAGAAGACACACTTCCCTTGATGATAAATTCTATGAAAATGTTTGAAGAGAGAACAGAAACTGTTCCTAAATCTTTGCTTGCTCCAAAACCACCCTCTGTTGAGGATGACTTTGTCAGTATTTTTACAAAAACTCCAGAGAAAAAGATAACAGGCCCCTTAATGACATCCATGAAAATGTTCGAAGAGAAAACAGAAACCATTCCTAAAATTTTGCTTGCACCGAAGCCTCCCCCTGTTGAGGATGATTTGGTCAGTCTTTTTACAAAAACTCCAGAAAAGAAGATTATAGGTCCTTTCAAACAGATTGGTTTTGAAGCGAATGACTCTACAACGTTCTCAAAATTAAAAGACTTTACTTTGCCGAAGATAAACGATGAGAATAAGATTACTGTGCATCAATCATCGAAAGTTAAGAATCAAAGTTTTAAAGGAAATGATTCAACATCTTTAATGAACGATTTTATATTCCCCAACGTCAAAGAAGATGAGAAAAAGAGCATAAAACAGGAACAAAAAAAAACTTGCTTTATGAGTGATTTATTCTCCAAAAAGCCTTCAGCAAACGATTCTATAATCCCCGGATTTGAGGATTTTAATATCAAGAGTAAAGTTAAAATGACTGGATTGGATTCACCAGACATCCAAGATAATTCTAAAAATCTGAACGAAACAAAAGGAGCGACACGAAAAGTGTGGTCTATATTGCCGAACTCGAGTTCCAACAGTAGAAAGACTTATGAAAGTTTCTCTTCAAACTCAATGCTTAAAAAAGATCTGTCACTAGTTATACCATCCCTGCCAACTGTTGAAAAGTCTTTGAACCTGAGTAAACCTAACGAACAAATTCCAAATGTGAGTCAATTTTCGTTTCCCCGTCCAAAGGATGAGTCCCTTCAAAATAAGTCTCTTAAGGGAACGGATGCTACTATTGAAAAGTCTATGAACGTGAGCAGACCTATGGAAAGTACTCCATTTAACCAATTTGCATTCCCTCTTCCGAAGGATGAATCCTTTCAAAATAAATCCATTAAGAGCTCAGATGGTAGCGCAGAAAAAAACATAAGCAGACTTTTAAAAAATACTTCAGTTAACCAGTTTTCATTCCCAAAAGATGAATATCCTAAAAATAAGTCCCTTAAAAACTCAAATGGACCTACTTCAAACCAACCGTTGAAGATTAATCAGAGTACACGAATCGATCAATCTATAAAGGCAAATATTTCAGCAAAGGATATGCATGTCGCAGAGCAATCTCAGACAGACACGAGTAAATCATCTGGAAACTCGTCATCAAAAAAACAAGCAAATTTCTTTGAGGACAATGTAAGAACAGAAGCTTTCGGTCTTAATGTTTCTGCTATTAAGAACTCAACATTCCTTCCAAGTTATGCTCCTTCGGCCATAAACATTTCTCAAATTCAAGAGCAATCTCTTCATATTAAAGAAGAACCGGATGATTCTGAAGGTGCATCATCAAACACTTCTAAAATATCAGTTTTGAGTCGTTTCTCCGCAATACATAAAAGGCAGTCTGTTTTTCAGCAGAAAGGGAACAAGCAACTAAGTCATGAAGATTTGAAAGAATCAGAATTAAATTCAGTAAAATGTGAAAGTAATGCATTAAGGCCTTTATCATCAGATATTCTTCCAAAACTTGGACAGGAAGAGGTATTCGAAGATGATCCTGACGAAGATGCCTTAGGGGAGAGTATCTACTTCACGAAAACCCCGGAAACTCCAAATGTACGGCGACACTACTGGAGTGATTGTGGTAGTGAGCCACTGGTCGAAATAGAACATTTCCCGCCTAGAGAGGTTGACTTGAATCAAACTCGGCAATACATTGAGGATCATATGGTAGATAGCAATGTAAATCCTTTCGATGATAAATTAACCAGCGCAGTTTTGGAACAAATCGATTTCTATACTTACTTAGAGCAATTGCCGAACTGTTCGATTGTAAATAAAATGTCTGCACTAAAAAAGAATGATATTGTTAAGGTTTCCGATTGCACATTTGAAATTTTAAAAATTGTTGCCGAAGGAGGATATGGAACTGTTTTATGGTAAATTTATATTTATAAATAAAAATATTATTAACTATTATTGTAATATTCTAATAGTGCAAAAGATAAAAGTACTAATCAGTTGTACGCAGTGAAGCAGGAGAAACCACCAAATCTCTGGGAGTACTATATTTGCTTGGAATTAAAGAGCAGACTCAATATTAATATTGTAAGTACATTCTTTCTCCTTAACTATATTTACACATATAATTGGTAAATATTCTTAATTAACTCAATTACTGAATCGATTTTTAAGAAATCTTTACCGTCATGTTTTTAAGGATTGTAGAGATAACACAAACTATAAGTTATAATGCAATGACGATGCTAATAGATTTTTTTACATAACAGACATTTCGCGTTCCAATTTCGAAATCAACTTATGATTTAGGTCCAGCTTATTCCGGCATTCGAACAACGAATAATTGTAATCGATAGATATTTTTGGACAGCTATAAACAAATATGTTAACGATATATGTTTATTGTGTTACTAGAATAAAAGTTGTTACTTCTTACAAATTCAAAGCCGTTTGAAACTATCTCTTGAAATTATTGGCCATCTTCCACCGATTATAAATATTCACTCGTTTCGTAGAACCTGGCAAAATTCAATTTTGTTCGGAATGTAGTGATTTGTAAGAAATTTTGGCACTTTTGGAAAGGACACACCAGAAACCGTCCGTGTGTTATTTCTGTTTTCCAAGAAAAGAATTAAATAAATTTTCCTAAATTTCTAATTCAATTTATATCAAACAAATTTTCAGCATCCGGCTTTTATGGACGTCGAGTACTCTGTAATAGCCCAAAATTCAAGCTTACTTATTTCGGCGTATTCAAAGTACGGCTCCCTAATAACTGTATGTAACAAAGTAAAGCGCGCCACAAATCGAAATGTCGATGAATACATAGTGATGCTGCTAACTAGCCAAATGCTTTCAATTATGGATCATCTCCATGCATCAAATATAATTCACGCAGACATTAAGCCAGATAATTTTTTGCTAATGTCGAGGTAAGTGTTATTTGAATTGTTCTACGTATAAAATTTAACGTAAACTTCTTCCTAGATTAAGTCTTAGCAGCAAAACTCCTGTAGTGCAATTAATCGACTTTGGCGTCTCCATCGATTTGGCCTTATATCCCCCCGGACAGCAATTTCTGTATTGTTCGCAGAGCGATGACTTTAAATGCATCGAAATGTTAGAAAATCGTCCGTGGACGTTCCAAACAGATCTCTTTGGCTTAGCTGGAACAATTCATGTTCTTCTATTTGGCAAATATATGACCGTAGAAAAGCAACTTATGGGATGGATCCATAAAAGTAGAATGCCAAGGTTTGTATAATCTTTAAAAGAATTAGTTCCTATCCTTAATTTGGTTCGCGTTTTCAGATATTTCAACAAGTCAATATGGGATAGCATTTTCAACGCGTTGCTCAATATTAGAGATTGCAATTCGATGCCAAATTTACAAAACTTGAGAGCTATTTTGGATGAAGAAATTGTTGCTAGAGAAAAGGTGGTTCAAGATAAAATTAAGGAGTTCAATAACGCAATTGAGTCACAGTAAGAAATTTAATTATCTTAAGAATTTTATTGTTCTTTCACTTATTTTTATTGAAAACATTCTAGATTAAAACTATTTGTAATTTCAAAAATTTCGAAGTTATTATCTTAATGCTGCATTTTAAGAACTAAAAATCGCAAAATTCCTGACAGAGAAGGGAATACATAACATTCAACTTGAAATTTTACTGTGAAAAAGCCCCTTAATTCGATGATTCGTTTTCAAGAATTCAATTTCTACAACTGTCTGCACAATTCAGCAATAACGATACAGCTGAATTGTGCAGGGGACTGCAGATACTGAATTGGAAAGCAGTCATGGCAACCTTTAGTCAAGTATAAAATTCCCACCCAAAAAAAACCCCAAAGTACACTGGAAAGGTTTTTATTAAATATCGACGACACCATAAAAACATTTAAATAATATTAATAAAAAATAAAACTTATGTAAAAATATATGTAAATAGGCATCTAGTGAATAATAAAATATAGTAAACATCTCAGAAAAGGGAGGGCACGTCATTGTGCTGGGCTAATTCTATGTGGATACGAGCCGGCTCGTATAATAGATGTATATTTATTATTCATACTTTAAATCTAGAGTAAATAAAATAAACAGTACTGCAACAGGCTAAAAAATGACGCTGATAAAAAAATATTTGTGTATATAATTGTCCGAAACGGCTTAGCTGTTGTAATCTTCCCCACCAGAAATTGATTTCATGGGGCTTTCATAACGAAGAGAATCTGAAGGCTTCCAGCGTCTGTGAAAGCCCATCGCTTTCAACTTTTGGCAAACAGATGATGCTGATAAATATAAGCCTTGTTCGGCCAGTCTCTCGGATATTTTCCAATACTGAATGTTGTTATCCTCTTTGATCATTCGAAGGATTTCCCTCTTTATTAGCATGTCACGTTCCTGACGCAGTCCCATTCGCATTTTTTCACGGGGCATATTTATTTTTGGGATTGCATCTTTTAAACGTGGACTCGGTGGTGGTTTAAATGTCATTGGAATGCCTTTAATTATATTGTCGCGCAATTTCCATGCGCTCATTTGTGAAATGTTTAAATTTCTTGCTACTTCCATGGTAGTTGCTCGATTTGCTACTAAAATTTTTGCTTGATCATACATTTCCTGGGTGAGAAAAACATTTGGCTTTCGCGGTTTTCTGCGATATGGTGGACCTTGGGGATTTCTAAATAGTTTTATATGGATAAATTTTTTGTTTTAAAACTTTATATAAATAAAATCGACTTACAATTCCGGGACAACATTCTGAGCAACAGAGTCACTTGGAATTATATCCACAGAGCCAAGTGAAAACGAACTGTTGCTGCAACTTGCGCTGCAAATTAAAATCGATTATAAATTTAAAAAATACATGTTTCGTCAACTTACACCGGATAGCGTACTAAAGAGCCTGTTTCATCCGCAGATTCAGTCTCTTCTCCATCTTCATCTGATCCGTTGTCATCTTCCTCACTGTCTTGATTGTCCTGGATAAGAGATTGTCCATTCTCACGAGATTCATCTGCCGACTTTGTTTTTTCCCCATCGTCCTCACTGTCGTTCTCCTCTTTCACTTTGATTAGTCCGTTTTCTTGGCCGATGTTTGTTTCTAAATATTGTTCCGTAGGTTGATTTATTTCTTCCTTACTTTTGTTATTGTTATTATTGATTGTGATGACTGACTGTTGTCTTTCTGCGGAATGAATCGGCATTGGTTCTAATTCAGCATCTTTTTCAGAACTGGGAAAGTTTGGGGATTGGGCAGCAGCATCTAAACTTTTACGAAGCTTCCATGCATATGTCCGAGAAATACCGAGTTCTTGGGCTAATCTTGTGGTTGTGGCATCTTCGCGGATTAGACGTTTTGCTAATTCTATTTTAAATGTATCGAGCTTCATTCGTGTGCGCCCTTTGCGTTTTCCATTACACCGTTTTCCAAGGGGTCTATAAAATGTATAAAATAATGTGTTATGTCGGTTAAGTATGCATATACTGCTTTTTATCGTTATAACCGAACAATCTCTTTGTTTAGTGGAAATGAAGGTTGTTATGTTATTTAACATCATAAGACAAATAATCTTCAGGAATCCTCGAATTTATTACCTTGATTAAAATTAGGATAAATAGAAACAGGAATAGAAAAACGAAAAGGTTGCCTTGTTTTTACTTTAATCATTTCTCCTATTTTAATGGTTGTACCTTTATACCCTTGTTCGCTACTGGAGCCTGAGAAAAAATCCTTGTACCACGCATATTGTTTGTTTGTTTCGACGAAAATTAGAGCAAAACATTGTCATAAACTGATAGACACGTCGCACATTTGCGGCGCCGCGCCGGGTTCACATAAAAGAAATGAGAATTTTTGGCGTAATCTGAACATACCGCAGTTTCACTATGCACACAATTTGTATTAAAAAATCGCGCTTGTCGGTCGTAAAGGCCATTAAGTATAGTATATTAATTTTTTTAAATTCACTATCATTATCACTGGACTGAAAAAGCGGGACCGGAGCTGTATATGTATTAGATAACTAAATTATGATCTTACTTACTTGGGAACTGCTCTAGAAGAAGTGGAAGTAATCTCCATGTTGGTTGTGAAGCTTTCATTTAGATTTTCTGCTTCAGAGTCTGTATCGTCTGGATCCAAAGGTATCGGAACAAAGCTAGGAAATAAAGGAAAATAAAGGCAAAATGTCAATACTAACAACTAGATACACTTTTAATTATTCGTTCACTTACGATGTCCCGGCTTGTCGTGAAGGGCAAGTACCTGCCCTTTTGTGCCATCCCAAATGATGACCGGATGGAAAAATGGTATGACACTCAATACATTGAACATTTCGGCTGTAAATACAAAAGATACAAATGTTTTAAACGCATGCACTTAGCCTTATGAACAACTGAATTATGCAGTCAGCTACAGAAACTGAATTCTTGAAAATAGCCGCAGTCTACGGCAGAGCCGCGCAAACTCGGCTCTTTTGACTCATGACTCTGGCCTAGAACAAAGCTGGCTTTGACTCCAAGGTAGCCTGAGGAGCTCCTGGAGTCAAAATAACCGACTCCAGGAGCTCCTAGAATCTACCTTGGGAGCTCTAGGGAGTCAAAAGATTTGATGATCTATTTCGTTTATGTTTTGGTTACCGTGAGCTAGCTTTTTCTTTGTGTGAGTTAAACCAGTAGTAACTTCCAAAATGTACCAAAACCGGCTCGATGCACAATTTAGCTTCATGAGACTACGCTGAATAACCTATCGATACAGTTTTGATTTTAGAAATTGCTTTCTTGGGAATTCCCGCATGCGATTCACCCCTGACAGGTAAACACGTTTTTCGCTAGCCCCTTAAAGGTAATGAATGTAAAGTCACGGTTTTTAAAAAAAATATATCTTGGCTCGTAATGCGCCTAGTGAATTGATTTTTTAAAATAAAATATTGCACGATTTCTCGTAAAATGAGCCTAATTACAACTCTTTCAGAGGCGTCGAAAATTCGAATCTTTTGTCGAATACATACCTGCTCCGGTCGAATAGAATTTTCCATATAGGTCTAAAATACACTCGTTACCTATCAGGGGTTAAGCGGATTTAGTAGAAGTTTTTAACACTATTTCTACCGAAGGTGTCAAAAGACACCTTTTGGAATTTTAACTTATCATTAGTTTTATCGTTTTCAATTAAATTTTTGATTTGTCCTTTAATCGTTGTGAAATTAATTATGAGGTATCTTTTTCCACTATTCTCCTTCTGGATCTAAAATACGTATGTAATAACTATTTAAATACAAAAACTATGGAGTACTGTGCTCTTTCCGATGAAAGCACATTCGAAATTTTCGGAAATAAAAAATCTACGAAACTATGACGAACTAGGCAAGTAGTAGAAATATTATAAACATCTTTATTTGTTAGTTTATTTATTTTAATTTATTTATAATTGTAAGGATGCGAATCATTCTCAAGATATTTGCATTATTCAAAGAAAAGTGGTCAAAAGACACCTTCTGGTCGAAATATAAGAGCTAAACACAAGACATGGTAGAAATAGTGTTAATTGAAGCATTTCCCAACTAGGGCTAAAAATATGTAAAGATGGATAAAAGTTCAGCCAAATGATTTTTGGTTGATTTTCTTATCTGGTAAAATCTACTCATTAAAGAACTTGAGATGTGAACCCAAGTGTTTTTAATTCGACTTACCCTTGATTAATAGGCTTTTTATTGCATCGCCCCCGGCGCACGTGCTTATCCAGAAACCTTTTTGATATATAGCTCTTCTTGCATTCAAAACATTCGTAGCTGGGACATGCATCAGGATGCTTTGTTTTCATGTGGTGATTCAAAATAGACTTCATTGCGAAGAAGTCAAAGCAAATACTGCACTGGTGTCCGCTCGTCTCAGTCTTATCGTCGTCGTTTGGTGTTATAATCTCAATTTCCGGAATTAGGTGCAGATGGTCGGCCTCATCGTGCGACAGAGCATCCGTAGAATATCCGACTGCATCATTTGCCATGGGAGGATGGCCAGTCGAAACCCGGAAAAACCGATCAGCCTCTTCGCATTTTTCTTTGAACGAGCAAGCGTTGATCACATTCCTGGCGCAATGTACACAGATTTGTTGCGGGAGGTCGTCACCCTCGTCGATCTGTGTGAGAAAATAATTCAGAAGTCACCTCAATTAGAATTTGCATTAGAGTGATTGTTTTTCATTTGGTATGCTTACCTGGACATTTGCAAAAGATGTGATTTTCTTCCACAATGCATTGTCTCCGAAAATTGACATCATCTCCCCGGACTCAGTAATGCATATTCTACAACGGCGAAAGTTCTCCATTGTCCACTTCGGTTGCCTCGTCTTGTTTTTCTTATAAAAATTCACTTAATTTGGTGCAAGAACATTTATACACTCACTGGAAGCGATTAACGAACGAAAATAATTAAGATATCTTCAGAATTTACGAATAAAATAGGAAAAATTGGAAGAGAAACAAACTAGGCACCGAAATGTCATCCATTTTACCAAATGTCAATCCAACGAACAGCACCAGCACCAGGGAACTTACCACCTTCGTTTGATGTTTCGGGGAGCACATGGGGGGAATGAATGGAAATTGTTGTGCAAATTATTAGGAAAATATTTAACATGATCAGTGAGACATAAAATTATGCGAAAAACAATCAATTAAATTATTTATTAAAGTTGAGAAAGTTTTGTTAGAGCGAAATGCTAAGTTTTTAATTATTCCGCCTATTGACTTGAGTCCAGACTTATTTTTAAAGAAATTTACACTTTTACTACGGATATAAATTTGTTGTTAAGCATTTTGCATTTCAGTTGTTCATAGTTACTTCACTATGTTAAGAATTTAACAGTTTTTTTGGGAAAATTCTAACCGATTACAATTTTTGTGTGATTCCAATTACACAATCAAAAAGAAATTTTTAATCGGGGATTAATAAATCAATAATTTATTCGAATGCAATGCACATAAAAATTTTTTTTTAATAGGTATGTAGTTCATATAAATATTACGTGCGTGGTCGGTTTTGCGAGAATTTGGCCTAGTGCATTTTGTGCGTTTAAATTATAAATATTTAAACTTAGTAAATTCTATTACATATGATATACGAACTAATTCAAACTTAAATAAAATAAAACAAATTATTCACAGTTAAGATTTTGTCGCTTTTAAGAAGGTTTAAAGTTTTTTATTCTTTTTCATCAAATAAAGCCTTTAAAAATTGCAAGATGAAAAGAAGGTTCGTAGTGGCTTTGAGCAGAACTGTTTGGCAACTGTTTATGCACCGGGAGTAACTATGTTTTTAAATATTATATATTTAAATTTAAAGAGCCTTGTAAGTAGTTTTCAACTGAATTTGAATTAAAATTAAAAAATGTAATGGCTAAGTTTCAGTGCCCTAGATGAGAATAGCTCAACATTGGCTCTCTGGTGGAGTGTATATTATGTGCTGTCGTGCTAAGGCAAATTGTAAATTATTTTTGAAATTTTATTTAGCATCATCTGCAGCATGCGTCTTTGCGCAGTTGAACCAAACTGAACAAGCATAGAGCATGATTGATTAAAATATTGCTTTATAATTATTTTAATTTCGTTATTGAGGCTGGAGTTTCGGTCAATTAAAGGGTATAAAAATTTGATTAATTTATTAATGTTTGCTAATGTCTCTGTTATGGTTTGCTTAAATGTAAGCTTTTTGTCCAAATAAACATCAAGATATCTTAACACACTAAAGTCATGGTATTTCGTTTTGGTTAACATTTAAATTTTTGTCTGGAAGAAAACATGCTTTTCTTTCTCTACTAAAATATAAATCCTGCGACTTTTCAGCAATTATTTTAATTCTCCAGTTTTTATAATATTGTTTTACGGCTTCCAAGGCGTTTTGAAGGTTGTTTGATAGTTTTTGATGTTTTCGAAAGTACGAGTTTGAAGACAACTAATATTCGAAATTAAACAAGGGCACATGGCAATGTTGTTTAAGGAATTTTCGAGACACATGTCAAATTAACGAAACGGTGTGCTTCAGACTTCGGATTGATTGCTTCATGGGATTCTCTTTGGAACCATCATAGGAAGCAGACGTAGTTGCTGGAAGCTCTGGTGAGCAGTCAACTTGGATATCTAACTGCAGTACAGTGAATAGTTATTGCAGGGACTTGCATAATTAGTTAAAGACATTAGTTAAAGACAGTGTTAAACATTTAAGTGCAGTGCGTGAGTCAAGGGAAGAGTATTAATTGTACCCCACGCTAACACGTGTTTTCCGAAGCCCTCCGGGCTCATGTTCATTTCATTTTTATTTGCTCTAGTTGGGCTAAGTATACCCCCCTTCTCACTCCACTCTACTGGAGGCCCCATTTGGGACTTCCCAAGGTATTCTGCCTGGGCAGAAATAAATTAGCTTCAATAAAAACTCTATTAAATAACATATCAGTCAATAACCAGCAGGGCTATAACGGTATTGGCAGCGTGTCTTGGCCGTAACGGCAAATGGGCATAACGGTACCCCGTGACCTGTGAACACGAGGTGGCCGCTCGTGCGGCGTAATATGCAAAAGTACAGTCTACGCTTTAATTCCATTCCTCTTTTTTCTTGTAGGAGGCCCCACTACAGGAGTCTTAGTCATCGAATACTGCCTTTGCAGTATAAACTTAAACTTTTCTTGCAGAAGTTGCTATAGCACATTCCAAACTTTCCTGCATATCAGCTACAGTTTCCGACGGGGCGAGTTAAACCGTACGGGAAATCTTAGTAATTCATCACTGTGCCGGTTCATCGGCGTGGCTATCGACCCTGGCATCATTAACCTGGGACATCGTGCTCCTCACTGGAAGGACACTCTATACAGAAGCGGATTATTCCACGCTGAGCCCATGCGACACACCTCACCGTCTGAACTCATAATTTTGGACCAGTACCAAGTCAGCACTCGTCACCGATTTGACATTCCTATCGGGGTTCAATTGTTCTTGCGCAATTAATCCATCATGCCGAACAACGCAGCGGGTAAAGCGGCGAAAAACAAAAACAAAAAGAAGAATAATAGTCAGAATTCTTCCTCTAACCACCAGTCTACTAGGGGGAATAACACAAATTCTCCTACGAATGAATCGTCAGGACCTACCAGCGACCCAACTCCAAGTGTACACCAGTCAACGTCTCTACATCAGCAAGACGATATCATCGATCAAGCGAGCGACACCTTCAGTTTCAGTCAGTATCCAGAAGATCTAACATTCTCTGAGGATAGAATATTCCAAGCTACTGAAATTCCCACTGCTCAAGAAGAAGAAGTACTCACGATGGAGAAAGCTCCATCTTATAGCCACTCAACACCTGGTGCTCAACAGTCAAACAAAAGAAGAAAATCACTTACATCAGCAACCTTTTCCAAACGTCATGCGAGCTTCAATAGCAATTCTCAAGCAACAACCAGTCTATTTGCTCCCCTCATCGGGGAACTAGCCACCGATCTGAGAAGTGATATCATCCTCTCATCTTCAAATCGTCACGCCATCAATCATTCAACGGACAATACCACTTCTACCCCCATCTCTAAGAAACAACAGCCAGGAGCCCACCATCTGGCAGAGCCCTTGAATCAGAAGACAGCACTCAAGCAAATTCAACAGACATCACAAGCCGATGCTACATCATCAACTAATCATAAAGATAAGTACCCAAACATTGACATAAATAAGTTAGCCAGACATAAATTTTGTCCTCCAATATTCGTTAAGTATACTAACACAAAAAAAATCATAAACTGCATTCAAGCTCTCTCTACTAGTAACAACTTCTTTAAAATTGTAAATCTACCGAACAGTACAAAAATTTTTATAGAGGACCCTGAAGTCCATGCCAGATTTCTCGAGCTGATGCGTAAAGCCAACTTAGAAGGTCATACCTTCACGCCTTCACAGTTTAAACCGGCTAATATACTACTAAAGGGTATTCACCACAGTTACGAACTTGACGCGATCTCATTAGCTATAACCGATCTGATTCCTCACATACACCCGCCTAAAATTTCTCATTTTAGTACCCCCAAATCCAGACAAACTGATAGACCCCTCAACATTTTCATTGTTCATTTCAACAGTGTCTCTGATATGAATGATGCTATCAAATTAAACACTATCCTGCATCAAAAAATTACTTGGGAAAAAATCAAAAATCATGGTCCTACTCAATGTAAAAACTGCCAACGATATGGGCACATAGCCGCTAATTGTACCTACAACTACTCATGCGTAAAATGCGACCAAAGTCATGGCCCTGGTGAATGCGCACGTAAATCTACTGATATATCCACGGTCTATTGCGTGAATTGCAAAAAATACGGTCACCCAGCCAATTACTTCGGATGTTCTTACCGTAAAGAAATCATAGACAAAACTAATAGAAACAAAATGGCCAGGGAACAGAATAAAAAAGCACTACAAAACGTAGTTACAAACACAATTTTAAATCTTGATGACCCACATTCTTACCCTCCTCTAAAAACCGATCCATTACGGTCGTACGCTAACGTAGCCAGTGAAAAAACTCAGACACATACAGTAATCTCGTCTGCCAAAAACACAGCTGATGAAATCTTCAATTACGCTGAATCAAGATTTGGACTCAACATCCTAGAACTACTTGCCAAAATACATACTTTTGTACCCAAATTTCGAGCGGCTAATGATCATGCAAGCAAGGACCTCTTGCTTATTAATTTCTTATTAAACCTATATCAGGATGGGAAGTGACCTGAACATAATAGCACTCAACATCAATAGTCTCAGATCCAGTTTCAAAAAGAATGTTGTCAGAGACTTGCTAGAAGATTTAGAACCTAACGTTTTACTACTTAACGAAACACATCTGCCTCAAAACGCCAAATTATACTATGCTAACTACCGTTCAATTAGGAACGATAAAGGTCAAGGAGTTGCTATACTAAGTAAAAAATGTTTCACCCAGAATCTAGAAGTCAATACATTGCTCGATAGAATACACCTTTCATCAATTATAACCTGTGCCACCACCATCAGCTGTTTGAATGAGAGTAATCATCCTATATCATTGGTCATCATAGCGGTCTACGTTCCCGCGAACACATCTCAATTGGAAATCTTTAAGTTTCTTGACTTCATCAACCAACTGCATAGCAATCACGACTACATCATTGTCGGAGGAGACTACAATGCCAGATCACCTTTATGGGGTGATACGATGATTAACCACAATGGAAGAGCAATAGCAACTTGGTACAACAATAACACTATCAACAATCTACAATTCCTTGGACCTAATATTCCTACGTATCCACTTAGTGGCTCTTATCTAGACTTCTTCATAATAACAGATGCACTCCTAAATAACCCCAATCTCAGCATCTCTTGCAACGCGATGACATGCGATTCAGATCATCTAGCGATTTCACTAAAACTTAATCTTCCTGGAACGAGTATTCAGCTCAGAGCGCCGGAAAAATTTATATCTTATCTTAACACCGACTGGACTGACTATCAAATCAGGCTTAACTATTTGGCTGACCAAGTGCTTCCAACAGCTGACAGGAATCTCACCATCTCAGAAATTGATTCGTCAATAACAATAATCACTGACCTCATATGGAAAACCGCTCAACTTGCTGGTAAAACTATTAGCAACAACAGAGACAGAACTAATCTCTACCCTCCGGACATTCTTAAACTTCTGACTATAAAGAGAAGATGGCAAAAGGCCCTAACCCATCTCTATAAAAGATCACTCAATCCAAAATACAGACCTTATAGAGAACTTAAGACACAGATCGTACTACTAAATAAAATCATTGAAGATCGTATCAGGATTCATAATAACAAACTCTTTCAAGTGAGACTAAGCAAAATAACGCCAGGACCTAACGCGTTTAAAGAAATCAAGAAAATAATTGGCCGTAAAAAACCTTTTCCACAGAAACTAACAGCGGAAGGCATCACTCTGACCGAAACTACAGACAAACTCAAGGCCTTCGAGAACTACTTTATGAAAGTATATAAACACTACACACCGAATCCTTCCACCGAATTCACGCAAACAGTCAACAACCTGAGTTCGCCTTTAATAAATAGGGAACTAGGAAACGCATCTTCAACTCTTCAACCTTTATATATATTCACAACGTCGAATACAGCTCTCAATGAGCATGAACACGCTGAACTTACCACTCCACAGGAGGTAATTGACATATTACAAAAAATGAACAACAAAAAATCTGCTGGGCCAGATAACATCTCCAATTTCATACTTAGGAAATCTCCCATTAGAATCATTCAAGGACTCGTCATCATTATTAACAACTGCATCAACATGGGATACTTCCCGCTTCAATGGAAAAAAGGTATTTTAATACCACTTCAAAAAAACTCCAACAACGTCGAAATTAGCAACTTTAGACCTATCATTTTACTCTCTAACCTGAGCAAACTGCTTGAGAGAATCATCGGCACCAGACTGGACTTTCATTCTGAAACAGAAGGCATCATCTCAGAACTCCAATTTGGATTCAAAAAGAATCATTCCACGACTCATGCACTACTAAAACTTCAGGACACAGTTATCTCAGGACTTAGAGAAAAGAAGTGCACAGTCGCATGCTCCTTGGATCTTGAAAAAGCCTTTGATTCCGTATGGATCGAAGGTCTCATTTACAAAATTAAACTACTCAATTATCCAAACTACATCGTACGAATCATCGCTTCTTTCTTGACCAATAGACACATTCTTATCTCTCTCAACAACATTTTCTCCAACTTCATTGCAATTCAGAGAGGAGTCCCTCAAGGATCAGTACTAGAGACCAAAACTGTATAATATCTACCTATCAGACTTTCAACATAAACTCTGGATACACCCAGATAATCAATCGGAAGCTATCCTCTTTGCGGATGACACCATCATATATTCTACCAACGACAGTCCTATCTCAGCAATGGCTACTGTGGTTAAACACATAGACCTATCTAGAAAATTTTACAGTACTTGGGGTCTGAGGATCAACGAGAACAAAACCAAAGTAATTTGCTTTCGCAATGCTTATAACAAAGGTAAAAGAAACACTCCCAGGGAAAGCCGTAAACTTCAACTTAATTTACAAGGTAGCGTAATCCACACAAGCATCTGCATTAAATATCTGGGTATTCACCTACATCATCTACTTAAATCTAACTATCATGCGAACCAAGTACTACAGAAAGCAACCAAAGCCAAACACGCATTGGCTCCACTACTTAGATTTAACAATGATCTTTCAGTGAAATCAAAACTACTAATCTACAAACAACTCATCCGTCCGATACTAGCTTATGCGTTCCCTTGCTGGGCTACCATATCTCCTACTATAATGAAACGACTTCTCATTTTCGAAAGAAAGCTTTTAAGGATATGCACAAACAAAGGATTTAGAGTAGAATCTAAAAAATACTTTTCAAACACTGAAGTCTACACAACTGCAAACATAGAACCCTTGGATTGCTTCCTGACAAGACTAATGCGAAGTGAACTGGGTAAAATGAGCCGCCATCCGAACAAGACTCTCAGAGAGATACATGACCGCAACATTACATCATCCATCAGAGACAACTATTACTTATCGCCGTTCAATTTTCTCCATCCTTACTCCTCCACCGAACTTTACTGCGCTCCAATGCAAATTCCTCAATTTTACGTAAAAGTCAACAAACTAAACCACAGAGGCTAATTCTCTTAAACAGTTATTAATTTCTCCCTTTCTAAAGCATATTATAGCCTAATCGAGCTTCATTCCATAATCCCCAACCGGTCCTATAGCTAATAAATTTATAGACATTGGCGTACATTTCTCTACAACCTTCAAATCTCTTAAATTCATAATTTACCCACAGTAATTCTAAGTTGGCAATACCCACAGCAATGCGAGAAAGCGTTTATACTAAGTCAAAGGCTTAGGCTTTGAGCTTTATTTATTTGTAGTATATAAGTTGTTAACTAGTTTTAAGGTAGTTTAGGTACACAGATACACAGACATAGCCCCACATATATGCGCGAATATGTAATGAAATATAAGAATCATGTAAGACACAGTCAACGGTTAGGTCACCGAACGACAGCCATTGTAGATAGGTTTCGTTGTATCCATCTCTCTAGTTTTTCACTGTAGTAGGTTAAGACACATTGTAAAGAAGTCGCAAAATAAACTGAACTGAACTGAACTGATTGCTTCATTCAGAACAAGAAGGATACCCCGACCGAGTTGTGAGGGTAAATTTTCGTGTTTAAAACAAAGTAAATTAAAGTGAACATGAGTCTCGAGGAGGTGAGCATTAAGAAAAAGGAATCAGCAAGTGTTCACTGCAATACTTATCTTCTTGCAGCTGAAGAAGGACCTCAACGAACTGAAAACACTCTTGGGCCAGGCGACCAGACAGCGGGTGAAGGATGTTTTGTCTATAACACAGCGCAAATTGGAAACCGAAATATCCCAGCTGGAGGAAAAACAGAGGCTAGAAGCAGCTGGTTCGAACGCCCAGAAGCCCCAAAACTCAGCAGCTGCTGCAGAACCCAAAAGGTATATTACATTTCCGATTGATGCATCCTCCAAATTTCTTTTTTTACCAAAATGAATCCACCAGATACATAACTGAACTGCACGAATATGCATGGGACCAAAGCGAAAAATTCGTAAAAATCTTCGTTACTCTGAATGGAGTCCACAACCTTTCCGAGCCGGATGTTACCACCTTGTACACGGAAAACTCTTTACAGCTGAGCGTAAGGAATTTGAACGATAAAGACTACTGTCTGATCATAAACAATCTGCTGTCGTCGATTGATGTCGAGAAGAGCTACCACAAGGTGAAGACCGATATGATTGCTATTTACATGAAAAAGAAGAACGAGTCCTTCCACTGGTCCCATCTTACCGTTACCGAGAAGCGGCTCAAGGAGATTAAGGATGCTCAATTCAAGGCTGAGGAAAGTGATGAATTGAAGGACGATCCCACCGCTGGCATCATGAATCTCATGAAGAAAATGTACCAGACTGGGGATCCCGAGATGAAGAGAATGATCGCTAAGGCATGGACTGAGAGCCAGGAGAAATCCAAGGAGAAAATGATGGATATGTAGGGACAACTGACTGCTTAACCATGAAAATATATTTAGGATCGTAATATGTAAGGTCGAATAATTAAAAATTCCATAACTTGTGAGCTCTATTCGTTTCAGTTTTTATCTCAAGTGCGGTGGAGGTTGACCTCGTAGCGCTTTTGTATTTTTCAGAGTGTAGCTATAAAATTGCATTAATAATCGATGCGCGTTCTTTTGTATTTTGCTCGAACGTTATGCGAGAATAAGCAATTGTTTTAATGGCTGGGCAGGTAAAATGGCAAAAACCAAACTTCGCGGTAAGATCGGGAGTATCGCTTCTGATCGCTAGATCGACTTTTTGTCCTCAAGACACCTACTTTATAAATCTCATCAAGTTTAGCTAATTTAATACAATAGGATATTTTTTATTTTATTTATCATATTTGCTCCACGTTCTCTTTCAGTCAGCTTCGTTGGTATAAAAGAGGAATCAGACATATATTAAAATACCTAGATCTTAAATATTACATTAATTGCTTTTAAATGGCGATATTATTTTTTAGGGATATCTAGGAAGTCCTTTTTAATATTGCGTTTAAATACGTCCAGGGTTGTCGCTGTTCTGATTTCTCTTGGTAGTCCGTTGAGGGTTTTGATTGCTGTAGTCAAAGGTCCAGTCCGCACTTTTTTTTCTGCCCTTGTTTTTATTACCTTTATTTCTCTTTTGTAGCAATTGTAGGATTCAGTTTTTATAAATTGGTTACGTTGTAAAGATTGAATTTCTCAGTTCAAAATTTGAAGTTCTGCGTGAATGAGGTTTGTTCATTATTTTAGAATTTTTATATAAAAGGGCGGATGACAGTTCTCCTTTTTAATAAGCTGTTCGTTGAACCGATGTTCTGGGGCTCCACATGTTTTTTTTTTGAAAATTTTCAGGGTGCCGTGGGACGCTAGAGATTTAATCATGGCAATTTGATATCATTTTTTTATTAAACTAGCTCTAAACTTCCAACTGCATATACTAATCGATTTCGGTAGTTAAAATGACTGCAGAACAGGGTATGGTTTTAAACTAAGTGGCAGTGCAATTGCGAAATCGGCCTCTGTAACGAATTTCTGAAATAATGGTGGAATTCTTCATTTTGCTCCAGTTTTAAAGTAAATTTTGGAAGAAAAACCAAGGGCGAGGTTTTTTTTTAAAGAAATAGCCGTAAGTTAAATCCTCGTGTTGTTTTTATAAAATGTTTACAGTGGTTGCGTGTTCAAGAGAACTTCCAATATCAGCGCGCTAAGAGACATCCTGTAGTGGAATATTATTTTGACAGTCCGACAGTATAACAATTTAAAAACATAAACAATGAGGAGATAAACGCGAGTGGCGAACCGGAGAAGCGAAGGTCTGAAACTCTGTGGTGCACGTGTGTTTTGTGGACGAATTACCAAAGATGAAGAAGGTAAGTCGGAACATTTCCCTCAGGCGAAAATAGGCCAGAGGAGTTTTTTGATCGCAACCTCCCCGAGAGCGTTCTGCAAAATTTGTGTGAGCCAAATTCAAAGCATCGTCGTCCCCCCAAACACCTCCCCACAGGGAGCTGTCAATCGCAGTTTAAAATTTGTGTGTGCGCTTGTGTGTTCCCTGACGGACTGTAAACAAGACAAAAGTTCCCAAAATTGCGGCAGATTTTCTAAAAGTTCATCGCATGGTCGCTTGAGCACTCCATAGAGCTGCAGAAGCTGATCAAATTTCATAATTCCATCACAATAGGAGAAATTGTTTCTGCCGGAGTGCGCATTGAACCGGGTGAACTAATGACCGATCCCGTCGGCGTGCAGACGTCCAACTTAGAACCACCGATCCACCCGGCGCAGATCAAGACCGAGAGCTCATCCTACTTCAACTGCGACTACAACTACCAGACGACTCTGCTGAATTTGGACACGTACCAGAATGTAAAGACGCGGCCCAAGTGGAACGAGAGCCCCGAGGCCAGGCAGCGGCGTCTCGCCCGGAATGCGGAAAGGATGCGTGAAAAGCGGGCTCGGGAGTCCGACGAAGAGTACAAAGCCCGCCTGGCAAGGAACGCGGAGGCGAACCGCGTTCGCAGGCAGAACGAGTCCGAGGTGAAGAGAGCCCTGCGACTGATGAAGAACGCCGCCAGACAGAGGCTCCGACGGGCTACCGAGACATCCGAGGAGCGGACCAAGCGATTGGCCAAGTCCGCAGAAAGGATGAGAGTCGCCAGGGCGAAAGCCCCCAAAATAGAAAAGCCCCCTCTCGCTGACCGGCTGAAAGGATACTGAAAAAAAGCGAATATTTTTTTTGTTGTTCACGCGTTTTATAGATTTAAGTGTACTTTCTGCTTTGGTCTAGATAGAAACTAGATCTATCTTTTTTTTTTTGATTAAGATTTTAAGATTTAGCTCCAGCAACTTATGTCTTGCTAGTTTGTTTTTGCTTTGCAATAAGGTGCTACTCTTGGAGTTTTGGATTCTGTTTTTGTTCCGAGATTTGTGTCTCTAATTTAAGTAATAAACCGCTGCCGTAGCATATTTTACAAATTGGTAGTTTTATAAATTATTTTGGATCTCGATGGGGAGATTTTTGATCCTTGGATGTTGATAAGATGAATATTTTCACATTTCGCTTCACAACACTGTGTTTTCGCATTTTTAGCTTTATCATAATGTAGAAAAATTATATATTTATGGATCTTCAGTATTAATTATTTAACCTTTTAAGGACGGGGAAAATTACGTTAAAATTGACCTTTTATTAGATATGAATATTATAAATAAATTCAATGAACTTCTTATGTGTAGTCCCCCCCCTCCTTGCTGGTCGATATATCGACCAGGCCCGTCCGCAACGGAAAGTCCCATGTAAAAAATTTGGCGCGACGATTTGAAAGTATTTTTCTAGGTAATTTGATGGGCTGAATACGGGAAAAATCCTGAACATTTCAATTTTTCACCTTGAATTCAGCTTGCAGATGAGTTTTGCGATTCATGGTATTATATTTTTCGTAATCAGTTCATAAAAAAAGGTAGCTATGCCAACTTTCAGGGCTAAATAGCAGAAAAAATGTGACTTTGAAATAGCAATTTTTAAGGTCAAGGATGCTTCCAGGAATTTTTACACTATTTTTCCCATATTTAGCGCATAACATTTTCCCTGAAAAACATCAAATATTATGTGTCCTCTGGCTGGTCCATATATCGACCACTCCCGTCCTTAAAAGGTTAAAGTAGGGTCTAAAGCATTAGATCATTTAGAAAAAGTGCCATATAAGACGCACTAACCGGTTAGTACTTACTTATTTCTGTAGGAAGTAAAGACTTACTTTCGCGGCAAATAGTGACAAGTAAGAGGTTATTCACACAATTTCTGGCATTCATAACTTTTACTGAAACCATTTACTTCCAGTAAATGCTTGATTTTTATTCATTTGGCCCAGGTGACCAGGAGGGTATGTTTTTAACTTTTAGACTTCTTAACTTAAAAACTTGCTAACTTTCTAATTCCAAGTTTATGATCCCTTTTATATATCAAAAAGGGTTTTTTAAAAAGTAGAAAAAGGTGTTATGAAATGTATAAGGGAGAGTGGGGCAGTGTGTAACAGATTTTGGAATTTCGGCCTAAGACCCAAAATATGCATGAATTAAGGCTGGAATGATGTTATATATCTAGTTTAGAACCTTACGAAGGTAATTTCTGACTACCATGCACACCTAAGACAGTTAAGTACCTCCTGGAGTTCGATATTCGCAGGCCTGCGTTTGTTACACACTGCCCCGTTTGTTTTTGTTGCACACTGCCCCGAGGTACAGAGCTTTGGTCTAGGCTCCGTGAGACAAAGGACCCTCAGGTTATGTTATCGACAACGGTCATTTTGCATGACCAAAGTGTTAAACTTCGATAGAAAATCATTACTTGGGGAGTAATCGAGCCCCGATTAACTCCAACCCGAAAAAATTAGGGGGTGAAATGTTGAGAATTACCTGTTTGCCAGGCAAGCCTGATTTCGTCGCCTCCTCTTCGCCATGACACGTTCCCGAGCACCGCTTTCTCGATTGCAAACGAAAGAGGTCGTCCAATAGGAAGAAAATACACATTCACATTTGGTTTTGGACGCGCCATATTCGAAATGGGGCCATCTGTTACACACTGCCCCATTCTCCCTTACTTCTATTAAAATTGATAATTTATAAGAAAAAGTTCTGTCAGATGTTAATTAACAAAAATCGCAGTCCAGACAAATTTTTCAAAAATGATACATTGCTATAAATTGTGTAAATTTGAAGCAGGTGTTTGGGAAATTAAGCTCATTTTTTTTTCAACTAATTTCAAAAATTCGTCAAAAATACTAATTTACAAATTTTTACTGATGGCCGTTATATGTTTTTCACCTTTAAAATTTGAGGTGTTCGATGGGAGCTGAGATTTTTCCGTAGTCTTTTTTCTCAGCAAATCTACGATTATTTGGGAGTCATAGCTGTGAAATTGCAAAGGGTATCAACTGGACACCAAACATTTGTTGATCTAAAATATCAGAATGAGTAGGAATATTCAAGACGCCCGGTGTTATACATTTTTTCAAACTAACGCCAGCTACCGAAAAGTACATCGTCTTAGCTAACAAAAATTTATAAACACACATTTAAAATAAAAACCATAGTTCGTGAGATAAGCAGTTTGAAAATGTTGTAAGGTCAGCTTGACTTTGTGTGCTCTCCTAATTTCTGTATGAAGGTTAAATGAACATAGCCTCCTATTTTGTGATGAACTAATTCTAAGTTTTTAATAGTAATTTCATTTATAAGCTAATTAAAATGCAAATGCGGTTTACTTTTGCCCTTTATTCCTTAAGTCTCTGCTTTTACGGCTTCTGGAAAAACACAGGTTTATAGATTCCTCTTTAAATATGTCCTATTTATGAATATTGTTTACCATCAACCTGGCTTCAAACTGTTTCAAAACAATTCTTCTAAAATCCTATCTCCAATTCGAGCAGCAACAAGCAGCCATGCAGAGCGTTTCGGCGAGCGATTTCCCCTCAATTGAATTCCAGAGGGATTTCATTTTGACTCCTGTATAACAGTTATGCTCCCAGTAAACGTCGGATATCGATTGTTGTGCATTTGCGATATAAAAAAGATGTGATTGTGAGTGACACTCGTTCCGTGTTCCCCGAAGTAGCTCATAACGATTCTAGTCAGAAAAAGCCGCCGGGTCGGGATTCGAATAAGACTAAGATTCTAAGATCCGCTTTCGATCGAAAAACCGCGCAGGTGATTAGCGATGATTGTGTGCCGCCCAATTTGTGTCGGAAAAGAGCCGCCTTCGGTGGTGCTCCGCAAGGATTATTAAAAAGAAGAGGTGCAACCACCATGTTTGTTGTGGATTGTGCGAAACGTCAATGTGACGGCAAAATATTTTCATTAAAAGTGAATCGAAGCGCGAATTTTGCATGGAAATCGATTTGTAAACAAAATGCCGTTCTTCGTACAGTGGCAAATTAGTTTTAAGAGATGTGAGGATGCTGTGCAATTGACTGTAAACACGCGCGAGAGGAGCACCGATCGGTCGATGTACCCAAAGTAGAAGAGGACTCCTTTGGCTTTTTTGCGAATTATGCAGATTTCAAGCTAGAATTAAGTTGAAAGGAGGAAAACCAAAGACGATATATAAACTTTTAACGAGTGAAACACCTTTTGTGATTTCAATATCACTGTAAAAAGGAATGGAAAACCACCCGGAGGGGATTAAAATTGAATCAACCGACCAACCATATCCGAGCAGTCTTCTAGAATTGGATGGGGCTCAACATTCAGCTGCGACGCCGGCGTCTGCAGGGAGCATGACATCGCCCTCGTCTACAGGCACATACCGAAGTGGAGGATCCAAACAGAGGTGGAACGAAAGTCCTGAGGCTAGAGCACGTCGTTTGGCTCGCAACGCTGAAAGGATGCGTGAACGAAGATCCCGAGAATCTGAGGACGAGTACCGCAGGCGGTTGTCTCGAAATGCGGAAGCAAATCGAATTCGACGACAAAATGAATCTGATGTTGAACGAGCAATGAGACTTGTTCGGAATGCAGCTCGGCAACGTCTCAGACGAGCTATGGAGACCCCTGAACAGAGAGCTAAACGTTTATCAAAATTAGCTGAACGAATGAGAATTTATAGGGCTAACGAGACACCGGAACAGCGTAAAGAGAGACTGGCTGAGATGGCAGCCCGTGCTCGTGAAAGAATCGCCCGTGAATCGAGCGAAGAACGCCGAGAACGTCTAAGAAAGCTGTCGGAATACGCAAAAAAGGTTCGATCTACTAAAAACAGTCTAAAACAAGCCAATTCTAATATAAACCTTAACCAGAATCAAGGCCAGAATACCCCGCATGCGGATCACGGGCAGCAAGTACAACAGCATGATGCAGGCCATATCCAGCAGCAACATAATCAGTCTCAGCTGGGACAGGGTGATCAACACCATCAGCAGCATCAACAGCAGCAGAATTATGTCCAGCAGACTCTAACTAATTCGATCGAGTATTATCAGAATATGTTTATTCAGTCGGCTCTGAGACCTAACTTGATTAAAGAAAACCAAATCCAGCTCCATCAACAGTCGAATCAGCAGCAGCATCAGGGCCAGCAGCAGCATCAGCAGGGACCACAGCAATCACAGCATCATCCCGCTCAGTCTCCTGTTCGATTCGCTCCAAATAATCAAAACATTTCAATGGATTCGAACAGCGCTTCACCTGGAATGTTTCAACAGAACCTATACGAGGATTCTAAATCCGCTGCCAAATTTCCACCCCCACCATATCAGACCCTAACGAACACTATTGAATACTATCAGAACAAGTTTATTAAGGCAAAGAGTTTGCAGAGTCAAGAAAATCAATCGAGCACAAAAACAGATATCCCAATGTCCAGTGGATTTGATTCGCCCAAGGATGACGAGAGGAAGAACGATTCAAACTCACCGTTTGCTACCCAGCAACAACAACAGCAGCAGCAACAGCAGCAGGTACAAAACCCACCAACGGTCGTCTACAATCAGTTCCCGTATTTGAATAATTTTTCCTCGATGTCAGCGTCGCCCACACCTGTTCCTAATCAACAAAACTACTATCCAATGTATCACAACGGGTTCCAGTTGGCCATAACACCGAATTCAGTTCCACCACCGTTTACACCCGTCCATTTTCAAAATTCTACAGGTGTCCAGCCGCAATCTACACATCCCTACACATTCCTGAATTCGACACAAAATCAACAACTTGTACAGGATTTTCCTAAGCCGGTCCGCGGGCGCCCTAAAAAGGTATTCCTCGATAACGATATAAATCGAATCCCCTCCGAATTACAGGAGGAGGCTATACGCCAACAGAAGGTAAACGCTTTGCTCGAGAACGAAATAAATCAAATATTATCATCTCCAAAGCGCTGCCGTGGCCGTCCCGGACGTGGTCATGAAACGGAAGAAGAACGTCGAATCAGGTTGGATAAAGTAGCGTCTCATCAGAGACGAGTTCGCGCCAATGAAACACCTGAAGAACGTGCCATACGTCTTAAAAATTTAAGTGAAAGAGCCCGCTTGAAGCGAGCACAAATTCGAGCAACTGAAACTGAAGAACAGCGACGACAGAGGCTGGCCAAACAGGCTGAATATGCCCGCCAGCGGAGGATGAAGGCCCAAACTCCAGAGCATAAACGCCGGATGGAAGAGAAGGCTAAAGAGCTCTATGCACAACTTCATAATTTGCCACTGCCACCAGCTCAGCAGCAAATCCAGATGAATGATCAGCAACAGCATTTGGGTAGCCCTTCCTCAGTCATACACAGCGATGATTTTGGAAAGAACTCATCAAAAGACTTTACACAATCGGAAAATGATGTACTCAAAATACTCGAACCAATCATTATAATGAAAGCAAAATAATATTAAAAGTCAATAATTTTTTAAGGAAAACTTGGCGTTTTATTAAAACCACTACCACAGCCATACTACTACAGAATCATTTAAGGCTTATTTAATTCAGACTAACATGAGCAATTGCTGAGTCTCTGAGTTTTTAAATATCTGAATATCGAATATATGATTCCTATAGGAATTTTATTGGCAATTCAGCTATTCGACTTCAGTCAACATTTTTTATAAATTGGCGTAAAAAGCACACTGATTGTCCATATTCTAGTATAGAGTTTATAATAACTGAGTTTTTTTCATTATTTGATCTGCATCAGATTAAATTAATTTGTTGATGCAAAATCGCAGGAATTTGATTTTATTTCGCAAAGGAGTTAAGAGCTCTTAACCGATTAATTGTTTAAAAAATGATTTTAATTCAGAAGAAGGAGCTCCATCTACAAAAGAATTAATAAATTATAAGAAATAAGAGTATTTGGGGTTATGATGCGGTAGGATATTAATTCCTTTGAAATGATTTTTGAAGTTAAGAGCAAATCATTTCAAGTCGGAATTTACTGCTAAATTTGATCCTGGTCGAATTGTAAAATAAATCGCAACTATTCAGAAGTTAGGTTTTTGCGGGATCCATAGATCTAGTAAATACTTATGGTGTAACATAGCAAATAGCAAGGTAGAATTTCAACGCTCTTAAATTTAGCTTTTAAATTTGGCACTAAATTTGAAATCAGTGATAGATTTTAATTAATAAATTGTGCAACAATTCGCTGTCCAAATTATGTGTATGCAGTCAGAACAGAGGCAACCACGCATGTAATTCCTTTTTTGAGATTACAATGTAATTTAGTACTAACGGAAATTCTCAATATTGGGCACCGAATTTAAATTTAGCAATCCCAAAAACATACTCGTCGATTTTTTGAAACATTTATAATGTTGAAACGAACCAACAAAATAAGGGTCAGATTGCTAATCTTCTTTTTAAATCGATTAAAAATAAATTGAATTTTGTTCTAAACATCTTTCATTTTATATAGCCCGCACACTTAAAAGAATAACGATTTTTATGGCAAATCATAGATACAGTCTAGAGCTCTTTAAATTTTGATATCGAATACGATTCAGAATTAATTGCTAACGTTTCTTTTCTTCCAGCTCGATATTAAAACCCTTCACAGCATCAGTCCGCAGTACTCAGCCGATTCGATTGAGTGGTGCCAATTTCCAGGTTTCAAGTCATACTTTGCCTGCGGCACATATCAGCTAGAAGGCGATAACTCCCTTTCGTCCTCGCCCCCATGCCGGCGCAAAGGTTGCATCTACCTTTTTAAGTATCACGTCACCGGCGACGAGCTCAAGGAGGTACACAAAATTGAGACTGCAGCTATTCTGGACATGAAGTGGCTTCAGCACTACAGCACCGACATCCCCACTCTAGCCGTTGCAGACGCCCTAGGCTCTGTGGAGGTATATCATCTTAAGGACGAGAAATTGGTCAAAGTAGAGTCGGTCAGTTTGAATCCGAATTACCACAATTTGCTCACATTATCGTTAGACTGTAGCTGGAGGAAGACACCCACACAAATCGTTGCATCCGATTCCCTTGGAGACATATCGCTGGTTCAATTCACAAATTCTGAGCTCAAACAGTTGACACGATGGACGGCGCATAATTTTGAGGCTTGGATATGCGCCTTCGATAAATGGGATCCGAACATAGTCTACACTGGCGGTGATGATACTCTGATGCATGTCTACGATATCCGGAGCCCCACCACTGCTTCAAAAATCTCAACAAATAAGTCACACATTGCCGGAGTCACCAGCATGCTAAGCCATCCAACGAAGGAGAATATCTTGCTAACTGGAAGCTACGACGATAGATTGCGAGCCTTCGATACAAGGCAAATGCGCGACTGTCTTAATGAGATTAATCTGAAAGGTGGAATTTGGAGAATTAAGGCTGATCCCCAGGATAAGAATCTGTTGCTCTGTGCCTGCATGTATCACAATTTTAGTATTGTCAAGACGGATGATACTTACAAGGAGCTAGAGATCGTTGGAGAATTTTACGAACATAAGAGCATTTGCTACGGTTCTGATTGGTGTCCAACGCCTGAAAAATTAATAATGGCAACGTGTTCTTTTTACGATCGCAAATTGTGCATCGCTGAAGTGAATGAATAAAAGTTTCCTTTCGTTACGATAGTGATTGATGCAGTAAATTATTTACTATTTATTTAATTTGATCTATCCTATTTGGCTGTAAAAAAAAATCTACAAGGCTATAGAATCCTCAGACAAAAGATTGAAATTTTCGATCAAACCACCAAAATAATATAAGACAAATGCAATGGACATAAGCGGATTTTGTTTTTGTGTGGAACTTAGTTTTTAAAGTATTCCATTACATTATGTGTAAAAGTTTTTTTTTTTGTCAATAATTATATTATGTATATCCTAGTTCCAAATGGTGTTTTTAATTTATATAAACTTCAGTCACTTTTTCCAAGGATTTATATTTACAATTCTACATAAACTGAGAAAGCTTAATTTTCAAAATTCAGATAGGGTCATATTGACCCCAAATTTGTCTACCTGACTGTAATAGTGGCGGAAGTTCGTTAGTTAGTTTTTTTTATTTATGTTATATGTCTATAATTTAGTCTAATTTAGACTATCTTCGTAATTCTTAAATTAAGCTATAAAGTGTAGAATTTTCTTGCCGGGCTTTCGGAAGGTTAACGGTATTTAAAAGACGATTTCAAAAATGTTTTATACTTTAATCCCTATTACCTCCATAATTTAAGGGAGTATGCATTGTGTATCATCATAATAATGGAGCAGTGAAATCTGAGATTCAGAATTCTCTGTTTTAAAGTATTCCCTTAGAAATTTGAAAAAAAATGAACTAGTAGTTGTATTGTATAATTTTTAAATTTTATTTATCTAATTTTCACTGTATCCGGCTATCTAAGCATATTTTGTCACAACGTGTTTTAGTAGAAAAATTATATTTACTTTAGAATTTCATTCCGTTTGGCTTTTGACTAAATATAATTGATAAGGTTTGTTCAAAATTTGATGAATTTTAGCTTCACAGTCAATCGTTATCCCCAGCCTCTTGTGCTCTAGGAAGGTTTTCACGAAACGTCGATTTGTCTCATGAATATTCGGATGGTTTAAATATTTCTCCATCGGCATCCATTCGACTTTAAGAATTTCGCGCTCGCAACGAATCAGTTCGCGCGTAAGTGGGGTAAGCGCTACAACAACATAGAGATCGGTGCAGCCAAACATGCCGCCATGGGAGTGTCGTAAACTGATGAGCGATTGGAATTTTGTTTCAACTCCGGTTTCCTCTTTTACTTCTCGAATAGCTGCATCGATGAGATCTTCACCTATCGAGTGAGTTTAGTAAGTAGTTGTTTATAATAATAACTTGTTTTTTTTTTTTTTTATTATTACGAGGTTCCACATATCCTCCAGGTAGCTTGAAACTGCCTGGAATTACAGCATTCTTGTCGCTGACTACGAGGACCTCATTATTATCGTTGATCACCAGCCCGCCTACACCAACCATTGTGTGCGCATACTCAGGAATGTTGATAACCTCATCAGTTGGAAGCCACTTGTACATGACGACGAATCCTCGTTTGGCATGATGAAAATCAAAGCCTTTCTTAAAGTTTTGAAGGATCAATCATTATTAAAGTTTTAATCCCACTAAGAAAAAGCACTTACCTCTGCTAAATGAGGAACCCAAGCAGTATGATCCTTGTGAATTTTAAACCATATAGTCCGGCGCTTACTATGGGTCCAAAAAGACAGTGATTCTGCAAAACAAATTTTTAGTGTAACGGAGCAGCGGATGGTGGATCCGATTTAACTGGACCAATATTTGTTTGGTTTTAATGCAAATATTCGGTAAATTTTCCGATGATATATATTTAGCAATGGCGCTCACTCATTTTCTCTGATAATTTCAGAGGGATTCAATTGAGGTGACCTTTTTTTTTTATCCCTTTAACCCCTAGATAGAAAAAAATAACACTAGAAATGAATTCATCGTTACAAGAAACATCGGATATGAAACATTCTCGTGTTTTGTAATTTTGGAAAAGGTTGCAAATTTTAACTTTTTCGGAACCGAGAGGAAATCCAAACCAGCCGATGGTCCACCTTTTAATTGCATGAAGCCTTCTCATTGGCCGAATATAGTTACGTTACTTAAGTGCACTCAATGAGAAGGTTTTGCTGCTGCTGTTGTTGCCATATTCTGATTCACGCTTAATAAAGCATAAGCATATACGATAGCCCCTCCAAAATCAGGCTTGACAACTAGTTTCCTGGCTAAAATTGGAGATAACCATTAACCCGAAGTAGTATTGCCTAATACCTGCATATATTAATAAATTTGGGATAACCCCTAAACAGCATAAGTAGCAGGAGAAACCGATTTACAAGAAATCGGATTTTTTCATTGTAACTTCAAGTTACAAAGAAAACTTAGTCATCGCATAAAATGACTTAATTATTAATAAAAAGGCAAAATACCATATGGTTATTCTATTAATCAGTTACTTGATTAATCATTGCCTTTTTCAATTAAAATATTCTTGTTTATTTGAATCAATATATTGTCCAGCTAAATCGGTGCTCTTAGCTCACAGTGCGGTGATTTTATAATAAAAAATAAAACTTACTCTCAAGCTTATCTCTGAAGTCTTCGTTGCGACCGAATTCTTCTTGGGAGTCAATTGTTACCCCATTGAAGCGATCGGAGGCTCCTTTGAATAAGCCAGGCGGCGCGTCTTCGATGGGTTTATATCTAAAAAAGGAAAGTAGGTCAGAAGAATTCCAAGTTTGGTCTTTGGACGTCGGACTTATGGAAAATAGTTCGGCTGCTGTTGTTAGTGCTGCTAGCCATCCTGACGTTCCGTGCTAGCGTGCGTCGAAGGAAACAGTCATTCTTTAAATATAAGCCGGAATTTAAATACTTTACCAACACCTTGTGCATTTAGCTTTTAATTGCTTTCAGGTGATCACAGTCATACTACTCCAATTTATGCGAGTTTAATTGACCTTCGCGACACTAGTTGGATGGCGAATCACAGAATGAATAATTTGCTACTAAGCTGCATTCATGAGTGCTTATGTAATTTATATTTTTATTGTGAAACGTTGAATTTGAGCAATTCCCTTATATCTAGAATTCGTTATTGTCGATCCGATCAAAAATTACCAACTGTTGTCAATTGATAAGGCCTGACATTTCGTGGAGGGGAAGATGCACTTTGCATTAACATCTAGTACAAAACTTCATCGTGGTGAGTTTGCCGTGACATTTTTTAATTGATATCTAACTTCCGGCGTTATATTCGCTGTAAGAAATATCCAAAATTTCTGAATCCTTAGGTATTAGAGTATGAAAATTATTATTATATAAATCTATTGATAGCTACGAGTGTTTCAGAAGAATTATTTTATTGGAGGACAATTTTTTCAGCATAACGAGTTTAATGTAAAATTCTTACTCACAATTTTCATTCAAATCAAATGTAAGCACAACAATTCCGTCATTTATCAATAGATCATTGTATGTAAGGTATTATTGGAAAGTCCTTCTTCTTCAAGGTTCCACTTCTCTTTGGGGTTTGGTTATCATCCATCTTATTCCAGATTTGGATTTTACTGCTTTGAACATTTCTTTTGATGAGTGCCCAAACCATTCGTTTAATTTCCTCAGCCAAGTGATGCTGCTTTAGTCTCTGCTTCTCTTTCCACTTTTTTTCCTGCATAACAAATTGCAATATCTCGTACCGAGAGTTCCTCATGACATGACCCATATATTTTAGCTTCCTTATCTTAAGTTTTCTAACTGCCTAGAAGTGGCCATGCTATTCAGAACTTCTGCGACACTGCTCTAAAAGTTAAGAGGACACGATAACCGAATCGAGAGTTCTGATAGCTGGTCCTAAATCCTGGGAGTCAGTGAGAATAGAAATACGTTTCTTGTTTGTGGAGTTTTTTTAAGACAAAGCAAGCCTTCATGATCGCCAACATTTCCGCCTGGAAAACGCTTGCATGATCAAAAAGGTAGAAAAATCGTTGGATATTTAAAACGAATAAGAAAATTCCAGTCCCGGCAGCATAGCATCTTGACTCTTCAATCCTGACCGCACAAAAAGCTGTCAGACATCTTATTGAGGGCATCAGTCGAGCAGGAATGTAAGGCTTTCGAAACGCGCAGACTCGCGTTCTTTGTACTCTGCCAACTTTTAACATGTTTCATTTGTTTTCCAGACAAGGCCATCAAACAAGTGCCCCGTAGGTGAGGGTAGCACGAATCACTACCCACCATTGGTTGCAGTCCCCATCTTCTACCGAAGGCTTTTTTGCAAGCTACTATACAGGCTTTCCTTATTCGCTCATCTACTGTATGTTTAACTACCAATTTAGCTTAGAATCAAGGACTATTCCGGGATACTTTGCAAATGACGATAGAGCCAGCACTTGTCCATTTAGATTGGGAATTCTAAAACTGTATCTTTTTTTTGGTATTCTGTTTTGTCGAAAAATGCCTACTTTCTAACGGACTATTCTTTATTATCCTGTAATATCCTTGAAAAAAGTGTTATAACGATTTATGTCTGGGGGCACCTCCAGTTACCGCCCTTATTGTTTAATATACTACAACCCTTTTGGTATGGCACAGTTGACCGCGGTCATATTTACATTCCCTATAAGAGGAAGTTCTCCACGAGATTGATTGCACAGAGCTCTCCATGACTGCGGACTTAAGGCGGCAGTCGTAGTGATCTTTTCACGCTCTTAAGCTCTTAAATATCTTCCTGAAAATTCCTTAAAACAGAATGTTCAATCATCATATGGACCTTCCACCTTAATTTTCAACATTTTAATGGAAATCCAAAATACGTATTCAAAATTAAACGTTTTTCAATTCAAATTCTTCCAAATATTGCTTCACCTTTTTCTTTTTTATCATGACAAAACCATAATTAGCAGGGAAAAATTTCTGAAGAGATTTTCGCGATTTTCCTTTAGCTTTCTTAACATTTTCAAGTTTTCTTCAATTCGCCAAATATAATTCTAGCCAAATTGTGTTTTATTGAGAGAAACAGATTTGCAGTTCTATATGAAGGATAAATCTATTTAAGTGAAAATTTCAATTACACACAATACAACAACAAATTTTATTTTTAGGTCATCACAAATTTCTGATATACTAAATAATAGTAAATAGAACCTCTTTTTGAGTTCGAAAAAAATTCTATCCATTTGGAGTAGTTCTTGTAACAGATAAGGATGAATTTTTCTGTTCACTCATATGAAACTGTATCAGGATAATCAAATAAGTAGTGGTTGCGCCAGCAATCTATAGAAATATGTAAGGGATATAGTTTGAAACAATTATTTTATTATTTTTCTTATTTACCGTGTAAAGTAGTGTAAAGTCAACATTAAAAAATCCAAAAGCAGTGAAACCGATCCTCTGGTGAAGTAATTGGAGAGAAAATTGCTCAATCTGCAAAGTTAAAATATGTAATAAGAATAACGATTATTTATTTTCTTTAAAATGTTGGGTCTTACATAAATATTATGGGTGTCATTTCCTATGTCTATATCAATTTTATGAACCATCACTGCAGTTTTATTAGCCTGCAATCAAATTAAAATGCGTATTACAAATTACCATAATTATCATACACGATTCAAATATTTAGATATGTACCTCTTGATAAGGTGTAAAAAGTATAAAAACATACATATAAAAATGCGATATGTGCAGATTATGATGTTGGACTAAATTAATTGTTTGTGTGACATTTAACATCATGCATTTGTGGGTTAAATGGATCTTTGTGCAGCACGCAAATTAGCAATAAAAATTTATGTTTTGAAAAAAGAGGCAATTTATTACTTATTTTTACAGATAATTATTATGCTCGTTTCACACAGATGTGACAGGAAAAATTATATATTTTTTTATTGCTAACAAGCGAGTGATTAGAGAAAGTGTGAGTAATTTTAGAGACTTCGTAATTGCCGGCATTTTTTTTCTTTTTTGTTTTGATACTAGATATTTTTTAAATCTTATTTTATTTTGTAATATATACTTTTAACAATTTACAGACATTTTTTTAAATTGACAAATAAACCAGCAAGATTCATACAGCAGGCAGGAAAATTAATTAAAGGTACAAGCATATTTCAGTAGAAATGACAAATTATATATATTGTATCAAACTATTCCGATCAAATTATATTTTGAATTAAGTATGAAAACGCCACTTTCAGAATGAGCTATCGGACAAAATTGTTTGGGTGAAAATTAAGAAAAAACTTTTCGAAACTACTGACCTAAATTTGTTTAAAAACCAGGAAATATGACGCCTTACTTGAAGCTTGGAGGAAAAATAAAACAAAAGTCCTAGGTCTTATAGATTTCTAGAAATTCTAAAAAATATGGAATGGAACCTTTTACGCGCGAATCGAACACGCACTTGACCGATTTTTGTATTCTATTACTTACAAGTTTAAAGTGTAGGTAATGTGAAGTACATAGTACAAACGGCTAAGTATTGGAAATCCCCACATTCAAATTCTTACAGTAGGTTTATAAAAGTGCTAATAAATTCTAAATATAGTTCATTTTGAAATTATATTACTAGAATGGCTCCTTAAGCCCGCATCACACGACGCGAGTTTACTTGCTAGATTGTTTGTTGGGACCTCTGCTGGCAACCAAGCTGGTTGCGGAGGTAGAAAATGACGTCTCTGCGGGCTCTGTTGCTTGAGCGCATGCGAGAATTTACGGATAGAGCATGTGCTATTTTCTGGGTTAGATTTGCTGCTGGATTCGAATGAGAGCCAATCGAGAAGCATTATTTTATCACGTGGTTGGCATGTGGCTTATTTACACTTTTTAATCTTCGATGTTTTTCATAAAGTAATGAAAAAGCAATCCCACCAAAAACATTCTGTAAAAAACTAGCCAAGTCTCGATGGAGCTGCTTGTTTATCTCTAAAAAGTAATGAAATCTAGACAAAGTCGTGCCAAATCTAAGGTTCTTTACTGCGATTTCTTTATTATTATAGTTAATGTTGTGTGACTTGGCCGTTGAACATTCTTTATACGTTAGTGGGTACAAGTCAATTTTGTTTACACGTAATGTTATATCTGTTGTAACTACCTATGTTTGTTAAGCGAGATAATAGCCCATACTGGTATTGGTAATTGAAATACGCAGCTTTATCAAGCCTACAATTGACTGGTTATTGAATCAACGTTTTCCAAGTGGCAATTTTCCATCGTCAATGGGTAGCGGTTCTGGCGACAGATTGGTGCAATGGTGTCATGGAGCACCTCGTTTTATACCCTTGTGTACCCTTCAACGGCCAAGTCACACAACATTAACTATAATAATAAAGAAATCGCAGTAAAGAACCTTAGATTTGGCACGACTTTGTCTAGATTTCATTACTTTTTAGAGATAAACAAGCAGCTCCATCGAGACTTGGCTAGTTTTTTACAGAATGTTTTTGGTGGGATTTCACTTCTTTTTTGTAGAAACGTGGGCATATTGATTTATTTTATTAGATTTTCTTATTTGACACAATTTTTTTCTTTTTAGGAGTAGTTTTTTTATTATTACAAATCTTTCTTTTCTTTTTTTCCGGTTCTGATTCTTGTACAGTAGCAACAGTTTTTCGTATTGCTAGATTAAATTAGAAGATGTGTCCCACTACGCTGGATTTTTGCAATGATAGTCGATTTTTTTATGTACCAATAGTAGAAGGGGGCATTACCATATCTCTAATACAGCTGAGACCAGCTGAGGGTTCTTCATCAGATACTTCAGACCTTCGATTTTTGACATCAAATGAAGGAGTCGACTTTGAGCCCGTGTGGAGGTAAGACGTGTCTTGCCTAAGGCCGTTGGACGGCCATAGATGTAAATAGCTATGCTATTTTGTGCAGCAGTGATTGTGATCGGGGGAACAACCTGATCTACTATGGAAGGATACAAGAAGAATCTGCAGGTACCACGTTGGACTGCCGACTTCCACGTCTAGGAGAAGTGGACCTGCTGCAATATAAATATAGATGTTTCGACTCCAACATGTTCCAACATGTTCTAACATGTTATTTGTGATGCAAACGCCGGGAGCAAGCGTTCCTTTTGAATTAGTTTTGTTGAATAAATTTTTGACGAATATGTACTAGCGGAATATCACCGCACCGCCTTTGGCCAAATCTTGTTTAGTTTGTAAGGCACATTTATAGCCAACAACTGTGTTAGTTGCTTATAAGTATTAGTCTTAAGACTTTTGTACTCCTCTACATATACTAATCTATGAGTCTCAATAAAGTTTCTTTGAATCTGAATCTGACATCAAATGAAGCGGCCCACCAAGTTGAATATTTTTTGTAAAGGATTCTGAGTGTGACTGCGGAGCTGTGAAGACGTGTCGGCGGACTTGGGATTTGTGAGGCACATTTTCTATTGTTGGGCAGCCATTCTGGTGTTCTTGAATTCAGAGATTTCTGGATGGGTTTTTGGATTGCTCGTTTTGAATTAGCTGAAATAATAAATCAAATTAAAGTAAAGTTATAAGCTGGTAGTAAGCTATTAGTTTGACGGAATTTTGGACGGATTTTAACCGATTCTGTGCAACTGGTGTGTTTGTGGCGACTGTACCGGACGGCTTGTTGACTTGTTGCGCCGTAGGTGGGCCGACAGCCGTTGAGTTAACTGTACAATAAGGTTCCAGAGAATCTGGAAAAGGAAAAGTTTTTTTAGTTTTGGTTTAATTGCTCTGAACTATTGGAAATATTAAATTAAATTAAATTGAATTAAATTAATATTAAATTAAAATAAAGCCATAAGCCAGCAGTAAGATATTAGTGCGCTGAAATGCTGGCCGGATATTAGCCTATCTTGTGCAGCGGGTGTTTGTTGGTGACTGTACCAGATAACCGTTAACTTATTTGCGCCGCAGGCGGGCTGACAGCCGTTGTGCTAACTGCACATTAAAGGATCCAGAAATTCTGGAAAAGTTTTGTAGTTTTTGGTTTGTTCGATTTGATTAAGTTAAATTAAATAAAGCCATAGCTAGTAGTAAGATATTAGTGCGCTGAAATGCTGGACGGATTTTAGCCGATTCTGTACACCGGGTGTTTGTTGGTGACTGTACCAGATAACTGTGGACTTGTTCGCGCCGCAAGTGGGCTGGCAGCCGGTGAGTTAACTGCGCAACAATAAATGGGGCGCTCCGATGGGGCGCCAAAGAAAAAATAAGGCAGTGGTCAGTGTGCCGACCTGCAGTGAGGAGACTGGCCTGAGGAGCCCCGCGGGCAATACTGGGGGGGGCGAGCCCCCAGCACCTCGTAAGTCTGCGAGAATTGCGGGATCAAGTTTGAACTTGCTCCCGGTTTCCTGCTGCGGCAGGCAAAAAAAACTAAGCTGCGACTTGGCAGAGGCTTCAGGGGAGGCGACCCCTTCTTCCCCGTCGCCGGAGACGTCTTCGATTGACGATTGCAAGGAGAACGGTTATGTGATGGTGAACGGAGCTGGCGAAGATAATGGAGGGCATGTTACTGGAGACATGTCCGAGCACGCTGCTGCGTGCCATGACCGGAGGAATGGATCACCACGTGTGAGCAGAGGGGCTCCGACTGGGGCTGAGTCAGTGACTTCTGGAGGAGGACCGGAGGTCCTTGATGCTATGCGGGTGGCTTTTGCCACAGCAGAAGAAGCGTTGGGTGGCAGATTGGAAGGTGAGGGTATCTTTTCAGATTCTGGTGATGCGGGCTCGGCTGGTTCCGGAGATGATTCTGTAACGTGTTCGGCGGGCAGATCGTCGCATTCAGCTGAGGTTTTTAGGGACCATTGCTATGGTCTTAGCCGGAGCCTGGGGTCGATTGTCGGAGGCGGTGGTCATCTGGCTGGGCCTGATACTGGGAGCCCTTGGTTGGAGGTGGGCAGTCGCACCTCTTCATTCCGGTCGCTGCGCTCGGGACTTGGAGTTGAAGGCGGCTTGGGAAGCGGCAAATGGCAGCGTAGAACTGGCGGAGGGATCGATGACTTGTTGAAGGCGGCCAAGCTGTGTGATCGGCCGGGAGGAACTCTTTTTGGCGGAAGGTTCTCCCCGCTCTGCAGCGAATTGTCGATTGGAGGCGATGCAGTGGAGGTCGCTCGCTCGGCAACATGTCTGAACAGGAGCGAATCGTGTGAGGGAGGCGCGCCCTCTGGCGTCGGCAATGACACGGATTCTGGAGCCCCTTTGGTTGATTCGGAGACACCAGGGGCAAAGGTTAGACCTAAGCTGTTTGATTTTGAATTTAGTACGGTTGATGTAGATACCGGTATAGGTAGACGCAATAAGAATAGTAATAGGAATATAATAGGCTCGGACGTTGATCCGAATGTTAAAACTGTGCGGAATGCCGTCGGATCCCGCGGCTCAAATATGAAAAATAAAATCCATATCCTTAGCGATATCAAGCTAAACAGATTAAGTCCGGTCTCTTTGGGGAAAAGGTCAGAGCGGTTGGCCGACGTTGCAGGTTCCGGGTCAGGGGCGCGTGAAGCTCCAGCTCAGCCCATAGAAACTGAGAATAATAAAAAAAATAAAAAAAAAAAAAAATAATAATAATAATATTGAGAATATATTGGGCCGCGTAAATAACGGCAATATTAAGTCCAAGCCGAATAAGGAAAATGCTAACGGGAGTTCCATTGCTGATGGGATCGGCGGTGCGGCGAGACGTCTCTGCCCGCCAATTTTTGCCCCGTCTGGCGTCGTGCCGGAATTGATTGCCTTCGCGAAGAAATTTGCAAATGATAATAAGGTCTCTGATAACATTAAAATTATCTACCGCACCAGGAACAGCAAGGTGCTGGTAGAGTCGTCCGTCGTACACAGACGTGCTCTACTTTGGCTCAGAGAGAGAGGCTGTGGGGGGCACACGTACACCCCTAAGGATCTTCGGGCTTTCCCGGCTCTGCTTAAGGGGGTCCATCCGAACTATTCTCCGGAGGAGATCAAGGAAGATCTGGAAACCAGATTCCCGGAGTTAAGCATCAGCAAAATTACTAGTTTTGGGGGGGGCGAGATGGCGAAGAGAGGATGGGTCATTGTGGTTTTCGGGAGCGAGGGGGATAGGACTGCTGCCTCCAGAGTTGCTCATGTTTTACATCACAGGGCTAGATGGGAGGGTCTCCGCAGGGAGGGCCCTGTACAATGCTTTAATTGTCAGCGATTCGGACACTCCGCCAACAATTGTGCTTTTAGGCACACCTGTGTGAAGTGCGGGGGAGAGCATGATCCTGGGGGATGCGCTGTCAGGGATGATGAGGGCAAGGAAGCCCTCTTTTGCAGGAACTGCGGTACGCATGGCCATCCGGCCAGCTACAGAGGATGGCTTCATGGCCGAAGGGGAATCGCTTGGCGGTATCTTTGGTGGGGCTGGAGATGTGGGGGTTTTTTGTAGTGGGAGGTTCGGGATGTCGCTTGACTCCCTGTATGCGAGGGTCAAGTCCTTTTTGCCTAAGTTCCGGGCAGCGGACGCCGATGGTAAAGCTATGTTATTAATTAGCTTCCTGATCGAAATTACTCCATAATGAGCTTAAATGTCGATGTTATTGCCATCAACATCAATAGTCTGATCTCTCAGGCTAAAAGAAGAGCCATCGATACTCTAATTATTGATCACAGCCCTGTGGCTATATTGATCAGCGAAACCCACCTCGCTGACAAGGATGTTGTCTTTTTTAAAAATCATCAGACAATCCGTAACGATGATGGTCAAGGTGTGGCCATTGTAGTAAGAAAGGACCTGGACTGGACCAGGGTGGACTGTGAGCTGGGGACTGGCTCGGGTGGAATAGTGGTCTGCGGGGTCATGGTTTGTCTGGATGGCCTGGATGAGGATGGGGGACTGGCAGGCGGAGCCCCTACTAAGCTATTACTCTTATCGATATATGTTCCCACTAATGTGGGACCTTCTGCGTTGGCTGTACTGATGCGTTTTATGAACCGACACTCTTGTGATGGTACGTTGGTGCTGGCGGGGGGCGATTTTAACGCCAGAAGTGGGCTGTGGGGAGACGTGACCTCCAATCCAAATGGCAGGAGCATTGAGCGGTGGTTCCAGGGTGAGGGTTTAGAGTCTGAGCTTTGTTGCGTGGGGCCAGGAGAGCCTACTTTTCCGCTCAGCGGAGCCCTGTTGGATTTTTTTGTGGTGTCTGCGGAGTTTCTTGATGGAATGTCTGGGGATGTTGGGTGCAGCACTGATCACACGTTGTCTGATCACAGAGCGGTTTGCTTGAATGTAGTCAGGAGTTCTGAAGTAATTAGACTTAGGGGCGGTAGAGAGATGTTGTCATTTAAAAAGGTTGACTGGGAGGAGTTCTGTTCTGGGCTGTTGAAGGGGATCCCGGACGTTCCGCAGCCGTGGGAGCGCAGTCTCACTGTCTCGGAAATTAATGGTTATGTGGCTGGGATCACTGGTGCACTGATGGACACAGCGGAGAAATTCGGCACTAGAGTGCGTAGGGGCAGAGACAAGATAAAGCTTTTCCCCCCCGAACTGGCGGGCCTAATCAGAACTAAATGGAGATGGAGCAGGAGACTTGCAGCTATGTACAGTCGCTACCTTAACACGCATAATAGAAATTACCAACGGTTGGCAAGTAACATCGATTGCCTTAATGTAATCATAAACGAAAAAATCCGGTTGATTAACATTTCCCTTTTTAACAAGGCTCTTGCTAAAATAAAACCGGGCCCTGAGGCATTTCGAGAGATAAACAGGCTCTCTGGCAGAAAGGGTGGAGGAGTGGGCGTGGTCACATCCGGGGGGGTCAGGTGCGCTACGGTGGAGGAGAAGCTTGGCGCTTTCAGGGATTACTATGGCGGATTATTTGAATATTCCATGGACGACACTAGGGTGCACACGACGTTCGTTAGTAATTATGTGAGGACCTTCAGGAGTTCTGAGCTGGCCGGCGAGGGGCCTGAGTGTATTGGGATAGTGTCTCGGGGGGGCGACGCGGGAGACGGGACTGGTGCCACCAGGAACTTTTTCGTTTGCGAGGGCGACGTCTTCGAGGCTTGCATCTCGCTTAATAATAAGAGGTCCCATGGCCCGGACGGGGTGTCAAATTTCCTCATAAGAAAGGCGGCTTCAGTGATTGCCGCTCCGCTGGCGCATCTCTTCAATCATTGCATAAATGTTGGGTACTTCCCTATAGACTGGAAGATGGGCACTTTGATTCCGATTAGGAAGAAGGGTTGTAGTAGCGATGTATCGGGGTTTAGGCCCATCACGCTCCTGCCTAATCTGGGAAAGGTGCTCGAGCGGGTGGTGGATCGCGAACTTGAGAGCCATATAAAGAACAATAAGGTTTTGTCCGAGTGGCAGTTCGGGTTCAGGCCCGGGACATCCACGACACATGCTCTGGCAAAGTTCCACGGGGATGTCGTTGAGGAGCTTAGAGGGGGCAACTGCGTGGTCGCGTGTTCGCTGGACGTGGAAAAGGCCTTTGACTCTGTGTGGATTGACGGAGTGTTGTACAAAATGATCAGAGCGGGCTTCCCAAGGGTGTGGGTCAGGCTGGTTGCCTCATTCCTGGAGGACAGGGGGGTGAGGGTCGAAATTGACGGACGCCTATCCGGCCGGATCGGCCTCGGTAGGGGGGTCCCACAAGGATCAGTGTTGGGTCCCAAGCTTTATAGTCTGTTCGTATCGGACCTGTGTCACGAGTACTGTTGGGAACTCGGGGCCTCTAGGGCGATGTTGTACGCGGACGATACACTGGTGTATGCCTCTGCCGTGAGGCCGGTGCAGGCGGCGGCGGCGGTGGTGAAGCATTTAGACAATATCCGGAAGTACTACGGGAGATGGGGAATAAGGATTAACCCCGGGAAAACTAGACTTGTTTGCCTTCGCAGGCCATGCACCACTGCTCCGCGAGGAATCGCGGGGGAGGCTAGGGGGCTGAAAATAAATATTGACGGACGCGTTGTCATTGCGGCGGACAGCGTTAAGTATCTGGGGGTCCAGTTCCACCACAGATTGAAGGCAAACGGTCATGTGCGTTTCGCGCTGGGAAAGGCTGTAAGAGCGCGTAACGCGGTGGCCTCCCTTCTCAGATTGGGCAATTCTATGCCTGTGAGTACCAAGCTACTGATATACAAGCAGCTAATTAGACCTATACTAACATACGGCTCGCTGTGCTGGTTCTGGGCCTCGCCCAGCGTGGTGGCAAAGGTTTCTAGATTTGAGAGGGACATCCTCCGAAAGTGTACTAACACTCGTTTTAGCCCGGACGGCAAATATGTGTGTAATCGGACCCTGTATGAGAGGGCCAACGTGGCGCCATTTCTGGAATACATGATTATTCTGTTGAGGAAGGCCCTGTTCCGCTGCAGAGGTCACCGGAACGGACTTGTTAGGGCGACTTTTGATCGCTTCGCTTCTGAACCACTGATGGGGCATTATTATTTGTCCCCTTTCGGACTGTTGCACTCTGATTCTGGGAGCTGCTTTGACGAGACTGAGGAGTTTGGCACCCCGCTCTTTTACGGGAAGGCGAGTACTGATATGAATAGGGGATAGTCGGTGACCCTCTGACTGTAACTTATTTACATATGTTCGGGAAGTTCAAGGTGGATCCGGCGGCAGGCCACGGTGTCAGGTATTGAGCATTCTACTGTTAGCACGCAACAAGCGCTTATGTCATACGGAGCTGGTAACACATAATAAGTGAAAATGTATTAAAAGATCTCAGGGAACTAACACCACACTATCTGCGATTGTATTAGATCTGTGATTGTCTAGGATAAATTGAGCGTGGTTCTTGGCTGTGTAAGTGGCCATCTGTCCATGGCTGATGTACAATAATAGGTTACATTAACAGTAGATGGTGAACTAAGATTAGGTTTGTATGATCTAGACACCTTATAGGGCTTGATTGTAACAATGCACTGAGTACTAGTTTTCCCTTTTGTAGGAGTGTTGGATTGAGCAAAATATAGTTACCTATGTGTTGTGGCTTTTGCAAGATATTCGGGATCAGGCATTGAAAACAAGCTATTGCACGCGTACCTCTTTATTCTATCTTCTTCTTATATCTAAAAGTCCCGACACATTTGACATTTTTGATGTGTGTCCTTTTATTGACGGCAGCGACACACAGTGGTACCGACTGGAGTTACAACAATTCTCCCCCACTAACCAAATGATGCACATAGTCCCTAAGATGCCCTGGCGGCCGACGAGCACGTTCAGACCTTTGTCGTTGAAGAGCCGGAAGAGACGTAGCTCCTGAAGAAGGCTGGAAGTCGTCCGGCGGTTGTGAATCCAATGACTCGTGCGGTGTCACCATCAATTCCGGTAAAAGAGGAAGTAGAGGGCACTCAGCCTCCATGGAAGACCCTTGATCTTCAATGTCCACCTCAGCTGGAGTCGCATCAGGTGCAAATGCAACCCTGGTACCTCTAAGTTGATTTATATGACGTTTGTGTATGTAGTTGTTGTCGAGTCTCACGAGATAGTGCAAATATCCAAACTTCTTCAGCACCACCCCCAATCGCCAAACTGGCTTGCTGTTGACATAGCAGCGAGACTGAACTCGATCTCCAACCATGAACGAACGAGTGCAGCGAACCATTGGCCTCGGATGGTCCATTTCATGGTATGGCTTAATTGCGTCCAGTCGAATTCGAAGATTCCGCTTCAGGTACAATTCAGCAGGCGTTCTTCCCTGCGCAAGAGGAGTTGCTCTATATTGATACATGATTTTCTGAAGCTTTTTATGGAGCGTCAAGGGCTCGTCCCTCATAGCCCTCAAACGGCTCTTGATTGTTCTCACATTCCGTTCAGCGAGACCATTTGTGGCTGGATGGTTAGGAGCAGAAAACTTCTGAAATACTCCATTCGAAGTGCACCATTTCCCGAAGACCTCGCTGGTGAAAACCGTTGCGTTGTCGGAAACCAAAACTTTTGGCAATCCATGAGTTGCAAATATACTTTCAAGCAACTCAATAGTTTTTGAAGATGACGGTGCGTCATTTGAGACCCTAATCTCAACCCACTTTGACTTAGCGTCCACCAAAATCAAAAGATGTTTCCCTTCATAGGGGCCTGCATAATCCATGTGAACGCGATCCCAGTTCTCTTGAGGTTCCTCCCACGGATGAAGTGGAGCCTTAGGCGGGCTTGACTGGGTGATAGCACAGGCCTCGCAGGACCTAGACATATCCTCAATTGCTCGATCAATGCCCGTCCACACACAATAGCGACGGGCCAACTGTTTCATTTTTGTGATTCCCATGTGGGTACTGTGCAACTCCTGTAATATTCGAGGTTGAAAAGAGCGAGGAATGACTACCCGATTGCCCTTGAAAATAATACCACTATCAAGTGTATATTCCTGGTTATTTTTAGAATTATTTGTGATAAGATCATTCTTAATTTTTGAAAGTTCTTCATCTCTATCCGTTTCTTGAACTATTGTTTTTGAAGTAATTTCGTCTGAAGAAATTTGTTGAATAGAAAACGCACAGATATCATGGACTTCTTGGTTTATTGAAACATCCGTTCCATGACTTCTAGATTTATATGGCATCCTTGACAAACAATCGACATTGGTGTTGTCAGAACCCTTTTTAAATTTTGTTTCGTAGTCGAATCCTGACAAGAAAGATGCATATCGAAGAAGACGAGCTGATGTCATTGCTGGAAGTTTATTTGAATGATGAAAAATTCGAATTAGTGGTTGATTGTCAGTGATAAGTTGAAAATGATGACCATAAAGATACATATAGAAATGATTGACTGAGAAAATGATTGCCAGAGCCTCTCTGTCAAGCTGACTATAATTCTGCTCCGCGTGTGTGAGAGAACGAGACGCGAATGCAACCGGTCTTTCCTGTCCATTGATAAGGTGTGAAAGGACTCCTGCAATTCCAGTTGGACTCGCATCACATGTTAAGAGAATCTGCAACTCCGGGTCAAAGGGTATGAGAACACGATCACTGGAAATTTCGTCCTTAAGTCTGATGAATGCCGTCTCACACGATGCTCCCCAAAAAAACTGCGAACTCTCCCTGAGCAGACTCCTAAGGGGATATGTCTTTGTTGCACAGTCCGGAATAAATCTTGAATAATATGTAACCAACCCTAGGAATCTTCTGACCTCATCAGCATTAGTAGGTCTCGGCATGTTCATTATTGCTTGAACCTTTTGCTGACACTTTAAAATTTGATTATTTCTTACTGTATGACCTAAATATTGAATTTCGGTTTTGAAAAACTCGCACTTGTCCCTATTGAGGTGGAGATCATACTTCTGAAGTTGATGTAGACATGCTTCAAGTCTGAGCTGACATTCCTCCCTTGATTGTCCATGGACAATAATGTCGTCGAAATAAGATAAGGTTCCTTCCAATCCTTGAAGGATTTGGTCGATAATTCTGTTGAACTCGCTTGGTGCAGTCTTGACTCCGAATGAGAGACGGTTCATGATATATGTTCCTCGATGCGTTGAAATGGTCTGAATTCTTGCACTCTCCTGGTCCACCTTCACGTGAAGATAAGCCTTAAACAGATCCAATCGGCAAAAATAGGACGAATTCCGAAGGCTGTTAAGAATTTCATCAATTCGCCTAATCGGGTAATGTGCGGACTGAAGTTGTGGATTAACGCCGACCTTATAATCGACACAAAGACGTACTTTGCCTCCCGGCTTAGGTATGCAGACGAGTGGTGATCCCCAATCACTGTGACCAACCTTAGAGATGACACCATCCGCCTCAAGCGCATCGAGCTCCCTTTCGACCTCCTCTCGCAAAGCATACGGCACATCACGTTCCCGGACAAAAACTGGCTTGGATCCCTCCCGAAGGTGGACAGAACATGTGATCCCCGGAATGCATCCAACTCTCTGTTCGAATATTGAAGCGTATTTCGTGAAGATACCGTCGAGTGTGTATATGTGTGATTGAATTGTTGCATTTGAATCCGAACGGTCCAACTCGTTGAGATCAATACCCAAGTGGCGCATCCATACGCGACCAAGTAATGGAGGGAACTCATCAGGAACAATATATAAATCCTCAGTTGATCTCTTGTTTTTGTATTGAACTTTCACTTTTAGTTTACCATACGGCGCGAACACGTTTTGAGTGTACGATCGAAAAATTATGTCAGTCTTTTGAAGAGGCACGTTGAACTGGAGATTTTTAAGACATGACCGTGGTAGCAAAGTAAAACCTGCACCCGAATCCACTTCGAAGCGCTGTGGATAGTTTTGAATGTTTACGGTAACAAAATATTTTGAAAAATCGTCTGTAAAGTGTTCCTGCTCGAAAATGTCCACAACATTGAAAATACCATAGCCCCGCTCTTCATCCCGAATATTATTTACGGAATGAATTTGTTTTGAATTCGAAATTTGTTCCGGCTTTGAAGACATTAAAGTTCCGATGCATACTCTTTGCACATGGCCTGATTTTGAACATGATTTACACAAAAGCTTCCTTCTATCGACGCGGCAATCCCGGACCTTGTGTGTATTAGATGCACATCTAATGCATAAGTCCTCGATTCCCATGTCCCGAAAACTCAACCGTGACTTTGAATGTCGGACCTGTTTTGAATTATTGTAACCACGTTTCGAATAATCCTCGCGGTGAGGAGTTGATTTATCGTAGCGAAAAGGTCTTGAAATTTTATTTATGTCCACCGCATTTGAAGGATCCAACTTGAAAGGTTGTTTTGACTCAAGCAATCGACTGTTCAACTTTGAAGCTTCAATGGCCAGTGCCTTCTTTACTAGCTCATCGAAGGTTGATTCATTGGACTGTAAAATCTGTTCCCTCATTGAATTGTCTTGAAGTCCCCTTATGAATTGCGCGCGAAGAAATATGTCCGCGATGCTACTTTTACAAGCACAGGTTGATATGAAGTCGCAGTCCCCCACATCCCTCCGAAGAAGGGCCACATAATCGGCAATTGATTGACTATCCCGCTGGTATAGTGACAAAAATGTATGCTGAGCTACCAGAACACTCCTTTTGGGACACAAATGCTCTTCTATGACATTTATGAGCTCATCGTACGAGAACTCTGTTGGTTTCTTCGGTGAAACTAGGGAAACAATTAACTGGTAATTGCCAGAGCCAATTGAATTCAGCAGCATCTGGCCGCAGAGTACTTTATTTGAAAACACTCCTTTCATCGACAAATAGTTTTCAAAGCGTTGTCGATACATTTTAAAGTTCTCCCTGGAAGCCACGAAATTTTCGAAATTTGGAATTAAAGAAGTTACCGTTGTACTTCCCTGCTCCAATCCACGAGATGTAGTTGAACTTCCCGTAGCCGCAACTCTTTCAAGTAATTGTCTCTGGCTGTCGCTGAACACCTGTAGTAGCTGCGCAAATTGTTCAGGATCCATCTTGAATTTTCCTGCACAGGTTGAAATTGAATATGAAGTTGAGCGTCCTCGGAACTGGGTGCCTGAGACTTATTCTTGCAAAGTCGAAAACTCACACTCTGTGCTGTATCGTGTACTTGATTTATTGTACTTTTTCCGTCGTCGCCAATTCTTTTGTTGTGGCTTTTGCAAGATATTCGGGATCAGGCATTGAAAACAAGCTATTGCACGCGTACCTCTTTATTCTATCTTCTTCTTATATCTAAAAGTCCCGACACATTTGACATTTTTGATGTGTGTCCTTTTATTGACGGCAGCGACACACAGTGGTACCGACTGGAGTTACAACACTATGTGCCTTTGTAGACTTAAGATTCCTATATATACGATAGTTCTTAGATGTATAACTGGCCATTATGGCTGAGACTGATATGCAACAGGCTGTCTCCTCGTTATGTGATAAATTCAGGTATTCGTAAGCATAGTTAGATATAGACATGAATATGTGTTGTTTCAGCACTGAGTTGCTGTCTGAAAGTAGTGATTTGTCAAAAACTGGATCTGTATAGTGAGTAAGAAGAAATAAAATATAGATGCTTGAGAGCCTTTATATCGTTAAGATTACCAAGTTGTGGGGCCTCACTATGGTCCTCTCCATAGCTTGTAGGAAACAACTGTATGGGCCCAGATGCCCTATTTGATATATTTACAAATATCCGGGCGAAATGTATTGTCCGCATACATATGCACACATATAAGTATTAACTTGTTAAAATACGAATGTTATTTGCATTATTTTGTTCTGTTTGTATTGTTCATTTATTCCATTACATTATTATTTTCGTTACCCACACCTTCACATTATTTATATGTATAAATTATACTAGTATAAGAGAAAAACACATGTAAACTCGCATGAGGCGCAGATGCGAGCACAATGAGAGAATTCAATATTAAGCGAATGTCAAAATTAATGGTACGCCTCCTAGGCCAAAGAGTGTAGGAAAGACAAAAATCGCAATGTCATCCTAGTTTAAGTGCATTTTGTAAACCAAGTGAATGTATATCTAAGTCGCCTAATAAAAATAAATTGAAATAAATTGAATTTTTTGTAAAGGCGGTATGTCGATCTCTAATAGTTTGGTTGGGCTCTTGTGTTTTCTAATCAGGGTCACCAGGTACTCCAGATCTTCGATTATCCTAGTTTTTATAGTTTTCCCTTTATGTGGCCATTAAACCCTAACTCTGTACCAAATTTCAGCTCTCTGAGTTTATGGGAAGTACTAGTTCTATTTTGATGATTATGAGTGAGTGAGTGAGTGAGTGTCATAAATGCGAAACTTTGCTTTCGCTTAACTTCGGAACTAAATGACCTACAGACTTGAAATTTTGGATTTTAAGTATGTGATTATAGCTTACTGGATGACGAAAATTTCTGCGTTCTGGTCTTATCCAGAGGTTCTCAAATAGGGGCCTGAAAATGCGGCGAAATGGTTCCAGTAAAGGATAGTACGGCAGTGTTTGCTTCGCGCTCGACTTGGCGGGGGCACTGCCGTTTGTTTATATTGGAGCTGTCATTACGCACGCAACAAAACCAGATAACTTTAAAATCCAGCTTCAAAACTTGCACCGTGTGAAGGCAAGCGTGAAAAAAGCTATCATGACATCTAGCGTCATAGCACGCTTCAAATCTAGCTACTAAATCGAGCAAAGATTCCAGCGCGTAATCTTGCCTCGTGTGATGCGGGCTTTAAATTCGAATATTTGTATGCTATTACAGGGTCGTTCGGAACTCTAAAAATATCCTAATTGCTTGGTTAACCGCTGATTAAGCACACGGGTTTTTCTGGAACGTATCTACCGTGTAAAAACAGCATTAGGTGGATTAAATAGTTGAAGTGTTGCAAGGTAATGAAAGGAAATATAATAAAAAATAACTTACACTCTGTACCGTCCATTGACACACTGCGGTGATGATGAGCATGTTAAAAAAGTGCGGAATCGACCACACAGCACTTCCAATTGTCTGAATAAGTTCCAAAAACGTACTATTCTGTGCCTGTTTGAATCGCAGAAACATCCAATAGCAGTTAGCAGTTATCGAGACAAAATCATTCCCAATGTTAATAAGTAGCGAAATTCCATAACATTTATTGATTAGAAGTGTCACTTCCCAAAGCCGATTGTAAATATCACGAATAATAATAAGTCTGCTATAAGCAGCCGCTGTCGAATTAATTCGATTTAAACGTTGACCAGTTTCATAAATTTCTGTTGTAAGTACAAAATTCCCTGCATATTTGGGTTCCCCGCTGTTATTAATTTTGTGATGTAATTTCAGTGAGCCCAGGCAGTCGTTAATTTTGTCGAATCTAATCTTAACCATGTAGACGGATATGAATACTTGGAAATATCGAAAACCGTTTATGGCTAGAGGGAAAAAATATGCTATCCAATATTGTAAGCAAATAAAATCGGCCGATATGAGAAGAACACCAAGTACAAATATTTGGGATCCTAAGTATAGTAGACACATTCCTAAACATCGCCATATCATTCTTGTTTGGAATTCCTTTTTTCGTAGATTTTCATGGAGAGATCTTTCGAAAATTTCGTCGATTTCTTGAAGTTTTTGGAAGAAATCCATTTCAATTTTTCTTCGATACAGAGATTCAAAGAGAGACACCAAATGGGCGACTCGGACTCCAAGGAGTTGAATGTAGTCCACGGTGCTGCCAACATCATTGTTTCCGGTACTATAAAATGAGGTATCGAACACTCCATGCAGCAGCAGACCTATCGAAATCAGAGCTACTGAAATTGAGTAGAAAAATAGCCCTTTGCTCAGCTTCAATTTAGCACCCCTTTCGTAATGCAGGCAAGTTAAAGAGGCGGCCTGTAGAAGTCGGTGGATCAAATAAATCGATTCGACCACTTCCATTGACTTTGATCTACCGCTGTGTGGTGTATGGGCTTTATTTTATGAGCTACTCACACAGGACACCTTCTCTAAATAGATTTCGCTGCTATTGAGCTCCTTCTTTGATTATTATCGTTGAATACCATTCGTAATTAAGTCCCAGTTTATTCGGGCTTTTGAGGTTCCGATGCGTTTTTCCTGCAAACAATTGTAAAAATTTATTATTTTATGACTGAAATTAGTTTGTAAGGAAAAGGGTGGGTTCAATGCAACCTGATGAATTTATACATTAACACCTCCGGGAAGCAATTTGCCCCGGGAAAAATTCTACTCCCGACTGACGAACAATACGACGAATATTGTGTCCGTGGGGCTAAATCGTGGGTGGGAGCTTTATTAGGTGGCACTTATTGGCCGATCCATCATTTTTTAATTGCAGATAGAGGGAAATTTTAATATTTTAATACTGCTAATGATTGCAGTTTGTAACTGAAAATAGCATTTAGTCAATTTGCCAAACCACTAAAATGTTAAGTATTTATGCCTTTTAAAAATATTTTATTAACATATTCCGGTAATTTAAAAATTATACAGGATGGTGGAAGAAACAAGTGTGTTTTAAATGTTTTTTTAGAAATTATAACTAGTATGCAGCAAGTTTTTATTATCATTTATTTTGCATTGGTCTGTAAAAATGTTACCACGACCAAATTGATAGACCAGCTGTATAGGATCTTTTCCGTAGATTATGAATCCGAAAATGAAAATCTTCCATTACATGAAGTTTTTAAGAAAAGTAGATTTAGTATTTGAAAAAAACATATTTTAGAAATTTTTGAAAATTCTTTAAAAAATAATGAAATATCATATTATCTCCAAATATAGTTCAAATGAAATATTAGAGTTATTAACATTTTTTAGGGTACAAGTTTTTCACTAGCCTTTCTCTGTGTGCTGTGAAATGAATTTCAATTGGGACGTAGGAGAGAGACTCATGAAGAACTTGTCTCTCGAACAAACCTTGATAAAGGTTACAAATAACTGATATTTTATATATACACATAATTAAATATTTAAACTTTGCTTTGAATGATGTCTCGAGCTTCTACAACTTCTCGTTGTTTCTTAAAAAAATTACAAAAATGGCCAAATTCAGCTTTTACACCTTTTCTACCCTGCTTTTCTCGAAAATGTGATGTGATGGAACAAATTCACTTTTGGATTTGTCACCTATGAAAAAATCCTATCAACAACATTTCTCACCCTTTGAGAGAAAGCGATAAGCATGAAAAATGCAATATTCTTAATCATTTGCAAAATTCTTTCCATACCTGTGCCAAAATTCGTAAAGCTCTGAACCAACTTTAATTAATTTTAGTACATGTGGAGGGATAGGGATTTCATATCTGATCCAATATGGGAACCAATTATTACACAAGTCGACACGATTTTTGATTCTGATTAATATGCGGTCATTCCTCATTGCTTTCGTCTCACAATTGAAGAAAATCAACATGATTTTTAAAAAAATTTGCTTTTGTGCCCAGGACAGCAAATTTAAAATGACCAATCATCAAAATTGTTATGTTTTCATTTCCTTATAAATCTTTTGGGGGCCGACATTTTTTAAATTTTCGGTTGCTATATTAGATCCGCCATCTTTAATATATATTTTGGTAACAGATTAAGTTTCAACGACCCTAAGACCTCTTTGATTAATTTTGATAAAAAACCCCATAAAATTGCAAATGTTCGGACGCCATATTTAATTCACCACTTTGGAACCCAATACAAAAATGTACCTATACTGTTTTCTCTAGTATAACGTACTTTTTGGCAAAAAATCAAAAATATCGCACAACGCATTTAGTTGTAATTGAGGTTCAAACTATCCAAACGAATGTCAAATTTTCCTTCACAAAAGCAAAGTTTTAACAAAATTATGACAATTTTGCCTTCCTTTTGGACACAAGCAATAAGAAAATAGCATTCATAACTCAGACTCAAAAAAAAAGTTTAGTTTTGTTGACCTGTGTTATCAATTCATGGATCAAAAAAGGAGATTTTGGTTGCACTCCTTTCAAATGTATTTAGCGTATCACATGGTCGAAATAAAATAGAAAATTTAGAAAAGCATATATAAATTAAAAGTATTAATTAAAAACATATAAATATTTAAATTATCACAGAAATGCAAATATCACAGCTTAGTCAGAGGTTTAAAATAATTACTACATAGGTACTAACTAGAAATTGTTAGGACGAGTTAGGGATCGATTGAAGTTGAGATTAGTTGTAATTATATTAGATTAATAATAAATACATTAAGCTGCACTGGTCTTTTAATAAACCCAAACACAACACTTTACACCCTAGCGATTTTCAGTAATTATCTTAGTTTTGTCAGAAGCATGAAAAACCCACCAGTAGGACTAAAGATTAGTAATACTATAAAGAATGTCTTTATATTTTTTTTTTTTTTTCTGTAAAATCAACATTAAAAAAGTTCCAGTGAGCTCAAAATTGGCGTGAGACTCGCTAAAATACAGTCTTAAGATCATTACGGAGATTGGAGAATTACTTATAAATTCTTAAATAAACAATATTTCGTACAATTAGTTTAAGAAATATACGGTCATGTTTGTTTTTTAATGTTTCTATTAAAAATAAGATTTATATGCTATGAACGTATTTTGTGGAATATATGTAAAACCCGATAGCAAATTTAGACTTTAGAGATCTACATATTTATTTTTAAATCTTTATCTCTTCCCTAATCTTGATTTTGAAGATTGTGGTTGAAAATACGTTTTAATACATAAAGTTTACAACTTCGAACCTAAGATAGATTTTAGTGCTGAATTTGAAGTATTTTCTGGAAGCCGGCTTTACATTTTAATTTACGAATTTATCCTTCTTAATATCCTTTCGCCTGAAAGTAATAATGAATAGACAGTCTGTATTCAGCATTGCGATTTAATTCGTTTAACATATGATTGATTGAAAATTATTGCTAATTGCTTGAAAAGTTAACGTTGATGGTCAAACGGAAAATTTAAATGCATATTAGATCGAAATTAGTAATCTTTCTGAATAGGGTCTTACACATAAAATACTTACATAGATTAGAGCATTGATTATAGCTGCAATGATTTACGAATTTTGAACAACATTTCTAAATTTTCTACCATAATTATTTTGAAAATAATCTAAACGTAACTTGGTTTTCAGAAAATCATTAGGATTATGTAAAGCTAGTAATGAATTTCATTTTCGTGTGATAATGACTTCTTCTGGAAACTTTGAATTGAATTAAAAATAAAATAAAATAGTTTCCAAATAGTAACAGTTTATATAGCACTATATTACGATAATCCCTTTCTCGTCCTTGTATTTTGCTTTATGATAATTTAAGTACTTTCACGGTTACTGACCTATAAGATGCGTTTGAATTTCATTTTGCAACACTTTCGTCTTCCTCATAAAAGAAATTGAGAGAAACTGCGCGTCAGAATGCCCCATGTAGCTCCACGAGCCAACTTATGCACCATTTGCTGAAGCTCTTAGAAGTAATTATGATTCATTTTTGCATAACAAACGAAAGCAACAGATTACAATAGATAGATAATGCGATTTTTAAGGATGAATGGTAACTGCAGAAGGAAATAAACACCCACAACACTTCCACGTTTATATATTTATAGTATACTCACTGCGGCTTGATTTAAAAATTTTGATAATGCTAAACTATAATTTACTTCTTTTTTAGCACTACACTTTAATAAAAAGCAATTGTGATTTTAAAGGCACCACAGGTGGGCGGGTAAAAATTAGAAATACGACAGGCTACTCTCGAGTCGCTGAACTTGCTGGATGCATCTCCGTCTGTTAACTGATACTAAGTGCCTAGGGAATTTAAGGACCATCGCACTTTTCTGGAATAGGAATGCGCAGACGCTTATTGCACTCAAGTTTCTAGGCACTTGTTATAGGAGACATAGAAAAGTTTTCCTTTACCTTAATTTTGGAATAATTTTTACAACTCATGAATTGTATGAAAATTATAACTTTATTGAGTTAAAATTTGAAATTGTATCGATGTCTAACACTGTTGGGATAACAAACAGATATCACAAGCTTTTAAAAAAATACGAAGCCTAGAAAGGTCTTTAGGGATATTAAAATTTGACTGCTTTTAGAAATTTCGCATCTATCTAATTTCGTTGTTCATTCAACTATTTTTACTTTTGGTTTTTACCTAACAAGACTGCTGCTAAGCATGAAGCAGAGAAGTATCTTTAAAAATTATAAAACTATCTTGTTATTTAAACTAGAACTGAATTAGTTCAGTCAACCAAGCTAATTGTATAATAAAAATAAAAAGTAGGCTTGTCGATCGAGTTTTGGTAGTAAACACCTTTAAAGCGACCGGGTATTTACACTAAGAAATTGAGAATTTTAAGTTATAAATTTCCTTTATCGCTCATCCACTCATGAATACAAATTACAACTAATGATAACTAGAAAAAACTCTAATAAACACTAGTTAGTGTTAACTAGTGTTTTCCTATGAATGTATAACTCAATTTGTTTTTAAGAGCTTCAAATATACCTCAAATAAAATAATCCAAGATCAACTCAAAGTTATATTTGAAAGTTCTTATTGTAACAAGATTTTTTACATCCTTGTGGAAACAAACATGGACCATGTTAAATTATTGAGAATACCGTTTCAATTTAATGTGAATTAAACGATTTCCCTTTAAAAATTATCAAATATATTCTAGTAAAGTAGATTTTACTATAGTAAAGTTGACATTAAAATAGTCAGCATATAGTTGATTGAAACAAAACATTTGTACCAAGTGAATAGTCTCATTTTTGAATTAACTAGAAATTTCAGTGAATTTGTAAAAAAGTACCAAATTATATACTTTTTTTCTTTATTTCACAATCTTTTTGGAGAAAATTCTATGGAAATTAGGAATTACTTATATAGTTAATTTCCTCGTACAACCGATCACATCATCTGTGATCAACAGTGAACAGTTTTATCAAAAAACCTGATCAATTTCTACTCTCAAAAACTCAATTATTCCCTTAACTTTTTCATTTTCGAATAAAATGTCTGGATGATCATTTGGTATGTTTACATTATAGTGTAATCGATAAAACCTTTTAACAAACCTTCAAACGTCCGATTTCTTAACTTTTACATTTCGCATGGAAATAAAATTAACCATTGTCCTTTGTTATTTAATACTAGTTTCAATGGTCGATTTTTTAACTTATACATTCGGTGCCCCACTTTCCCTTTTTGGAACCACTTGTATTGTAATGAGGATGGCTGCTCTGTAAAGATGAAAAGAGATATACATATAATTAAAAAAATGCATTCTCATAAAATCAAAGGACAAAATCCCTTCTTCACATGATTTATATTCGTTCAAGGTCAATGAATTCTTTTTACTAACTAATCGATTCAGCACGAGTAGTGAGTGACTTGCCGATGATTAATTGAACAGTGATTTGGATTGTAGGAAGGGTTCTACGCGTGCAACATAACATAGCAGCAGGTAATCACAGCTTGCAGTATCATAATTCGAAAGTCCTTAGGATTTATGCTACTCGTATTTATTACCATTTCAGCAAAGTCACCAAATTATAGTGCATTGTAGTTAGAAAATAGATGTGCCTAAGAAAATTCTCATTTTTGTTATTGGAAAGAAGGACTTTCCTGGTTTTGAATTTGCAAACTGGTGAAAAGATTAAAAATTATAGAAGTCCGAAAGTCTGTTTAGTAAAATTATTAAAATTGACTCTACCGAAGCATACAAGTTCATTGAAATGTGTTTGATGTGGGCGGGAATTTTATCGGATATATCCCTAAAATATTTACAGAGGGGCTATTTGGGTTTTGTACATCTTCTGTGCTTTGATTAACATTTTTTTGGTAAGAAGAATGGTTATGATTTTGAACTACATATCCGTGGGAATTAGTTTGCAAACAACTATGCTAAAAGCAGCAACAATTTTTATTTTTCGAGGTTATTTCTTTAAAATCAGTAAGCTACAGAAATGGATTATAATCGACTTATTGTACATTAAGATAAAAAGCGAATAAGTAAAATTATTAAGCAGTGATCGTTTTAATTTACTTTAGATGGTAGTTACTCATTGTAATTATGTTTACAATAAAGTCTTTATTAATAAAAGAACATTTACTAGTAGCCGTTTGAATGCCCATTGACTGGCAGTCTTCAAATTTCAAATTTGTTGAAGCACAAATCTATTTTTTACATGCTCTTTAAGTCAAATTGTGTAATGTTGCGCCTATGACAGTTTTCTAAAAGTGTACACGAAAGTTTTGTCAGGGGACATAAAAGCGTTGACAAATCACGTCCTGGAAATTGGAAAAAACCTATTAATAGTTTGGAAAAAAATCGCTAGTGACCTTTTTTGAGGTATGTTATTTTGTTATATTTTAGATCAAGTTTTCATATTAAATATTTACGATTCTGAGTCAAATGAAAGACTAAATTCTTATGTCTATTCAAAATTCGTCAAAGCGATTTCAAATCTAATACAAGTCTATAATGAAATTCACAATACCGCAGAAGTTCTGGTTTTGGGACCAATTTTATATAGCATGTATTTCCTCAATCTTTTCACATGATACAGATAATAAAAGAGCTTCGTACATTTGTTCCAGCCTCCAATTTGGATTCGAAAAGCTCCAATATTAATTTCATAAATGGAAAATTAAGCTAGATTCGTACAAAATACAATCGCAAGCGAATTCCACATAATTTTCCCAGAGGCAACCTGAGCTTGAATTCTGCTATTACATGGACCCGACCACATCAAATATTTAGGCAATACCTTTGATAAAAGATTGACTTCGAAGAAAGATATAACATCAATTACCTATAAGATAAATTTATTGAGAAAAACCTTGTACCCATTTATAAACAGTGAGCCTGGAAAATGAGCTAATAAATCATAAAGTATTTAATATTTCAAGTCTTTATGATGTATGTTTTCAATAAGTCAAAACGCATATAAATAAAATTCAAATTGGCCAAAACAAAATTTTAAAAATGATGCTGACTCTATCATTGAACGTCTCTACCACAGAATTGCACGATTGACGGGCTGACTTAGAGCTGATAGTTATTAAATTAAAACTCAATCTTATTCCCAAAACTCCTTCTTAAATGCTATAGATTGGTGGTATTTTATATATACATATAGAGAAGGTTTCAGGCTCTCTTTTATGTCGTGTTACGAGCTTTTTCCACCTTTCGTTATTTTTTAATGAATTTTTAAAAGTGGCCAAAATAGGTCTTTTGTACTTTTCAAATATATTTTTTTCAAAAATGTGACGTGATAGGATATTTTTGTTTGCTAAATCGTAATCTACGGAAAAACAATCCTATAGAAATGATATCTGACTTGTTCTGTAACAAATTAAATATTAAAATTTGTCGACCAGTGTAATCTTTCCTTGTTGCTTCAAATTATTTAGTTATTTAATTTCAAGTTAATTTTGCCCAAAAAACCGGCCAAGGAAGCCGTTTTTAAGATAATTTTTATGTTTTTTAGAATAAAACGAAGTAATTGAAAATTACCAAAGGACATCGCATATACATATAGGAAAAGGACATTGAGTAAAAATTCAAAGTTTAAGGCAAATACCTGATTGTTGAAAACAGAACAGTAGCTAATAATCTTATGAGATTTTAGTTTCCCATAATAGTCCCATAGTTTCTTTCGTACCAATTACTATAATTTTAAGGGGGAACTATGTCAAAAGTGGTCCCGAGATTTACTCGTTTGCTTATATAATATTAACCAAAAATAAAATTGCTCTTTTATGCTAACTACAAACGAATTTAGCTCGAAAGGGGTAATTTAAATTCAACGTACTTTTCGTATTTCACCACAGCAACTTCCGTTTGTCAAATTCAAGGCGGTAGACAGTGAGGTGAAATTTTTAAGTTTCTTCTTCCCGCCACCAGTCCACTGTTGACGCCACCAGACTGCTGTCAAAGCCCTTGTTTACATGTCTAGTTCGGGCCGCAATATATTTTAAACGCTGAGAGAAAAAGCTAAGAAATTACAATGAAAACTGCCCTAATGGTTGCGGAGAAGCCCTCTCTTGCGGCTTCCCTGGCAAGCATCCTCAGCAACGGGAGGAGCCTTACGAGAAAAGGTAAATTACCGGACGAATGCGGCCATGCTTATGTCGGACCAGCCCCGACTCCGGTGAAAGCATTTCTTGAAGTAGAATCTTTGTAATTTCAGGGATCAATGGTGCCTGTTCCGTGCACGAGTGGTCCGGGAATTTCCGGGGAGAAACAACCCAGTTTAGAATGACCTCGGTCTGCGGACATGTGATGTCCCTGGATTTTGTTGGGAAGTACAACTCCTGGGACAAAGTTGATCCTGTGGAGTTGTTCTCCTGTCCCACTGAGAAAAAGGAGGCCAACGCGAAACTGCGAATGCCGACGTTCCTGTCCCACGAGGCGAAAGGATGTGACTATCTAATTCTGTGGCTTGATTGCGATAAAGAAGGAGAAAATATTTGCTTCGAAGTATTTTCCCTCAGACTCGATTTTAAGCTGATGCAACGGAGCTTATGAAAATTTCTTTTCAGGTAATGAACTGCGTCTCTAAAGTAATTCGAAATGTGTTCAGTGATGCCGTAACCTACAGAGCGCACTTTTCAGCTATTACCGAGAAAGATATTAAGAAGGCTATGGACAGCTTGGGCCATCCAAATGAGAACGAGGCGCGGTCTGTGGACGCAAGACAGGAGCTGGACTTGCGAATCGGTTGCGCTTTTACGCGCTATCAAACGAAATTCTTCCAGGGACGGTACGGTGACTTGGACTCCTCTTTGATTTCTTATGGACCTTGTCAAACCCCTACCCTGGGATTTTGCGTTAAAAGGCACGACGATATTCAAACGTTTAAGCGGGAAACTTTTTGGTACCTTCAGCTTAATGCAGGCAATCCAGAAATTACGCTGGAATGGGCACGGGGAAGAGTGTTTAAGAAAGAGATTGCCATCATGCTACTGAATAAGCTGAAGGAGTTTAAGGAAGGAATGTAAGTACAAGAATATTAGTTGTAACCTTTACCGTCTGTTAAAGTAAAAATGAATTGTGATTTCTCTTCGAGATTAATTAACATTTACCTTTTAAATCAGCAACCTCAAAAACCCCAATTTATTCATTCCGTAGCTAATTGGCAATACTAAACATCGTTTATCGAAATTGTTTGAACATTATATTTAATATCGTATTAATTTGCTCTCTTTTCAAAAATTAAATCACAGACTCCTTTATTTTTGTTGTAATCTGTTCTCACTGTGATATCTATAAAACAAAGTTTCAAAATTTGCAAAGTAGTTTTATTATCTCCTAAACGGAGGTACAAAGAAAAAATAAAGTGATTAATTACTGATTAACTTTTTATCTTTAGTGTAGAGAGTGTTACTTCAAAAGATCAAGTCAAGGGAAGGCCGCAGGCTTTGAATTCGGTAGAACTTATGCGAGCAGCTAGCTCAGGATTAGGTCTGGGACCATTTCAGGCAATGCAAATTGCAGAAAAGTATTTGAAAAAAAATAAATCGCTGTAAACAGCTACTTTATAGCTCTTCCTTTTCAGGCTTTACACCCAAGGTTACATCAGTTACCCCCGTACTGAGACAACACAATATCCTGCTAATTTTGACTTACAGTATGTTATCAACAAATTTCAATTTTTAGTATTAATTTTTTATTAAAAAAAAAATCCCCATTTCAGTGGTGTTGTTAAAATTTTGCGAAATTCTTCAGAATTTGGCGAGGATGCTAAAGGTATTCTTGAAGACTTCAATCAACCTCGGAAAGGTTCCGATTGCGGTGATCATCCGCCCATTACGCCTATGAAGCTCGGTAATCGTGGGGATTTCGATAACGACGGTTGGCGCGTGTATGACTACATTTGCCGGCATTTCCTGGCCACAGTATCTAGAGATTTGAAATATAAGTCAACAACGGCTAAAATTAAAGTGGGAACAGAAACCTTCAGCTGTACGGCTACTCTTTTGATTGATCCGGGTTATACAAATATTATGACTTGGCAAGCATTCGGAAAGAACGATTCAATTCCTCCTTTCGTTGAGGGAGAAACGATACCAATTAACGATGCGAAGATGTGTGAAGGCCAAACCGGTCCGCCTGACTACCTTGCTGAGTCTGAGCTTATCACATTGATGGAACAACATGGCATCGGGACTGATGCCTCTATACCTGTGCACATCAACAACATTTGCCAGAGAAATTATGTGACTATTCAAGCAGGAAGAAAATTGGTGCCAACAACATTAGGCATTGTATTGGTTCATGGATATCAAAAGGTAAGAAGTTCGCTTGTTATGTTGAATCTATGGTATCTCGGCAGAATTGAAATAAAATTAACATCTATTATTAATATTAAAAGATTGATCCTGAACTTGTTCTACCCACAATGCGGTCTGAAGTCGAACAGATGCTCAATTTAATAGCCAAAGGATCAGCCGATTTCAAAGCAGTTTTGCGCCATGCCGTCGAGATTTTTCGGCTGAAATTTTTATATTTCGTTCAAAATATACAAAACATGGACAGTCTCTTTGAAGTATCTTTCTCACCATTGGCAGAGTCTGGGAAGGCGCATTCAAGATGTGGAAAATGCAGGCGCTATATGAAGTATATTCAGGTAATATTTCAGCAATTAGCAAATTTTTATTTGACGAGAATACTAATTATATTAACACTACATTATGATAATAAGGATAACTTTAACACTATTTAACTATTCCTATTACAACTGGTCCAAAGGCCGGTATTAAAATAAAGCTTATATTTTCTTAAATAGACAAAGCCAGCGCGACTTCATTGTTCACATTGCGATGAAACATATTCGCTTCCGAACGGTGGAAATGTGAGAGTTTACAGAGAGCTGAAATGTCCCTTGGATGATTTTGAATTGCTTGCCTTCTCAAGTGGAACTAAAGGGAGGTCATATCCCTTATGCCCGTACTGCTACAATCATCCCCCGTTCAGGGATATGCCAAGGAATTCTGGATGCAACTCCTGCACTCATCCCACTTGCCAACATTCGCTGTACTCGCTTGGAATTTCAAGCTGCGTTGAGTGTGAAAACGGCGTCCTAGTGCTCGACTGTACATCATCTCCAAGTAGCTGGAAACTTGGTTGTAATCGTTGCGATGTCATCATAAACATATTCAAAAATGCAACAAAAGTCAGCGTTGATTGTACGTTCTACAGATTTTGCTTTTTAAAGACAGTATAAAAAAAATTGTTTGGTTTTAATTTCCAGCTAATCGCTGCGACTGTGGAGCTCAGTTAGTCAATGTCATCTATAAGTCGGAAAAGACAAAATTCAAAGATGATTCTGAGGAAAAGACTGGCTGCATTTTTTGCTCGAATGAATTTTCCCATTTGGTTGAGAAACATCGTGCCATCGCTGCCCGACCGGCACAAGTGAACATAAGAGGGAGAGGAAGGGGCGGAAAGGGACGCAGCACTCGCGGACGCCCAAAACAGCCTAAGGATAAAATGGCTCAACTTGCCGCCTACTTTGTTTAATTATCACGACGAAGATATTTTTTTTTACGTTATAAACGTAACCAATTCAATTTATTTTTATTATTATCTTGTTTCGATTTTGAAATTGAATATTTATTAACTTTTTTTTTTATGGTACAAAACTAATAAAATAAAGTCATACCAGTAATATTATCTGAATTTATTATACAATCCAAACCACTGTCATGTTATTTCAAGATTTTTTCAGCATATAATTTTCTGGCACTGTTGACTTATTAAAGGTTAAAATAAATTTCAACAGTTTAGAAATTTATTGAAATTTATATATCCATTTTGCTTTGTCTTATGACTGAGCCCCAAACAGGTGCTTTGATTCGATCGGCAGCAATTAGGCAGAACTTTATTCCACACTTATTGCGCCCTATCCCTTAATTCATCCAAAGATGAACGTGGTGAACCATAGTCGAAGTGAAGTTGTGCTTTGATTTCATGCATGTTCACAAACTTTCTATTGGATGCAAATCGGGGCTTTGTGTCGGCCAATCTAATAGAGAAAATTATCCAATTCCAATTTTGCACGACTTTCGCGGTATGTCTGTGTTCCCGGTCTTTCTGAAACACTATCTCATTTTCCAGAAATGGTATATTTTCAAAAGATTACCTTCGAACTCCCCACGCATATAATCTCTAAATCAAATTTCCCAAACATCAAAACGTGAGCCCTTCGAAATAGCGGAAACAAATCATTTAAGAAGAGAGTAAACAACAACGGTCCAAGGTGGCTTCCTTGTGAGACACCAGAGAAAACGTGAACTGAGTCAGAGAAAGGCGAAACCAATTTAAGTTTGAAGGAATGATTTGCAAGGCATGACCCAATCCAATGAATAAAATTAATTGGAAATTGTAATAATCTGAAGATTAGCACTTTGCGGGAAAGGCTGAAGTCTGTATATACACAATCAACTTGTTTGAGCTTCTCAAGCTTGTTTAGACAAATACTAGAGAATTCGACAAGGTTTGTTACAGTCGGTCTACCTTTTATAATATATATAATACAATACAAAATTAAATGTTCATTTACAACGTCGTTAGAACTTCACACTAAGGGCTGCTCGTTCGAAATTTCACAATTTATTCGTCTGGATGGGCAGGTGAAAAAATACAGCTAAATATTGTATCTTAATTTTAGCAATTCCAAATATTATGTCAGTAAGAAAACCAACTAAGTGCAATATTTTTTCATATAATGGAAGTGGAAGAGATGATAACATGAAGTAATTAAACAGAACCAATGAAAAACACTTTTTCTTGTCTGGCCAAGTTTGTCGGAACAACTCAAAGGCCTGTATTTAGAACTTTGAGCAGCTAAACTGACTTTGTTTATTATATTAAATTACCTTGAAAGCAACTTCCATTGTCCAGATGACATTATGCAAAAATTAATTAAGATGCCAAAGTATTTAGCAATTGCCTTTTAAAGAGAACATAATTCCAACACCTCTGCAGCGAGCTCTTCAATAGGCTAGTCCGATCCATAAAAGTCGGTTACATAAAAATTAAACTCCAGCAATCTTCGCGTTATAGTTTCCCTAATGCTCAGTAATTGTCTTCTATTCGAGAATTTTATTTATTTGATTTAAGAATGCAACAGCCCCACTCGTAGCACTCGGGATCATGCGCCTGCTTTACCATAGTTATTCAAATGAGCCCCACACCCACGCCCTTCGTCTTTGATTTTAAAAAACCTCTCACACGGCACGGAACTACTTACCGAAAGCGAAACTTGTTTTTCCAATGCTCTGTTAAGTAATTCGCAGAAAATTACGTAATATTGTCCAGAATAAATATTGGAAAGTCTGGACACACTCGAAGTTCAGAGAAATGATTTATTTGCATGGAATTAAGAGTGTAGGGATTTTATCTGGAGTTGCTGAGTGCTGTCCCTAAAAGATTTTTTTTCCCATACATATACTTGAAAGTTACTAATCGACTTATATCAAATACTAAATATTTTTTTTGACTATTTTTATTGAAGAGGTTCTATCAGTAGCTTGTAAGTTTATCGTAAACAGGCCTTTACTGCGTAGTTTTATAAGTCGAACACTTTTTGGAGCATAGCAGCAATAATGTAAAGTTCATAAATTATGCTAAAACCTCTTTATGCATTTATAAGTAAGTTAAGTACATATGTAAGTATTACTATTAATTTTTAAAGGCATCGGGCTTTATCAATCTGGCCGATTAAAATACAAATTTTGCATAAAACACATCAAAAAGAAGTATGTACAGTATATTTTCGATTATTGCAACTAACAAATCCCATACAAACTTCAAATCTTTAACTGAAACAATTACTGGATTAATTTGTGATACAAATATGAGTAACTATTAAAAAATGTCCATTCAATCCAAAATTCCAAATCTAAATCAGATCATTCAAAACACGTAGCTTTAGATGGATAAGAACCATGGTCAAAAAATTACGAACAATTTTAAATCGTTTGCTATAGGTTCCAGTTTAAAAAAATTCAAATCAGTTCCAGATCCAAAACAGATCATTAAAAAAATCCAGCTCTTGTCCCAAAAACTGATAACATTCAAATTCACGAAAAGATGATTTAAAAATTAATAAACTTTCAATAATCGAAAACAAGCTTGAGCATGGTTTACGCCAGACTTGAGTCAAACTTGAACAGACTTGAGGTGTCCGTCAGGATGTCTGAACCAAATGAGAAATTTATGTTAACATTTATTTGTTATCATTTAGCTACTAAAAAATCCGGAAAATAATATGTGTAAAGTAATCTTTATGTATAGTAATTCAAATTATAAGACCTAGAACTATTCAAAATACAATTGGTCCAGCCGCCCTGACGTGGGAATAGCTGACTACTTTCTAAATTGTTTTTTTCTACTTATGAAGAGGTTGAAAATAATTCATTATATGTACCAAATAGGTACTAAATGATTACGAAATGATAACATAACCCTGGGAGTACACACCTCAGAACAGAACTGCGACCAAGCTGACCCCAAAATATTTCCAAATTACTATATCTCGCGAACTATGTATGTTTTTTTTTAGAATTTCTGTTATAAGGTTTTTTGTAGCTAAGAAGATGGGCTCTTCGGGAGAATAATTGTCGTATTCATTCTGAAATATTTCAGATCTCAATAAATTTTTAAGGGGTCCAAATGACCCTTGTATAATTTATATGCAGGGTGATTCAAAAGTATGGAAACGGCTAAATAACTTTCGAGGAATGCATTTTGGAGAATAATGTTTTAGACAAAAAAGTCTTAGGAATTTTTTCTGGCTATTCAATGGTGGCCGTAGATTTGACCTTGAGTATGGCCTTGAAAGTTATTTTAAGGTCAAGTTAACTTTTTTAAATTGGAACCCATATTTTGACCACGGAAATGGAAAGAGCAGAAAATTTTACGTCCGACTATGATCTTAACCATGACCTCGAAGGTCATATCAAGGTCAAGATGGCTCTTTAAAAGGGAACCTGCTTTGTTACTGCGGATTTGGAAAGAGTGGACGTTTTACGTCCGAATGTGACCTTGACCACAACCTTGATCTTGGCTATGACCTTGACCATGATCTTGAAGGTCACATCAAGGTTAAGGTGGTTTTTTGAAGGGGAAACCATATTTTTGGCCACGGAAATGGAAAGACCGGAACATTTTACGTTCCCCTTTAAAGAACCATCTTGATCCTGATATGACCTTCAAGGTCATATTCTCATATACCTCATTATCTTTGAAGACACTTATGCACGGATGTATTATTAAAGATACTTTGAAGGGATTTTTTAAAAGTTTTTATTAAATAATAATATAAATTAGCAAATATTATATGCACCAGTGTACATTCTTTCTTTTATTTCGTTTTTAAGAAAGTAATTACCAAAAATATATTTTTAGGAAATCGTGATTGAACTCTCAAGTACTGATACTAGCTTCCTCCTTGGACGGAATAACTTCGTAATTTTTCGAGTTTCCCATAGAAGTTAAAATCTCAAAACGCCATATCTAACAACAATAAGTTAATTTATCAAATTTTGATGTTGAATAATAAATTTCTTCTAAAAATATTAGTAAAATGAAATAAAATTAAATATTTATCACACCCACTTTTTGAATTCTTCGCAAAGAACTCTTCAAGGTTATCGGAACAACTAAAAAAAAAACTGGAAACTAACAAATTGAACAAGTCTTTTACGGCTTTCAAATAAAATTTCGCAGAATATTTTGATCTAAAAAGCCTCTTGAACCTTAATTCAATCAAAATTAGCGCAAAATAGACAATCTCTAGTCATTCAAGCGGCGCTTCGCTCAACGAGTCGAAGAAGTGATAAAAAAAACACATGCCCACATCCACGTGAAACCGGAGATTTTCTTGAAGTTGACAAAAATGGTCAAGTTGCTCACTTAACGCTTATTCACCTGAGCAGGTATTATGTATGAATCGACGCCGATTTTGCTCAAGGAGGTAACGACGTCATTTGCCCGGGAATGATTTTTCCCGCGATTTTGGTGTTATAAAATCGAAATGCCTACACACACCTCAGGTTCTCGCCGGGGAGCGAGTTTACGTATAAAAATGTTGGGGATGCTCAGGAAACCGATCAGTTCGCGGTCGACGGTAGACTTCTCAAGATATTACGATCATTACGGAACCCCTCATCTTTAACCACATTAAGTTCTTGAGCTCTTGACGCCGTCACTGGCTTAAGTGAGTGCTTGACGAATTCGGAAGTAAAGTTCGTTACAAAACCGAAAAAGTAAATCGAAAAAAATATGGTGAGTGATCAGAAAAAAAAATTAAAAGTGTTATTCAATTGTTTGGATTTAAACAACCAAATCGATTATCTCTAGATATGTTCTTGAAACGTTTTTAACGCTTAATTAGGAGAACAGGTGAAGTTTTCTTCTGGGAAATGAAAAAAACAAATGTGTGCACTAAGTTTTGTGATAGTGAGAAGAAAAAAAATTGATCATACGTAAAGAAACTAAACGATCTTGGACTTAATTCTTAAAAGATGATGAGACAAGTGTAAATATTTCTAACTATCACGCCCGAAGCAAAATTGGATAGTCTGGACTATAATATGCAAATATGGGGGATTACGCAATATTTTATTCGTTCTTTATTTTTATTCTATTGTGGGTGTGACTGAATTAATTTAAATATTCATTTACTCAAATTAAAACTATTTTTGCACATCTGTGGTGATTATCAGAGCATCAGAAACCTTCAAAGTATTTAATTTATAAAGCATTTGTTAAGTTTTTCTTTAATTCTCAGTAAATGGTAAGCCTGTTTTATGCAATTTTTTTAAGAAATTAAAATATTCACACTAATAAAGACAAAACGTGAATTTCTTTTGATACTACGAACTTGCGTAAATTTCAAAATCAAAATTTTATATAAAACTCTTAAGTAACAGACTGATATTTTTTAATATTTATTTTTTTATATTTAGTCTGGGATTCCTCTTTAGGCTTTAGTTTCAATTTTAAAATCCGTTGATGTGCCCTCGCGAACATTTTGAAATAACTTAAGACTTGTGAATGAATTATTTAAATTTCCACAAAATAACGAAGCCATTAGATAAAAATGTTTTTGGAATAAAGCAAAATCAGCCAACGGCTAGTTCGATTCGCACGCAGTGGGTTCTGTACTATATTTTCTAGAATTTATGGATATCTATAAGACCAAAGATTTTTGTTATAATTTCTCTGTAAACCTTAAGTAAGGTATTATATTCCCTGATTATGAAAAAATATTTATTATATATAATATTTTTGTAATCCACATAACAAGCCCATTTAAAAGATACCCTACATGATACATAAAATTCCAAAAAAAAATAAAAAATCCCAGGATCTAATTTACCCCCTCTTTAATTCTTGTATGAATATTATAAAGTGTGTACTAATGCAAAATATTTGGGCTAATAACATGCATTACTATATCAAATTGTAAATATCTACGTCGCATGGTTTCTGAGATAATCAGCTGTGCCAGACGGACAGATATGCGAATGATCTTATAAGGGTTCCGTTTTTTCCCTTTGGGGGTCCGGAACCAATAATATTAAAATCTTTTACAGATTTGAGCTAAGTTAACCCAAATAAACTAAGCTATTCCAACTATGGTATTCTGACCTTAACTATGCAAAATTAGTTAACTGACTTAGTCCAGTTTCGATTACCTGGGGAGTTACAAATAAAGATAAGTAACTAAACATTTTCGGATAATTTATTTGGCGCGAAAGAGGCAGACGCCTTGTCTATGGCAAACAAAGGATGAGCTTTGGAAATTTCGAAGAAAATATTTAAATTTTTGGAAATTGTAAGGTTAAGTCATTTTATATTTGCACAATAAAAAAAAAACCGACCGGCGTAATAAATTAGCGAAAAAATTTGACTCTCTTCTCTAATGTTTACTTAATAATAATAATATTAAAGTTGGTGTGCTAAAAAGTATACATATATTGATTAAAATTACGAGATTTAAAAAGCCTTTCATGGAAAAATATATACTATATTATGTATAGGGAGAGTTAAAATTGTAACTACCCAAAATACTTCAACTTTCGATCTATTATCTTACGATATTTATTTCTCTCTCACACTACTACTACCGATTAAAAGTAAAAAAAACATTAAACTATCGTTCCCTTTCTAAAAAAAATTATACTTTGAATGGTGGTAGTTAATCCAACAAAGCAGTTATACAAGCTAAATGGAATCCCCCATACATTTTTTCAAACTAATAAAAGTAAAGTAAAAAAAATTCTGCAAGTTCTGAAATAAAAAATCAGAAACTGCATAGACCATCAAAAATGTATTTTGGGTCAGTAGCTTTTAACTAATTAATTTTTTAATATCGGGATGTGAATGCGAAAGCGCGGAAAAAACTAATTTAAATAGGTCATTCTAATTAAGAATTCGAGCCAGCTTTTCTGGCTCGATTCCAAATATAAAGACGACTATTTATGAATATTTCATTTTATACTTTTAAATGAAAGAGGACGAATTTTTTACTATTGATTTCCGTAATTGTGAACTGAATAGGTTAAAAGTTGTACAATTTTCTGCCTTTAAACTAAATTAAGGATTATTTGGCTTTTTATGCTTACAATTAGTTTCAAAAAATTTTTCTTCGCACATGTAAAGAATTCTAAAATTAATTTATTTCACTTACATTTATATTTTAAATGCCTATGTACATGTGATTTATGTTTTAGAAGCAAAAACAAAGCCTTTTTCCCCCAAATTACTCTAGAAGCAGTTTTAAATTAAACTACTAAGTATATTTACGATTACGTAACATCATGATCGTTTCTTAGTACATTTAAAAAAAAAAAATTATGTCCTTAAGTTAAACAGAATTATTATTAACTATGGTTTGGTAAAATTTCCAATATAGTTTAATAGTTTTATAACGAATATATTAAGGAAATTAAAGTATTCAAAGTTTCATTTTAGCTTTGTTTGTTCGATGCGTAGTTTTTGATTTTCAGATAAAAAAAGAATGCTGTTTAACTGAGAAAAAAATAATCTCGCGAAATTGAGTAATCTTCAATAGAGCAAAAAACATAAAAACAAAAACTGATTTTATTTTTACGAGTGCCACACATGTAAGATAAATACCTCACTAAAATCAAAACATTTATTAATAAAGATTTGATCAAATAACTACGGCCGGTTAGTGGAAAATATAGAAAGATTAATTATGATCATATATATTTTTTTTTTATTTTTTTTTTCTGCATTAATGCTGCAGACAAATGAGTTTAAATATTTACCTGCTATTTATAAAATTGTTATTATGCATAATTTGTACTGTATATTATCTTCTGAAATATATCTACTCTAATCTAGCCATTTTTTCTAGGCTGAGACACCGGGGAAGATGCTCTTTTTTAGCCTTCTACTATTCGTTTCATATTCTTCCACTGAAGGTAACGCCAGACAAACACGCCAATGTGTTCATTGCACGTATCCCCAAACCGTGACGACATACACATCTAGTTACAATCCTGGCTACACGCATGCCGGACTAACAAATAGAATTACATCGTCCTCATATGAAAGTTCAAGTATGACACGTTTGTAGTAATTGTTACTAGCTTTCGCCTTCATTAGAAAATGATTTTTAACTATACTTAGATGCTTACCGCAAAACGAGTAACGATACTTATCACTTTTCTTACTTTATCTTTTCTAACATAATTTTAATATCTTAATTGTAACTTTTTCTCAAAAAGTACTAAAAATATAGTAAATAGAATTTCTGCTTTTTATTAATACCTATGTGAAGGTTAAGAATGTATTAATTTTTATTAACCCGTAAATTAGATATTCCTATCTTGAATTAATCGAAAATAAAATAAAGCAGTTGTCGGGCACTATCAGAACCCATGATAGACACATTTAGATTTAAGGGGTTAGGTATATTCAGAAGGTACAAAAACGAATTTTATGTGAAAATTAGTGCATCAGCATTCGTAATTGTTTCTTAAATAAGTTTGTAACATTTCACGAATATACCGTGACAATTTTACTCGAACATTTCAAATTTTAACAGAGTTATTCATATTATTATTGAACAGCTTTTCCAAAAATTGTTTCACGGTGATCATTGTTACTGAAAGCTGGTTAACTTGGTCTTAAATCAAGAAACAGAAAAAAATGCCTGTTTATTAGCTTATCTAATGAAAATTCTAAGAAAAAAGCATTTATAATTCCAAAACGGCTATATTATGGTCGTCAAATCAAATTTTACATATTTTATAAACATGCAAAAAACATAAAAGTTAATTTTTCTCAGTTGGAAAAAGTTAAAAATTAAAAATGAAGCTATAGTTTTATTCAGAATTGTTGTAACTATCGTCCCTACCAGATTTATAATAATTGATTTCATACAAAATTGATAAAATGACAATGTTTTTAACTCACTTTCTCTGTTCGGTGCAAATCTTGCAATCAAAGTTTGGACTAGTTCTAATTAAGCTAGCACTTTGAAATTTTCCACACGTATATAAGTCCGGTGACAATGCAATATAGTATATCAAATATCGTACTTAATCGAATATCGCAGACGCTCTAAGATGACGGATTACTTTTTTCTTCAGAAATCCCTTGACATGGGTATCAAATAAACGGTTTTTTCTTTTTAGTACATTTATAAAAGCGTTGTTTTAGAAAGTGTTCTTTTAGACTTTCTATTCTTTTGCCGTCGCAGTTGTATGGTCTTTCTATAAGTTCTTAAGTTAAACAAATACGAAGTTTTGGAAATATTGGGATTATTCTGGTAAGTAATAGTAGATAATAATGTATAGAACATTGTCGATTCCATTCAATTTTATCACGTACACCGTGCGAAAAGCGCGTTTAAAGTTTTAACAGAGAAATGCCTGAATTATCTTCCGCGCTTACAAAAGTAAACTACGAATTCTATGAGTGTCACCATTAAACTGTATATTTTTTTAAAGTTTTCCGAAAATGAAACACAAAAAATTAATTTTTTGAAATTTCTGGATCAAACTATACCCCCTTAACCCATTGACTGCCAGCTACGAGATATCTCGTAGATGGCTATGGCTGAATTAAGGGCTGAATATGATTCTGGCAGTCAGTGTGTTAAATAGATATTAAATATTAGAATATATAAAAAAAAAAGCTTGACATTCTTTTACAAAAGGTTATATTTTTTCGAGCGCTTAGACCCTAAGATTCCCTTAATATGTATACGAGTATGCCTTAAATAAAAAATTGAGGCTAATTAATGTTTTTTGAATTTATTACAAAGCTCAAGGATGCGCCGGAAATCCTTGTGGAACGAATGCTATTTGCCAGGAAGCAGCTGGCGGCAGACCAGTTTGCTCCTGCCCACCGGGTCACAGCGGGAACCCGCTGACTTACTGCACCCGAGCCGAGTGCGCTGATCACATTGAATGCCGCGCCGATCAGCACTGCAAGGACGGCCACTGCACAAATCCCTGCACTGGGGCTTGCGGAGTTAATGCAAACTGCGAGGTGACTACTAATAAGCTATTTTTGTAATTAGTTCAAAACTAATAACGAATTTGTTTACTACAGCCAAGAAACCACGTCGCTGTTTGCAGTTGTCCACGGGGTTACGTAGGAGATCCATTCCATACTTGCCGCCCTGGTGATCCAGGTATGAGATCCCACTCTTAAACTATTTGTTTTAATTAAGGTGTAATTAGAGTCTAATAACAACAAATTTGCGCGTCTTACATGAACTGCGCGTGTACGAGACCTTGAACTTCACTTGCAACCTCCTCGGTTCCACGCTCAGAAACAATTGCAACTTAAACCTCTCGAGGCGGTTGCAAAGACTTCAAGGTCTTAAAAATATGTTACTTTTGCTGCAGCATAAAATGCGTGTAGGTGTCCATGACATGACTAAAATAAAACGACTTCCCGATTTCCATTTTCAGAGGAGCAATGCCACCCAAGCCCGTGCGGCCAGAATACAAAATGCGAAATACTCAACAGTGTACCGACCTGTTCCTGTTTACCTGGATTTATCGTAAGGCAGCTTTCTCGAGTATCGACGCATAGTGTTATTATTATTATTATTATGCTCCTTATTAGGGAAATCCACTTTCTGGATGCAGACATGAATGCGAACATGACTCAGAGTGCGGCTCCCAAGAAATGTGCCGCGATTTCAAGTGCGTGGCTGCGTGCACAGCTTGCGGCAAGCTTGCGCAGTGCAGCTCAGTTGCTAATCATAGGGCCGTTTGCGAATGCCCGAAGGGATATATCGGAACCCCTTACACCGAGTGCCGTCCCGAATGCTATGGAGATGTGGACTGTCCAGCAAGTCGACCAGCCTGCTTCTATGGAATTTGCAAAAATACTTGTGATGGAGCCTGTGGAATTAATGCCGATTGCAATTTAAGAGGACTGACGCCGGTATGTAGCTGCCCCAAGGACATGACTGGAGATCCATTTGTAAGATGCCGTCCATTTACTAAAGGTATGTAAATGCATTCAAGCCAGCAATAAGATACATGAGCCATACTTCTTTCCGATGTATCCATACTCGCCCTAAGTTAGAAATAACTGGTAACGTTCACGTTTACCTGAAGATTTGCTTGAATATAGCTTAAAATATGTATGTTAAGCCAACTACGCATGTAACCTCAAGCTTGACAAGCATGCATGCACTTCCTAATAGACTCCACACGGCACAAGCATGATTGAATAATGTCTTGTTAGGACGATGATGACGTGCTCGCTTTGGCTTTGACAAAATGATTGTGCATAAAATTCCGTCCCCTAGTTTATGCATGATGTGTACACAAACAAACAAACAGACTTTAATCCGCCATTTTCAATCTCCAAATTTTGTGAACTGATTCCAAATCAGAAGGCCCAAAATGCCTTTTGTACCAAGAACTTTAGACATTTTGGTGGCCATGTTGAATTCGCCATCTTAAAATTCCAAATCATGATAGTAGATTCAAAATCAATGCCCTCAGAAACCTCCAAGTACCAAATTTTATTGTAAATCACATGAAGTTTAAAATTGTTGATAGCCATCTTGGGTTCGTCATTTTGAGCCTATAAGGTATAAAACGGCAAAGTTTCATTCAAATCTGTTAACATCAGACAGTATTCATATTATTTTGAAAAGACTTTATCAAAATGAATTAGTAAATGTGGTAACACAGTGATCTTTGGTAGTAGCGCAGGTATTTTGTTCCTAAGCAATATCTTTTGACCCTACAAGGAAAATATTTAGTTTTTTCTCCAAAGACATGGAATAATTTAACTTGCAAACGGACCTTCTGAAAATGTTGGCTTCAGATAACAACTGAACACTGATTTCTGTACCACTGAGCAATTTAATTGTAGTGCAAAATCGATTCCACTGGCAATGAGCAATTAGCCACAGTGAAAAATCAATTCTGCTAGCTCAGTGAGCACTTAATATTAATATTAAGGCCTCCAATATTCAGGGCATTTTTGTTTAGGTGTTTCCACAAAATTTCGAAGTGGGACTGAAAAAAAAAAAAAATAGTCGCGAAAAAACAAGCATCCAAATATATATAATTATAGAGTTAGTCTTTTTGGTGGAACAATAGCACTAATAATTATGTCTACTTCTAGAGGATCTATGTCAACCTAACCCTTGTGGAACAAACGCCATTTGTACTCCAGGACACGATAATACCGGAAAAGAGCGTCCAGTATGCACATGTCCCCCCGGATATACAGGAAACTCTCTCGCAGTCTGTGTCAGGGTAAGACATTGAACAACGTACTTTATAAACTCAGTGGTCTAACTATTTTCATCACAGGGTGAGTGCCAAGCAAACTCAGAATGTCCCGACAACAAGGCTTGCATCAATTACGAGTGCGTTAATCCTTGCATAGGAAAATGCGGAACAGGAGCCGTCTGCGAGCCAAAAAGCCATCTTGCCGTCTGCAAGTGTCCTCCTGGAACCAATGGAGACGCCTTGGTTTCATGTCGGCAATCCCGACTGCTTCCAGTTGCCAAATACCACGGTGTTAGCAGCTGCAGTACTTGCTAATTTTTCTGCCATTTACTAATATTTATTGTGTTCAATTATGTATTCTTGATAATACCGCAATCGATTTTTGTTTTTATGTTTTTAATAAAAAAAAAAAAAAAATTATCCTTATTAATCTAGTTTTAGGTTCAGTTAAATTGGATGATGTGAAATGAGCCAAACTCATACGGGAGGTCTTGTATAATTTTTTCTTATAATAAACTGAACAGTGGGACGACTTAAAAAAAGATTAAAAATTCGTCGCGAGATACAACCCTCTAGTTTAGGAATAGCATTCTGGAACTTTTCCTCGCCAACCCCTGCTAAAGATACGCCCACCTAAAGGGTGGCACTTTTTAAATTGCACGTTGGTGACCGACACTGAAAAATCTCGTATCTCAGGGCGACTATTTGGTTTTTCTCTAAAAACGCTCCACTATATTTTGTGGGATCAAATATCTTATTTGATTATATAAAAGTCGGAAATTAAAAAATTCGAAACGCGCAAATAATAGAAAAATGTATGTTAAAATGTTTACTATGTTACTTTCTTATAAAATTTGTATGCACAATTCAATCAGAACAATCTTCAAAATAACACGCCATGACTCATACAAAATGGTGTTAAAATATAGGTAACAATATTATTATTATACTAATAGTTGAACTAACGCTTTTTTACCATTTAGTTAATTTGGAGAAAGCCAACTTACATACAATAAGAAGGGAAGAAATGAACAGTATTATAAATTTAATTTACAACTTACCAAATCTCCAAATTGCCTTTATTTTCTTGTATTGCCAATTATATGCTATTCATCACTGGTCGTTACAAAAATATTCAATCCCCGTAGAAGTTGTGTAACGACGACTAACACAAAGGACAAATTCTGTGAATCGAAGAATTTTATCAATAAATAATTCGATAACAACTTTAAATATAAATTATAATAAAAACTGTAAAGTTTCTGCAGTCAAATGTACAATTCAGCAACTATTCTAATTGTGAATTATTTAGGAATCCGCCTTTTCGTATTTTATAGCGTATATTTCCTATACACAATTCGACGGAATCAAATTTAACTTTCATGTTAGGTGCAAAAACACGGGTGGAATTATTAAAAAACATTTCGAGTTTAGTTGAATTAAATTCCAATATATGAATGTTATGCATTGGACTTCTATAAGAATTTTACATGCAATTCAGCTATTAAACTCGGTTCGATTTAACTCAGCACGACTTACATAATTCCACCCCAACTGCTATTGTTACGATTTTCTTACAGTTGAATTTTAAAGAGATTTTACATGTAATTTAGCTATAGGGAGATGATACAACAATGATGACCCTTATTCTGGATGTGGATCACATTATTTTTTTAATTCAGCTATCGAATGAAAAGCCCCTTAAAATGAAGCGACAACCAGAATAAAGTCTGGCAATTACAATTTACCTAAGACAGGGTGTTTGGAAGTATTGATGGTATGTTTGACTTAATTCAATCCAAATAAGCTCTCCTGTCACCTTCGCAAGAGTTTGCATCGACCTTTCAAACACCCTGCATATATGTTAACGGAAAGCATTGTAAATTTTGGCTGAAATAAGACTTCCTCAATATGATCAAATTTATGTGAACGAATTTGCTGACGTGTAACCAGATAAAAAGTCGATTATTGATCCTAAGATTATATTTAATACAAATACACTTCTACCATGTATATAAATACAATATAAAACTGCAAAAAATTTCGACTTAAAAGACTCCTACGAACACTCGAGGGCTCCTATACACACGGGAACTAAGGCAAGAGAGGACCGAATAGAAAATAAAGGTCAAAAGTGGGGGAGGGATATCTCGAGAATTTGGTGGAAAGTTTTTCTTTTTAAGGTGGTATACGCGGTATACTTTAGTTGCAATATAAGGAAGTGAAATTTTTAGAACTTGCACTATGGTAAGACATTTGATTTGATTTTCTCTTCGGTTATTATATTTACAGCTAGCAACATCGACTTTTATGCTTTTTCCCCTGCGACCGTCTGAGGTTGATGGTTTCATTTGTTTGCTGGGCATTCTGTGCATTCTGTTGCAGCTTATGCAGAAGTACTTGCTTTGTTATAGCAAGAAACATTTCTTCAACGTTTATATTATCTTTGGCTGAGGTTTCGAACAGTTCAATGTCCATTTGTCTAGCGAAACGTTGAGCATCTTCAGTAATGACAACCTTTCTGTCAGGATCATCATTTTTATTTCCAACTATTTAAAAGAAGAAAATTAATAGTTACATATATCGCTAAAATTCAATAAAATTAATGTTCTTACCTAAAACTTTGTTCACAACATCGCAGTTGTGTTCGATCTCCTGCAGCCATCTCCGAACGTTAGCGAATGATTCCCCGTTCGTCACATCGTAGACGATAATAACTCCATGCGTTCCTCTGTAGTATGTACTAGTTATTGTTCGGAACCTTTCCTGACCAGCAGTGTCCCATATTTGCAGTTTAACTCGTTGACCATCTATCACGACGGTTCGAATTTTGAAATCTACACCAATTGTGGTTATATAACTTCCGGAGAATGTGTCGTCTGAGAATCTAATGAGCAATGATGATTTACCAACGCCTGAAATAAATGGGAAATATTCATTAAACACGCATTTTACGGGATCTTATCGAAAGATTAAAGAACTACATAATTTAAGATAATAGATAACAAAATGTACAATTCTGTTTAAACTCCTGGGGATTAATTATGAGATAGTAAATCACAATGGTTTGTCGGTGTAGATTTTTAGAGAGAGTAAAACTCCTGGTGTTTATTTAGTTTTAGAAATTCTAATAAAAAATTTATACCTAAAATATCAAGAATATACGGCTAAAATAAATTAACATTTGAAACCTTTTCTAGTTTTACAGACACCACATGAAAATTAAAGAAGCTATATACCTCTGAAGTGTGCTGCTATACTTCAACAATACTGCTATTGAAAGTTGAACTTTGTTTTTCTCAAAACGGTGTTTTCAAGATAGATGGATATGTTTTGAAGAACTACTATCGATCGATTTTTTAATATTTTGCAGACTAACTTCTATAAAAAAAAATGTAATCCAGACGTATTTTTATCGAAAATAAAGAGTTTTACAAATTTGATTTATCCTCCTCAGTCCCGAAGCATTTTTTTAATTTAAAATTTTAGAAACAAAAGTAAGTATAGATTTGACTTACATTTGTGACCTGTACATAAACAATAGCGGTGGTAACAACTAAAACTCCCAAGTGATCTGTAGTACCATCTATTAAAATATAGAATTATCACTGCTATGATTAATTGATTTTTGTCTTTTCCTCGAGAGCGTCGTATGTCCCCGTATGGGGACGTTTGGACCGAGGAGGTTATATTGAATTATATTAAATTCGTGACTGCTGTAAGCACTTAATTTCGATGAGCTCAGCAATGGAATAAATAAAGCCCTCTTCATTTTTATCATTAAACATATCGGCTTCGTTTTTTCATCGAGATTACAGTCTGAATCAGAATCACATGTAATACAAAAACGATTCATTAGCGATTTGTTGGGTGTGAGAAGTTGGAATAATTCCCCGTTAAAGGTATTTTATTGATAACACATTAAGGAGTTCTTTCTATACTCTTATTTTATGATTTTATTACTACTTTAGTTTTCTAATAATAAAATAAAATAATAAGAAAATAATGACGGGAATATATCTTCCAACAATTTCTATTTAAATTAGCTCGTACCATATGCAGTCTAAGAGATAAAGTTCGCGTCAAAAACATGTTTCTCTCTATCTCCAAAATTACTAAAGTATAAATTATAAGAAAAAAAAACAGAGATACTAGAAGTTTACCTACAATGTACAGAAAAACTAGTTATGATTCTATCCCTTCTAATTTCTCATAGTTTTTAGGGTCATGTAACCAAATAAAATAGTTCAAACTAAAATACATCAGCAGTTGTTGAAATAAATGAGGAAAAGTGAATTAGGAATTTTTACCATAAGACTAATAATAATAGATAATAAGGTATACTACATAATAATAATAATATAATACGCTTCGCGCTAATAAGACCACAGACGAGAAGACGCGTTGCCGCGCTGGGGGGGAACGAGCGGAGCGGGGTTGTAGCGTCATACAAAGCCGCTAGCCGGGGGATGAGCGGGGTTTGGGACTCGAGGTGAAATAAAGCAGCGAGCAAACTAAAACTGCATTATTCCTTAAATATTTTTTAAATTAAAATAACTATCAACTCTCCTCACATATAGGATTCTTTCATTCATTCATATATAAAGGAGCTTTAAGGTAAGAATTTTGTGAGGTTACTCACTTATCGAATACTGAATAACTTTCGTAGAACTTTTTTAGAAATTCGTAAAAAAAATTCATCAAGTTAAACATTTTTCTCGCCAATATCCAAAAGTTATCCTATGAAATTTCAGATATCGAGTAACCCAAAATTGTTATATCTTATTTATGAACACCCTATACTTGTCCGTTTTTCTTATCTTTATCTTAACATTTTTTTATTTAAAACTAGTAGCATATTCGACGCCAATGGCTCCTAGAAAATGACTTGAGGCAAAATTTTTCTAAGTATGAAAATAAACTTTAAAATAAAACTTCCAATTTCCTGACAGGAGATTTATTACTCTTTCTGTTAAGAATAATCTGTTTAGATTTTCTAGCGATTCTCTTCCATACAATCCACTTGAAAAACGTTTACCACTGTCGCTAGAATCAGAATGCAATTTCTGTTTACAGATAATTCGGCAGCAGTAAAATAAAAAAAAAAAATAATTGAATTATTCCCCAGGTGGCACGTCGAACAACGTGCTGAAGGCATGTCGCCGATAAGAACTGTTTTGAATACGCAGCCATTCAAAGCATGTCGAAGGGTACTTTGCTTGCGCTATTTGTTGAGCTGATACGAATGCGGAAAGATTGCAACTGCAGCTATCTAAATCGACGGCCAGTCAATAAGCCGAGATTTAATTTAATCCGGGGCATAGCAGCGCTCAAAAGACTGGAACGCCCCCAAAACACCAAGGGGAGACACTGTAAATTCTGCTTAATGATAAAAATCTACAGAATTTTGTAAGCAGACGTAAGCACCTTTTAATGACTTTTTTCATCCTGAAGACGAGTGAATCATCAGAGCGGGATGACGGTTACTTTCGCAAGAACCCGTTTTCGTGGATAGTTCCTCTTCCGAGATGTGTTGTTATTCAATTTTTTGTTTTTTGTCTCCGGAAATGAGGGCAGGATAAATGGAATATTTTATTGAGGGAATTAGGAGCAATTAGCGGGAGACTAATCCTGCTCTAATACTCTAAAGCGGGTCAATCATCCCAATTCTCGGGTTTATAGCGGGAAGCGAAGCCAACGAGCATCTCGACGCGTTGAAATAAATTCTCATTTTTGCTATGTGTTCACCGGAGGCCGGACAAATTGGCTGATAAACATTAAACAGACGACTTCCTCTGATAGATAACCGAAAAATAAGTGGCAATTCCATGCAAATCCTTTTATATTTCGAATTCGCTCCCGCAACGGGCGAGAGTGAGATGGAGCGAGTAATTTGACACAACTGACAACCAATTTGACAATTAATCTTGCGCCTGTGTAGGTGCTAGAAATCGTGTTTTATCGAAAAAAACGGTTATAACTCCCTTACCACTATCCCCGATGATGAGTAGTTTAAACAAATGATCATAGTCTCGAGCCATTCCAGTGAAGAAGCACAAAGTAAATCAAATTTAAGATGAAATTGCCACAATCGGCGATAGTCACACGAGAATTTGACAAAGCAACACACTGACGAAAGCTAAGCGGTGTATATATTTGCACAGTTCCAGCAACAGGGTGCTCGCGTTAGTTAGAAGAGGACAGCAACAATGCAATTGGTATCGTCATATTCAAACACACTCGCGCACACAGCAAAACGATCGTCTTATTTACAATCACTTTTCGAAAATCTCTGCCTGTACTCAACTAATCAGCAATGCATTCGGCCCACTCTGAATTCTAATTAATTGACTCTATTAAACGCGTAGAAAACTTTAATTAATCGTATAGTTTGCAGTTAGGCTACGACTAAAAGCTAACATTTGTTCGTCACTTAATACAGCTACACAGTCCGACATTTTGACGTGACTGAACAGTTTTCAGTTCAGTGGAACTTCAAGTATTGCAGTTTCGGTGGTGTTCAGGAATCGTGGGAAACTGGAGGAAATTAAAAATATATTTCTTAATTATTTTCATAAATAAAATGCAAATAACTGTTAAGAACCTCCAAAGCAGTTAAATTTAATTCAAAATAATTAAATTATAATTACTTAAGAAATTCCTTCGAAGGAAATGAAAAATTTCCCAATATTTGTTGACATTTCAAAACGCTTAGAAGAATTGTCAAAAGGTTGTGGATAAACATCCTCACTTTGCAGATACCTCCAAAGTTGATTTTGAGTTTTTGAAAGTCAAAATGTCGAAAATCGAGTACGATTTAGGCGTCTCTAGCACAATAATGGAGGTAAGAAATGATTTTACCATTCGCACTCTTAGCAAATGCAATTTCTACAGATTTCTAGAGCAAAGATTACATCATAACCTATTAAGGCATTTTTTCGAAATTTTCGCTATTTTAAGAATAATCACAGCATTTTATCATTTAATTATGTTTATAAGAATCCTAAATATGTGCAAATCACCTCTAAGGCTGTTTATTGTGCCGTAAATATGCTCCAATCAAACTTAAGTGGTACCCAATTGGCCATTGGGAATTTTGTGGCATTTTCTGCGCTTTTTGTGCACCAACGAGGACAAGATTGTTCCCGCCGCAGGAGATCACCTACAAAATCTATTTTGGACTCTAATTCGTTTGATTTTTCGCTGTAGGGATTTAGTTTTCCTCTTAATTACTTTTCGCAACGCATGTCAACTTGATCAGCAACAAGAACTACTTGATGCCAGCGGAAATGGGGGCAAATATTTTCGAAAAAGACGCAGCTTCACTCTAATTGTGCTTGATTGGTTGTTTAGGACTTAAGAAAGCAAGTACAACGAGAAATCGTGTACGCATCCTAAAATTGTTATTTTTGCCGCCACTATTTGACAGGTAGTCAGTACAAATCCACATATGGAAATTAATCCCGGGATCATAGCTTTTTGTTTGCAGAAGAACGCTGATTCTATTTTCAGAATAGAAAAATTATCAACGAAGCATGCCTTCCACCAACAAGCTGAAGTACAATCTTCGAACTAATCCTTCTCTATCGCAGGTACATGTTACGCAAATTATTTGACAAAGGGATTAGTGCTTTATAAGGAATTAACTTGCTTATTTCATATTCAGAAGATGTTATAAAGGAAATCGACAACCGTAATTATTAAAATTAGTTTCTTAATTCAGCACTAGAAGTACCGGAGCGCAAGCTTGTAATTTAAAAAAAATTCTACACCTTATAAATTGTTATATTCTTTCAACTTTAAATTAGTAATTATAAATGGGGAAAGCTTTTCGAATATACTGTTATTTTGTATCTTAATAAATTTCTTAGCTTTGAAAAATATAATTAATTCAAAGAAGGAATTGAGCATCCGTTAATTTGACAGTTCCTGGTAATTCTAGTGTTAAATTATTATGCTTAAGACTAATCTTTATAGAATACAATTTTTTATAACTAGAACCAGAGATAGGCATAGTGCATTATTTTGGCAATACAATTAATAATGCATTCAACTTAAAACAAATTCAATGCTAATAATGAAAATAACTTTTCACTCTCATTGAAATCTTTAATGATAATGAAAAGTTGAATTCTTAAATGGTAATGAATTTGATTTTTCATTTGCATTGAATGTTTTAATGATAACGCAATCGTTGGGTTTACATATTTAACAAAGAACTTGGCTTCCTTGTGAATTATAATCTTCCTTAAAGAATTTTGTAACAATAAAAAATCCAATGTAATGAAAATTGTTTTGCATTATCATTTAAAAAATATGATGAAAACTATGAAATTTTGCAGTATATGCGAAAAAAGATTTAAATTTATTAGGAGATGAATTATGGGTAATTATTGGAAGCTTTGCAATAAATGCAACTGCAAAATAAAATCTGTAATATAAATGAAACAAATAAACATATGTTATGCTATATCAAAATGTTTGTACGAACACATTTTCAGGGTACACTTTGAAAGCATATAGTGAGCTCAAAATTACGGCAGGCGTCCCTCAAGACTCGGTTCTACTGCCAATTTTATATAATATACATACATTTTTAGAAACTCCAAACTGCATTTCTTCAATCTTTGCAGATAACGCAACCACTTACTAATCACCTGCTCAATCTTTCAACTGAGTTTAGATATTGCCTACAATTATTTCCACAAATGGAAGATATCATTCAGTCCGAGAAAAACACAATTAATATTTTTCACACGCAAACGAAATCCGCATAACCTTTCTAACACCAACTTAAACTTGAGCCGTTCAGCCTATTGCCTGGGTGGATTAAATAAAGTATTTAGGCGTCACCTTTGACGAAATTCTTACCTTCAGTAAATACAAATCGTAAGCCATCAATAAGACATATGTGTTAACAAGAATTTATACATTCGTAAATAGGAGAAAATAAACTCATAATTTATAAAGTGATATTTCAAGCGCTATTGCTCTATGGAGCTCTATGGTCAAACATTTTTCGAAAGTTATTTCTGGTCCGAAAATCCACTACTGAATATACTACTCTAAGGTAACACCTTATCACAATTTCATATAATAATTCATGACTCAATTTCTAATAAATGAAACAGACAGGTTTTGATTATTTTTAACTCATTCATAATTATACGTTGTTATTTTATTTATTTATTTTCTATTGCTTCTTGTCATATAACACAATATGGACTGTGTCTTATTTAAACAATACTGATTACTAATAGCAATATTTGAAACAATAATGAATTCGAAATATATTAAAACTAATTAACAAAGTTGGTATTTCACTTGGTGTCGAGAAACGTGGAAATCAATCTTAGTGTAACGAGTATTGAAGGAGCGAGAAATCGATGATATAGGCTCATTAAAACCGTAGTTCATGTGATGATGTACTGCATTGAGTCATAATTACTCGGGGAACCAGTGAAATATATACCAAGTATTTTTATAAATTTAGTTATTTGTGTTTTTTCATTTACTATCCTGCAGAATAATGCACTTTAAAGTGACTTATTGAGATTCTGAGCATTTAGAAGCGATGGATATCCGTTAATAACCTGTGCTAGATTTAAGCATTTGAGGATGACATGATCAGTATCCTCTGTGGAATGGCATCTCTCAAAAAATTCACTAATCCCCTCTTCGCGAATCTCGCTGTGGTAAAGGTGTGATTAGTGATAATTCTATTCAACATGCGAATGATGTATGAAGGGAGCTCTAATAGGGTTGAACCAGGGTGACTGCCCCACACGGGTAAAAATACCCCCAAAGAACCTTTCCTTCTCCTCAGAGGCTCCTACAAACTCCCTGTTCTACTCTCGAATAATCTTATTCCTGACGTTCAATACAGTGTTAATAAAATTTAGATAATATGAGAGAGGTTCACCATTATTTCTTGCCCTATCGGCTATGTCGTCAGCCTTTAATTTTAGCAGTCCCTCAATGTGAGGAGACCCACGAAACCCTAATAAAATCCAAGCTCGCTGCCAGTCTGAGAATGTTCAGCACTATGTGATTTTTCTCTCCTTTTTAGAACTTTTCAACCATTCAGACTGTCCATGAGGATAATCACCTTTCTGATTTATTCAAAAATTGCTTTTTTTCCAAAGCCAGTATTTTTCTTTTTCTTAAACTTTATTTTTGTGCGGAGCGATTCACATTTTCAATTAAAAACGCAACATTACGATTTATTTTACTTTCAGAAAATCCAATCGCTAATAGCTATCCCAGAATCAGCGAATAAGCCAGCGAAAAAACATCCCTATTATAAACGTCCAGGGAGAGGACACAATCATGACTCTTGCGACGCTTGCCAAGAGGGCGGAGACCTCATTTGCTGCGATAAATGCCCATCAAGTTTTCACTTGCAGTGCCAGTAAGTAGATTTTTAAACCTATTTATTTTATATAAGCGAACAAGGCGCAGGTTCGCGTAGAACTTAAGATTTATTTAATAAATAGATTAAAATATATTTCAGAAATCGGACATATTGATAATATATATATAATATTGATGATCATTTTGTGTTCAAAAACTTTTTTATAAACAATATTTAAAGTTATTTTGACATTCTTAAAGCCCCTGAGTTCTAATTGTCATGGTATTCCTTTAAATTTTTAAATTTTCAATCGCCGTCTTGTATCAGCCATTTTAAAATCCTATACTGTATTTTATCCGAATAAATAGCTTTCTAAATGTTTACCCTGGGCATAAGTTCTAACTATGCCAAGTTTCATTAAAATCTGCCCAGCAGTTTTTGTGTGATGCGTGCACACTGTACAGGCAAACAAACAAACAGAAAGAAGATGATCGGGGATATTGAACACTTCATCAGAGATTCGAAATGGTTGTCTGGTTAGATATTTGAGTCGTCGCCTATGATATCACAATGGGCCTTTTTCATTGGCCTTAATGTGCCTGTAGGCAGCCACGCCAACCTTACCCAACCTATAGGCGATTTGATTCCAATTATATTAAGTCCTCTAAGTGCGATACATTTCTAACCATTCTGAATATACTTTGCCTACTGGTCATCTGATAGAAATCATGTTGCTTGGAATAGGTATAATAACACAAAATTAATATTCCAGTGATCCTCCACTAACAGAAGAAGATATCCCGCATGGGCAGTGGTTGTGTCACAATTGCAGAATGACATCAAAAATACCAACAAAATCGGGTTCGGTGGAGAGATCATGCAGCAATAAAGCGATCGATTCAGATCACTCTCGTCCAAATACTCCGGCGAGTGAATCAGACGCTATGATTCCGCTTAAAATTCGGAATTTAAGGAAAAGGAGCAGCAGTCGTATTTCCGTTTCCAGCGACACTAGTGTTACGGAAAAAGCAGTGGCACCAAAGGTCCCAGCAGCTATTGTTAAAGCTTTAGATCCTAATAAAAAGCCCACACCACTCGATGAGCTTATTAAAGCGGCGAGCGTTATGAATCCGAAACAATTTGAACTTCCGAAGGAAATGGAATTGCACTGCCAATTTCCGGGATCTGACAAAAGTAAAATTAAAGTCTTTGACTGTACACCGAAGACGATTAATATAAATCTTAACATAATTTTCAGTTGAACCTTGCCAAGGGAAAAATGGATCAAAGAAATTTGCACGCAATAACAATCGTCAAAAGCCGTACGAACTCGATACTCAAGGTCTTGTCCCACTTCCAGCTAGGACTTGTTTTTATTGCGCGAAATCGTGCAAAAGGGCCCCTTTAGTTGCTTGCGACTATTGCCCACTTTATTTTCATCAGGTTGTTAAATGCTTTCGCATCCAATTAGTAGGCTTTAGTTAATTTTTGTTTGTCAAATTATTTCAGGATTGTTTGGATCCTCCACTGACAGCTCTTCCAACAGGTCTTTGGATGTGCCCTAATCATCCGGAAAATTTCATCGTAAGTATGGTCAAATTTTTGTATGTTAAATTTTAAACACTATTTGTTACATTCCTACATACTAGTAGGTTATTATGGTGCATTGCGCTAGCGATGTATTTATTATTAAAATTCTCTTTTATAATATTGTCTATATATTATTTGTGTTAATTCATTGAATATAGGAAACAAAAGTTAATTTCAGTGTATGTACCAATTTGGATTGATTTTTGTATGTCTAGTTTGTGCCGATATATCTATTTTCTCTAATTGAAGAATACGATCAGAATATAAAATGCATAATGAGTTGACGCAAAAGATATAAGCTCAATGTCTGATAGAAAATTTCAAAACCAAATGTGTCACTGACCACTAAAAACAGAAAGTTAACATTTAGGAAAAATTATTAGCCATTTTTTAAAAATCTAAGTGAATTTGTAGGTATTATTTTAAAAATTTGAATCCTCATATTTTAATGTTAATATGTATGTTATGTATTGTTATTAGTAAAAGATGCTTTTACGAAAAATACTATAACACTATTTCTACTTTAGTAGGTGTAATTCTCAATATTTAAAATATATCAACGATTTAAATATATGAAAATAGTGAAACAATAAGTTTTAGTGGGTGGGCATCCAGAATAGGTTCTAATGTTGTAGCAAAATATAATTATTTTCTCAAAAATGACCTATTTAAGAAAATTAAATCATTTTAGAAAAAAAAAACTTCAATAATTTTTTGGCCCCAAAGATGTGTTTTAAGTGGACCCGGAACAATTGTTATGGTTTACAAAACAACACGGTGGTTTTGTAAACCATAACAATTGTTCAGGGTCCACTTAAAATTATGGCATGGCGTATAATAAGCAATTGAAATTTAAAGAGGAAAAAATGCTACTAAGATACATATATGTTTAATATATAAGTAATAAAAATAGAATAGGTTCGGTTGCAGTTGTCTGAAACACATTTACAATTTCTAAATTTAAAGTCATTGTAAATTGCATTGCCATCTGTATATGGGTTAATATAAAAATCAATTAGGTATTAAACAATTTATTGCGATTTCAGAGCTTCTCCGAAACTCGCAACGTCTGATACGCCTTAAGTAAACAATGGTCTCGGTATTTTATGCAATATAACGACTCTATCATCATCTCTCGTAATTTGACTCTGAATAAATAAACACTTTGTTTGTGCGTTTGCGTTCAACTTGCTCAGTTTCAGTAACTAGCTGCGAGGAACGTTGGTTAACGTTGCGAAAAACAGAAGCTGTAATAAAATAGCGCATTTATCATAAGAAGGAAATTAAGTGTATAGATAGTAAGTTTAATATCCATTAGTAAGCAATTAGTATTATCACTTTGTTATTATAGTTTTATTAAAATTAAACCTTATTATCACAATACCTCACTATAAAGTGCAAAGTTTAACTTATCCATCACCGTGATAGTGGCGTTCAGGACAGTAATATATGTAGATAATTCAACTTAATAGAGAGAACATATTTCTCAGTTTTTTTTTGTTTTTATTCTGTTTCATTTTAAGTAAAATCATATCAAAATTTGACCACCACAATTTCTTTTTGAACTTCACTATAAAATGCTCTAAATGTGAATTTATAATTTTCAGGATTGGAAGCTTGTAAATAGTATTTCAGCAACAGAACGTGTCAAACTTTGGAATCGTTTCTCAGGTCCGATAGATCACGAAAGTGTTAAAGCTGAATTTTTTCGTCGTGTTCATTTGAAGAATCCCCCGTTCAGATTTAAATTAGCTCCCAAGCCAAGAGACAGGGCAGAAATTCCGCCCATGGTCAACTACCACTACGAGAACCCACCACAGTTGTTGCCGTCACTTAGAGACGTTTTTAGATACGAAACAATAACGAAGAACGGCCTGATAGAATCCTTAGAAGGACACGAAGAAGAAATAAGTAAAATGGTCGAAGACGATCTGCATGCGATTAGAAATGCAAACCGAAAGGTGAGGGAATTTCAGAAGGATGTCGGATACGAATGTAGCGATGAAAGTGAGGAAGAAGAAACAGATATTGTAAGCAGTAGTGGTCAAATTGCTGACAGCGAAAAGACTGAGGAATTATCGGTGAAGGCGAAAAAGGAGGGGAAAAAGAAGTCTAGAGGTAATAGCCGGAGAAAAGAGACTGACGAAATTAAAGCAGAATCAGACACAGACGATAATGATCAGGAATCATTTAATAGTAAAAAAATAAAAGAGGAAATCGAGGACGACGATATTGCGGACTATAAAATAGACGTGGAATTGAAGAACCTCGATGTAGATCTAATTAAGATATTAGCCTTTCAGAGATTGCAGCAAATTATCATGGACAATCCTGATATTGTACAAAAATACAGAAATAGAACGGCGGCTCGGGCCATTCGCGATATATGCAAATCGAATCCAAACAAAAATATAATACTGCCTAGCCAGTTACTTACTCCGGAAGACATCGAAAGAATAGCAAGAACTTTCGCCGAAGGCGACGAGAAATACACCGAACCCTCAAATGAATACGAAAGGTACCACCAGCCGGTGATACGCAGTGATGAAGAAAAGGCCAGGGAAATTGCAATGAGATTAGAACCGACACTAATTAAATCACCGATTAGAGCAAGAGCGGTTCTCACTCCAGTTGGGGATATCCTTGAAGGAAATAAGTAAGTTGCTGTGATTAACTAACACATTAACTGTTTTCAAGAATTCAGTTTATACAGCAAGAATGCTGCAATTCAGCAAATGCTCTTATTAAGCTAAATTGAGCAGGCGAATGTAGAAACTGAATTCTTGACAACGTTAACTGACACATATTATTCAGCCACGTATTCAGCTAACATCGTCACTCATATCTGGGAAGTAATTGTCGTTTTATTTTACTTATAGCTTTTGTAAATGGTTTACATCATTCAGCATGAAGAATTCAACATATATGCGATACCGAAACTTGACGATAGGTTCAGGGCCAGGTGCTGATCTAACACTGAGCACTGTCGGACACTGCAGGCAGATATCTCCCCGGCACGCAATTATATTTTTCGATGAAGTTACAAAGAGCTTTGAGCTCATTAATTATTCAGAATTTGGGACGGAAGTGAACGGGCAGCTTTATTCTTGCGATTTCACAGAATACCCTCCGACTCCGGCCAAGCAATACAAGGAGGACCCCAAGGAGTTGCACACAAAAGTACAAGAAATTTTGGATAGTAGACGTGGCATTAAGCGGTACCCGTTTGGACTGGATCCAAATGCAAAGTAATGTTCAACCCAGTACATTTAATTATTCGTTTAGTAATATTATATTTCTCCCTCAATTTAGAATGGCTGCACCCATTTTACCGGCATGCAAATGTAAAACACGTCCTCCCATGATCCCCGGATGGGAAGGTACCGCTATTTTAACGCATGGCACACTTATTCGATTTGGATGTTTAGCGTTCGTCTTCTCGATAGCTGAATTTGATAGGTTATCAGACGATGAGGATTGAACCAAACGAAATATCTGCTCAAATTTTAATTTTTTTACAAAATGGATAAGAGATGCTTTAAATATCTTAATAAGAATCACAAGTGAATCATTTTTAACACGGCGCGTCTATTTAATAACTGTTGTGAATAAAAGTACAAGACATGAGTTTTGTTTAAAGAAGGAAAACATGGTTTTTTGTAGAATCTTTAATAAACATTTTACTCAAAGTATAGCGATGGAATTTGTTACTTAAGAAGATGGGTGTCTAACCTTAAGCCAGTGTATTAATTCTTAATTTAAGCGAATTTTTATCTCTCCTAGCTTCTTAGTGTAATGGCAAAACGGCTGCTGAAGATCATATAAGCTGCAATGTTATAACAGTGCTCTTGAACGATTTCTACCACAGGTATTTTTTTTTTAATGTGTTTCACAATTAGGAACGTGTACGTAGTGTACAACTAAACGTTAAGTCAATATTGACCGATATGAATGAAAATATTAGAATTTCATTTCAAAGGGACTACCCTCTTTCAAATCTATCTGTAGTTCGAGGCCAAGATTATAAGTGGACTAAATTATTAAGTTAAAAATTAATTTAACATATTTTGTCTTCATTAAAAGAAATATGAAGATCAAGAAAATAATTCTTTTTAAATTTTTATGCTCTTTAAAAGTTTAACGCCTCAAGATATGTAATTGAAAACTTCCAAGTCCAAATCCAAAAAATGATCGTACACTTTATAAACAAATCTTAAAAATGTACTGTCTATAAATGTACGACGATTAATATTTCTAAGCGGATTAATTCGAATGATTTGATTGATTGATAACTAACTAGTTAATAAAAACACAAAAAACACTGACTACAACAGAAAATGAAATTTAAAGTACATAATACAAGAAAATATTAATAAAGGAAAATATTCCAGAATTCCTTTATTTTTTCCATAAGTTATGCCATAAAATTATTATTTTTTCTCTCAAATTACTAACGTACAAAATGCATGCTTTTCTATTACACATATTCCAATCGTATAAAGCTTTTAAATACTGACGGCAAGTTTAGCTGTTGCATGTCTTTAACCTTTTTTATTTCTTTTAAGATGTTGAACATAATATAGAAATTCGTCGTAGAATGTTTTACAAAAAGTATGGTGTAGTGTTTTGTGCTGGTATCACCCTTTGGGCATCAGGTACAGCCTTAAATAATCTATAGTTGCGCTCTTTTGACGATGAGAATGAAAGTATTGAGGCAACATTTCCGCATCTGTAGCAATAGTTTGGAGCCGACCATACGGTAACTAATTTATCGTTGAACATATACTTAATTCCTTCATTAACCAATTGATGAGCTCGACATATTAGCTGGAGATTGTTAATAGTCATGAAATCATCTGTGACACGAGATCCAAATAGCCAGCCAGCTCCTCGTGGGCTTTCCGCCCTAAAATAGTTCAAATTATGAGCTATCAAACTTTAAAATGTTTTTTTGCAATATTTTAATTACCAGAACTCTAAATCTTCAGGGTCTGACCATACAAGATCACAAAAGGCACCTTTATATGGAATCTCCCCATTTCTGTCAATGGTCCTAATTTGGTCTAGAGTCTTTATCTCAGGACTAAGTCCTCCATGAACACAAAGAATGTCCTCGTCTATAAGCTATGGATACTAGGCTGAGTATACATTTTTATATTTTCAAATGAGGTCTACTTACGGCAGCAATTGTGAGCAAATCAAAAACCCGACAGCAATATTTCCAAGCGTTTACATTTCCGTATTTGTTGAGGCATTCATCGTAGAATCCGTACACTTTGGTGATTTGTCTTGATTCATGGTTACCTCGAAGGAGGGTGATTTTATCGGGATATCGTGCCTAAAGGAAATTTTAATAAATTTTATATTCTCTTTTGTTATTGTTTTGATCTACCTTGAGAGTCAATAACCTTGTAAGCGTTTCTAAGCTGTAGTATCCTCGGTCAACAAAATCTCCCATGAAAACATAGTTTGTATCAGGAACTTGTCCGCCGCAGCGGAAGAGCTCCTCGAGATCATAAAACTATACGTAATGAAAAAGTAAAATGGAGTTAGGAATTTTTTGTGGGAAAAATACATTCTTTTTAAAACTTTTTGGTAACCTTTACCCCAACCTTAAATTCAGTCCTGTAACGGCGTCGGAGATAAAAGAGAATCGAAAAGGGTTCGTGTAAATATTGCACACTACGCGCGCGTTCGATTTTGGAAGAACTTGGTCTGGCGCACTCTATGCGCTTAGATTCGATGGCTATATTTTGAAATTTGTTTCCAGGATTATGACAAAATCCACAAAGAAAATATCCAAAAGTGAAAAAAATTCAGAAACGATAATCCACAAATTATAAAATCCAGAAAAGTGAATGTAATTTCGGTAATTATGTTCTCTATATCGCAATTTCTGCAATTTTGATAAACAAATTGTAGAAAAGCCTTAATGAAAATAAACTCTTTTAAAAACTTTTATAATTCAGAAGTGGAGCTCCAGGCGTACAGCCGAGTATGATTTTTTGTTTTAGGGGAAAAAAATCAAATATTATACTAACTAAATGAACAGCCGATCGAAAACAACACTAATTTTCAACACTTCAATCTTCTTCGTTTAAATTATTTGATTTAATAACAGAATATAAATTTAGCTTTAAAACTCGTCCTACTATTATTAGACTTGGAAAGCCTTATATACAAACAAAAACACTATTCGATTTTTGTGGCTGTACTTCTCTAACATGTGTAATTTAACTAGATTTTAACTCAATCTTTTAAAAATAAAATTTATTCCAGCTTTAAGTTTAGCCGAGTACAGGTGGAACAGTGCAATTTGTTTTAGATGAGTTGCCTAATACCTAAGATTTTATACAAAGTAAAAGTTAGTGGTCTATTTAATATCTGGCATTCTTCCTGAGGTCGAGGGCCACAGTGGCAAGCTTTCTAGAATCTAGGGTACTCCGCTGTATTAACTACAACTTTTTAATTTAAAGAAAGGAGGGACTGATAAAAGCTCTGAGCTCGGTAGGATTTTTACTAGATAGTAAAGTAGTTAGAGGTATATTAATGATATACGTATTTTTAATTTCTAGGAGCAAATAATTGAACCACAGCCGGTGCAGCTAAAGCACCTCTCTGACAAATGTTACGAGTACGTAGATTTCTTGGATTTGCTTGTGCCTTTTGGATATATTCATTCTAAGTTCCATGGTTTTCTCTAAACTCTTTTTGAGCAGTAATTCCTTATCAATTTCTGTGCGGAAAACGCATTTCCCGCATCGGCTAAACGTCAAACACTCCTTTTAAATCAAGCTATGAGTTGTAATCAGAAAACACAGTACCTGCCCATGAATGTCGCCACAAACAGTAACCGGTGTACTAACTGGCTGAATATTTGATTCTTCTAATAGAATATCGCAAACTATATCACAGAGCTTTTTCAAATCATATTCCGGAAGATATTTACAGTCCTTTGCGATTTCAATCCACTTGTCTAGTTCCGCCATCTTGAAACTGTCTTTGGAATTTCCTGCTTGAAATGTTTTCGAACTTGATTTTTCAACTTGGCTGCATTCGGAATTAGATTATTAAAACTAAAAATTAAAACAAATTAATAATGGGGTTTTCTCAGCAATTTTTTAATGAAAATCAAATCCGATTATAAAAAATTAAACATTCCATAAGTTCATGTAAGGAATTATTTTAGAGAAAACACCCGGCCGGTTCGATGTAGGGAGCCAACTTTGCAGTACAAAAATAATTTGCTTAAATGCCAAGAAGGCGCTGTCAACAGGGTTGAGTGCAAAATGTGGACTGTTTTTGTTTAATTTGAAAATAAACCTAGTTTTCCTTAAATATTAGTCCATCAAACTTGTGCAAACAATAAAGTGAATACTGCGTTGTGATCTAAATAAATCAACTAGGGCTCTTTACACCAGCAGCGGTTTTGAGAAGCAAAAATGTCGGTGAAGGACCAAATTAAAATTGACATAGTAAGATTTTTTTCCTTAGTTTCACTCGAAAGAATCACATAAACTAAATAATTCTAGGAATGGGGCCACGAGAGACTTGTGCGCGCCCAACAAACAGTGGAAATGAGGCCATACGACGTGGAGTCCTGGTCGGTGCTGTTGCGTGAGGCCCAGAGTCGTCATGTGAATGAAGTGCGCTCCTTATACGAGTCCCTGGTCTCGGTTTTTCCTACGACAGCTCGCTACTGGAAAATATATATCGAGCAGGAAATGAAAGCGAGGAATTTTGAAAGGGTCGAAAAATTGTTTCAGAGATGTTTAGTCAAAATCCTCAACATTGACCTCTGGAAACTTTACCTGACTTACGTGAAGGAAACAAAAGCCGGATTAAGCACTCACAAGTAAAACTCTAATATTCCATTTCAGCGGAAGTAGCAATTCATTCTTTTTACTAATTTTAGGGAAAAACTTGCCCAGGCTTATGACTTCGCCTTGGAGAAAATTGGAATGGATTTGCATTCTTTCTCGATTTGGCAGGACTACATAACTTTTTTGAAGAGCGTCGAAGCCATCGGAAGCTATGCTGAAAACCAGAAAATCACCGCTGTGCGAAAAGTGTATCAGAAGGCTGTCGTCACACCGATCATTGGAATCGAGACATTGTGGAAGGAGTACATTGCGTTTGAGCAAAATATCAATCCAATTATATCCGAGAAGATGAGCTTGGAAAGATCCAAGTAAGTGCTTATAAATATATCTAATTTATATATGTAGCCTTGCAAAAAGTGGGTCGTAAACTTAGATGAAAGAACCGATCTGATGTTTTAGAAAACATTGATTCGTTACTTTGAACACAAAAACTCTGCTGGAATTTCCTTCAATGGTCTGACAGATCCACTCTTTTACATATTTGGATATATCCTAACAAGTGGGGTATCGTTGGAAAGGTGCTCTCCTCCTCTTTTGAATGAGTCCTTGCTCGATGGCCTGCGATGTCCTTACAAGGACCTATAAGGCCTTAAATGAGCGAACCTCTAAAAAACCTCCAGCGGCGATTTTGAAGGAGGCATTTTATGGAAGAGGTCTCAGAACAAACGTTGATCAGGACATTCCAAGGAATCGATTGGTATAGAGTTGCCTACTTTGAATCGGGAATATTGTTTTTCTGTGATTCCGAAACACATGCATTTTTACTTTATTTGCACAATACGAAAGCATAGCCATGTCGAAAAACTCCGATACTCTAAAAAGTATGAACTAATTAAACTCTCCCTATTAGTGGATGTTTGAAACAGGCGCGAAGATCTGACTGGTGTTACCTGCTTACATATGTAGATATTTTATTTAGTTTAGTTAAACCGCATTTTATTTATAATCATACTTATATCGATAGTCAATCATTATGTATCCGGATGTGGAAAAGAAGCCTTCTTTGTATTCACAAGATTGTAATAACAATAGTTATCTAAAACTAAAATATTTTCGATATTGGATAAACTCGTCTTCTAATTTTACAAAGTCCAAAATACCGAAATACGAAATAATTGTGGGCACCTAATAGGCTCAAGAAAATAGATCGAACAACTCCAAAATAAAAATTCAATTCATTTATTTGTGACTTATAGTTATGAGTAGGATAGAAAAGCGAAGTAAAAGAAAATGAAAAATTGATCTTAAATCGAAGTTAAATAGCTACTTAAAAATAAGATAAAAAAATGCAACAAATGTATTAATTTTAGATTTTAGTTACATAGCTTAAAATAAAAAGCTATTGCCTAATACATCTGCTGCTTATCCTCCAAATATAGCTAATGAAGAGGAAGGGAGTTCCAAAATTTGATAAACTGGGTGCTTTAAATGCAAAGAGTTATTAAATTCGACTTTATTGCTTTATATTTCTGTTTTTTCTTTATTAAGTATTTATAAATAAAATGTTTCTAGAAGTAATTTTCCTGAAGCTGTGATAAATAAGTCTTTCACCGTTCGCAAGATAAATTTGATTGTTTAGTGGTGTGTCGCAAGATCAAAGGCCAACACTATGCATATTATAGTATATATCCGAACTGTGTGTGTGAATATTTTCCAACTTTGATCAAATCAAAAATGGCACTTAATATATTTCTTCTGACAGAGACTATATGAACGCCCGGCGAGTAGCAAAGGAGCTAGAGATTGTAACGAAAGGACTCAATCGGAATTTGCCCGCCATTCCACCCACCCTGACGAAAGAGGAAATAAAACAAGTATACGAAACACAATATCGTATTCGAACCAATTACTTTACCAATGATTTCGCTGACAGGTGGAGCTATGGAAGAAATACATAGCATTTGAAAAATCTAACCCATTGAGAACAGAGGACACCGCTCTAATAACGCGACGAGTGATGTTTGCAACGGAACAGTGCCTTCTCGTCCTTACGCACCATCCAGCGGTGTGGCATCAAGCTGCACAGTTTTTAGATCAAAGCTCAAAACTTTTGACCGAAAAAGGAGTGCGTATTATTCGAATAACATTAAACAACAGAACGAACATATTCTTTCGGAGTTTTAACGTAAACTTTCATTGCAATTCAACTCCAGAGACTGCTCTGATTGTTGCAACATTAGCCACACTTTACAAGTACCATCACCGCTTTTTGTATCTAGGAAGTGTTAGCAATGCAACTATGCATTTTATTATGTTACTACACTGTCTAGTCAATAAAACTTTTGAATCTCTTGAAACTGCCCCGGATATATCCCGTTTTGTGTGGTTCTCTGTTATTTAATGGATACAGTGGAATTGTATTTTTGTGCTTTGATTATTCAATTTTTTTTTTTTTTTGATATATTATAAAATAATAATTTCAATTTTAGCTTGAAGCAAATACAATTAAAGTTTTTCTGATGTTAATCAAAGCTCAAAGATGCTCTGTCTGCTGTGCGTTTTAATTTAGGTTTAAGACAAAATTAATAGTTAAAAGTAATTTCAAATTTTCGTGTATTAACTGCAAAATTTTAGGATGTAACAGCAGCTAGAGCATTCAGCGATGAAGCCGCTAATATTCTAGAAAGAGCTATAAACGGTGTTTTGAGCCGAAATGCTCTTTTATACTTCGCCTACGCAGATTTCGAGGAGGGAAGGATGAAGTACGATAAAGTTCATCAGATGTACAACAAATTCCTGGGCATCGCAGACATTGATCCCACCTTGGTAGGGGTAACAATATTTTATTAAATTATTTCATTCTATTTAAAATGGCCAATTTTTTTAGGCATATGTCCAATACATGAAATTCGCCAGAAGGGCTGAAGGCATCAAATCGGCTCGTGCTGTTTTCAAAAAGGCTCGAGAGGATGTTAGATCTCATTATCATGTTTTTGTAGCAGCTGCCCTAATGGAGTATTACTGTTCAAAGGATAAGGACATTGCGTTCAGGATATTTGAGCTTGGGCTGAAACGATTCGGTGGAAGCCCTGAATATGTTATGTGCTATATTGACTACTTGTCTCATTTAAACGAGGATAATAACACCAGAGTTCTGTTTGAAAGAGTTTTATCATCTGGAGGACTCACACCTCAATTATCTGTCGAGGTGTGGAATAGATTTCTTGAATTTGAATCAAATATTGGAGATCTTTCCAGTATCGTTAAAGTTGAAAAAAGACGAAGTGCTGTTTTAGAAAACGTAAAAATTTTTGAACTTGATTGTATCACAGAAATACTAATAACTATCGTTCCAGCTTAAAGAATATGAAGGAAAAGAAACGGCTCAACTTGTCGATCGATACAAATTCTTGGACTTATATCCTTGCTCAAATGTCGAATTAAAATCTATTGGATATGTCGATGTAATAGCGATTACTTCTTCTCACATTCAAAATCGTCTTAATGCGAATTTTCAGAACCGAGGTATGGCTGGACAAAAACTCGGCGGTGTAGAAAATTCTCTTGAGACAACGACAAAATTGCCAGCACCAGATTTTTCACAAATGATACCATATAAGCCAAAAGCTAATGCATTCCCAGGAGAGCATCCTTTGGACGGTGGTACATTTCCGAAGCCACCCGCATTGGCTGCACTTTGTGCACAGTTACCACCGCCTGTTTGCTTTAGAGGACCTTTTGTTTCGGTTGATATGCTTGTTGATATTTTCAACAGAATACAATTGCCTGATGGTTTGTTAAAATCCTAATATAATATTTTGCACAATATACTTACCGATACTTTTCAGTACCTGTTCCCACTGGAGATCATGGGTGTGATACAAAACTATTTGATCTGGCTAAATCAGTACATTGGATCGTGGACGACAGCACGTTTTCCGGTGAAGGAGGTCTCAGAAAAAGACGGATGCTACCTGGTGGCGATGATAGTGACGATGAAACTACAACACCAGCACCTCCGGCCAATGATATCTATCGGCTGAGGCAACAGAAACGTTTTAATAAATAATAACCATTTTTAAGGTTATAATTTTATGCTATACAAATGTTCAATGGTGGAGATTTGAAAGTATAGGAGATTGTTTTCAATTTCCTCAAGTATGTTCCCCTTAAATAACATGTTTATGGTTTCTTCTGTATTACATGTCTTATTCTATGTAAAATGTTTTAATTGAATCGGGGCGATTTTGGACTTGGAACTTTCTATACAACTGGGGCATGTCAAACATTTTTCACTTTATTATTCACAATTGAGGTCCCAATAAGGCTGTATTTTCCTTTAAAGGGGTTTCGACACTAAAGATCTTTCAGTCGCATACCACAAAGGACACCTCTAGCAATACATAAATAAAAATAATACATTTCGTAAGCTCGTTGAAGTTCTAATTTTTTCGAAATTAACTTAATTATTTAGAGCCTTCGAATGAAATAATAAAAATTTAAAACATAAATCTGAATAACGCAATTGCAGAGAGATGAGATCGAAAATACTTTTATTTTGGTTCGATACTAGCAAGAAATTGTTTCTAACTTATAATGAAAACTAGACTACATAAAATTGTACAAGTTTTTAGATTTTAGAAGGGTCAATTCATTTCAAAGTGATTTTTTTACACAGATACAATAGATAGGAAGTCATAAAATTTACTGACTTTTGTATGTATGTATATAAAGTACATATATATTAAATAAAAGGTAAATTTTATGAAAGTGTTCACGGTTTTATTGTCATTACTGCCTTAAAAAATTAGCCATACAATCAATACCAAAACCAAAGTTATCCACAGTCTTGTTTTCGCTCAGCTGCAACTAATTCGCCTATACAAAATTCTGCCATCAGAGTACTAAAAAAAAGAAATATTACTTCAATAAAAGAAAGAATATTGTGAATAGATTCATATAAAGTGTAGTCTTTACCACATCAATTACCGAAGCAGAACCGACTAAAGCTAAAAAATCCTATCGATTATCTAATTCAACAATTGATTTTTTTAAGCGATATATAGCAGCCGACTGCACAATATGAAGGTTGTTTTCCAGAATTGTTTCTGCAGTTCCTTATTCAATTCAGCTTAATAAAAGCAGCGGCTGAATTGTGCAATAAGCTGGTGAAATTGTATTCTTGAAAGCAGACGAACTATTGAACTACTATTAGTTGCTGAACAACTTTAAATCAATACTTAGTGTAATTACTCCTTTACTTTCATAAAATATTAATAATATCGATAAATATCTGATAAAGTCCGAAATTTCTTTTATTTCGTAATTCAATCGGCCTTAGAAACCAAGCGGCTAGTAAGTAAACGAATTGTCTTATTAAGCTATATAAAGCAGAGTAATTCAGAAAAGTGTGATTAATTTTAAGAAATTTAAATCTTGATTTCATTTCATTGTATCGTCTAAATTGCTCTGCTTTTGTCTGATTTGGTATAGCCACTGCCTAAGAAAAAAATCTAATGTGCTTCCAATTGTATGTAATTTGCGACATTATGCCCCATTTAACCAATCCATAACAATCCCAATACTAACCTTACCGTGCTCTTGTGCTGTGTCCAACATTTCGGAATTCCTTCGTTGCGTCCGTGCCAGCGACTTTTTCCAATATCTTCATTCCACCAGGGTGCTAACATTAAAAACACTTCAAATCGTAAGCTTTTTTTACGTTAATCACAATAATTACTTTTTTCTGAAATTGAGTCAAATCGTACACTTTGTTTTCGATTACAATCCACATATCGTTGTGTGTGTTATGCTTCTGCACTTCCTCCATGGTTTTTTTTCTTGATGCCATTTCAAAGAACACTTTAAATTTAATTACCAAAAGGAATTTCGATTTTGCCTAAACGTAAAATTTTAAAAATACTGTTCCCTCAATAGGAACCATAATGACATCCGTATATCTAAAGCCTCCTTGACCTTAACGATTTAAACTAGTATATATTTAATAGTTTCATAAGAAGGAAATTGACTCTTGTTTTAGAAAATGTGCAGAAATTCTGGTAGATGTTAGTTTTACAATTTCCACATTTCTGAAGAAAGGGCTTTATTTACACATTACAAAACTTTTTTTTTTTTTTTTTTTTTTTTAATTTTAATTTATACATGGAGCGTAATACACGAAGGTTCTGCACCAAATTTTTCTCTATTTCAATTTTATTTGGCAATCGCCATCGGTTTTTTTTTTTTTTTTTTTTTTTTTTTTTATATATAAATTGCGTAGTATGAAATAAAACATAATATTAAAAAAAAATTCATTTATTGAGTTCTGGAATGGTTTATAGCTTTACAATTGGTCCATTAATTCCGACTAAAGGCAAACCTCTTGATGATGTATACCACGGTTATACCTAACACAACTGCTCCAACGGCAATTCCAATGTCTCTGGGAAAAGTATGGAAATAAGTGCACAGCATGATTCCAACATTTATTAACAAAATATATTTTCTATAACACCATATAATACAGACGTGCAAGACAAGTAGGAAAAACATTCTATAAAAATATAATAAAACGCTCAAAGAGCATTTTTATTAAAGACACTTATGGTCAACTCGGTTTCAGTAAATGAATATTACTATCTTATTACATATTCTTAAATATTTACATATTCGAACAGTTGACCATTGGTGACTTAAAGAATGCCTAAAAGTACAAATTTACATGTTTGTATTACTTTAAAAATATCGCCCAAAATACAAAATACAAAAAAAAAGTACGTGTAGTCAAATATAAAAACATCACATTTTTAGTTCGTTGCTCACATTAAATGCGGTAAATCCAAGCTTGAATGTTAGGACACTACACAGTTTTTACATCGAGAGGACCTGTTGATTATTTTACAATTAAAAAAGCATTATGAAAGACGCCATTAGCCAATGTTAGTACGGTTTAAACACCCTTTACCAAGACCTGCTATTAGTTTTAGAACGGGAAAATCAGTCGCTCTCTATTGCTTCAAAATGCAGTAAGAATAATAATAAAAGAAAGGTAAAAAATTTTGAGTTTATTGGTTTTAGTGCGTACGGAACTTCTACCAATTACAAAAAGGTCCTCAAATTTGAACTTGCCCTATTGGAAAAATTTGCAAGCAATCACACCCATGCACACATAATGCAAAGCCATACAGCACAGTTTTTCTTATAATTTAAAATTTTCTTACTTGGGGCTCACGTTTTTCTTCCGATCTGCCACAGCTAGTTCACCGACTAAATATTGTGCCATCATAGAACTGAAAAAAAGAGAGATATTTTCACATAAAAGTGGATCACCACTAATAAGACGGGTCAAAACTAAGGCCTATTAAACGATGTTTTTTTAAGAACTTATGTTCATGCTTATTGAAATTAATGATAAGTTTTATGGCTACGTATTCCCGGGGGTTTTGGTTAACACAAGCCGTGAAGTAGAAAATGCATACGTAGTGATGTAGTCCGAGAATCGCCGCGAAATAACATTGCTTCTTATGGCGGAAGATCCGAAGTATGCCGCTTCACTCGCCTGAACTGCTAAACAATAACTTTTACGCGAAAATGATATTCTAATAACTATAACTATAGAGGAATACCTTTCTAGTGATCTAAAAAACTTTATAGTGACAAGAACAAAATATTAGAGTTTTTTGCACTTAAACACAACTCTAACCATTTCCTCGAACAAAACAGCAGCAGCAGGTCGACTTGACAGCACGACTTTCCGAGGTAATTTGTTCGATGGGCAGTAAGAGTAACTTTTAAGCTCAAATATCTTTAATATGAGCTGTTGTTTTTGAGAGTGGTATAAGTCCATTTTTTCATGAAGTGAGATATTTAAGGGTTTGCATTTGAATCAACCAAGTAATTATGGTAAAAGTTATTCAGTTCGGGTAATGTTTTTAAGACTATAAACATGTTTAATTTTATTATGCAAAAATAATTAATAAAATTGTTGAAGAAAACAAACGATTTTTCTAGCTACCAATGGACTTATACCACTTTCAATAAGAACGAATTATGCAAAATTTTGAGCGGTAGTTTAGCAGATTCGGTCTCTGGAGCGGAATGAACGAAGAAACACACAACCATGAAATTTTGATTCTATAAATATGTCTAGGCGAAAACCCCGGAACCAAAACCAGTTCGGTGATAACTGCAAAAACGAAACAAATTTTAGCGTGTTTGTCTGATCACCTTTCTGACCCGATTTTAAAAAGTGGTTGTCATGCTTTATTAAAGTCAAAGGTCAAAGTATTTATAGCATTTACAGTTGAAATATATTGGAGATTTTCGGTAAAAATCCTTTTTGGTCTTTTTAGATATTTTTAACATTCTTAATTTTTGATGATGGTGTAAATTATAACTTTAAAAAAAAAAACTGATTGATTCCGCTTTTTAAAGTAAGACTTAGGAAACCTATAATAGCTTAAAATCTCACCGCGCTTCCTTGCTGTGTCCAACTTCCTTAAATTCTTTGCTTCCATCCTTGCCGGCGACATCTTGCAGCACATCTTCTCCGCCTGGGTGCTAAAAACGCAAAACTCTGCCTATCTTGAGCATAAAAACATAAGAAGAGAAATCACCTCATTCTGAAACTGGGTCAAATCGTACACCTTGTCTTCAATAACAACCCACAGGTCTTCGGCTTTGTTGTGCTTCTGCACCTCCGCCAAGGGCACTTGTTTCGTGGCCATTTCGAGGATTTGTAAAGCACCTTTTCAGGCTTAAGCGGTAATTAGAATCTTAATTGTAAAGAAGCCCGGCACACGGAATTTAAGATGTACGGTTTCTGACTGCCGAGTTACTCCTAAGAATAAAAGTGACAGAAGCGGATATCTCCTCCTCCTCCACAAAGCTCCCGAGCGAACAGTGGAGATCTTGAAATTTTAAACCCGTTTTTTGAACGTTGGTTTCGTTTTCTGAAAGTGTTTGCAGCTTGTAAAGATTCACGTATATTATTGTTTGGTTTTAAAATTACAACCACTCACCATTTACAAATAATTGCTTAATTGCCATTTGTATGAAAGATAAAATAGATTTGGGGTTGAACGATATATATCGATGTTCAAGAAAAGATGAATCGAACTAAACCGATGTTTTTTAACTCGATTTTATTCGATTATCGATATTTTTCATATTTCCATGAGCAATGTTCCGGGCCAATGTATTGGGACTTACTTAAAAGATTACACTTGAACCGGCTGGAATAAAATAAGAAAAAGAAAACTAATGTGGCTAACAATGAGACAGATAATAGACTAGCCAATTAATACAAATCTTTGAAAATTACAAAAATATGTTTTTCAATCTTTGTCCCTGCTAAAATATGAATATTTTACCTCGATTTCATTCCAAGCTTCATTTCGCGGACTAATTCGGTTTTTATACTTCACTTCATCGGACGACAGTACAAATCGTATTTTGCTTTATTTAGTGTTTATTTATTTAATGTTTAAAAAAAACTCATAACAACAAATAAATATGTAAAGACATTAAGTCTATTATAGCTTACCTGTAAAAATAAGGTCTTCAATTTTTCAATAAAAAAAAGTATGTGATGTGATGTGAGCCACCGGTGGTACACGCCGGGTTGAATGTATTAAAATTGTAATTTTTTAAACAAATGGAGCGCGGCATTTATTTAGTCCCACGTTTCCGTGATTTCAGACCGCGCTGTTCATTTATTATGAAACGTTTTATCGAGAAAAAAATTAACCTTTCCTTTTCGATGCATTTTAAATGACATCGCATAGCGAAGAACATTTATCGAAAAAAAAACATCGATGTTCATCCCTAAAAGGATTTAAAAGGGAATACCAACTTCTAAGTATTAAATATATATTTTAAGATGTTCATACAAACGCAGCATCTTTGAACAGAGGAGGGGAAGATGTAAAATTTTGCCTCGTAAAGTACGTTAATTTCTGTATTGAAGTGGGAAATCCAGCTCATCATCTGTTCACGCACACACAGAAGGGGTCATGTGTTTTGGAAGAAAAAAAAAACAAATTTAATTATCTCCCCCTGCTCATTTCATCCAATTTTAATAATCCAAATCAATTTTGAAATCACTAGAAAACTATTCTACCAAATCTACTTCAGTTAGATAATGGCTTCAGGGTCTCCGCAGAGTTTCCCTGAAAGTTTCAGAACCCCATGAGTAGCCGCTGCAATTTCGCAATTACTAAGAAAACTTGCTGAAAAAAACAAAGTTCATGCGAATAAACCGCTCCAGAAACCGCTAGAGGCTTATAATTAGATTTATAAGGAAAAAAAGAGGTAACAAAGGTCGTGTCTTGAACGCGTCAAGTGACGCATTAGTTATCCTCAAAAATGGAAAATTGGCCAATGGTCAGGGTGATTGCACTTGGCCTCTAGCGACCGCTGCCTGGGAGAGCAAATTTCACTTTTTCTAAAAAATTTATTAAATTTTCCTCGCAATCAAAAATAAAGAAAATTAGGAAGTGTGTGCACACAAAATCAATGAAAATCGCATTTGTGTGCGGAAGAGGGGAACGATAATGCGGATGTAGTGGTGTGATCCTATAAATGCAACTGCCAGAAAGAACGGCAGCCATTCAAGTAAAGTGTGCGAAAAAGTTGACATCGTAGTTCACAGGAGTGATTTTCAAGTGGGTGAAAGATAAAAAGTGATTTTAATTAAAATCTGAGGAGCCATTGAAAAAACAAAGGAACTTTTTTAAGAAGTGATATTTGAAAAGACGATATTATTTACCCTAGTGGGATTTGAAAGAAAATTGAATTTTTCTTTGTCTGAGGGTAAGTGAAGTTGTGATTCATTCGTTTTATTGTTTCGAGTTTTTCATTACAAATTACTTATTCAGGGAAATTGATATTTAGAGCAAATTGTAGATAATTTCATTTACTTTTATTTTAAAAGTAATTTTACAATAACGAAGTGCAAATTTAGCGTTGGAAGTTGAAGAAAATTTTAATTTGGTGAATATTTCCAAGATGGCTACCTTATTGATTTTCTTTGTTCTTTGTGCATTTGATGATATTCCACCACTTGGTTTTTACTGTTAGAATATATATACGATATCTGATAAATGTGAAAAAAAGTTGCGTGAAGGTGAACAAATTTACAATTCTTCGGAATAGATTTCTAAAAATACATTTTCCGGGGTTATTTGACCGAAGCTTTGGAAGTTTTCAGAGAATTGCGTCAGCCAGTTTTTTTCCACGGCAGGTTCTCCATTTGCATCCAGCTGAGATTACTATTTTCAATATTTTAAAGTAATTTTACAAAAGGTTTTATTATTTAAATTTCCTACAAATATTTGTGTATCCGTGAATAAATTGATTTTCCACGAATATGTAGGTCAAATGTGGCGTAATAGCTTTGCATACGCATTTTTGCTTCAATTTGAAATGACTTGCGTAAAACAGACGACCTTCAGTTCTACTTTGTCTTTTTTATAGCAATTGTAGCAATGCTACAAAATAATGTATAATTTTATCAGCAGTGCTTTTATATATGGAAGTAGTTCTTATTCCCTTTTTCATAAGAATTTTTGCTTCTTCAGCAGTAACAACCTATAAAGCTTAGGAGCTGATAAGCATCGCGAAATTGTTTTCTTGCTGAGTAGCACGGTTTTCAATCTCAGTATACGCAGGTCTGAAACTTTTCCAATGCCAAAGTTCTCGATTAAAAAAATTAATAAAGGGAAAATGGAAGGGAACTCTTTTGAAAAAACGTGTACAAGAAAGATGTCAATAAGCACTTTGTAGAAAGAAGAAATTTAATTTACCTTTTTATCACTGAGGAATGCTTCTGAGGCGCGACTTTCAAATCTGCCGACTATGGAAATTGTATTATTTCCACCTAGTGTTTTTAGTTTTTTTAGGGTTCCGTACCTCAAAAGGAAAAAAAAAATGTACTACTTTCAAGGATTACAAAATTCTCAAAGTTTGTAGTGAATTGATTACAAAGATGTAGGCCAAATTGTGAAAAAAAACCCTCTGATCTAGGTTTATAAAGCTTAAATTATGATAATCAGGGTTTTTGTAAGGAATAAAAAGTGTTAGAGAGCGATACACAAGCTGTAGTTAAAAAACTTAATATCTGGACATTGCTGTCGAAATCAAAATCACTCTATTAAATAGTACATCTCAGCTGTTTTTGTTTTCTTATAAAAAAGATGTTTTATTTTTTTATCAAATAATTTTCGTCACAAAACTTGTTCTATAATAGGTATTACAAGAAACATAGTATAGGTCGAATAAAATGGCATTTTACGTTCATAAAAAGTCGTTTGCATGTGCAATAGTTAATTTTTACCGAAACTTGTTCTGTTACCCCATGCTATCAATGATTCATTATGAGTCATAATTTTTTCTATATTACATACGAACGTTTCTAATTTCGCAATAATAACCAACTTTTCAATTGCACGTATGAATGAATACATATGGATAGTATAGCTAAAAGAAATTTAACTAATTTTATCAAAACCAATGCCACAATAAGAAACAGCAACATAAGGTTATCTAGAGTTACATTATCTGCTATCCCTTGCAAAAAATGTAAATTAAATCAACTAGTAAAAAGTGAATTGTAAAAAAGTTCCTAAAGGACGCTATTTGACGCAAACAAATTGTATATTAAAAATTTATAAATAAACTGATGAAATCCGCATTTTCAAAAGTTTATATTAATACATGCCAACGACTCTTGAGAACTTGGCTCTGGGCTCACGCTTTCATGGTTTTTTGTGTGCAATAAACAAAACGAGAATTTCGCAATAAAAACTAATAAGACGTAATCGTCTGTGAGCTCGATTAGCAGTTGCTGGCTATAATCACGATGTATTTTTTGCGCGAGACGTATGAACTGGTGGTGTCATAGAAACAGTCACGACTTATAGTTAATCAATTACGTTTCGCGGTGGCACGTTGAAATTGCACACGCAGTTGAAACAGCTGAAATAACGTCTCACACGTGTTTACTCAATTTATACATTTCTCTGTTAGGTTCATTTGATAATTGAAACTGTCTGCGATTTATTGTAAATTAAACTAGGTATTTTAATCGGCAAAAACTATAATGAATTTTTTTTTTCTTTAATTTTCAGAACTTTATAAGCCCACAAAATGCAGATCTTTGTGAAGACACTAACTGGAAAAACCATTACTTTGGAAGTTGAGCCTTCTGATACCATTGAAAATGTCAAGGCTAAGATTCAGGATAAGGAAGGAATCCCTCCAGATCAGCAACGTTTAATTTTCGCTGGCAAACAATTGGAAGATGGACGCACTCTTTCTGACTATAATATTCAGAAAGAATCTACTCTTCATTTGGTTCTTCGTTTGCGCGGAGGAATGCAGATTTTCGTTAAAACATTGACTGGCAAAACAATTACATTGGAGGTTGAACCCTCTGATACAATTGAGAATGTCAAGGCCAAAATTCAAGATAAGGAAGGCATTCCTCCAGATCAGCAGCGTTTGATCTTCGCCGGAAAACAATTGGAAGATGGTCGTACCCTCTCCGATTACAACATTCAGAAAGAATCTACCCTTCATCTTGTATTGAGATTGAGAGGAGGTATGCAAATTTTCGTTAAAACGCTGACTGGAAAAACAATAACATTAGAAGTTGAACCATCTGATACAATTGAAAATGTTAAAGCTAAGATCCAAGATAAGGAAGGTATTCCTCCAGATCAACAGCGTCTGATTTTTGCTGGTAAACAGCTTGAAGATGGTCGTACACTATCCGATTACAACATTCAGAAGGAATCTACGCTGCATTTAGTTTTGCGTCTTCGCGGAGGTATGCAGATTTTTGTGAAAACTCTTACTGGCAAGACAATAACCTTGGAAGTTGAACCTTCCGATACTATTGAAAATGTAAAGGCTAAAATTCAAGATAAGGAAGGAATTCCTCCAGATCAGCAACGTCTGATCTTTGCTGGAAAGCAATTGGAAGATGGTCGAACTTTGTCCGATTACAATATTCAAAAGGAATCTACCCTTCATTTGGTATTACGTCTTCGTGGAGGTATGCAAATCTTCGTTAAGACTTTGACTGGGAAGACCATTACTTTGGAGGTTGAGCCATCGGACACTATTGAAAATGTTAAGGCCAAGATTCAGGATAAGGAAGGTATTCCACCAGATCAGCAGCGTTTGATTTTCGCCGGTAAGCAGTTGGAGGATGGGCGTACTTTGTCGGACTATAATATTCAAAAGGAATCAACTCTCCACTTGGTATTGCGTCTTCGAGGAGGTATGCAGATTTTCGTAAAGACATTAACTGGCAAGACCATCACTTTGGAGGTGGAGCCATCTGATACCATTGAGAACGTGAAGGCCAAGATTCAGGATAAGGAGGGTATTCCCCCAGATCAGCAACGTCTTATCTTTGCTGGCAAGCAGTTGGAGGATGGACGTACTTTGTCCGATTACAACATCCAAAAGGAATCAACTCTTCATTTGGTTCTTCGTCTTCGTGGTGGAATGCAAATCTTCGTAAAGACGTTGACCGGAAAAACCATAACTTTGGAGGTAGAACCTTCTGATACTATTGAGAATGTCAAAGCGAAGATTCAAGACAAGGAAGGTATCCCACCTGATCAGCAACGTCTGATTTTTGCCGGTAAGCAGTTGGAAGATGGTCGTACTTTGTCGGATTATAACATCCAAAAGGAGTCAACTCTTCACTTGGTTTTGCGTTTACGTGGTGGAATGCAGATTTTTGTGAAGACATTGACCGGTAAAACGATTACATTGGAAGTCGAACCATCAGACACCATCGAGAACGTTAAGGCTAAGATCCAGGACAAGGAAGGTATTCCACCAGATCAACAGCGTCTTATCTTTGCTGGTAAGCAATTGGAAGACGGACGCACACTCTCTGATTATAACATTCAGAAGGAGTCAACTCTCCATTTAGTTCTTCGGCTCCGTGGAGGGATGCAGATTTTTGTTAAAACTTTGACTGGTAAAACTATTACTTTGGAAGTAGAACCATCCGATACGATTGAAAATGTAAAGGCTAAAATTCAGGACAAGGAAGGTATCCCTCCAGATCAGCAGAGATTGATTTTCGCTGGCAAGCAGTTGGAGGATGGTCGTACATTGTCTGACTACAACATTCAAAAAGAATCTACTCTTCATTTGGTACTCCGCCTCCGAGGTGGCATGCAAATTTTCGTTAAGACTTTGACTGGTAAAACTATTACTTTGGAAGTTGAGCCATCTGATACGATTGAAAATGTTAAGGCAAAAATTCAAGATAAGGAAGGTATCCCACCAGACCAGCAGAGATTGATTTTCGCTGGTAAGCAGCTTGAGGACGGACGAACACTTTCTGATTACAACATTCAGAAGGAATCGACCCTTCATTTGGTTCTCCGCCTTCGAGGTGGAATGCAGATCTTCGTAAAGACTTTGACCGGTAAAACCATAACATTGGAAGTTGAGCCCTCCGACACCATCGAGAATGTTAAAGCTAAGATCCAGGACAAGGAAGGTATCCCACCAGACCAGCAACGTCTTATCTTCGCTGGTAAGCAATTGGAGGATGGACGCACTTTGTCTGATTACAACATTCAGAAGGAGTCGACCCTTCACTTGGTTCTAAGACTCCGTGGTGGAATGCAAATTTTCGTCAAGACTTTAACCGGTAAGACTATCACCTTGGAGGTTGAGCCTTCCGACACAATCGAGAACGTCAAAGCCAAGATCCAGGATAAGGAGGGAATTCCCCCAGATCAGCAACGTCTGATCTTCGCCGGCAAGCAGCTTGAGGACGGACGCACATTGTCCGACTACAACATCCAGAAGGAGTCAACTTTACATCTTGTCCTCAGACTTCGAGGTGGAAATTAAAATTAACGTCAGCATTTTACTCAGATGAAAATTCCAATTTTTGAAATCCCAAGTTTTATATTTCTTAATTGCACTGCCTCTGATAGATGCTTTTTTTGTTAATGAATAAAATTTCTTGAATCATATTTAACTTTCTTTTATTTTGGGATCTGGGGATAATTTGTTTTCGCACGGTCTTTTACTTCGACTCGTGAAAGTAGTTTCTACTTGCAAGGAGAAAGCCTAGATTTTTATTATACTATTATTTTTTAAACCCTTGGTCATCTGGAGTCCCCACTTTTTCGGGTACTTTTATTCGTAACCAATCCCTACATGTGATATAAATTTAAGCGAAGTCGGTGATGAGTAGGTGCCCAGTAGGAAAAAGAAGGGGCTAAGAAGAAGAAGTGATACAACTGTGGGTGTTTTCATAAACGCATGATTGCTTGCGTGCATTCCGTGAACCTTGCAGTCAGTTTACTCGCACGCAAATCAACTGCCCAACTGCATATTTGAACAAAACCCGTCATTTTCATTCCATTCATAATGTCAAATTTGACAATATAATTTATAATGTCAAATTTCACATAAAACTATAAGCTGGAGAAAAGCCTTGGCACAATGGATGAGTTCCTTTTTATTAGTCTTTATGAAAATTCTTACTCAGAGTGTTATAAAGGCGTTCAAAAATTTAGAAGTTTTATTAAAAGAAAAAAAAAGTAAGCAGCTTGATAAAAAAAAAAAAAATATTCCTAAAAACGATAACTATGTGCAAAAAATTCAAGAGCTTACAGAATGTTTGGTTGCGTAAATGTTATCAAATTCTTCAAAGTACTCCCAATTAGTCCGATTAACCCTGAAGACGCCTTTCGTAGTTTTGTCCGCTTATATGTACGTGTGTATAAATTGTAAAATTTTGTTTTTAAATCTTGTGTTGTAAACGAAAATTCGGTATCATATGTTTTGATGTTCCTTAAGACAGCATTCCATAACACTTCCTTTCTTATTTTTCCATTCTCAAACAAATCATGCCTTTTAAGTCGCTATGTTAATAGCAATTTTGGCGAATTCTTATTCCACACTGGACAAGGTGTAGAAGGCCTAAGGAATAGAGAAATTATTTAACAAAGAAGTTTGGAATTTCCGCAAACTTATATATCGTCTTCTTCAGTAAGTTCCGTTGAGTCAGAATAATCCCAATCTTCCAGTTCTTCGTTAACGAAAAGCACAAAGGTTTTTTTTTTTAGATTTACTCGATAATTCAAAGGCACTGTGAGAAAGCCGTTAGAACACTTGACAGCTCTTAATCTTCTTCTTGCTAGTCAACAAAGTCCACTTCTTATTTTGGTTGCAAAGATGCCTAAAAATTGCGTGGTCAGATTGCGTTTATGAACACGCTGGTTGAATTATTGAACACTATGCAAAAGCAAGTTTTACGCAACTTTACATTTCTGAAAACGCCCTGTTTCTCGGGGAACTAGCACTCCTTCCCGACTCGATTCTTTTCCTTCTTTTTTACCCACGACGGGATTGGAGGCAAGGTCTTCGACTTTCGTTTCCCTAATAACCATATCTGCTTACGTCGTAAGCAATGCACAGCTGATTGCAGTTTGTTTATGAAATTAAAGGTATCAGCTATTCTTCGTTTTCGAGTTATGACTTAAAAATGTCGGAATTTTTGAAAGTACATATTCTTTTAGAAAATGTAAAAAAATTAATTTTTTTTAAACCGACAAAGTAGTTTCTTCCTTTTAGCCTTCTTATGGCTGAATTATAATAAAGCTTTAGATACGATTAGTCAGTCGTTTCCCAATAATTCTCAATTTTGAAATCTACAGAACGCCTAATCTACAAGACCTGATTTGTAGAGACCCTACATTCCGCCTTTAAATGGGGAAGAAATTGAAGAAGAAGCTGGCCAAAATTCGAAATGCCGTCGGATATGCTTGAAACTGAGTATACAGGGGTTTTTAGTGTTGGTGATTTCAAATCTGTTATTCGAATTGAGAAATGGCGAATTTAATATGGAATTTTAAATTATTAATTGAGAAACGAGCAAAGTAGATAATTTATTTTTTTACGGTATCATACAAGTTCGCAAATTATATATTATACATACTACATACCGCAGGTACATATAAAATCTATTTCGTCAAAACTGAATTTAAAATTCTTTGTTGGGACAACGTCACTAACAATTTCAGTTTCTTCTATTGGCAGTACTGACATATTTTCACTTTTCTCTATGGGTGGTGAAGAAACGATTTCAGTTTTTTCAATTAGTAGTGACGACAAAACACTTTTCGTTTTTTCTATAAGTTTTAACGACGCATTTTCAGTTTTTTCTATTGGTAATGATGAAGCATTTTCAATTCTTTCTACAGGTTTTGACGACGTATTTTTAGTTTCTTCTATTGGTAATGCCGACGAATTGGAGCAGGACACGTCCTGTTGGTCTTCGTGTTCATATTGTCCCTGATGTTGCTGTTCATCCTCATTGTGATGCTCTCCGTCTTCATGACAGTGCCTGTAATCATGCCGTTTCGCTTTGCCTTCGTGAGTCTTTTCCTCGGCCTTTTCACCACCTCCATCCTTTTTTTTTGTAATTCTGTAAATGATGTAGGACAGGGCAAAGAAGCCATAAGTAGCTTTGGCCACCTAAAATATGAATTTCGTATATATGGACAGAAATACAATATATATGTAGAAGTGAAAGAACGTTGTTTACATTGGCGCGTCCTCTAATTGTTGTACTGTTGAAATTTTTTGCAAACCAATTTTGGTTACTCGATGAATTCTGCTCAGCTATTGAAATGTAAAACAAATACAATATTTACAAATATAAATTAGGTAAACAAATATCTCAGTAAGGACACGACAATTGTCAAATTTGTGTCCTTGAATTTCATGTGTTGCTATTTTAGAGGTGTTTGGAAACTTTTAAAACTGCTTGAAATGCTTCTGTTCATTACACCGCATAGCAGCATCTCTATTGCATGAAGTTACTGAATGTGTTTTTCAAGCTTACTTCAAATATTAAGTACTAGCTGTATCCTGCGTGCGTTACTAAGCCTCCCCGAAATCAATCGATTTTACGCGAGAATTTATAAATAAAGTATCTCATTCACCACTAAATTAAAGAAAAATTCATGAGACAAAACATGAACATGAATAAGAATTTTGTCCATACCTTTCTAGGAGTGCTATCTAACTGAATTTCACTCAAATAATGCTCAAGTGATGATGGTCAACACTTCGTCGATTTTATCATTAATTTTATCGATTTTAAAAGTGGGAAATAACTGTATTAAAATATTATTGATCATAATAAATTTATGTATGAATAAAACCTCCATATGTCTTCTTTTGAAAGTAATTTGAAGCATCTTGATACCTGCATGCACTTCAAAATAATTGCCGATTAGTTTCAGCAACTTCCCGTGGGACATCCTGTATTTATCTGTATATCTATCTACCTGTCTATGTATCTATCTAACTTCTAGGTATTTTCTATTTGTCCATCGATCTATCGAGCGTGTGTTGTTTTTACGTTCAACCGATGACGCTGCTGAAAAAAAAGGGTATATAAAACCACGTGCTTATTCAAATGCAACGTTGTGTCAAAATTTCAAAGCAATCGGTGAAGAACTTTCGGAGATTTAAGATTTTGAACCAACGAACATTTACATTTTTATTTGTATCGATATTTTCCTATAGCTGATCTAGTTTTACAGATATGAAGTGGGGGACTTTTAATAAAAATACAATTTTATTAAATATACCTAATTTGAATGCAATTTCCTTTTATACGATTTTCTCGACCTACGAGTACTATTCTGAATGCTCCAACAACAATCATATTTACATTCTAGTGACCCTAGTATAGCTCCTCCATAATGCAAATATCCTGGTGATTTCCACAAACGGGTTGAGCACGAAATCTAGTGTACAAGAAGTACAGAACAATTTAGATTAAGCATATTACGGATTAGGCAAAACAGCGAACTCGGTCGCACCGTCATTAAGCAGAGCGAGTATTATTATTATTGTTACAGAACTCGCTAGGCTAAGTTAAATAAATAATTAAGTATAAGTTGTATGAACCTGAATAAATGAAATCAATTCAAACTAAGCGCCCAAACAGTTTTGTTTTCACCCTCCGCTTGTGAGTCCAAGCGGCGCTTAGTTTAATTCAGTATTTCTACTTACATCCAGAAAGACAAATTCCAAAACGACAAAATCAAGAAGAAAAAAATGCAGAAACGACAACATCCAGTAGGAATCCAGAAATAATCTAGAGAAAATTTAGCTCTATTTAATAAACTCCGAAATCCTCCAGTCGGTCGAAATTACTAGTTATAACATAGGTGAAAGAATAGAAATGCAATCTAACCAATGTACAAAATTTGTAATAGCCAGTCCCTTTCAGGATTACTAAATTTTAATAAAGTCTAAAAACAAAATATTAATTAGCAGAAAATTCTTCAGTCAATAGGCAAGCTCCGCTGTACGCCAGGAACTCCACTACTAAAAAATTACCTTTATTTATTACAAAAGTAAGGGAGAGTGGGGCAGTGTGTAACAGATTTTGGAATTTCGGCCTAAGACCCAAAATATGCATGAATTAATGCTGGAATGAAGTTATATAACTAGTTTAAAACCTTACGAAGGTAATTTCTGACTACCATGCACACCTAAGACCGTTAAGTACCTCCTGGAGCTCGATATTCGCAGGCCTGCGTTTGTTACACACTGCCCCGCTATGGGGCAGTGTGTAACGATATAAGGGGCAGTGTGTAACAAGGGGAGACTTAGGTTCAGGAAACAGCTGGTAAGGATGGCAGTGGTTCCCTCTTCCCTTCTGTGAGTGCGGCTACCATATTATGACAATTATCAGCTCTTTTTACTATAAAAAGTTAGGACTGAAACTTAAGATTTCAGGATTAGAATTAAAATTTAAAACATCAAATGTAACTTGCAAAATTAAATTTTAATTGCAAAAGTCAGTTATATAAACATTTTCAAAAACAAATATTCTCAGTCACAAGAAATAAAACAGGGATTTACTTACATGAACAAATATTCTTAAATTCACAGACCGTAAAACAAAGATCGAGAAAATTAACAATCTTCCGCAAAAAAACTTAAACAAATATCGTGATTTTTAATATTAAGTTATATTACATTAAAAATGACAAAGAAAATATTCCAAAAATCTTAGCCTAACTGAAAGCTGCCAAAATCATAATTGAAAACAATATAAGATTGTTGACATTTAGTCAGGGCAGCGTGGCTGGTTGGCTTTGGTAGAATAGTCTTAATATCACTTATAGGAACTGAGCAGGAATCAGGTACATTAGGGAGTACGAACCTATGTTTGGCCTTGGAGGAAAGCCGATAAAATGACACCTCACAATCTCCGTCTTCATCAGCCTCCTTTATTATCTTACCAACATAATATTTCGTACCTTTGCAAGGAAACATAACTAGGATATAGTCGCCTTCACTAGGAGAAATTCCCTTATTAAGGGAGAGGGGGGCAGTGTGTAACAGATTTTGGAATTTCGGCCTCAGACCCAAAATATGCATGAATTAAGGCTGGAATGAAGTTATATATCTAGTTTAGAACCTTACGAAGGTAATTTCTGACTACCATGCACACCTAAGACAGTTAAGTACCTCCTGGAGTTCGATATTCGCAGGCCTGCGTTTGTTACACACTGCCCCGTTTGTTTTTGTTACACACTGCCCCGAGGTACAGAGCTTTGGTCCAGGCTCCGTGAGACAAAGGACCCTCAGGTTATGTTATCGACAACGGTCATTTTGCATGACCAAAGTGTTAAACTTCGATAGAAAATCATTACTTGGGGAGTAATCGAGCCCCGATTGACTCCAACCCGAAAAAATTAGGGGGTGAAATGTTGAGAATTACTTGTTTGCCAGGCGAGCCTGATTTCGCCCCCTCCTCTTCGCCATGACACGTTCCCGAGCACCGCTTTCTCGATTGCAAACGAAAGAGGTCGTCCAATAGGAAGAAAATACACATTCACATTTGGTTTTGGACGCGCCATATTCGAAATGGAGCCATCTGTTACACACTGCCCCTGTTACACACTGCCCCATTCTCCCTTACCAAATTATCGTTCCTGGATTTTATAATTTCTTTTGGATTTTGTCATGATCCCTAAAGTGAATTCTAAAAATAGATTGAACTAACACATAAGGGAGAATTTATTATCCGATATTCATAAGATAAAAGGATACCTATTATCCGCAGAGCTAGTAAACAATTATTCAGTGTTTTATATCTACAATCCCGGCATTTAATAGGCAACATATAGTTTAAAAAAGTGTAACGAGAGCCCTGATGATATCCTATTAATTTTTAAATGAAATGCGTCGGCTGTTAGCTCAATACAACTTTTTCGTGGACTAAAAAAAAAGTTTTAATTTTTTTTTAAATCATCACTAAAAGAATTATATACCACAAAAAATAATTTTCTTATCATCTCATATTTTTGTATTATCTCATTTCTATTAGCTTTATCGTCCTTTGTGTTTAATATTGTCATTACTTAACCTTTAACTGGTGACATGGGGTCTCACAGGCCTAGCGCGTTCTGCCACCACTGACTGTTATACTGTTTTTTTTTTTAAATATTTGATAATAAAAGCTGGTTAAATGTACTTAATGTTTTTTATTACATACCAATGGTTAAATATCAACACACATCCAAATTGATTTTTATAACAAAAATTGACTTTGAAAGTAGTAGCCTGTGTTATACATTTTTCATGTCACCAGTTAAAGGTTAAATATAAAATGTGCTTAAAATAGGATTTTTGGTAAGTATACATACCTTTAAGTCCATACGATAAGACGAGAATAATATTTAACGTATATTGGGAATACAATAAATGAAACTTCAGAGTACTGCATTATTTCGTCCAGTTTTATTTAAATATTAAATATAATATTGTATTCAATTATTTCATTAAATTATGAGGGACATCAACAAAATAAATATACATATATCAAATAGCGGACGTCGAAATGACTATAAAATACACATGTTTTTGGATGATAAATTTTAAAATAAAACGAATAAAAGAAAAGAAAAAAAAACAATAAAACAATACATTCAACGCAATTGTATACAAAGCACACATAGTCAATAAACAGGGAAGAAGACTTACACCTAAAGTAGATAAAAAGTATAAAACTAGAGTAACTTAAGCGTTAGTTCGAAACAATCTCAAGGAAATGTGACATAATATTATTATATTTTTCTTCTTCTTATTTCTCTTACACTACAATATTTTATTTACTGCAGTTTCGCTTAAATAGAAAAGTTCTGTTCCGTTTTACAAATGTTTCACAGTGGTAAAATATTCCTCTTTTGATTTTTTGAAAAAATAAAATCGATATCATCTGTGTTTACAAGTTACTTCCTTGTTTTTTTTTCTTTGCTTGATTTTTGTTTTCATGGTCTTAACGAATTGATGATTTTTCAAATGTTTTATTGTAAGCGCGTACGACGAGAGAGTTTAGCGGAAGATGAGTTATGAGGAGAAGAAGCTAAGAAGGTCTACTGCAATCAGATATTGAACGAATGATGTCATCAGTCTCGTTTTCGGGTGTTAACAAGGAGTATCAGCCTAATTTTGTTTGGGAAAGAAATTATTAACTTCTGATTTTTTTGCCGGATTGTATTATTGTGAAGTGTTGCTAGCTGGCAAATCTTTTACTTACTACTTTTTAATAATAAGGTCTAGATACTGTTTGATCAGGCTAAGAAGAAAATTATGTAAAAGCACCATGCTTTTATTTGATGTAAGTTTTAATTTTCATCAAAAGTAATGAAATAGTTATTTTAAATATGTATATTCCCACATAGTTGGGTGTTATATATTTCTAAAATTTTCACTTAAAATAACACAATACATATATTTATCGTATATTTCTATCATATATCTATATTTTCAACCTCCCCCACCCAATCTCTCTTAAATCCAGGCAATCCGAACACCCTCCTATCCTTACTTTCCAAAATTGATCTACAACACACCCTTTACATCAACTCATTTCTTGGTTTAAACTTTAAATCTAAATTGAAAGTATAAATCGAAAGAAAAACTGGACGATTGCCTTTCCGGATAGCATAAAAATATTGGAATTAATATTTGTACTTGAAAAATTATTAAGTTTGCACATAGATCATATACAGGTAGCGCCATATGGGCAGTGTTCCCGAGTGCGCAGATAGGGCAGGATACATTTTTTTTGTAAAATTTTATATTAGCAAAAATAAATATTACTTTCATTTAAAATCCTTTATTTCATTAATAATGTTTGCGTTCATTGTTTGAACAAATTATCTTAAAGTTGTTGCCTTCTGGATATGTAATTTAGAACATGAACGTAAGGAAGTACAATAAGATTTGTCACGCGTACCCAAATTCAAAATTCTCATATTTCCTTATCTTTGTGCACCCAACTCTTTTTTTCACGATTTTGAAATAACACGAAATCCGTTGGATTTATGATTTTATGGATATCTATAAAAGCAGGCAGAGATTTCCGGAGAACTCGACTCTTGTAAACTTTTTAAATGTTCCCTCCTGAATAAATCCATTATTTAAAGCTGCCCAGAGGAATCAGATCCTATATCCCTCCAACAAAAGGAACAGGTCAAACTCTACTAGTCCTGATAAAAATTTAAAAAAGTTGCACAACTATCATTCACAGTATAACTCAATAGCAGAAGCGGTGTTGAGTTTTCTATACCGGGAGCTCGATGCAAGTTCTTCGACACGTCGAGTTACATGAAGCAAGAACAATGATTTCGGATATTATCACAATGGGATTATAATGGCCCAAGTGTGTCCGACAGCCATATCAATCTAACAAGCCGAAAGCACACAGTACTAGGTTTTTACACGTTTCAACAACTTTCTTTTGTTCATGTTCTAGGGATTGTAAAAGAAATTGTGTTATTTTATGTAACCATTCAACTGCTGTCTAAAAATGTGTATGCTCCTGGTGTTCTCTTAGAATGGTTTACTGAAAATGTTTTGGGTTAAGACGTAAAATGATGGACCATATTTTTAAATTACAATAAACAAATCAACAATACTTTTTGCTAGCTTTATTCTAAAACCTCGTAAGAGAAAAAAAAGGTGGGTATTGTGACGAAAAGTTGTTTGTAAAAATATGATTTTTTCGTTCAAATTCAACACTACTTACAATAAGACTAGCTTTTCTGGTGTTGGGTTTGGATATAGTAGTAAGTCTTTCAGAATCAAAGAAATAATTCAAATTTTAAAATTTGGAAATTACGAGGTTTTAAAATTGGTCTAACATTCTGCAAAAAAGTGTAAAATGGAAGACTACTAGAATAAAACGATATTTAATCAAAAAAAAGACAGTTGAATTAAAAAAGTAATGAAATGTGAATCAGGAAGATTATTTTCAATGAGGAAATTAGGAATCAATAGTAAGTAAGGGCGGCTGTGGTCGTAATCAATCATAATTATAAATATCTTGTTCTTTCTCAACAGATTTCTTAGCCTGATCAAATATTTCGCTAACTAGCTAGGGAATTCAAACCAAATTGTCAACAAAAATGTACACTAAAATTCCATTAAAGTATAATATGTTTCAAGTTTCACTACCAGTGTACCTAAAGACTACACCCCAAGGGGCCTGATAAATATTATTTCTACTTCATGCCTCGATTTAACTCATATTCTATCATTATTGTGAATTCTCATTATTTTTTTATCTAGTTGAATATTGTTACCGAGGTGATATTGGGAATTATTGCAAAGAGCACTCCACTTCAGTGATAAGGCCAACTAAGGAACGGAACCTTAAACATATTGGATCACACCATTAAAATTAAGACATAAAAACATGATTACAACGCATAATCCTTAATTACATAAATCTTGTCTTTGTCATTTTAAAATATTTAAAGAAAACTGTTATCAGCATTAAAAAAGTTTGATTTAATTCACAAATTGTAGAATGAATTTAATTTGGAGCGGTAGTAAATGCAATTTTGTGCTTTTGCAATAAAAATGACATTAACTATTTTACTATATCGTTGTAGGGATAAGTTGTAAAACCATGGTAATTTATTCTTTGGATAATTAGCATACTAATATAATATATAAATTTATCATTTCGAATTTATAAATAAATAAGAGTTGTTTCAATAATCTGCCGCGGATTTATTACTGAATACGATTTATAATATAATTTAAATCGAATCGAAATCAATAATTTCCCAGAGTCCAAAAGAGCTCCTTTTTTTCCCCCATAGGACCTTAGTATACATATATAGAAATTACTATTTTTTTAATTACATATAATATTAATGGAAACTATAAAGAATCAGAATATTTTTTGTGTCTTTTGGATTTTTAGAACTATACTTCCAAGTATATTACCTAGGCCAGAAGGAAGGAAATTTAATTGTATATGTTACCAGGTTTTACAATTTCAAAATTTATTTACTCTATGGCTACACACTACTCTGCTACTTTTGAAATATCATCTAGAGGTCTATTGGAAAATGAAAGAAGTGTGTATGTATAGTATTTTCAAAAATAATTATTAATTTCGAATAACTATATTTTCATTTTCAAAATGTTGCAGTGGCTACTAATCAAACTGCAAATTTTACATAATTCCAAAAAATCACACACAACCAAATAACTGCCCTGTAAGCCGCAAGAAAAACAATACCATCACATTAAAAGTGGACTTTTTGCAAAAGTGTAAAATTTGCTCGAGTCATTTCTCCTTCGTTTTATCACGTTAAAAATAATTTGAATAATTGTTTTTCACCTAAAATATGTAAATGCCAATAAAGCGCACTTTTGAAATTATTGAAGCCTCCAAGTCTTCTTAATTTTGAAACACTTTTTTTTTTTTTTAAACACGTTACGCTATCCAATCGAATTGACAATTTTTCAATGTTTATAGTTAATGAGATCGTTAACTTCTAATGACTACACACATAAATGCATATTTTAAATTGTATCTCTACAGAAGAGTGGAAATTCATTTTAACAATAATTCAAATGTTTTGCGTTTATTCAAAATATTAATTTTCGATTAAAAAAATATAAATAAATTTGGAACAAAACATATCTCTACTACACAAAATACTGCTGCTGAGTCTTATTTAGTTAATTGTTAAGAACACTATGATACTTTGGGCGCAAATAATAATTATACAATTGTGAAACGTATGATGTACGCAAAACAAATTCTAAACATTCGTAAAAATTACATTTATTTTTTATTTTTATTTTTTTCAAAATTATACTCGCCTTACTGAATTCTACGCATTTTAATTGGATTGTTTAGCTTCTTTCTATTTCTCTTAAGGAATAAAATTTCAAGTAACAATTCTATAACAATTTCGTGATCACAAAAAACAAAGATGAGAGGTAATGGCAATAATTGTATCAATCGAATAATTACTGCTGCGGTCAATGTTTCTACAATGAAGAGCAAAATACATTTAAAAAAAAGAGTAACTTTCCATGTTACGTACCTTTTAGGTCACTCTTTATGATTGTAAAAGCTGCAAGTTCGGTTTAAATTAAAATCAAATTTCAATGCGCATGATGAACTTACCTTAAACCAATATTCCGTGTAAAATATAAACCTAGGCTTCATGACTAGCAACGGATTCTAAATCGCTATTATCCTCGCTACCAGTTGCTTCGGTGGGATCGCCCATAGCAACGCGAGCGTATTCATCAGTATCAATACTCTTACAGAAGTGAATTGCATACTTCAGCTTCTCCATGAGAACAGCCTGAGGATGAAAAGAAAAGGGAAAATTATTAGCATTATAAAGAAAAATATTTTTAAATTTTATTCAGAATTTAGACAAAATGTAAACGCAACAATTTTGAACAACAAAACATTCTAATTCTGTTTACTTTTGTTAAGTAACAGTGATGGGATAGGGAGGGGTAATTTTGGTAGAAAAATTAAAAGAACTCTTCATAATACATTTCTATCCTTATTAATGTCTTATTGTAATGTCTATTTCACAACATGATATAAGGTAATACAAGACACGATTTTTTAAGTAAAAGTTGCGTATTTTTTCAGGTATTTTATTTCGTCAGTCACGCTATAGATACCCAAAAAAAAACAAGCTTCGCTAGGAAAAATGGTACGGGTTACTCATACTGGGTAAAGTTTGTCTCAAGCCTGGATTAAATCTGGATCAAATCTAGGTTAAACACAGTCCAAGCCTAGCTCAAATTGATTTAAGTTTTATTTAAGCCAGGTTAAAGCGTAGTTCAAGCCCTCTTCCGACTTTTGTTCGGCTTTAATTCGATCGATTTCCCGGCAGCAAAAAATCGCATTGATAAATTTCAACAAAATTAAAAGCTTTATTATAATTAAATTAATTAAAAATATAAATAAATAAAAAAGTTTTACTAGTAGTATAGGACTGTGCTTAGATAAATCAAATTTTATATATACATATATAAAAAATTACCTTGCAGGAATAACGAGGCATCTTCAGCAAGAAGAAGCATGTGTAACTTTCTGGAAGAAAATGATCTGGTGGGTTATATTTGTCGAGCACTTGAAGAACAAAGTCGCGGCCACGGAAATCAGCTATTGTTCGTGGTAGTCTAGTCCTTCCCCAAACGAATCGAAGAAATAGTGATCGTTCCTAGGAAAAATAAAATATAACTTCTGTAAAAATATATTGCAAGCTTAAGCAACCTGATTAGAAAATTCTTCCATAACTTCCCAAAACCAAGTGACGAGCGGGGAGCTTGGATCAACTCCTTTATAAGTAGCGACAGACTTGAGCAATCCTAAAGGAATGTCTGGCGAACCGCATACCATTGCTTGCAACTCGGCTGCAGAGAATAGGGATAATAGTGGCACTGGAATTACTTTTGACATGCCGTCTCGAACGGCTTTGACTTGTTCATCAAATTCATGTAAACGATAGTTTAAAGCAAGTCGGACGTATTCATGCCTGTTTTGCGTAGTAATGCGTGTGTATCGTGTTGACAAGGGAACTTCATGCCCCTTAGCTGACGATGTCGAGAAAGGTAGTTCCAAAGTGCTAAATACTTTTGGATCATCCTCCATATCTCGGATACAGAGGAGTCCGGCAACGTAATCTCGATCCACTTCGGTCAAATCTGCCGGACGAAGGAGCTCTCCGGCAAGCTGTCTCCACACTGGTTCTGCCAAGCTATATGAAAATTATATAAAAATTAAAGTAGTGTGACACTCGTATATTTGTTCTTTTTTCTCTACTTTTTCCGAGCATGATGGAGAGCTATAAGCCAAAATTGCTATAATATTAATCATACTTATTTTCTAGTAATAGAAAGAGTTTTAGAATTTTTAGAATTTTAATTCGGGGTTTGGATTATGCACTACACGATGAGCCATTTATTAAAGTACATGTTTAACTCCATTTTAACTACTAGATATTTAAGTCAATGTAGCTCCAATCATTTTGCCAACTAAATCAAGAACAATTCAAGAAGATAATTTCCCTTATTCTTTACTTAGTTCACAGTTTGCTGTTCACTGAGTATTTTATTATTTAAAATTTTCGCTTTAATTACGACAATTACCGTCGTAATCTTTATCAATGTGACGATAATAGTGAGAATTTCCATATCGTTCATTCTTATATCTTATTCTTATATGAAAAAATAACTGATAATAAGTGAACTGAGATTTAATTGAAGGCAAAAATGTTAATTTATTTATTTATTTTATTTACGAAAGGGGGGTAATAATTACGGTAGTGGTTCAGGCTGGTAATGATTGCTCACTACTTTTTTATTAAGGCTGCTCCTAGAATGTCTAGCTGAATATAAAAGCAACATGTGCCCCTAACGATTAGAGAAATAACTTTAAAATCCTCGAGATTATAGTTTTTCCTTTCACAAGCGACAAAATTATACATTTTCCTTTAACTCGACAGTTCAAAGTAATTAATACACATTTACAGCGGCGAATTAATCATGGTTCTAGGTGGTGCTGCAGCATGGGGCACCAGCTTTGATTGGGGCACCAGCTTTGATTGGGGCACCAGCTTTAATTGGGGCACCACTTCAGCCAAATCTAATGATGTGCAATAAAGTTCACATCAGTAGATCAGGTGTTTGCGGACATGAATGAAGTAGCATTCATCTTCATGGTGACACAATATGACGTGAATGCTATAGCATCCAAATTCATAAACCGCATTACTGGCATTCAATTCTTCAATACTTCAATGTAATATCTAACTGTTCTATTGAATATTTTCATTTAGCTTTCCATAAGGTTAAGAGAATTTTATATTAAATATGTGATAAAAATGTAATACTTAAAACTATTACTGTAATACTATACTTACTGCAAACTAAGAGGGGAGCCAGTTCGTACAGCGATTCCCATTAAAACTCCTAGGAATCGGAACATATTCATTTGAAGAACTGAGATAAGGGTGGGGTCGAGTAAGAAACAATCTCTGTTAGCTCCAGCTTCGCCACGACCGTTTGGAGTTGGAATTAGTAGAGGCACACTACCATTTTGAAGCTCATCACACATTTCAGCAATCGATTCACTGTAGCCTCCACCGCAGTCGTCGACACTTTCTCCAACAAATTTCACCTTCCACACACGATGAGGGAGCGATAAAGCTTCTTGAGTTAAAAGTGGCAGTTTTTGCACCATCTGACCAAAGACACTCTTCATCCCGTCCACTCCAGCCAAACCACCTCCAGATTTGCTACGCGACCTCTTAACTTGTATCCTATTCAATTCAATAACCGGGCCATGTTGCTTGTCTCTGACCATTGTTGTTTGGATAACTTTTCTGAACGCAGCCTCTTTTATGCTGTACACTAAGACGTCCTTAAGGGAGCCTAAACTTAGTTCCCCAGAGATGGGCAACATAGCTAGACAGGGGCATAGAATTTCGGAAAAGTGATGGAGAAGTACTAATCTGGCATGTAATGCTTCTGGAGGTAGATCTCGAACGAGATCATATTCAAGCGGAGGACTTGGTGGAGGACGTGCTCCTTCTGTTAACTGTGATGTAGAGAGTGCTAGAGTATGGGCTGATCCACATGTTACCTTAACAATATGCTTTCCTTGTAGGGCAGTAACTAGCCTTGGACGTTGAATTGCACTGACTGTACCATCGCCCAATTGTCCTTCATCATTATCACCCCATGTAAATACCTCGCCAGTATCACTGCAGGCAACGCAATGAAGTGATCCTGTTGCGATTGAAATGATTTTTTTTCCTTGAAGTGCTGCTACCTTTTTGGGTCGTCGGACATGATCAACTGTTCCGTGTCCAAGCCTGTGGTAATCGCCTTTTCCCCAGGTATACACAGCTCCAGATCGTGTTAAAGCAACAGAAAATTGTGAGCCACACTCCACTTTAATCACTCCCAAGCCAGCCAAACTTTCAATTTTCATTGGTACTTTGCAGCCATCAGAGCCTCCTCGACCCAACTTTCCGTAATCTCCATCACCCCAGCTCCATACATTATCGTCATCAGTAATGCAGAGGGTTTGAGCGTCTCCTGATCCACAAGCAATATCTATGGCACGGTACAGTAAGAGGCCTTCAACAAGTTTTGGTCTGAGTTGATCTTCCGAGTCTCCATGACCTAATCTTCCATATCGACCCTTTCCCCACGTTAATACATGTCCCAGAGAAGTTATACAAGCTGAATGTGCACTTCCACAAGCGATGTCAACGATTCCAATCCCAGAAAGAGCTTCTATAAGTTTGGGACGGTCATAGCTCATGCGGTTTCCATGACCAAGCTTTCCATCTTCGCCTTCGCCCCAAGAATACACTTCTCCATCGTTCGTCAGAGCCAAACAATGCTTACCACCAGAATTAACAGCAACTTTCTTAATGAAAACATGCTGAAGAGATTCCACAAGTGTGGGTGTGGCTACAGAATCTGAACCACCAATTCCCAGACGCCCACCAGCACCATATCCAGTGGCGAATAGTTTTCCATCAGGTGTTACTGCATACAAGGTTTGCTCCCCACCTGCAAGTTGAACAGGTCGTAGAAGGCTTAAAGCCTCACAAGGTGTTGGGGTCTTAATTCGACTTCCTTCTAGTCCACCTAATTGGCCACGATGGTTGTGACCCCAGCCGTAAATTGTACTCGCACCGCCCCAAGATAAAGCCCAATCCTCAGGTCTGCGGTTCAACCACTGCAGAAGTTGGGAGTCATGCTCTGCTTTAAAAAGATTATGATCCTCATGCAAGAAGCTAGATGTCTCATTAGCTTTAGCTTCAGAGTCCTGCATAGACATGGACATTACAGCGTCGATATACTGAATTAGATTGCTAGTACTAGGAGTTAGTGAATTCACTACTGTTTGCGGTTGAAGGGATGGAGGAGGTGTTGGATTGCTTGTTGTGCTCGAAGAAAGTGATGTTGTTGATGTAGCCAAAGCAGATAACGAATCGCTTGCCTCTTTAGCCGATGGCATCATTTCTGATAGTTTCTTCCTAACTTCCATACAGAAAGATCTTGGAAGTTCTGTTCTTTTTATTAGAGCCTGAGCAACGCGGACTGCTGAACAGTATCTACGGAACCATGACCATTTGTGCATGTCTCCAGGTGGTACCACCGAATCCAACTGCATATCACAAGCCAATGCAGCGAGAGTCTTAAAATATTCTGAATGCATGAGATGAATTCCTCCCCTAACTTGGGGTTCCTCATATTCATATTGTCGCAATAATTCTGGAATCAGTGGCATCAAAATTGTATTTAAAGAAGGATCTAATGGTTTCGGTGCGTATCTAGAACTTAGTACTGTGTGCAATTTTTTGAGACACCAAATTCGTTGTGCTGTTGTTAGCGAGCTCAACTGGGCGCAAGCTGCTAAGGCTGAAGCTAATCGAAGAAGTACACTAGTGTTGGTCGGTCCAAGACGAGAATCAAGCAAAGCCATTACAAGAGGCATTGATGGTTGTGATAGTACCGCTCTGTCTGATCCCATTTCTTGCATAAAGGATGTTGGCATAATCGCATGTACCCAAAATCTCCATCCCCAGCCATTTACAGAACTATCACTAGTAAATTTCCAGCGCATTTCATCGCCCTGAATGCGTATTTCTGGAGCCCATTGGGCAAATTCTCGTCCAGAACGTGTCGCAATCACTCTACCAGAGCCATCCATAATAACCAGAGGATCATTTCTCTTTTCAGTTGAACACTGACTATCAAACTCCAGGCGAAGTGCTTCTGCACCGGGAATCTTCACGTGACCTACGAGAGTTATATCGTCGATGTAAGGATGACTAGTTTCCTGTACTACTGGTTTTGGCATCTTTCCTAAACAATGTCTCGAAGTACAAAGGTCTTCTAGTTCAGTAATACTTGTTTCTAACAGCATTGATCCAACAGAAGGAGAATTCGAACCTAGTGCTATTAGAGTATCGGCAATTGTTTTGGAAGTGTTTGGTGGACCAGTTCTACCAGCTACACTCAGCTTAAGCAATTCTACTAAACTTTTTGCTTCAGACTCGCCAAGTAACGATGTAAAATCATCCAGTCCAGTCATTGTGGATTCCGCAATCATCTGGCAATTAAAAAGTAGGCATGAATTTAAATATTGATTTAAATGGCATATAATTATTGTATTATGTTACTTTTAAAATAATAATAGGTAAAATAATTGGTTTTGAAAATTTTAATTAGAATCTTCTATCTATATGAATTCGGCTTCGCCTAAGTTCAATAGCTGTGTTCTTTTATGCTCGCTATCCGGAGTAGAACAAGAACAGCATAAAAGAACGGTTCAGAACACAATTTTTGCAAGATGTTGGCAGTTCTGTGAAATCTCAATCGCACAAATTAAAACAAATAAAGTAATAAAACATATAACTTACCTCTTCATGATGGGTCATTGTAGCTGCCATGACGGACATTGCACTAGCCGACATCTTTGAATGCTTATGTGGAGCGTTGCTGGATATTGATGCGGAGAGAGACAGTGACCCGGTCAAACTTTGTAAAGCGCTTAGAGGTCCCGGAGGAGCTGGCAGCACTTCCATTTCTGGTGAAGGTTCATGGACAGCAGGATCAGTAACATCAGCTGGACCCTCGCCTCCACCTTGAGCAATCACCTCATTGCTGGGATTTACAACAGGTATAACTGGAGATTTGTCAGCTTCTTTAAAACTCTGTTGGCAATCAGCTTCGCTGGCAACTTTATCACCAGCGTTTATTTGACTGTGACTAGTTAAAGCTGAAACAATTAATTGTCTTGCCTGAAGAATACTCATAGCATTCAGGACATAATTAAGAGCTGTTTGGCGAGCTCCGTACGTTTCGAGCGAGAGGAGAGTTTCACTAAGTGATACCTTTGGCTGTTGCTTAGTTAACGAGCTTGGTGAAGGTTCAGAATCATAAATACCGAGGCCACTCCCTCCTAAGGGATCTTTGGTTGTTGCAAACGGTACAGGACCTCTTTTATCATCTTCGGCCGGGGAAGATGGAAGTCCCCATGCAACTGAATGAGAACTGCCACAAGCAACTCGATTAACGTAGACATTATCAAGTCCAATGACTTGCATCGGCTTTTTATTAACCGTCGTATTTCCAGAACCCTGTTGTCCATGATCGTTGTCTCCCCAAGCAAATACCTGCCCACTATCGGTCACTGCTAAGCAGTGTAAAGCACCAACAGCGACGTGTATAACACGCTTCCCTCGTAGTCCTTGAATAGGTGCTGGTTTTCTAACATGTTGATCAGTACCATGTCCCAGACGATAGTAGTCGCCTTTACCCCAAGTCCATACCTCCCCACTTTTAGTTAAAGCCAAGCTAAACTGAGCTCCACACTCAATTTGGCAAACTCCAACTCCTGCTAGACGATCAATTTCATGAGGAATTGATGAACCTTCAGACCCTCCACGACCCAATTTTCCAAAGTCTCCATCACCCCAAGAATAGACAATTCCGTCTTCGGTAAGTGCTAGGGTTTGAGCATCTCTACTGCCACACGCAACTTGCACCACCCGTTTTCCTAGTAGACCGGTAACAAGTTTCGGTTTTAATTGGGTCGTATTGTCTCCATGTCCAAGTCTCCCATACTCTCCCAAGCCCCAAGTATAAAGTTCACCTGCTGATGTTATAGCTGCACTATGAGATGACCCGCATGCAATATCCCTGATTCTCTTCGATCGCAAGGCATCTATTAATTTTGGTTTGTCTAAAGTAAGACGGTTACCGTGTCCAAGTTTACCATCCTCCCCTTCACCCCACGAGAATATTTTTCCATCAAGAGTCAGGGCAAGAGCGTGTTTCCCGCCGGAATGAACAGCAACCTTCTTAACTACGTATTGACTTATCACAGGCACTTGTCTTGGTGTTGAAACGTTGCAATTGTGGCCCAGTCCTAGCCTTCCATTGGTACCTTCACCGCAAGCGTAGACTTTCCCATCTATTGAAACAATAAACAGGGATTTTGATCCTCCAGCAATATGAATGGGTCTGAGGTAGCTTAGATTGTGTGAAAATGTTGGAACCTTCACTTTAGAGCCCTTTAAACCTCCGAGTTGCTCTTTATCATTTAAGCCCCAAACCATTACCGTGCATGGAGGCTCACTTTGTGATTTATCGTCAGGGTACGTGTACGATGTTGAAGTATTCGGTTCGCAAAGGGAATCATATTCACAAGCTAGGAATTGTGCGTTCATCAACATTAAATCAAGGTCTGTCTGTTTTCGGCGTCCAATAATGTTAATGCCATGCACCTTGCATTGGATACCGTTGTTTCTGCATTGCTTTATGGTAATTTCAATCCACTGATAATACTGACGAACATCATTCAGCAGAGGAACGTTAACATCAGTTGGTTTAACAGATACCCAACTAAAGAAGATGGTTTATACTCAGACTTCAATTAAAAATTGATTTTACCACTTACCTAAACTCCTTAAGAGTGCCCAAACTATCACCAACTCTAGTCACAATGAGTGAAGGCATATGAGAGCAATCGTTGGGATTTACCATCACAGAGAGGTTGTGAATAAGAATGTTCTCATGCATCTCAAGTCTAATCCAGTGTTTTCCTTGATTGCTCGAGGAGCTCTGCCAGCAATTATTAGATCGATCCAATAAATGTTTAGCCAACATCTCATTCGATGAAACTGTAAGAGATCGTATACACCTTGACCAATCGTCAATTAGATCTCCATCGTTAGCAGTAGGTTGTCCTGTTGATCGAAACATCGTTGGTCCATCTTTTGATGCTGTCATCAGTTCTAATTCATTTAGACATCCTGTCCAACCCGGTTCTTGTGGAAAATCCACTGTTACACTTTTACCATTTAGGGCAGTAACAGTTCCCGAACTGTTTCGTGTTACAGTTCCCCATTTGAAACGGGGGGTCAAATGTGATTTGATACGTACTTGCGAGCCAATAACAATTGGATTACGATCAATTATGGGCTTTTCTTTTGGAGGCTCAAGCAGCTCAATGTGTACAAAGCAGACCCAATAAGTACTGCCGTGCAGTTGCCAGTCGACCTAAATAAGAATTTTGCAAATATATAAACATTTTATAAAACGGCAAGCTTGGGTAAAAAATAATGAAATGTGTTGAACTTAATAGAAAAATTGCTTCATTTTGCAGAGGTATTGAAATACGATTTTTTTTTTATTTTTTATTTTTTTTATTATTAAATTATTATTAAATGTCAGGTAAGGCAAGATAATCAACGTTTTTAACCTTAGATTTTTGGAATAACTTTCAATTTTGGAGGTCAGAGTATAATACCTCAAAACGCATTGCCAAATTGTTAATTGTTTTGACAACCAAGATTTTTGTCAATTTCTGATCAGTTTTGATAGTCTATCTGATCCACTACAGTTTTCCGTTGGGTTTTCGCAAAGGTTCATTAAGTTACGATTTAGGTAGGCTGTGCATTTACCTAATTATATGGATTTTAGGTAAAAGCATATATTCCACAATGTTCCCCGAAATAATGTGTTTTGAAAATCGGCTTGCAAATGGATTTTTAAGGAGTTTTCTGAAAAATAATAGACGTATGGGTGGGCCCAATTTGTTTGATTTAAGTATGAACCGTAATATATTCGGTTTTTAGCCAACCAATCTTCCATTAAGCCCAATCCGTTGTAAATTTTTCTATTTTAACATAACCCCTGACGTTAAGACTATTAAAAAATGCGTCCAACTTACTTGCACATTTAAATCGTGAAGGCCTTCAGTATCCACTTTTAACACAGTGCCAATATCTCCTTTCCTAATTTCCTCAAAATCTCGGCAGCATCTGACAGTCATGCCAGGACAAACCAATCCACGAACGTACATAGCATACTGATCCGCTGATTGGAAATCCTTTGGGGTCGCATATTTCGCTGCTGGAGGTTGATCTTGTATAGAAGATCCTTCAACTGTTTCACTGCTATCAGCGCTGTCTGTATCGGAGTCAGGATCTATTGGTAGCTTGGCACCATCAACAATTTCGTCATTTCCTAAATCAGCCAGTTGTGATCCCGATGTTGATGCGACTGGTGGACATAAATCAGGATGCTCTAAAATCCACTGTACGATCTGTTCTGGCGTAGGAGATACGTCTGAAGCTGTAAAAAAAAATTGATATCTACATTTTTTATCTATTTAAAATCAAAATTTATATCTTACTTAAGGTTTTTATGGCCAATTCTACGGATTTACGAGAGAATCCCATTTCCATTATTTGAGAAACTAGGGGGCAGGATGTTAATTTAGTTTTATTTAGATTCCGACCACTTTGAGTAAGGGGATCATCGCCTGTAGTCGGAGTGCTGATTTCGTCGTTTATCTGTAAGATCATTTCTTAGATTTAATTGTAATCTGCGAGACTAGAACTTACCCCATCATTATAAATGGGAACTCCATGGATTAAGGTAGGTTGCACAGGCGGTGGAACAGGTCTTGGTACATGAGAGGGTGCATTAACATCAGCATGTACACTGCTTGCCAACATTTGTGAAACGTTTAAAGACGCAGCTGCAAGCTCATTATACGTATAAGTAGCCTTCAATGGCGAGGGTTGGGTAGCTCGCATTAGAATGCTCTGAATTAATAATTCCCCCTCAGAAATTTCTTCATTTTCTTCAGGAGGAGGTGGTATAGCAATAGCTTCTTGATTTTTAGTTGCACCTGCATTATTATCCGGTACATTTTCTTGATCAGAAAGACTTTCATCTGACGAATATGAAGTTAAACCAGGAGATCTCTGCCGAAGGATACGTCTTAAAGCAATCTGATGTCGATAAAGTACACAATTCGAATTTAATATGGAGAGTTGAATTTGCTGTAACCGAAGAAGGGCCACATCTACCGATCGTGGAATAGATTCTTTCCGTTCCCCTGGTCCATATACTAGCACAGCCCATGAATTCAATAAAATCTCATTAAGGGGAAGTCTCGACAAGCTAAAAACTGAATGATCTGCAGATTCGACTGCGGTGTTTATAGAGATTTTTTTGGGTTCTATTAAAACTTCGTTCTCAGTGCAAAGGAGGCACTTTCCTTTTTGCGTAAATCCACATATTGTTGCCCTTGTTCCTTCATAAGTAATCTGCAATCCGAGACGTGGTCGAGGATCACATCCTCCGATCGTGTTCAGGGTACCCATCACAAATATCCGTTCCTCCTCTAAATTGTTAACATCAAAGTCACTCTCCCCAATAAGATCAGCTGCTACACATAATTTCTGAGATAGAAATGAATTTATTACCGGATTCCATAGCGATAGAGTATGAAGTTTTCTCAGCAAAGAAATAATTTCTTCTGCAACAGTTCCACTGTGCGATGCACTTAATAATACCCTCGATTTTGTATCAACAGGATTTTGAATTAAGGATAAATCATTTGGGCAGTATAAGCATACTCTACCAAGAGTGGAAAACATGTCTTTTACTATTTCTGTACAATATGAGGATTTATCATCGTCCCAATTAAGTAAAATTGATTGAACCAATTTCAAGCAATGAACTTTTTTGTAAACATCTTGCTCGCAGGTGATAGGGGCTTCTAGAATTTCCTTGTATAGATTGATCCAAACAGGTGTTGTTAAATGCCTCGACATAACCTTCGAATTACCAGCAATTGCCCTTAGGAATCCAATTGTAGCCCAACTTTCCACACCGCAAAAATTCACCAATCCAGACTTTGCACTTAAAACAGCTCTAAACATTGATGTAACACCAAGAACAGCCGATCTTTCCATTTTTTCACTATGTTGCCCTAATCCGACTGAAACGGCTTGTAGCATTTTTGTGCAAGCAAATCGAAGGTATTTTGTTGGATGAGATTCTCCTGATAGCTGGGAGTCATCAATTAAGTCAACCTTTTCCGATTCGACATCTGGTGAGACGATATTTGAAGCGCTATCCGCTAATCGCAGATCATACTGGCCTTCTTTGCCCATTCGATAAGAATTTGTTGCACCGGTATCCCATTCAACACGGACCCATCTATTAAATAAATTTTTGTGTGTTTAAATCATACCATTGCAGTGTAATGAAATAAAAACTATTGCCGTATGCGAGTTTACATGGTAAGTTTAAAATTACTTTTTTAGTTGGTATTATTTGAGTAACTGGGTTTAAGTTTTCGAAATTTTATTTACATTTTATGTGGTCCAGATAAATCGAGAATTTAATTTCAACATCTTGTCACCCCAATTTGCAAAGATTTATGAAGGAAAAGGAAAATTTGTTTAAATCGGTTCAGTAGTTTAGGGGATAATGGTGTTTACATAATTCCATTTCTTTTGTTACTCTTATTTAGTACAATATGTTTAAACCATAAAAACTGTGCATTTATTTCTTTAAATTAATATATTTTAGCGGAAAACTTTTGTTTTAACCCAAATTTGTTCATTGTGGATGGTAAAATCTTAATGTTTGCCTTTAGTTATTTTGGTAGCACAAGTACCACCTTTCGAATTCGTTATCAGTTCAAGCACAAGGAAATCATAAAATCAATCTTTATATATTTTACTTACCCATCTTCTCCAACTTCACTAATAATTCGACCCTCGCCTGGAGGATTTCCATCTTGGTCTCCCCATTTCCAATCAGCTCCGCGACAAATTCTTGTACCGATTTTCATCAATTTTGCAAGTTCTGGTCCAGATAAATTAGCTTTGCTTGATTTTTGCTGGAGTATTTGTATATTATTATTTTTATTAAAAAAAAATCTTTAATACTAAATTACCTTCAAAATCGTATCCTCGTAAACGACTGAAAGTTCACTTCCATTTCTAATTCCTGAATTGTCTCCTCCAGTCTGTCTCAACAATCCAAGAATTGTTCCAAGAGTTCCAGAATTAATAATCAAGCTGAGTTCATTAGGACCCATATCCTTGGCCAGAATACCAAAAACGCTTAACAAAAATCGAGCTCTAGGAAGCTTTTTAAGGAATACATATGTTCCTAAATTTGAATTATCTTTGCCACCATGAAATTTCTGTTTAATAGAAATCTGTTCCTGATTAACAAGTTTTTGCAGCTCAGATACAGACCATTCTATGATTTTTGAGTGAGTTATTATAAGACTAGCTTTCTGAAATGCCGTCACCATATTCAAGTCTTCCAAAATGTTTTTTATGCTCATTTTCGTACTTTTCAAGTGCAAGCCGAGGTAACCACTTAGCATATTATATTGAACAGCATCCAAAAGTCCATTTATTCGCAAGAGTTCACTAAACATTTCTAGACCTTGACGACGAATTTGGTATCTCTGGACTTGGCAATACATTGCTCTTCGCAATGTTTCAACATCGCAAACTTCTTGCATTACGAAATCGACTATTTGGCTCATGATAGCAATACTAAGCTCACCAGCATCACAAGTCTGCATACATTTTTCGCTCAATTTTACTACAACATCGTTGATGAATTGTTCGGCTTCTTTCTGCTTGTCTGCAAAGTTGAGGTCATTAGTGGGCGTTTTTCCGCCAGTTTCAAGAGGCTTTTTATCATTCATGCAGTTATTATCACCGGAACCAACCTCTAACAAGTTTTCATTAGATAAATCCTTCTTTTGAGGAGAGTTTACAGCTGTTAAATTTTCAACGCTACCACACTTAACAGCCAAATTTTCGCTTGAAGAATATTTACATAAATTTTCTTGCGACAAATTTTTCTGAGCAGCGTTTTGGCTTTGTATAGTTACATTAAGAATATCCTCAGGCTTTGCGCAGGCAAGTTGTTTCTTTGCTATCCTCATTTCGTTGATGATCTTTTTAACCAGGCCCCTGAAACGTGGCAATTTATGCAAGATATATAACCGTCGTAGTCCTGATTGCTCTAAACTAATAGCAGGTCGTACTTCGTACAAAAGAAACCGGAGTCTTTCTAACATTGGAGCGCAGACCTCTTTGTAGCTTCTATTCAATTGTTGTCTCATTCGAATGACGGTCCATTTGGTCTGATACACAGTTCGGATAATTTCGGCTATCTGTTTCGGAGGCTTTTCGCTAAGACCACTAAGTTCCCGGTCAATTACTGCTAAAACCAAGGGTCCTAGACTTTGATGGCGAATCAAAGCTGCAGCTAGAAGCCGTTCCAACTCTTGGACTGGATGCTCTGCGGAGAACTCCTGGTGCCAGATCAAATTGTTTTCCTTGCAGAAACGCTCGGAAACTGAAATCCAAGCTGAGACTAAGGGGTCTATAAGTCTTGCTTCTCCAAGGCCGTTAAGGAACGTGTCAACGCGTTGTTGAATCAAAGTGCGTGGCCAAACTGTTTGCGACGGAACTTCACAGCTAAGTATTTGGTGAGACGGTTCTGTTGGTGTACTTCCTGCTGTTGAAGCACTGCTACGAGCTTCGCCCTTTTCTTCATCAAAAGGATTTGTAGGCTGAAGCATCTGAAGCCCGCCACTAAGAATTGTTGACTTAAGAAGATTTTTGCATTGCAATTCGGCAGGTTGTAGTGGAGGACCTGATTGCATAATGCAAGCTCGGACACCCAGAAGGTATGCTAAGGTTCTTTCAGAATTAAAATGAGTTAAAGACTTGTTCTGGTGGTTGTGAGCTTTTTCATCAGTATTATTAGGACCAAATTTTCCCACTTTAAAATGATTGCTGATATGCTCTAAAGCAGAGCGATATGTTGGGGCATTTAACTCCACGGTCAAATCTTTTCCTATACCGCTCTGTAAAAGTTCACTTAGGGCTTGATTATCAATTTGATAGTCTTGAATATCATAGACGTATCCATTAATTATTATCCATTTTCCCCCATCAAGAATGTGGTTTTCAAGATCATTCTTGCGGATTAGTGGTGGCTCCTCAGGAATTGGAGACGTCTTTTGAGTTCCACGGCATATTATTCCAGGCCATCCCATATCGTCCGAATCCTGTTATAGAAAAAGCGACGACTTTGTTAATATTCGTAGACACCAGGCTTAAGTGTGAGGAAGGATTGTCAACTAGATAAGAAAATCGGGTCCATTTAAAAAAATATATATCATTATTACTATTTGTAAGTATCCCTATTTAATTAAAACATATGCAGTTGATTTTCTGAGTGATTTTATTTTATTTTTAAAAGAGTACAGAAAATGTATTCTTAAGAGTTATTTTAGATAACAAATATATGTTATTGGACATTGATAAGGGTGTCAGTGTAAAACAAATAGCGCTCTATTTAACCGACTATTTCCTGAAAATTGTAAGGTAGTTAAAATATGTGGTTTCATAAGCGTTAAAGGATAGTGCGCCTTTTTAACAGTAGTCCAAGGGACGTCGATAAATTAGGTAGTTAGTTAGTTAGACTATGGAGAAAATCTATGTTAGACAAGATGATGTTTATTTTGAATTTTTGAATCAATTGACAGGGTATCGGTTTCCGAAAAACCTTATTTTCCCGATACTATTGCAGGATTACTTAAAATTATATACGAAGTATATTAATAAACATATTAAAGTACTCACCTGTATTTCGCTGTCGCATATAATCCTATTGAGATTGTCAAGAGAATGTAGTAGAGGAAGAAATGTTTTCGTCCATTCGATGCCATTTAGAACGTTAAGCTTACTTCGGTGTAAAAGAACCAGTCCAATGAGGAGCTCATGCAGTAAGGTGTCTGAGATGTCTGATTTTAAAATATCCACGACCCCTTCTTTACCTTGTAACGCGATTTCATGGGCCTTTTGCAGGGACATAGTACAAAGTTGAACAGCACTTTGAACATATTTCCCTAAAAGTATTTCAGCTCCAGAAACATCCTCATCTTTTGCTTGATGTATGTGTGATAAAAGGAGTCTTTGGAAACGATGTAGTAAATCTAAACTAGGAGATGTTTGCTCCGGTGATGTCATTAAGTAGTCATCATCCGTTTTCAAAAATGAAGAGTTTACTAATAGCTGAGATAGGCGAGCTTGAGTCAATGCTGAATTATTACGAAGAAGTTGTTTAATTAAATGGAGCAAAGGCAAGTTATGACCATTGTTCGAACGATCATCAGATTCTAAACTAATTGCCTGATTAAGAGCTGTTTCAAGACCCCCTTCTGCCATTAAGGATCCAACCAGTAAGTCAGTCATAAATCTATGCCCAGATGTAGAGATTCCGGGTTCAGATGGAAGTAGAGAAGTTAATGTTTGGGCTCTCTCAGATGCTGTTGGTAAAAGAACACTCCATCCAACTTGTAATGCCCACTGAGCGGCTTCTTGCATCGTTTTAAGGACACAAGATCCTCCTGCTAAATTTAATATTCGAGTTTTCAGACTGGCTAAAAGCCTAGAGCCTTCACCCAATCCAATAGATTTTGGGGGATAGTTATTGGCAATTAATGAGTGTAATTGTAGACGCAAAAGGTTCAAGCAAGCGACTGCAATACATTCTGATTCCTGACTTGGGGTCTGTCTTCCATCTGCTCCACAGACCATTCCTAGTAGTTGATCTAGTAGGCGAAAGGTATGCTCCGAAAGGTCAATAACAAAGGGTATCCTCACTGATATTCCTATTACAGATGTCTGACACCAGATTATACTCTGAGCTGCTCCGCATGCAATTCCAGACACTCGCACGGACGGATGTGTAGCAAGAATAGGTGAAGCAAGGATGGGATCTTTGGAAATTGATTGAGGGCAAATCTGCTGATAGTCATTCCGACCCCAACCGAAAACTTCTCCTGTATTACTTAACGCTAGACAATGAGCTGCTCCAACAGCCATGTTAACAATAACTTTTCCTTCCAAAGAGTGCACTTGTTTTGGGGTATTAACAATTTCAGATACGCCTTGAACACTTTTACCAATAAATCCATGTCCTAAACGTCCTCCAAGTCCCTTGCCCCAGGTGTAAATTTTTCCTTCGCAAGACAAGGCAACGCTGAATTGTGATCCAGCAAAAACTTTCTGTATTCGAGGTAATGTTTCTACCTGAATTGGCACTTGTGAACCATTGCTGGAGCCATTTCCCAATTTTCCGAAATCACCATCTCCCCAAGCAAAGACCAGTCCTTCTTCTGTAACGCACAAGGAGTGAGAATCACCACTTCCTAATGCTACATCAACCACTTTGTGCCCTTTCAGGGCAACTACTTGTTGAGGAGTTAGTTTATCATCGGAATTTCCATGGCCAAGACGACCATAGGTTCCCCTTCCCCAAGTGTATAAGTCTCCCATCACAGTTAGAGCAGAGCTGTATGTGCAGCCACAGAAAATGCTGCAAACCTCTTTTTCAGCTAATGCTGCTATTTTTGTGGGATAATCCTTTGGGTTGGTATCACCATGACCAAGCCGCCCACCTTCCCCACTTCCCCAGCTGTAAACATTACTTTCTTCATCCAGTGCTAAATAATGTTTCCCTTCACAATGGGAATCTATCTTTAAAATCTTCACATTGGCAAAATCGTCCATGACTAAAGGATCCCCATCCGGTTTAAATATTTTAAGACTATAAACCTTACCTTCTTGGGAAAGAATCAGTATTGTATCTTCCGAGAAGACAACTTGTTTCACTTGAAAATTTATGTTAAGACTTGGAGCAGAGTATTGTGGATAATTATTTGTGGTGCCAGGCAGAGGTATTCCTACTGCAGGTTCTGCAGTAAATCCATAACTTTCTGAATATAAAGAAAGCCAACCTAGAGCAAAAACTTGCTGTTCCTGCTGTTGCTCCATTAAATTAGTTTTCGTTCCAGCAACACACAACGAGCCAGTTGGCATGTGAGGTTTGGCTAAACGATCCAAGTGACTAATAACAACAACAGCCGCTTTTTTCAAATCAACATTTGAAGTTTCTTGTTCTGGCAGTGTTAGAAATCGGAGAAAAGACTCCGTGGCACTCGAAGGTAAATTGTCTGGTGTTGTGGGCATTCCATAATTTGAAATTCTTTCGTATCGTTTAAGAATAGGTACTAGCGGAGCGCCAGCATTTTGGGGTATTTCCCTATTATCATCAGTATCCTTTTCCTTTTCCCACAGCATCAGCAGTAAAACTATAGCCTCCAGTGAAGCTCCCAATGTTCCCTTTTGAGCTCCTAACTCTAGAAGTAGACATAGTGCAATATGTCGATCATCACGGGGAACCACGCATCTTCCACCCATTACATCTCCAAGTACGACTTGTCTCAAAAATTTTATCGATCTCTCGAGTACCTCAATCCACAGTGATGAAATTTGCGATGTATCGAACAAGGATGCTTCTGGAAGGCCTTGTAAAGATTCTAGGGCTTCCATTAGTAGTTCACTGCATAATTCTGTGTCTTCTCCAGATCTCCAGGCTCGGCGTAGGAATGCAAAGGAAAAATTCAGTGCTGCTCTTGTTCCGACTCTAGCTAGTCCTAAAGTGGCTTTTTCTGTGTCTTTGATGGGAGTGGCTACTTCGGCGACTTTGTATTTAGTTAAGCTTTTCTCGACAATAGAAACTTCGGATGTGAATCGTTTTGTTACAGGAATTTCCACTTTTAGATTTTTGCATCGTGAAAGTGCTATAAAGTAGCGTTCGTAAATATATAGCTGCTGGCGAATGTGAATTGATGAGAGGCAGTTCCCGGCTGCTTGCAGGGAAAGATCATGTTGCTCTGTGTGAAGGGCGTTCAGACAAGCCGCCTTTTGCTCTGGTGCTGTTAAAAGAAAAATTAGTTTCAAATCATGTTTATTTGAATGAAGAGAGACTTATAGGTCGTTTAAAACACGATTAAATCAATAGACAATCAATTTGTTCTACTAAGGTCATACACAGGATTCTTTCACAAATTTTATATGCAATAGATAAAAGTAGTTTTGACTTAACTTGAAGTCTACTTACAGACCATAAGTACCTCAAATAAATTTTAGGGAAAATTAAATTAAAAATATAAAACAAAAACCGGCACAAGATATCAAACTTTAAAAAGAGAAAAATACTCTCTTGTCTACGGGTGTAAGAACTGCCAACGAAGTGTCTAGCTGCAATAGTAGGATCGCTTTACAAATAACGATGAGAAGTGAGGATCCTGGGAACTTCTGCTCCGAATTTTACCAAAATTATTAGGAGAACTTGGGGTTCTATTTTATCCAAAAGTTTTTTTTCACTTTTGAAGCACATATATTCATTTTTGAAATTTTTGTTTCACAAAGTGCAAATATGCAAGCAGAAAAGGCGTTCTTCAAAAAGTGCAAATGTGTTTATATTTATCTTGGGACGCCTAATAGCTACCTTTTTACATGAGCGCACAATAATATGGGGAAGAAGTACCTTATTCCAGCCGGTACAAGTCACTTCGTTTAGGAATGTGAATTACTCTCGCATTATCTTATCCGAATGTTTTAACTGCGCTCATTTTATAATTAACCTCAACTAAATCTACTCTTACTCGAGTTGACACAACGAAAAAATCTAGGTATATTGCTTAATTCCCGCATGTCCTTCGCAGACCACATCAACACCATTGTTGCCAAAGCTAACGCTACTTTCGGCTTTCGTTAAGAGATAATCGTTAAGAGATAATCCAAGGAATTTAACGATTGCACTTTTGTTCAGCCCATTCTTGAATATGCTAGCCCCGTTTGGTCACCTTTTCAAGCGGTTCACATCAATCGCGTTGAGGCCGTTCAATGGAGATTTATACGTTTTGTTCTACGTGGGCTTTCCTGGAGTAACCCTAATTCAGCCTCACCTTACGCTGACAGGCTAAAGCTCTTGTCTTTGCCTTCTCTTGAAGATAGAAGAAATATTTCTAGGACTATTTTCGCTTTTGATTGTATACAAGGTACAATAAAACGTTAGTTGATTCTTTTAAAATAAATGTTCCCTCTCGCTCCTTGAGGAGTTTTTTACATTCCGCCACACCACACAAATTATGGTATGAGCGAGCCTTCATCGCTTTTTCAAAGATAACTGACCCCTCTCCTCAATGGGGTGAGGTTGAGACTCTCTGATCAGGTAAAGTACCTAGGTCTCATATTAGATAGGAAGCTAGACTGGAAAGGCAACATCTTAGAATTGGTGCGTAAGGCTACAACGGCCATGTATTGCTGTAAGAGTGCTATTGGCAAAAAATGGGGACTAGAACCACGCATTGTATACTGGCTCTTCGTATATGTTACTCTTAATGAACATAGAATAAGGTTCAATCCAAAGGACTGCTCACAAGTACTTAAGAGTTAAAAGACAAAGACTACGAATAGATAGATAAAGAAACGTAGAGTATTCGATCTAGAACAGAGTGTTACTCGTTGGAATACCATTCAACTTTGAACTTCGACTGGGGTGTAGATCTGGGTTGGAATAAACACAAAAGGGATTCTTTTAGTAGAGTGGGAAAGATGCATGGTCTTCTTTTCTTCTAAACCTAACCGGTCCACCTGTCTATTAACTCCATGGAAGCAAAAGACTTAGGGACTTGTTTCTACTTACTGGGCACTGGTCCCCACAGCCATCCGTTCAAAATGTTCTCTGAGGCCTGACTGGTCGGTGCAGAATTTGTGCTTTGTGTCTTCTTGATGGCGCTCTCGCAGTCCAGCTGATGGCAGGCAGTACAATTGCAGGGGGTCAACGGTCCGCAATATCCTGGGGCGCAGCAGCCGCACGTGAGCTTCTCAGCCCCGCAGTAGTGTTTCCCGTCATCGCCCAGGTACGACAAGTTGCCGGACCCGTTTACGATCGGTGCAGCGCTCGACGAGACCAGCTCGCAGTCGTGGATCAAATTGTTCCACAGAACGGCGGTGTCCTCTGCATTACGTAAATTAGCGATCAAATCGGCCCGCAACCATTTGGCGTCGAGGCATGGCAATGGACGCAAATAAAGCTCGTTCGCAGCCATTGTTAGCGCTCGGCTGCCTCGCTACCGAAATTGGACGTCGCGTTGCTAAAGTCTGGCCGACTTGGACATGTTTTTGCATCAAAACTATTTGCAATTTAATGCCTGCAATAAAACGAAATATCTCACAGCAAAAGAACACTCGCACAGAATCGAGCAAAACACTTTTTTCTCTCTCTTTTCTTCTTTTCGGCAAATTTTTCTTTTTGACGTGAGCTCACTGAATGAAAAGGAACTTTTTTTTGTTTTTCGTCAAGAAAATACTTTAATTGTTGTATTTGTTTAAATTTCTTGTAGGATATTGTTCATAAACACGAATTTATGATGTTATTGAATATTTTCAATCTTTGGAATTATGGAAAATCGAGAATTTTACGCACAAAAGCGAGCAACAAATTCACAAAAAAATTCGATAAATACAAATTTAGAACTGTCAGATGGTCAAAGTGGATTACAAAATTTATGGAATTTTCCACCCCATCTGCGAGTTAATGTTATTTAGGACTAGTTGGGCGGAAATTTGAAATCTTCAAAATTAAGCGGAGCACGTTAATTTTTATAGTGTAGTTCATTTATTGATTCAGATGAAAATTATAGTCAAAAATATTGAAAAAAATATGATATAATTGTGACTCCTGAGAGACTGTAGTATTTGCAATACTAGTCTCCTATTAATATTTTTGTTTTTCCAGGTATCCTGAATATATTTGGAGGGGTTTATTTATATAAAATAACAATAAAATAAACAAAAGAACTTAGAGCTCTGAAATTAAGTGAAAGAACATTAAACAACAAATTAAGCAATTACTTGTTCATTAAAAAGCTAACTTGCTGAATTTATTGATCTGACATAAAGGATGATTTTTAAGGATTTTGAATTCTATCACCCTAACAGTCTAATTTTTATTACTATTTCCAGTATTTGGGGCCGTAAATCCGCAATGCGTCAGTCGGAGCTGGTTTATCAACATATGTAGATATCAAATATCTCCACAAAAAATAGTCCAGCGGTGTCAAATCACATGATTAATTGACAAGTTGATTTTTTGAAATTTAAAATAAGATTATCACCAAATTGTCCTTTCAATAAATCGATTGTTTCGGTGGCTGTTGAAACCACAAGTCGTCAATATTAATGGCCCGAAGTTTTGGGAGGAACAAATTGCTCTGTACCGTTCACCTTTGATGGTTACACGTTTTTCGAAATACTCTTTAAGTTTTTATAACTTAGCCCCGATTTCGGTAATAAATTTCCACGATTTGGAATCGTTTCTGTTGTGTATATCTTCCTATGATGATTTGTCAGACCTTACCGAAAACGTAAAAATTGTTTTTTTTAATAACTGTGTGTGCAATTATTGAATCTTGTGTTTTCGTGATTTCAGACCACTTTGGTGTGCCGGCAGATATTTCATATGGCCGAGAGTCTTCACTACCAATACTTGTGTTCGAAATTAATTTACGAAACATAAAGATTGTTAAGAATCTGAATTTTGGAATGTATACTTTTTTCTTTAATTTTTTACTCTTCCTGTTTATTTTTCATGTCGAGGAGGAAAGGGGGAAATAATAGCAACAAAACTCAGTTAAGTATCAATCTCGAACGTTTACAGAGATTAATGAACAAGGCTCTTTAAATATTGTTTCATCTTCCTTGGGACACACCAACAAAGAAAGTTTATAGTATCACGAATAATCTTAGCTTGAAGGAAGTAATTTATATAGAAAAGTCAAAGTACATGCACAAGGTAATAAACAGAAACATAAAAAATAATATTGACTTACAAGAAACAATGAGGTGCACAGCTATAATATGAGAGAGAGAGAATTTATAAGAATGGATATCATTATATATTCAAACTGCTCTTATATCAGTGCCCAGCTGTTTTGGTGATAATTAACTTTTTTTAAATCGATGTGATATAGGCATTTTAGCAAAGAATGCACAGAGTCTAAATTCTAACGTCGGGGAGGTATAGAATTATGTGAATGTTTCCAGCAGCATGCTGAAAAGTGCGTCATAAAAATCTATTATTATTATTATTATTATTAAAAAAGTACCAGTTCATATTTAAAAGTAACGAACATTTTTTCCTGGAAAGTTTTATATCTGAATTCGCCGTAATTTACTTCAATCTATTACATTGATCAATAGTCATCTAGTTGTGCGCAGAATAATAACTGCACTACCAAACAAACTCGATCAGCTGTTTTTTGTTTACCTCTTGGAATTTTCGTATTTTAGCACGGAAAATTTTAAAATATTCATATTAGAACAAAATTAATTATATTTATGAAACATGGGTAGTGTTGCTACACAATTTTTAATTCATAAAAGTTGAAATTCTGGAATTTGTTTACGCTGAAAATCACACGCACACATTCAAAGCCATCTTGACAGTTGACTGACATTCACAAACAAAAAACCAGAATAAGTCGTTACCTCCCCAGTGGAATTCGTTGAGTTTTAGGAAAAATGTTAGATTTTGAATTAGGCCCACGATGTCCACAATCAGCACCGCCAGTGTTTATTTCTTGCTAGATGAACTCTGCGAAAGCATTCACAAGGATTTTAACCCCCATGCCGCACCCAACGAAACAGCTGCGCGCAGACTGAAATCAAAATGCTTCGAAGTTTTGCTCAGGAAATCTCAAAATTGCGTCGTGAATACCGAGGAAGAATGTGACCCCCTGCGGGACCTTCATGCTGTGCTGTTTGAGTTGAATATCCGGCTGAAAAATAGCCCCGACGGTCAGATAATTTGCGATCAATTCGAACAGCACTTGAACTTCTTTCTGGAGGACGCTTATTTCACTGATGGCGCGGGAAGAGATGTTTTGGAATTTTTGCTGAAACTACACGAAAATACAATAGAAAACGATGAGAGGGATGAGGATGTAAGTCTATAAAGTAGATACTTTTAAATAAATTTAATCGGAAATTTCCACATTTTCAGAGCTCTAGTAGAGCGTATTTGCTCGTACCAGGTCCTTTCACTCTTCATGCGAAGTATGAGTGCAATCCTTACTACCCAAAACAAAATCCCCTGAACACGAGACCACTCCCGGAGCGCTTCAAGAAGCTCCAAACTTTGCCAGACCCTCGCAATCCGTACCTGCCGCGGTTCTTGTTTCAGAAGGAGCCGAATCAACTCGCAAGAATTGACCAAAAGTATGAGGTTTCCTCCCAAAAAGCTTTATCAATTTTTAGCGGAGCCGTTAAGAGTACCTGGGACTCTGCCCTCAGCTTAAATCCGTTTTCATGCAAGTTTTTCGGAAATGTCTCCAAGCTAACAACGTGCTTCAACATCCCAACAGTTAGCAAACCAAAGGTATTTATTTTGATTTGTCGTTCTCTTTAAATATGTAGGAGTTTTCAGTTTTTGTAACATGTTTTGCAAGGATGCGGCTATATCATTAATAAGTCTGTAAGAATTTTAGACTTCTTGTTTCTCTTTCTCAGAATACTAAATTTAAGGCTTTAAAAAACAATTCTCTCAATTCTCAATTCTGTCTTACGAGGTGAATTATTGTTTTTTATTTTAGATATTCTTTTGACAAACACGACGCCCAAACAAAATATTTTTCTTATAAAGTCCTACGAGAATAGAAAAATATATAGACTTTATTTCTTAAAAATTCTTGAAGAGCATTACTAACCAAGAAGTAAGCTCAACCGCACAAGATCAATTATTGTATCGAAGTGTAGTTTGCTAATGTAATAACATGATGTTGTATGCCACTGTAGATCTCGTTATGCAAAATAATTGAAAATTAAATGAGCAAATTAATTTGTCTATTAATAAAAACACAAGAGTTACTCGTTGAAAGCATAGGATTTATGCTACAGAATATATGTACAAGAATTGCTCGCTTTATAGACTAATGGTCAGTAATTCAGGTATTGGATCGAACATTGTATTTTGGGTTTTAAGTTGGCCCAAGAGTAGAATAATTCCATACTCATGTGGAAATTTTTTTGAAACGCCTTCCTGCTGAGCAGCAAGCCTTCAAACTATATATATATGTATTCTTACATCAGTCACAAATCTTCCTTTGGTATTTCAAAAAATTACATATTCTATTCAATTATTAAGGCAACATGATACGATTCGTATCGAATTTCATGGCAGGTAAATAAATAAATTGCATTTGGTTCCTACTGTAAGTAGGCGACTTAAAAAAAAATTCTTACTTTCGTTTGGATAAACTCGTCATTCTCGTCAAAATTGCTTTGTGAAATAAATTATAAATATATTTAATAAATAAATAATTTAAAAATAAAAAAACATAAAAATTCAAATCTGGTATGTATTCACGATACATCTCCATAATGCTAACAATATTTTTCATTTAATAAAAGCGATTTCACCGACACGTTAATTTCTATATTTTCAATCTTATTTGATAGAATCGAAGATACGGGGATATTGAAAAACCAAATTGTAATACCATAATGAGACGTGAAGATAATTGCACACTTAGCTGGGACTGGGAGCATTTAGGTTGTTGTGTTAAGATATTTAGCATTCAAGTGCTTCAATAGCTCATTTTAGGTTCCTACGAACTGCCGGAAAAGAATCCATTTTGTACAGAATCACAGACATCCTTGCATCTCAACTATGTCCTAGCAGAGTATTCTGGAAATGAATTTTGTGCCAAAATTATGTCTGCCAGAGATTTTATTAGTGATCTCAAATCCCTAACAATTGGAATACAATCAGACACCTTTCAACACGATGAAATGTTCATCTTTCGAATGGTGGACGATATAACAATTTCGGATATCTCACCGTCCGTTATCGACGCCTATGTGCTCGATTTTCTTGAGTGCGGAACTTGCTACAAACGTTTGCAGATCATGGCTTCGAAAAAGAACTACAAGCTTAGGTTCGATGGCTTTATTTTCAAGGTAACAAATTTTACTTTGAACACCTAAAGTGCATATTTCTTCATATTTCGCTTATTTCAGGCTTTATGCTCTTCAGTGGAGGAATATTTGATAACGTTTAGAAATTTTGTGCTTTCCGTTTCTTGCAACACTCTGTCCGAACTCATATGCAGATTGAGGAATTTTATGAAGCAGGTTGTTGCGCTTGCGTACACCTTAGCAATTCATCCGAGCCGTAAGTGATTTGTTTTTATGTTTCTTTTTTATTGTACAATCACAATGTTTCTATTTAGTTGAAGCCCATGTTAAACCTCCTATGGGATCACAGTTTCTTGGATATCTGCACAAAGAAATTACCCATGTTGCACAAAAAGACGTGGTTATGCTTCTAATTTATATACTCAGACGATGTTGTCATGTATATTTTAAGTATGTATTTAAATTTTTTTATATAAATCGAATGTGTAAAAAATGATAGCACTATAACTTTAATTTTACCATTCAACAGGTACCTACAAAAATGGATATTCTACGGTCTATTAGATGATCCATGTAACGAGATGTTTATTTGTTTTGTTGACCACTACAGGCCATATACAAAATATTTTTTCGATAAAGCATACTTTGTTCGGAGGGAATCAGTTCCTGGATTTTTCCAAGGTTTCGAAGATCAAATCTTGCAGTGTGGAAAGTATGCAATGCTGTTAAAAGCATTTAAACCCAATGTAAGAATTGTAATTGGTGGCCAGAATATTTTTTTAAATATAAGCTCTTGTAGCATCCCTTATTCGATATAGAATATCCAGCGATTTCTGTTTGTTTGTCTTACGAGGAGATTGAAACGGTTAAGCTAAGTTGTAAAAAATATGTGGATAAAGCAAGGGATATCTGTGGAAAACCTGTAACAATTCGGGATACCTTTAATAAAAGGATGGAGAAAAAGAAAGAATTCTTGAAGATGGTGTCAGAGAAGAGCAGAAGGAATATGGAAAAATGGACAGGTGAGAGAATTTAAGGGATACTTAAGTTATTAATGAAAATTTAATTATTTATGATGAGCACCACGACCAAAAGCTTTTTTGAGCTAAACCATTATAAAATAAGATAAATTGATATAGATTCTTAGATAAATTTTCTTATAGCATGAGGGACGAACCTTTAATTCCATCGATTAGTGAGTCAGATGCAGTTTTTTCCCCTTTGTGTAATAATATAAAATCCTTAATCTTCGCTAAAATGTTTTAAATTAAAAAAGCAAAGAAAATTGTTTTACTTTGTGATTTTTTTTAAAATACAAATAAATTGTCAAGTTTCTTCTGCTTTACAATTTGTATCTTTTCTATTTTTAGCTAATCGAGCAGTTAGAGCAGCTTTAATAGTAGCAGAAAAAAAGAGACGACTCGAAGAAATTCATAGTGAACTGCAAGCAAAAAAAGAAAGAAAAATTGCTGAGAAAAAAGCGAATTTAGAGTTGGAGTTAAAAGTTAACAGAGAAAGAGAAGAGATTGAGACAAAAAGATCATTACAAGAAAATTTGGAAATACAGAAGCGTATCGAGTACTATGAACAGTTAAATACAATTATGGAAGAGCGCAAACAAAAACTTGAACAAGAAATTTTGAAAAGTAAATCTTACAAATCTTGTCCCGATGGTGCTGCTTTAACACCCGGCAGCAGCACAACTGAATTTGGCTCCTGTTGGGGTGATGAAGAAAATGAATCTGGTTATGAAGACTGCTTATCTGTTGACTTTATAGAAAAATTCAAGAAAACTGAGGAAGAGTTTATGGAAATTGTTGCGGACAATAAAGATGAAATCACTCAGCCTATACAGATCTTGATCGAAGATACTGAAAACGATAATGATATTAAAAAATTAAAGAAAAGTGAGTCAGACTATTTCAACTCAAATGAAGTTCTGCCAGACTCGAATGTACTATCAGAGCTAGCGCAAAACCGTAATAAGGTTTTGGGATGTAGCATTGAGAGCTGTTTTAGTGAGGCACGTGTTAAAGTGGATGATACTACTAAAGAGCTTACTGAGGCACAAAAAATCAAATTTAAAGTTTTAATGCAGGAGTTTGGGTACGAACTTGTCGATAACATTGTTGGATCAGTTAAATCTGGTGATATCAACTCAAATCCGGTCTTAGAAACTGAAATTCACTCGAAAACTGAGCTTACAGATTTAGAAAGAAATCGGCAGCGAATGATGCAAACTGATACTTTTGGATCGATTAATTCAGAGCCAGATAGAAGATTGCTTAACTTAGATTTAAACTCTGAGAGGTCTAAAAATCGCCGAAAGGTGCTTGAGAGCGAATTTCATATCCTAACCGGTGAAAGCACCTCTGTAGTTGCAACACCCATGTCCACAACTTCAGATTCTTCACTTTTTGATGACAAGATGGAAAGCAGTTCTACTAGCGCTTTTTGCAGCAAAAATTCGTCTAAACTTACTGTGGATATTGCAGTTGCGAAAGATGTAGATATTGAAAAAATGCAACTAGATATTCCTACAGCAATTGTTGAAGAAACCCCTGAGTGTGCTCTCAACACTGCTGGATTAAAAGCAAGGAAAGGATTCGATTTTACCAATGGTCGAAACAAGACTGAGGATAAGAAAGATACCGATACTGTTGATACTTCTGCTGGAATGCAAGTGGAGCCTAACGACAATATACATAATGCTTTGGCAATCAAAGATTTTTCACCTTACAAAAGGTGCGAAGAACTGGTGAAGAGTAATTTCAAATGCAAACCGCTCACTCCTTTCTTTACGCTAAAAATGCCTGAAGTTAATTCGGATGAACAAATTGATTTGATGAAAATGAAGAAGAAGCACCTCAGTAATCTCAGTGCAATTACTCTGACAGAATTTTTGCAAAAATCAGTGACCGTTCCTATGAGTGCACATCTTGAAGTAATGAACAACGAAACTATGAGAATCTTCCTTGAGGACTTGGACATTATCGGGCATTTTAAGAGCCTGCGAAGCTATTTTTTCCTAATGGATGGCGAGTTTGGTAGCTTCATTTCAGATGGTTTAATTACTAAATTGGAAAGGGGTGCAGCACCTAGCGAGCTATTCAACTATCAAATGCTTCATACAATCCTCGACAATGCTCTGGGCTCAAGTATAATGGGAAATGATAAAAATGCTGAGAATCTCTCCTTTATAGTCACTGATTTACCTGAAAAATTTGATTTAAGCTCATCTTCGGTCCTAGAGAATCTTTGCCTCAGTTATAGAGTCGCATGGCCTGTAAATCTTATTCTTAATCCAGAAGCACTGGATCAATATGCGAATATATTCAAATACCTTATGAAGGTCAGAAGGATTAGTTGGCTACTGGAGGAATCGTTTCAAATGCTCAAGGAGGTAGTCAAGAAATGTGGGAAAGATATTTTACTTTCTCCTCAGTATCGACGTGTTCAACAGATCCGTCACAAGTTCTTCCATTTCGTACATGCGCTGCGTAACCATATTACATCGAGTGCCCTTCAAGCCTCGTGGAAAACGTTTAAGGATGATTTACTTTCTGCAAAAACAATTGAAGATATTTACCGGAAACATGCTAATTATATTAAGAGGATAAACTTCCTCTGCATGTTGAACAGAAGGAGTGTGGAGTTCCACAACAACATTGAGAATATTTTTAAAGTATCCATCCGATTTTATAGGTGAATATACTTTATTTTGAATATTTTCCTTTACATGTTTTTTTTTAATTTAACAATTTCAGAAATTTAAAATCTCGTGACTGGAAACGCACCGCTGGAAGCAATTACTACACACATTCCAAATACGAAAAATTACTCAATGATGAAACTGAATTTGAGAAGCTCATTAAGTACACAATTTACTTGGGAAACAAAATCGTCCGGCATGGATATCAAGAAGAAATCGGCGAATTTATTAATTTAATTAACTTTAACTATTACTATGTTGTTGATGCATAACTGTTTCGTTATCAATGGCCGTGCAATGTTCTCTCTCTGTATGGGAGAAGATTCAACGCCTGGACTTTAGACACATTAATTCACCAATTTTTAACTCAGTTAGATAGTGCTTATTTGTTCACAGTGTGTTCCTGTTTTTATACAATATCCTCTATACGTTACTATAACATTTAAAATTCACGCACTTTTGGCGCTGTTACCCGCTATTTTATAAATTAAAGCAAATTCTGTTAATACATATAAATGATTTGTTTTTAATTAATAGAAACAGTATCTTTTTATTATACATTTGTAAGTACGCCTAGAAACAAGAATGGATCTGCTATTTTCCTGTAGGGGTGAAATTATATACATTCCTATTATCCTTTGTTGCAGGCAGGTGTTGCGTGTTCATATCACGTCGGTTTCACCAGTTATAGCTGTATACCAGCTTGACTTTTTATTTTTGCCAGAAAAAAATAATGCGCTTCACTACTTGTTGTTTTTTTGGGCTCTGGAAAAGATGCGCCAAGATGATCAATTTCATCGCTCAATGGGTTCGTAAATAAGCAAAACATGCGTTATTGGTCGGGTGAAAATCCACATGTGCTTCATGAAACACCACTTCATCCACAAAAAATAACTGTTTGGTGCGGTTTGCATGCTGGCGGCGTCATAGGACCATAATTTTTCGTCGACGATAATGATCGTTATTGTTAGGAAGCGGCTGGTGGAGTAATAAATAATCTTTAGTTTGTTAATATAACAATTTATTAATGATACAAGTAATATACTTCGGTGCTTATTACTGAGCGGAAGGGAGCATACTGACTTGCTCCAAAAGGTAACATCCTATAGACGTGCGCAGACGTCTAATACAAGTATGTGTGCACATACAGAAGAGGATAATGTGGTAGCCTTGCATCAGTACACTCACTGACATATAAGAACTGGACTGCTGATCCCGTACAAAAACTCACATCAAAAGTAAGACCAAATTTTGACCGAATTCTAACTATCTCGCTCTTTCTTAAGCCCGCAGGCAGACAAATTTACAAAAAAAAATGGCCAATAGCCAAATGAAGGTGGCGCCATGTATGTGCACTTCTTTTGGTTTTTTCTAGTATCTTCGCGTGTGATACATCTTTTTGATACTCCCAATAGATAAATAAAAGTAAACACAAGCTTTTTGCACATCACTTTTACCCACGACAGCCTTTACAAGTTGCCCGCCAACTCATCATTTTCCGTTGCAATCAGCTGTTAGAATAGTTTAACGATGTCCAACAGATGGCTACTTCATTTTGTAATACAACTTTTAGCTTGGGTTGGTATAAACGAGAAATGTGAAGGTTAGACAAAGGCAGAAAAATAATTTGTATAGCTATCTTTGTCTTTCTTAAGACCGCAGCTGATTGCCGCGAGGAACATTTTTGTGAAAAAACTTAAAATTAAGCGTGATATAAAAGAAATCGGTTCATGACAGCTTAATTATTTTTTATTTGCTTCATTTTAAACATAATTGTGCGGTATTTTAGGGAATTTTTAATAGCATGATTTGCGCCATGTGGTTTGAGCCTGCGCTAAAAATGGTCTCGTTTTTCAGACGGCGGTTAGCAGTCCAGTTCCTCTATGTCAGTGAGTACACTCAAGGCACTGACATAGAGGAACTGGACTGCTAACCGCCGTCTGAAAAACGAGACCATTTTTAGCGCAGGCTCAAACCACATGGCGCAAATCATGCTATTAAAAATTCCCTAAAATACCGCACAATTATGTTTAAAATGAAGCAAATAAAAAATAATTAAGCTGTCATGAACCGATTTCTTTTATATCACGCTTAATTTTAAGTTTTTTCACAAAAATGTTCCTCGCGGCAATCAGCTGCGGTCTTAAGAAAGACAAAGATAGCTATACAAATTATTTTTCTGCCTTTGTCTAACCTTCACATTTCTCGTTTATACCAACCCAAGCTAAAAGTTGTATTACAAAATGAAGTAGCCATCTGTTGGACATCGTTAAACTATTCTAACAGCTGATTGCAACGGAAAATGATGAGTTGGCGGGCAACTTGTAAAGGCTGTCGTGGGTAAAAGTGATGTGCAAAAAGCTTGTGTTTACTTTTATTTATCTATTGGGAGTATCAAAAAGATGTATCACACGCGAAGATACTAGAAAAAACCAAAAGAAGTGCACATACATGGCGCCACCTTCATTTGGCTATTGGCCATTTTTTTTTGTAAATTTGTCTGCCTGCGGGCTTAAGAAAGAGCGAGATAGTTAGAATTCGGTCAAAATTTGGTCTTACTTTTGATGTGAGTTTTTGTACGGGATCAGCAGTCCAGTTCTTATATGTCAGTGAGTGTACTGATGCAAGGCTACCACATTATCCTCTTCTGTATGTGCACACATACTTGTATTAGACGTCTGCGCACGTCTATAGGATGTTACCTTTTGGAGCAAGTCAGTATGCTCCCTTCCGCTCAGTAATAAGCACCGAAGTATATTACTTGTATCATTAATAAATTGTTATATTAACAAACTAAAGATTATTTATTACTCCACCAGCCGCTTCCTAACAATAACGATCATTATCGTCGACGAAAAATTATGGTCCTATGACGCCGCCAGCATGCAAACCGCACCAAACAGTTATTTTTTGTGGATGAAGTGGTGTTTCATGAAGCACATGTGGATTTTCACCCGACCAATAACGCATGTTTTGCTTATTTACGAACCCATTGAGCGATGAAATTGATCATCTTGGCGCATCTTTTCCAGAGCCCAAAAAAACAACAAGTAGTGAAGCGCATTATTTTTTTCTGGCAAAAATAAAAAGTCAAGCTGGTATACAGCTATAACTGGTGAAACCGACGTGATATGAACACGCAACACCTGCCTGCAACAAAGGATAATAGGAATGTATATAATTTCACCCCTACAGGAAAATAGCAGATCCATTCTTGTTTCTAGGCGTACTTACAAATGTATAATAAAAAGATACTGTTTCTATTAATTAAAAACAAATCATTTATATGTATTAACAGAATTTGCTTTAATTTATAAAATAGCGGGTAACAGCGCCAAAAGTGCGTGAATTTTAAATGTTATAGTAACGTATAGAGGATATTGTATAAAAACAGGAACACACTGTGAACAAATAAGCACTATCTAACTGAGTTAAAAATTGGTGAATTAATGTGTCTAAAGTCCAGGCGTTGAATCTTCTCCCATACAGAGAGAGAACATTGCACGGCCATTGATAACGAAACAGTTATGCATCAACAACATAGTAATAGTTAAAGTTAATTAAATTAATAAATTCGCCGATTTCTTCTTGATATCCATGCCGGACGATTTTGTTTCCCAAGTAAATTGTGTACTTAATGAGCTTCTCAAATTCAGTTTCATCATTGAGTAATTTTTCGTATTTGGAATGTGTGTAGTAATTGCTTCCAGCGGTGCGTTTCCAGTCACGAGATTTTAAATTTCTGAAATTGTTAAATTAAAAAAAAACATGTAAAGGAAAATATTCAAAATAAAGTATATTCACCTATAAAATCGGATGGATACTTTAAAAATATTCTCAATGTTGTTGTGGAACTCCACACTCCTTCTGTTCAACATGCAGAGGAAGTTTATCCTCTTAATATAATTAGCATGTTTCCGGTAAATATCTTCAATTGTTTTTGCAGAAAGTAAATCATCCTTAAACGTTTTCCACGAGGCTTGAAGGGCACTCGATGTAATATGGTTACGCAGCGCATGTACGAAATGGAAGAACTTGTGACGGATCTGTTGAACACGTCGATACTGAGGAGAAAGTAAAATATCTTTCCCACATTTCTTGACTACCTCCTTGAGCATTTGAAACGATTCCTCCAGTAGCCAACTAATCCTTCTGACCTTCATAAGGTATTTGAATATATTCGCATATTGATCCAGTGCTTCTGGATTAAGAATAAGATTTACAGGCCATGCGACTCTATAACTGAGGCAAAGATTCTCTAGGACCGAAGATGAGCTTAAATCAAATTTTTCAGGTAAATCAGTGACTATAAAGGAGAGATTCTCAGCATTTTTATCATTTCCCATTATACTTGAGCCCAGAGCATTGTCGAGGATTGTATGAAGCATTTGATAGTTGAATAGCTCGCTAGGTGCTGCACCCCTTTCCAATTTAGTAATTAAACCATCTGAAATGAAGCTACCAAACTCGCCATCCATTAGGAAAAAATAGCTTCGCAGGCTCTTAAAATGCCCGATAATGTCCAAGTCCTCAAGGAAGATTCTCATAGTTTCGTTGTTCATTACTTCAAGATGTGCACTCATAGGAACGGTCACTGATTTTTGCAAAAATTCTGTCAGAGTAATTGCACTGAGATTACTGAGGTGCTTCTTCTTCATTTTCATCAAATCAATTTGTTCATCCGAATTAACTTCAGGCATTTTTAGCGTAAAGAAAGGAGTGAGCGGTTTGCATTTGAAATTACTCTTCACCAGTTCTTCGCACCTTTTGTAAGGTGAAAAATCTTTGATTGCCAAAGCATTATGTATATTGTCGTTAGGCTCCACTTGCATTCCAGCAGAAGTATCAACAGTATCGGTATCTTTCTTATCCTCAGTCTTGTTTCGACCATTGGTAAAATCGAATCCTTTCCTTGCTTTTAATCCAGCAGTGTTGAGAGCACACTCAGGGGTTTCTTCAACAATTGCTGTAGGAATATCTAGTTGCATTTTTTCAATATCTACATCTTTCGCAACTGCAATATCCACAGTAAGTTTAGACGAATTTTTGCTGCAAAAAGCGCTAGTAGAACTGCTTTCCATCTTGTCATCAAAAAGTGAAGAATCTGAAGTTGTGGACATGGGTGTTGCAACTACAGAGGTGCTTTCACCGGTTAGGATATGAAATTCGCTCTCAAGCACCTTTCGGCGATTTTTAGACCTCTCAGAGTTTAAATCTAAGTTAAGCAATCTTCTATCTGGCTCTGAATTAATCGATCCAAAAGTATCAGTTTGCATCATTCGCTGCCGATTTCTTTCTAAATCTGTAAGCTCAGTTTTCGAGTGAATTTCAGTTTCTAAGACCGGATTTGAGTTGATATCACCAGATTTAACTGATCCAACAATGTTATCGACAAGTTCGTACCCAAACTCCTGCATTAAAACTTTAAATTTGATTTTTTGTGCCTCAGTAAGCTCTTTAGTAGTATCATCCACTTTAACACGTGCCTCACTAAAACAGCTCTCAATGCTACATCCCAAAACCTTATTACGGTTTTGCGCTAGCTCTGATAGTACATTCGAGTCTGGCAGAACTTCATTTGAGTTGAAATAGTCTGACTCACTTTTCTTTAATTTTTTAATATCATTATCGTTTTCAGTATCTTCGATCAAGATCTGTATAGGCTGAGTGATTTCATCTTTATTGTCCGCAACAATTTCCATAAACTCTTCCTCAGTTTTCTTGAATTTTTCTATAAAGTCAACAGATAAGCAGTCTTCATAACCAGATTCATTTTCTTCATCACCCCAACAGGAGCCAAATTCAGTTGTGCTGCTGCCGGGTGTTAAAGCAGCACCATCGGGACAAGATTTGTAAGATTTACTTTTCAAAATTTCTTGTTCAAGTTTTTGTTTGCGCTCTTCCATAATTGTATTTAACTGTTCATAGTACTCGATACGCTTCTGTATTTCCAAATTTTCTTGTAATGATCTTTTTGTCTCAATCTCTTCTCTTTCTCTGTTAACTTTTAACTCCAACTCTAAATTCGCTTTTTTCTCAGCAATTTTTCTTTCTTTTTTTGCTTGCAGTTCACTATGAATTTCTTCGAGTCGTCTCTTTTTTTCTGCTACTATTAAAGCTGCTCTAACTGCTCGATTAGCTAAAAATAGAAAAGATACAAATTGTAAAGCAGAAGAAACTTGACAATTTATTTGTATTTTAAAAAAAATCACAAAGTAAAACAATTTTCTTTGCTTTTTTAATTTAAAACATTTTAGCGAAGATTAAGGATTTTATATTATTACACAAAGGGGAAAAAACTGCATCTGACTCACTAATCGATGGAATTAAAGGTTCGTCCCTCATGCTATAAGAAAATTTATCTAAGAATCTATATCAATTTATCTTATTTTATAATGGTTTAGCTCAAAAAAGCTTTTGGTCGTGGTGCTCATCATAAATAATTAAATTTTCATTAATAACTTAAGTATCCCTTAAATTCTCTCACCTGTCCATTTTTCCATATTCCTTCTGCTCTTCTCTGACACCATCTTCAAGAATTCTTTCTTTTTCTCCATCCTTTTATTAAAGGTATCCCGAATTGTTACAGGTTTTCCACAGATATCCCTTGCTTTATCCACATATTTTTTACAACTTAGCTTAACCGTTTCAATCTCCTCGTAAGACAAACAAACAGAAATCGCTGGATATTCTATATCGAATAAGGGATGCTACAAGAGCTTATATTTAAAAAAATATTCTGGCCACCAATTACAATTCTTACATTGGGTTTAAATGCTTTTAACAGCATTGCATACTTTCCACACTGCAAGATTTGATCTTCGAAACCTTGGAAAAATCCAGGAACTGATTCCCTCCGAACAAAGTATGCTTTATCGAAAAAATATTTTGTATATGGCCTGTAGTGGTCAACAAAACAAATAAACATCTCGTTACATGGATCATCTAATAGACCGTAGAATATCCATTTTTGTAGGTACCTGTTGAATGGTAAAATTAAAGTTATAGTGCTATCATTTTTTACACATTCGATTTATATAAAAAAATTTAAATACATACTTAAAATATACATGACAACATCGTCTGAGTATATAAATTAGAAGCATAGAAGATACTAGAAAAAACCAAAAGAAGTGCACATACATGGCGCCACCTTCATTTGGCTATTGGCCATTTTTTTTTGTAAATTTGTCTGCCTGCGGGCTTAAGAAAGAGCGAGATAGTTAGAATTCGGCCAAAATTTGGTCTTACTTTTGATGTGAGTTTTTGTACGGGATCAGCAGTCCAGTTCTTATATGTCAGTGACTCAAGGTATCACATGTACATTTCAAATAGAAAATCAACTACAACACCCTCCTCTTATTTGAACATTTGAAACATAAACTTATGCACTGTTTAACAAAATAATACCTTCTTTGCTTATAGCTCACAAAATTTGTTTTTTTTTTTTAGAAATAATATCATAATATATAATTAAATTTAATGTTCATTTTTTTTTTCTTTGTAAAAATATAAAAGTAAATCACTTTAAATGTTCTTTAAGCCTGCGTAGAATACAAATTCACACAGCTGGTTTGCTGGAACTGCTTTGGTCAATCCATCCGCTAACATGTTTTTGGAGTCAATGAACTGAAGGTTCATTTCTTTTCGCTCAATTTTTTCTTTGATGAAATGCCTCTTGACGTCAACATGCTTTGTTCTGGAACTGAAATGCGCGTTTTTGGCTAAGTCGATGGCTCCTTTGTTGTCACAAAACATCGTAGTGGGTTTCTCATCCTGAATGAAGAGTTCTATAGTTAAACCTCTGAGCCATATCAGCTCCTGCGTGGCAGCCTGGAGTGCCTGGTACTCAGCCTCGGTGCTTGAAGTTGCAATAGTTGCTTGCCTCTTAGTATTCCAGCTTACTGCTGCCCCTTGCATTGTGAATATGTATCCCGTTACAGATCTAGAGTCGTATGGATCTGAAGCCCAACTTGCATCACAGAAGCCTGACAGTTTTGGGTTTGAATCTCTTGAATAAATTAGTTTTAGATTTCTTGTACCTTTTAGGTATCGGATAACCCTCTTCACTGCTTTCCAATGACTCTCATCATAATTGTTATTAAATTTACTTATTGTACTCACAGAATAGCCTAAGTCTGGTCTTGATCCTTGGTAAACGTACAGGAGAGCTCCTACTGCATTCTGATAAGGTATCCGCTTCAATTTTTCCATCTCATCATGCTTGACCGGCGACATACTTGAATTTAGTGCTAATCCTGTCTGCATTGGTGTAGATACTGGCTTACAGTCCACCATGTTGAAATTTTTTAGAATTGTTCCAATGTAGTCGCTTTGGTCCAACGAAATGAATCCTTTTTCTCTATTTTGATGCTCGTTGAGGCCCAAACACTTTCTTGCCTCTCCCAAATCCTTGAAGGGGAAATGAAGTTTTAACTCTTCCTTAAATGCATAATACAATTTGTGGTGATTTGTAAAAATTATTAAATCATCCACAAAGACTGCTATATATATAGCTCCCTCATTTACAAAGGTGTAATAGATGCATGGGTCGTTTACACATCTGTTGAACTTCAAGTTGCTTAACAGTGAGTGCAGTTTTTGATTCCATGCACGACTTCCCTGCTTGAGTCCGTAAAGTGCCTTTTTTAAGTGGCAGACGTATCCCTTATCCTCATTTTCTGCAAACCCTTCTGGCTGTTGAAGGTATATGGTTTCTTCCAATTCTCCATGAAGAAATGCAGTGTCTATGTCTAGATGATAGACAATCAACCGTTGTTTTGCAGCGAGCGCAAACAGTACACGTAAGCTTGTGTATCTCACAACAGGCGAAAAGGTTTCATCATAGTTTATGCCTTTTACTTGGCTGTATCCCTTGGCCACTAACCTTGCTTTGTAGCATGTCACTCCTGACTTATCAATTTTCTTTTTGTAGACCCATTTGCATCCTATAATTGGTAGGCCGGGTGGTGGTTTCTCCAAAATCCATGTTTTATTTTTTATTATGGACTGGTACTCTTTTTCCATGGCTGCTATCCACTGGTTTCTTTCAGAGCCTTGCATGGCTTCTTCGTAAGATGCTGGTTCATCAGCTGTAAGCATCGATGAGTACAAAACATAGTCATCGAGTGCTTTTGTTCTGGTTGTTAATCTTGTTGACCTACGAATAGCAGGAAAATCTTCTTCATCACTGCTTATCTCTTCTTCCTGTTGAGTGGTCTCCATTGGCTCATCTGGATCATCTGGATGATCTTCACTTCCTGTGACATCCTTTGGTGTGGTTGATAATTCTTGTGTATGCTTTTGAGGAATTTGTGCATCTGATTCCTCACAAGTTTTACTGATTGGCAAGGTGACAATATTTTTTCTCAGTGGACAGTGGTCCTCAAAAAATTCCACATCTCTGCTTGAACATACCTTTTTGTTTTTTATATCCCATAAACGATAGCCCTTCTGGTCCGTACAATAGCCAAGCATTACACATTCTTTGGCGATTGGTTGCATTTTATTCCTGAACTGTGCTGGTATATAGGCTAGTGCTCTACTACCAAACACTCTTAAATGAGCTATGTTAGGCCTGATTCTTGACCACAACTCTTCTGGAGTTTTATCTTGAAGAACCCTTTTAGGAGAGCGATTAGCCACATAAGCAGCTGCAGCGATGGCTTCTGCCCAAAATTTTTCCTCCAAGCCGGACTCTATTAACATGCATCTTGCTTTATCGAGGAGTATGCGGTTGACTCTTTCAGCTCTTGAGTTTTGCTGAGGATTATATGGGATGGTTTTTTGATGCTTAATGCCTAATTCTTGTGTTATTTTCTCAACACTTGCATTAACATATTCCAATCCATTGTCAGTTCTGAGAATTTTTACTTTTTCATTTGTTTGTCTCTCAACTCTTGTGATGAAATTTTTTAGTACTAACGGAGCTTCATCTTTCTTTTTTAGAAGGTACACAAAAATCTTCCTGGAATAATCGTCCAGGAAAGTCATAAAATATTTTGCACCACCCAATGAAGTACAGCTCATCTGGCACAAATCACTGTGAACTAACTCCAAAATTTTTTCTGCTCTTTTCATATTTTCATGAAAAGGTTTTTTTGTCAGTTTTCCAAGTACACATTCGGAGCACTTATTTAAGGAGGATTGCACTGGGAAATTAATCCCTACAGCTGCGTAGTCTCTTAATTTGATTAAGTACTGTTCATTTAGATGACCAAGCCTTCTGTGCCATAAATGAATATCCATAGCTTTGGATTTTTTCTGTAATGTGTTAACTTGCTTCCCTTTTGCGGGATTAATCGCTTTCATAGTATTTGCCTCATCCGCTTCTACGTTTAATTTGTATATGTTGTTGGTTGTGATAATTCCTTCGGCAGCAACCTTATCATTTTTGTTGACAATTTTACATTTTCCAGCACCATATACTATATTGTAGCCTTTCTTATCTATCATACCGACAGAAATTAAATTTGATGCAGCATCAGGCACGTAAAAAACATTCTCTAACCTTATTTGTTTAAAATCGCAGTTTTCGCCTTTGGTAGTGAGTAACACTTCACCTACACATTGCGGTGTCATGTAACCTTTGTTGGCTACCTTAATATTTTTTACTCTTGTGGCTTTTAAATTTCGCATCACTTCTTTATTTTTACATATATGCGCTGAAGCACAAGAATCTAAATACCACGCAAATTGTTTTATTTCATTTGTAGGTGCAGCAGCCGATGAAAAAGCACATATGAAGCTCTCTACCTCTCTCTCAGAATCGTCTGCTTCTGTTTCCTCTATATTTGCGGACCAATTTGTATGCGTGAAACGATTGCCTTGTTGGTGTTTGTGCACTTTTCTCACTTCGCAGTTTTTTGCTATGTGTCCATAGCCATTGCAGTTGAAGCAACGTGGTTTGTTGTCACGTGACACCTGTGCTCTGCCACTGGCTCTGCTTTGCCTTGCGCCTGCGCCGCGATTTTTTTTGAAATTTGTATACTGCCTTCGCTCCGTTTTGAAGTGTGTATAGAAGCCTTGAACATTGGATTCGATGTCACTGTTTGCTTGACCTCCATCTTGGCGCGCGATCAATTTTGTTTTTACAAAATCTGCCGTAATGCTCACGTTTGAGCCCTCCAAAGCCATAATCAGTGGCTGATATTCGGGCGGAAGTCCAGCCAATAAAATGGCTCCAACCAGCTCGTCCGGAATCTTAAAGTCAATACTTTCCAAACGCTGGGCTACACTTATTATTTTGTTAATGTATTCCTCCATTGACGCACAATTATGCAATTTAACAGTCGTGAGAGACATCAGCAGGGAAACTTTTCTACAGAGCCCTTTATCATCATATACGGTTTCCAACTTTTCCCATACTTCTTGGGCCGTTTTTAAATTGCGCACGTGTGAATACACTACCGGATCCAAAGCCAATATTATTTTTCCTCGCGCTTTGGATATTTTATTTTGATCTGTAGTTAAGGCTCCGTTTGTGGGCGCCTTTATTGTGTCCCACAAACCTTCAGATTGCAGGTATCCCTCCATTGCAACACTCCAGTTGCAATAATTTTGCCTGCCTACGAGCCGCTCCACAGCCTGTCCGCTTAAATTAAAGCTTGCCGATGCCATGTTATATTTTACGTGTTAAGTATACGGTAACACTTTTTCACTGCTCGTGTACACGTGGTCAGTTCGGTACTCCACAAGAATTTTGATAAATTTGGATTAACACAATTTTTTTTTGTTAACAAATTTATTATCACTGAGCTGGGCCCATAACCTATTGTTAGGAAGCGGCTGGTGGAGTAATAAATAATCTTTAGTTTGTTAATATAACAATTTATTAATGATACAAGTAATATACTTCGGTGCTTATTACTGAGCGGAAGGGAGCATACTGACTTGCTCCAAAAGGTAACATCCTATAGACGTGCGCAGACGTCTAATACAAGTATGTGTGCACATACAGAAGAGGATAATGTGGTAGCCTTGCATCAGTACACTCAAGGTATCACATGTACATTTCAAATAGAAAATCAACTACAACAATCGTCACGTTACTGTGAATGGTAATCGTTATCGCGCCATGATTACCGATTATTTTTGGCCCGAATTGGAAGGTATGGACTTGGACAACATGTGGTTTCAACAGGACGGTGCCACAAGTCACACAGCACACGTTACAATCGATTTTTTGAAGTGTAAGTTTGATGAGCGTGTTATCTCAAGAAATGGACCAGTCGATTGGCCGCCTCGTTCGTGCGATTTAACGCCTCTAGACTTTTTTCTTTGGGGCTACGTCAAGTCATTGGTCTATGCCAACAAGCCGACGACGTTGGAAGAGCTCAGAGCCAACATTGCACGCGAAATAGCAGCCGTTTGGGCCGAAATGTGTGGCCGAGTCATCGAAAATTGGGTCCAACGAATCGACCGCTGCAAACGTGCCCGCGGTGGCCATATGAACGAAGTCGAGTTCCATTCATAAATGTTTTGATTGTACTTCAACCCGATAATAAAGTTTTTGAAATATCTCAAATGGTTTGCATTTTATTTTGAAAAAAATTGTCAAGTCCTTATTGGAAAACCCTTTATTAGCTACTCCTACGAGCAGTCCAAGGTAAACAAACGTGCCATCCAGCACAACGGATGTTTATCAGTCGAGGATCATTTAGGGAGGATTTGAGGGTAGGTACATTTCCACACACCTAATGTCTAATATTTACTTGCCGGCAACAATCTTTCTCTAATCCTTTCGCCCCTTCGCGAACCCTTCATTCGCGATAAACAGTTTTCTTGTCGATACTATAAACATCAGTGTTGGGATCATAGTTGTTGCAAGCATCTCGCTGTTTTAAACACCGATTTGTGCATAAAAATTTGTAATATTGTCTTTTTGAACATATCATTTCAACATGTAGAACGTTTATAAATAAACTTAAATGTTATTCTACTTTGAAAACTTCCCTCAGCTTTTTAGGTTTAAAATTTGAAAAATACCAGTTATTTTCCCTGGTTACATATAATTCAACTATTATAAATATAATGGACGAAACGTTGGGATCAATAATACATGTGTATATTTTTAATTTAAACTTGAATGAGTCATTTCAAATTTAAATTCGTCTGTTGAAAATGCTTATTGTTATTAAAAAATAATATACATGCATATTTTATTTGTTTAACTCCTCCTAAAGGTGGGAACGATTTTTTTTCGCAATACATGGTGCCTTATCCGAAATAAATATATATTCATAAAATTACGCTTAACGATACTTTAACCGAAAAAGAGTTATGGCTTCTTTAAATTAACCAAGTTCAGCATAGCTATCTTGCCATAGTCTGAAGTTTTATTATCAGTCTTGCATCTCAATATATTCTCAATATTATTGGTTGGAGTTGAATCGAACTCTTTCTACGATCTGTCTCCATAAAATTAGCTTATTAAAACGTTTTTTTTTAAATACTCAAAGTGATTCCCCTCCTTAAAGGGTTATTTCAGAACTCTTTAGGAATGGAATAACTAACAATCTGAAACTTTCCCTAAAAATTACCTTAGCAACCAAATCACAAAAATCATTAAAAGACAAACAGTCACTCGAGAAAAGAATCGTGCCAGTTCTACTTTTCATCATAAAATCTTAAAATGCAGCGAAATCGACCAACGAATAAACTCGACGTATTAGGCAATTTGGGCCTTAAGCCAGAAGATGCTGTCGGGGACTTCATTGAATCCAAAGACCAAGAAAAACTCTTTATGTAAGTCTTCTCCTTAAATAGAAAAGAGGTGGTTAAGTAACACTCTGTTATTACAGAAAAGCACCTTATTGGGATGTTCCTTGTACCTCGCTGGAATTGCTCGCTATTGCAAATGAGCGAGAGTACATTGAAATGAAAAATCTGCAAATCGAGCAATTCGAGAATACAAAGAAACGTAAAGCAATTAACGCCAAACGAATCGAAAAGATGCGCGATGTACAGGAAAAACTAAAGAATAGGTTTATTGAAATCAACCAGTTCATAAGGGATTGTGAGGATAAAGAACAGATTGCAATAAAGAAAATTCGTCAGGAGAATAAAATCCAGTCTGAGCTGAACGTGGATATTTCAAATTACAAGGGAGATATCGAAGAATTGGAGCGTTTCCTTGAAGTCCTTGAACAGACTGTCAAGGAAATGGAGCCTTATGAGACGGTCATTGAGGAAGCCTTGAAGCATTTTGATACAGTGAACACCATCAAAGATTGCATGGATCGGTGTGATGCGCTAAGTAAGGATGCACTAAGCAACTCAGCGTAACAAGAGCAATTGCTGAATTCCGCAGTTGGATGCAGTAATTGAATTCTTGAACGCAACTTTTCTCCGTGTTCGAGGATTCGATTTCGACAGTCGACTGTTCAATTCAATCGATGAATTGAGCAGTTGACTTCAAAAACAGCAATTTTGAAAACAACCTTATTTTTAAGACTGTACAGACAATTTCATTAGTTTATTTTTCTGTGGCCATAAAAATATGTATAGGTTTTATTAAAATCAAAATTTTTATATAGTGCTAGCACAGGTTGAGATCTCTGAATTTGAACAAGATAAACTGAAAGCCATCGAAGATATGCGGTGGAACATGGTTGCAGCAACTAATGATGCTGCTTTAACTATTCTGGGCTTAAACAATGAATTAACGGATCTGGAAAGATCTTACAATCAAGCAAAATTGGAATGTGCAAAGTGGGAAAAAATAATAGCGAATACAAAAAATTTCATCACAGAAAATGAATTTACAAAATACCGAATCTTGGATGGAGTCAATCACATGCATACTGTTTTATGTAGGCGTCAAGGTAAGAAACAAATTTACTATATTATCAAAATATAATGAAAATTATATTTTAGGCAAAGACCCCTTTTTGGGACGAGATGATATTGAACAACATTTAGATTTTATAAAGAGCGAAATCGAAATAATAGAGAAGGTCCTAGAGAATTGCAAAAAAGAGGCGAAGAAATCAGCAGTTAATCTATAGGATAGGATTATATTTATTAATAATATAATTGAGTAAAGAAGAAATATAAAAATTAATTGTTAAACATAATCGAGCCATCAAAAAATAAAATTTACTCCGTAATAGTTATAATTAACATTATTTACAATATTTTTGAAAAAATAGTAAAAAAATAATGTGATTCCAATTAATAGCTAAAGAGAGAAAATGAAGAAGAGAATTTATTATTTATTTATTTAGGATTCATCAACAACTGACTACTACAATAATTAGATAAATAAAACCTTAACGAAGCTGATTTTTTAAATTGCGCTTATTTAAATTAAAATCAATCACATCGTATTTGCTATTAAAAAGACGAGACATTGAGGAGATTGGCATGTGCATCCCATAATTAGTACTATGCCGAGAAACATGGAAAAAGTCATAGCTCCTAAAAGAGCGAGGAGGTACAGAAATATTGAACGATGAAAGCATTTCAGCAGAATTAATACCGCCCTGTATACAGTCAAAAGCAAAAACAATTCTGGCATTCATTCGTCTATCCTCGAGAGAGGACAAAGGGAAGAGTTTAAGCCTATTTTCATAAGGCGGAAGCGCGCGGATGGATTGTCCCAATGTAAGCCGAAAGGAGACCAAACCGGGCTAGCGTATTCCAATATAGGGCGGACAAAAGTGCAAAAAAGGAGTTTCGTTATAGTGGGATCATCAAACTCCTTAGACCACCTCTTAACAAAACCCAAAGCGGAGTTACCCTTGGCAATAATAGCGTCATAGTGATCATTGAAAGATAAACGGGAATTAAATAATACACCCAAATCCTTAGTTTTGTCAAGTCGAGATAAGGATGAATTGTCCAGAACATAACAGAAGTGACCGTTTACGGGAAAAAGACATAACGGTACATTTACTTATATTTAAGGGGAAACAATTAATAGAGCACCAATAATAAAAAGTGTCTAAGTCAGAATTTAAAAGTTCGCATTCGTTTGCGTTTGATACAGTACGGAAAATGTTGCCGTCATCTGCATAGCAAAGAATGCGTGAATTATTTAATAATAAAAAGACATCATTAATATAAACAATGAAAAGCAGTGGTCTGAGGTGACTACCCTGGGGGACGCCTGATGTGTTATTTATTTCATTAGAAAGAGCGTTGCGAAAACTAACACGTTGTGTACGGCCTAATAGGTAAGAAGAAATCCAATTAATAAAAGAAGAGGGAAATCCTAAAAGAGATAATTTAAAAATTAGAATTTTATGATTAATTCTGTCGAAGGCCTTACTAAAATCTGTATAAATGCAATCAACCTGCTGTCCGTTTTCCAGAGCAGACGTGCAAAAGTTAGAAAACTCTAATAAGTTAGTTGTAGTAGATTTCCCTTTAATAAAACCGTGTTGGAAAGATCCCAGGAAGGGTTTGCAGTGAAAACTTAAAACATCACAGATTAAAGCTTCAAAAATTTTTGCTACGCAATATAATTTAGCAATAGGTCGATAGTTACTTATGTCAGACTTATTACCCTTCTTATGTAAAGGAATTATTAATGACAACTTCCACTGCTTAGGAAAAACACCACAAGATAAAGATAAATTAAATAAATAACACAGTACAGCGACAATAGACGAGTTGCAGCGTTTTAATAAAATGGAGGGAATGCCATCAGGACCACACGAGAATGAGTCTGGTAGATTAAAAATAAAATCAGAAATCGATTCCTCGTCAAGTAATAAGTCCTTAGGCTGAAAAGAAGTAGGCGAAAGCTTCGTCAGGTGGGTATTAACATAATACAATGAGTAAGTAACGAGAATTCAGATGTCCAAAGAGATAAAAATTATGAATTTTTCTTAAACTTAAGCTTGATAAAAGAATATAAATAAAAGAAGGGATACGCCTTCTTAGTGGGAGAAAAACAAAAATTGGAACACCCCTTAGAAGTGCATGCCATAAAAATGTTTTATTACAAAACTTTTGTGTAAATGCATTCAACATTGCTTTTTTTCACAAAACACGTGATATGATTCTTACCCATTATTTATTGAAAACATATTAAATTTTATTTAATTCATGGTATTTAAAAATACTACACTTTTTTATTTAAATATTTTCAGAATCGGATAAATTTACGATTAAATGAAGGCTTGTACTTTTCTTAAAATTCGATCTTTTAACAATTTTACTAGAGGTAAAAAATTGATTTTCTTAAATTAAGCTTATAGAGTTGATATTTGTGCGTTAAATAACGTGTCTTAGCATAATTAAAGAGATAAATATGAAAATTCCGGGATAAATTCGATTTTTCTACTATTTTTAAAAATTTTTCTGTTCTGCAATTCTGTTTTATTATAGGTAAAAAATTGATTTTCTCAAATTCCATCTGTAACTAGTTTTTTTCGATTTTCTTAAAAATTTCTAATTAGAATAATAGAATAGATTAGGATTTTCAGTGTGGTAACAATACTTCACTTCAACCGCAAGTAACGGTTACGAGAAATGTTTTTAAAAATCTTGTTTTGCTAGTTAAACTCAATTTGACTGCCATTGTTTAAAAAGAATTCGCTACTTGAAGTGCCGTACTACGTTCCGAGCAGGATGAGACCAAAAGGACGAAGGAAACTAAATCCAGGTCGAATAAAAATTCTTCACAGATCTATTGCAAACGCTATAGAGAAAATATTGATGACCACCGGTAACATGGAATTTCGCAAGGCTTGCCTGGACATGCTGGGAGTAAAAACCCGGCGAGAGGCGAATCAGAGAATTCTGCAGCTGCTTGGGGATTAAAAGTCTTGTGAAGGTTTAATAGTTTACTACAACCAGCATTTCAAACAATAAAAATTTAATTACAACCGAAACTCTCCTACTTTTTCTGCTCCGAACCATCGCCGGAACCCTGTCGCAGAAGTGCACTTTGAATTCCGACCTTTTTCAGCTCCTCGATTAGATCGCCGCTTTGGTGCATCTGCAGCAGAATGTCGCAGCCCCCGACGAACTCACCATTTATAAAAACCTGCGGGATGGTTGGCCAATTTGTGAAGTCTTTGATACCTGCGGAAATGGGGAAGAAATCGGTGTTATCAACTGCTGGACTTACAAGGGAAATTCAACTAGCTTACCTTGTCGCAAGTCTTCGCTTTTAAGGACATCGTGGCTGTCGTACTCGACGCCGTGCATTCGCATAATTTGTACTACAGCGTTGCTGAAACCGCACCGAGGGGCTTCGGGGTCGCCCTTCATGAAGACCACAACTTTGTTGCCCTTGACTATCTTCTCAATGGCACTCTTGTCGAGCGTTGACGATGGGGCGCAGAAGGTTCGAAGCACTAACTTGGTGTCGATCCTGCAGTTGGCCAGGCTCTGTCTGACGATCGTTCGGAGTATTGTATTCATTTTGGGGCGCTATTCCCTGGAGTCTTCTATCTGGTTTTACTTGACAGTAAACATAACCACAATACAAATTTCCTCTGTGTGACGTATTCTAACTACGGCTAGATGGCGTCACAATTTTTAAAAGGTAGCTTTTTTAATAGTAGGCTAGGTAAAATACTTTAAAATTATCTATTTTACTAATTCAGTCAATCTGCTACGAAAGAAAAAGCAGTCATTTTTACTCAATTGATTTACTCCCTATAAAAAAAACTCAAAAGTGCAGAAATAACAGATTAAAATTTGTATTTACTCAGTCTTCTTGAGTCTAATTTAGAAAAATCAAACTTAGATCCAAAAAACATCAACTTTTACTCTCATAAAACCCTAAAAATCATCAAAAGGAGTAGTTCATTTTTTCAAAATTTAAAATAAAAACTTAAACAGCTGTCCCCGTTTGACATGTGCCAAAATTTGCAATGAATTGTCAAAAAAATTTGTTGAGAGCAAACAATTCAAATGGAAGCACATAGGTGATTGCAATGTGCCTTATAGCTCTTCATAGCTCGTAAGATGTATAAATGTAAATACCAAATGTATGTATAACATATTACAATGTAATAGAGTGAACTACAGAGCGTCATATGCTTAGTATTAAGTTTTAAGTAGTGGTAAGAAACCATGTTTATTTCAATGTAAATGAAACTGCAATAAAATTATCTTGAATCTTGAATCTTGTCAAAAAAATTTGTTGAAAAGCACCAAGCCCTCGTGGCATTGATGTTGTTTCGGCAAATAAAAACGATAAAATTCCAGTTTTTGAAGAAATTTTCAATATTAACACGTTTAGAAAGTTTTATTCCAATAGTTAAAAAGCAGTTCAATCAAAATAACAAGTTATTATCGGAAAAAACCAGCAGCAAAATGTCTTTAACATACTTGGATACTCCGGATAAGGCTGAATTTGATAAAAAGGAATACAGGTTTGTTTTAATGCATTAATTTTTTTCTTTTGTTTTTTTGAGACTGTATTTCGAGCTGACAAGCAAAAGTCTATTTCGCAATTTGCCTGTGCCAGGCCTGAACAATTCAGGCTATACCTCGGTTATCAATAAGGCCCTAAAATTATGAATTTAGCTTTATAAAATCTCCATAGGATCATTTCAGGGATCACGGAGATTTTTAGCTAAGGTGCGCTGTGACTATTAATTAATTAGATCGGCAAAATGTTTCACAGGATGTTGTGGTTTCCGGCCACTGATTTGGAGCGTTTTAATGGCTTTGTTATGCCGCTTTTAATTTTCTTTCTACCTCATTTGCTATCTTTGTGGTCTTATAAACCTGTGAATTGTCGTTTATGTAATTATAAATAAACGTAGACGTTTCATCAATCCTCTTTCTGTTCAAACTTTTATAATTTATGAATTCATTAAATAAATTCGACAATATATTAATAAGTAGTACTTACTAAAATTTATCAGTTGGTTCATTTATTCTTTTACATACACTCATCCCTCAATTTACACGGTAGATACGTTCCAAGAAAAAGCTTGCTAATCGAAACTATGTAAAAAGAGACGTCGAATATATATAAAAAATATAATATATATTAAAAAACGACATTTTCGGTTAATTTTTCGAGTGATGTCAAATCGCACCAGAGCTTATCATGCGAAAAATGTCATCTCTGGGGGCTGCAGTAGGCGTATTTGTTTTGCGTTTAGTGCCCATTTTCTTGATGAAAATATCCGCCTGTACTGGACGCACAACTACAAAAAAAGGCCTACAACTACATCACGAAGTTGCTTCAACTAAACCGACTTATGTCCCACCCTAGTCTCTATAATCTAAGCTTTAGACCGTATAAATTGAATCAAAGAATATAAAGAAAATTCGTAGATGCGTTCATAATAACCGTACAAAATGAGTATTGGTTCTACTGAATATTAAATCTAGAAATTAAAGCTCTAGGATTCATACAAAAAATGCAAAGATTTAAAGTTCTTATGCTACGAACGATTTCATTCATTTATTAAAATTTAAAACGAATAAAAAACCAAAAATATGTATAGATATAATACAAATATTTATTAACATTCTCTGGGTACGATCGCCGCCTAAAATCAATATTCACGGAAAGCTCTGTGAGTGCGACCGCTGCCTATAGTTTGATTCAAATGATTGAAAGTTCGCATTCATTTTATCAAATGAAGTTTTAAAAACATAAAACTACTATTTATGTTATTTATTTAAACATCTTCTCATTCTCTTTAATATTTGCGATTAATTAACGAAGGAGCCTTCAATAATAAAACCAGTTTGTGGAAGGAGTACATTCAATATACATACATATGTATGCATGTAAAATAATCGTATTAACTCAGAGAAAGTTCCTCTTTTTTTAAATTTAAAAATCGTGGAAGTTTTTAACATTACGTTCCTGAATTTTTCATTTAACTTATCAACTTTGGGCTGAGCTTCATTATTTTTCTCCAAAGAAAAAAGTAACAATTTAGCTATTTACTTAAAACGCCTGTTTAATTTGAACATGACATCAACGCTATTTCGTTAATAAAGTTCTTACGCTTAACTTTAACGATTCACTTATGCAGTTTATTGATAATTCTAGGGTATTCAGACTGCCGAACAGTCTTTTAGTTCTTTTGGTATCGGATCCTTCTCCGGTTCCAGTTGATAGCGATAGCTCCGGATCGGAATCAGAGGCTACGGAGGAAGATCAAAGCGAAGAGGAGTGGCAGTCAGTTGAGTCGACATCAACAGAAAATGAAACTGAGGAGAGTGATGATTCAGAAGATGAAGGAGACGAGAAACTCGCCGCGTGCGCTATGATGATCGATGTCGGCTCCTTCAGCGATCCTCCGAATATAAACGGGCTAGCTCATTTCTTAGAGCACATGATTTTCATGGGATCTAAAAAGTTTCCCCAGGAGAACGAGTTTGATGCTTACATAAAAAAGTGTGGAGGATTCGATAACGCTGATACAGAATGCGAAGAAACATCGTTTTATTTTGAGATCTCCGAAGAGCATCTTGATGGAGCTATGGATCGTTTTTCTGCGTTATTTGTTCATCCGCTTATGAAAAAGGGGGCTATGCAACGAGAACGAGACGCTGTGGAATCGGAATTTATTTCAACTCTGCAGGACGATGAAATGAGACGGGATCAGTTGCTGGCTTCACTAGCAACCCCTGGTCATCCCAATGGGGTTTTCGCCTGGGGCAATTCCAAAACTTTAAAAGATGAAGTCGATGATGAGGAGCTGTATAAAAGCCTTCACGAGTTTAGGAAAAGGCACTACAGCGCTCATCGGATGTATTTTTGTGTTCAAGCCAGACTTGGGCTGGATGAACTTGAGGTAGAAAAGTGGGATTTTATGTCTATAATTTTGTTTATGGATTTTTATTATTTTACAGAAATTGGTTGTGAAGCACTTTTCGAAAATTCCTAACAATAATTTAAATCCAGACGATTTTAGTGAGTATAATCACAAGAATGCTTTTACGGAATGCTTTTATGATCAGGTGTATTTCGTTAAACCCGTGTCCAATATGTGTAAATTGGAATTAACTTGGTGTTTGCCTCCTTTATTCAAAGTAAGGTTATATCATTTATAAAACAAATAAAAAATTTATAAAATTTCTTATAAATTATAGCAATACAGGAGTAAACCGCATCACTATTTAGCTTATCTTCTTGGGTATGAGGGCCCTGGAAGTCTTTGCGCATATTTGCGAAGGAAGTAAGTATACAATAAATAATGTAGAGGAGCGAGCAAAACGAATTATACATTTTTGCAGGCTTTGGGCTTTAGAAATGGTTGCTGGCATAGATGATTCCGGTTTTGAATATAATTCGTTATATTCGCTATTTAATTTATGCATCTATCTTACTGAAGAAGGATTTAATCACTTGAATGAAGTAAGTCACTCTCGTTTATTATTTTTCTCCAAAGAAACATTTTATTTATAACATTTTCGAAAACATAATACCATCCCAATTGATAAACATAAAAATTGTGGAATTCAAAACTCTTTGGTAGAGTCCTTATTTAGTCGAAAGGAACTAAATATATAAAAAAAAATAAAAACAATGCGTAACAAAAATTTCCTTTTGCACACTAGGTCTTAGCTGCCACATATGCTTATATAAAATTATTCGACAAGTGTGGACCCAATAAAGAACTGTTTACGGAACTACAAGAAATTGAGGCGACCACCTTTCGGTTCCATACGGAAAGAAGTGCACTGGACAATGTAGAAGATTTGGTTGTTAACATGAAATATTATCCACCTAAAGATATTCTCACTGGACCAGAACTCTACTTTACATACGATGAAAAAGCAATTTGGGAAATTATTCGAATACTGAACACTCCAAAGTTTAATTTAATGATCACATCGACGAAAAAATTCGATGGAATTGTATACGATAAAAGAGAAAAATGGTTTGGTACTGAGTACACAAGCATACCAACACCCAAAGAATGGACTCTTTTGTGGGAGAATCCAAAACCAATTCCGGAATTATTTTTCCCAGAGCCAAATGTTTTCATAGCAAGAGATTTTCGAATTTTGTTTAATGAGGAAGACAGACCTAACATGCCACAGTATCCCAGAAAAATAGTTGATACGGATATATGCGAATTGTGGTTTAGACAGGACGATAAGTTTTTGTTGCCTTTAGCGTATATGTATTTCTACTTTATTACGCCGTTGCCGATGATTAGTGAAAAGAAGTAAGTTTTATCTATTCTTAAAGTGGTAAGGATTTTAATTATTGATTTTTACTTATTTTTTTTTTTTTACAGTGCTGTACTTATGACGCTTTATTCTTTGGTAGTTAAGTATCAGTTAGTTGAACAACTCTATCCTGCTGCTGTTGCTGGACTAGATTATCAACTTTATTCATCTGATAAAGGGCTCGTTTTAAAGGTAATTTTGTTTGTGTGGGTCGACTTTTAAAAACTGGTGATATGCAGTCCAAAATGATAAATTAATATTAGGTCTACTTAACACGTTCACGCCGGCGCGTACCACTGGTGGCCCGCACTAGACTGCCTCATTGGGCGGCGCGTATCACCGGTGGCTTACATCAGCTTTGCGTAACACATAATAAATAAAACTATTTTGTCTTAATAAACGTATAGTAAAAGGGAACTGCGTTTTTCAAGTTTTGTTAAACAACATTTTGTGCAAGGCGCCGCCAGATAAAGCAGAATACGATTTTTGTTGCCGCCCGCCCGATGAAGTGAAATATAAAAAACGGCGCCGGCGTCAACGTGTTAAATAGTGTGAATTGTTACCATCTGGGAGCTTTTACGTGGAATTATTTCTAAATAAGATTGCTTAAAAGTTGAACTGCAAATGAGTTCACGATATGGAATAAATTATTAAAATTTGAATACAACACATTTTACTATATTGCTTCAATTCAACTTTGAATTTGAAGAATATATGAACGTTGAATTCCGCTCTGTTTTTATTTCGAAATTTTATTCAAAAATAGTGGCGAAATCAAGTCAGGGTAAAGATCATCAAAAATCGCTTTCCTCCAGAACTTTAAACTTTTCTAGATCATAATTTTTTCCATATTTTTTAGCTTACAAATAAATTGAGAGAATTGAGACATTCACGATATATACAGATGTACTTTGAAAACTAGGGCTAAGTCGATTTTGGGGCAGATTAAAAGGAAAAAATTGCTTTGAATTTCTTATCTTTCTTTCAAACTATAATTACAAGTTTGTTTTACCGGCTTAGGTTCAAATTGGTTATTGCTTCTGTGCTGTGATTAATATGACGGCTTTCTTTGATGGTTCAATTAAATATCATCCGTATTTCCCGAATCTTTTCCAGGTCAATGGTTATAACGAGAAGCTTCACCTCATAGTTGACATAATTACAAAGCACATGACAATTTTGTTGGAGAGCTTAAATGAAAAACAACTAAAGGTTTTCGTAAAGCAACAGCAAAGGAACTTATTCAATTCTCTGATAAAGCCAAAATCGTTAAACAAGTGAGTAACCAGCAAAACTTTTTTAATCGACTCTTTATTCTGTGTAAACATTTCTAGGGATATTCGTCTTTGCATAGTAGAAAATGTGCGGTGGTCGATGCACGAAAAATATAATCAACTAAAAGACATCACATTAAGTGATCTAAAAGACTTCGCCAATAATCTGTTCCGTGAAATGAAAATTCAGGCCCTGATCCAGGGTAATTTAAAGGAAGAGACTGCTCATAATGTTATGAATACTATTCTCAAAAATTTCAATTGCTCAAGAATAAAAGAGGTAGGTGTACTTATTTGACTTTTTTTTTTTTTTTAACAGAGTGAGAGAATGTTTAGATTTTAAAATCTTTCACAATTAGCTGAATATCTAAATGTGGGCTTTTTTGAAAAACTTTTATAGAGGCTGAAAACAATGCATCTTAAAATTAATGTGCGCTCTAATAAAGCTTTTTTCTTTGATTGTTTATATAGCCGGAACTGGTCCACTCACGGTCATGTCAGCTTCCAATAGGATCTAATTACATACTGTGCAAATCGTTTAATGATAAAGATGTAAACACAGTGGTATCCAATCTTTATCAAATAGGACCGTGCACATTGCGTAATGAGTGTACAATGGACCTTTTGATGATGCTCGTCGAAGAGCCTCTTTTCGACTTTCTGCGAACAAAAGAACAACTTGGATACGATGTGTCGTCGAGTGTGCGAAATAATCATGGAATACTTGGCTACACAATCACAGTGAACTCTCAAGAGAATAAGTTTGATGCTAGTCACGTTGAATTGCGGATAGAAGCGTTTAGGGCCCATATGATGCAAATATTGCAGGATATGAACATAGAGGAATATGAGCAGTTTAGGGAATCTTTGATTAAAATCAAACAAGTTGTGGATAATGAGCTCAAAGATGAAGTCACACGAAATTGGGGAGAAATCACTTCTGAGGAGTATATCTTTGATCGCTCTAAGAAGGAGGTGGAGTGTATAAGATCTATAACAAAGGAAGATGTTATTAACTTTTGCGTCAACGAGGAGAAGAACATTAGAAAATTATCAATTCAGGTGGGTCTTTCTTCGGAAAACAAAATGGAACGTCTATTAAATTGAAAGGATTATCTTCATCTTTTCTGAATATATCTCAATTCGAACTAATAAAATTTTATAATTTTTAGGTTATCGGGAACAAAATAGCTCAAGAATCCCCCGATGAAGATATGAGTGAAATTGCCACTTCTTTCCATCTCAAGTACATCAACGAGGGACAACAAACAATAGATAATATTGCTAACTTCAAGAAGGGACTATACGTTTTTCCAGTGACAAAGACTTTAATCGATTGTCCGCTAATTAAAAACCTCCAAGATAAGCAATAAAATGTTATTTTGGTGCTATTTTCTGATTAATTTTTATTCGATTTCTCCATTTGCGTATCTTTTCGTTTCTGTACAAAATCATTAAAATTTTTCTCTTCGAGTTCATCATCAGCGAAAGCAACAGCTTGCTCCTCGGTGCCTTCCTCATCTTCTGAACTTTCATTTCCCGGATGTTTAAGGTAGATGTCGGTCAATTCTCTACCAGAAGAAATTGTTTCCACAAAAGCCGTCATAGGGACCTCTGTGCCAGGACTCTTTTGAGATGCAATTTTAGCGAGTTGTTCAGCCATTTTTTCTTTATCCTCTTCAAGTTTTTGTTGACGTAGTTTTTCGTATTCAGCTTTGTAGTCCCTGTAGTGATTAAGAAAGGATACTATTAAGAAACAATATCTTGGTAAAAATGAACAACGTTACTTTCTTGTGTTTCTTGACTGTTTATCTTTTTTATTTATTCAGCTTACCCTTCATACTCCTTAACACCATCATTAATCATACTAAAGAATTCTTGGAACCCATCTCCTGTCCGTGAAGACACTCCACAGGCCTTAAGATGGCTATAAAATTCGTCAAGTGTAAGAGACATTGAACGTGTTAAGGTGCTCACGTAAGTTTGTTCCTTATCGAGGGCCTCTTCGAAAGCAGTAAAGTCTGCCATCCATTCTCTAGCAAATTCAAAGCTCTGGACATCGATCTGCGCAGCACAAATAGAGTTATTTCACAAAATCTTTTAAATTCAAACGTTTAATTACCTTGTTACCAACTACGATTAAAGGTAGCCTGGCTTTGTACAGAATCGAACAGGCATACATCATATTCGACATGAATGTTGTCGGGCTGGCAGACCGGACTACATCCATTACGTAGACAATAATCGTAGGAAACGAGGTGGCCAGAGCTTCTGTTATTATCGTTCCCGACGCCGACCAGGTGAACACTTCAATTTGTCCAGGTGTGTCGATTATGCACAGCTTGTGCCCCTGCTTTCCAGCTCGTTCAATTAATTCTACGACTTTTCCAAATTTTGTTGAAAATAAATTTAAGGAGGTGACGATTCCTCCGTTGGGCCCAAGCTGGTACTGTTTCATGACCTCCTTGTAGTTCACTGTGTCCCTTATGTCTGAAAAGGGAAAGTTAATATTTAGGAGTTTTTGGATTTTTCATGAATTCTTTACCTATGTTGGCGTGATAAGGTACTTCCTTGCAAGCGGGGTCCAAGTTTACAACGTAAGGATTGTACTTGGCGTAACTTAACTGGGACAGTTTCTTCACGAAGGTTGTTTTCCCAGAACCGGCCATCCCGAGGACTATAAGGCATATTGGAGTGCTTTGGGGTCCTTGCTCTACAGCTGTGGGCAGACTGGACGTTGAGGTGGATGCCACAGGTGTTGTCATCTTGATATTTTACTTATATTATCTATAAAGTACAAAAATTCCCACAAACCGCACAAAGCGGAGTCAAAGCATTCAAACTGACAATTGCGAAATGTGGTAAACAGATGTCAGATGTTCAAATTCCTTAAAGCGACCAGGGCGACACGGTCTGAGCAATCTGTTAAAGTTATACTTATTTGAATTTCAGAGAGTGGTTTTATTTAACGGCTGGTCACGGCGGGTACGGAAATCTCCCGTGGTAATTCGCTTTTATCCGAATTGGATCACAACTAGGTAATGTAATGTTTTAAATAATTCGACCTTAAGATGTTTTGCTTCAAATAGGATAAAATATAAATTTATTCTTATCGAATGTGCAGTGATTTTCCAGCTCTTCGGAGCAGCCTTTTTCTCACTGTCAAACAGCTGCAAGTGGTCTTGGGTTCGTGTTTTTTGTTGAGTTGGATTCAAACTCAAAAATTTTAAATAATTTGTTTAAAAAGGTGATGAAATGTCTAGTGGATTGAAAGCGAACTTCTTTGGGTAAACGTTGATGAAAATAATTTTTAGATAGGAGCTTTAGTTTGGATGCTCCAGTGAATTTTTTGTACATGTTTATGTCGCCCGCTTATTGTAGTGTACGTACATATTTTATTTGATAGATCAGACCACTTTGTTCTATCGTTGTATGTGTGCGGTATACCACTTCATGGTTTGTATTATAATTATAGAAGGTTTTAACATAAGCGAAGTCGATTGAAAATCTAAGATCGAATGAAAATATTGAGGGGTTTATTGATTCTCCCATGAGTAAAAGTTCAATTCTTCGAATCGCTTGCTAGTTAAGTTAGGAACATATATTTCATAAAACACAGTGGAAAGAATTTCTTAAATTTATTCATTCATCATACAACCGGCACGCAATAACTCTAATAGGTATAAAAATAAATGCATCAATCCAGTTCAATTTAATTCTAAGGAAGACTTGAACTTTAGAATATCCAGAGACATTGCCTATTTAAGAAAACGTTCACGGAACGTTCTTAACAATCTTACTTCATCGTGGGCATGGCAACAGCAGCCTTGGTGTGAGTTACATCAGTCTGGCGCCACAATTCAGTTACAGTTTTTGTTTGAGTATAGAATTTGACCCCCTGCTTTCCGTAGAAGTGATGATCACCTAAGAAGCTGCCCCTTGTTCCAGTAAAGGAGAACATAGGCAAAGGAACTGGAATAGGTACATTAACACCAACTTGTCCAACATCGATTTCGTTGACGAATTTTCTTGCTGTAGCTCCATTTGTTGTAAAAACTGCTGTACCATTACCGTAGGGATTCTTGTTCACCAATTCAATAGCTTCGTCCAAGGTGTCTGTGAACAGGCATACTAAGACCGGTCCGAAAATTTCTTCCTTGTAGCACTTCATGTTTGTTTTTACGTCTGTAATTATAGTTGGGCCTACGAAATTCCCTTTTTCGTAGTTTGGTACTTTGATGTCGCGTCCATCTAAAGCCAGTTTGGCACCCTCATCAACTCCAGACTGGATGAGTTCATGAATGCGTTTCTTAGATTGAGGACTAATTACGGGTCCAAGATCAGTTCCGGGTATGTGACCTGCGTTTACTTTCAGTTTTCGTGCCCTTTCAACCAAATCTGGAATCCATTCCTTAGCTTCTCCAACAAAGATAGCAGTGGACAGAGCCATGCAACGTTGTCCGGCTGCTCCGAAAGCCGCTCCTGCAAGTTGATTTAGAGTGTGTTCCTTGTTAGCATCGGCCAGAATGACACCATGATTTTTAGCACCCATGTTGCTCTGAACCCGTTTGCCATTTCGTCCAGCTCGCTCGTAGATGTATTTTCCAGCTTGGTCTGATCCGACGAATGATACGGCTTTAATGTCCGGGTTGTCGCAGATGAAGTTAACTGAATCGTGGCTTCCATGTATTACGTTAACAACTCCTGGAGGACATCCAGCTTCATTGAGCATTTCCATAAGAAGCATAGTTGCTCCCGGTACTCGTTCAGAGGGTTTGATAATGCTGGTGTTTCCGCAGGTGATTGCAACTGGGAACATCCAAAGAGGAATCATAGCCGGAAAGTTGAAGGGAGCAATGCCAGCAGTAACTCCCAGTGGAAGGACGTGCGAGTAAGTGTCCATGTCCTTAGCAATGTTAGCAACAGTTTCACCCATTTGCAATGATGGGATACTACAGCAGTGTTCGACAACCTCTGTAAAGGATTTAAATTTTATACAAAATTTATTATTAAAAGGAAAACTAAAATAAAAATAAAACTAAAAATTATTAAATATATGAATACTAGGCTTACAAAGAAATTAAGAGTTTAACCTTGCCATTATTTCGAATATTATGTAAGTTATAGAAGAAAGAAAAGAGTCTGAGGACGTCATTGCCTTTGTGGAAGAACCAGTGTATGGACCAGGAATCGGAGATTAAAGGCAATATACAAAAATTTCTATTATAAGACTCTATCTTGGTCCTTTTTTTTCTTTTGGGTTTTTCTGGAAACTACTTGTTGTTGGACACTATATATCGAGAACTAATTAACCGAAAATGAGCTACATGCTACACTAACGATGCTACAAAGCCCACCGTCGGCGAGCATCCCAGCAAAGATGTTCCCCAGAACTGTTCATATCTCCCCCATTCATTAATATCTAGTACTAATACTATAAATATATAGAACTTATATAGGCGGGTAAAATAAGTTATAGGTATAAATTAACTTACGAAGTCCCCTGAATACATCGCCCTCAGCATCGATGAGTGTCTTTCCCTGCTCCTTGGTGATTTCTTTAGCCAGTTCACCAATATTAGCCTTAATAATTGCTTGCAGTTTGAACATCACCTGTTGTCTAGTGAGAATTGAGGTTTGGCTCCATGTCTTGAATGCACTTTTGGCAACATCTACGGCATGCTGCATTTCATCTTGAGTCGTTTTGGGAACTCTAGAGACAACCTGATTTGTGGCTGGATCATGGATATCAATCCAATCGGATGTTTTTGAATCCACAAATTTCCCATCAATAAAAAGTTTTGTAGTTGGTGCACTTGAGCTAGAGTAGGTCCTTTTAATTAATGGGCGTACCTGTGTACAGAAAAAAAGGGGTTATAATAAAAATATTGTTTTTTATATTAAGGATATTAATTCTAAAATAGGTTTTGGATTGGCCTGTTAGATGTTAGTCTAGTTACTAAATAATATATGATGAAAGTAGAGATTATGATGATAGAAACTTCTAAACATGAGCCTTTACAATATTCTAAAATTTCCAGTTTTGACCTTAGAAGGGTCACTGTCTATTTGAGAAAAGTGTACTAAATTTAATTTTCAGTTTGCCTTATAGTGTGCACACAGTGTGAGAGAATAAGATATTTACCCTTCCTAAAACCACATAGTCTACAGGTATATAATAAATGCGCCATTTAGAGACGTATTCTTATTATTTTTAAGTTTAATAGTGCCATTTATCGGGCAATTGTGCAGTACTATGACGCAGTTTTAGATATAAACGTAATCATTGCTGTTGGCACTGAACACTATGGAAAGTTATAAAATCATTCTCAATCTTGGCATGAATAGACGCATTCGTTCTTTGCATTCAACTTTTTTAATTACAAAAACGTAGCAGCACTATATTCAAATTTCCTAAACAAGCATAATTCATGGTAATCAATTTTCTTTCCCCTTATGCTAGGCTTGCAACCAGATCTGTTTCACTATCACCAAGCACTTAAGTGCGGAGGAACGTGTCATATCAGCTAGCCGGAATCAATTGCGATAAGAATTACATAATAAAATCGACCCCCAAGGGGAATCAGCTGATTTTTATTAATTTATTAATTTTACTATCATAATACAGGTAAGTATTGAACTTTGTACAGTATTTTAAATACAGACTATTTGACCCAATGATTTGTAGTCTCACCTCGGCACTAATCAACCTTACTAAAGACATTTTATTATGGACTCTCCGTGTGCACAACTCACTAGAACTTGACAAACTGGTAGAGCTCCCCGAGAACACGACTTGGGCATACCGGGAGTCGACTCAATTGAGTGCACTACCACAACTTCTGAGAGTCTTCTAAGAACGTCATCTAAACAGAATGCTTCGTAATATAAGAAAGAGATCCAAAATAGTCAACACAAGGTCTACACTGAAGAGATAGTTACCATTTCATATATATATATACTCAAGTGAAACCCTCATAAGATAGGGTAGGAAATATTTTCAGCAGTTTGTTAAAAACAAACCTCTCATAATAATATATATTCTATCTTTCATGTTTGTTCGTCTGTTGCTATAGCGCCTTATTGCAAAAATATTTATATATCTTCTCATTATGATCTACTTGGCTCTGGTGCCAAGAAATTTTGGGTTGAGAATCGACATGAAGAAGCTTTTATCATTTTGGCATGTGGCGTGAGCAGAGACAATATCGCCTGATTAAGATTCGTTAACACTGCAAGAGAGATATGGTATATTATGCTGCTCATAGGCAATGAACTTGAAAGTGTTATAAGTGGTCATTAAATTAGATCGCAATAAAAACTCTGTTAGAGCTTTGTTTACTGTTTAGCCATTAATATTTTAAATCTGACGAGGCTAACAAAGCTGATGCTCTTTTTATGCCAATCATGCTGATGTAGGTAAGGTGGGTGTGTCTTAAAATTTAATACGAATATCTGTACTAATAGAATCTAAATTCGTAACTTTATGACGTCTGCAGAAACAGTCAATTATATTTTTTGGATTTGCTATATTCAAAGAGATTTATTATCTATATACCTTTTATATATCTATTATTATTTATAATTTATCTATAAGATTATATGAGCCTTGTTAGTAATTCGCTTCATCGTCACATTGAAGTGGGGTAAAGCGCGAATTACTGAATTTTAATTTAAAATTACTTGCACTGGTGAATTGTTCAAGTCTTGGCAAATCGATTCTTGTTTTATAAATTTGTCCATTTCTATAAAAGTACCTAGGGCATAAGTGTGAAAAAAGATTACTTAATATCAAGAATCTATTTCGACTTATGTAATTCCTATTTATATAAGTTTAGTTTTAAAAAAATTAAAAATCCTATATGTTCTACTATCTATAGTATAAAAAAAGTGAAAATTCATGGAATGCATCTCCTAGTAAATAAGTGAAACCATGTACTTAATAAAATTATTATTATAGTAATTTAAAATAAATTTGTAGTCGTAATGGTATCCTGATTACAAAGAGTTGCTAAAAATCTCCCATTCTTAATATTTTAAAATCTAGAACTTTTTCCGACGTTATTTTTTAATAGAAATTAAAGAGATACAAATTTAGGGGGCGTAAATTATTTTAAAAATTAAGATGCATATTCTTCATATCAGTTTAGTGCTGAATTGAGTTTTGGAGTTGTTTTTAAGGTTGTGAACCTGTACTCTAAAGGAAAAAAATTGCTTGTAAGATTAATCGTCTGTCTGTACGTCTGTCACAGGCTATCTGCTCAGAAACAATGTGAAATTTGGAATAGTAATACATCTTATTAACTCACATATTTTGCGCTAGTTAACATTTTAAAATATTTATATAAGAATGAAGGAGGGGGCTCATTAGGTACTCGGAACAATTTTTTTTGAATTTTCGACATCATGTGAGGTATCATTTATTTGTGCAATAGAAAATTCTAGAACGATGATTAACAATTTGTTAATATTTGATAATCGTAATGTTGCGATTAAAAATATGTAGTTTACAATTTGAAAAATCGAGAACATTTGATATAGTTTGATTTCTTACGATTGTTTCGACTCATTGTTTTATTCAAATCCAGATCTTTCAGAGGTGCCACCAAAATAGCAATCATCCTTCTAGCACTGCCGCCAACTAAACCTCTGAAACGAATACCGGCGACTATGTCCCGACACCGAATTTCCACAGGTCGTCTATCGATTTTTCGCACCAAAAGTGAAGTTTCTCTCCAATGTTACACTAGTCAGGCAAAAGTGGTCTCGGGAAGCAAATCTTTCACAGTGGAAAATGTCGCCCATTAGCATTTTAAGTACCCGATTTTCGTAGACAGGCTAGAAAGGGTTGTGCGCGTTTCATTTAGTGCAAAAATGGAATACCTAGGAGCCGAAGAACGTAAAACTGAAAACATTTCTAGTATTTCTGGGATCTCGGTCGAGTAACATATATACAGCGGCTTTGTTGTGTGTGCGAATTTTATTATTTAATCGATAGCCGGAAATTGCTAGTCCAGTCCACGGATCCCTTAGAACTAGAAAAGAAGTATAGGCTCAGTAATTCAGGTGTGAGCCAGTCGATTTAGCGGCTGTATTAGATTTTAAAGAAGGAAATAATTTTAAAATAAATACCAGTCACCATGTATAAGACAATTCGCCATGGGGAGAACAGTCTGCAGTACACTATACTTCCACAGAATGATGACTTTCGTATAGACGGAAAGATTACAGGAAGCGGAAATTCTTGCGGGCATAAGCAAAAGCGCGCCAGGAGACGTTCATTTTTTGCTTACCTTGGACTTTTGTTCGTTTGCACTGTAATTGTAGGCGCTGTCCTGGTACCCTTCCTAGTTTCAGCTGAGTGCCTGCCGAACCCTTCGGACTGGTTCCTCCGGACTAGAGTAGCCTTGCTTGAAGGTGAGAAGGTGGTGACCGCTGCCGGCAAGCAGGAAAACAAAACTGAAAGTACAATTAAAGCATATCCAAACATCAATCAAACCGCAAATGCAATTCAACAAACTACCACTGTTCGAACTGAACTAGCTGCGACATCGGAAAACATCTTTACCATTCCAATACTTAGTGACCAGAAAGTCGTTCCAGAGCCGGCAAAACGTGTCGTGGTTGTAACCGACGGAAGTGTTGTAGTGAATCCTGTAGAGACTCAAAATCCTTTGGAAGTCCTTAAAACTACGGAAGTGCCATCAAGCCCACCGGAGACGGTGCAAAGTATTGTTAAGGAGGATGTTAAGGTCGCTCAGCAAATTAGTGAGTCAATCGTAGAGTCCACAGTCGCCGCAACAATTTTAGCTCCTTTAGTTTCATCGACTAAGAAGCCAATAATTCTGCCTGTTTTGGCTAAGACTAATTCGATAGTTCGAGAAAATGGAAAGTCCGTTGATACGACTGTAGATGGACCCAATAATTGGATTCGATTACATTGGCCTCCAATGTATTTTCAGTGGCAGGTATGATTTAAATATGATTGTTTTATTTATTTACTTATTGTTACCTAAATTCAGCTTTAATTCACTATATCATGGGATCAACAATTTAATTTAAATGATAATAGCTGCGTTGTTTTTTTAACTTTCGTAGAAGAGCAACATCCCAAAAAAAATGTTTCTCGGTTTGTTTGTTTGTCACTGAATTAATTCTGTTTTTACATGGTAGATATGTTCCGTAAGAATACATGTAGAAGCATACATTGTATTTATGGAGAAGTGGTCCCGGATCTTAAATAATCAGTACAAACAATACAAATTAAAACCTTATAATTTTCACAGGCTGCATATTTTATTTGATAAAGATTGCGCATAAAATAAAAATGTATTCGATGAAGCAAATTCTCATTTGATTTCACTAATTCATGATCGCCTACCAAGGGGTAATAAGGTAATTGTGGAGTTGTTAGAGGTGTAATATTAGCAAAAAAAATTCTTAGAATGGAAATTAATGGTGTTAAATTAAAACAACTAGTGTAAAAATATAATGAAATCTGTTTCATAATTCGTGTTCAATCAAAATCGTGTAAAAACAGAACTAGGTGTATTTTTGAATTAAGCATTAAATCTATTCCATCACACATTTAAAGTTCCATTGGCTCGTATTGAAGTAAAATCGAAGTATTTCATTAATTTTGACTACGTTTTTACTTGATTTTAGTAAATTTTTATTTGAGTGTATATCTAAATTAGACATATTATAAATTATACATATGTAAAAAAGCTTGATTTCATTTTTCAAATGAAAACCAAAATAAGATTTCGAGAAAATGTAAAGATTTTTGTATTTTTGATTCGTAATTTGAATTTGTTGCAGGGATACAAAACAGCAATAATTTTACCGGCAATCCTTGGACTAACATTAATCGGAGTTGTGCTTCTGGCAACGGTTTGTTTGGTTTCGCGAAATAAGAAGACCATTGTAGCTACCATGAAGAAAAGGAATCCAAATGTAAGATTCCTAAATGAATATTTCTTGTTGTTCTTAAACTAATCTCACCTTTGCCTTTCTAGAACATCGAGGGAGCCGAAGAAGACAATGCAACTTTACTTACCACCGGTAATTTATCAGACGACGATTAATTTCCACCTAAGCACCAAACATTGAATAAAGAGCAGCAATGCTAAAGCAATTTGCCAACAGAAACGCATAGAACAGCTTAAAACACCCAAATAAAAAACGAAGCAACAATGAGCTAAAAGCTAAAGACTATCCAGTCCAAATCTCATCATCTATCAATCATCCAGTCACATAAGGCACAACGAAAATCGTGACAATTTGTAATGTGGTTCACTCATTACCACCCGATCATGCAGATCACGCAGAATGCTTTCCTTATAAAAAAGCGACTAAAAGTTGAATATGAAAAACCACACACACGTACATTAACAATGCTACTACGGCAGGTGCAACATTAAAAGACTGTGCAATAATAAAATAGAGAGTAAACAAATATAGGAACAAATTAATTTCAGAGGGAAGATATCGGGAGTAGACAGTAGACGTAGAAGTTGAATAACTTAAGTTTCATTGTGACTCGTAGGACGGAACTAAACATGATCATAATTAGTGTAAAGAAAATGAGAAAAGCATCTATTTTGTGAGATTTAGAGTTTTTTGCATAACGCCTTTGTGAACAAACATACGGCAAAAAAAAAAAAAAAAAACATACATTACACCGGAGGGTCAGAAAACATTTTTGTAGTTTAGCGGATATATTCTAAATTCAATGGTTTTTCGTTCAATTTGGAGCTGTGTTCATGTGATTTTTACGTTGTAATTATTAAAAAAAAAAAAAAGAAAAACAACGGGCTTATTCATTATCTACACGCGTGTAAAATTCATATAGATCGGGTCTTGCGATTCCATCAGCATTTTAGGCAATCAGTATTTTATTGAAAGTATTTAAGGACACTACTTAGCTCAGAAAAAAAAAAAAAACAAAAACAAAAGAAAAACACAAAACTTGCATTTCTACATTTTTTCTAAAGTTTATATTTTTGCATAAATGACAATAAAATGGCCACTGTTGGTTTTACACGTTCAAAGCAAATACGCTTAGCCCAAAAGAAGTGTTTTAAAGTTATTTGCGCTTTCATAATTGATCCGTTCGTGTACAGGGTGTTCTAGAATTTTGTTTAATTTAATTTTTCTTTTATAAAAGTCGAGTTTTTTTATGCATGCATGAATCAATATATATAGGTATGTATATTACATTGTTCTTTCAGTGCTTAATCATTATTTTGCATTTAAATTCAGAAAGGTAGATAGAAAAGTTACCATACTCTCTGAATTCAAGAACCTACTAGATAGTGATTTCCAGAAAGTGTAAGTTGTAAACAAGTGATTTTAGGATTAATTTTTGTATTTATTGTTATGTGTTTTTTGTCCCCTTAAATAAGGACCGATAAATAATTCCAAATTTTTTTTGTTTCCCTTTTGAAACGAAAATAAAGTGAAATATGTGAATATCTAATAATTTTAGTGTAAAAAAGAAATAATTTTATGCTTTCGTTTGTTTAGAATGCACTCCATTGTTTAATGAAAAAATTTAAAATTTGGTTAATAGTCAGCCTCATAGTAATTTGTACTTTTGGTACGTTGCTTTTCGCTCAGAAATCTAATAAATCCTATTTTATTTTCTTCAATGTTTATTTGTAATTTCGTCCTTTGTAGATCCTTTTACCTACCATGAGGAAAGTACAAGGATTCGTTTGTCAAACTGTGCGACTCTACTAATTACATTAATTTCATCGTCACTTTCTTTTCTATTTATTGTGTATTTTTTCAGAATATTAATTTCAATTTTGGAGCTCCCTGTCGTGAAATACAAACAAACAATCATTTACAAATGAAATTATTTGTAATACGTTATAGAAATGCCAGCTCTAATGGAATTACATTTTACAACAAATTTTATTTGCTCAATTAAAAACACTTTGTATTGACAATTAGGCTGTTATTTATAAATTCTTAGGCTAAGAGTATAAGTTAAAGAAAAAGAAAAAAGAAAAAAAAACAAGCGATGTATAGTTGTACACTTAAAATTCAAAAATTAAAAGGGAATGAAAAATTAATTAAATAAAGTGTATGTGAAAGATATAATTTTATGTGATTGGGAACCATTTAAGAGTATATTTAGCAATATTTCCTGTGCATAATTTTATTAATTATTATGAACACTATCTTTGTGTTGTTTTATTACAAAACAAAAATCCTAGAAACAAGGAGAAAACATCTTGAAAAAAGAAAAAAAAACATAAATAATATTTGTGCCTTTTTAGGAATCTAATTTTTGTGTGGGTAAAAAAAAAAAAAATTGAAGACATTGTGAAATGCAACAAAACGTTTGAATTTGCTTTAAGATATTGTGAACGGTTTTCTTTTTAACCGGACAATTTTTTTGATTTTTAATGTTTGTAGAGAATTTTTAAGGATTACTCTTAAGCATAATCAAAAATTTAATGTTGAAGCGCTGTCTTTCCTCGATAAAATTGGTTGTTTTACAAAAAAAAAAAAAAAAATATAAAAAGATTCTTTTGATCTCAATCAGTATTCGATAAATAAATAAAATCAATAATTTCTTGTCTTCCTATTATTGAGAAATTGTGCATTCAAAATTGAGACACATTTTCAAAAACGAAAAAAGAAGAAGAAGAAAGAATAAAATGCTTGAAGCATAAATAGCACGTGTATATTGTGAAGAAGTAACATCTTCTGTTTGATTCAAACTATGATCTTAAGCAGTATTTAAGGGCAAACAAATTCAATATGTATTCGAATTAGTGAAGATGGCTTGCATTTAAGGTAATTTAATATTCTTTTTGGAAACAATAATTTTAGAATTTAATGTGACTAGATAATGAACGTCTGTTTAAAAGTATATATTTGATGTACTGTGCTATATTATTCATATCGTTACAGAATTTTTGTAAGTGTAACTTAGGAATCATGCTAGCTCGTCAAGTATCCGCAGAAAAGAAAATGTATAAGACATATTTATAGCAAATCGCAGATATATATATATATATATTTTCAGAAGTGCTTAATTACATTGCATCAGCTTTAAGTATTTACCGCTCCAGCTCTGAGGTGTATTAACTATTTTACATAATCTAATATTTATTATAAAAATATATACGGTGTTCAGTTTGCTCTACATTTCTTCACGTTTTCTACTATTTCTATTCAAGCACTTGTGAAAGAATTTCTAACAACACAATTTAAGTTAAGATGATCCAAACATGCTGATGTTTTTTGTGATTTAAGAAAACCTAAAACTAAATTAATTTGTTTATATTCAGTATCTGATTTGGAAAATTTAATTTTGGGAGGCTATCGAGTTCTTTGCGAATTAAAACACTGAATTATTGTTATTTTGTACATATCCACTCACAAGTAGTTTTTAAAATTTGTATTTCTTTGACTCCAACTTTCTATGTTTTCATTTTATGGTATGGCAATAACTAATTTTTCTTCTTTTTTAAATGATTTTTAAAAAACCTTGTGTGTGTTGCTGTGGATTTGGAAAGAACAAAAGTTTTGCGTCCGAATGTGACCTTGACCACAACCTCGACCTTGACTATGACCTTGATCATGACCTCGAAGTTCATATAAGGGTCAAGGTGGTTTTTTGAAGGGGAACCCATATTTTTGGCCACGGAAGTGGAAAGACTATGACCTTGACCATGACCTCGAAGGTCATATCAGGGTCAAGATGCTTCTTTAAAGGGGAACGTAAAATTTCCCGCTCTTTTCATTTCCATGGCCAAAAATATGGTTTCGCCTTCAAAAAACCACCTTGAACTTGATATGACCTTTGAGGTCATGGTCAAGGTCAAGGTCGTGGTCAAGGACACATTCGGATGCAAAACTTCTGTTTTTTCCAAATGCGCAGTAACAATGCAGGTTCCCCTTTAAAGAGCCATCTTGACCTTGATATGACCGTCGAGGTCATAGTTAAGATCACAGTCGGACGTAAAATTCTCCGCGCTTTCCATTTCCGTGGTCAAAAGTATGGGTTCCCATTTAAAAAAGCCAACTTTACCTTGAAATGACCCTCAAGGCCATGTGCAAGGCCAAATCTACGGCCACCATTGAATGCCAGGGAAAATTCCTAAAACTTTTGTCTAAGACTTTTTTGTCCGAAATGCATTCCTCGAAAGTTAATTAGCCGTTTCCATACTTTTGGATCACCCTATATAAAGAGGATTCCTAAACTTAAACCAATGTATGTATTTCTGTTAATGTATCTCCTTGAAACTTATAATTCATATATAAAAAACTTTAGTGGGTACAAATATTTGAAAACGTTCAATTTTCGTAATACAGAAAGAGATATTAATAATTTTTTTAACTAAAAATTCGACTAAGAATTAACATTAGTCTCCTGATATTTTATGAATGTTATTAGAAATAAAACTGAAGCAAGTAAAACACGTTTTTGAATAAATTAACCGAAAAGAATGTTAAACTGTTAAATGATTTAATTTTTTTTATCCTCAATAAATTGAGTTAATATTAAACATTTTAATCACAGCAGCAGTATATACAGGGTGAAATGGGGTTTAGAGCTTGTAGAGAATTCTCTAATCCATTTTTGTTTAAATAATTTACATCATAATAATCATGTTTGGATCAACATGAACTATGTTTTTAGTAATTACTTTTAAAAGATTTTTGAATTTCATCTTCTATGTTAAATGTATATTAATAATAGTAATAATTCTCATCGGTTTTTCTAAATCGAATGAAGTATGCAGTGGAGAGAAGTTATATTTAAAATATGAGCAGTAATCTTTATGGGATGGTCTCAATTGACTTTTGTAAAAATTTGTTACATTTAAAAATTAAATAAATGGCTTCTATATAAAAAACTTGGATGAGGCAAATAATTCAATTGTATATTAAAAATAAAATAAAAAAAATACAGCACTTTTAGGTTTAGAAAGAATGCTATTTTAATAAGTTACGAAAGGTGTTTCTTTCAGATCTTTCCAAATTTTTCGGGTTTGTTTAACTAAGCATCCGAAAAACATAAAAAGAGTTTCATTAGAAACAAAGTCGTGTCCTTATCTAGCGGGCCCAATTTTGAAAATTAAATTTTTGAATGTAGTTACATTTCTTTGAATGCTAATTTTTATCTTGATATATCAACTTTTTTTGTAGCCTTCTAAAAACCTACAGACCTTTAATTACGAAGACCATTTTGAATACGGATTAAATTGTTCTTTTAAATGTTATTTTTTATCGAAACGCCTGACCAATTAAATCCATATCTTCTAATCGCACTATGTAATCGATAACCTTGATTAAAATAGTGATGTCTAACAACAGATTTTGATTGATTCTTTTGTATATTTCTCTCCACTATATTACCTCAGGTAAATAAATTTTTTATTATTATTTTAAAAAGCTGTAAAGGAGTCATATATCTAAAAAAAAATATATATAAACATTTTGTACGCTTTATATTCTCTTCACTTCCATATTCATGTCCATCCTAAGGCTACCTGGTAATCGACTAAAAGGACTCACCTTATAAAAACTAGAAAGAGAAGAATCAAAAGCAACAACCACACGTATAAATAAACTAAATGTAACTAAATGTGAAGATTATAGTTGAGTAGTTTAGTTATCCTTTTCTAAAAAGAAAATATATATTACGAAGAAGAGGATGTCCTGGATAGAATTCCCTATAGCGATCAAAACTGCAGATGTATAACTTTTTAACGTGTTTAATTGAAGTAATTGAAGTATATATATATAGGAGACATTTATGTATTTACTATTAGAGGTGTATAAGAAACTATATATTTATACGACAATGTATATCTTTTTTCGCCTTTTATTAACTGCACCCCTTGTTAACTGTGTACTTTGACAAAAAAATGAAAAGAAAAACATATATATGTATGTAAAGAACAAAACATAAATAAATAAACATGCTCATTCATCCATGTATCCTTCTCGATCTATATGACTTACGTAAGCATTGAATTGAATTGAATTGATTGAATTGACTTGTGTACAATGTAATCAAAAAAAAAAAAACGTACTCTCTCTCTCTGCCAGTAATGGCGAGACAAAAAATTATTGTGAAAATGCCTGTTATGTATAATGCTAATAAAAAAACAAAAAAAAAAAAAAAAAACAAATATTTCAACAATGCATGCGTTTTAATAGCTAGAAATCAGTGAAATTTTCAGAATTTCCTCACCATAAATAAATTTATGCAGTGGTTGTCGTATAATATTTTCATTTTTCATAAAATATTCCAATATTTGCAGATCTACTTATACTTATTATATAAAATATCGTCGAAGCAGTTGTTTCTTTTGGTGGGTTCTATGATTTTGTTTCTTAAGATATCTGACGGTTAGGAGTATTTTTAAGTAATTTACTAAATTTAAAAAATCTGCACTTAATTGAATTAACTGAAAAACTTGAAATAATAAAATTTAGAATGAGTATTTATATTTATTAAAAACATATAATAGTGAAAGTGATAAAATACAAACAAATACATTTTTATGTACACATGCGTGCTTGTCAGTGAATATTTAAAAATGGAGCTTTTTTCAGTTAATTAATGTTACTAAAGAGTGACCGCAAAAAAAGAGGTTTTGTTAGCCTGTTTTTCAAACACCTGCAACTTTGATTGGAATTAATGAAATGTAACATATAAGGGCTCCAGATTTTTGCCTGGTCATGAACTTGTGCAAAAAGCAAGTTTTACTGTTCAAGAAGCTAAACATCCCCTATTATAAAACTTTGACGCATTCCAAAACTATTTAAGGCCTTTAGAAATGAACATTTGATTTTTTATTGTAGGTCACTCTTATTTAATAAGCAGCATAGCTTTATAAAATGTAGATCGATTGTTATAACCCCTGGTCGAATTCTTTAGTTTATGTCTAATAGATTTTGAGAAGCTCAATCAGGTTGATTATGTATTTACAGACTTCAGTAAAGCATTTGACAAGTCTTCTCACAAAGTGCTCATTTTTAAATTATTACTGCTTGGATTTCCAACTAATTTTTTCCATTGGATTGGATTATACTTTGCAAATGGTTCTTTAAAAGTCAAATTTGTTTCGATTTTCTCAGACTCAGTTCACGTTTTTTTTCTGGTGTCCCACAAGGAAGCCATATTGGGCCGTTGCTGTTTACTCTCTTCTTAAATGATTTGTTTTATCTAATCCGAAGGGCTCACGTTTTGGCTTATGCTTAATGACTTGACGATTCTTATGCCGATTGGTTCTGAAACTAATGCTCATGATATTAATTGTGCAAATTCAACCCTGGATTTTATTAAACGTTGGTCGAAGGATCAAAGTGACCAAGTTTGTTTTGAAATTTTTATTTTGTGCGTTTGTTCGTTCTATTTTGGAATATGCCTCTTTAGTATGGATGCTCCTCTATAATACACACAAAAATCGAACTGAGTCTGTGTAGAAACGTTTTTTCCGTTTCTCACTTCGTTATGAATAATTTATTCTAGAAATAACTTAAACAATTTTGAAAATTTGGAAAGAAAGGAATAATTTTCTTATAGTTTTCTTTATAGATTTCTTATTTAGAAGATTGTGAACCACTACATATATCTAAAATATTCCTAGCTTATTACTTACCAGCTTAGTGAGTGAAAAAGAATTGAAGAATTAATATGGTATTACTTAGTATTAAATGAAAGAAGATAAGCTTGTAAAAACATTACTTTTATTAATTAGAATTAGTATAACTGATTCATTAGTAGTTAATAACATTTTGGCACTTGTTTAATAATTTTACTTAAGAGTAGGTCTCTCGTTTCCGACAACTAACTTACTCTAGTCATCTGTACCTACGCTAGATGCAACACTACTTTTATTTAACTTAGTTAATTATTGACATTCCGTTAATGGTTTTAGTTGTTATTGTTCATTGCGCTAACGCTCCTATATAAATCGTTTCATAAAGATCAACAGTTTTTTTTTTGCTAGTAACAAATGAAATTAGTCAACTTATCCTATCTAATATAAGTAAATTCCACTACTCTTAATTATTTTCGCATTTCACCATTGAGGTGATTTTGTCGTATGCATTATTATTGTTACTCTCAAGATGATATGACTGTGGATGATTTTGTGAGTATATGATGTTTTATTTTCATCAATTACTATTAGTTATATTTTTTGTTTCGTTATTATTTTCGTTCAGAGGCTAATTGTAATCAGCCAAATTGACTAAAGAAGAAAAAATAATAAAAAAGCAGTGCGTTGTTTAAAACATTTTTTTTTTTTCAATATTTTATTATTGACTTTATACAGTGGCTCCTTGCTATCGCTATATTAGTGTGATTCACAACGAATAAAAAAATGAAAACGATAAAAATATAATAAGATGGCTTCTTCTATAAGAAAATTTATTTTAATTACACAATAATTATACGACTCTTAAAGAAATGGAAGAGAACACTATAAGTAATTCGTCATTAAATTAATGAACTGTCGCCCTCTCAGGGCGCCTTAATTTGTTACTGACTATTTTTTTCTGCTTTATATCGTTTTTTTTTCTTTCTTGCTTTATCCGTTCAAAAGAACTGGAAACCCTATACTACTGGCGGCTCTGGTCCTTCTAGATCGTCGATAATTTCGTCGCTAAAATAATAAAAGAATAAGTTCAATTAAAAAAATATACATTAAAATTAAAGCGTAAACGAGTTAGTAAAAGAAAGGATTAATTCAATTAATTTAGGTGATCCTAAGATCATGCGGACATTTGAGGAAAATATTGAGAATATGACGATTAACGATCTGAAGTTTTCGTAGTGTTTTTTTTTTGTTATTTCAATGATTATATTTGAACAAATATTTAGGGATTTAGAGTTCTTTCTAGAAATGGTAAGCCAAAATAAAGAAGAAATTCGTACAGTTTATAGATTTTCCGGCGCGTTTAAACAAGTTTTTAAAAATAAATAAATAAACAGTCTTAATAATCCAACAAAAGGTGAAAAGATAAATTTAATTAAGGAATGGAAGTAATACTGAAAAACTATAAAGTGTAATGGGTTGTGTAAAATGAGGGCCTTTTTTCGGTTTAAATATTATGTTTATGTTTTTCGTTGTCTTGAGATATATTGCCAAATTAAATTAACTTAAATCGAAAAGTCCAAACGAATTTGAAAGTATTGTCCCTTTCGGGATAAAAACAACAAAAATAAATTTGAATACTAACTGAAACACTACGATAACAGTGAATGATCTTAATATATATACTTTTAATTAGTTAGTACCTATAGCATCTATTTGAAAAAAATATTGCTGCAGTAAAGAAGGTCTGAATCTGGTTGCTTTAGCATATCTGTTTTAAAAAGAAGGAACTTGTGCTTATGCCTGAAAATATCTTAATGATTCGAATAAGGCAATACATTTTGATTCGTCCACACTGCAGAGCTAAGAAGCAATCTTTGGTAGGAATATTCACATATGTACAAGATGCCTTGCAATCCCTCTAATTTTACCGAATCGCACCAAAAATCCCCAATACAATTCGATTAAGCAGGACAACACATGCGATCATATGTTGCTCTCCTTTACTATTATTGTTAGCAAAACTTCTAGGGGTCCAAAATGTTGGACGAGGATATAAAATATGGACTGGGGGTGGTTCACCGATCTCATCAAAACTGTTTGGATCAAAACGTGTACCGAAATCGGAGTCCAGATCTGTATAAACTAGACTCGATATCCAGTTGGGACTGTTAGTAGCAGCGTGCGGAGAAGAGAAACTTCTTTAATGGTTTGTTAGTTTTTTTTCTTTTCGAAATAAATAAATCTTCGTTTATACTTACTTCGGACATGTGTCTATATTAACAGCAGTAACCGCATGTAATCCTAGCTTAATTTTTCCATCTACTTCACCTTCCACCGCATGGATACATCCGTTGAAGCCATGAGTATATCGGTTACCTGTGAAGCTGCCGAGATCTGGGGCTCCGCCTTAAATCAGGAATTCATTTAAGAATGAATATTAAAATTTTTCGATACTATTAATACCTATGAATATATGTCCAGGCAGATGCATTTCGTTTTTGGCAGTTGGTCGGGTTTCTCCGTAATGCGACATATGGTCTAATTCTAGACTAGCTTGATTACCAGTTCTCTTGATGATACCAATGTGTCGTCTTCCATCGTCCACACGAATCGATGGAGCCCTGATGGTAACTTCCTCTCCGTCTAATCGGTAGGAACTTTCTAGAATTCCATCGGCAATGGCCAGGGATACGTAATCCTGTCCAATGAATTTTTGTCCTTTCTCTTGTCCGAGCCATAGAAGAAGTCCATGTGGCGATGCCGTTGAGAATAAGACGGCTATTGTCGTTGAATATTGTTCGGTTGCATTGCTAACGACGTTACGATCTAATTCAAGATATCCATTTCCTCGGAAGTGTGCTTTTGTATCAATCGTCACATCTATTTCGAGTAGAAAGAAATGTTTAAATATTTATATATTTTGATATATATGAATATCTTAAGGAAATCTAGACGAATATTCCGTAAAACAAATATTTTGACCTAAATTTCACTTTAATTTTAAGGCAAAATGATAATTTTGAAAATTAGTTTTTTTTTACATTGGTGGAACAAATATTCCGAAAGCTAATTCGCTGAATAAATTTGTTTCAATTTGTATCTTCGATATAACATGAATATTTCTGATAAAATGCACCATTTGCTTATTTTAAATTGCTATAGGAGACTTACGTTCTTCACAGAAGCGTCCGGCATAACCAAGAGGACAGTGGCAAGTGAATTCTTCGCCCTCTGGGACGCAAGTTCCTCCATTTTCACATGGTTCCCGCGAACAGCTATCTGTATAGTGATTCTCTTTTCCATTGATTGCCGGTGGAGTTATCTCGTTGTTATCTCTGCAATTCTGTACATTGGCAGCGTCTAAGATGTCCGATATCATGTTGATCTTCCTGTTCGATTCTTGGAGCTAAAAAATAATAATTGTTTTACTGTGAAGTGACATGTAAGTGAGTTAGCTTACGTTCGAAATGCATCCATCGAATCCTCTGGAAATGTTAACATCCCTGTTCAAAAGTAACCTCTTGTCATATCCTCCGAGATACAAGTAAGTCTTTAAGTATAAGCTTCTTGCAGGTCCTGCAGCCTTTCCACTTTGTTCAGGCTCATTTCCAACTTTAAGGAACCCTTCGCCAACTTTTCTACCAATTTCAACTTCTGTCCATTTGTGAGCTTGTAGAGGATTACGAGATCGGATCACGACTGGCTTTAGTCCTAAAATTTTATTTATTATACATATAATACATATATTTGAATGAAAAACTAAAATAATATAAAATTTTCTATGAATGTCCAATATATTAATTAAGAATGATGAAAATTTGGTGATGCTTCTAATAAAATATTCAATTTTGTCTATCATTTAATTTGTTCTGTAAACAAGAATGTACTATATTTTAAAATTATAAAGTAAATTCAATAAGTTTTTGGACTTATGAAGAAAAATGTGTATTTTTGTTTCTTTTAGTTGTATAATACTTACTTGCGCCTGTATTTATTCTCAGCTCGAGATGTTTGTCCTTAATTAAAACGGCAGCGAAGTCTCCATTAACCCGTTCTGATTCAGCGACATACATCACGACTGAATCGTCCAAACTATTCGGGTGAATGTGGAATTTGATATTAAGCTTCGATGGTCGTGGCGTCCTGAAATTTAAAAATTACTTAAAATATATTCCTTTAAAAAAAAAAAATCCCTTAGGTTCGTACTTGTAGGCAGCGTAACTGCCGTCCTTAAACGACAGACTACCTTCCTCAAGGTATTCGACGTATTCGCAATGGTTTCCAGTTTTGTTTAATGGGCAGAAGCATTCCATGCCAGTTTCCGTGTTCTCGCATCGTCCAACTCCGCAAATTCCAGGCATACAGGAGCTTCCCTCGACAGCGCAGTTCTTCCCGGTGAATCCTTCTTGGCAGATGCAAGTGTATCCAGACTCAGTCTGACTCTCGAGACAGACACCGTCATTGTCGCAAGGATCATTGGCACAGGGTTCACAAGAAGTGATTCCTTCCTTGTGCAAAGCGTCCTTGTTCAATTCGACTACTTTGTCCTGGAGGACCAGGCGACTGATGCAACCTACAAATCCTGTCTTTCGTGCGACCGCAGTTGGAGGGAGATTTTCCCATTTTGGTACGCCTCCGATGAATAGGCTCTCAATAAGGTCCAAAGCCAAGAGCTGGGCTGGTGGTGGGAAGGCTACTGGAGGCTGATCATCGACGATCATGTACCCGTCTCTGCGGAATCGGCTGATCTTGATAGTGTGCCAATCACCCAAAGAGATCGGACGTTCTGATCTTATGATTGTTGGTGAGTTGCCGAAATCGAATCTAAACTCTGGATACAGGTCGTTAAGGGACAGAGCGATGTAGTCACCACTTCCCTTCTTCTGTCCGTTGTAGAGGATTAGCCCGTTCGGTTGGTCCGGCTTAAAGGTTATGTCTATGTTGAACTTAGTGAACGCAGTTTCAATGGTTGGGAATGTCATGTAACTGAGGGGAGCCTGGTGGAAGTGCGGGATCGCTCCAGTGACCACAAGAATCGTTGGTGTGGCGACCGATACCCCATTGCTGCTGACTGTGCAAATGTATGTTCCAGCATCCTTAGCCTGGACATTGTTTAAGAGGAGTTCACTCTGTGGAAACAAAGTAAAATAAATATATTTATAACTTTCAGTCTCCGGTTTTCATTGGTAATGGCCATAATATACTGTAATATTGTTTTTGGGTAATATGTATTCATATAAGTGAAGGATTTAATTAAAAAATAAATTGAACAAATTAAGGTGATACTCAATGTAAAATAATAATTTAAAAAAAAAAATGGATTTTTTATTAAAGTTTTAAAAATATGAACATAAAATTCGAAAAACTGTTGAAGTTATGACCATTTTTACCGAATCGGTCAAGCGGTTCCAAAACCCAAACGTGAGTTCAAACTTTAAGCACGTTTTTCTCAAAATAATTATCACGATAAAAATTTGTTATGTTATGTAGCATTACCACTTCATTTTGATAAGTATTTCGATTATTATGATTTCGTCTGCCATTATTTTAATTTTTTTGCGTAAAAAAAGGAGACAAAAATGCTAGATTTTTTCCCAAATCTCTACTAGATTTAAATATTTGTTTGCCGCCATAAAGATGGTTCTCGAAAATGTGGTTTTGCTATTTGTAAGTATGACATAAGCAATCTACTTTTTGAATATAATTCCGAACTCGAAACTATTTTTAATAATAGTAAAATTAAGTAAATTAGATTGTTATACGTTTAATAACTAATGAGAACAATGAGAACAATCTTACGCTTTGCAAATCCTTGCCAGGCTGGAATTGTCCGTATTGCCGTGACCACTTGTAAGACGCCCTAGAGTCAGCTGAATCGCATTTCAGAATGACCGTAGATCCAACTTCGGCGTGCTCGACTTTCGGTTTTTTTGTCTGCCTCGGTGTGTCTGAGACTTCATTAGGCGTGTAGTCCGGTCTCGGCGGTGATTGGATGTTGAGCGCGTAATTCGTTGAATATTCGTCACCTTGATCGGTCCTACATCTACAGACGTAGTCGCCAGAGTCACTGGGGCTAGCGTTTTCGATCAACAATTTGTTTCCAACTTGCTGTAGTTAAAATATATATTAAATATTTTCGTGGTTTCATGAGGCTTTAAGTAACAAACCCTAATATTAGGTGGAAGTCTTCTGCCATCAGCTCGTTCCCAAATTACGTCAACAAAACCCTCTGTTGAGTGGCATTCAACCTCGGCAGATTCTCCAGTTCGTAGATAAGATTGGGGCGGGTCCAGTTTCAAAACAGGCAAACTACCTCCTGGCATGTGTGAATGTTTTATGTTATGTTGTTTGTTGGTTTTTATTTGTCGTGTGAGGGATTTTTCGTATTGTTTCGTTTGTGGTGAGAACAGAAAGGAAGAAAAGTTATATACGATTATTTCTGGTGCTTAATAAATTATTTTACAGTTTTATGTTGACTTAATTTATTCGAAGGCGGAATAGACAAGCGTCCTTTTGGGCTTGAGTGTTTTAAGCATAGAGTTGTAGAAGCTTTAACAAGTTGAGACCCTATTTTATAGTATAATTAAATCATTCAATTGGTAGAAATGATGCAATTATTTTGTGTTCAGCATTTATGGTAAAATTATAGTGGATTAATGGTAGTGCCTATTTTACGTGTAAAAGATCCTAATAAAGTGTGCATAAATTAGATATAATTTTTAAAAAATTGAGCTTTCTAATATCAGGCTTCATTTTAATCGTATCCTGTGGTAATTTTTGGAGTTTTATTTAGTGCAATATATTTCCACATCTACAAGTAAAAAAGTCGCAAACTAAACATTTGGAACATTTCAAAATTAATTTGACATAAAATATAAATATTTTTAGTTTTTAAATCACAGCAAAACCTGATTTGACTGATTTTTTTCTTAAATTCGTTCGATAAGAATGAGGGTAATTATTACTAAATTTAACGTCATAAATGGGGAAGTTGTATATTATAGACCCTTCTAACCACACCCATAATACGCGACTAAAAGTAGTCTTAAGTGAGTGAATTGAAAAAGTACGTACTGTTTTTGGGATATTTAAAAAAATTGTTTACCCTGAAATTAATATTAGTTAGGCTTTGTAAAATGTGGATGGTAAAATTATGAATTTTGTAGAAATTAGGACAATGAAAATCTAATAAAATTAAATTAATTGTTAATGGTCGGCAGTCAATTTACTATTCGATTAGTAAAATTCAACTGCGATTGAAATTAGAGTAGATTATGTTGGATTAGATAAACTGACAATGAGTGCGACTTCCAGAATGAACTTTTGGAAAGATAATATGAAGACCTTCTCGATTATAATAAGAAAATAATAAGAAAGAACGCTTGTCTATTAAATAGCTAAATGGACAGATATTTGAGACACTGAAAATTTAAAAAATTCCTTTCTTTAAATTCAAATAATATAAAAAGTAGTGCAAAATGAATTAGTAACGAGACGACGTCAGCTAGAAAAAGCAAGGCAACTAAATTTAAGAGATTAGTAAATTGTGGGAATATTAGAATTATTTTTAACTTTTTTACTATCTATAAAATACGGTTATTTTTATACATTTTTAAAGAATATATAACAAACTTCACAAAAATCTCCAAGCATTTTATATTTACAGCGACGATTACTATTTCCTTTTTTGTGCTTGTTTTATAATTAAAAAAAAAAAAAAATAAATAAATGCTTTATGCAAAGTAAATTTTGGGCCAGAATATTTGATAATAAATAAAACGTGAGAGACAGTAAAAAAAAAAAAAAAAGGAAAATTAAAAAATTAAAAATAATTTTGGGGGACCAATTGTAATAAAAAAAAAAATATATATATAAAAGACATGGACGAAACATAAAATATTAAAACATTCAATTACGTACCCATCCACCGCTTAAGGATCACGTCAGTTTTCACTTGTTACAAAATACGATTTGAATTTTTTTTTACATTTTGATTTTGTGTCTATTTTGGTTCTGGTAATTGTGCTCACATGTTTGTTCTTTTTACAAAAAAAAAAAACACAGCCAGCGTTCAAAGTAATAATGTTTGTAGTTATATGCAAATAGTTTATGTATATACACGCACATTAGATGTGCGGCTCTGGAAGGGTGCTTTTGAGTTATACAGTGGCTTATTACTAGAAGTTTTACTGGACAATTTTTAGAACTAATATCCAACTATTTTTAAGCAAGTGGTCTATGGAGGTTTGATAAAATCATTTGGAAAAAGGGACGATAAATAAATATTAAGTAGAGAAATTCATTTAAATGGGGTATGTGTATAACACTTATAAGAAAATTGTTTTGAATTATGGTTGAACATTTTTATAGTTCTAAAATTACTTCCAATAAAAATGAAATTTTGAAAGTGTAATACACACTAATTGTATAAATTTATAAGTTTTATTATTGGAATTTTAAGGAAATATTTTCTATATATACATATAATATATATGGTATAATATATATTTTGTCCTCCACAAGACCACTTTAGCGTCTACAGAACAACCCAACAAAATGTACGAACAACACAATTAATGTCTGGCAAATATAAGAAATGGGATACCAATTCGTCTGCGCCAATTGTCTGGATACCTGAAATCAATCTTTCGAATTTGAAGCGTGGATCTTGATGTATAATATATATGTATTTGCTAGACGGACAACTTAACAAAAAGAACAAATATTAAGGTAACCAAAAACTACGTGGACTACTGATCTAAGACATATTCCACTAATACTACACAAAAAGGTGTAAAGGACGAGTGCGTGTGTGTATGGTTTATTACTTTTTAATTATTATTATTATTTTTCTTTTTTTGTATATTTTTGTTTTAATTTCTTTTGTGTGCATTAAGTGTGATATGGTGCTGTACAAATTTTGTAATTTTTTTTGTGCGTCTTGCGTGTTGTGGCGTGTTGCGTAAAAATCTGTTTAAGCGGATGTTGTACAAAGTGTTTCTGGAATTTTTGCCAAGTGTGTCTGTAAAAGTCTACGGTGTGTGTTTAGAATTTTATTTAATGTGAATGTTCCATATATGTATATCGACATAAACAATTAAACAGAAATTAAAAAAAAAAAAAATTGTAACTAATTTAATATAAAATAAATATAAAGTATATTTAAAAAAAAACAAACCGATATGTTTCATCTTGTAACGATCCTTTTTCCACCTCTTGTATCTCTTTGCTTGGCTACAATTAAGCTCATCGGAGCGATCGATGCAATCGTGAATTCCGTCACATACCCTCGACGGACTTATGCAAGTGTGCGGGTGCGAGGAACATTTAAAATCGATCGGTTTGCATGACGTGTAAACTGGCTTCATAATTACCCAATTCTGGGGTACATAATATCCTGGATATTTCCAATCAATCGATCGTGCGAGCAATTCAATTATTATAATTTATTTTTTATTTTTTATATTTATTTGATTTATAATTATCGTGTTGTCGTGCCATTTTATTCGTGTGTCCAAATTTTTATCGATTAAAAGAACGTTTTAAGTGGATTATTTCGTTTAAAGGAGCATTCAGCGCCGTAATTCACATTCGCAGTCACATAGCAGTCGAGCGCACATTTAATTCGTAATTCGCATACAATAATTCAGTCATTCGATTTATTTTTCGAAATTGTTGTTTTGTTTTAATTAATTTACAGAAATTCGATTTGATCGTAGATAGTAGTAGTAGTAGTATTGGCAGTAGTAGTAGTAGTAGTGGTAAGAAGTTCAAAATAAGAGGGAAAATGAAATATATAAAGAAAATAAATTAGAAAATCATATTAAAATATTTAAAAGTAAAATTGAAGCACAAAAATAAATACAAAAAAAAAAAAAAAAACGTTAAAGTTATCCAAATTTCGAAAATTCTACAAGTGGGAATTGTCGAAATTTAGATAGTATTACTATATGAGCTGTAAAACTAAAGTATAAAATAAAAAAAACATTTATAGATCTAAAGTGTAAAATAAAATTTGGTGAATAGTGTCAGACACAAGTGGTTATCTAAACATGAAATTGTTTTTAGTGTTGTGTGATCTTTTAGAAAATAAACTATTATTTTTGTTTTTTTCTTTTCAGTCTTTAAAACTTAAATTAAAACTAAATACAAAGAAAACTGGAAAACACCCATTCAATTACTTCACTAACAGTCTTTTTTACAAAATTTTTATTTACATATATGTACTTTACATATATATTGAATTAATGCCAATTTTTCATTTTCACAGTCTCAGCGTATCAAGTTTTCTTTTAGAAATGGTTATATAGTTTTTTTTTTAGCTAACTAAATCTAGATTTACTTACGTGTTGGAAAGGCAACACATTTTTGTTTTTGTATTTTGTGGGATTAATTTTGAAAGAAAAACACACACAAAAATACAATTGTTAAATAAAAAAATTTACTAAGCCAAATATTCTTGCCCAATGATTCATATATTTTGCTATTGCCTTACCAGTTTTCATAGTTATTGTTTGAAAGGCACGTTTCACGTTATGAAAGAAAAGTGGACGAATTTTTTGTTTGTACTAATGCTTGCAACCGTTGTTTTATCGAATAATATTTTGTTGTTTAAAATAACGTAGCTCATTTTTGGTATGTCCTATTTTTCAGTTAAATAAAGTAGTAGTCATAGTTTCATTTAATTTTTATTATTCAAATATATTAAAATATATTTCTAAATTGTGTTCTATAATTTTGTTTATAGGTAAATGAACTGAAAAGTTAACCGATAAATTGTGGGCGGAATCAACCGATTCTGACGTGATTGATCGGATAAACAAAAAGATGCCCTCGTTTTGGCAAAACGATCGAATTTAAAACAAAATTTAATCGAAAAGTTTCTAGGGTCCGTATGTGTGTGAATTTAATTCTATATTTCAAGTAGGTGAGCAATCTGTTCAAAATGATCAAGGTGATAGTTGTTGGACGTTTAATTCTCTATTATTGTAGACGACAATATGTACGTCTCCTATGATTTATGTAACAGTTGAAATTCATTAGCCCAATTGGGATAGTTGAACGTATAACAAACTAATAGTAGATAACCTAAATTGTTTGCCTATCAGTCTCGTACTCTACATATGTTCAAAAATATGAAGATACAGAACTTCAATTCTCCACTTTTCTTTCATACTCATTTCATGGTATCTAAATGTTCCATTAAGAATGTCTTCTACGTCATATATTAAAAAATGATGGAAATAAAAAGGTTGAGTACACAAGAATACAAGTAATGGTAGTAACAATAAATAGATATAAATAACAAAATGAAAGTAATTAAAAACACACCTGGACAGATATGCAAAACCATGCAAAAAACCTCATTTTTGGAGACACGTCCTCTATCTTATTTATATAAAATTGTTTTTTATATAATTTTTTTTTTTTCAATGTATTTTTTGTTTATATAAGATTTGTATCTTGCAGAAGTAGTAGTAGTGGAGAAAACACAGGGAGAACGACAGACAATAAGAGGTCAACGGTATATAGAGAGAGAAAAAAAAGGAAAAAAAATAGAAAAAATAGTGAAAAAAACTTTACAAAAATATATTTTTTTTTTGTAAACAAAAATAAATGTAAAAAGGTTTATATATATATATTTTTTCAAAAAGACATATTGGACAATTAATTTGTTAATAATAACAAAAATTTTGGGGTAGGGTATTAGCTTCAACATATTAAATTGGAGATTCGTTGGGGATATATTAAATTGTTTACAAAAGTTATGGAAGCTTTAGATCGCTGTACGATAATTATGCAGGGTTTTATGGAGTTATTTGGGTAAAGAGATATAAAAATATATTTATAGGAGATATGAAAATGAATTTGGATGATTAGATTAGATTTGAAGAAAAATAGTAGAACAAATTTAGTGTACGAACTGTTTTGAGTACTTTATTTATTTTGAAGTTTTGAGTGTTAAAGTCTGTTTTTTCTGTATATCATGATATGAAAAACTACAGGCCACTTTTTTTTAATTTATTAAAAATTCTTTAAAATAAATTTTAGGTTTTTGTTTTTAGAGTTATTTCAGGAGTTATGGAGTCGGCCGCAAAAGTTCATTTTAGCCAAATTTTACGAGGTTTAATTTAACCATAAACATTATTTTTTCTCCTTGCTAAAATTTAATTTACAAAAAATTAAGGAAAGTACTAGTATTGATTTTACAAAAAACTAAGGAATTCGCGAATTTATGATATGATTTGTGATTTTTACTTTCAATAATAATAGTGTAATGTTAAAAAAATGTTTGTTTAGCCAGAAAAATATAATATGGTAAGGGATTTCTGAAAACGCACTCAAAATAGTCCGACTAACTTAATGAAGGGTCTAACTAGATAGATCTGAAAAGAAAATCATATTAGAATTAAAAAGAGATAGAACTTAAGTTGTGGAAAAACTAGGGAATTAGAAGGTTATAGTTACAGAAAACCATAAAAATTTCAATAAAACAAGAACAGTATTAAAATGAATATATAAAAATTTCCAGCGAAAAAAAATTGTATATACATTAAAATACGTGACTAATGTATAATGTCTAGAATAAACCAACTTCAAAATTAACAGAGGGGTTAATAATATTAATAGGATAAATGTTTGTTTAAGTGTTTCATCGATTTTATTGTGAATGAAACAAAAAGTGTGTGTTTTTATGAATTCAATTTTCATTTTAATCAGAAAAAAAAACATTAGCCATAATTTTGGTTTTAAACATCTACAACTATAATTTTCATATCGTATGTTTATTTTATATTAATATTAAAACTGAAGCTCACTGAATCGCAACAAACAATAGTTAAACGAAACTTTGAATTGTAATGTAATCTCTTGGTTGTTTGTTCAAACAAAACTCTCTTGCAACTATTTCATAGCAGTTAAACAAACTTGGATAATAATGAACACTAGAATTAAGCATGCAACTAATATCTCGAGGAACGTTCTGTTCGACTACACAACAAATTTTGGTTTGTGCACTTTCTGGTAAAATAACAACATTCATTCTACTGTGCGCCCCCGTCTCTTCAAACTATTAGACCTATTAGATAATTTATGACATGGCTTTTTTTATCTGGCAGTGATTCGAAGCGCTGTTTTGACTTAAATGCTGTTATTTTACCATCAGTTTAAAAATTTATTATTATAAATTTTAAAAAGAAGAGTATCGCTTAAGGGATTCGTTGTATTATGTGTAAAATTTTTTTTGTTTAGTGATATTACTGGGATCCCCGCCACCGTTTTAGTTTAGAGGAGGGATTGTGAAAAGTTGTAGAATGATCACGTCTACGTCGATACTCACGCTTAATGACAAGGTCGACATATTTCACGCCAATCATGCCTTGTGGAGCACGAATTTCGCAAATGTATCGTCCTTCGTCCTCACGTCTGACATTGTGCAAGTACAGTCGACTAGTATCGGTTCGGGCCGTCGATGTTATCGGTCCATTTTGCTTTGTCCAATGGAACTGAAATGTAAATAAGTTAAGTTAATGTTATAACCGGATGATCCCAAAGGCATTAAGCTGCATTAATAGTAGTAATAAGAAAAGAAATTACATAACCATAAGTCTGTTCCCATTTTTAAGGGCCATTCTAATGCGAGACACAAAAATTGTAATTTTTCTTGGAAATTGGAAATGGATGGATGGATGAAAATATATAGTAAATCAAATGTTGTCATTTTATAAATAGAGATCGGTAGAGTATAAGAAGTTTAAGTAATCATCTAACATTGCTTCTTATGGCAGAATAACGCGTCAATTTGACGTTCACTTCACACCGTAGATCTGCTAAACTATCGCTTTTATGGGAAAATGGTGTTCTAAAAAAAGACAACTAATGCGGCGAGTTTCTTTCTATCAATTTCTGGGGATCTTATGCGAGGGGCATTTTGTTTTGTAATCACCAACGCCAGTCGAAAAAAAAATTTGTTTTAAGTAATCATTTTAGCGAGTGTCCTTTTATAGTACTTTCAATTGAATAAAATTGGGAAATGTATATAGGGTATATGTGGAGATAGCACTTCTTATTATAACGTTGTAATTAGTCGAAGTTTGCAGGTTTGAGCCCTGTCTGTGACCGAGCCTGTCCGGTTTTTTTCGAGTAATTTCCACATACAGGGTGATTCGTAACGATATATTCTAACACATAAAGTTTTAAACTCGTGATGGAAGCGGGCTAGAGAAGAAGGGTTGAAGATTCATTGGGATGGAGAAAGAGTTCTCTATCATTTGATTGATCAATTGGTTCGTAGGGTGTATGTTAAGAAAATCATAGGGAGGTGCATGAAAAAATGAAAATCGTTACGAATCACAGGAATAAAAAGAAAAGAGAAAATCAAATTTTGAATGATGTTTTAAGTTAAAGCAGCACATTATGTTTTGTTTTTGGTGAACAATTAGCACTTGTTTTAAATCTTCGCTTTGGAAACAAAATTCGTCAGTGAATAAATTTTAAGGACTATTCGCAGAGGATCTGAGATTAGTATTTATTGGAGTGTAAGGGCAAAGTGTTCTTCGCAGTGGAAATATGCGGGAAAATAAAGGCTCCTCTCATCTTCCTTCTTTCACCGCCACTTTTGAAAGATATAAAACAATATAAATGTTATAGAAGCTTTTAAAGTTGTTTCTTATTTTCGAGGCGTCAGGGTTATTCGTTTTATAATTCAATTTCCGAATAACATTTATAATAAGGTATGGTTTGCAAAAATAAAGATATAAATAAGCACTAAATCTACAGAAATATTGAAAATTAAATCACCTTAACTTAAAGTGGATATCTCAAGAATTAAATAACAAAACAAATTTAAGAAGTATGTACTTACAAACAAACCCCCATTAAACTTACCCTATATTCTGGTCTAGTGTCTAAGTGGTGGCCAATGGTGCAGTCCATGCTGACTCCATTGCCCTCATAAACTTCAATAACTTGGGCAGTGCTTGGACGGTCCGTGACAACTTCTCTGTTAACAAGAACTTCAGCTACTTTAGTAACATTGCCGTAACGATTGCTGGCTGAGCAGTAATAACGTCCGGCATCGGCAGGTTTGATAGCATTAAATCTAAGATAAGGTCCTTGAGCACTCACAGATCTGTAAATGTAACAAACAAATTATTATTTTTTTCTGAAATTAAAAAATGGACGGGAAGAAAAGAAGTTTGAATATATAGAAAAGAAAATTATTGATTTACGGTGGCAGTGGTCGTTGATTTTCTGCATGCCATTGAACGTAGATCGGTTCCTCTCCAGTTGCATTGCAGAATATGTTTACAGTATCGCCGGCTCTTACGGTCATTGGCATCGGGGGTGAAAATGAAATTCGGGGAATTTGTGAGAGCACAAGCTCGGCAGAAATAAGTGGAACCCTTCGGTCGTGTTCGATTGCATAGCACCGATAGACGCCGGCTGCATCTTCGGTTAAGCCGTTTATAATGAGATCGTTTCCAATGTATTGGGAACCTGCTGGCAGTGGTCGTCCGTCAACGCGCTCCCAAGTTGTACGCACGTTCGATGGTTGAGCTTTAATTAAATTATTTATGTATTTATAGTTCTTACAAATATATTGCGGCTGTTTTCAAAAACTCAGTTTTCGCAATCGCCTGCTTTATTCACCGTAATAAGAGCAATTTTTGAATTTCTAAGTCGGCTGCAAAAACTGAATTCTTGAAAACAGTCTACATATAGAATAGACCAGTCAAACTATGAGTTGGCTGCAGAAAATGTCTAAGAAATCGAGAATTTTGAATACTGCCAGATACTGGCGTTTTGAACAATACCTCAAAAGTCCCTATTAATACCGTTCAAAATCGAAATGTTAAGAAAATTAGCTTCTTCGTTTGAATCGAGGGAAATATACTTCCATAATAAGGTTCTTAATAACTATAACTAAAATGATACTTGTCCAAAGCGATTTTTTGGAAATGTCCATAAAATTTCGTTAAAAACTTAAAAAATAAAATAAGTAATAGTATAATGTTTATATAAAATTTTCTAACAAATTGATAATAGCTATTGTTGGAAGGTTCGTACCGACTTCAGGACTCTTGAGATATTGTTTGAACTGACCAAATTATGCTGTATTTTTTCTTTGACTATTATATTTATCGATATGTTACCTATATTGCATGATAAAACTGTTCTGTCTCCAATTTCAGCTAGATAAGTCTCGCGTCTGTCGGGATAAGTTGTTGGTGGAATGTCGACATCAGAGCCGCCTGTAAGACATGGAAATATTTCGTCAGTTTACTTTTAGAAGATATTAAGAATTTGGCTATAGAGGGGTTAATAGAGGGAAAAAAAGTGCTCATTTAGAAGTTATAGACAGTACCTATTATAATGAATTCCTCTGAAAGGCATGCACGGATAAGACAAACACTTAGGAAACATGTTTTTTTAAGACTTTGCGATATCTCATATAATTTGATTCAACCTGGATCGAGACGAACAGAGAATTGAATTAAAAAGGACGAAAAAACTACTTAATATTGTCTATCTCAAATTACTATGACCATTCGTCAATAAGTTACAAACAAATTTGCAAACGATCACGAATTGAATTAAAGATTGAGAAATAAGACAATATGATACATTGAGGTAGCTAGACTTTAAGTTAATTTGCTAAAATTGATGTATAAGATACATAGACAACAAATTGGTTTTTTGTAAAATTGTTGTAAATTCAAACCACTGTCTTCTTATATCTTTATTAGATACCTCTGATTTAAAACAAATACCATCCACACATGTTTAATTGAAAAAAGGTTATTTTGAAAGATGTAGCTTTAGATGTAGATAAATTAAATACTTAGTTTTGATCAAAATCTCCACAATATATGTCATTCAATTTTAAATTATGTTGTTATATTCAATCTGTTTGCTTTGGTACTTTTTTATATATATGTAGATCATTTTTTTTTCTATTGTAGGTCGGTTGTTAAAATGCTAAAGTCAGTTTAGACTTATGATTTTACTCAGAATAAAATACTTATCCATCCTTGTTTGTTCGTTTCAATTCAAGGATTGGATTTTAGATTCGATTCAGTTTGAACCAAATTATGAAAAGATACCTTTATAAACTAAAATAAAACTTACCGACATCACCACGTTTCGGTTTAACTCTGATATTAATATATTTTCTGTCTTCTCCGGCGGCGTTAGTTCCGTGGCATGAGTAAAGATTTGAATCTTGAATGGTGACATGGTAGATTTCGAGGATAGCTTCTTGTACCAACGCCAGTCCGTATGCAGATGGTGATTGCAGTTCTCTTCCGCTGCCGTCAAACCACTTCAAGCTAACTGCTGGCCGGCCTGTGGCTTGGCAAACTAATCTTAGCTCGTCACCTTCGGTGATTTCGAGATCTCCTTGGTTCGGATGGATTGTTACGGTCGGTGGCTGAATTACGCTTATTGTTGTTGTCGCGGTTACTGTTCCTGCTACGTTACTTGCGTGGCATTCGTATTCACCAGCATCTTCCGCGCCAATGTCTGGAATTCTGAAAGGGAAATAATATACTTAATAAAGTTTTTAAAAACAATGAAAAAATTGAATTTGATTTTCTTTTAATGGCTAAAGGTAATAGAGGTCAGGAAGAAAACCTATGATATGAAGTTGATGAAAACTGAAAGGAGAAAATAAACCATTGCTGTTGTCGTTTAAATTCAATACTAATTCCTATTAATTTATATTATCTTATGTTATGTTTCGTAGACAAGTTCAAAACTACTTCAACTACAATTTTCAATTTACAAAAATGTATAACTTGATTAAAGTCAGGTAGTTTTGAGGTATTTCTCATTTTTTGAAAATTAATCAGAAAAAATTTGATGCATATCGAGCTAATTGGCCCAAAATCGCAAAAGAAAGCGATAATAAAATTTCAATTTTGTTTTTAACATCCTGACTTCATTATAGGTCTTAAGTTAATAATACTTACGTTATTGATTCTGGATAAGTTTGTCTAATTTTCGATGATAGTGGTCTCCTATCAGATCGATGCCATGTAATAGTGGGTTCTGGTATGCCAGCAATAGCGCGACAGTTCAACATCACTGATTCACCCAATCGAACAGTCTGAGGATCACGAGGATGAATCTCAACCAATGGTCGTTCACGTGCTGCAATCAAACAATTTGATGAGCAAAAGAATATCATGAGGTTGTCAGTAATCACTGATTTACCAACTCCGCTCTTGTACGCTTGAGGGAGGAGACACGACAAGGTTCGTTAATGTATTATTATTATTTTTTTTTGTGAGGTTTGGATGGAATTTTTTGGGTAACATAACTTACGTTCTACATCGACAATTGTATTAGATTGATCTGAGCCGGCTGGACTTTCAGCAACACAAACATAGACACCACGATTTTTCGTTTGAGCGTTCAAAATTCGAAGAGTGTTTCCAGTTTGTATGATATTTGAGTCTAAGGTTTCATGGAGCTACGGTTTGAGGGAAAATTTTTGTGATTTTAGAAAATTTCAAGAGATAATGCAACCGTAAAAATACCTTAGTCCATTTAATAGTTGGATATGGAGTTCCACTGGCCTCACAAGTGATATTTAAATCATGTCCTTGTGTGATCTGGTGCTGTTGTTGCAATGGAAGAATTCTTGGCGGGACTCTAAAACAATTTGTTTTATTAAATTTATTTTCTAATTTAAAGCATTGTTTTAATCTTACCCTCCTCGAGTAGGCTCAATAGTTACATATGACGTTGAAGTGTACTGATTGCCAGTTCGAGGATCGACGGCACGACAGGTGTAGCTTCCAGAGTCTGAAGTTGTAGCTTCCCTAATGGTGAGGGTATTGTCGCGCACGTCGATATTTCTAGTTCGGTAGATATCATAGTTATCTTTCAACCATTCGTAGGTGACAGTGATTGTAGTACGTAATCGGCAAGTTAAAGTGACAATTTCACCAATTCGTCCATAGTATTCTGGAGGTTCAACAAATATAATTTCAGCTGTAGGTCCTGGAGGTGGTGTAACTGTTGGTGGTATATAGCCTGAACGAACGTAAACGTTCAGAATGTAATCGGAGCTGCCGATGTTATTTTCAGCTACACAACGGTAAGACCCTTGGTGGTCACGACGAGCTGGCTGGAATACAAGACGATCGCCATCAGCATATACCCCAGAGGGCAATGCGCCTCCAATTCGTGACCATGAAACAACCGGCCTTGGATTTCCTCTAGCCTCGCAGTACACTTCGACCGGCTGATATTCATCAATATCAACTTGTGGCGGGGTAACTGTGATGGATGGGGGTGAAGGTAGTTCAGCTAGAATATTGAGGTAATCATTAATGTCCTTCATTCGAATTCGAAAGTTTTTTTTATTGCTATTTACAGGAATTTTTACCCATTCTATTTTTAAACTCCTCGGAAAAGCCTTGTAAAATTACATAAAGATAATGTTACCAAGTAATTCAATAATTTACTTTTTAGGGCAGAGCAATTTATTAATGGACAGAATTGTACATAGTGCACTCTTGCTATTATTAAATTGTTTAATAGTAGTTTGCTGTGAATTTAATATCACTAAATGGTTAAATATAAACGATCTGTGTATTCACTGTAACAAACTGATTTTGGAATGTAGTAAAGCAATTAGCTATTAGAAGTTTTCTGTATCAGTAAAAATATATTTTTTTATGTTTGTAGAATGTACAGTAAAGAGTAGTACTCTACAACCTTAGTTTTACTGATACACAAAATTTAGTATAGAGATTTCGCAGTGTACTTAACGATTTTTGTATCACTCAACAATCTAGTGATAGTGAATTTGCAGTGCACTATCACTTAACAATTAAATAATAGGGAATCTGTAGCCCCCTATAATTAAATCATTTGGGAGTAGTTAAATTTCAGTACACTATCATTGATTGATAAAATAGTGCACTATGCACATGTTTCTTATTGGAGAAATGCCATAATTATCTAATAAATAAAATACTTACGTCCAACTGACAGTGTTATTTCCTTTGAAACTATTTCGTCACCACGTTGTGCTTGACAAACGTAAGTTCCTGTATCGTGGATTTGCAGATTTGTTAGATGCAACGCGCCTCGGCTTTGGTAAGCTGTTGGAGGCAACTGGTCTCCTACCTTGTGCCAGGTTACACTGATTGGTGTCTACGGAAAGAATTATGTTTTATAAGAGAAAATTCGACAATTTGTTATAAGAACTATGCATTTTTTTTTAATACTTCCTTTAAGAGATTATTATTATTATTATTTATTTACGATTGAAATCGAAGAACACAGGGTGATACAAAATAAATTGAAAAACTAAAAAATAACAACTAATTGCCTGATCTGAGGCTATTCTATAAATTGGAATTAGAAAACAGAAATCTCGTCCTAATCATATTTAATATATCTAATGTATAATATCGCTACTTTTATTATTTACCTGTGAAAGTATAACTTGTCCACTGCACTCGAATGTGATAGACTCTCCGACATTGACAATATTGATGATTGGCGATGTTACTGTCACAGAAATCGTTATTTCTTGTCTTGGGGGTGGCCGTGGTGTAACTGGACCTGTATATATATAAAAAAATCGATTAGTGTTGCAAATAATTACTACAAAACTCTGTTCCCCATTAGTCACACTTTGATTCTCATATATATAAATATATATATATATATATGTATATAAAAAGCGAATGATTTGTTAGTAATGTAATATTTTAAATCGAATTTTTTACTATTTAATGTTTGTTTACAATTGACTGATTGATGACATCGCTGTGTTTTAGTGTTGTTTAACAAAATTTTAAGGTGATTAACTAACAATAAAGTGGTTGTACACACTATCAGTTTTATACAGATCTATATCTACAAACATAAAGTCAAGTAATTTCTATATGTATACACAACTTATAATACTTGAGTGTATTTTTAACTTATTTTTTGGTATGTTGCTTTTCATTTTCTTTTTACAATTAATATATTATTTTAGGGTGATTTTTTTTTCGCGACTATTTTTTTTTTTTCAGACCCACCTCGAAATTTTGTGGCAAATACCTAAACAAAAATTCCCTGAAAATTGGAGCCCTTAATATTAATATTAAGTACTAGACCAAGGCGTATAAAGATTTCCCATATAAAATACACGTAAACTTTGATTATTTTTCTTCAAAACTCTACAACTCAGAGGCATTTTATGGTATAATCTTGGTCAATGATAGGGTTTCTTCAGAATTGAATGCTCTACAAAAGTGTCCATTGCGGCGTAATCCTCACTCACATCAGCGAGGTAGTACGGGTCACTAACCCTATTTTTTCATGAAATTCTCGTTTTTTTGCCACTATCTTTTAAATAGCAAGAGCTACAGAAAAAATTTAATTGACAGACTTGTAGGAAATTCAATGTCCTCCAAAAAGTTCTTGAACACCAAATCTCTAACATCGATATTTTTTGAGATATTGGGCTTTGAAGTTGAGGTAGTGTGGAATATTCATGGATTATTGAGCTAAATTGTAGAAACACTACCACAACTTCAAAGCCCAATATCTCAAGAAATATCGATGTTAGCGATTTGGTGTTCAGAACTTTTTTGTAGGAAACTGAGTTTCCTACAAGTTTGTTATATTCACTTTTTCTGTACCTCTTTTTGTTTACGAGATAGGGGCAATAAGCGAGAATTTCATGGAAAAATTGAGGTTAGTGACCCGTACTACCTCGCTGGTGGGAGTTAGGATTACACCGCAATGAACACTTTTGTAGAGCATTCAATTCTGAAGAAACCTTACCATTGACCAAGATTATACCATAAAATGCCTCTGAGCTGTAGAGTTTTGAAGAAACATAATCAAAATTTACGTGCATTTTATATGGGAAATCTTTATACGCCTTGGTCTAGTATGTACTTAATATTAATATTAAGGGCTCCAATTTTCAGGGAATTTTTGTTTAGGTATTTGCCACAAAATTTCGAGGTGGGACTGAAAAAAAAAAAAAAAAAATAGTCACGAAAAAAAGCACCCTAATATTATTTAATATTTGCATTGTTCATAAAATGTGAGTGATTGAAATTTAATGATTTAGTTTTAATGATTTAAGGGTTGAAACCACGTTAGACAGTTCGAAAAACCGTATTTTTTTTTATTTCATAAATCGTCAGCACAACATATGAAAAATATGTTCTCAAAGTTTTAGAACTACATTTGTATTCTTTCCGAAGCTACTCGGATTTCTCTACTCAGGTATTCGAAACTTTAAACTCAAAACGACATTTTATCAATTTGCTTGAATGATACCTTATTGAATTTCTAAGAATATGAACTAACAATTGGGATGATATAATTTTTTTTTATAAAGCTACAAAAAAAGGGTGAAAATTGAAACCTTTGTTTTTAATAAAACACTCAATTTTCAACTTTTCTGACCGCATGTTAGTTCATATTCTTGGCAAACATGTTAATAATTTACACAAGTTGTTTTTGATTTCTGATAATAATTACGACCCCGAGGATACATGCAAGCTAGAAAGTCGGGTGAAGACCTACTGTGGGAAACTGGTAATAAATCAGCGATTTCTGGCGGAAATGATTTCAAAATTTAATGAATTGAAATTTGAAAAATGTACATGAAAATCTTAATAAAACATATTCGAAGTTTAAAAACATTCAATTGAATTCTTGGCAGTAAAAGATTTTTTTTCTAAAACACTTATTATTTGGCCTCCTAATGTGTTTTTATTTTTTAGATAAAAAAGTGTCCTGTATAGGGTGAACAATTTAAAAATAAATCATAGGTATTTAAATTACATGTTTAAGAAAAATATATATCATTAAAATATTGAATTTGCATGGATTCTCTTACTTCAGCATTGTAAAGGGTAATTTAATGTATACTTCAATATAAGATTATTAAAACAAACCAAGGAAATTCATAAAAAATGTAAAGTTTTTTATAAAATCACAAATGAAATAAACTACTTATTTTTGCACCAATTGAATTGAAGAAATTAGGAAGAATTTACTATACAAATTGTTGATCGGGGATTTTTAAAACTTAACTCGAAAACTTAAATATAAATTAAGCATAATAGGTAGATATATTAGTAAACTGTTATTTCATTTAACTCTATTTTCGAGATGTTTGACATGATTACTCAATTCAATAGTAATAATAATAGTAATAATTTAAGAATGTTATTTGTTTTCTTTATGAAAATAAAAAAAACAACCAAAAATAAGGAAGTATGAGCAACAATATGAATGTATTTTTATATTGGATGCAAAATCTTTAATTGTATTTCCTTAGAAAAAGCCGTAGTCATATTTCGAATTATGCTGATTAAAAATGGTAATAAAATTATTTTTGTTAAGTGTAATAACATTAGTTCAATAAGTAGAAAATGAATTATATTTACATTACTATTTAAAAAGTTAGTAGTTTAAAGAAGTTTTAGGGACATAATTAGTATTATTCAGTAAAGTTCAATTAATTTATGGTTAGATACATTTAAGGTTTTATGAATTAATATTAGATTTTCTAAAGATTCTGGTTTTTAAAATTCGTGTACATTGTAGCTATGCAGCTCTTACAAGTGCTGCATTAACTGTTTGTTTAAATTAGTAAAAAATAGAATTACTAGTAAAAATTAATGAAAAGCAACGTTTTTTGATAAAATAACCGATTAAAGCAACACCCTGTTTTTCTTATTTCTTTCTTTTTTATAATCAATTTTTTGGAGGTACATATTAAGGACTACAAATATTCTAATCTATTTACGAATCTATCTATCTATCTAGAGAAAACTAAAGCAAAAATGTACAATAAATACATTTGTATACCAAAAGTACAAAAACGGAGTACACAAATGTTAATCGTCTGGAACGCTGTAGAGAAAGTAATTCAGAAAAAGAGTTCTTTAAATAAAACAATGTTAAAATTCGAACATATATCACAAGATAAACTAAACTAAAACGTGTCCCCTTATAAACATACAACAGTTTTTACATAACACTGATTATCTGTTAGCCAAAAATACACGTGTCCCAATTTGTATTGACATACTAACTTCTAATAAGTCTACTGCTGTGTTGTTCTACTATATTTTTGACCCCACTATTGTTAACCCAAAACGAGATATTATATTAATATGTAAGAATTTTGCTGAACCTATTAGCATCTGTAATACTGTTGGGTTTATAGGGCATTTCCCTGGGCAATCTGAATGCTTGCTTAAATAGACTCGTCCAACTTTCTTATTGTCCGCCCCAACAAGTTCATAATAATCATCTTTTGGCTGTTCGTCACTATACCAGTATATATGATGGCGATTGGTGCAATCAAAATCAATAACCTCGGCAGGTACTGTTGTATTTTTATTATTCAAATGATATGAGTCATAATGGATGTTCTCGTAATGTTTATTTTTATAAGGATTATGTGATGTTATTTCGAAGAAAATAGGAAAAGCTGTGGTAAATTCTTGATATATCTGCGGTTTTTTGAGTTTCTTCAATTTCATATTTGCTAAAACAAAAATAAACAAATTACGACATTTCTTATGTCTTTTTTCCAAATTACATCACATATTCATATTTGTTGACTCAAAATTTTTGAAATGAAAATATTATTACTAGGGCTTATGCAATCTTTTTTTTTAATGAACATCAAACTTACCTGTGCTCTGGCAGCGATCACCGTAGAATCCTCTCATGCAGTGGCATTCCACAATACCATTTGGTTGCATACTACAAGATTCAGCTCCTTCTCCGCAAGGACATTGTTGACAAGCTCCAAAGAGTCCAACGGTATTTGACTCATTCCTGTAGTACAGTTTAGCGCAAGTCTATCAAAAAGTAAATAGATAGTTTGAGTAAAGCTATATTCCGATAGAATTACTATTTATTTAAAAATCCAAAAATAGAACAAAAAATGTGGACAATTTTCATTTACGACAGTTCGTTGTATGAAGATTCTAAACAAACAGCTTTCTAAAGATATAAAACTCATGTTTTTGATTTACAATTTGGAAAAAAGTGTTTTTTATCTTATCCCAAATTTTCAGCGTAACGTAAATACGTTAAAAGAATTATTAAATGATGTATTGAGGTTTTCAAATTGATCCAAATTATGTATCATAAATTAATAAAGAAAAAAACTTTCGTATCCTACCAAGATTTTGGTGACGGTATAAGTTTTTCAAAATTACCAAAATTTGTTGCAATTTTCAGATAATACTAATCATTAAATAAAATTTGCGTTTAAACAAGCGGTATGCCATTTTTACAGGATTACATAGATTACGAATTTGTAAACGAAAATACTCAAATTGGTTTTATTTTCGAGTTTCTTACGAGTGAGTCAATCCTTTTCAAAATTTCAACAAGTAAATCTTTTAATTTTGATACGTAGTTTATATTACTCATCCTTTTTACCTCACAACTTGTTCCATCATATCCAGCTGGGCACACACAAGCTTCAACTTCATTTACTGATGATCCACTACCTTCATACGATCGTGGTACGGCGGTATCTAGGACTACATTTCGTAGGCTGGTGGAAGTTGTTGATGATTTTGGATTAGCACGAATAAGGATATGTTGAAGATTTGATAGAACAGTCATAATATCATGGCGTGAAGCTGGATGAACTCCAGAAGTACGATCTTGGCGATACCATTCTGCTGATTCATGCAAACGGACATTTATATCCTATATAAAAAAAAAAAAAAAAAAAAAAATTAAATATAATATTGAACATTTTAATATTCCTCAAAATATACCTCCGCATCTTCCAATCCTCGAGGTCTTGACCAATACAACTTAATGCCATTTCCACGAATGATAATATCTTGATCTTCAACATAACTGCCATAAGATTCTGTTCTCAGGGTGAAATGAAGTTGTCCGCCATAAGATTTAACTTGATTGCCGAGTACTCTATTTGGTAGACTCCAGAACACGGTGTTGTACGTTGGCTTGTTGTAGGTGAACTCGTTGTTGGCATAATCAATGTCAAAACCATCGGCAATAACCAAATTGCCGTCGTAATCAGCCAGAGTGGGTTGATCCACTATGAATACAATTGGAATTTGTTCTCTTCTATGATAGGATGATGCGCATTTGGTGGAAACTCCAGAGCAGAAACATTCATCGCATCCGTCCGGATTGTTCTCGTTCAAATTGAAAGTCCCAAGACGGCAATGGTCGCAGTTGTAGCCTTCAACATTCGTTTTGCATTGGCATAGATTTCCCTCGCATTTAACATAGCCGCGGTAGTCACAGTTGCAGACTTGTCCTCCAATGTTGTCGTCCCAGTAGCAGTCGTACGGAGTGCCTCCTGTAGCATTTCCAACAAAGCCTGGGGCGCATTCTTGGCACATTTCTCCGATTGTGTTGTCTCTGCAGTTCTGTAAGAGTTTTCCAGATTCCACATAAAATTAATTTTTCGATCTAATTTAAGCCAGAACTTACCAAACAGTCACCAGATTCAGGATCGCATTCATTTGAATGGCCATTACACTCGCAAGGCTCACAGAATCCAAGGTAGAGTCCAGCTTCGGGTGAACGTTTGTAGCCAGGAGCACATCGCTCACAGGAAAGTCCAGTGTAGCCGATTGGACAGGCGCACTGTTCGACTTCGTAAGCTCGCCGAGTTCCCAAGTTTGTTTTGGTCGCTGTTTCCAAACTCACATGTTCGAGGGCAGCTTCTCGGGTGGTCGTTGTATAGGTGGCCTTAATATAAATAGCCTCGATGTCAGCCAACGCCATCAAAAAGTAGGCTCTGTTATATTTGCCCTTGTCCTGGCGGCGCCATTCAGTGTCAACAATAGGAATGATATGAGTGCTGGATACGCTGGGGAGTACTTTTGATTTGCGGAAGTACGAAAGGACAATATCGTTAGCCTACAGAGGAGAAACTTTCACTTTAAAATATCCACTTTTGAAAACTGAACCCAAAACGAATAGATAGAGGTAGAATTTTCCAAAAAAGCAATTTCAGAATTCAGTATATACCTATAATCCATATTTGCTTAACACATTGATTGTGAACTACGACATAATTCGTTAACACTATAGCTGGAATTAGGGCAGAATATAATCATAGCAGCACATATGTTTAACCCTTTGCACTTGCCGATGTTGTGTTGTGGTCGGGGGAAACAGAAGAAGAAAAAGATCTTTCACAATTTTTGCCTACGCCCATGAGCAGCAGCGCAAGCGATGCCCCTATCTTTCGCCCAAAATTTTTACGGCGGCTCTGCCTCAATTCGTAACCGGGTCCCGCTGCTCGGGTTTCGAGCGTTGGGTTGAGCTGCCCAAAAAGCAGCCAAATTCGGCGTTCGGCATTCGAGGAACGGGACCGGGTCATAAAATCTCCGTCGCGAGGGCCCGGACCGAGACCAAACTCAAAAGTCCACTCGAAAATTCTCGCCTCGGTCGGTCGGAGAGTAGAAATTGTTCGCGACCGAAAAGTGTGTGGCGTCGCAAAGCCAAAACTCGGGCTCCGGCGCGAATGGGCAAGGAAAAGAAAACGGAAAGGGAAACGGGTTCGGGGTGGCGTGATGCATCGTTCGAGTCGCTGAGTCGCAAAGTCGAGATTTTTTTTTGGCCGCCGGAGACAGAAATCGGGGAGTCGAATTTAAGCTGCCGAGGAGGAAGGAAGGATTTTTTTTTAGCCGCGGTGGAGGAGTGATAACCACCGAGGAGATAGGAGTGCTCCTGTAATTTAAGTGACCTGCAAAAAGATTTCAATGTAAATCATATATTCCTTAATAATTACATTTAACTTACCTGTGAACTTAAAAATCTTGATTCCTTGGTGAATTTAAGTGACCTGCAAAAAGATTTCAATGTAAATCATATATTCCTTTAATAATTAAATTTTACCTACCTGTGAACTTAAAAATCTTGACTCCTTGGTGAATCTAAGTGACCTGCAAAAAGATTTCAATGTAAATCATATAGTCCTTTAATAATTAAACTTTACTTACTTGTGAATGTAAATATCTTGACTCTTTGAAATTTTGTGACCTGCAAAAAGATTTCAATGTAAATCATATATTCCTTAATAATTACATTTAACTTACCTGTGAACTTAAAAATCTTGATTCCTTGGTGAATCTAAGTGACCTGCAAAAAGATTTCAATGTAAATCATATAGTCCTTTAATAATTAAACTTTACTTACTTGTGAATGTAAATATCTTGACTCTTTGAAATTTTGTGACCTGCAAAAAGATTTCAATGTAAATCATATATTCCTTAATAATTACATTTAACTTACCTGTGAACTTAAAAATCTTGATTCCTTGGTGAATTTAAGTGACCTGCAAAAAGATTTCAATGTAAATCATATATTCCTTTAATAATTCAATTTTACTTACCTGTGAACTTAAATATCTTGACTCTTCGGTGAAATTTTGTGACCTGCAAAGGGATTTTAATTTAAAACATATGTTCATTTAATAATTCAATTTTTACTTACTTGTGAACTTAAAAATCTTGACTCCTTGGTGAATTTAAGTGACCTGCAAAAAAGATTTCAATTTAAATCATATATTAATTTAATAATTAAATTTTACTTACCTGTGAACTTAAATATCTTGACTCTTCGGTGAAATTTTGTGACCGGCAAAAAGATTTCAACTTAAATCCTATATTCATTTAATAATTAACCTTTACTTACTTGTGAATTTAAATATCTTGACTCTTTGAATTTGAGTGACCTGCAAAAAGATTTCGGTTTACATCATGTATACAATTGAATAATTAAACTTTACTTACCTGTGAAAATACATAACTTGATCCGTACCGGTGAATATAAGTTGCCTGAAATTTAAAAAGATAATTAATTTTAAAGCATGTATTTATTTGCCAATTAAACTTTACTTACCTGTGAAAATACATAACTTGATCCGTACCGGTGAATATAAGTTGCCTGAAATTTAAAAAGATAGTTAATTTTAAATCATGTATTTATTAGTCAACTCAATCTTACTTACCTGTGAACTTACATAACGTGCCCCGACGAATTTAAGTAAACCTGTAAATTTTAAAAGATACTCCAAAATAAATCATGTATTCATTTAATAATTAAACTGCACTTACCTGTGAAATTTCATAACTTAACCCATCTCGGGCATCCAATTTAACTCATAAAATGCAATAAAAATTTAACCATCGTATGGGCCCAATAAGAAGAGGCCAAACAGCATCATCAACAGTACGACGGCCGTCCAACGAAACAGAGCAGCAGCCCCCCTTCGAAGGCAGCGCATCACCCCGTCGTAGGTTTAAGTTTTCTTGTAAATGTATGTAAGAAGGGACTACAAGAAAATATAAGGTATGTCACTATAAGTCTTTCTTTACTCTCTCCGGTACCCTCCACCCTTGCTTTTTTTCAGCCCTCGGAATTTTTTTTGTGATTTCTAAATTTTTCAAGGGACCTCCCTAAAATAATGGGCCCACGGAGAGGTCGTTGGGTGGTTGGGGCTATTGCCTAGCGGGGGTCGTCTGTCATCTTGACCCCCCCCCTAGGAGTCATTCATGGACAGGGACAGGGGTTCTGTCCGTCCTGCTTTGTCCATACCCTTGCGATTTTTCAGGTCGTTCCGTCGCGGGAGAAGAAACTTTTCGTTGTCGGTGGTGGTCCGCTTCGGCGGCTGAACGCGGTTTTTCGGCAAACCCCCCCCCACAACTGCCGCAATGCTAGCCTGCCAGCTCCCGCAGCCGCATACCGCCGGACCAGGTGCATTAGCCGGGCCCTGGAGTACCAAACCACGTTTTCGATAACAGTTGCGTAAGCAATAGCTAAATGGTGCCCCAGAGGGGACATCCGAGCGCAAAGAGTTAAATGTTTAAACTCTGAGACCATTATTATTGTAAACCGAATAGATAGATACAGCTGAATAGTCTGTTCAAAGCAGAAACAGAATTGTTCAAAACAGTTTTATTATGGTGCGAATAATCGAATTTATATATTTTATTTGGATAGTTGGAGCAGTTCTACGATTAAAAAAAATGTTACCCAACAACAAAACTGTGTATGATGACCAAAACAATTTATGTTGCAAAGTTCGACGACGAATGATGGTTCTGCAAAATTTCCACTGCCAATTATTAAACGAAACACTAAGCATATGAATAATTGTAAAATACATAACATCTTCCTTTCATTTTTAAATTAATTAAATATTTTTATACTTATAAACTTTTTATAATACGTTATTCAAAAATTTTTATGGCTGCTCCCAGGCTTGTGCCGCTGCTTTATGCTCTTTTTAAAAGAGACGTTTCGCTGTTGTAACGTTTTTCGTCAGCTTAAACTGCTTTATGGTATGCAATTTCAAAAAATTCTGAAATGTGGGGAATTTATAAAAGGACCCTTAATCTGGATGGAGATCCAAATAAAAAGATGCATAGATCATTAAAAATTCAAGCTGCTATTGTATATTAATGTTGGGATGCTTATAATATCTTTTGTTAGCACTTTTGGAGAAGATACTGAAGGTTAAGTTTTCTTTACGGTTTTTTTTCCAATATTATTGTTAAAATGTTTTTGCAAAAAATATAGGATAAAACAGTTTTAAATTTGTTATTTTGTAATCGAGATTTATGTTTAAAAAAGACCATCCTGCTTTTCTAATTTTGTACCTAGTTGAGTAAAAATTTGAATTAATTCGTGACTTATTTGTAAAATCTGTATCCTTGGGCGTAAAATTGTTCATCCTATAAAATAATTTTAGCTGAATATTTGCTTTAATGGAGTTTTTCATTCTATCCAATCTTTTTTAAATATAATTACTTACGCTCTTAAGAACAACATCGGGAGAATTATTCTGAGACATGACACCTCCTGGCATCGGAGTATAACGCAGAGTGTAGTTGAGTTTCCCACCGAAACTTCCCAATTGATCGCCCAAAAATTTGGATGGTAAACTCCAGTAGAGTGAGTCGCCAGTTATTAAGCTACCTTCAAATAGAAGCTCATTTCCTGTATACCGAATATCGACGTTTGCTTTTTGTGGAGTGTCAATGTTTGAAATAACTTCGAAACCATGTGCACCCGGGCCAAATCGGGACTGGATGGTATCCCTGTACCAGTTGCTGCTGGAACAGCTTTGAGTTACCCCGGAGCAGAAGCATTCAATACAACCCAGTGGATAGAATTCGTTCAGATAGAAGCTGCCAGAGATGCACATGTCGCAATATTGTCCTGTAACGAGCGCCTTGCAGGTGCAGCTACCGTCAGGATTTGTATAGTTGGTTCCGAGAGGGTCGCATCGAGAGGCTGGGATAGGTCTGCAATAATCACCAGGTCGGAGTGGATTGCCTTCATACCCGGAGTCACATGTCTCGCATCTACGTCCAGTGTAGCCGGTCTGGCAGTGACAGATCACATCTCCATCTGGTCCCAAATAGCATCCACGAGCAAAGTTATTTTCCGGATTGGTAAGTGGGCATGGACATGTTTGGCAAGGTATTCCTCTACTAGGATCTCCATAAGTTCCAGTTGGGCAGGATGGGGGTGGTTCGGGTACACAACGACCAAGCCATGGACCTCCACGTTGTCTAATGTATCCAGGAGCACAACGCTCGCAGGAGAATCCAATGTAGCCAGTTGGGCAACTACACTGTTCGACTAGTCCAGCTTGACCTAAACCTACGTCGGTCATACCAGCCGAGTCCATTGTGATATGGGTCAATTCGACCTCACGTTCTGTTGCGTCGATGTATTGCAGTCGGATTAACAAATGTTGGACATCAGCCAAAACCATCATAAGTTCTTCTCGAGTTGCCTTCCGTCCATCGGCCTTTGTCCATGCACCTGCTGCAAACTGGACAGAGATTTGGTTCCTAATATTCGGTTCAAGATGTTGTCCAGAGTGGTAGGATAGGGTGTAGCCATTTCCTACCAAAATAACGTCTGCGACTGGAACTGGTCGTCCACTTCCAATAAATTGGGTTTCATATTTCAGGTATCCTCCGTACGATTTCAGTTGGCTACCTAGATAGTCCTCTGGAAGGGCGAGATACGGCAGTTGGCGTGTGTAAGGAAGATTTGAGGCACGGAATTGTACTCCATGTCGTAGACTAATAAGATCATGTCCAGAGAATTCGCTGATGGTTATTTCTCCGTAAGGCTGAATTTCGACTCCTACTACTTTGTGGGATGTGATTAATGGTGCAAGCTATAATATAATAAAAAAATAATATGTGTATTTTCTCTGTAATTATTTCAAACGCTCAAGTGCAATGGAATGGACTATTCCCACTTAATGTTTTATTTTTTAGTATGCTCTTTCAAAATCTGAAATCCGAAAGATATTTGATGTTAATGTTAAAAAACGCAATCTTTTCCACTATTTAAAAAAATTGTAAGTTTTGGAAGGGTAATACCAAAATAGCTTAAAGAAAAAATTAAAGTATAAAAATACTATGTAAATTGGATTAAATTATTACACTACCACAAGAAATTCAGTGGTTTTAAGGCGTTAAATATATCTGCAATGTAAAAAAAATATGGTTTGATTGATTTTAACCCGATAATTTCAAATATATAAAAATGAACCTTCCATCTAGTTTCGAAGTTACTGAGAGGTTTTTCAATATTTTTGGTTGTCTTTATACTTTATCGATAACTTTTTTGAAATTTTGCTAAGTAAAACTTTCATAATCAATTAAAGATAGACATGGTTGTTTTACAAAAATTACTTAATTTATAAAGTCATCATTTTCTCAGAAATTTTTCCGATAACGAAAAATAAATGTTAATTTTATATGTTAAAATTTATATATTTATAAAAATTTGTGAAAAAGAGGCGCTTCCTTTTGGGCTTTAATACTAGAATTCGAATCTCGTAATTTTGATAATTTTCTTCACTTTTAAAGTAATATGCTTTCACATTTAAATTAGTAATTATAAATAGGAAACATTTTTGAATAAGTCCTAATTTTGAACCTTAATAAGCTTTGGTATTCTAGTGTTAATGGAACATGTATATATGTATATAAGATAAACGTGATCTTACATTGTAGACAAACAGATCGGCACTCCTGCATTGATTGGAGACTCCAAAACAGAAGCAATTGACGCATTCTTCACTTCGAATAGCTAGAGCGTTGAAGAAGCCAGCTGGGCAGACATCTCGGGGGCGTTCGTCGATCACAGTAACTATTGTGTCTGGAGTTACGATCAATCCGCCTTTGGAGTTAATGACCTCGCACGAATAGGCTCCACTATGAGGAACCTGCATATCCCTACAAACCAAATTGCCAAAACCATCATCACTTGTTGAACGACAATTTTCGGGGACGTGACCCCAATTCAGTCGCCAGATAACAAGAGGAGTTGGCACTCCGGTAGCTCTGCAAGTTATGTTTAGAACTCCTCCGATAGGTATGTCAACTCTTGGTGGAGGCGGGCTTATAACAGCGGGTGCCACTGTGAAAAATTATATCTTTTAGTATCCAAAATAGACTGAAAAATATTTAAAATTAATTTTAGGCATATTAAGGATGTAGACTACTATTTAGTAGAGGTTTATCAGTTTGACGTCAGTCAACATCTCTATTTAATATAAATACGCAAATGTGATTTTTCTTCTTTTTTCTTTGGAATGTTACTCGAAACTACTGGGTGAAACAAAAATCTTTAATTCAAATTTTACATAAACATATTTTACTAATAATATTTATTAACCCGACTAGAAAAAAAAAGTAGGGCTAGATTATGGGCCGCATTTGTTGAGCCTCAGATTTACTAGGGGTCTGATCAGAGAGTCTAAATAGACGCGGATCAGGTATGTAAAGCCATTTCTGGACTGGCAAGCATCAGGCTCTGATTAAAAAAGTGCATCGGCCCGGATCGGATAATTTAATTGGGGCTGGGTGAGTTAATTTAGCAAGCCCTGATAGCACAATAAGTAATGAGAAAGACTGGAACAACACTTCAAATGAATGTAACCGATCTCAATTCGGGCAATTACATCAGAACTGAATAAAATTAAAACCCTCAGTAGATCACATCAGGCCCGGATGAAATAAACTAGGGTTGACACTAAATGGATGCAAATCAGGGGATTACATCCGGGTCTGATTAGATAAATTGGAATTAAACCTAAAAGGGCTGGACTCAGATAACTTTATCAGGGTCGGACAAGATAAACTCGGGCTGACCCTAAAAGGTCCCGAATCGGATGGTCAAATCTGGTTTGAAAAAAATAATTTAGGGTTAACCCTAAAAGAACCGGATAAGACAAACTAGGGCTGACCTTGAAAGGATTAGAATCAGATGATAATATCAGGCGAAAAATCGAATTTCCATGAATTTTCTACCCCGTCAAGATGGTCAAGGGGTTGGATCATGACTTAACTAACTTTTACTATGTGACTTTTTTATTAAAAAAGTGAATATAATTCAAATTTACGGTTCCTGAAAAAAAAATTTGTTTAGTTGACTTACTGCATCCAACTTCATCGGAACCATCCCTGCATTCAAGAGTGCCGTCACAATGGAATGCTTTCGGGATGCAATGTTGGCTCCTGCACTGGAACTCATCGGATCTGCATGGAGCATCGCTGGGATTGGGGTCGCAGCTCTCCTCGTCGGATCCATCGTTGCAGTCGTCCTCACCGTCGCAGCGCCAGGTCCTGTCGACGCATCTCGAGTTCTTGCACATAAATTGATTTGGGGCGCATTTCCTGCCGTGACTGCAGCTGTATTCGTCAGATCCGTCCGAGCAGTGTGGGATCCCGTCGCAGATATTCGATTTTGGAATGCATTCGTTATTCATGCAAGTCGCCTCGTGGTATCCACAAGCTTGTGGAGGTCGGTCCAGCAGCGGATTGTCTATTTGGCGCCACAAAGAAAACATCAAGTTAGTAGGCTTCAACTATTTCGAGTGAAGTAATTACCAAATCCAAAAGTTTATTTATTTTTCAATATTGATTTGCGGTAGCAGTAAAAGGGAGAAACAATTTTGTTAGCTTATGACTATTAGGAGAAGGGATTTGCTTTGGATACCTAGTCCGAAAAATTCGAGACCTATGTGAGGAACTGTTCCATATTTTATTTTTGTAGATGGTCTCTCATAAATATGGTTTCCCCAAGCTGCATGCGCAAATGGTAGATATTAAATTATTATATTTAAATTGTAAGTATTACCAAAGAACATAAAACTTGGTTTATATTGTCATTTAAAAAAAAACACTCCATTATATAATCTATCATTCAGATAAATAAAAATTGTGCATGTATCTAATTGCTAATCCATTACAAATTTAGGCTCATAAAGATTTTATAAAAGCTCAGCGATTTCTATCAACTCTATTGTTAATTAATTAAATCTCGGAAAATACTTTAATGAAGGGAATATTTTTTTCATGAGAATGTAAATTAATTTAGTAGTCAAAGAAAACAATATTTGCTTCTGCAGATAAAATAAAACTGGATATTTTTAAGCGATTTCCCAATAAAAAATAGAAATTCTGAAATTTTTTAAAAATAGCGTCAAATTGTTATAATTTTTATCCAGTAAAGTGCCAAATATCAAATTTTGAACTGAAAATTTATAAATACATAATTGTTGACCTAAAACTGATTATAATTTCATATAATATTTATTCGAAACTACCGAGGCTACATTTTATTTTATATTTAGATTAAAAATCGCTACCTAGAATTTCAAATCTTCTATAGGAAAAATTCTATTGATATTATTTTCTTAGGTACTTGTAAAATCTCTCATGCTGTTGTAATTAGGTATTGGAAATTTTTTCTAGATAACATTGTAGGGTAGAGTTTGCATATTTACAAAACATTTTGAACAAGACAAATGAACTTTTTTAAAATTTTAAAGAATATATTTACTAAAAAAGAAAGATAATCATTTTTTTCAAAATATTTTGCAAAGAATAGAGGATATCAAAATTAATTGGTTTCTCATACACGTACTACTCGTACATACATACTTATATGACTCTTACCAGATTCAGTTTTAGATCTGTGTTTAATTTTTAACAATACTATTAGTTTGCAAGGTTTTCATACCCATAAAAAATTTACTAAATCTATTTTATTATGACGATTCTGATTAAAAAAAAAATAATAAAAAAATTCTATCACGTCACATTTTTGAGAAAAATTGGGTTAAAAATTTAAAAAATTCGTATTTTAACTAATGTAATTTGCGCTTTAGCTCTTTGCTCATTATTTTTTAATTAAAAATTTGTAATTTGAATTCTAACGAGCTGAGAAAGAGGCTAAGAAAATATTTTTATTTTGCAGTCCGGAAAAAATGTAGTAGAGAATTTCTGTTGCAATTCGAATTAAAACAAGATTGTAATAATTTATTTATAAGCCTAGGAAGTATTAGCTTAATTTATAATTATGATTCTAGATTCGAAATCTCTAAGTTAAATGTTCTTTGGTATCATAACTTATATTTGTGAAGGATTTTATTTTCAAATTAGGATAAGGATGGGGAATAACTTACATTTATCAACAGCTAGCGTTACAGTGACACTCTGGCCTCGAATGTATGATGGATATCCAAGAGCTTCACAAACATATTCTCCAGCATCTTCGGTCTGAAAAAGTTGTTTTTCGTCATTTAATAAGCTTGTACGTTTTGTCGGCTAATGCTGAAAGTAGTCATTACCCTAATATTTGGAATTTCCAAGCGTCCATTGACATCAGTGAATCCAATTGGTAAGGGTCTACCGCCTGGCCTGGACCATCTCACTCTAGCTCTGGTTGGACCTTCGTCACGGCAACGGAATACAACTTCACGACCTGTTTACATAGAAAAAATAACGTAAGATTATTCAAATAAAAAATTTTTATATTTTGTATCCCAAGCACTGTGTAATAAATATCATTTAAATGGTTCAAATTTTGAGTGATTTCTTGCCAATTATCGTTTATGATGTGCTCATTTTTTTGAATAATCATTGCTTTTGAATCGAACATTTGTGCCTTGCCATGTGCACTGGCGAAATGTTGTGCTTAATCTTCGGTAGACAGTATAAACTCAGGTATATATTTCGAAATCCAAATGACAGTATTGAGTTTTCGATTAAGAAAGACTCAGTTATTAAAATTAAAATATAGAATAAAATGTATAGATAAAATTCAAAAATATACACCCGGGTTTTAGTGAAGGTATAATTTTTTTATTTCATTCGATTTTATGGTGCATAAGTGTGCAATTTGAATGCACAATATATATTCCGGAAAATATTTGCCAGTGTAAAAATAACTTACCCTCCCTAATATATCCTGGCTCATTATGATTTCAGTGATTAGAATTAGAAATATTGAAAAATGTTCACTTTAGTTAGCAGTTGATTAAGTTCGAATATGATATGGTTTTTTAAGGAACAACAATAATTTGGCAGCCATTAATACGTTTTATGTAAGATATGAACAACCGAAAATAGTATTATATATTATAAGTAAGGTTATTGTAATTATATACATATTAATAGCTGCCTTGGATATTAAAATCGAAAATATTTGTATATGTCTTTTTACTTACTTTCTTTGATGGTTTGACTTGATGGGTACGTTTTAAGGTCGAGTTGAGGATCTGACTGTGGTGGTTCGGCTATGATAGAAAAAAAAGTAATAATATTCTTATTAATGTACATTTTTAAACTTTTCACTCAAAAATTTCAGAGTTAAGTATTAAATGATTTAAAAGAATTCAAAATAAATTCAAATTTAGTAGTTCTTGTTAATGGTGCTCTCATTTTCTTCAGTCGTAAAAATGTGCTTCACTTAATAAAGCTTTGGTGGTGTATTTATTAATAACATTACTAATTTTATTATTTTGATATTATCGAAGAGGAGACTGTAAAGAATAAAAAATGCAGTTAATAAAGAGTGTCTGGAACTAATCCATAACTGTAGAGCTATTTATGGTTTTATATCATTTAATTTTAGTTATTTAAATTTTCAAACTCCCTTTCTTTGGTGGGTTCTACCTTGAGGACGTTATTTGTTTCAAGTATTTCAAAAGTGTATGTTAATGTAAGCAGTGGAAAAATCATGATTTGCTTTTTTAAGGAGTTTTGATAAAGCGGAGTTGTTTTTATCACACTCGTTTTTTAGTAGTAGTGATACACTTACTGATTATTTCATTTGTAATATGGCCACAATCGAGTTCGTCACTTATATCGAATGGGCAGTCGTTGCGTCCATTGCATCTCAAGTCTTTTGATATGCATGGACCGTTCTCACACCGGAACATATTTGGACCACATTCCTTACCATCTACTTCTGGAGCTTAAGTTTTTTATATTTTTATTTTTTTTTGTTATTTATATTGGAATTTGATTTTTATTTAATAAAGTACTTTTATTTTCTTATTTTAAGGCAAGTTGTTTTTTTTTAATTTAAGAAGAAAGAAAATAGTAATACTCAGCAATGGATGTAGTTATTGTACTTAGTTTGTTTTTTTTCAATCATTACCGGCTCGTCTTATTAATACTTATAAATTTAAAGATGTAAAGTTCTATCGAAATCATTTAATATTGCTTATACTGCAGACAAAAAATGCTGGCCAGGAAAAAGAAACATGTTTTCTTTGTATTTTTCATTCTCTATGCTTCAAAGTTTCTATACGAGTCTGTTTTTTTTTTTTTTATAATTAACTTATTTAATGACATTTAATTTAATTTACATCCAGAGCAGAGTATAACACAAAAAACAAAATTTCTAAATACTTACGACAATCTCGTTCATCTGAGAAGTCCGAACAATCAGCTCTTCCATCACATTTAGCATAAGCGCTAATACATTGTCCATTATGACAAGCCCATTGATTCTGAAGACATCTAGATGGCGGAGGGAAACAATTAAATTCATCAGATGCATCTGGACAATCCTGTCGTCCGTTACACTTAGCATCTCGATCAATACAAGTGCCATCGTTACATTTGAAGTGGTCTTCGCGACAACCTATTCCATACAAATATTTCATTAATAGTGAAACAAATAAAGTTTGGCTACAAAAGGGGGCAAAAATATAGATCAACCAATATTCTTCATGTATTTACACTAATCAATATTTTTTATATACAACACTTTCATGAGGCATTTCAGCAAACAAAAAATTGATTGATAAAACAAAAATTTCAACATAATTCGTAACGACGTGCACTTCTAATAGAAAAAAAAAATAACTATGACATTATTCATTCATTTCGTTAAATGTAATTTAAATACATATGAATGGATGAAAATATTTAATTGAATAACTTAAGTTCATGTAAAAAGTAGCAAACATAATTATTTAAAAAAAAGCATCGTATGCCTCAAGGTTCGCTAGTAGATCCTATTCTATTTAAAACGTAAAAATGTTTTTTTTTTTTTCAATTGTATGCATGTGTAGTGTGTGATTATTTACAAATGATTCGATTGTGTTTTCATATACGATTACTGAAAACTATTTACATATTTAATTTATTTTGCGTAAAAATTTCTGAAATAAATCTTCACACGTTTACCACTACTTCTAGAACAAACATCTAACATTTAAAAAATTGTCTAAAGTATATTTGAAAATATCTAAACGATCCCGTCAAATTTGAGTTGGGGTTGTAAAAACAATACAACAGTCAAACAAATAATTTTTTTTTTTTTTTTTTTTTTACAAAGGTATTTTCTTATCTTACAGGAATAAACCAACACAAATGGAAAAGTTAGAGAAAATATATAATAGTGAGAAATAGTTAGTGATATTAACCAAAACAGTTTTGTTCATCTGAGAAATCTTTACAGTCGTAGAAACCGTCACATCGCAGTGTCACATTAATGCATAACTGATGATCGTAGCAGGAAAATTCATTTTCCTTGCACGGACCTATGCGTTTATACGGTAGTAGTTGTGTTTTTAATTGGTATTTAGAAAGAAAAAAAACAAATTATTGTGTGAGAAAAGAGAAACCAAGTGTTTTATATATTAAGGAGAAAAGAAGAATATTCATGTTAATGTCATTTTTATAGTCGCTTCAAAAACTTACAATCTCGTTCGTCGTATCCATCGTCACAATCTGGAACACCGTCACATTGTTCAGCATAACGATAGCATTTAGCATTTCCTGGACATGTTAATTCTGGACATGGATAGCGAGTTGGATAACTTGGTGTTGTGATATTATAATAGGGACAGTTGAGTTCATCTGTACGATCTGTACAATCAGGTCTACCGTCACACAAAATGCTCCGGGGATGGCACAAACCATCACAGAAGAATTCGTCATATGAACAGTGATCTGGAGTTATACCGCCATGACCTAAATATGTTTGGAACATGAAATGTGGTTAGTAACAAAAGAGGATTATTATGCTTTGCTTGCTAAAACTAAATCAATCAGCTGGTCCGATTTGTTAATTTTAAAACGAGAGATAATCTAGATCTATGATACATCTATATTCAATTTTAAAATTTTTGAATTGATTTAGTTTACTAATGCTTGGTTGTATTAACATTTATATTTAGGACCTCTTACCTGTTTCCTACCCGCTACTTAGAGTTACTTATACATATTATACAAATTTACATTAAAACAACTAAAATTATATTTAACAAATTTGCATGATCACCAAAAAAGTGCTAATAAAATTGCAAAATGGACAATGAGTGTTATATGGAACGACAGAACAGAATACATACAAAAAACTCAACAACAAATTAATGTCTTAAGGAGGATTGTTGTAGAAATAAAACATGTAGAAATTGGTGTGTTACCGTATTTAGAGCACGTCTCAAAGCTCTCGTCTGTTCCGTCGAAGCAATCGGTTTGGTTATCGCAAAGGAACTCGCTGTTAATGCACTGGCCATTGCCGCATTGCCACTGCTCCTCCCCACATAGCCCGTGAATGTTATTTTCTAGTATTTGATTTGTTTTTTAAGTATTTTGTGGCGGATGAGGTTTATTATTTACGTATGTTACAAATGATATATGAAAAGAAAAGGTTTTGTTTAATTATTGTTAGAAGATTGTCTTGGATAGAGACTGAAATTGTTAGATCGAGAGATGTACAAAATTTTGAGATTGGAGTACTTGCACATTTAAAATTTTGCTGAGAAATGGGAAGAATACCCTACTAACATACTATGAATTCTCATATGCAGTCGCAATTATTTCAGACGAGCTGAGTTACCCGGTTACATCCAGTGGTAGTGTAAATATTTATTAATTAAACACTTCTTTAATCCTCTAGTTTGGTATATCCTAGAAATTGTTTCAACAAATTTCAAGTTAAGCCGAGGATTATGATCCTGAAAATCCATTTTGCCAATTTGCATAGAAATCCGTTATTTTATTGTAGAAATATTCAATCTGTCACCTTTAGTTTTCAAGTTCGGATAGATTGATTTGAAAAAAGTAGCTTCGAAAACTCATAGAAACTGATTTGCGAGAGATTCAGAAAAATTAAAGAAAAAACTCTTTGTATTAATTATGATATAATCCCTTATATGTAAGGAATGTTGGTCGCCATATTCAATTTCCAAATTTTGAGAATAGAATCGAAACCAGTGGATGTTTATATTATCAAAACTCATGGGGTATAAAAAATCCTAAAAAATCCGTAGGTACAAATTAAAATGAAAATTATTTTAAGTTTAAAGTTTTTGCTGCCATTTGAATCTCTTTATTTTATCCGAGTAAAGTAGCCTATATCTTAAGTTGGAATATGTACTATTTTCGAACAAAAAATGAAAAATATTCATACGAGGATTTACGCGTGATTGAGTAACAAACAAACAAATGGATTTTACTTTTTATCTATATTTTTGAAACCCTTTAACATATCGAAATGAAAGAAAGAGCAGATTCTAAATATAAATACTCACTATGATCGCTGACAGTTTCTTGAAAATTTATTCAGCCGTTTCAGAACCTATTCTAGATAAATATCCAGACAGACAGACAGACAGAGAGACAAAAATTTTGAAAACAGTTATTTATGCTTGGATATGGTGCATGTAGCTGTATATTGGTATATTGTTGAAACTAAAAATGTGAAATCACAATTGTGAAATAAGAACTGTATGTGTTGAAATTTGAAAAAACATTTTTGATTTTATATCCTTAAAATATTATCTAAATTCTAAAACTCTCCAAAATTTGATGTCTTTAGAGGTTTAACCGAATTATCAAAACATTTTCGCATTTTTTCGAAATATTTTTATATAAGTAGAGATTAGTTGACTATTTAATGATATTGTTTTTTCAAGGGTTTTGGAGCACGTTTCCTATTATTTTAGGTAAACCACATATTCTGCAAATTCTTCCCATTTCTCAGTATAAATTAATCATTTATAATTTAAAACTTATGTAGACGACTAAGTAGACAAAAGTGCAAGTAACGGCATACATATATAGTACCAAAACTTTAGCGAAAAGCAAAACGAATACGTTAATGATAAGCAAATTAATGTACAATATCGATTGAAATATATAGTATATGCCAACAGAAGTTACATTCAATAGTTTGCACATTTAGTTAAGATACATAACAACACAACATATAAGATTATTTACCATGATCACAATTCTGTTCATCAGATCCATCTGTACAATCAGCGACACCATCACAGAGACGTTCGTTGCGAAGACATAAACCATCACCGCATCGAAATTCATTTAGGTCACATTCTGCTACATATTTGGTTTTTAATTTTACAAAATGTACCCATTCGTTTGAAATGTCGAATGCACAGAAAGAACATTTATGAAAATAAATAAAAAGATAGTAAACATATATAACTGAGGTTAGCACTAAAGAAAAATAAGAGGAAAATTATTTACAAAATCAAAGATACAATAAATAAGCATAATTTTGGAAAAGATTATTAAGTGGAATTGTGGAAATAAATATAATAGGAAAACTTTCTATGTTATGAAATGCATTTTGTGTTAGTGGTTTGCTTAAATTTAGTATGATTTATACATATATTTAGTTTAGTTGCGATGGAATGGATTTGAGGATGTATGAGGAGATTTAGTCAGTCATATACATAGTATGCATATATTTTTATCCAAAATGATTCAATATAAAATTGTTGATTGTATGTTAGAAAATTTTAGTATAATGGATTTGATTGGGTCCTAGTTTAGTAAATTAGAATTTTTCGGGTAATATACGTTTAAACTTACCACAATCGTATTCATCGCTACCATCTTCACAATCTCTATTGCCATTGCACCTATATCTTTCTTGAAGGCATTCGCCACTATGGCAACTGTGTGCACGGGAAGAATGAAAATAATGATGTTCGATTTAAACAAGTACCAAAGAAAGATAGAAAATGTGAAAAAAAAAATAATTTATAAATAGTAATGGTACGAAAGATAATCTTACTGGAATGCACCAAGTTGGCAACTAGTACAGTTTTGTTCGTCAGTGCCATCAATACAATTTTGGATGCCATTGCAACGACTATCGGCGCGAATACAAAATGCATTGTCACAGGCAAATTCATCCACCTCGCACTTCGGTTCTGTGAAATTTACATATTTATGGTAATGAGATAGTTTTTTTTAGAAAAATAGTTATCTTTGAAAATAGTCACAAATCAAGAGGAGAGAAAGTGAAAACGTTTTGTTGTTTGACGGAAAAATATTTCAGATATGAATTGAGAGTTAGATGAAATTGATAATAGATCAACCAGTAGCATGATTTTTTTTTTTTTGAAAATATTCTTGATGGATGAACTTTTGCAGTATCACACAATCACAATGGTGTCGACATTCGTTTTAAAACAGTTTATTAATATCTTAAATCGTTTACCTATGAAAATCACGTTAGCGTTGTATTTTGCCTTATTATTGTAGAATTTTATATTGCAGAATGCAGAGGAGCATTGAATGTGAATTTTATATGATCATTTTTAGAATTTAGACAACTTATTTTAGTAGAATATTTGTCTGAAAAGCAGCATGAATGTGGTATGATTTATGATATTTTTTAAGCAGACAGATTTGTACATGCTTGTGCTTAAAATATTCCATACAATTATGTCAACTGAAATATTCCATACAATTATTTGATTTTAAGAATGCAAATGACAAAGCAATAGCAATTCCTAAAGCTCAAGTTTTTTTTAGGTGGTCAAAAAGCCGACTATGTAGGCTTGACGAAAATCACAATTCATGGATTTATATATTTTCTTTCGATCCTTTAGATCTTGTTAGACAGCAAAAAGAAAAACATCAAAATTGTTGGGTTGTGATTTAATGAAGGTCAAAACTGATCCAAAATCTCAATAGAAACTTGAGGTAAGTGGTCATTTTTAAATGTAGTTTAGGGTTCTGACTTACATTTCAAAAATTTCCAAAATGTTATCTTTCGTACTTTTGAGTTATATATGAGGAATTCTTTGTGAACGGACTACCCCCTGCTGTCCAAAAAAGGTGAGCTCCATTTAACGTCTACCAAGGCTCAAAAGAAAAGTTTTGATTTATACTTTCGAATGCACATTGGCTTTAGAAGAATCCGCCTATACAGAGCCCAATAAGGTGGCTAAAACCACGTGACCTCCATTACTTTTACTACTTAAGAGGCTATAAAATCGGTCGCATTATTCCGATTGAGGTCTACAAAGGCCCAAATGAAAGTTTTTGACTTCTGGTTTCAAAAGCTGTATCGCAATTTTTTTTTTTTTTGGATTGCTCAAAATCCAATATGGCCGCTAAAACCACGTGATCTTTATAATTTGATCACTTAAAAGAGTGCAAAATGGCGCGCAGCATTCCGATTGAAGTCTACAATGGCTTAAATGAAAGCGAACTTTGTAATACAGCTTCTGAAAGCTGAAATGCTCAAAAAGCCTTTACATTTTTTGTATACTGATATCACAGTAGAATCAATTACGGACTAGTCATAATTTATTAAAACGATCAAAATGACCTTTATTTATAATGACGGTCAAAAATTTAGGAATGTTTGTGGCCTTATACATAGTAGTCGATACGTTTAAAAGCTTTAAGTGTTTCTTTGGATCATTGTGGTGTTTATTCTCAGACTGATGCCTATATACTTATAGTATATACAATATACATTGGCAACATAAAAACAGTTCTCTCTTTGAAAAATGTTAAATACGGTTAGAGGAAAATAGACCTAGACCTAGGTTCATGGCCACTTATTCATATAACAGCAAAGAAAAAGGTGGAGTAAATCTATTCTCCATAAGAAATTAAATTGACACAAAATAAAAATTGCACCTTCTCCAAACTAAATATTTTTAACGAAGACTATTATATTAACATTTCTTTAGCGTCGATGTTTTTATTTATGTATTCTTTATGTTTGTTTTGAAGGGCATTCCATTTTATAGGATCAGGAAAATAAAATTGGATGTAGGATTGTTAGTCACAATCCAAAACTACTATCTTTATATAGGTTCTGTGGATGTAATCGAATCGACCGTTTTGTTAAGTACATTTATGTTAGCAAACTTTCAACTGCTAACAAAACAACGATACATCTACACATTAAGCGGATAGTGTATGTATAAACATTTTACATAAATTTGCTCAATGCTACTGGTAAAATTAGTGGGGTTAATCACATTATTACATTGGATCAGGAAAATAGTGAAACAGGGGTCTACAGTATAAATATTGAGTTATTAGCTTTCTTTTGAGGGTTTTAAATATGATTAATAGGCAAATTTGTGTTTTGGGGGTATTACGGTTACCTTCCATATTTGTACAATCAAGCTCATCAGTTTCGTCTAAACAATCAGGATAGCCATTACATCTTAAATCTATGGTAATGCACGTTGAACCATCACATTGGAACTCATTTGGGGCACAATTACTAGAGGCCTCCAGTTCTATGCTTGTGTCTACGAAATTTTAGATAATCAATTTATAAGATGTGTTAAACGTGAGCATTGGGTTTATACTTTTAGCCCATTTTGTCTACATGGTTAGATACAATTTAAAATGTTTATTTACATTAAATTTGTAATAATTACAGAGTTGTGCAAGTGTATATTTGTCACATTATGTTTTGTATATTTATATTGGAATTATCTAAAGGTATGTTTTTTATCCATTTCATAATAATGTATTGTAAGGAAGTATAGACATACATCTGCACAGCTCTAATAATAAGATAAATATCGCTGAAACCAATTTAAAAAAACTAAGTAATTTAACTTGTTTGAAAGAGGAATTTACGTATTTGGACAAAATAGGTTAGAAAAAAGGTTTAAATTACAAAAGCGAACTAATACCATCATCATAATCGTAATTCGGAGATGGCGGACAGTTTTGTTCATCAGAATTGTCGGCACAATCATTGATGCCATTACAACGTTTATAGCTTGCTATACATATTCCATCGGCACAACGATACTTGTTATCTGGACAACCTCCTTGCATTAAATCTGTACTATTCAGACGATCTACAAAAATTTCAGGAATAAATATTTTGTTTTCTTTACAAAAAAAATTATTTGCGTAAAAATAATATCAAAAAAGGTGAAATGCACAAAATAAAAAAAATATAAATTCGATGTGCGCGCAAAAAAATCGTGCTATAAACGAACTAAAAACTTGTTCTTAGGAAAAAAAAAGTAAAATATCACGAAATTACTGCAAAAATATAAATCAAAATCCAAAATAAATTAGGTGCAATTCGTTTCGATGAGAGACGAGTATATGAATTTTATCACAACATTTTCTCGTTTTTCCAGCTGCTGTCTCATTTTAGAATTTTCGCAAGAAAAAAAAAACGTTTTATATTTTGGCTTCATCAATTTCAATTCGAAAAACCAATTAGACACAACTTAAAGTCTCATACACAACCAATTCATACAAAGCTACACTCATACTACAGCATTTCCGAGGCAAGCAAGCAAAAAACCCAGAGCATGTGGCTAAAATTCATGCACTCTCGATGCAAAGGCGCTTTTTAATTCTTTGCGTAAATACTATTTAGTGATCATGCAATCAATTTGTATTATGAAAATTATAAATAAAATAATAATAAATAATTTATATATGAAGGGCATGGTTAAAAATACTTACCGCAATGGTCTTCATCGCTTCCATCGTAGCATTGATTGTTACCATCACATCTTTCATATTTTGGAATACATCCACCGCCACGCAAACATTTGAACTAATATATGAGTTTTTGATTATTTTTTCGCCTCGATATGCTAAATTTTCAATTCTACATTTGTTTACTGATTTTTAAGAAGTTGAATGCTTAGTACAATTGTGTATTTTTAGTATATTGTTCTAAGGTTATATCGAAAATTTATGTCAGTTTAAATATGCTCTATAAATGGAGGTACAAAAATCAAATAAATAAATACAATACATTAAGTTTTCTTTTAGTTTATATTTTTAGAAGCTGGAACCGTCCGTCCGTAATAATTTAAACTAAATTTTCTGTAAGGATGATTTTTTATTTGGTCATCTAACCTAAGCAAAAATTGTGGATCTTTCGAGAGGGTCTGAAATTCGGATCTTAATCTTTTCCCATGAGACTGAAGGCAATTTCTGGGCTGTTTTTGGGGCATTTGCTGAAATCTAGAGTCCTTTGATCATAGAGTTTTTTTTTTCTTTTAATAGTTTTTTTTTTTTTTTTTAATTTTAAAGAGTGCATTTCTGGGTTACGTTAGGCTTTTTAAAAGTTAAATTTAGGATAAAATGGAGATAGGTTTAATATTTTTGTTGAATAATTACCACATTGCGAAGTTTTCTAAAAATTTTTTTTTTTTTTTGATATTCTTAGAGTTAATTTGAAATTGAAAAATTTGAAGACTAAAATCTTAACAGAAAATTGTACATTTTTTGAAGTAAAACATCTTTACGCACGCTTGACTTGGGGAGTAAGCTGGTGAATGCGTGACGAGAGCGTTACGAAAAGTGAGATCGGGCGAGGCGAATGGAAGTTGAGAGGGAGCACATTCCCAAAGCGGCGGCTGGTGCAGTGGTGAACACTTGGGCTTGGGATGCAGAGGTCACGGGTTCGAATCCCAGCGTGACGATGCTTTTTTTCGGATTTTTCCCACTTTTTGAAGTAAAACTTCTTTACGCACGCTTGACTTGGGGAGTAAGCTGTAGGGGCAAGAGAGATAGGTGCGAGTACACATTTTCTTTCTCTCTTTCTCTCATAGCCAGTTGCGTTTCGTATATCTAACAATAAGACACAGTGCCGGCCTATTGTTTGTATCACACTGTAGGAGCAAGAGAGAGCAGTGCGCGCGCACATTTTCTTTCTCTCTTCCTCTCATAGCCAGTTACGTTTGTATATATATATTATACATATATATAGATGGAGCTAAAGAAGTTTTACTTCAGTCGTGTGGTCTAAAGCACACTCGTATTTTTTTTTCAATTTTAAGTTCTACGTCGCTGCAAAGTAAAGAAAAATTAAATTCTCAAAGATTCATAAATTCGTTGTTATGTCTGTTTTGAGTTTTCTCGTGCAATTTAAAAGAATTGAATCATGAATTAATTAAAAAAAGGGTACAATTTAGTTTAAAAATATTTGAAAATTCATTTGATAAATCGAAAATTATGTATACTTGGGCTGTATTGAAAAACTCATTATTTTTCAAGAGGATTAGAAATTTAGTTCAAAATGTTTGACCGTGTGTGTACCTAAAATTATCAGCTTCTTAGTAAACTTAATTTAAAATCAAAGAATATCTATTTCAACAAGAAGGGACACTTTAATACCTCTCGCAAATACACCCAGCAAAATTTCCCATTAAATAAAGTAGCTCAGGGCTACTACCTCTGTAAATATCTATAAGAAATGTAGAGAGAGAAATAGTCACCAAAAAGTTCTCACAGACAGCTTTTACAGCGTAAGCTATAAACTGAAGCTTTTTTTATGAATGCTTTTTTAAAGGCGCCCTGAAGCCGGGCACCAGTACTAGGTCGCTCAAGTTTACCTCCCCTCGCAATGTTAAGTTATAGGAAAATGCCGAATCGGAGAAGGGAGAAGAGGCAGGCAGCACACACCGAGCATGAATACGGACGAGATTGTTTACATTATTTCATTGTGCATTTTTAAAGGCGCCCTGGATCGGAATTTCTTTTGTGTACTGCTCGCTTTTGAAAAGTACCGGGTGGGCTTGATTTGTTTTTGAGTAAAAAAGTGCTTTCTTAGAAGCAATTAATCAAATTAAATTAAATGTGCTTTAGATAAATGATGGTAAGCATAATATAATGTGCTTGGTGTGTGGCTGTGGAAAAGGCAGCGTGTAATGTGTTCGTAGAAAAGTTTTGTGATAAAAGATTTTTGTGAAGTGCACCCTGCAGGAGTGTTCCACTTTTCGCCGCAAATTTTTGGCTTTCTCTCACTTATGCTTTCTTTATTACTAACTAATATATTTCTAGCATAAATTCCCATTTCATTCCTGTAACGGTACCAAGGTCGAAAAAAGATAAGGAAATACGTCACGAGTGTCCTCTCTTGTTAATAGATACTATTTGTTTAAAATCTAGCTCAGGCATGCTTACATATGTATTACCCCTTACACAGAAAACGAACATTTTGATTTTTTGTATATAACTAAATACTACTAGTAATACTAGAACAAGAAAAGGTTTCGATTAAGCATATTTGGGTTAATTGAAAAATACCAACTACTTAAGATTTTGTTTAAACAGAATTTTTCTCGACTTCTTTTCCTAAGGCATTCAACTTCTTAAAATTTCCTAGCACCGTGTTTGCATGTCGATGGACTCACCTCTTGAGACGAACACTTGCAGAAGTGTGCAGATTCATCCTCCTGACGCGGACAATCACCTCTACCATCGCAAACTGCTATCCTTGGAATACATTCCCCAGTAATGCACATATACTCTTCAACCGTGCAAGTGTTATTACTTCCAGCTATTTTATATATATATATACGAGCATGATAATTATGATATGGTAAATTTATGATGTATGAGATGTCGAATTTTGATTCAAAAAATTAATTTCTTCAAGAAAACAATACAAAAAGCACAAAAGACATAATTACAATATTACAAGAATAATAAATATAGGCATTTTGTAATGAGCTAAATAATACTAAATTTTATAAAATTTCATCATACTTCTCGGCGACAAAGTTGTTGTTGGTGGCGGTGTGCGATCACATCCGATCTCATCAGATTTATCGTTGCAGTGATGCATCCCATCGCACCGAAGAGTGGCGCTTATGCAAACACCATTTGCGCATGCAAACTGATCTGGCGGGCATGCTGGATCTTTTGATTTTTTTTCGATTTTCGTATTCACAGGATGATATCGATTATATCGATTTTATGTGTATTTATTTCGTAAATGTGCGAGCATGCGTAAAATTTTGTTTATTATGTACAAAATTATTCAAAATTGTGTGTTGATTAGGACATTACAATCGTGCAAAACCAAAAATGTTGTTTTCATTGTTTTTGTTTTTTTTTTGTTGATGTTATTTTCCAAATTGATGGTGTTAATTTTGTTTTTGTTTCAATTTAAGATTTTAAAATTTAGTCGATATATGGTAACACATTTTGTTTTTTTTTTTTTTGATGACATTCCAATTTTTTGATGGCAAATTTTTGGTTTTTATTTTTGCGGAAATCCGGGAAAGTGGAATCCAATTAGGTCAGTCCAAAAAGTGAAAATAAACCAAAACCAAGAAAAATAAGAATTAATTTTTTTTTCATAAAACAATTACTATTTGAAAATATTGGTATATTAAAATTTTTTTTAGTATTTTGTTAATACTAACTAAATACAATTTATAGTAGTACAAAATAAAAACATATAAAAAGGAAATTCTAAAGTACTTTTACGTTTAATCAGACTTCATTATCATTTTAATTGGAGAAAATTAGTAAAAAACATTTAATTTGATTTGAGGTCAGATCCCGATTTATTATTATTATTTAAGTTTCGATAAAAGTACCGGGAATTAAAGGCTCCACCTGTTACTTGTAGCAATATTCCGCATGAATCCTTGAAATCAACGAATTAAAGAAACAATTTTTATTCGATCTATCGACGGAGAAAAGCACATATTTATCTTTTTAAATAACACAGCAACACAAAAAAAGAAAAGTGGTCTGTACTTTACATGCGATATATGGTTTTCGATATATTTTCGCATGCTGAGCACGAATCTGGAGTCAGAATTGGGCCATCACATCACAGTTAATTTCTAACCTTAAAAAACAGGTAAAAAATAGCAAAAATCCGGATAAATGTACAAGGAAAAAAACAGGAATTTCTTTTTTTCATATCCAGATGTGTATTTTTATGTAAAAGAAGGGGTCGCTATTCACGAATCTGAAGTCAGAGTTGCAAAATTCAAAATGGCGGACCGAATATGGCGGACGAGATTTTCGAAAATCAACCGATCTACACCAAATTTGGTATGTGGAGGTTTTTGGGATCGCTGATCACGAATCTGAAGTTTAATTTGCAGAATTAAAGATGGCGGATCCAATATGGCGGACGAAATTTTCGAAACCAACCGACCTGCGCCAAATTTAGCATGTGGGGGTTTTTCGGTTCGCTGATCACGAATCTAAAACCCCCACGCACTGAATTTAGCGTAAATCGGTTGACTTTTGGAAATCGATATTTCTGAACCGGTTTTTTGAGGTTAGGAAAAAAAACACGACGTGTCACCTCAACTCTGACGGTGGATTTGGATTCACGGGGTTCTTTTACATAAAAATACACATCTGGATATGAAAAAAAGAAATTCCTGTATTTTTCCTTGTACATTTATCCGGATTTTTGCTATTTTTTACCTGTTTTTTGAGGTTAGGAATTAACTGTGATGTGATGGCTCAATTCTGACTCCAGATTCGTGCTCAGCGTGCAAAAATACATCAAAAACCATATATCGCATATAAAGTACAGACCACTTTTCTTTTTTTGTGTGGCTGTGTAATAGATCGAAGTACATTATGTAGAAATTTCTTTTATTTAGCTTATATACACCTTTAATTTAAGGATTTTCTACGATTTCCACTTTGAAGTAATACATATACGTAAAACCTCGTAAAATTACTAAAGTTTTTCGTGATTTTGAAATATTTATCTATCAACACGATATTGTTGTCATGGAAAATGTTGATAACATGAGTCTTTCAAATCCGAGATTTGTTTCAAATGCGAGATTTCGTTATTAAAGATTTTAAGCTGTGGTAAATCATAATGCATTTATTTAATACATAAATAGAGAACTAAAAATAAAACGTAATATGTAACTATTTGCAAAAAACCATAGACTGATGTAAAAGTACTCATTAAAAAGAAAGTAAAACATAATTTTAAAAATGTTAACAACTGAAGTACAAAAACAATAATTTAATTATATTCTATTTTACTACTTTTGTTATAAAATTATAATTCGAAAAAGGAAAAATTATTTACAATTGTTATATAAAGTTGGAAAAAACCATCACCAAAGTAGGACATCTACTCAGCTCTACAAGCACATTCCTTAAAATTCGGTTAAAAAGTCTTCACACTAAAGTTTTGTAGAAAAAAATTTATAATATATATTAAAATACAGACCCAAGTGAATAGAGTGATAGGCGACAAAGTGGATTAAATAAATTTTATGTTGACAAGAGTAGAGTATCGCAGACAAATTAATGGCGCCGCGAAATGAACACACTTTTAATAGGACTTGGTGAAAAATGAGATGTAGGTACCTGAAGGCTGGGGGGGTTTAAGCAGTAATTTTGGATTTATGCGAGCAAACTGCTCGTGAAAAAAAGTGCTGAGATATTTATTAGCTTTCTGGCTAGATTCCCAAAATTAAAAAGAGATCAGTCCTAATGTTTGCGTACATTTTAGAGGAAGTAAAAATAAAAATTTATTTAGTTCTTAGTCACGTGGATTTAGATAGACAGAAACATAGGTGTGTTGTCTGTTCGAAGTGTTTGTATCTAGGTTCTTAGAAGCACAGAGGCCAGAAATTTTGGAACAAATACAATAAAGCTTGCTTTGTAAAGGCAACATTAATTATAAATATTATCCCACTGAAAGAGATTTTTTTTTATACTAAAACAGCACATTAAATCCCAGAGGATACGAGGGGTAGACAATACTTACGACAATTCTTTTCGTCGGAGTAGTCCGCACAATCGTAATTCTGATTGCAATACAAATGCAGAGGAAGACATTGGCCGTTGTCACATTGGAACTCAGTAATTAGGCAATCTTCTGGTTCTATTCATGATGAGTAAATGTGTTAAAAGAAAGTGTGAATAATTAAGTTAAATGTAAACTTATTGGTATATGAAATGATCTACGTAAAACGAAATTGATGTGATCACTGACTGAAGAGATTAGGAAACAGAACCCAAAAGTATAGTTATGGAATTTTAAATATAACAAAATTTACTTAAAACTTACATTTTAATTTTATATTTTTTTTTATTCTCAAAAATTTTAAAACCTAATGCAAAAATTAATTGGAATTCATAAGTAGGATTCTGTACTGTCAATTAAGGGCATTAGGGTGTTAAAATATCTTTACTATGCTCGTTTTTGTTTTTCAACTTTGAATGACGTTATATTTCAGTTTAATAATAATGAAAAACGTTTGAAACTGGGATATCATCATCAAGCAACATTTTGACGACAGGTACAATTAAATAGTTTTTATCTAGCGAATGTTTGCTAGTCGTTGAGTTGATCAAAACAAATCTAACAATTCATCATGGAAAGATACATACCGCAGTAATGATTCCAAATCGAGGAAATTTAATTGCGAAATCAGGGCTCAGTTATAAAAATTTATAGAGCACTTCATGAATTTGATGGACCAAATAACCGCACATCAGAGCAAGTTTTTCTTTCCAAAATTTCGGGACATTTATGTTGACGACTTGTGGTTTCAACAGGATGGCACTACATGCCATACAACAACTAACACAATCGATTTATTGAAAATACCATTTGGTGAACATCTTATTTGAAGAATTGGATTTGTCAATTAATAAAAGAAAGAATCAAAAATTGATTTATCTTTCAGGATAATCTTCTTTTTATTTGATGCATAAAACTGCAGGTAAATCTATTAAATAAAATTTGATCAAATTAAGGGGTTATATACAGTCAGGAGGCCCAAAAAAGTCGATTTTTCAATCATTTTTCTTGAGATGATCTTTTAAGTTATTAATGTAAAATTCTGTACACATATAACGGTAACTCTTGAATGTATTTTAATGTTTTTTATTTGTAAAAATAATTATTTTAAAAGCTGCTACAGCTGATCTCCGGGAGCAACTCAAAAAAAAAGCGTTTTGCGGTGTGCACGATATCTCCAGACTGGATCATCCATAATGGAAAAACCAAAAATATTTCGTTAGTATATTGTTTTATCTCGTAATTAATCGAAGGAATAAGCAAAATAAGAATTTTTGACAAAATGGCGGCTTTTTAAAAAAAAAAATCGATTTTTAACAACAATTTTCGCTCTAAATTGTTTATAAAATGGAAAGTATTTATCGGTGAGCAAAAAGCTTCGATTAATTACTAAAAAATATACTTAAGAAGCTTATGTTAAAATTTGAAACTGATCGGTTCAGCCGTTTCCGAGAAATCTTGCTCACCGACTATAAGAACACAGTTTTGAGAAAAACGCATTTAAAGTTTCAAAAGCATTTTACATTTAGTACAAAAATTCGAACACGTCATTACAAATATGCGTGTAACTTCGAGAATATTCACCCGATTGACATGAAATTTTCTGTGGCTGTACTTTAATATATGTACATTACAAAAATAAAATAATAAAAAATTCGATTTTCTAAAAATCCTGACTGTATGTAACCCCTTAAGGGGTTATATACAGTCAGGATTTTTAGAAAATCGATTTTTTTATTATTTTATTTTTGTAATGTACATATATTAAAGTACAGCCACAGAAAATTTCATGTCAATCGGGTGAATATTCTCGAAGTTACACGCATATTTGTAATGACGTGTTCGAGTTTTTGTACTAAATGTAAAATGCTTTTGAAACTTTAAACGCGTTTTTCTCAAAACTGTGTTCTTATAGTCGGTGAGCAAGATTTCTCGGAAACGGCTGAACGGATCAGTTTCAAATTTTAACATAAGCTTCTTAAGTATATTTTTTAGTAATTAATCGAAGCTTTTTGCTCACCGATAAATATTTTCCATTTTATAAACAATTTAGAGCGAAAATTGCTGTTAAAAATCGATTTTTTTTTTTAAGAAGCCGCCATTTTGTCAAAAATTCTTATTTTGCTTATTCCTTCGATTAATTACGAGATAAAACAATATACTAACGAAATATTTTTGGTTTTTCCATTTTGGATGATCCAGTTTAGAGATATCGTGCACACCGCAAAACGCTTTTTTTTAGAGTTGCTCCCGGAGATCAGCTGCAGCAGCTTTTAAAATAATTATTTTTACAAATAAAAAACATTAAAATACACTCAAGAGTTACCGTTATATGTGTACAGAATTTTACATTAATAACTTAAAAGATCATCTCAAGAAAAATTCTTGAAAAATCGACTTTTTTGGGCCTCCTGACTGTATATAACCCCTTAACTTTACATTGACTTGTAACAACTTAGTAATACAATCTACCGGTTTGAAGTTAAGAGAAATAGTTTAAATTAGTTTAATTCCTTTTTTATCTGCACTTAATTAATTCAAAGATTTCATTAGATGTTTTTATGTGTGGTTTTTGTAAGAAAACGATGTTATTTTCAAAATTATTAAGGAGCTTATTACTTTTATAATCTCTAGATTCATTAATTCAATATTTTTGAATAACCCCTCGATTCTAGATAAAAGTGAAGAGATCTTAGCCTCTTAATTGCTTTCATTAGAAAAGATTTAAAATGCTATTTTAGCATTTAAGACATTCCGGAAATATGGTATGTTGATGTCTCATTATTTCTTTTCTTTGACTTTTCTTTAAATAGATTTTCCTCTTCTGAATAAAAGTGTTTTTTAATTTTTTTGTTATATTAGAGGTTAAGAGTTCTCAAAGTTTATGCAGAATCGGGAAATAAGTCTCGTTAAATAATGCAAGACAAAAATTTAATTACTTGGACTCCACAAAATGCATTATTCGTTTCCCATCAAAAATTATTCACTGGACGGTGCGCGATAATAATTTCACTCCACATTTTCGTAATTTGAGAAATATTGACAAGCAATTTTGGGGGTCATAAATATTACAGCCGCTTATAAACCAGCGCCAGTTTGCACTGCAAGATAGCACCCTTCAGGGTCTGTTTTATATCTCAGGGCAGTGCTTTTGCATCCCAAACCTCAGTCGGGATTCTGTGGAAGCCGGCGGGGGCAGTGCCGCATGTATTGCTTTCGACACGATGAGAACTCACCTTTAATAACTTATTCAAACCCTGCTCCTGCACCCCGAGTGGCGGAGGGTATTGAAGAAGGGCTTCGAGGTGCAAAGGATAATGAGATCTCATACATATGGCATAAAATTAGCTCCATGTTGCCCTTCTCCTTCGACATTTTTAACCCACTGTTGGGTGTTGTTCAATTACAAGGATTAAGGGTTTTTTGCTTCTTTTCTGTAAGATCGGAAAAGTGTCAAAGGAAAATGTTGAGCCCTATCTACTCATACGATTTACATCAATAGACCAAACACGTGCTTTAAATTAAATGTACATTACACGTGCATCAAAACCAATGCTGACTGTTTGGGAAAACAGTAGAAAGCTATTATTTTGGCTGACGTGCGAAAGTTGGCAAGAAACATAAACAGGTGGTCAAATCGCAATGGTAGCCAAGGTGCATCTTGAGACGGATATCTTAAAAGACTCATTATCAGTCTCGACCGCTCCTCCTGTAATAAGATACTCACATGCATCGCTCAGCGTGACGAGCATGCACTAAATATCTTCAGCCAGGTATGACAAAGTGATCTACGTCAATCTTTTGTTGTGGCAATCCGAAGCAATTTGCTTGCAATTTTGCGGTGTTTGCACACCAAAGGTTTGCGACAAACTATCCATGGGAATGGGGGTATTATAGACTGTAGTGTAGAATTATAAGGTACAATATATAATATCTTTTATTATTAGCAGATAGTTTTGTGATCAAACATGTACAAAGAACAGAAAACTTATACACCCACATTGTTTTAAATAAGTTGCAAATTGATATAGTCAGCATTAAAATCAAACTGCCTTACTCATTTAGTATGTTAAATAAAATAATACAGGATGCGGCATGAATGTTGCTGCAAAAATAATAGTGAATAACTATTTTATTTTTCTTGGTATTTCTCGAGTCACGAAAAACACGAAAAATGTTGGCTACTAAGTTGTTAATTGTTGCTGGTTTTTCAGGATTAGCCAGTGATTTCACGTAACCCCATATTTTTGAGAATTTCAATAAGTTGATATTTTGTATCGCTGTATGGAACGTAGCGCTATCCTGTTGAAATCAAATTGCGCCAGCATCAATGTCATATATACTTTCGAAAAAATATTCATAGATCATGGTCCGGTAATGATCTTCATTGACCGTACAATACATATAATTCCAAAAATTAGTTCTGAAAAATGCCGATAAAAGTTTCATCCATTTGTGCTTTGAATTAATATTTCTGGTCCAAGATATTATATTAAGGGATTCTTGGGATTTTGAGGAAGGAAGATTCCAATTTAAATACAACAATGTTAAGTAAATTGTGTCTTTCTATGTCGTCAAAATGGCTTAAAGACTAAAATTATTTCCAAAATTTGGATGTACAAAAGCATCATAGTTGACAGTGTCATAAAAAATTGAATAATTAAGGTATTCTGTTATGTTCAATTAGGATTTTATAGAAACAATAAAATACAATAGTTTTGGCCGGAAATTTTAACTATTGTATTTATTTCTCTGAATACTGAAATAGTGGAATAATATGGATAATAAAAAATAATAACAATTAAAAAGAAAAACCATTTAGTCCGTCATTCAATGAAGATTTGATAAACTTTTTAATATGCTTCTACTGTTCATATGAAGTTGTATGCGATAGTTGTATAAATCAAACCTCAATCGCTAAATAGAAGTTTGAATTTAATTCGCAGTTTTTCTCTAGCACAAAAATATAATGAAGTGGGGTCTTAAAATATAAAGATAAGGACTCATTAAAACAAAAGAGCTGTTTAGATGTTATGTTAGTAATACCACAAATATATAAAAAAATAGTTATGTATAATTGTAATTGTATAAATCATTATTTCAATAAGCTAATTAGTAAGTCCCAAATCTTTCCGAAGTATTTTTCGTTATGTCTTTAAAAAAAACCTCGATGTGCGCAGGTGAGTAATGGGGATGCGAAAATGAATTGAAAATTTTTTTGTGATTACACTTACCTTGATATTTATTTTGCGGACCATTTAAAAAAGTTATTATGAAACGAAACTTACCATTGCAACCCCTTTCATCTGAGACATCTTCAGGACAGTCGATATTTCCGTTGCACTTAAGATCAATAGATATGCAAGTTCCATCATCACACTGCCATTTATCATAAAGGCAAGCTGAGTCCGATTAGAGGCAGGCAAATTTTTGGGTTAGAATTAGTATTATTAGTAACTAGTTAAATAACTATATATTTAAAAATATAACATTTTTCTGACATTCACTTTAAAGCAAAAATATTAGTATATCAGTAATATTAGACTAGAAATATAAAGCTATTTGCGAACATACGACATCCTTCCTCATCCGAACGATCAAAGGGACAATCAACTTTTCCATCACATCGTCCAATAATCGATATGCACGATAAATCGCGGCATGTGAATTTTCCCTCTGGACAAAAGTACCGGAACTTTGGTATTACTATATGTATATTTATATTGTGTTTTAAAATCATTTATTTTAATTTACCCGAGATCCGAACGTTTGTTGGAAGCACAAAATGAAAAGGAAATTTCGTAAATCTTTCAAAACTAAACAATTCAAACACACGGAAAACGTAAAATACAAACAAAATGAAAAGACCCTCTAGGGGGTCCTAGAACACCTAAAAGCTACTTAGATTAAATTTACCTGTATCACAGTTGTCCTCGTCATCTCCGTCAGGACAGTCGTCGGCACCATCGCAGACTAGATCATCACTTATACATCTAGAACCATCCTTACACTGATACTTGTCGTTGCTGCACTCAGCAGCTGGATTTGTTAAGATATTTTTACGTTCCCAAAATGTTTGTTTTATGTATTTTGTATTTACACATCCCCAGCAGTGCGTGCATACATGATGTATAATATATATATATTTTTTGCATTTATGATATGTACATAGAACGATCCATCCATGGATTTTGGGTTAGATCAAGTGTGTGCAATCCCAGGTAAAAATAGAAATTTATTTGTTTAATATTAGTAACAATCTAGCTAAATCAAATTGCGCTTTCATGTTCAATGGCAAAGTCATGTGCAAAATGTGTCCAACAAATGTTTTGTTAGAAAACATAGTGGATTTTAATTTTTTGTATGACACTTCGTGAAGCATTTTTCGGATTCAGATTTGTTTAGTGTGAATGTTATGATTATGCCATGGAACGTTTTCCAGTTTTTTTTTCTGTTTTGTTGTTCGAAATTGATTTTGTTACATACGTTTCGGAAGAATTATAATTTTGCTTATTTTTGCTGCTATGTTTTGGGCGTTTCTTTCGAAGATACTTACGGCAATTTTCTTCGTCATCACCGTCGCGACAGTCACGTTGTCGATCACAAAGTTTGTATGATGGAATGCAGGCACCGTCGCGGCACTGGTGTTCATCTGAGCGACATTCTGGAAAAAAAACAGTATTGTTTAATGTTAATTCAAATTTGGTTTATGTGTAGGATTACTTATAATATAAAGGGTATTTTTTAAGCGCGTCTGGATTTGGAATTTAAATAAAATACATAAAAATTGAGCAAGTGACCACATATTTTATTTTATTCAAAAGATTTATTTTTAACATTTAATATTTAAATCCAATTTTAAGCATATGAGCACCGCTGCCTGTCAGTTGCATACGTATTACAGTTACAACCTATCCAATTTTTCACCACTTTTTCGCTAATTTGGGGCCAACTATCCGCACGAACACGTTTTATGTGAACTTCTAAAGCGTCAATCGAAGCTGGTTTATCAGGATAGACAAGATATTTAAAATATCTTCACAAAAAATCGTTCAGGAATGTCAAATCACAGGATCGTCAGGTCCATTTCTTAAAGTAAGATTTTCGCTAAATTGTCCTTCCAATAAATCGATTGGTTCAGCTGCTGTATGGCACGTAGCGCCGTCCTGTTGAAACCACAAGTCGTGAGTAGTTTTGGAAATAAAAAGTCGTAGATCATTGTTCTCTACCGTTCACCATTGATGGTTACATGTTGTTCTGCCGCATTTTTTAAGAAATATGGCCCGATGATGCCTATATAACGCACTAAACAGTGCATTTTTCTGGTTAAGTGGAAATTTTCATTGAATTTGAAATGTATCCTCTTATTAATAAAATTTCGCTTTAAAGAGCTGAATTTCTATCTTATTCGTCTATTTGATTAATACTGATAATTCATAAGAAATTGCCAGTATACTCGAACTGACCCATCGAAAAGTTGGGAGCAGGAAAAGCTAACCAGGAGCAACTCTAATGCAGAGCAGAATTTAGGCTTGAAAAATTTGCAACATTAAATATTGTAATATTTTAAATTGTGTAGTATCAAAAATATACATTTATCTAAAACAAGCTAAGTTATCCTGCGTCGCTCGGGCATAATCACTCTCCTGAAGAAAGCAAAACTTAATCAAACTATGATTTTGAAAAATATACATAAAAAGTACAATGAAAATATAATTGCTCGAAAAAATAAATGAAAGTTTTATCCTAAAATTCAAATAAAATTTTCCTACTTTTACATTTAATATTATTAGCCACATGTTACAAATGTGGTTTGATATAACATAATCATACTTTTCATTTCTATAATACAATAATAGATTTTTTGTCTGTTTATGTTTGTTCAAAGTCATTTGTGACCTTTGTTCATTGCGAATGAAGTTTTGTTTAAATTCATAATTACAGGTGCAATATTTTAAATTTTGAGATGTAAAATTACATTAACCATTCAATTTTACACTCTCAAGGAAATTCTTTTACATACTAAGGGTTAAATGAGTTTCAAACAAACAGTCGCTTCCGTTTTGTCAGAGTTGAACGCGAAATTAGTTTGATTTCCAAAATGTTTTCACTTTTGGTCAAATGATGTCGACCGAACACTTACAAGTTGGCCAGTGACCAGAAAAGGAAAAATGTAATGAATAACTCTTTCATGTAAGTAAAATAATTAAGAAAACTCCATTTTTCAATCCCTTGCAAAACTTCCGTGATCTAACCACTATTGAATGTTTCCGGCCCTTTAATCAAACCACACCACCGACTAAAATTTGAGGAACAAGAATCGGAACTATCACATTTTGAATCCCTTCCGGCTGTATATCCTGTCGGCCCATTACGTTGACAACCTTTGTCAGGATTTGGAACAGGAATGGGAAAGGGAAAGTAGGGATCTAGCGTCTTGGGTGGTTGAAAAATGAGCGCGTAAACAAGATGACCGGTGAAACTCCATAGGAGGAAGTTACTCGTTACAGCATCTGCAGAATCGCTCGCACAGAGATGCGGATGGAATTTAAATAAATCTAAGTGCGCTTACCTCATCCATTCATTGAAATTCGACAGTAGAACTTCCTATAGCTGAATTTCAAATGACTATTATTCGGCAACAAAGCGTGCATTGGATACATTTTCCGGATAAGGAATAATTTAAGAAATGCATTTCTGTCGGTTGAAGAAGAACCTGAAGGACCAGGCATACTGGATTCATGACTTTCAAATTTTTGCGCAACTTTTAGCAGCATAGCAACCCTTCAAAATGAGAGAGATTGAAGATCTGAATGCCACGGTAGAAATTAGAGAGGGTGGTGTCCTTTTGCAAAAAGGGCTCGCAAGCGGTCCTGCAGTTGTTTACGATTTCTGGGAAATTTAGTTCCGATTTCAAAGAGCTAAAAATCATGGAATCACCTCCCTCTTGGGGCCCTCTGGGGTCGTGTGGAGTAGGAACAACTTTTATTTCGGGTCTCAGAAAGAGGACGAGGAATTTTTGCGTGCTCAATGCCATAGACGACATCAAATTTCCGAAAGGACTTCAATAGTGACGGGGGCGGAGCTCTAGTGGCTCTAGAGGCAAACACTTCGCGGTTGAGGGGCTCAATGTCAGGGGCCTTTTCACGGGGCCTCCCAGGGAGCTGGGATTTATTCCTCGGGAGAATTCAGCTGCAACCCGATCTGTGCCCGTCACACCCCACCGCCGAGAGTACCTTTTCAGAAAATTATTGTCATTGTCACCGCTGCTGACGTAAGTTGCGCATATCGCCGCGGATCCGCTCCAACCGGCGTCTTAAAGCGCAGCCTGCGATTCCTCTTGACTTCACGTCACATTCAAAAAGAAGCCGCGAAGCATGGAATGGAGCGACCTCCACGGATTAATTCAGGTTCCGGGATTCGCGCTTAATGAGCTTGCGTGAAAGCATCCGTTCGGAGCACGCTTCGGAAGAAAAGCGGTGAGTGCTTTTGAAAATCTAAATCCAAGGCTGTCCAGACTTTTATTGTGAAAGCAAACAGTAACACGGATTTAAATTTCTCGATATATTCTTCACTTTACTATTATTTCATAATGCAATTAAATGTTAGAACAGCGAAAAAATATTCTTTTTTAACTGATTACTGGGGCATATTTTAATGTACAGTGCTGTGCAAAACATTTGCAACTAAAATCATAGTTTCTTACAGATCATTATACAATTTCGTAAACCACTGATACCAAAAAAAGTTTTACAGTGCATTATTCTTAATTATGTCTAGTTTCCAGATATAACAACAGCAGAATGTAATATCCCATAATAAGGGAGCAATATCCAGTTTTTTATTCAACGTAACAATTTTGCCTGTGCAAAACATTTGCAATTTTATATATCAACAAATACTTTTCTCGGAATAAATAAGAATTGGCAGTACTTTGTTAGTTAACTGTTATTTTCTGTTCCATATATAGTTAATAATAATAATAATTTTCTATTCCGATCCAACTCCTGCAGGGCATATAGTTTGTCGGTCAGGTCCATGCGCGGAAGTGTATTATTAAAATATTTTTTTGCCTTTAAACGCAATTAAACTAAAAGTTCGTAAAATGGGAGTAATTAATTTTACAACGAAATAAAAAACACGAATAAAGTAGCTAAATCCACCATATCCAGATTTATAAGCAGTTTTAAAAAGACTAGGAGTATTGAAAATATTCATAAAGGGTGGTAGACCAAGGAAAACGACAAAGGCTGAGGATCGTATAATTTAAATTTTAAGTAAATCTCGGCCTTTCCTCAGTTCAACGTACGTAGGTAAAAAACGAATAAAACCTGGATGTGGATCCTTCGACAGTAAGAATACGAGCCATAGAAATCGATTTTAAGACCTACAGGCCAGCGAAAAAGCCACTACTTTCCGAAAAAAATGGCTGATCTCGACTTGTCTTTGCTCAAAGTCATTTAGAATGGCCGCTAGAAAAATGGAGAACTGTCCTTTTTTCGGATGAGTGTTTAACTTTAAGGTTAACTTAGTGGGGCTAGATGGAGGGCAAAAAGTAGGACGACCGACGAACAAACGACTAAATCCGCGATAAACTGTGGTCATGGAAGTGGTAATATAATGGTCTGGGGGTATTTATCAGCTCAGGGCGTGGGACCTCTTTATGAAATACCACGGATAATGAAAGCGGATGACTACAAAAACATTATGGAAAATGTTATGCTCCCTTACGCAGAGGAAGAAATGCCCCTGCGCTGGCGCTTCGAACAGGACAATGATCCCAAGCACACTAGACTAGACTAGACTTCTAGACTTCTTCAGGCTTGGTTTTCGCAGCAAAACATTGAAGTTTTGAAATGGCTCGCACAGTCCGCAGATCTCAACCCCATAGAAAAGCTATGGCAACTGGTTAAGAAGAATATGAGGGGTCAATTTTACCGTGACGAACTCTTTAATGGTATAAAAAAGGCTTGGAATGATATAACTTCTTTACATACTGAGAAGATCTGCGGCAGTTATTGTAAATAAAGGCTATTCAACCAAATATTAATGATAATATATATTTAAAATCGCCAACATTGTTAATGTCAAGGAGTTGCAAATGTTTTGCACAGTCAGTTTTGTATCTTAGTATGAAAAAACGAATATTTCTCCTTTTTTATTGAATAGTTACCTTTAGTTTTTTAATATTCTTAAATTAGATATAATAAAGAATAAAATACTGTATTAGCTTTTTTGTTTTTAAGAATTTAAGGTTTGTTGTAGTAAGACATAGAAAATTGGGGTTTTAGTTGCAAATGTTTTGCACAGCACTGTACATACTTTGAGAAAACAGATTTAAAAAATCAAATCAACCATTTGGGAACGATAGAATACATTTACAAGCTTTGAAATTTTTTTTGAACTTCTCACAAAATATCCTTTGATTATTTTATACAAGACCATAGTACAGGCAACAATATTATTTTTAAAACAAACTTCTTCAGGCTACTAGGCTAAAAATTGGCATATTACATTCCGACATTATTACATTTCATACAACTTTAACATAACTTCTTCAATTTGCCAGCAATCAATAACATAAATATAAAGACAAAGTTGGAAAAAAGAACTCCTAAATTCCTATAAAAAATACATCATCCCTAAGCTCAAGTCAAGCCCCCTTCACTGAAATCGTCCTTTAAAACGTTGCCTCTTTCTCCTAGATGGTCAACAAGTTGTGAACGTGCCAAACAAGGGCGTTTTCAAAGACTGCGGTCCACCACCTCATGTCGTCTACCTGCAGGAACATCCACGTAGGGATCTGCAGGTGCCCGGTTCTCCCTGAGGCCAATACTGTTTCAAGCAGAAGAAGAAACCCGCCCTTGCTTGTGAACCGCTGAAATTGGCTGCAAAACGTAATGCATGTATGTGTGCTAGCGCTCGCCTTTGAAGTGCGACTGTGTGGGGGATGAATTGAAATTTTTTCATGTTTTCCCTATTTCCAAATGACAGGCCCTCGGGTCTCATCTGTGATGAGTTTTGATGTTGGGATTTTCGCGGATTTCTTGTGGGGCTGTGAATGCCTTGAGGTGTCTTCGACGGCATAATGACCGGAAGTTAATCTCTTGTTGGGTTCGCATTTTGACCGGAACACTGACCCGAAAGTTTTTATTAGTTCCCTTATATTAAACAGATATTTTTACAAGTAAAAGTAAAAAAAAGGGGAAATTATAGAGAAATCGAATTGCGAGGGCTGTTTTTTTAAAATTATAATTTATAAGTATACTTGTCAAAAATTATAGAATTATTCCTTTTTTAAAGTTTTTACCCCTTCTAAGTGGGTATATAGCTTTTTAATAATTTATCTCATTAAAAGAAAACAACAATCGTTTTGCAGCTTATTTTTTATAGTAAATAATCGAATAAAGAAAGTAAACAATTGATAAAATAAAATTTCTGTTTGATGAAAATATATGAAATTCATGCAATGTACATAAAGTTCAGGAATTTGGGTCACAATATTGGATCCGCTATCTGGAACTTCCAAATTTGAATAGCAGATTTAATATAAACACTCCAAAAAGCTTTATATATAGCCATTTCCATTTCGAAATTTTTGGAAATTTAAAGATTTGAACGACAGAAAGAATTGAAGTAATTGAAGTCCATATCCTTCGCTAGATCACAACACAGGTCAACTTCCTGATTACCATAGACTCAGAAACCTACAATTTGTACGACTTTATATATAACTTGACTATATTTATTATAAATGTATTACTTCAAAAAATGAAGGTTATAATACAACTGCTGATGATATCACAATTTTAGATTTAGATGCAAAAGCTAGAAAATGGAAAAGAGTCTTGAAGGTGCCAAGTTATTTAAGTATGCAATCTGTTGTGTTTATTTAGTCTTTAAGATTTCAACATGTGAGTTATTTCCACTTTTCTAGTAAATGCTGTTTTAAATTTTAATGCTGTCGCCTCTGCAATTTTCGAATCAATGTCAGCGTTACCGGTCGCGTAAATCAGCACCTACACGATCCGTTCGAAACGCAACAATCGTGACAGTGAGAACGCTTCCTGTTCTAAAGTTGCTGATTTACAGCCGCTTCTAAAATTAGAACACGATCGATCGGAATGAATTGAATTGAATTGTTCGAGTGAGTTGCAGTTTTTGAAATTGTTCTTTCTGCAACCGCGCGTACCACCGCTGATCACCGCAGATTTCCAAATCATTTGACTCTGAATTCGATCCCAATTCGCAGCAAGTAATTCCCTGTGATGCCAGAACAGCGAATTCTAAAGATTGCTCGAGTGCAATCGCGGCGACAACCCCAACAAACGAGCGGCACAGTCGCGGCTATATGTCGCGACATAATCTGAAATGTGTCCCCGCGCGATCGTCGAAATTACCTCAAATAATTACGCATGCTACTCGAGTGGCTGTGTGCGGTGGCCGCCGCGGCTGAATTATGTAATCCCGCCGCGGCGGCGCACTTGTAATCTGGCGATTTCAAGTAGGAGAGATTGCCTGAATTTTCGCTTTTTTGCCTTTTTGTCGTTTTCCATTCGATTGATCCCTTTGAGTTTGAATTATTATTTTTTTTCAACGACTTAATCCGCGATCGGGACACATTCCTTGCGAAAGAATTTAATCCCGCATCGCGACAATTTTTTGTTTGCCAGATCGCGCGCGGACTGCTGGCCCTTTCTATTCTGTTTGTCTGTCTGAGCGATACGAGTGCTAATGGTAAGATTTCGATTTATAGTGACTTAGACTCGATGGGACAGACGATCACTGGTTTCTGTGACCGAGTGACAACGTTTATGAGTTAATGAATCGTGAGAGAAAACATTTATTACTTGTTAAGCGATGCATTTTATACCCAGCGTACATGCGTAAATCCGATATAAAACGTAAAGTGATTTACGATGCTAATCATGTTAGGAAATTGGTTATAATGCGTCCGCATAGCACTTAAAATCACTCATTGAAAGTCTTATGAATCATATTAATTCTGCCAACTACTTCATATTCATCAAAATATTTGTTCAAATTGGTATGAAAATTAAATTTTATCATATTTAAAATTACTTTTATGAGAAAAGATGATATTGAAAGAATCATTATATATGTACAATATGTACATATATTTACATACTTCCAAAAATTGCGCAGTTGGTATCTATCACATCAATTGACATTTTTCTTTGTGTAGTTTTTTTATAGACAACAGCTTTTTGATACTTGACTTCATTTGAAATGAATTTGAATGCTCGTAAAAACTGACTTGATGAAAGTTTTTCTGTATGATCTTTCATCATTAATGGTAATATAGACCAATAAAAGTCTAGTCGTAATAAATTTAGCAATTCTAAAATTTATTGTTCTTAAAATATCGGAGTAATAAAAATAAAATGTGTCAACTAAGTCAAGGTTTTTGCCTTCCTGCCAGCCTTCTCACAAATAAGCAAATATAATGCAGTTATGTCAAACATAACTATCTTATATAGGCCAAATTAACTTTTATACTTTTTAGTTATTTCAGATTAGATTCCGTCTAAAATTCAGTTTTTAGTCCTTTTTCAGTCTTATTTTGTCACTCGATTCATGCTGACACACGGTAAAATTAATGGTCATTCCTATTAAATGTTCATTCTGTCGTGTCGTGTGGTTGAGATAAAACCTTACGATTTAAAACATACAAAACGTCTCACAAAAGTAAGAAAAGCAAACTAATTCCCCATTTCCGCAACCGATTAAAATCTGTTAACAACTTTTCTTCGAATTCATTCTACGAACGTTTGCTTTAACCACCCGAAAAGTGAAAAATTGTAAGTCCCTTCCCGCGTCCCACCATCCCCGCTGAGCTGACGGTGTCTGGTGAAAGAATATTTGAAATTTATTGATGAGTTCGGGACATGCTTGCTTAGGCCGGGTTAGAAATTGCAACTTTTCTGTGCATAAATATGAAAAGTTCCGCAGATAGAGCCACCACGAACACTACCGGCCCCGCCCTGACCCCGCCCTCGCTCTCTTCCAAATCCCCAAATGACATAAGTTCAGCAAAGAGGCAGCCCGCCAATTTAAGTATCACGCAATCACCGTTATATACCCAAGGGACCCCCGCGCTGAAAGATGTTTTGCCTAATCGGGCAAGGGAAGGGCCAGGGGAAGAGCGGTGGAATCATTAATTTGCTAGGGCCTTGCTAAATGACATCTTCATGTTGTAAAGGGTTGTTGTGACATGCAACGCCATCCCCTCGGCCATATTTTGATTTTTACCCTTGTGTTTTTTTTGTTTTTTGTTTTTTTTTTGCCCGGTGAGGGTACATGTGATTGAATCTGGCGACAGATGGGGCAGCCGGTGGGAGCAGAGGCTGAGGATGGAGCGATCGAATAAGACAAGAGTATGCTTTTATTGCCAATTAGCATGTCTGCTGTATTTTGAGGCTCGCCACACTTCCGAGCACGTCATCGGACCGTGTGCGTCAACACTGACAATCACGTACCTCTTGGGGTTCCCTTCGACACCTGTCTCAGATACATCCGCCGCTAATTCAATTCCACGGGATGATTACATATCTTGCCCGTCGACCGAGATCTGATCAACAAATAAGGCCCACCCCCATAGAGAGGTCGGCAATCCAGATGTCGAGGGAGTTTTTGAAATTTTCTCACATTTTGCATGTTGGTACGATGGATTTCATCCTCCCCACTCGCCTCCGAAAAGCCTCACTCACTTGTTGGCGCCCCAAAAAGTAGCAGAACCTGGAGAGGGGGGAGCTTAGGGGAGGGGGAGGGGGATTCTTTCCAGGGTTCCAGTATATTTGCGGAAGGGATCTTTAGGGCATGCCATCGGGGGCTGGTTCAATTCTTTTGGAGGGTATTTCATCCAACCAACACACCCGCCAACCCGCAATTATCTGTAAGCGATAATTTATTTGTAAGCTGGATTTCTCCCGATTAGATTCAGCGGAGAGCTATGTGAAAGGAAAAATAAAGGAAATCTGTTTGCTTTTCGGGAGAATTCCCAGAAAAACATATGCATATGTTGGAAAAGGGGTTTTGGGGAGGGGAGAGGTACATTCCCTCTCCTGCCCGTTTGTTTGAAGGCTTTGTATCGATAGCGCGGCAGCCGGTAAAAAAGGTCGAACATTTTGTAAGTAGAGCCAAGGTTAAAAGGATTTTCTTCATTACTTCGGCAATTGCGGTGTTTGTTTTCGACTTTAAAGGAAAATATGAGGCTTTTTCGGTTTGCTTAATGACGGATTATTGTACCTTTTTATGTCTATAAGACTTTATTTTTTTATTTTCGAAGAATATCTTTTATAATTTCGTAATTCAAAAGTATCAATTTTGACACATTATATACATATAATATAAGTTTAGTATAGAAAGAACTAATCAATATTTCTTTACAAGCACTAATTGACTCATTGTTCTGAATGGGATTGATATAGTCTGATATTAGTTATTAAAATCAGTTCAAATAATTGTTATTCTACAGTGAAAGAAAAACATTTCTAAAAATTGTAGACTAAAGTTGATTTTTCTGAACAATGAAAAATATGCAAGACTTTGAACAAGAAAATTGTTTATTAACTATTACTTCATTAAGTTAGATTTTTACCAGTTAACTGTAATTGACGAGTATACTCGTCATGCGTATAAATCAGTGACCATTGGCTATTTAAATTACAATTTTTGAGAAAAACAAAACATATTCTCAAATTTAAAGATGTTTAGAATATTTTGATGCTATGCCGGAATAAAACAAACAAGTAGAAAATGTAAACAATTTGAGATGATCTCATGCGTCCCGGTATGCACTGGTTGAAAAAGTTTACCAGTTCGCATAATGAATTTATTTATGTGCGATGATAACGTTTTTTAGATGTTAACCAAAAAATATGAAACTACAGTCTGAAAATAATTTAGATTTTATAAAAGAATTGGAAGCTGCCCGGCAGAGAAAGGGGCTAATTGCATGAATGTCAACAAAAAACCATTCCAAATACAAAGCACATAAACTGAGAGGCACAAAATTTTCTTGGAAATTGTCTCCCTCGGTTTAGTGTTCCAAGAATTCAATCAATTTGTTTACCAAAAATAAGCAAACGATGCTGACTATCCCACGATTCATTCAAAAATTCATAGAATTATCACGATCTGAGGAGAGGTTTTTGTGCATGGCCTTATCTTACCAGCGCAACTTATTCTGTGATTGACGAATATACTCGTCATGGCTCGATGAGGGCGCCACAGTTAACTGGTTAGTTTACTGGCAATTTAAATAGCCAATGGTCACTGATTTATACGCATGACGAGTATACTCGTCAATCAGAGTTAACTGGTTAACTGGTTAAATGTTAGCTAACTTTTTTGTTAGTTAACTTACTATGTGCAAGGTATAACAATATTCAAAAACTGCTCAATTGATCAATACGGACTTTTTCCAATATCTTCTAAATATGAAAAACTATGAAAGAATTTAGAAAAAAATTGTTTTTTACAAAATGGCAGACTTCGCTTCAGAAAATATTTTAAAAACGTAATTATCTCGTATTTTTAGAAAAAAGGCACACAAAAGCAACCTTCTTTCATAAAGTTGTTGACGGAATTGTTGCTTAACACTTTGATGGCCGCACTTTTCCCAAAAAGCTTTTGCACTTGTTGCCGTACAATGGTCCGGAATTAGGAAAATGCGGGATTAAATAATTGTCGCTCTCCAATTGGTCACATAGTTAATAGCAAAAATAGTTCTTACGATTTTGAGGTTTCATACGTTTTTCATAACACAATTTTGGGATTAAAGGGGTGAATATAGATAGGGTAATTTTCCCTAATTTATAGTTAGTAGCAAGTCGCATATCGTTTCTTACATTTTCGAGAGCGCAGAACAGAGCAGAGCAATATTTTTTTTAATTCAATTCAAACATTGGCTGATGACGATCAGTTTTAATTTTTTTAACGATAATTGGACACTCAGTGATCGTAAATCGGTTTTACCTTTATACTATACTATTGAAAAGGCCATTGTCTATACTTTTATTTGATATATCGGTTGCTACCCTTTCAACAAATTGAAATCACGTATGCATGACTACGGCCGATAACCGCCAGCAAAGATTGAATAGGCAACAATATGAGGAGTTAAAATAATTTATAAATTATAAAACATGTTTAAGTTAATCAGGCATTTGGAATTAACTATTTTTGGTAGTTGGTACTGAACAAATCAAATGAAAATCCTCCTTATGCCTACTATGTGAACTTATGATTTTAATAAATCCAATCTAGAGCAATGTTTTGTTAATTACATTCTAAGTTTTTAAAACTGAAGGTGATTATGTTGTGGTCATAATAGATCTTATAAACTGAAGGGCTTATCTTCCGATATTTCTGTAGGCCAAATATTTAAAGCATTGCGGCTATCGAGAATTAACAAAGATTTCAAAGTCAAACCCTCCCTTCAAATGCCACTATCTCAACCCCTATTAGTTAAATGTCACTTAAGGGGGTAGTCCAGTGAAAAAAAAAATGTTTTTCGTTTTTTGTTTTTTTGCTTAAATCTACTCTACTACACCTAGAAAATACTCCCTTAAAATATCTAAGCAAAATCTTTAATAGTTTTAAAGATACAGAGAGTTTTCGAGAGACGTGTAATCCGAGCGCTCGAAGGTCCCCTGGGGTGTTTCGGAGCAAGAAGGACTCTTGTATTTCTGTTTGCTCCGCCCATTTTTTTTCGGTTTATAACGGTCTAGGTCCTTCTGCTTTGTATTTAAGGTTAGTTATGTATGGAGCAGGCATCGCGTTATGTATGGAGCAGGCATCGCTGACTAAGGTCAAATTAATTTTTTTAGCTTTTTTCCGCAAAAAAAACTTTAACCGCGTTTTTCTCAAAACAGCATTTTTTGACTCGGCGGACGTCAGATCTCAGAGTCTTTTGCTCCGATTGATCTAAAAATTTAGCTGTATATTTCTTGATTGTGTATCTATCGTCGGAACTAGAATTATTAAGATCCATTGTTTATTTACAAAGTTATAAACAAATTAAGCACCCGAAAAACACCCGAAAAATTCGAAATGCCGCCATTTTGTTATTTTTTATTGAAAATTAAAAATTCTAGTTCCGACGATAGCCAATGTTCTACAGATTAAAACCTCATTTGAATTTTTTGTTTCAAATGAACCGTTGCAGAGATTCGACGTCCGCCAACAAAAAAAATTTTTTTTTTGGAGCGGCCATTTTGTCGGGATGACTCATCGAAAACAAAAAAAAAATTTTTTTTTGTGTATTTTAATAGTTGTACTATCATATGTCAAAAAGTTTTTTAATAAAAATTGACTTCTAATATGAAACAAAAATCGTTGAAAAAACAGTCGTTTTCACTGGACTACCCCCTTAAATCGTAATGGGGATTTTTTCCCACTTTGTCTTCCCATTTCTCCATAATTAGTTCATCTCCAGAGGTAAAAGCAATAAACGACTTCGGCGAGGAAAAGTGCAGGCGACTCCTTGCGGGCTCGCATCGACAGCTTAACAAAATTTCCCACAGACCCGTCACAATGACAGATTTTCCGGGAGAGCTACCCGGGAAGCAACAGTTTCCCTCTGCTACTATCCCGGGACGGGAGTGTGCAACAGGTAGGTCGGAGCTGTTCTCCCGCCTCTGCAGCGCCGCCTGGTGGATAGCGGGGATTTCAGAAAGCATTTAGTCCCGACAAAGGTTAAAATTTCTTCTATGGGGCGCGCATAAGGTGTTAATTTTTTTTCCGTGCACTACCGCTGCCTGTGCGACTCCCGCTCCTGGTATTTGGTGTATTCTATCCCACTCAGCTCCCGCCTCCGCATACTTGCCGCACCCGGGACTCCTTTGGATACCGTGGAGAGGTGTGGAATTCACCGTTTCTGGAAGCAGCACTTTGGTAAACGCGAGTATCTGGATAGCTACCGTCGCCGGGCCGGGATCAAAGGGACATGGATGATGGCCCGGGAAAATAAGTAAGCAATTGAGTAAAACTGGAAACCACTAAACTCTGAATTTTGAGAAGTGGGTTCAGGACATCAGGTGACACGACACGGGACGTTAAGTGGGGAAAGGGCAGAGGAATGATGTCATGAGACCCATCCCACCCCGTGTCGCCTCGTTTCACCCGTTCGGATGACACTTTCCCGCATTCCTTCGGATCATCGGAGGGCGGGAATCGGGAAAGGAAGGGACCAACTCTGGATGATTTCACAGGTTGTTTTGCAGTTTGCTGGCTCCGGCGACATCGGGAGTTTTCCCGGCTTTCGGAAGACAGGATAATATTGCGCCAGGGAAGCAGCTTAACTTCGTGTACTTGTGGCTTTTAGGGATGTTTACAATTAAGTGAGGGCTGAGAGTGGAGCAAAATTTCGTTTTGTAACACAAATTGAGGTGAAATTAGTGGGAAAATTCAATTATTGATGCATTTTCCTGTATGATAGATCGCTCCGCTAGACTACAAGAAAATTGGGGATGGATTCGAATTTTTTAAGGGTTCAGGATTTTATTTTTTACCTATTTCAAATTTTTGAATAGTATATCTTTAAATTATGACGATGAAAGTGTTTTGTAAATTACACTGATAAAAGGATCCATTCATTTTACCTTTTATTAGTCTTCACAGGTTTATTGTGTTGGCAGAAGAGAATCGGTTATAATAGAAAGGGTAACAATACAATAACAGACATTTAGTTTCAATCTTAGCTACCGTACACCTAAAAATTCCCTTATACAGGTTTTTATAATATTTCCCTTTCGACTAATAATACATGCGTGCCTGCAGCCGTTCCAGGACACCAACATAGAACTGTCGAGTCACTGTCTAGCCGGGAGGACCATATTCACGATGAATGAATGCGCGGATATCGAAAAAACAATCAAAATTGCCTTCAGTCGCGACTTGGACATTCTGGCTTTCGTTGGCCGCTTCCCACCATTTTTCACCCACTCCTGACTTTGTTTACGGGTCCCGGGGTCATACTCAAATATTCTGGTCTCAATCCCCAGTGACTACCCGATTCATCCAATGTCTGCCGTGGCTCTGAATTCTCTAAAAATTAGATCACAACATGTTGCATGTAATGTGAGTCACTCATTTTCACGACGTTACTAAAAAAGTTACTTTAAAGAAACACGCATAAAACACAAACCAAACGTGTTATCAACTTCAAACTTCGACTGAAACTAGAAGAAGGACCCCTCTTTCTAGATATATGTTTACGGACGACGCAGTGTGGTTAGTTCCCGAGTTTTAATTAAATTCCCAGAATTTAATTGCCACACCTCGTATTCTGTATTGTTAGAAACTGTCATACAAATTTAAAAGAAAATCAAATCACTGATTCACTAACTTCTCTGAATGAGTGATTCCTTGATTTTGATCATTAATGCATAAGTTTCGAAGGCCCTGTTGAGGTGTTGACAACTGATTTAGGGGTTTTTGGGGTGCTAATTTCAGATATATGTTGCATTTCTATCTGGCACGTAAGATTAACTCAAGAAGAGTCGAAAAAATTCGAAAAACTGTAAAATTGGGCTCCAAGTTCATGTGAAGTGGCCCAAAATAGGACTGACAGAATGCACTTCGTCAAGAGCAGTCGCGGTGGCCATATGCCTGAAATCATTTTTAAATATCAATGACATGAATTGGTTTTTCGAATAAAAAAAATTCTTTAATCAAAAGGCAACTCTTTGTGTGTGTTTTTTTTAATTTAAAGTTCTATAGGGTTTAAAAAGACATCTTTTGTATCTACCGAAAATAGACAAGTAGGTTTCAATAATTTCTTTCTATTTTAACCCTTAACAGTCACACTGGGTAAAACACACCCCAGCGTTTTTTTGAGCGCCAAAACGACCCAGTAAACCAATGGATATGGGTCTAATACCGCCATCTACAGTTAGTCAGCGTTAAAAACTTTCATTCCCTGCCGGCAAAATATTTTTGGGACCGTTAGTTTCTACCTGGCAGTCGCTCAAAGTAGACCCTCTCGAATTTTGGGGTGTCTCCCACCCAGTGTGACCAATACGTGATTTTTTCGAGTTTTTTGGAAATGTTTTTTTTTTACTTCTGAGGAGTTTAATTTGAATTTCAAGTACATTTTAACAGTTTTTCTTTGTTACAATTTTTTGAAAAAATTTTAACGTTTAATTTCGCTATAAGATATGGCGTATAATTTACGTTCACGCACGATTCGTGAGGAACTGTGTGAGGACAGGGAAGAAGAGGCAACTTTTGCTGGAATTGCAAATATTTTGCATTTGCAGGACCATCTTCCCACTCAAAATGAGCGTCGAAAGGTAGAAAAACAAAAAAGGTACGCGACTTGTCCAAGACGAAGTGATAAGAAGACTAATTCAATGTGTCTATCGTGCCTTCAACCGATGTGTGATACGCATAGAGCGTACATGTGCATTGAATGTGCTTTTGGCATAGAATAATTAATAATTAATGAATAAATTTTTTTTTTGTTTTTTTAATTTGCATTGAATACTATATGAAAAATTTTTTTTGGATTTTTAAATCAATTATTAATTAATAAATTGCTATTTTTGTGTGTAAATGAGTTGTTCATTTTCTTCATAAAAGTGGTACCTTCAGTCTTCAAAATAAATATACTTTTTGAAACGGCCAAAAAAACAGAACATACCAGCTGAATGGGCATCATTTCAGGATTACAAAACCGCTTGGCAAATTGAAATATCTTAAAAATTAAAAAAGTTACAGCCGTTTTAGTGAAAAAAGTCAGTTTTTCGATTTTTTTTTTTTCAAGAATTTTTTTAAATATCTTAAAGAACCCCGCACAAAATGTATGGGAATTGAACACCGGTCAATTTGTATGAAAATTCGTATTTTGATAGCCCTTGTTATGCTGATCAAAACTCTCAATGGGCACGAAGCCCGAAAGCCCCCCCAACTCCCCCAAAACCGCCCCTAAAGGTCAGGGGCTGTATTTGATAGATTATTGGTGAATTGCCTTACCGCAATATTTTACTACTGTAGTCAAACCTACGGACACTAATACATACAGTAACTATGCCATTCCCAAAACAATCAACCCCCCTCTCCACCCCTCATAGCTCGACATGCGACTTTTCCCCCTTTACCGGCTGGCTGTGAGAACGTTTCATCGTGAATTCCATATCACAACCACCTAAACGATCACTACTTACTACCTAAGCGTTCACTATTCAATACCCTTTAGCAGATTTTGGTACGGAGTGGGGTTAGTTCACCCCCCTTTGTTTGACTGTTTTGGGAATGGCCTAGTTACTGTATGTATTAGTGTCCGTAGGTTTGACTACAGTAGTAAAATATTTCGGTAAGGCAATTCACCATCAATCTATCAAATACAACCCCTGACTTTTAGGGTTTTTGGGGTAGTTGGGGGGGTTTTCGGGCTTCGTACCCATTGAGACTTTTGATCAGCATAACAAGGGCTATTAAAATACGAATTTTCATACAAATTGACCGGTGTTCAATACCCATACATTTTGTGCGGGGTTCTTTAATTTTCACATATCTAACCCATAGAATCTTTTAGAGGAAGACTTAAACTTTAACATGATATATTTTTTCTTTTTTTTATGCTGCCTACAACATTTTATAAGCCCGTAAACACGCTGGGGTGTGATACACCCCAGAATGACCAATGCGGGATTTTACTGAGGTGTGACTGATAAGGGTTAATATACATACTAATTATTTCATTCCATAAAATTATAAATAAATGTCATTAAAAAAAGCCCAATAATCACTGCATTTTCTGGCCGTTATGAATCCAGCTAAAAGAATCTATTAGCGCAGTTGCATCACATCAAAGTCACATGCTTTCGTCATTCCAGGCACCGATGATGCAGTGCATGAGCTGTTAAACCGAACTCATCAGTTGAGTCACCCTTTTTGCCTTGACACGGCACGGGTCGTCGATCGGACTACAACGATAAGGAGAGATCCTTTTTGTTAAAGCGCGAGTCACATTTTATTATCGCAGAATCGCTTAAAAGTTTACCGTAAGTCCTCATTACAGCTTCGAATTATTTATGAATTTTTGATCAAATTGTCCGCGCACGCCAGCGCTAATTGCGCCCCGCCTGAGAGGAGACAGATTCTCATTGATAGGCGCTGAAACAGTGACCGCGGCCCCAGCACAATTTGCATGAATTAACAAAACACCGCTGATAAATATCGTGCAGGTGGCAGGTGTGTTGCGCGCGGGAAATTATGAAGGGGCCGAGGTGTGAACAGAACAAAATTGGGTTGAACGGAGCGATCAATTAGCGGCGCAATCTGCGGCCATCTGATCCGCAGCTCACTTTTCTTTTTGCACATTCTCGCGGGAGCTGCGATGCGACACCGCATTAGCGGGTGGATGCGTGGGACACAGGTGAACTCCCTGGACAGGTGTGTCAACCGGCAGCGCGGCGGCGGTGATTTCATTCATCTGATTTAATCAAAGAACAATGCTCATTTAAATAATTGCGCCAACATAGAAGAGATTATGTCGGCGGTATGACGTGACATGTTGCACTGTAGGCCATTTATTTCATTTGTGCATCTTACCTTACTGCAGATGCTTTCTATGAATAAGTTAGCACTCTGATTTTGAGGCCTGTGGACTTACCTGGAAGAGAAGAGAAATTTTCATTAGATATTTTAATTCAATAAGTAATTTCAGTAATACAAATAAATGTTAATATTATTTAAAAGTTATATAATTAAATTATTACATTATTTAAGTTCTTATGTGAATTTAGATTAACAGATTCATTGAGGATTTGTGCAGATTCGTGAAATCTCGCCTAACTTTCATTAGGTCTTCGGGTCGTATTTTAGGTTGTGGGTTCAATTCCCGCCAGAAATTATGGGTGCAAAAAGTGGTATCGCAATCAGGGTTGCCAGCACTTTTGAAAGCTTTATCCCGAAATGAATAGCTCAAATCGCAATAGCAAATCAAATCACAAGTTAAACTTGTGAATAACACAAATGTGATCAGCTTTGTAATGGCCCTGAAAACACTTCTCTACGATTATTATTTTGGAAGATATGGAAATTTATATTTGAAAATGACGTTTTTGTTTTGACAGCTCATAGCTTGGTTGTAAAACATCACAGGAGAATCTAGAAAACTCCGTTAAAGGGGAAAATTCTTCACTTGGATTTAATAGCAAATTCCTTTTCAAGCCCACAGAAGCCGCAGTATTCAACTAAAAATTAAAGGATAATTTTTTTTCCTTCTGCATTCTTGATGGGGCGAATGGGGATGAAAATATTGTTTCAATACATGAGTTTCAAAGTAGAGAGTACAAGCTCCAAAATTCATCCAAATCGCTTCATTTTTAATATATTAACATTAGAGAAAAATACAAAATAACATTAGATATTATGAAATCACACAATATAGAAGATATTAAACCTCTATTTATCTTTCTAAAGGAACTAAAAACTTAACAACAAGTTAAAAAACAAAGTATTTGAAAATAGGATTTGGATCCTACTGCGAGTTTTAGGTAGAGGAAAAAACGAATACACTCGTACCTTGTAAAAGAAGCCTTTGAAATAATCAGCTTATATTAAAATCGGAGGAGTTAGTCCTTATACAGGGTGTCCAAAACCACCCGTCCACCCCTTCTAAATCAGGCAAAAACATTTTTTTCGCCAAGGCCATTACTCCATTTAAGTAAAATGGGTACGCTCTATCGACTGGTGGTATTTTCAGCTTCCGATCTTGACCAGAAGAGTGTAATTTAGACCGGAAGTATATTTTTTTAAATTGGATGGATACATTATGACCTCGAATTCGGATTCCACGATGAAAAATACAAAACTTTCATTTGGAACATTTTTAAAAAAAATGACGTTTTTGCCCTCTAAATGACCTTTGAAGTTCTTCAAGCTGGAAGTAGAATTTTAATTCCGGAATTGTAATATTTTACAGCGAATTCACATTCTACGTCATAAGTTGTGTATGCTGGGTTTAAATGCGGACTTTATCGCCTTCTCTTCCTACCGGAAATAGAAAATTCAGACCGGAAGTAGACTTTTTAACAGCGGAAGCAGTCGATAGAGCGTACCCATTTTTAAGGTTCCGTAGCCAAATGGCAAAAAACGGAACCCTTATGGATTCGTCATGTCCGTCTGTCTGTCCGTCCGTATGTCACAGCCACTTTTTTCCGAAACTATAAGAACTATACTGTTAAGTATAGTTACTACTGGTAAGTAGATGTATTCTGTGAACCGCATTAAGATTTTCACACAAAAATAGAAAAAAAAGCGGCCAAGTGCGAGTCCCCATACTTAGAACTGAAACTCAAAAATTTTTATTCATCAAACCCATACGTGTGGGATATCTATGGATAGGTCTTCAAAAATGATATTGAGGTTTCTAATATAATTTTTTTCTAAACTGAATAGTTTGCGCGAGAGACACTTCCAAAGTGGTAAAATGTGTGTCCCCCCCCCCCCCCCTGTAACTTCTAAAATAAGAAAATGATAAAACTAAAAAAAATATATGATGTACATTACCATGCACACTTCCACCGAAAATTGGTTTGAACGAGATCTAGTGCGTAGTTTTTTTTTTAATACGTCATAAATCGTAAACCGCAATTTACCTTTCATTCAATGAACTCAAATATAAAAATAAAAAACAAGAACTTTTATATTATGTTACTTGCTGCTACGGAACCCTTCATGGGCGAGTCCGACTCGCACTTGGCCGCTTTTCTTAAATGGAGTAATCGCCTTGGCGAAAAAAATATTTGTTAGCCTGATTTAGAAGGGGTGGAAGGGTGGTTTTGGACACCCTGTATAATAGAAATTATACTCACGAACTAATATTTCATTTATACTAACTTTTTTGTTCTTCTTCTGTGCTTATTAATGTAACTTTTTATTATCCATTTAATTCAAATTTTCAGTTTCTGTTTAGTGAATGGTTTAGGTAAATGACTTTTACATAACGATAGTACGATAAGCTTCTTTAAACATCTGAGATGTTATCCCACACTTTGTTGTTTCAGAAATTTAGAAGACATGTTTTAACCAAATTTATTTCACAATGGAATAAGCATAACTTTTTATAAGTTTATGAATTTCCTTAATAACTTTTATGTGTAATGTCAAGCTTTAATAATATCTGAGAAGAGTGAAGAAGTTTAATTTCTGCGAATTAAAAAGACAAAACCAATGATCATAAAATATAAAACTTCAACAACTTAAGCAAAATAAATAAAGAAGTACATACTGTAAAAAAAATGTATCACAAAGTGTTCGAATTTGTGACAAAACGAAAAGGCGATTTACAGTCTCTATATGTAATTATAATAATTTCTCTGTCATAACGAAATCAGTTTAATCCATCTCAATCGTAAAGTGATGAAGAAACGATTGGATCGTCCTCCTTCCTCAGTTTAATCACTTTTCCGACGATTAATTGAAGTTGCGCTATCAGATAATTACCGGGCTCGAGTTGCACTTGTAATTTGAAAGCATTTAATTTAAACAATCAAACATTTACCTGTGTGTTTACCTGCCCGATTGAGATGATGGCGCCGATTGCTCCGACATGCGATAGGCGGTCGTGTCATAATCTCACTCGATTATTTCCCAGCAATTTTTCTTATTTTCTATTAAAAAAAATGCTGAACCTATGGAAATACAATTCGAATTCGAATCGATGGTGCGGTACAGACAAAGACTCGGAAATTGATACCTGAGACACTTGCACCAGCAGCGTGCACTGAACTCTTTCTTAGCACACACTCGCCCGCTGGAGTTCGAGCGGTTTCGATGCGGTCTCCACTTACCGATTGAGGCTTTTGCTATCATCCAAGATTGTGATAGATTCAATCATTTTAATTGAAGGCTTCTACGCACTGTGCTCGTGCGAATGACTATACTACGGCAGATAGAGCTCCTTTAAGAAATATAACGGGGATTTAAGATTGTGGCCCTGGGAAGGTGTTACCTGGTTGTCAAAGGGCTTCAATACTTCGTACGCAGAGTTGCCACCTGTGCTTTTTGTGACTTTCAGTAGTATTTTGCCATACTACCATGATCAAAAAGAAAATGAACCTTTGACCGCACGGTGTCATCTGTCGTCCGATTGTAATACTTTTTCGTTGTTGGATTGGTAGAACCTTCATTGATATTCTGTATAATTTATGGCATCATACATTGACAGTTGCACTATTTACAGCATTTTGTTAACATAATCATTTTGCCTCTCTTTGATTTTTCCATTATTTTCTATTTCCGGATGGCACTATACATTACCACTTAACCCTCCCCAAACAGCGACTGGATAATATTGTAGCTACATTAATACAGCATCAATATGCAAAATTTCCTTTCAATACGTTGAGTATTTGAGGTAAAGTGGTGATTGTTGTGTTGACAAATGGCAAAACTTAAAATTATTTCATACTTTATAGGGTTTTTGAAATTTTGTGGTCTGTTCGATTTATTTTTGAAAATCTTTTATTGAATTCTGTATATTTGTGCTATATTAAATAAATTTAGAGTTTAGAGTAAATTTCAGTATGAAATCTGTAAATGTTTTACTTAAGATATGAATGATAAAATTACCTATATATGATGATATATGATAGAATTTCCAAGTTATGGTAAAATATTAATTTTGTTCCACCTTTTGAATTTAACCGTTTTTACTGTACTATATGAATTTGTTTGTCATTTTTTACGGCTATAAATTTCTGACTTGACAGATGCGGTTTTTCATTTACATTAATTAACAAATTTCAAATAGCGAACTAAATCAATATGTGAATTGAAATTGCTCAAAACCATATTCTTATAAAGAATTTTCGATATATATATATGAGGTTTGACAAGAGCTCCGATTTCAACTTAAGATTATTTGAAGGTTCGGACTGATTTTATGGATTTTACATTCGGAGTAAAATCAGATAGTAGAAGATTCTAAAAATGTATTCTGTGAAAAGGTGGCATGCCAAGCCAAGTGTATTTCAACTGACGTATCCAATCTTGGCTTCTTCAATAGAATGATCATCTTACTGAAAAAACAAATGAGCCCTTCTGTGAAGATGAAACACTTGGGAAACGATTAACTTTCTTCGCATCCCCACACGTAGCTGAAAGGACCGTATTATTTCCTCTTCAAAATCGCTTTAGCATCGATCTTACGATTGGATCTCCGCAGCCTCAAGGAATATGCCGCGCTTTGTCGGAAGTCCAGAAAGTGCGGTTGCATTTTGTTGCATTGCAGCGCTCGGCTTATCACACTTGATCCACTTCAGACCTGACTAAACAATTAATATCGCGGCGGCCTCAATGGCTAGGCTACTAATCGCCATGCCAGACCCGCGGATCTCGAGTGGATCTCGAGTGCAGTGTGTCACAAATGATTTGAAGGTTCCAGGGATGACACAGTCGGGCAATTAAAATAAACCGCGGATCATGCTGATAATAGCAACGCGGTGGGACAGGCGCATGCGTAAGCGAATTTGCCTGGATACGAGCGGCGGACTCTGGGGTTTCGCGCTGACCGGGCAGATGGGCCGTGCCTACTCAGTTCCTGGTGGATGAATGCATCGTTGGCAAATCACTTTAATTCGTCTGTCGAGGAAATTGCTAATGAGATAAATTGGATGCAAATTTTCAGAGTTTTTAGATTAGTTTTGATTGGAGAAGTGCACGGTAATTAGCAGCTGCCACTGGATGACCATGACCAATTCGGAGAGATTGCCGGGTGGCAAAAGGGTGGGAGTATCTAGAGCAATTTTTTCTTAAAGACTTCGTGACCTCTTACTGCATCATTAAAAATTTAAAGATTTTTATTAATAAAGCTAGCCTTCTTGATGAAAGAATTCTGTAAGCATGATTTGCTTTGATAATGTTTCATATCGCCTATCAGTCTACTTGGTTTTTAATATATTTTAATATAATTATAAAATAAGACATTTTGTCTATTAACAATTTTCTTTTGTCCTCATAATTTTTTAAAATTATGCAACTTTTTATAGTATCTACTTTAACCGGGATTATATAGAAAAAAAAAACATGGAGAATGACCTGCCATTTTTTGATTTTCAAATTTTTTAATGGTAAATCCAAAATCAGCTTTGGAAATTCGTTAAAGGTCACACTTTTGGACCAAAATGACCATTGAAATAATTTAGATTTTTGTTGTTCATCACTAATATAGTGATAAATTTGGTAAAATTGGTCCAATATACTACAGGGTGTCCAATAGGACACAAATGGAGAGATCGGTAAAATATAAATACTTTTTAATAAAGGACAGTCGTCATTTTTATTTCATGTCCATTTTATTATAAAAAAATTAAATCTATTTAATACAAAAAAATTGATTTAAAACAGTAGTGAAAAACGTTAGTTACTAATGATATATCGTCGTTGCGCGTGCAATACCGCGTAACAGCAAAAACTGCAAAATTGAAATATCGCGCCTACGGATTCTTAACATGGTTTCGTTCCTTATAGATCTCACAGAATTTAAATTAGCCTATAAGAAACCTCATTTTTGACATAGAAACAATACCGCGTTACACTTGCTTGCTTGGAGTTGGCGGCAAGTTTTTTCTTTCTCCTGTAAAATCGTGAAAACGCAGATACGCGGTATTGCACGCGCAACGACGATATATTTTTGATATTTTAACCATCTAATTTGCCACAAATATCCATATGCTTTCTAAAACTATTAAAAACATGTTCTAAAGTTTCATTTGAAATGCCATTGACGATCTTCCCAATGTCTTTAATAAGATCCTCAACTGTTTTTGGTTATTTTCATAGCAGAGATCTTTAATGTACATAAAAAGAAATCAAATCGAATGAGATCTGACGGGTCATGTGGCTATTCTATTCCTTTTCCCCTAGCAAAGCGTGGGTACCCTACGCCAATAACTCGATCGCCATAAAATTTATTGATGGTACTTCTTGTGTGCGATGAGGTGCTGCTCCGTCTTGAATAAAAAAAAAAGATTTACCGCGGCTCCTCTTTTTCGCATGAGAAAGGATTTGGTCTCTAACATCCCTTTGTACTTCTCTCCGGCGACAGAAGATTCAAAGAAATGCAGGTAGATACCTTTTATGTAGATGGTTCACATTTCACAAATATATATTATTAATAATTCACGTTTTTCACTATATTTTTAAATTAATGGTTTGTATTAAATAGGTTTAATTTTTTTATAATAAAATGGACATGAAATAAAAATGACGACTGTCCTTTATTAAAAAGTATTTACATTTTACCAATCTCTCCATTTGTTAAAAAATTGTGACCCATTAGTTTTCGCAATTTCCCATTGGACACCCTGTATATTTCGAGATCAACGTGCACTCTATTTTATAGTTGATTTTATCAATAATATATACTTTGCGTAAATATGATACATTCAAATGATTTAGTTTCTCGTTTAAATAAAAGGACTCCGAAGAGCATTTTTAAGCAAAAAATATAGGGTTTTTTTAAATACATAAATTTGATCTGGCTCATAAAAATTTCGGGTTCAATATGAAGTAACCTGAAACAATTTTCAAACTTCGCAAGTTTGAATGGCAGCCATCGAGGGCACTTTAAATGCTTCGAAAACTACCATAATTAACAAATAAACTTTCGATGGTGATTTGCCACCATAACGAAAACAAAAAGAATCAATGTACTCAGCATCTGGACTGTTGTTACACCTCGGAACATGGGTCTGTTTGGTTTACCTTTGCAGGGTACTTTCACGGCTTCCAGAGATTTGTTAATATTTAATAGGTCTTCCTAAAAGTAGGATGAAATTTCGCCTGGTTACATCCGTGATTTTAATCTGAACTGCATAGCAGACAGAGAGCAGGGAAAGTGCAGTCCCATCTTAGTCCGCACAGGGTGGGGCTGAATTTCGGTACTGAAACGTGAAAGTGGAGATCCCTGGCTCCTCTGATTAAATACGTGACCTAATCCGAGCCCTCTGTTTGGATTGAATTTTTTTCTTGATAATCAAAATGTCAACATGGTGGCGTATTTGTAGTCCCAAGGAGGAACTGTGCAAGGTGGACTTTTTTATTTTCGAAATATTTCGAAGGGGAACATATATCCATCTAATGTCGATGATAACTTTCAGAAAGCCGGATCAACCCTACCTGGATATTCTAGACGCAAGCTGAAAACCTTTACCGCCTCGAAAATGCAGAAAAATGTCTTGTTGAATGCGTGCCACGTCCTTGTATTAGGACTTTTTTAGGTTTCTTTTTACCCTAGCTCTGTTTTCAGTTGTGCTCCCTGCTGGCGGATCCCCTGGGATGTCTTGAACTTAGACGTTATTTTCTTGCCATTCTCTCCAGCTTGGAGTTTTCATTTTAGTGGTGGATGTTCTGCAAATAGTAATCAAGGCCAAGATGCACGGGTCCTGACCTGGGCGACCTGATGACTTAAGATGGCCTTAGGAATTGACCACAGACAGACTTCGGAATCTCTGTTCAGTTTTTTTTTTTATAAAAGATGTTCATCAAAGGGGCTCTTACATGTAATTTTGTTTACCTATCTTCGTTTATATTCTTATTACATTTCGTTAAATTTCTTGGGTAAATTTTATCGTTTCTAAATTGATCGACTATCAGGCCGTTTTTTCTAACCAAAAGGACCAGGGGAATGAAAGTAAAAATGTCTAATTGGAAAATTTGAAATTTAAACAGGTTTCCTTAATTTGGTTTTCATTTTGTTTATTCCAGTTTTTTGGAATGAAAATAGATTATTATTTTGAATATTTACTGAAATCGAACTATACAAAGAAGAAACAACAAATGTGCTAAAACTTTATATCTAAATCAAAAATTTGTCAATCTATTGATTTTGAAATTGTTTTACACTGGGCTTTGTTCTGACTTTATTATTTATTGACTGAGACGAAAGTATGAAAATTAAATGCTGTAAATGTTTTCAATTTAAATTTCATCAGAATTTTCAGGGGATTTTAATAATTCTTTGATTAAAAAAAAAAAATGTAACTGATAACACTCAGACCAATAAAGTAGTCAACTTTAATTGTTAAAATACCACATCATACATATAGTATTGATGAAACTCTGTAAATTTTTAAACATTTTCGTTATTCAATACTAACTACCAAAAATAATTAATTCAAATAAAAATTCGAATCCCAATAATTTGGGGTTCGAATTCGATTTTAGTTCCTCAAATTGTTGACTAATCAATCTGTTGGTTTAAATCCACTATCGAATTTAGTAAAATGTGTACTATTTTGTAGTTCATTATCTATTGTGAGATCAATTTTCACAAAATTCTTAGTTTAGGAACGATTAAATGTATTTTAGAGCAAAATTTTATGAAGGAAGGTTTTTTTTTGCGAGCGTCTTTTAAATGGTTCCAATTTTAAGTATACTAATACGTAATGATAATAAGATTCATGATCAGCGACCCCAAAAACCTTCACATTCCAAATTTGGCATAGATCGGTTGGATCCGTCATCTTTAATTCTGCAAACTAAACTTCAGATTCATGATCAGCGATCCCAAAAACCCCCACATACCAAATTTGGTGTAGACCGGTTGATTTTCAAAAATCTTGTCCGCCATCTTGAATTGTGGAACTCTGACTTCAGATTCGTGATCAGCGACCCCTAAAACCCTCACACACCGAAATTAGCGTAAATCGTTTGACTTTTGGAAATCGATATTTCTGACCCAGTTTTTTGAGGTTAGGAAAAAAACATGATGTTGCCACCTCAACTCTGACGGTGGATTTGGATTCACGGGGTTCTTTTACATAAAAATACACATCTGGATATGAAAAAAAGAAATTCCTGTATTTTTCCTGGTACATTTATCCGGATTTTTACTATTTTTTACCTGTTTTTTGAGGTTAGGAATTAACTGTGATGTGATGGCTCAATTCTGACTCCAGATTCGTGCTCAGCGCGCTAAAATACATCGAAAACCACATATCGCATATAAAGTACAGACCACTTTTCTTTTTTTGTGTGGCTGTGTAATTTACTGATTTATTTTTACTATTGAAGATAATTATCCATTTTACATGCAGAACTAAGTTCATTCGTAATTCAAACTGCAGCCATAGACTTTTAGGCATATTTTTAAATCGAATATTCTTGTAGTTTTGATTTTATTTAGACTTAGCAAGTTGTTAAAACCTTCGTTTTTTAAAAAAATACACACTCGTACAAAATTAAAATAAATATAAAATTAAATATGCATAAATTGTGTAAATATTTCTTTTATTTCTATAACTTTGGAACTAATGTATTTGACTTGGGCGGTTTTCAGGTATATTTAGAGGGAATAGAAGAATAGCTAAAATTAAAATCTCTTAAATTTATTTTAAACTCTTTTTGTTTCGTTCTGACAGAGAAATTTGTGTGTGTTCAAGAAAGAATAATTTGTTTTAGATAGAGTTTAAAAGTAAATAAATAAATTTCTTAAACTTTTTTCAAATTTCCTTCAACATTTTAAAGTATAGGATTATATAAGAACTTCTATAGAAAAAACAACATTTAGGCCAAAATAGCAAACCTCCTTTGATTGGAATGAAAAAATAACAAACATCAAAATCCTCGTTGCTATCAGAAAACACTTCCACATGAATTGAATTTTGCAATTAAAATTCCCAAAGGCAAGTAAAATTTTCATTTTCATTAGAGCTAAAATTCTTTGGAAATTAATTTCAATCAAAAAGTGATTGCATGCGTGCTGCCAGGGCTAATGGAACGTCAATCAAATCAGAATGCCGCCAACGCTTCTAAGCTAAGCGAACCGAGTCGTGTCTAAATGCTTCAAGATGCTGCGAAATTGCACCCAGAGATAAAAAGATAAACGCGGCGGCGCGGCGCTTCATTGATATCAGCTGAAATTGCAGGGAATTTCGAAGGCACCGCCGCCGCCGGCCGCTGCGCACTGTCCACCAGAACTAGGTCAAGTGGCGCGAAATTTGATCAATTTGAAACGATACGATGAACAGAGCACGAATATTTAGATAGGTCCTAGTCGTGGAATTGTTATGTATCTTTCTTTCTTTAGCTGAGGTGCTACTAGGAAATTTACATGAGCCACCCACGCTTCCGCGGATATATGTTGGCCTCTGATCTTACAAGACATGCACAATATCTTGGTGAAGAGGAACACCGTTTAGACGAATTAACATATAGATCCAAAAGGGAAACTTAAGTCGTGTCACTGTTCTGATGTTGCAGCTGCACTTACAGATGCGATCAGAGGTGATCTCACATTGCAACTTCTGCATGCGAGCATTTCGTGGTACATGGAGTGATGCTCAGATGCATCTTTATCGTTCCTCAGAAGATGTATACGTCTTCTCGATTAAAATGAATTGATTTTGGCGGCCCAAAAACATTCATTCATTCCCGATTGATATTCAGCGAGGCCAGAAGGTGTGACTATGTCAGGTCTAATTTCAGAACTGATCGCACTGACATTGCGCCTCGATCCGGCCCCCGCTCTGGATCAGTTTCAACTGCAGAATGCTGCAGAGAATTATTAATTGAGCTACTTTCGCCTGCCTTGAGTCCCATTAGCGGGCGGTCACGCATTCCACTGCATTTATCTCATCGGAACTCATGAAAATGAAAACGATCACATTCCTTCGCTTCCTGTCACTGTCGTCAACATGACACACGGACTAATTACAGGTGTTCTTCGACAAATCAATCACCCAATTAGATAAGCCAATCAAATCACCGATCAATTCGCCCTCAAATTGCAGCTAATGCATGCCAGCGTGATCAGAGTTTGATAAAACAATTGTCGCGGATCGTGGACGAAACGGTGCGACTTCTTTTGGTATTCAGAAATGCCGCCACGATCGTGACTCGACTTTAACACCTGATCCATTTGATTCATTGGCTGATCTGCTTGATCCCTGATAACCGCTGGCTCGCGCGTGCGTGCCTATGCAGTTTGGCTGCTAATTGACAGTCAAATGCAATTTAAATGTTAAATTGTTGAACAATTTCATGAGCGGTACGAGGTAATATTATCTTGCTCACTTCGGAGTACTTAATGTCGGTTTGTTCTGGCTTAATACGCTTAATTGAGGCGATGAGCAAAACTTTATTGTTCGGAAAAATTAATTGATTCAATTTATTAGTATTTTAAACGATGTAGCTCCAATGAATAATATGTATTATTTTTGTGATTCTATTGTATTGTTAGGGATTTAAAATGAACTATCTATCACTATCTGATCACTCCATTTTAATCTTTACTATAATATTTATTATGTTTACTATATAAAGCGTATAATAAAAGAAGCAGCCAAGTATGAACTCATGCCATAAGTGTTCAATATTATCCGATGCAGCGTAACGAATACTTTGTTGTAATGTGGTGTAATTTTAAGGGAGATTGATAATTTTTCTGTAATGTCGACATCATTCTATACATAATGTACCATATGCATTTTTTTTCCCTAAACTGAATTGTTACAATTACCAATTACAATTAACTCAAACACTATATGTACAATGTCATTTAACTGTGGCGATTTCTGGCTTAATTTTTGTTTTCGATCTACCAACACCTTTTAAACTTGTTTTAAATGAAAGAACGTGTAAATCTGAACAAAAAATTGTACGATACCAAAGTTCTAGAAGTTGGGAGTCATAGGGCATAGACAAACTAGTTACTAGCAAATATGTGACACTCAAATAATGACCGAAATGTAAAATTTCGAGCTTATTTAATTGCAAAATAATCATATTGCATGGAAATTAATATAATTCTTGTCAAAATCTTTTAATTTATGTCAAAATCGTTTAGTTAAAATGTTTTCCTTGAGATAACAGAAGGGGTTTTGATGTAAATCTTTGTTTGATGGAATATTCGTTTGGAATCTTATAAGAAATTCAAAGATGATAAGAAATTTTCAAAATAGAGTACACTGACAACAAAAATGGGAACAACGTTAAATGAATAATTTTCAAATATGCCAATGCCCAAAATTATTAATTTAACTACGTTTCATATTAAATTTTAGAGTTAACGATCATTAATTTGACAAAAAAAAAAAATTAAACAACATTATAACGTATTCAAAACAAAATGCTTTATTTTCCTTATTACCGATAATTGTTGTAGCATTAAAATTAAATTTTGTTGAATGTCTTACTTAATGCGTTTCATAGTTGTTTTAAATAAAATATTAATAAATATACAATAATCCGCAATCCAAAAAGAAAAAAAATACGTGTTTCTTAGATTTTGATGACACATTAAAAGAAGAGCAAAATCGGAGGCGGGCATACATCGTACAAATTTCTTGTAACAAAGAAATGTTCAAGAAAACCACAATGTTTATTTTATAGATACGACTGGGACTTTAAAGTCGTCATTAATTTCTGTAAAATTATCTCAATAAAATATTTATGTCTTCCAAACGTCTAACTGCCATCCAAGACGGTAGCAGGCGATCGTGTAGTGTTTCCATTAAAACAGCAATTTCGCTGACATTCACCATAATTTATCCCAATCTTGGCGCCTCGGATCAAACACAGACCCGCGAAGACGAACATGCTCTTCCTCGGATCTTTAAGGCGAAAGTTAGGAATTCACGTGAAGTCACGTTCCCTGCAGGCGCACGATCACCCAATTGTAAGACGACTAAATTTATGGCTGATATCAAGTGCAAAAAAAAAAATTGTTGTACACCACTGTCTCTGGTACTGCCAATTTTCTCGTCGTTCAAACATTAAACGGGCTAAGAGCTTTAACTGCGATTAACCTCGTGATCACTTAGTGATCCTTGTGAGACACGATCGACAATTTATCGTGGGGCAACCAGCGAAAATGTCGAGTATGATTTTTTTTTTTTGAAAATTGGCGTCTGATCCGCTATCAGTCGTCGGTAAATTGATTAACTTCATCCTGCCAAAGGGTTTAATCACCGAAAGAGACACGTACAGGTTGGAAAAATCGATGTCCTATATATCGAAAACGAAAGATATACACTGTCGGACAAAATAAAGTACAAAAAAAAAATATGTATTACCAAGAAAACCTGTCCGATTTTCTTATACATGCTTTGAAAGCTTTGGGGAGTTTCCCACTTTTCTGGGTGTAAGAACTTTGTTGCATTTATGCTGTTTTAGTTTAAAATTACTGCAAACTGAATACACCTTGCACTTTTCCGGACAAAATAAAGTACAAACTTTAAAATATTTGAACAATTGAGAATTTCAGAAGGAGCAAATAAAATGATTGAGAAATAAATACAGAAGTAGTCTGCATGTTGACTATATTTGCAACAGAGCCGTTAAAACCCTAGGTTTTATAAAACGTAATTATACTGACTTTCAGGATCCTTTCACTTTGAATGTATAAGGTTGTAACATAATAATCTGATAATTTTTTCGGAAATTTTTTACAACTTCGAGAAATTTCTGTGACTATGAGTATAAATACCCGTAAACGCGCTCAGTTCATCAGTGCAATAATCGACAGCACAGCTAGTAGCATTATGGAAGAATTCGATTTGAAAAGACGAGACATCCGCGTCCTTCTACTTTATGAGTTCCGTTTGAAGCATACAGCTAAGCAGGCGGCACAAAATGTATGTCAATGTATGGGAGAAAATGCGGTCTCTTATCATACAGCAGTAGATTGGTTTCGATGTTTCTCGAATGGCGACTACAACTTTGAAGATAAACCTCACGAAGGGCGACCGGTTGCGGTTGATGTCGACCGACTAGCGCATCTCATCGAGGAAGATCCAAGGAAGACTACTCGTCAGCTTGAAGAAGAACTCGGATGCTCCCATACTACTATCGCTCGACATTTGAAAGTTATGGGTAAAGTGTACAAGTACAGTCAATGGGTACCCCACGAATTGACGGATGGTCAACGGATGATGCGAGTGGCGGTTTGTACGCAATTACTCACTTCACATCGTACTTTTGCTTCGCTTCGTAATTTGGTTACCAGGGATGAGAAGTGGATGCTTTATGTTAACCATAACAATAAGCGACAATGGCTTAGCGCAGGTCAAAGAGGAGTACCGACAGTTAAATGTAAAATTACTATACACAAGGTTATGTTGAGTGTTTGGTGGAATGTGCACGGCATTATCTACTGGGAACTATGACCACAAGAAACGACTATAAATAGTGAACGCTACTGTGATATGCTGGATAAGGTAGCCGTGAATCTTAAAAGAGAACAAGGCAATGTATACCTCCTCCACGACAATGCCCGCCCTCACACCGCTTCGATGACATGTAAAAAAATTATGGAGCTAGGCTGGATTTCCTTAGCCCATCCTGCTTACTCGCCGGATATGTCTCCTTCTGACTACCACTTGTTCCGATCGTTGCAGGCTCACATTAGCGGAAAATCTTTTGATGACCGAGATGCATTGAAACAGTGGTTGTCGGAATTTTTTAACTCTCGTGAGCCCAAGTTTTACGAGAATGGAATAATGTCGCTTCCCCAACATTGGCAGGACATCATTGATAATGATGGGCTATATGTTCAATAAAATGTTAAGCTAAATAGTACAAAAATATCAAAATAAAATTTCTTAAAAAATTATCAGATTATTATGTTACAACCTAATATAATGGAAACTTTTAAGTGTTCCGTTTCTATATTATTCTTGAAAACAAAATTTTACTTTAGCTTTGCACTTAATTTTGTCCGACAGTGTAAGTCGTTTGGGTCATAGATGAAATCTGCAAACGAATCACGACCCGAATTAAGTCATCCCAGTTGGTGCATAAATTGCACTCATTTAAATGTATTTTATTCCCTTCATCTCTCTAGTCTAGGCAAAAACTGGACACGAAATATCATCTTTATCCGCACGGTGGCATGATGTGCCCGAGGCCGCCTCATCCGCATCGCCGGAGTGAATTAAATTAACCACAATCACCTGGAATGACAAAAAAGTCTATCAAAGTGGGAGAAAAACGCGTCCCGCGGCGGCTGGGCTCATTGAATGGGGGGCAATCAGACTTGAGGCGATTCCCAGCATTCGCCCTGGACCAGGGATGTTGCTCGCTTATGTTTATCATTAGGCGGGATTGAGCGCGTAACACCGCGGCATAATTCGATTTGAGGTGTTTGAATGAGATCCTGTTTTGTGTAAAAACAATTTTTATATCATTGTGTTCTTTTCCAACAAGCTCTCGCCTTCATATATTTCTATAAAATTTCATTCGATCCACGCTAGAGCACGCTATTTTTTTCCTCCCTCGTGTGTGTATTTTTGTCAGCTTTACCTTTTAATTTCGCGAGGATGCAACTGAAAAGGTTACATCACTTTGTTTGATGTATGCATTAAGTTACCAACCACCAGGAACTCATCAAACAATTTCGGGGCGGGCAAAAAATATGGGCGCTCCCGACAAACAAAAATCACTTTCGACCAGATACGGGAGCCGACCACACAGTGCTGCTTGCTATTTCGTATCTGATGTCGGCCGTGCAATGACAAATAATGGCAACTTATTTTTTTCGGCCGTTTTTATATTGGGGCCTGTTTTGTTTTTGCTCACCATCGAACCCCAAATTTGCATTTATTTTCTCTCTGGCTTAATCGCATGAATTCCAGTTGCCTGAATTATATCAACTTTACCATATTGACTAATTACTGTGGCGGGGATCAGCCAATTTGTTTTCGTATCCCCAAAAAATCGGAATTTGATCCCAAACTAAATGGGCAAAAAAATATGATTTTTCTAGACTGATTTGGAAAAGATAGAATAGATATACAAAGTAAGTAGTTTGTACATAGAAATTTAAAATATGTAATTTGGTAGATTGATGTCTCCCACGAAAAGAGAGAGAGAACTTTGATACCCATAGTGGCAACGTTTTTTAGAGGGATATTAAAAGCTCGTGAGGGAATGTTTAAATTAATATTAAAACTATGAAATTGTGTTTAAAAGTTCCGAATATGCAAAAGAATTGTTGTTTTATACTTAAAATCTGGAAATGTAATATTTTTCTACTGTGATTTTCTGCATATTTCAACAAAGATTCACGAAAATTGTTCAAAATCCTTAACTTGAAGATTTGCCCATCTTTTTTCTGTACATAAATCTGCAAAAGTTCACAAGATAAATGTGCGCTTATTATCGTCGATCAGTCGTAAAAGATATTTCTTTTTAATTCGTTAATTTCAAGGATTCTTGTAGATTTTTTACAATACAAAGGTGGAAACATCCTTAACCTGTTAACAGATTAGTTTTTCTTAGAAAGCTCAGTATTTGCTGAATTCATTTCAAGCAAAGACGCGTATTTACGACATAAGCAAAGTAAATTACTATGCGTTATAAAAGTTGAAAAAGTGTAATATTTTTAAATTGGGTTTGATTCACCATTAAATCTAGTTTTATAATTACAACAAACTGACTTATGCAAAAATATGAAACTTTTGAAATTGACGCATATATACGACATAATCAGTTAACAGGTTAATTTAAGGCATAGTTTGCAACGAAAATTTTAAGAAATATGAACAAACTCAAGATGGTAAAATGTTACTTTTCGTAATTTTAAAATTTGAAATTTCGAGAAGTACAACCGACCGATAAACACTTTTTGGATATTCATCACTTTTGACCACAAATTAATGTTTTTACGATGTGAAATTTGGCATAGTCTTTGAGTCTAGTTTGTGACCAAAATTCGGTTATTAAGAGGAGCTAAATGTGGTTAGTTTCTTTTACTTAGCTGAGGGGGTGTCGTTTAAAATAGCTAAAATTTGAAAACTTTTTTTTGTAGATATCCCAGTGCGTAAAGATTACAGCAAAAAATGTCTTTTACTGTCATGTTTTTTAAAATTTAGTAAATTTGTACATTGTAAACAAAGCGGCCAAGTGCGAGTCGGACTCGCCCATGAAGGGTTCCGTAGCAGCAAGTAACATAATATAAAAGTTCTTGTTTTTTATTTTTATATTTGAGTTGGTTGAATGAAAGGTAAATTGCGGTTTACGATTTATGACGTATTAAAAAAAAAAACTACGCACTAGATCTCGTTCAAACCAATTTTCGGTGGAATTTTGCATGGTAATGTTCATCATATATTTTTTTTAGTTTTATCATTCTCTTATTTTAGAAGTAACACATATTTTACCACTTTGGAAATGTCTCTCGCGCAAACTATTCAGTTTAGAAAAAAATGATATTAGAAAACTCAATATCATTTTTGAAGACCCATCCATAGATACCCCACACGTATGGGTTTGATGAAAAACATTTTTTGAGTTTCAGTTCTAAGTATGGGGACTCGCACTTGGCCGCTTTTTTTTCTATTTTTGTGTGAAAATCTTAATGCTGTTCACAGAATACATCTACTTACCAAGTTTCAACAGTATAGTTCTTATAGTTTCGGAAAAAAGTGGCTGTGACATACGGACGGACAGACAGACAGACATGACGAATCCATAAGGGTTCCGTTTTTTGCCATTTGGCTACGGAACCCTAAAAAAGAAATATTTCTATATATTCATCTGGTTGGATTTATCTGTTTGAATCAACTGGAATCTAGTTCAGCTAACGATTTTCATACAAATTTTATTATGAAAATGTTGAAATAAATTGAATATATGTCAATTTTTGCTAGAACGCATTCTTCGATTTTTAATTAGAAATCATGTCACTTTTAACTCTAAACGTATCGAGCGGGGTCAAATGACCTCTTTCGAAATTTGCTTTATAATTGTACATTCATTGTTATTTCTTGCGCTCATCTAAAAATAAAAATATACGTTTGATTATTTTATTAGAAATCAGATGTTATGTTGCAAATTATTTCCTTTAATAAATTAAGAATTTCTTTCTAAAAAGCAACGTTTATTTCATAAGGGGTCAAATAAATGATAAAGTATATTTTGATTAAACAACAAGTCATTTCTAGTAGCAATTCTCGTTGCTTTAAAAGTATTCAATATCATAGATTTAAATTATAATGTGAATTATTGTTTATCAACCCGAAGTTGATCACTTTTGTTTCTTCAGTTCACTTTTTCTGAAAACTCTTGTTGAGTGCGTTAAAGTTCAACTGAAGAAATTGTTGAAATGATATGTTAAAAATATGAACGTATGCCAAAACTGTGCCATGTTTCATTCCAAATGTTTTATAAATCCACATAAACGTAGTTTTCTAAAAATAAGCTAATTCTGAAGCTGTTAATCTACCGATCGTCGAAGTTAAAAGCACCATTGGGCATAGATAGTAGTTGGATGACGGACAAGATTGTTTTCTTAAATTTTAACTAGACTGCTCTGGTCGTGCTTATTAGTAATCTTGTTGGGTATAAAACATTAGAAAAATTAGTTTAATCAATCATAAAATTGATCCTCAAAGTAAACAAATTTCAATTTTCATTCACGGCAGTTTTTAATAAACATTTGTTAAATATTATAAATTTAAAATAAGCCAAATATATTATGATATAATATCTTGTAACATTTCTAGAAAAACTAACATTTAAAAAAACCCTCAATGCACTGCGAGGGAATTTTAATGAGCTTATAATTCCTAAAAAAATTACAATTAATTAGTACCTTCATTTTGTTTTTTAAATGTCTACCGTATTTCCAAAGTATCTACTTTTTAATTTTATCCGCTTAGTTAAATTGCTCAAAAAATATCTCCACCTACCTAAGAAAGGTCTTATTAAATTGCCAAAGGATATCGGATAAACTCCCTTCCCGACATCAGAAAATTAGAAGAGAGTGTCGCGTAGATGAATAACATCTAACTGAGTCACCCTGTTCCCATCCGCGTTTGTTGTTGATATACTTTTTGAAGAGCCTTAATTACCCACCTGAATAGCATATTTTTTCTAACTTCTCGTCTTTCGAGATTAAAGCATCCGAAGGAGCAGAGCGTTGAGAGGTATCCCTTTGCCTCGTCGCTTAGTACCTTTAATTAAATGGCACGTAAATAGACTTTGTGTTAGCAACAGTTTTTTTGCCCTTTTTGCCAAATCACTTGCAAGGGTTAAGTAATCGCAAAAAATATATTCATAGACGGAATGTAATATGATTGGCATGAGAAGTTAGTCTCAACGAAATCAAGTGTCTTTGAAATGCTTTTCGTTACTTAAAAATTAAGGCTTTTCAACGAGTATTTATCTGAAGGTAGATAAAAAAATACTGCCTCATCGCAAAAATAGACAATAGGCAGGGAGAAAATTAAGTGACAAAAAGGCCGCCCCCGAAGCCGCGATGTGTTTAGAAAAAAATAAAAGCGAGGAAACACAGTGACTGGTTTTAATCAAACAAATAATTTGCGGGACGACGGGGGAATAAACAGTGAACCACGCAAAATGCACATCCGGCGGCACGGCTCCCGGACTCCTCATCGTCTTCATGCCGCGCCGCCACTGTGCTTGCGGCCGTATAGACGCTTAAGTCAATATCGTGACAGTAATTGCAGCGCAGCCATGTGTCAGGTAATGTCGTACAGAAGCGCTCGATTAAAGCGGATTATAAAATACATATAGGCTGGGTTTTATTAGCTCAATATTGATTGCATCTAAATACGTCGATATCGTAATGTCGTGCATTGGTGTAAGCGCAATATGGGCCCAAAATTACACTTTTTTCAAAACGCAATATTTGGACTATAGAACCCTATATTTAAAAATAAAAAATCCTTTCAGAGAAAGAGTATATTTTACCCGACTATAGCAAAGCATGCATGTTTTGAGATAGTTTGTTACCTCGTACAATCTAAACTACTGAACCGATTTAAATAAATGAGGTGTCGTTGGATTCATCCTGATCCAGAATGTACAGGGTGTCCAATAGGAAATTGCGAAAATTAATGGGTCGCAATTTTTTAACAAATGGAGAGATCGGAAAAATGTAAATACTTTTTAATAAAGGACAGTCGTCATTTTTATTTCATGTCCATTTTATTATAAAAAAATTAAATCTGTTTAATACAAAATAATTAATTTAAAAATATAGCGAAAAACTTTAGTTACTAATGATATGTATTTTCGATATTTTAACCATCTAATTTGCCACAAATATCCATATGCTTTCTAAAATTATTAAAAACATGTTCTAACGTTTCATTTGAAATGCCATTGACGATCTTCCAAATGTCTTTAATAAAATCCTCAACTGTTTTTTGGTTATTTTCATAGCAGAGATCTTTAATGTAGCCCTATAAAAAGAAATCAAATCGAATGAGATCTGACGGGTCATGTGGCTATTCCATTCCTTTTCCCCTAGCAAAGCGTGGGTACCCTACGCCAATAACTCGATCGCCATAAAATTTATTGATGACACTTCTTGTGTGCGATGAGGTGCTGCTCCGTCTTGAATAAAACAAAAAAGATTTAACGCGGCTCCTCTTTTTCGCATGAGAAAGGATTTGGTCTCTAACATCCCTTACAGAAGATTCAAAGAAATGCAGGTAGATACCTTTTATGTAGATGGTTCACATTTCACAAATATATATTATTAATAATTCACGTTTTTCACTATATTTTTAAATTAATTGTTTTGTATTAAATAGATTTAATTTTTTTATAATAAAATGGACATGAAATAAAAATGACGACTGTCCTTTATTAAAAAGTATTTACATTTTATCGATCTCTCCATTTGTTAAAAATTTGTGACCCATTAGTTTTCGCAATTTCCTATTGGACACCCTGTACCTTTGTATCAAAGGTCACAGGAAATACAATATGGTGGACGCTAGACGTCATTATGTGGAATCGTGATGTGAAACGTATTAACTTATTGACATAGTAGAACAGAGACATCTTCTGGACGTAGATATTGTGCTATGATGGTAGTAAGATTTTGTTGCTCTTGTTAAAACTTTTACCAGACATTTTGCTTCGCCGTATGGATGGTTATAATTTTAGCAGTCTATGCTAGCATCTCTGTTCATCTGTTTCTTGGTAAGTGCTAAACTTTTCATAAGATTTTGAGAAATTAGGTAATGTTATCTTCGTTTTAGTCTTTCGCGTGTCATAGCTTATGTAACGTCAGTTTAAATCAAACATATGGTGGATATGACGCACAAAATACACAAAGTATAAAAAATTGAAAATTCACAATTGTATCGAGTTTGATATCAAATGAAAGGCTTTAGTGTACAGATTCCAAAAATAATATATATAATTTAAATATAACGAAATGTATGATTTCAAAATAATTGCATAAATTGGCTTTGATGTCAACGAAGATTTGGCGGCAAAAAATTTGTTTTTGTACACTGTTGAAGTATTGGTCATGACTAAAGTTTTTAATGAGTAGATTATATTAAACGTTAAGATATCAGCTCTAAGATTATGGGAATTAAGAAAAGATGTTATAAAATTTTTTTTTTAAAGTGTTCCGTCCGTAAAGAATTTAATCATAACTTATGAAAATTTAATGCACACAAGGCATAATATACATCTATTTCACATTTTTGTGAATTTGAAAGATGAAAATTAAATAAGGTTTTCAAAGTTTCCATCGAAATGTAGATAATTTTGTATTGCAAATTAATTTGAAAATGGAAAATGGAGTTCTCTTAAAATTGTTAGAACTATCCATTTTAAAACAAAAACGAAAAACAATTTGTTTATTTCAATAACTTACAAATTTCTCTTCACGTTTCGAAAGTGAATTTACGAGGTTTCTTTTAATTTGAATAGAATTGAATATCAATTTCAATTTCATTCGAAATGTAGAACATGGGTGATAATTTAAAATATAATATATTTAAGGATTTATATCGCCCTCCAAAGAATATTACTGGCTCCGATAAATGATCAAACAAACTGGCTACCGTGAAGCGTAACTGTTGTGTTGTAATAGCTTATTCAGAGGAAAATATTTAGAAATTATTTTAAAAGATGAGCATCACCGCATAATCGCTTTTTATTCGCCACGGTGCCACAGGGCTCACTTGTTGGGCCATTAATCTTTCAATCGACACCTCAATTAGTTACGCAAGCGAATGTTTTCTAAACATGCGGAACTCGTTGCATCGAACCGAATCAATTGAATCAATGAAGAGGGTGTGGCGAGGGCGGCATCGGACATGAATGCACTTGAGGCGGACGACGGCCAAGAGCAAGGTGAGCATGTTAAGCGTGCAGAATGGCTCATTATGTGGCGTAAGTGACGATGCAGAAATGGGTTTTAACATCCGCTTTAATGCTGTTAAAATTTATCATTCTTGCGCCCATCCTGATGTGTCGCACCTACATCCCTCGCCACAAAATTCGGGCTTGTGGCCCGATTGTGCTTGTTTACCGACTTATCCTCACACTTGACACACTCCACCAAGGAGCTGAGTTGGCAGTGCAAAATCTCAAGAATCTGCCACTCGAAGAAGATTAACATGCTCTCCCCATACTCGCGGATGAATCATAATTAAGTGCTCCTCAACCCTTTTGATTTGACGGAGAGGAGGCCTATTAACCGGAGAAATAGTTTGTAATTGTGGTGACACCCCCCGCCCCGTGAAAGGCACCCTGCAGTTTGTCATATTTTCATATGTATTTTGTCATAAAAACCAGTGAAGGACTATTAGTCGTAAAAGTGTTTTAACATAACGAAACCATTCTCCTGCCTGTCGTGCGGGCACTGACTTTCTTTCTTGCATAGCTCCTTTAAGAAGTTATGCTCGTGCTGCCCTCTACCCCTCGAAGTTACCTTAATGGGGACATTTCACGATCCATTCGCCGACTGGTACTTGCCGCTGTTAATGTTTATTTTAAAGACTTAATTAATATTTTTCCCCTTTGTCCGCCTGCCCTAAGTTTCTGCAAGGAGGACTAGACTATTCTGGTTCTTTTGCAGCGAACTTGGTCTCGTCTTATCCCTCGGACTGGGGCGTCTGTTTGTTGATTTTCGTAACTTTTGTGGGCATAAGTAATTTCTTCATGCCTAAACTGCAAATAATTAAAAATGAAAGGGTTTTTTTTCGACAAGCGCTTGCAGCAGGAAAATTTTACAAAAGTTTTATTGCAATGATGTTGCAAAATGCCTGGCTGCCGATGGAACGATGCCTAGAACGATTTGATATTGAGGTTCTTATGCAAATTGCCTCGCTAATGTGATTCGGTTTTGGTTGGTGAATTTATGTAATGAAAGTTGGTCGATTTGAGGGTAAAAAATCGTTGCAGTTTTGATTGAATACATTAAATTTGCTAACGACTGAAAAAAGGTCCTTCATCCTTATGCATTCATTACAACCGTCTATGTAGAGTAGATATTAACATATTATTGATGTTTTGTTCTTTTATAAAGAACTGAAAAATTTTAACTGATTTTGTGTGGTTAAGCGGACCTTTACTTTCAAAATCGAAGAAAAATCAATTTTTTTTTTTTATAAAAATGCTTCTTAACATCACACAAACACTCTACTAAAACCGTTTTAAGAAATTCGTAAAAGAAAAAAAGTTATGCCTATATTTGTAACACTACCTCTACGCATTTTATATGCAAAAATGATACAACAAAAACTTTGAACGCGTTTTTCTCGAAATCACATTTTTGAAAATGGCCGCATCTGTATCTCAAAAACTAGTCAACCGATTTTAACAAACCAAACGCCATTCGATTCGTTATCAAATATACTAGTAACTAAACCTTTAAAAATATTATTTTACCCCCCCATTTTTTTATGCGGAGGGGAGTTTACCCCTAACTTATAGTCGTTTTTTAACTTTTTTAGAAAAATGTGTATAAAATGATATATTTATTAAAAATAAAAGGTTTTTTAGGTTTAGGTACTAGTTTTGTGTCTTATGAAAACAATCAACTAAAGATTTTTACTCTATCTGTTACAGGAAGTCCTAGAGAAATGGGGCCGTTTTAAAAGTGCATTTTGGATGACACCATCTGCAGGCATTAAAATAAACTAAAGTTGCATTTAAAAATTCTTTTTATATTTTTTATAATCCTACCAATAATGTACAAAAGGTTTCAGAATCATAAATATAATAGTCTTTTCAAAAAAAAACTTTTAAAAGTGTATTTTTCCCCGATTTTGAAAGTAAAGGTCCCCTTAAGGGTTATTTAATAACAAGAATGGATCTTTGCCCAAAATAAATTTATTTCTTCGATATTTACATAGGTAATCTGATCTGTTGAAATATTTCGATAAGTTGTTTAAATTTAAACAATTTTATTTAAGTTGATACCTCCCTTAGTAAAATTGGAATTTTGCAATTGATTTTTCTAGTATTTCAATGGAACCGCTTTTTTTTTTTTGCACAAGTGTCATTTTTGACATTTAAATCTTAAACCATGATGAAAGAGAACTACTGCCTTCTTCAATTGTAAAATGGAATGTCATAAAAATTGGTATTTAGAGATTTTGAAACTCAGGAATCATTAGGCAAAAATTTTAAATCAAGGAATTTCCACTGTTTGCGTAATACAAATATCAAATAAAAAAGTTTAACTTAAGGGGACGTGACACACCCAATTTTTTATTTTTTATATTTGGGAAAATTGGAAAATTGAAGGGAAAAACAGTAGATATATTAATCAAACTTTGCATATTTATTAAACAGCGTTAAAATAATACAAAAACATTTTTTTTTAATTTTTTGAATTCGTTTTTTTCTTTGTAAATTTTTTTGTAAAAATTACAAAATGGCGGCATTTTTTCAAAAATTCACTTTTTTAAAAAATGTTCCATTTAGGTTCAATCCCTGGGGATTTTGATAACAATTAACCCCATTTTTTTTTTTTTTTTTCAGACGCTCCATTCGCTCCCAATCGTGCCCGCAGTCAGTTTTTGTGGTTCTTTACAAAAAAAATTGTACAAAGAAAAAAACGAATTCAAAAAATTAAAAAAAAATTTTTTTGTATTATTTTAATGCTGTTTAATAAATATGCAAAGTATGATTAATGTATCTACTGTTTTTCCCTTCTATTTTCCAATTTTTCCAAATATAAGAAATAAAAAAATTGGGTGTGTCACGTCCCCAAGAAGTTTTTTTTAAACATTTTACTTGTTTAATTTTAACCTTTTTCTTACAGATGAGCCATGCCACACTTCTTTAGGATTAGCAAATTCATAAATTTTAGATTTTAGGATATTCCACACATTTTCAATTGGGTTAAGTTAAGTTGATTTCGGTGACTAGAAAAGTATAAAGATATTATTTTGAAAAAAGGAAATTTCTCACAAATTTCTATAGTGTGACATGGGGCGTTATCTTGCATAAAGTTTTATGATTCTCGTTATTTGGAAATGATGATATGTATGGCATGAGAACGTCTTCGAACAAATCTTATTGATTCAGTTAAATTAGTTAAAAGCGACAAAAGGACACAGGAGTATCCTTAATTTTGGTTTTTTTTAGGCTGCCAGAATATGAAATTTCGATATCCAGTAAGTGAGGATTCTGCGACGTTCTTTAATTTTCTTCCGTCCCAATAAAACAAGGGTATAGTGACTAGATCCTTACATCCTGTTTATTTCATCCCATTTTTGAATCGTTTTATTAATGACAAAATAGCTAACTTTTTGTCTGACGTAAAATCCTTTTGTTACCCATTCTAAGAAACATTTAAGAAATCGCTTCATCGCACTAAACTACATAAAAATAATATAAAATAAGAAAAAGTCGTTCAGCTTACTCCTTGGTAATTTACAATTAATATTATCCTTGTGATTAAATTTAATTGACATTTTTTTTAAAACTAGTTCCTTAATTTAGCAGAAAAGAGCACTTAACTTCATGCTGAATTGTGCTTGATATCTTGCAAGCAATTATAGCAAATGTTCGAATAAATAATGGCAATATTTAGTTATAGTTGTTCTTGTTTACAATTTAGATAGAAACAGAAAGCTCATTGGTTCGCTGAAGATCGAAGAAGCGAAATTAATGATTTTTTTCTAAATGATTATAATAATACCAAATAAGATGTGTTCAGCTTAATTTTTAGCGTGAAATTTAAATAAATCTAAACACAAAAAAAAACTTACCATATCCACGATATCGTTGTGCATTTGCCGATATTACCAAAACCAGCATACATCCGACAGAGAGCAGTGATATGGGGTGACACCACCCCATTTCGGCAGTGAGATTATCCCCCGCGATTAACTCCTATTAACAGATTTTTTCCAAAAGCTGTACGACCTCGAAAATTTCAGCAATTTCAGACGTATTAAAAATGGCGTGAAAAGAAGTCACAAAATCACCAGAAACACATTAATTGAATAATTAAATAAATGACAAACATCAGATCAAGATGACACTGTGAGTGAGGTATTATTACTATTATTATTATTATTTTTCTTTTTCTCTATAGATGCGCTGCTGTCTCGTCATGGGGTACCAAAAAAATAGATCCATCACAGTGGCATCCACCACCGCTGCCGATAAAATTTCTTGAAAGCGACAAGTGATTGAATCGTCAGTTGCCATGTTCTCATCTGTTTTTTTTTAATAAAATTCGGTAATGGCATTCCGCAATAATTTTCAGCATTAAAATGCAAATTTCGCGTAATTTACTGCTCTCAATATTTTTATTTCATTACCGCTGATTTGAATCAATTGTTCCGAGTGCTCGCAGCTTTCACAAGACGCAGGGTTGCGCGGCCTCCGACCAGAGGATGTTTTTGGCGCGTTTCTTTCGCGGGGATTTTTCATGAAGGTTGCAAACGCGAGGGATGAAAAAATCTTGGCTTTCGCAAAAATTGAGGGTGTTTATAAAGTGTTTATCAAGGGCTGAAGAGGCGAAACGGGTTGGCAGAGGAGCATGTCGCTGATCTGCCTCTAAAACGCTCTTTCAGGGTAAAAGTGTTTATTGTAATGCAAATCATATCCTGATGACAACGATGATATTCGCCCTTACTTTCGACTCGGGGATTTACACAGCTCGGTTACGGCGAGGACAACGACGACGACGACGAGATTTTTTTTTGCCGATTGTCCTTGGCTTGTTTATGGGCGTCGGCAAGGATGCTGGAGGATCCCTCAAGCCGAACGGGGGGTGGACCAGTCAAAATGCTGCGACAGAATTCATTTTCCCTCCTGCTTGTATTTTTTTTTTGAATGAACATTTTCCGTTTAGCAGTGAAAATGCAACATCGAGCTAAAGATTTCCTCGGATGTGATTCAGTCATCTTTTTTGTTAGTGACCAAAGCGACAGGAAATAGCAAGTGAAAAAGATGGGACCCCTGCGGTTACTCCAGGACACTTGTTCTACACGCTGTTTTATGGCACTTTTGTTTGAAGCGGTCGTTTCGATTTGGTCACTTTGGTCGGATGGGCATGATGTAAATGTCCACATTAAGAAATGTGGAGAAAGTCATTAAGGAAAGGTTCCCAAGATACAGCCAAATCGCTTTTGAAATTAATTTTGATGTTTATTTTGCAAAATTCAAAGTGTTTGTTATGGGTAACTATTCAAAAATTTCATTTGAATTCAAAACTTACTGCTTAATCTGATCTGGATCAGATTATGAAAAAAAAACGTAGTTATTATCTAATTTTTAGCATTCAACTACTGATATCTTCATTCATCATAAATTTATCTACTTGAGCTGAAATACTATAAGATAGTAATCGTGTACTGAAAACATTGTCATCATCTTGGCTAGACAACAAATTAAAATGAATATAAGGAGGCAAACACGTTTCATAATGCAAAACCTTCTTCTTTGGCTGGAATTTGCAATACAATATGCGAATTGCAACTATCTTTGAGGTAAAACCAATGGCATCAGCCACAATAGAGAAATTGGAAGCCCTTTAGAGATGATTACATTGTGATGTATCGTGTGTTCTTCACGTGAATGTATCTTTTTTTTTTTTTTTGTCACTCTTCCTCGGCGTCTTCAACGACGCAGTGGCATTGTATTTCGTAAGAAAAAAAAAAAAAAAAACAAGGGAAATGTGCAGTAGTAAGACTATTGAAATCTTGAAATTTCTGCATTTCTCGTACGTCTTTTATATGTAGGTCGAGATGATCACGAGCGAGACACTTTCAACAGTACTACAATCATAAATGGATCGTATCGATAAAGATCGTTTTTTGCTTTATCTCTTTAATTTTTATTTTTGTCGAACTTCTACGGTTCAACATTCAACAGAACATTCGTCAGTAATTTTTTTTCGTTTTTAGAATTTTGTACCCAAAAGGGTACAGACGGAATTTTATTAATCTCGCAATTTTGTCATACTGTCGTGTTTATGCGTAGTAGAATACATTATTCATATATGTATTAACCCATTAATGCGCAAAACGAGGATTTTGTGCACGCAAGTTCAATTGTACGATTCGAATAGCAAATTGGGGCGAATTTCCTCCAAATTCATATATAAGGGGTTTTTGGGGGTGCTTTTTCAGAATCTGGCATTTTTTTTGCATAAAAACTTCAAAAACCCTATTATTTTTTGGTTTTTTTTCAAAAAAGTGCCGATTTTTTTTGGTCATTTTTCGTCTCAAAGTCGATTATCTTGTCGTTGCTGCTATTGAATGATCATATAACTACCAGAAATCGCGGTCCGAATGTCTACACTTTCTCAAACCATGGTCTTGAATTTTTTTTTTGCTTTGGTTTTTGCAAAATGGCCATTTTGTATAGCAATGTACATAATAAAAAACTTCGCGATTTTTTTAAATGAAAAGCATCAACTTTACAAAAAAAATGTATATGACAAAAAGTGCTTATAATTAGTCAAGGAAAACATTTTTTCAGAATTTTTTGGACTATTTTTGGTTTTTTGGATTTGGCCAATTTTTGAAAAATCCAAAAATGTCCCGAAAAATTCTGAAAAAATTTACATGTTTTCCTTGGCTAATTATAAGCACTTTTTGTCATATACATTTTTTTTTAAAGTTGATGCTTTTCATTTAAAAAAAGTTTTTTATTACATTGCTGTACAAAATGGCCATTTTGCAAAAACCAAAGCGAAAAAAAAAATTCAAAACTATGGTTTGAGAAAGTGTAGACATTCGGACCGCGATTTCGGTAGTTATATGATCATAAAGTAGCAGCAACGACAAGATAATCGACTTTGAGACGAAAAATGACCAAAAAAAATCGGCACTTTTTTGAAAAAACCCAAAAAATAATAGGGTTTTTGAAGTTTTTATGCAAAAAAAATGCCAGATTCTGAAAAAGCACCCCCAAAACCCCTTATATATGAATTTGGAGGAAATTCGCCCAAATTTGCTGTTCGAATCGTACAATTGAACTTGCGTGCACAAAATCCTCGTTTTGCGCATTAATGGGTTAAATCAAATACACTTCAAAATGATGATTCGATGAGTTTAGAATGTTAAGTTACAAGGTCTTTATTAAATAATATGAGTTAGAAGAAAGTTTCCATATGTTGGAAATTTTTTTTATAGTTAATTGCTTTAATTTCTGAAATAATTTGTTAGCTTTGATAAATTCGAGATGACAAACAGACAAATTTTAAATTTCAAGAGATATGTGTTCATGAATAAGAGTACTGAAAATTCTCAACTTTAAGGAGATTTCCATTAAAATGAATATATTTTGAGTTTTGTGTATCACTGATATTGAATTTTTTTTTTCCTGGGATGTATAATAGAAAATTTCAACGATATGCAGATTTATTTTCTTATAAACATTGCAAATGAAAGAGTTAAACTCACTTTGATTATTTTTGCTTAGGTTGATTTTGTCTTAGCATTACAACATAAAACTGATTGACTTTCAATATAATTATTAAGCCTAAATTTCATCCTACATAATGATCAACTGACAAAAGATTTACAACCTATCGTGTACAAAGTATCAAAACTCAATTAGTTAATCCCTCAAAACACCACAAATTCCTGGATCAAAGAACTTATCCTCGTGTAGTACTTTATACTCGTGCCTGATCTATTTTTGAAATGATCATCATTTTATACATTTCCAAGATGAGTTAAAGGCCCACTAAAAGGGCATTTCGCTTTCATTCGAATTCAATAAACACTCCCATTTTTTTTATGAAAGATTTCTTCAATAAAAAAATTACTCACAGTCGAAGTAAACAAATTTGGCCCAATTAAACGCTTCGTGTCAATTGATTGAGTCACAAACCGACCAGAATGACGGGGAAAGGGAAAAGGGAGATGCACCAATGGCGGTACGAAATTAGACGCCCATAAAAGCTTGAAATATAGACGAGTTTTCTGCCTTTCCCGATTTTCGGATTTAAGCTATGAACGTACCCAAAATAGATCTCGGGGGATTCCATTGAACATTTATTTCGCCTTCGAGTGAAGTGATAAATGCTTCACCTCGACACCGACTTATGCTAGAGTTTTTCGGTGTGCGAGACATGTTCAACTGGTGCACGTTGTTTCCGGGGAAAATTAAGTCTTTTGTGGCATAAAGCGATTTGAGTAGTTCTGGTTAAGGTAAAACTTAGACGACATTACGTTATGCTAAATTTGTTTTTAAAATATCAAAAAAACAGAATATTTATAATTTGAAAGATTGCAAATAATTCTACTAATTTTTTTCAATTTGAAAATTTTTTTTTGTCCATTATAAAAATTGAAATCTTTCACAATTTTGAAAGTACTTTGTCTGTAGAATTGTTTTTTGTTTTCAATTGTGATCTCTTAATAGATCAATTATAGAGATATATTTGTTTCCAGGTTTTAAAAGTAATAATTTAAAAAAGTATGTTTAAGGTGCCATAATTCAACGTAATTTCGTTACAGTTATTTTTACATTTTCTTGAAACTATCAACTTTTATCGTCCTTTGGTCATTCTATAAAAATAGATTTCCGGCATAATTCATGATAATCTGTTTTAGGTCTCGATATTTTTCAAGATGAGCAAATATTTTGATTTTTATGGAATTCAAATAAAGTAATGGCTACCTAAATCCGGCCACTTGGTTATTTAATAAATATCTATGCGAAAACTAAATATAAATTCATTTTTACTAGTAAAATATATTTAAATTAATTACTGTACTTGTAATTAGTTAAAAAAAAAAAATAATATATTATTATTTATTGTTAAGCGAAAAAAAATTATTAATGTGGTCGAAGGTTAGATTTTGCTTCAATAGATCGATGAAATCCTAAAAATCGATACTTGAAAAATGAGAAATGTTTTTGTATCATCTCAATAATTAATTATGATTTTGATAATTATTCTAGACTCATATATTCTTTAGTTATGTAATAATCTCGGTATTAGGATCACTACGAGATAGTGGCCGGAGTTAGGGTCCTAGTCCAACAATGGCAAGCTTTTCTCATATTGAAACCACTAACACAATTGAAATAAATGTTCCTATTAATTCAATAACAATAAATAAATATAGTCAATCCTTAAATGGCCGGTATTCGGTGCCATTACGTTATCTCTTTAAATTCCTTATACAGATTGAAATTAAACGACAACTATAATATAAATTTTGGTCACTTTTAGGGGTGTATATTCATAAACTTCTGCGGTTATGTGGTTAGAAGGAGGATGAAATATTTACATTTAATAAAATTAAGAAAAGAAGGTTTTTATGTAAGTTGAAGCTGCAAAGCATTGGAAATATGTATTTCAACATTTTGAGCTTATTTTGGTTTGACGAACTTTGTTGTTACACAAAAAGAAACCGACGATAAAATTAAGCAAATTAAGGGTGGGCCATCTAACGTTTGGATTTGGAACTATAGGTTATTTTAAGGTTGGAAGGTTTGATGACATTTCCGATATGACAGAAAGTTAGTTTTATGTTTGACATTTATGAAATGGGTCGCTTTTCGCTTGAACAAAGTTGGGAAATATTAAAAACTTATTTCCAAAGTGGTGAGTCTTCTACTCAAACTGTAAGAAATTTACGGAAAAAATTTGACAAAAAGGATGTGCCAAAAACGCAATTTGTAGATCAATTTGTGAAGCGAGTTCGTGAAACTGGATCGTTGTTGGATAAAACAACCCGTGTACGTACTCGTCCAGTACGCTGCTGTTGCTCAGAGTGTGCGTGAACAACAATCAACATCAACTCGTCATCATTCTCAAGAATTGAACATTTCACGCACTTCTTTGAGAAGAATTTTCCATAAAGATCTCGGTATGAATGCGTACAAAGTTCAATTAGTGCAAGTGCTGAAGCCGCATGACCATCCAATGCATTTCCGGTTTGCTCAATGGGCCGAAGACCGCTTGATCGAAGATGGACATTTTTACCGAAAAATCATCTTTTCAGATGAAGTTCATTTCCACCTCGTATCCTCAATAAACAAAATTGTCGTATCTGGGGCTCAGAAAATCCACACGTCATCGTGGAGAAACCAAAGCATCCACAACGAATGACTGTCTGGTGCGGATTTTGGTCTGGCGGCATTATTGGGCCATTTTTCTTCGAAAATGAGCAAGGAAACGCCGTTACAATGAATGGCGATCGCTACCGCGCCATTCTAAGCGATTTTTTGTTTCCCAAAATTGAAGAGTATGACATAGACGACATTTGGTTTCAACAGGACGGCGCAAGGTGCCACACAGCCAACGTAACAATCGATTTTTTGCGCACTGTTTTCGGAAATCGCATAATCAGCCGAAATGCTGATGTCAATTGGCCACCTCGAAGCTGCGATTTAAACTTCGTTAGACTTTTTTTTGTAGGGAGCCGTTAAGGAAAAGTGTTACGCTAACCATCCAGAGACGATTGACGACTTGAAACGTGAAATCGAAGTTGCCATTGACGAAATAGAGGCCCAAACAATCGAAAATGTACTGAAAAATTGGGCTGATCGAATGGGGTATTGTAAGGCTAGCCGTGGCAGTCATTTGAATGATGTTGTCTTCCATTCCTAAATGGAAAGGTTCAATCTTTCTATTAACTCATAACTTTGAAAAAATATTCATTTTTTTTTTATAGCCGATTCAAATTCCAATTCTTAAATGGCCCACCCTACAATCGAAACAAGTGATTTTTGAAATAATGCCAAGAAAACAAAATCTCTTTTTGTTTTTTTTTGTTTTATTTTGTTTAATGAATAAATGATTAATGGCTTAACATTTAAAAGGAAACTGTTGAAGCTAGGATCTTTTCCTCTCTTATATTTAGTGGCTCTAATGAAGCAATTTCTTTCCTTAGTGAAGAAATTTACAAAAGTATTGTACCAATCGACACAATCCTTGTGTAACTAATTTTTTCAAGTAAAATTGCTCGAGTTACGAAAAGGGAAATTGGAACAATTTAAGAAAATTTACATTCATATGAGATTATTCTAAAATAATTTAAGCATAGCCTCCTTACGTATATATCTGTAATGGGATTATGCTTAGATATGTGCGTTGTTTTAAGAATCGAATATATTCTCGTTTCCTAGAGCATTATTTCTTTTGGTATATTAAAATAAAATCGAATCACTCAGATTGGATAATTGTGGGTCTAACCATGGCGATGATTCAATTTTAAATTTGAGAAATTATAGAAACAGTAAAGCTGTCACTAAACTAATAGAAAATATCACGTATAATGCATTAATTAAGGTGATTTATATATATATCGAAACTAGCTTTACAAGGAGCTATAGTAAAAATTCCATTATGTGACAAATCTATTTTTCAGCTCCTAAATCAGCTGCGTGGAAATGTTTTTAATTAATTAGAATTGATTATGCAACTGAAATGTTCGAAAAAATCGCCACTGGATCGGCCGCAGTCTCAATCAATTAACAAATCGACAAAACCGGCAGTGATAAGGCAGCCTCATCATCGGTGGACCAAATTTGAATAAATTTGGTGGTACTCATCGAAACCAGACCAGCAGGCCCCTGCGTCTTAAGCGCTGATAATGCGGTAAAAAAAAAAACAGCCTATAAGAGGTGACCGCGAAACTGTCCGATTTGCATACAATACAAGAAATGTGTCCAGTGACATGTCCACCTCCCGAAAGGCCACTGGACTGGACTGGCGCGCTCGAAGCGGCTCGTTAGCGCCGAATCAAAGGCATTCGAAATTATTTCCGAAGCCCACGGCTCAGATTTACGAGGCACTTTCGAAAGAGCACCTCCACTACCTCGAGTGCTCTCCAAGGCGGGCGGCGTGAAATTGTTTCAATTATGGGGGCGAATTGCAGTTGATATGGAAAGAATCGATGTTTTTTACGGCAGTAATAAAAAAACGTCTCAAATCTGCAAAGTTACATAATTTCATAACCAAAACGTGAACTATTTTGGGAGATTTCTCACCAATTTCCTCGCCAGCAGCTGATCGGCTTTTATCAGCGCGCCTTATTCAGCAGCCTCAGCGTCATCGCTAAAGGTCAGCCTTCGGCGGTATTTTATGTTTTAGTTGCCGCGACGACGCCGCCGTTTCTAACACGCTCTGATTGATTTGTTTATGTCAAAACCCACACACACCTTTGTTGCACCCACCCCCGGCAGATTATTAATTCTTTATGATTTGCACACTATGCGTAGATTTTGCTTGACCAATGCTGACAAGATTTATTGAAGGAGTTGGTGATTTCTTTGGAGCTTTTTCTATCTGATCGTGTTTTTTTTTTTGTTTTTGTAGTTTTGGCGCGGAAATGATTTTTGGTATGATGTGGTCATTTTGTGGTAATTAGAGCACCCGCATTTGGTCTCTGTATGTGGGCTTTTGGTGTTCTAGTTCTTGGGGATTTTACTGAACAAAAATACAATTTATGGGAAATAAAGAATCGTCCGATTATAAAGAAAGCACGATTCGATCAATACGACATATGACATTATTCTTTAAAGCGATAAATATCTTAAGATAAAAATTGACGATTTAAGATTTGGAAAACTTGATACGTCACTATATAGCAAATTTGTAACATTTCAATTTTAGATCAATATCAGTTCTTTAAATCTCTTGTTATCTAATCTGTACAAAAATTAGATTTGATGATCTAAAACAACAAGACGTATCGTGTTTAAATTGTAAGACGATCTGACACTAATTTCGACATTACAGACTGTTAAAAACATTGATGAAGATTTTATAAAATAGGATAGAACAGGTTAGTTGGCATCTAATCAAGCTATTATAAAAATTGTCACGATTTCCGACATATTCGATATATTATTATATCACATATACGTGATGTGATTTACATAAATTGTTATTCTTTAGTGATCTGATCTAATCATTAACGATTATATCATGCGAGTCATTGTTTTAATTTATTCCACTTGAAATCAGATCACTGATTAATCTGATCCAATGTAAGATTAAGCTTTCCAAAGAATTGAGATTCCATAAGATTACGAATTCGGAAACTAAAATGTTTCATCACTTAAAAAATTTGGAAAAAAGTAAAGAAAAACGATAGATGTAGCAGATAACTTTCTAATTAGGCATCAGCTAAAACATATAGTAAATTTTACAATCAAATTAAGCATCTTAAAAACTAGTAAATAGTTTTTTCTATATTTTGAACTGTAGTTTATAGATCAAAGGCTTAACAGACTTATACAGTGTGTCCAATAGGAAATTGCGAAAACTAATGGGTCACAATTTTTTAACAAATGGAGAGATCGGTAAAATGTAAATACTTTTTAATAAAGGAAAGTCGTCATTTTCATTTCATGTCCATTTTATTATAAAAAAATTAAATCTATTTAATACAAAACATTAATTTCAAAATATAGTGAAAAACGTGAATTATTAATAATATATATTTGTGAAATGTGAACCATCTACATAAAAGGTATCTACCTGCATTTCTTTGAATCTTCTGTCACCGGAGAGAAGTACAAAGGGATGTTAGAGACCAAATCCTTTCTCATGCGAAAAAGAGGAGCCACGTCAAATATTTTTTTTTTGATTCAAGACGGAGCAGCACCTTATCGCACACAAGAAGTATTAAAAAGTATTTACATTTTACCGATCTCTCCATTTGTTAAAAAATAGTGGCTCATAAGTTTTCACACATTCCAATGGGACACCCTGTATATATATTTAAAATATTTCGATGGTATAATTTTCAAAAACATCCAGAAATCAGATTCGTGATCCTTTTTTTTTAAAAAAAAAGCGGCCAAGTGCGAGTCGGACTCGCTCATGAAGGGTTCCGTAGCAGCAAGTAACATAATATAAAAGTTCTTGTAGTTCGTTGAGTTGATTGAATGAAAGGTAAATTGCGGTTTACGATTTATGACGTATTAAAAAAAAAACTACGCACTAGATCTCGTTCAAACCAATTTTCGGTGGAAGTTTGCATGTGTACAATGTACATCATATATTTTTTTTAGTTTTATCATTCTTTTATTTTAGAAGTTACAGGGGGGGGGGGGGGGGGGGGGGGGGGGGACACATTTTAACACTTTGGAAGTGTCTCTCGCGTAAACTATTCAGTTTAGAAAAAAATGATATTAGGAACCTCAATATCATTTTTAAAGACCTATCCATAGATACCCCACAGGTATGGGTTTGATGAAAAAAAATTTTTGAGTTTCAGTTCTAAGTATGGGGACTCGCACTTGGCCGCTTTTTTTCTATTTTTGTGTGAAAATCTTAATGCGGTTCACAGAATACATCTACTTACCAAGTTTCAACAGTATAGTTCTTATAGTTTCGGAAAAAAGTGACTGACATACGGACGGAGAGACAGACAGACAGACATGACGAATCCATAAGGGTTCCGTTTTTTGCCATTTGGCTACAGACAGTGGCGTAGCGTGCCATCTCGGCGCCCGGGGCGGGAGACCCATTTTGCCGCCCCCATTCTATAGGTGCTTAATTAAAATTAAATTTCACAGGCAATGAGGTATCTTTTATTGAAGGTAAAATAGGATGAGCGGTTTTACAAGCGGATTCTACGGGCCTTATGAGCAGCGAAGTCAGAAATTACTTTGTCAAAATCAATATTTGCAGCCAATTCTTGTTCAATCGACAATATAGCCAAGTTTGATAGTCTAGCGGAGCTCATAGTAGATCTGAGATAATTTTTTATTAGCTTCAACTTCGAAAAACTTCTCTCACAACTTGCAACACTAATCGCCAAAGTCAAATATATACGAATCAAGATGACTATATTTGGAACCGAAATTCCGAGATTCAGTTTTTGAATGATTTGGAGGAGCTCCAGTGGTCCTTTACCCCTTATATCTTCCTCTGATTCAGAACTGGCAACAACCTGCTGGAGACGGTTCCGCTCCATCTGTAACTCGTCCTTGTCGATGTCTTCTAATACATGGGAAAGATCACACTCGTACTTGCTGTCCAAAAGTTTCGCTGGCGTCAAAAATCCGAACTTGTCCGATATTTCTTGAATTTGCTGGAATCGAGTCGTCATTTCTTGAATGATATTGTCGAATGATGCGAACACCTCTCGACGGAGTTCCTGCTCGTGAGACAAAGCTGCATCTTCAAAAGATTCATCGCCATGCATGCGTTTTTTCCTGCGAATTCTTCTCGTTTTGAGTTCGATTCCGAGTTTTTTGCAGAGAGTCTTAGTAAAGTCGATTGCGTCTTGGACGAAACGGTCTCTACTTTCCACTAGGAGGGTTTTTAAAGCGCAGAGTTTCTGAGCACACTTATCCACACTTAGTCCTCGTTACTGCAGGTAAATCTGTGCGTGATCTACTTCAGGTAGCACTGCAGCCCAAAAGCCAAGAAAAGTTAGGAAGTTAAATGACTGCATGGCTGTCAGGAGAAGACTGGCTCCCGATCTTGTTTCGGAAGTTTGAGATGAATTTGTTAATTCTTCCAGTACCTCAAGAACTACCTCAAACTTATTTTTAAGCATCTTGACAGCTACATGTCTAGCGTTCTGACACATGAAATGAATGAATCATAGATCTCAACCCGCTTCACCGGCGACATTTTGCCGCCCCCGCGGGCTGCCGCCCGGGGCGGGCCGCCCCCTCCGCCCCACCCACGCTACGCCACTGGCTACAGAACCCTCAAAATATAAATGAACAAGTTCAAAATTCAGTACAAAATCTGCTGTGAGATACTTTAGATAAAATTTATATTTGAGATTGAATCAGTGTCAGAATTCCACAATGAATAAAATTGTTAATGTTTAACAGGTTATTTTATGATATATATTTATCTAAAACTAGTCCGTGCAATAGTTTCATATTTATCAAAAATACTTTAGACCACATGCAGCCGTTGTAACGTTGTCTAGAATTTGTGAAGTCGAGGTACAGCTGATGTGCAGTCACCATTCATTTTTATTCGGGAGATTAAGGAATTTGTGAAATTTAAAGCTATGCATGTTAACAGGATTCGATTTTAAGCCGGATTTCTTCGAATTTCCCTGGTGGAAACTTGAGAATTTGAAGAATGAAGTAATTTAGATTTACATCGCATTTTTTGGCAAACACAAGATTTGAATAAATCTTGATGGAAGTCGTTTTTTAAAAGACATCTGTAAAAGTGCCATAAAGTTTGGACAAGACGAATTTCACTTTTATTCTATCAGAGATTAAAAAATGTTGTATTTAGTATTTAGATGGAGTAATTAATTCCAAAAATATCTTTTTAAAAAAGGCCTTTAGGTCATTGACGCCCATATGGAAGTAATGGGATAACATGTCTAAAATTGAATAAAATCATTTACAGAAAAATATCCCTTATTTCTGTTGAACACCGTTCAAAGAGCAACATTTAAAAAAAGGAACAATTATCCTTAGCTGACTTCTAAGGAAATAATGAATCCATCTCTGCACACATTCCTTTTTAACTCCTTTAAAATCTCCTTCACTTGTTTGGTTTTCTGGTGAACCCTTCTTTCCCTAACCATCCAACAGCAGGCCTATTCGGAGGAGTAAAGGCCCAACTATAATGTGCATACCGTACCGTGTAGAAGCATATGCAAACCTGCGATAACACACAAAACCTATCCTCGAACCATAATGGGAATAGTCGTCCGTTTCGTCAAGTTTCGTCAAGTCTCGTTTTCCATATGCAAGGTTCGATCTAGAGCGTGTTTTGCATATGCAAACTGACAATGGACGAGGAAGTGAAAATTTTTTGGAAATGTAATTAATGGTGTGCAGAGTTTAAAATAAAATAAAATAAATAAATCTTTTAATTCACTTAATCCTTCCATTTTAAAACTCAAAAAAGCACAAAGAATTATTACACTGAATATCTGACAGCTGTCGAACATGCATAAGCTTCCGTTCGTTGACTTTTGATAGCTTTCCGTACTGAACGCTATGCACATTATAGTTGGGCCTTAAGACAGGAAGAGTTTCCCCTATTGAAGCTGCTCAGCTTCATCCCTTTTGAATCTATTCATATTCGCTAAATACGTTAAGCGTACCTTATTAAAAATAATTTCGAATAATTGCAGGGTAAGGGGGCATCGCACAACAGGTGGGCTGACTAGACCGGGAGTAGAACAAGAAGCTAACAAGATATAACACATTTATTTTTTCCTGGTTCCTTTTTTCCAACTGTTGGTGGCTGCTAAAAGGGCGCATTCATTCCATGAAAAGGTTGAGTTCCTGGATACCATGGGCGAGGAGAGCGCGTTGGCAGATTGTAAAATTCGCGCGTGCTACGAGCAGAAGACTAACGAAGAGGCTCCCTGTCTGCATTTCAAAACCCACCTCTAATGAGACCTCGTTTCGAGATCCTCTTAGATCAGCGAACGATGTAACTTGAATTAAAGGCACTACCCAATTATTTATTGCTTGCTCAATGAAATTCATCTTGTTTATTTCCTTCAACTTCGAAAAAGCCTCGGCTCATTGTAGACGTGTTCGAATTTTATTTTTATTTCGGTGTTCCACTTTCGACGGAGTATTGCATGACATCGTACGCACTTTGGCGCTTCTTGGTGCTCCAATATCAATTGTAAGCGACCGGAGATGATTTTAAAAAAGACCTTTAAAACTATTTTCGTTTAAAAACAATTTCAGAGTACCAAATTAGACCCAAGGCACGCTTCTGATTCAAATGTTTCGTGTCATGCGTAAGCGATCGCAAGAGCCCCAGTCCAGAGATCGCGATGTGAAACGATATTTGGCTTAATTATTAGGAAATGAAGAAAAAAAAATACTTTTTATATTTGCTACATAACATTTTTGCGGCGATTGATTCTTGTTTGAAAATAAAACGTAAACAAAGACACAAAAATAAATTGCAATAAATTTTGTGAGTCACTCTCTCTCTCAGACGCTTGGAAAAAATGATAGAAATCGGGGGGCGGCCTTACACCTGACCGACTATTCAAATTCTCGTGACGAAACGGGTGTCAGCGTGAGTGCCCGCGAAAACGAGCGTTTTCAGACTATTTTGAATTATGCAATTTTGGAATGGTATTTTTAGAATTCCTAAAATTTCCACGATCGCGCGAAGATTGGATAGAGATTAATTCAATCCAGTTCTGACATTTTTCGATTAGGATTGTTGGCAAAGTTTTCATGCTACGAATAAGTTTCAATTAGAACAATAAATTTTGCTTTTTACGGTCAATCTAGTGAAAAACTGGAAATTTTACAAGAATAAATATGACTTACTAGCTAGAATTGGAATTATGCCATTCTTAGTAAAGTTCCCCATGAATTACCAACACTAAATAGATGCATAAAACTTCGTATGTCTATAATAATTGCAGAAACAAATAAGTTCAATTGCGATTTTTAATTATTCTACACGGAAAGAAAATTTTAGTAAATATCGCGACTTTTCTGGCAATATCCCTGAATTTTCTGATGTATATTAGAATAGTTTTGGTATTGAGTTCGTATACATGGAGGATTGACGGATCGAAAGATTGAAAGCTCGAAATGTGATCGAAGTGACAGATAAAATAACCTGCAAATATGTGAAATGAATATCGAGGAGAGCAAGGGTCTCCTAATGTCCCCACAAATTTCTCTTACTCATTGTCTGAAAATAAATTTATTTGCTGCTGTCACCACACAACCTCAAAGAACTTCAAAAACTTGAGCTGTCAAAACTATTTCGATCTTTCAATCTCTCGATCCGCGTTTATATGGGATAATTTCGATTCGATCCTGGTCGAGAAGTTGGATCGGATCGAGTCGATCTCGTTTGGATTCGATATGCGTCTACATGACATTTAACTGGATTGAATCCGGACATTTTTCCGTGTATCAAAAGTTGCTAGTTAGTTAGGGTTCCCTTTCTATCTTTTACTGATTGGCACTGGGATAAATGCTATAATTCTTTTACATTAATAACACTTCCAATATTGTTGTTATTTTTTAGGTATCTAACTAAATAAAAAATTTACAATGTTATACTCTACTTAAAGATTTTAGCCAAGTCTGGTCCAAATTAAGGTAAATATTACAAAAATACGATTATGTGTTTTTTTTTTTGTTTGATTTTCAGAATTTTTAAATATTTATGTTACTACTTTTGATATTTTTATTTTTCAAAATATATGTGAAACAATAAGTGAAGAAGAAAGAAAAATTTAAGTAATGATTTCTACGAAATTAAGATCTACAATTTCATTTCTTAATTCGGATTCTTATAACACTAAAGGGGGAAAAGCACACTAAAAGAGGTTCGTACAACACGGTAAAAGAATGAGATAGATTTTGCCATTTTATTACGTTTAGCTCATTTGCTAAATCGATTAACGCCATAAAAGAAAAGGTATAAAACATTGATAAATTATACATATCTTGTGAAAAAAAAAAAAAATTTATTATTCAACGGCCATAAAAATGTTTGTCATGTAGTGCCTTAAGCCTGATTATATATTTGTATAGTTTAATTGACTTGTACAACGCTGCCACGGAACGTATCTACCGTGATATAGGGGGTCTACTGTAATATACCATATTTCTGTGTGAAATTAAATTAGTTTAATATTAAAGATTGCTATTTTACATCATTTACATAAAAGTATATAATTTTTTTCTCAAGATTTTGAGTTTTCGCGCTTTTATATTTTTACTAAATTGGGTTTTTACAATTTCCATGTAAAATAAAGAGTTAGGCAATTTTTAAAGGCAATAAGGTTTGTATCCGTTTTTTCTTTTCCAATTTTTTGATCGTTTTAAACAATATTCACGATTTTGGGCATCACGGTTACAAATTTTGAAGAACAAAATGCCGAAGTAGGATCTGAGAATTTAAGGAAACAGAACATTTATTATAAATATATTTTCTTTGAATTTTTCATACCAATCGTCAGAACATCTGATCTGATTTGAGAATAAAATTTTGTAATATTTTATTCTCTATTCCTTCATTACTTAAATAACTAAGGTCAAAAAGGTTTTCGCCCATGATTATCTCTAAGGTAAACCATTTAATTTGTTGAATAGTGTAATTAAGTAGGGTACCTCGAACACTAAAAAATTGTAGCTAAAATATATTTTCATTCCTGAGACTTTGGTTAGAGCTACTTTTAAGGTTAAGGCTACTTTTAGATAGAAGTTTCTTATAGAATTTTTGAGATAAGTTGCTTTTTGATTTTATTATTCATAAGCATTTCAGTTCATGGTATAAAATTTTGGTATAATTGCTCAATTTTATTTGGATTTTATATGAATATTTAATAAGGTAAAGATTTATCCATACAATTTTTACGAGAAATTTTTGAATTTAGCTTAAAATCTTAAAAGAGTCTGCTTTTTGTATGAAAACCTATGAAACTAATCTTACAAATCTTATCAAACGAAGACAGTGAGTTATTAATTATATTCTAAATTATAATTATAATTTTAATTTAGGGTTTTATAATTTTTATAAATTGTGTTTTTATAAAATTTACACCAAATTCTTATGGATTTGCATTCATATTGTTTTGAATCAAATTTACTCTAGAATTTTTTACTTTGTAGTGTTTTTAGTTGGAAGAAGAATGAATAAAAAGGCAATGAAATCCTCAAAAATACAAATTTGTACTTCTAAAATTTCGCTTTGACTGATAAAAATTTAAGAACTAGAGAACAACTTTTACACTTTTACTCGAGTTTTTGTACATTTTCTTAAAGTTTTGGTGGAAATTGAAAAATTTGTTAAATTAAAAATGATTCAGTCCTATCAGTGGAAATATTTTGCTAACAATTTCAAGATTGTAAGCAAACTACAAGAAAATTTTACATGTTCCCGTCGATAATTTCCTTTAATTCGTTTATTTTGAGGATTATTGCGGAAAATTTTGCAATAAACAAGGAGAAAATATTTAACTTATGATATTTTCACAATTATCAACGAAATATTATAGAAATATGCTGAAGACAGGAAGTTGAATATCTTTTGGATTTTAATTTGCGAGTAGTGACAAGTTTTCGATATGTGAGGTTTGAAATTGCGAGATTTTTCTATGAAAACTACATTTTAGCTTACGGCCAATCGTATCCAAACATTTTAAATATTTTACGATTTATGAAATACTGAATCTTTAGGGTTTTGGTTTCTTTTATAAAAAGGTATTTTTGTAAACAAAATATTCAGACATTTTCCTCTCAGTGGACTCGGAGGAAAACGTCATAAACAAGAAGTAAAAGAAAATTCCGTAGAAAAAAACGGGTTTCGCGACAAAACAGCGGAAAAATATTGAGAGCACTACGCGGAGCACATTTTTTACCTTCGCATCGTTTGCGGGACCTATCGAATTTCACAGCGCTGAAAGACCTAAACGCAACCGTCACCAGAATTCTTCGGGCGAGAAACCCGCCGCGGCTTTCGGTGGTGGCCCCACAACAACGGAGGAACAGCAGCGGAGCACCTTCGCAATCCCTTTTATTCGTCCCTCGGGAAACTGCCTCACACTCACAGCGCCACCAACTAACTGTCGGGATTTTTAATCCCAGTTAAAATTACCGTCGAACCAATCACCAACTTCTTGAGAAACTTTTGCACTCTAAAAAATTCACCACTGGTCGCACTGTGCGCAGCAAAAAGGAGTCCCTCTTCGCAGGGGACGCAGCTCGGGTACTTCGCGGGTCTTAACCAACCGCTCTAACGGTCGAAAAGTAACTGAAATTCTGCGCTGGGAAATTGTTTTTCCTGCCCCCGAGGAAACGACGGCGGCTGCGGCTGCGGCGGCGGTGGAGCGGGCACGCGAACAACAACTCCAGGGAGGCGCGGTTCGACTGCTGTGGCTGCGGGGCTGCTGGGGCTCGCTGGGTGCTGCTCAGGGCGAGCGAGGCGCGTCGAACATGTTCGAATGAACACAGCCGCGGTCCGCGATCGACTTTGGGCTTTGGCTTTTCGGCTCGTCATCGCCGGCGTCGACTGCTGCCCCAAAGCCCCACGTGCCCCCCTTCCAACTGCTTCTTTGCAGCGCTAAATCTCGCGTGGGCGGAATCGGGCTGCAGAGGGCGGAGTGCCGCCGGGTGGCGATGGCGCTTTTGCAGGCCGTGACGTTACGTGAAGCAGAAAAGCTGCTCGAGGCGCGAGGCGCCCCAGGAGGACAGACCCGTTGGAATGGAAGCCGCTTTTCACGATGTGCAGTTGTTTGAGGTGAATTTAGCCGAGACACTAACCATCAACAAGTTGGAAGAAATTGATATTTTTTGCAATTTTTCGTGACTTCTTTTCTGTTTAGGTCGGAATTTTTGCACATAACGCACGATGCATTAACACTAGATTGCCGGAGCGAGTCATTTTGACTTATTTAATATTTTATTGTTGTATACAGGGTGTCCAGGAAGTAGTGCGCCAAAATTAAGGGGATGGTAGCTTGGGTCATGACCTACCAGAATATCAAAATATGACCTTAGTGAAAACCTCACCGTTTTCGAGATATTTGGGTTTTTATGAAAAATTAAATTTCAGATTATTGACTAGTTGGTGCACATAAAAAGACATGTTCTCATTTTTTTTTTTTGCTAAAGATAAGTTGCCCTACCTGGTAAGCATGTCATTTTTTATTACTAACACAAGACCGTCGAGAAAAAAATAATCAAATTTTTTTTTTGCTGTTCAAAATTATTTGACTCTACTTTGACCTTAACTGGTGAAAAAAAAAATGTACTAGGCAGTGATGGGAAATCAATTCAAAAAATTGCTTAATTAATGCAGATTTCAGAATCACCCATTTTATTCATGAATAACAAGAAATTGCCATGTTCATTTTAACCCATTAAGTTCCAAATGTCAGCTTTTTCGCCGCTGCGTTCGGCCGCTATATTTTTAGTGAAAATAGTGTCTGAAAAATATGTGACACACTAATTCCGACGCAAAATTTAATGATCTTTCAGAATCTGACCTCAAAATTTGCAACAAATGTGTGGTTCAAAAGTTGTAAACTAATTTATGCAAAAAAACGTGATTTTGAAAAAAAAAATTTCTGGTTTTTCCAATTTTTCACAAGGAAATCATTTGAAATTTCATTGTTTTCGTGCAAATATCGTGGTCTCGACTCCCAAAGTATAAGCTCCCGTTGTTTAAATGAAGGATTTTAATGTTTAAGCACACAAAATGGCGGTCGGGACACGAAAAGATGAGAAAAAACTTTCGGAATTTTTTACTAGAAAACAAAGGGTTTTAGAGAAAAATTTTATTGAACAAAAAGTGCTTAGAATTGATTGAGAAACCCGTGTGAATTTTTCAGAATTTTTCAAGCAATTTTTGGATTTTTGGATTTGATCATTTTTTGAAAAATCCAAAAATCTCATCAAAAATTCTGAAAAAATTCACACGTGTTCCACAATCAATTCTAAGCACTTTTTGTTCTATAATATTTTTCTCTAAAACCCTTCGTTTTCGAGTGAAAAATTCCGAAAGTCAAATTTTCTAACTTATTTTATAATTCAAGATATTTTTTCGCTTGAGAACGAAGGGCTTTAGAGAAAAATATTATAGAACAAAAAGTGCTTAGAATTGATTGTGGAACACGTGTGAATTTTTTCAGAATTTTTGATGAGATTTTTGGATTTTTCAAAAAATGATCAAATCCAAAAATCCAAAAATTGCTTGAAAAATTCTGAAAAATTCACACGGGTTTCTCAATCAATTCTAAGCACTTTTTGTTCAATCAAATTTTTCTCTAAAACCCTTTGTTTTCTAGTAAAAAATTCCGAAAGTTTTTTCTCATCTTTTCGTGTCCCGACCGCCATTTTGTGTGCTTAAACATTAAAATCCTTCATTTAAACAACGGGAGCTTATACTTTGGGAGTCGAGACCACGATATTTGCACGAAAACAATGAAATTTCAAATGATTTCCTTGTGAAAAATTGGAAAAACCAGAAATTTTTTTTTTCAAAATCACGTTTTTTTGCATAAATTAGTTTACAACTTTTGAACCACACATTTGTTGCAAATTTTGAGGTCAGATTCTGAAAGATCATTAAATTTTGCGTCGGAATTAGTGTGTCACATATTTTTCAGACACTATTTTCACTAAAAATATAGCGGCCGAACGCAGCGGCGAAAAAGCTGACATTTGGGACTTAATGGGTTAAATCAAATTTAATTTTTCATAAAAACCCAAATATCTCGAAAACGGTGAGGTTTTCCCTGATGTCATATTTTGATATTCTGGTAGGTCATGACCCAAGCTACCATCCCCTTAATTTTGGCGCACTACTTCCCGGACACCCTGTATATATTAGGGTGTTTTCTTTTCGCGACAATTTTTTTTTTTTCAGTCCCACCTCTAAATTTTGTGGAAAATACCTAAACAAAAATTCTCTGAAAATTGGAGCCCTTAATATTAATATTAAGTGCTCGATCAAGGCGTATAAAGACTTCCCATAAAAAATACACGTAAACTTTGATTATTTTTCTTCAAACCTCTACAGCTCAGAGGCATTTTATGGTATAATCTTGGTCAATGGTAGGTTTTCTTCAGAATTGAATGCTCTACAAAAGTGTTCATTGCGGTGTAACCCTAACTCCCACCAGCGAGGTAGTACGGGTTACTAACTCCAATTTTTCCATGAAATTCTCGCTTTTTACCCCTATTTCGTAAACAACAGGAGGTACAGAAAAAGTGAATATGACAAACTTGTAGCAAATTCAATTTCCTACAAAAAAGTTGTGAACATCAAATCCCTAACATCGATATTTTTTGAGATATTGGGCTTTGAAGTTGAGGTAGTGTGGAATTTTCATGGATTATTGAGCTAAATTGTAGAAACACTACCGCAACTTCAAAGCCCAATATCTCAAGAAATATTGATGTTAGCGATTTGGTGTTCTAGAACTTTTTAGAGGAAATTTAATTTCCTACAAGTTTGTCATTTACACTTTTTCTATTTTATACACGCGGAAAAACAAAATTTATAATTTACGTGAAGAAACAAATCAACAAATGCAATTTTTAGGGTTCCGTACCTCAAAAGGAAAAAAACGGAACCCTTATAGGATCACTTTGTTGTCCGTCCGTCCGTCCGTCTGTCTGTCTGTCAAGACCCTTTTTCTCAGGAACGCGTGGAGGTATCAAGCTGGAATTTATATCAGATACTCAGGTCTACTTACTGTCCCTTGGAGCTGTGAAAAAATCAAACTTCTAAGCCGATACAATCAAAAGATACAGCCGTTTATGCCGCAAATTTCCGCAAATTTTCGACACTTGCAAGGGAATCAAAACCTACAGGATACTTCCCGTGAACTCAGAATCTTGAAATTTGGTACGAAGCAACGTCTTATAGCACAGATAAAGGAAAAATTGCGAAAACCGTAAATCTTTAGTTACATCATATAATAAAAATATTTTTAATAATTTTAAACTTACTACACCTTTCCTCATGAACGCGTAGAGGTATTAAATTGAAATTCATATCAAATACTTAGGTCTACTTTTAAGCTGTAACAAAATCAAACTTCTATGTCAACGCAATCAAAAGATACAGCAATTTAAGCCGCATATTTTCAAACTCGCAACTACTCGCAAGAGAATCAAAACCTAAAGGGTACTTCCAGTCGTCCTAGAATCTTGAAATTTGGCATGAAGCAATGTTTTATAGCACATATAAAGGAAAAATTCCGAAAACCTTAAATTTTTAGTTACATCACATATTTTTTGGATGAACTTTTACTTATATACCTACAGGTTTGTACGGAACCCTCGGTGCGCGAGTCCGACTCGCACTTCCCCGTACCATATTGTAAAAGCCTATGTAATTTAAGCAAAGCGCACTCTGACGCGACTCGAGGTCTAAGCCGTGAATCTATAAGCCCTAATTTTCAATTTTTAGAACAAAATTATATATATACCTCTTGTGATATTGTATTTAACTTTTAACAGAATTATCAGAGTTTAAAATTGCTATTAAATTTAAATAACTTTAAATAACTCTGTCATTGGGAAACTTAAAAAGATTATTCTTATTTAACTTCTTGGAAGGCACTGAATCTATTTCTGATTTTTACGTAAGGGTTGAAAGGGTGAAAGTAGAGAGGTGAGTTGTTTTTCCGAAAACGATTGACAACACTAACAAGGAGACGGCGCCAGCGTGGGGTCGGGGATTTTCCCGAAATTTTTTGTGGTGAAAGAGGACCCGTAGCACCTCACGTAGTTGATGCAGTAGGATGCAAAACTCGGAAAATTCCGAGAAAAATCGATTCAACATTTTCTAGGCGCCTTATGAGTTAAAAATGTGAATCGTTTGTCGAGCCGCCGTCTAGACTAGACGGTTAAGGCGCGGTCTTATATGCCGGAGGTCCCGGGTTCGATTCCTCCTACAGGTCTTATTATTTTTTTTTTTTTTTTTTTTTTTTTTTTTTTTTTGCTATCCTAACAATTATTAAAAGCGTTTCTCTATTTTATTTTTTAAAATTTATTTACATAGTTTTTTTTTTAAATTATTTTCTTTTTTTTCCAATAAAATAATAACATAACGGTGGGTTTTTTATTTTTCATTGTAAAGTATATGAGGAGGAACATTGGGTTTTTAATGAGAATAACAAAGTCGATTAGTAAAAATTCAAATTTGATTTATATAATAATTATATACAAAAACCGCAGTGGTAATTATCGTAAAACAAACAAAGCAATAATTTTTGCGACATCTTGCGCAACATATAAAAGCGGATTTTTTATAATCGCAGAGAGTTTGCAATACATCATGAGCATGAATTAGTTCCTCTTCAATTACGAATTTTTTTTCACCCAAAAGTATCAATGTATTATTATAAAGTTCTCCGGCCAATAACATAGCATCGTGAGATATTTCTCCCGAAGGTGTCGATGCAATTAAATTATTTTCCGTCAACAGCTCTTCATAATACACTACTGCGTCCTTCAATAGAGATTTTGATGTATCACTATACATGGAGTCTTCAGGAATTTCCTCTCCTATTCCAGAAGGGCCAGCAACTTCTTCAGTCGACATTTTTAACTTTTTTTGTAAGAGAACTTTATGAAATAGGCACGTCTGTTTACTACAGAATCAAAAAATTATCTGCTGTTCAATTCTCACAGACTCACGCACAGTCCTATGCGCAAATGACCATTATAATCCTAAGGGAACCCCAGGTCAAAATTTTTTAGACCCTTAAAGGGCCATAAAACCGAATAGAACAACGAGCACGAATATTTTTTAGTGAATGAAAAACTTTACGTTCTTGAGCTAACATAAATTTTAAAAAATAAAATAGGGATGAGAAACGCTTTTAATAATTGTTAGGATAGCAAAAAAAAAAAAAACAAAAAGAAAAGAAAAAAAAAAAGAAAAAGAAAAGAAAAAAAAATAAGACCTGTAGGAGGAATCGAACCCGGGACCTCCGGCATATAAGACCGCGTCTTAACCGTCTAGTCTAGACGGCGCACAGTGGGGAAAAAGTGAGGTTTTTCATTCAAACGCACTTTCTGAAGTCAATTTATATCGAATCAAGCCTTTTTTTTTTTTTAAATATTCGTCAGAAAATTTCCTATCGATTCCTCTGGCTCGATTTTCAAGTTAAAAGCTTATTTTTTAGTTATATCGCATATAACCTCAAAAAAAGGACCCCGCAAATTTCTTATGGAAAATGGGTTTCACTGAATTTTCTTCAAACTTAGCATAGTGATAGTTTTCAACGTGCTGATCAAAAGTCTCAATGGGCACGAAGTCATCCTATGATTAGTTGCGGAGATATAGAGGGGTGAAGCGTGAGACATTTGCTGTACACCCAAGTAATAAAAAAATTTCGCGATTTTTTTACACGAAAACGATCAACTTTACAAGAAAATTCTATATAACAGAAAATACTTTAAATGAGCCAAAGAACACGCGTGATTTTTTTCAGAATTTTTTCGACTATTTTTGGTTTTTTGGATTTGGCCAATTTTTGAAAAATCCAAAAATAGTCGAAAAAATTCTGAAAAAATTCACGCGTGTTCTTTGGCTCATTTAAGGTATTTTCTGTTATATAGAATTTTCTTGTAAAGTTGATCGTTTTCGTGTAAAAAAATCGCGAAATTTTTTTATTACTTGGGTGTACAGCAAATGTCTCACGCTTCACCCCTCTATATCTCCGCAACTAATCATAGGATGACTTCGTGCCCATTGAGACTTTTGATCAGCACGTTGAAAACTATCACTATGCTAAGTTTGAAGAAAATTCAGTGAAACCCATTTTCCATAAGAAATTTGCGGGGTCCTTTTTTTGAGGTTATATGCGATATAACTAAAAAATAAGCTTTTAACTTGAAAATCGAGCCAGAGGAATCGATAGGAAATTTTCTGACGAATATTTAAAAAAAAAAAAAGGCTTGATTCGATATAAATTGACTTCAGAAAGTGCGTTTGAATGAAAAACCTCACTTTTTCCCCACTGTGCGGCGGCTCGACAAACGATTCACATTTTTAACTCATAAGGCGCCTAGAAAATGTTGAATCGATTTTTCTCGGAATTTTCCGAGTTTTGCATCCTACTGCATCAACTACGTGAGGTGCTACGGGTCCTCTTTCACCACAAAAAATTTCGGGAAAATCCCCGACCCCACGCTGGCGCCGTCTCCTTGTAAGATGAATATCTTTTCACATGTTTGCAGGAGCACTGCTGAAAGCAGCAATATGAGCTGAATTCATTTCTGGAATTGTTTCATGATTAAGAATTAAAGAGGATACATCAGTTCACTTGATTATTTTTTATTTCTCGACAAACTAGCTCTTCTATTTTTAAGCCTTCAACCCAAGCCTAGGTATGAAACTAAGAAAGAATTAACGGCTCCACAATATTTAAGACAAATACCTATACATATTGCAGTAGTCGATGATTTGTGGAAAACTCATAAATAAATACAAGTAAAATTCTACGAAATTTAATTGTTCCCCCCATTAAAAACTACCCGGCACGGCACGTCAGCAAGTCGATAAATTTGAATTTGTAAATTGTTGGCACACGGACGGAGAAATGTTCGCCACCGCTTAGTGCATTTGCTGAAAATTGCTGCGCCCAATTGCTGCTAATTGTTTTCGTGTGGCGGCTATTTTATTGGAAAAAACCTCTCGAGCCGTTCCGGATCAAAGCAAGCATCCAAGGAATTCGTTTTCGTTTCGCGGAGGAAGTAAAGTTTCACATAAATTTTCCTGGTCCATTGAGTGGTTAGAAAGTTAGAAGCCAAGGGGTTGATCTTGATCACGCGCCAAATTAATCAACATTTTGTTTTGGTTTGTCTAGAGCGGACGCCTGCTAATTTCCAGACATTCGTCTCAAGATAATGTGACGGCATAATTACTTTATGTAACCGAGTGCGATCTACATATTTATTTTTGGAGGCTGACACCGACAGATCGATACTCACTGGGAGAGTTGCATTGATCGGTGGAAAATAAAGGTCTGATTAATTGATATCTTCCGATTGATTCTCTGTAGTATTTTAAATTATCTTCTATTAATTGAATTGCTCAAACCTTGAAATCTGAATGTTTCCAGAATAGATCTATCGAGATCAAGGTCAGTATGTTAAAGGACAGGATCATACTGCGCTGTGTTTTATTACAAATACTGGAGTTTTTAAGGCATTTAGGCGCTAAATTAATTCCACCCAATTTGATATAGTTATAATTTTTTTCTAAATTAAAAAACGAATATTTCTCTTATTATTTTTACTAAGAGCTTTGAATTTTGTCCCATTAAGTACTGAAGATCGTTCAAATAGTGTCCTCTAGCTTGATACAAATTAGAGTCCTTTTTATGGTTTTTCTGTCACTTTTGAGTTATGATCTCTATTTGTTGTCGTATGTTGTCTTTCAGGGCTGCGAGAATCTGTGGCTTGTTGACATATGCCAATTACTGTAACGGAATCGGGTGATCTTGTGGACCAATGAAAATCGTCAAAACGGGAGATAATACGACATTGAAAAATTTCCCTCGCAACTATTCCACGTTCTTAAGGTGTATTGACTTCCATTATTCATTGTTGTTGTTGTATATTTGGAATCTGTTTACTACACAACTGTCAATATCACGATGACAGGAGACAAAATTTGCAAAAGTCATAGAGAATTCCTATAGGGTTATTACTTTTGCGCCACCTTGTATTACAGCAACGCCTTTATTAGAGTATTTTCAAATCATCATATTAATATTAAGGGCTCAAATTTTCAGGGAATTTTTGTTTAGGTATTTCCCACAAAATTTCGAGGTGGGACTGAAAAAAAAAAAAAAAAATTGTCGCGAAAAAAAGCACCCTAATAGGTATATACATATAAATATTTTTGTGAGGGTAATTTTAAAGTATAGGACCGAGAAATGGATTCTGGCATCAGTCATTTGTCGAATAGGTAAATTTTTAGTTTAGGTAGTTTTTGTAAAAAAAAAAAAAACATTGTTTATGCATCATCTCCGTCGAGCTTGCAAATGAAAGCAATTGGTGAAAGGAGTCAGGTGCTCACTTTATTATGCGTGGTTGATTATTTAATCGATTTCCATTAAGTTTTTTGCGTGCATTCTTTGGGTCAATATTTTGAAATTTGAGTTCTTCAAAAACTACTAATTTCTTCATTTTACAAAATCTACCTCATAAGGTATCTTTCGTAAATCGTTCTGTGCCAGCAAATTTTTGTACATGCCTCCTCTAGCACACGTGTTATAAGTTCGCCATTACTGGATTGGACGCAGAGGGGTATGTTGCAATCGGCAATAATACACTTGACCGTGGTTCGTGCAGCAGGGGCTTACTCATTGGCCGAGAATAGATAGATAGATAGATAGATAGATTTTCTAGCTTTAGAGTTAGAAGCCTCCGCCAGCCATTGTGCATTGTGCCCGGTGGAGGCTGACTTCGGCCAGCTGGGGGAGCAGTTCCCGTGAATGATTCTATCACGACGGGGAGCCTCTAAACAAGCATCCAATGCTAATTGCTACAAATTCTGGATTATATGTTCCTTGTTTTGGGTGCAGCTCCAGAAATGCCGCTGCGCCGCTGTCATTACGCGCAGCAATGCGTTTAAAGGCGATTAATTAAGGAGATTGCGCATGCGCGCGTGCCACAAAGCTGGTAACTAACAAGACATTCTTGTGGCCACTTTACGGCCGGTCGTGATCTTGGACTTTTACATCTTCACCGATCTTGACCACCATTGCGTTCCTAGAAATTAATTGCATCGGTGACATAACATCATTCAAATGCATCATCGTGGTGGGTGCAAGCGGCCACGACCGCAACCCATCGTGTTATAATGACGTGAGCACGATCATTGGCGCATTATAATTCGGACATTCATGTTCTGTTGCATATGTTGAGAGCGCCTTTAATTAAAAGCTGCCCCCGTGAATCGTTTGTTTTAATTAACGAAAACCATTCGCTGTCGCGCGAATGAGGACCGTATCGCGGCTGAGGCAACACGGACGAAGACGCGCGACGTCTTGTTGTCACCAGTTCGAAGTGTTTACGCGATCAGCTGATTGGGGTCAATCATTTTGTCGAACGCGGAAATATTTTTGGTTTTGGGGCGGGACAATTTCGAAATAATTAATCTTAACGAAATTTACAATTTTAACGATTTGATGGAATTCTGAGATATTTCGTCCTTTGAACTTTTCGAAAATCAAAATCATTCATCTTTACAGGGTCATAAAATCACTATCGGTTTTGACTTCAATGAAATTATTTGCTTTAGCAATAATGAAAATATTTATCTTCATCAAAACAATTAGTGGAATATAAATCGTTTTTATAATTTTTATATAATTTACGAATTTAGGAAACTAGGAACGTTCATTTCATACTTTTTGAGATATTTATCTATAAAATTTAGAAAAGTGACATTCTAGAGCCGTAATTTTTACAAAATCCCGCACCGTTTTTGAAAAAAATTGAAAATCCTTAAATTAATTTCGATTTGTCATTTCACAAAACAAATGCGTGCTTGTCACCTTCGATAAGTCGAAAATAATATTTTCATTTAATTCGTTAACTTATTGACCATTTTTTTTTACAGTGCCCAGGTGAAAACAGTTTTTCTTTTAGAGTATACAGGTGAAAATAGTTTTTCTGTGTCTTATTGAGTTTATTATTTTACAGGGACATAATTGTTATAACCTTAATATAATAATACGAATAATCGTTGTAAAACATTTTAATTTTCTTTACCACCGAAAACCATTATTGATAACAAAAGATATTGTGGTCACCGATAACCATTTTATGTCGATGATGAAAAAGTTTTTAATTAGCTATCGGTAAGCAGAAACAAATGAATTAATTATAGTTATTACAGTTATATGCAATATGTTATATAATGTAACTTTTGTGGGGCATATAAATTATGGTTATATCGGATTGCTGCTATTAATTTTTTTTAATGACACTCAAGAACAAGAAATTTAAAATAGATTTCCCTAGAAGTGAAGAAGCATTTTCCACTAATGTGATAATATTTAATAATCGCACAGGTCAAGTTTAATAATATAGATTAGTTAATCGTCAGAGTGATCCATAACGGCTTTGAAAATTAATCTTATTGATGACGATTACGTGATAGCGGCTGCTTGAAATTCTTAATTTCAAAGTAATGTAAAAGTTTTGTCTAATAAGGAGCCGCAAGATAAATTAATTGATTATTGAACATATGTATTAATTCGTTTTGAAGGCTTAATTATTATTTTCAGCTTATTACATCATTCCAAAATGTATTGATCTCATAATGTCATTTTAATTAATTTATTACTAGGGCAAGGGTCAAGAAGTAGTGATAAGAAACTTTTAAATACTGCACTATCAAAATCATGTTAGTTTTCTGCACAAGAATGCTTAATTGAATTGAACTTTTTTACTTTATTTATATTTTGTTATACATCTTACAAAGCAATCTATCACAACGAGGTACAATTTGCATTTGCCTATGACCTTTTTGCTGTGTTAGGTCGTCATCTATAAATTTAATGATGTTGTAAGCAGTCTGACATTTATTATGTTTTAAATACTAAGTTAAAGAAACAATAATTTATGAAGTAATGTGATAGATAAGAGGGCCTTTATGAGATTCCGACATTATAAAAAATGGAATCCTCTTAGGGTTACATTAACCCATTAATGCGCAAAACGAGGATTTTGTGCACGCAAGTTCAATTGTACGATTCGAATAGAAAATTGGGGCCAATTTCCTCCAAATTCGTATATAAGGGGGTTTTGGGGGTGCTTTTTCAGAATCTGGCATTTGTTTTGCATAAAAACTTCAAAAACCCTATTATTTTTTGGGTTTCTTCAAAAAAGTGCCGATTTTGTTGGTCATTTTTCGTCTCAAAGTCGATTATCGTGTCGTTGCTGCTATTGAATGATCATATAACCACCAGAAATCACGGTCCAAATGTCTACACTTTCTCAAACCATGGTTTTAAATTTTTTTTTTGCTTTGGTTTTTGCAAAATGGCCATTTTGTACAGCAATGTAATAAAAAATTTCGCGATTTTTGTACACGAAAAGGATCAACTTTACAAAAAAATTTGAAATGACAAAAAGTGCTTATAATTAGCCAAGGAAATTATGTAAATTTTTTCAGAATTTTTTGGACTATTTTTGGTTTTTTGGATTTGGCTAGTTTTTGAAAAATTCAAAAATGTCTCGAAAAATTCCCACGTGTTCCTTGGCTAATTATAATCACTTTTTGTTATATAAAATTTATTCGTATAATTGATCCTTTTTGAGTAAAAATATCACCAAGTGTTTTTATGATGAAATTTGGTGATATTTTTACTCAAAAAGGACGAATTATACGAATACATTTTATATGACAAAAAGTGATTATAATTATCCAAGGAACACTTGTGAATTTTTTCAGAATTTTTCGGGACATTTTTGGTTTTTTAAAAAATTGGCCAAATCCAAAAAACCAAAAATAGTCCAAAAAATTCTGCAAAAATTTACATGTTTTCCTTGGCTTATTATAAGCACTTTTTGTCATATAAATTTTTGTTGTAAAGTTGATCCTTTTCGTGTAAAAAAATCGCGAAGTTTTTTATTACATTGCTGTACAAAATGGCCATTTTGCAAAAGCCAGAGCAAAAAAAAAAAAATTCAAAACCATGGTTTGAGAAAGTGTAGACATTCGGACCGCGATTTCTGGTAGTTATATGATCATTCAATAACAGCAACAACAAGATAATCGACTTTGAGACGAAAAATGACCAAAAAAATCGGCACTTTTTTGAAAAAGCCCAAAAAATAATAGGGTTTTTGAAGTTTTTATGCAAAACAAATGCCAAATTCGGAAAGAGCATCTCCAAAAACCCCTTATATAAGAATTTGGAAGGAAATCGCCCAAATTTGCTGTTCGAATCGTACAATTGAACTTTCGTGCACAAAATCCTCGTTTTGCGCATTAATGGGTTAATTTGAAGTTTGTTAAAGTTTTAATACCAAACTTTTTGTCTGTTACAAGATTATCTTGCATGAATTGATGAGTGTGCATTTGTACATGTGGTTTTTCCGTAACATACAATTTTCTCGAAACAGCAAAAAATTCAAGTAATTCAGTTTTGACTGCCAACCAACATAACCTTTCGGATTTCAAATTTTCTATCATAAAGGTACCATAATAGAGATTTTTCGATAGAAAAACGGCCGAACCAATTTATAAGGGTATATATTTATAAATTGGTTCAGCAGTGGTGCCGTCTTGGTGTGGCTGAATTTGTCCGAAAAGCGGACCCCGTGTGGTCGAATAAAACATTGAAATTTTAGACATTTTTACTCAGATACAAAAACAATTTGAGAGTTGAAGATTTAAATGTAAATTTTGACAAATTAGTTCTTATCGAAAAGCCCGAGATAAAAATATTAAAATTTTTGTGAAATAAGAACATTTTATAAATTGATAAGAATTCGAATTATATAAGAGATTTTCCGCATTTAAAGGAGAAAAATGAAAAATTACTACCTTTCTGATTACTGGCTTATGTCGAAGAAAAGTAGTAATAGTAGAATATAAATGTTGCTGCATTTTTCGGTGTATAAAAATTGAATAAAAGTCAAAATGTCTTTTATAAAAATTTTTTACGATAATTAGAAAAATTTACCATCATTGTAATCCCCATTAACTGCCAGCATTAAGAGTTAAAATTTATGTCCTTGTTACGAAGTTGAAATGAGTCTTAATAACTTTTGAAAAGCAAAAACCATCATTTTTGGCATTTTAAGTTTTACCTTCAAATTGCCTGTGTTACCTGGGCGAGTCGAGTTCGTGCCGCAACCTATCCAACGCTCGAAACAATTTCAGAATATCATTTCGGCATGCATACGCGTCGTAACGTGAAGGTTACATTTTCATAGAAGGCATTTATTTATGCGATAAAATATGACAAACAATTCCGCTTATTAATTATAGCACAGAACATGACTTTCTATTTACCTACGTGGCAATAACCTTTTTTTGTTTAATTCTTCATCGTCGCGAGTCGCGTTCCAGTTCTACAATAATTAGATGAAAAAACAAAAATGTATTGTCTACTCGGGGATTCCCCTGCCTGCCCGCCTGCTGAATGCCGCACGTTTGCTGTTAATAAAATAATTTTTCTATTACGCTTCCTCCCGCCGTTGTTGTCGCCGAGGAACCCTTTCGTCCTGATTTTTACAGGCGCACCGAAGAGACAGTGTCGTCGACTTCTGGGGGTTTTGCGATTTTGAGACTTATCATGCGATGCCGGTAGACAGGATAATAAATGACCTTGGTAGCGAGTGCGGTTCGCATGAAAATTACACGGAATTATCGAAATAAATAAATTATCAAAGCGGAATCGCGGCGCTCCTCCTGCAAGGGGTTCGCAAGGGTTTGGACTCCGACAGAGCGCCAGGAAACATGGGAGACGCCACTGCGGTAAGGTAAAGGATTGTCAAGTAGTTGGCGGGCGACACAACAATTTGCAAGTGGCACCGCATGGCACAGTCACCATTCCTCTCGATTTTCTATTTGTTCCTCACCTGGCGACGGATTTTCAGGGGGAAAGGTGACATTTTTGGATTTTAGAAGGGCTATCAACTGATAACGAAAGAATTTTAAGCTTTTGTTGAAGGCTAAGAATCTTTATAAAACTTTTTACAAAGACGAAAATAGAAGGAAAATACCATAGACAACGTCTAAAAGAACAAACAATCATGTGTTCGAAATGACATGAAACTTTTTGTACTTTTGCCTCAAGAAGAAAACCTTCAGCATTAATTAAAGGTGTGTCTATTCTTCCTCACGACGAGTAAATTGAATAGTTTCTTCATTATGATTATGATCTTATAGCTCTATTGGCACTATTTAGGGTTTCTGAAATTTCAAATTGCATTAGTTCTACAGTAGGACAAAAAAATTGATAAATAAATAGGTAGGAAGATGAATAGCTAAAAAAGCCCATTTTATTTATTTTTCTTTTACTCTTAAATGTGACATAGCATAATCATAACAAACAAATTAGAATGCCATAATTAGGAATTTGAGAGAACACGAAAAATTGGTACATATATAAGAGGACAAGTAAATTACACTTACAAGGAAACGTTGTCAGGTGTGTCTCACCGATATGGATGAAATTGAAATATGTTATAGAGTATCGAAAAATAAGAGACACGTATTTTTTTTCTTATCTGCGGATACGCACATTTAGGGGGTGAAAACCACCCCTAAAGTTTACACCAAAAAACAGTTTTTCCTAAATATTTCAAGTTCTAATTAATTTTTTCGAATGAAACAAAGTGGAAATGATGTCTCATAAATATACTAACCTTTGTAAGTAGTGCGGTCCCCGGGGGTGGCAACCCTTATTTTTTATTCCAGAAAAACGATTTTTTTTTTATATTTTTGCGTCACAAAAATAACAGTTTTAGTTAAAAATCATTGAAAAATATTTTTTTACATACGATTTTGAAAAATAAAGTTGACGTGTTTTTGGGTTTTCGTAAAAAAAGCTTCTCAAGGGGTAAACTAGCACTAATACGTAAATGATGTATATTCTTTCAGACATCAGTGTTTTCGTGAAAATCAGTATCAAGGGGTTTTTGGAGTCGCTGATTACGAATCTGATGTTAAATTTAAAAAATTCAAAATGGCGGATCCAACATGGCGGACAAACTTTTGTAAAATACACCAATTTTTATTTTAAAAAAACAATAAATAAAGATACCCCCTAAATGTGCGTATCCGCAGATAAAAAAATACGTGTCTCTTATTTTTCGATACTCTATAACATATTTCAATTTCATCAAAGTCGGTGAGACACACCTGAGAACGTTTCCTTGTTAGGCATAAAAAAGTCCCACAACCTTGTTATTTTCATAAATATGTCACAATCCATGTATGAGTCCACTGATACCACTGGCCTAATGGCGGCAATTTTATATCTATACATATTTAAAAAAAAGTTCATCTTGCTATCCATATAGTATTATATTAGCATATTAAATTCAATTTTCAAATATGTGTGTCTCTCTAAGAACTAAGCAGTCAAGAAACTTAGCGATATTTGAATTGATGATTACTTAGTTTAATTATTTAAGAAATTATTCGACTTTTCGAGTCAAAAATAACAAAAAAAAGGTAGGTCTAATTTCAGTTTAATATTTCGTAATAATAATTTAAAATGTAAATATTATAAATAAACTTTGTGTTGTAACAAATCCATTGTTTTAATTTACATTAATTTGATACGATTTTAAAGTGCCATTTTTTCTGAGTGTAATCTTCAAAAAGAAATAAAGGAAATAAAAGTGCTTCAGTGGCCTTCACCAAGATGGGCTCGAACCTCGAACTTCCGAGTAAGCAGCCGTGTTGTCCATCTCTGAGCCAACGTAATTCATGTGGACATCGCCTCAAAGACGGATCTTCAGTGGGAAATCGGCGATTCACTGGGTTAATTTAAAAAACGTAAAGGTTTAAGGCGTGTGTCGTTTTATTAACACTTTATGAGCGGTTGCCACAAACTTTTCACAAACTTTAACCCTGAACAGACCAATGCCGCCGGAAAAGTGACATGGCACTTTTACTTATTGGATCTTGTGCCGCGTATATGGCGGCAAAGATCATTGTATTATTTTTATCACTGTTATTATTTTCACATTTACAATTAACGCGTTAAGTATTGTGCTAGGTCCTTTCTGTGAATTTGTTACCGCTTATTATCTACGTACCGTCTCTATCTGCACTTTTGTACTGTTCGCATGTAAACTCAGGCTTGTTTTGGTTTTGTAAGAAAACGTGCGCCTTCTCGGAGCTCCTTTACACAGTTGAGTTTGGAGTAGATGGAAAGCTCTGTATATCATTCGCAGTGGGACTAGAAAGTACTGCGTAATAGCAAGTGTGATAGATGCGATAATGAGTGCTTCGAAAATGACCATACCCTAAAATAATATAAAAACTAAATCAACTTGTTTTATCCTATTATCGTGAATATTTATATTTATATATTTTTTTTTCTATACTTGAATTCAAAATAGGGTTGAGTACGATATCACGAATTTTAAAATAACGACCAACTACCAAAGTATATTTTTTTTCATCTCGACTAACCAAAATCTTGACAAATCAAATTCTCGACAAAAAACAAAACCTTGTATCAGATTGAGGTTTTTGCTCGTCGAGATTTAGGGATTTTTAATTACCTAAAAACATTTAGTACAAAAAAAGTAGTTTGAATCTGGCAGTAAGTAAACTTGTAATACTTCCTTACCAGTAATTAATTAAAAGTTAATAACCGGGCCTAGCGCGTCCACCTTTTGCCACACTCTTCCAACGACTACATCGATCTCCAGTAAACGAAAAAGGTCTCTGCTTGTGTAGTGATGAGCATAACAAGACCAAGACCAAGACGAAGATCAACGGCAAGACTATGATAATCGATACGAATATTAATACCACATCTTGGTCTTGCACACTTGGTTTTGGTCTTGAATTTAGTGATGAGCAAAATTGGTCTTGGTCTTGGTTTTGCAGAAATCCTAAGACCAAGACCAATACTACATATACCTGCGGTAGCATTACCAAGACTCGATTTGCAAGACCAAGATCATGTTTGCGAGACTTCCCCAAGACTTGCTGATTGAAAAATATTTCCTTCTACTTTAGTCGCTAGTTTTAAGAAAATTATCTATCTCTAACACGTGGTTTAGTTAACTTTTATTAGCTTAACAGTTTTTGACACATTGTACATTGTGCTGTTATAAGTCAGCCTTAGTCTTGTTTTGCTCATCACTATGCTTGAGTTCGGAGTGTGATTTGGTTAGATTGTAACAATATATAAATCGAAAATTCGTTGCGTAGACTTTAATGCTCCGTCAGCCTCTTCATTAAACTTTTACTCCATAGTCTTAAAAACTTTGAAATTGTAAACATTCATTAAATAAGTGTGGTAGCAGTGGCTTTCGAAATTTATTCATTGAAGATGGGGATTGAAGTTAGCTATCTCTAAGGAAGCTGGAGTGCGAGAAAAAACTTCAGGCGAAATGTATGCTGCATGAATATTCATAAGTGGAAATTCAGGGTGTTAAATAGCAAACCCGAGGAGGGGTGCAGCTGCATCCCGAGGAGCGGGGCCGGAAAGAAGCAGCTCCTTCGTGCTCCAGAAGGCCAGAAGAACCCTAATCCTGTCGCATTTCCCCTGGTGGCCCTCTGCCGGCGCTTAAACGCTCAAGCCCTCCCCACACACGGCGAAAGATGGTAAATTGCCTGTCTTGCTAACGAACTTGTTTTGATTAAATTTTTTTACTTAACGCTAACCACCGTACGGGGGGCGGCAAGGACTCATTTTGCGAGGACTCGCGTGTGGGGAAAAATGGCCTTGCAACGGCGGGGTCGCGGCGACACTTTTTCGCGCTGCCGTGATTTTTTCCCTCGTTTATTCCTCTCGAGAGATGAACTCCTCCTGACAGCGAATTAAGTTTGAGTGCTTAAAAATGCTCGCGTATACTATATATAATATTTTAACGGCCAAAAATTCGCGCGCAATAAACGCGCAAGAAGCGTTGCGGTGTGGCGGACCCTAGAAATTCGGCCATTGCGATCACCCCCCGCTCGAAAGTTTGTCGCCGCCGAGCTCCACTTAATCCTCATGACAATGCACCGAGGGGTGATTTTAATCTGCGCAAATTGTTTTACCATTTTACGGGAATGTTTCGGGGATGCTGCGGTGATGTTTGTCGTTAGTCTTTTGGGGGTGTGTTCCGGGGACGTGGGACTATTGTCGTTTTTCTAGGGTAAGTCGACAAGGACAATGTTTTTATCAAGTTTCGGGGGCGGGGGATGATGAGATTTAAATTCAAAACCGACAATATGTTGGAGGTTTTATTGAAGTGCGGACGCACTTTGGGAAGGGCGGAGTTTTTCGGGTGAGTCCGGGGAGATGGGAGTCTTGTTTCGTTTTTAATCCACTTCACAGCATGGGAGCCAGTGAACAAAATCAGTTTGAATGCTGTTTTTTTGGCGAAATTTGCGATATTGCTCTTTTGTGCTGAACCTTGGGCGGACTTAAGTCGTCTCTTAATGACTGCAAACTGAATGCAATTTTGACAGCCGTGACCCGCTTCGTAAGTTTGACTTATTAGTTCATTAGGAAAGTTCTAGAAACTAATAAAGCAATCTTAAATCTGTGATGCAGACTATGAAGAGAATGTTCCTTACTTTATATTATGTATTACATGAATTGGTATTACTACAGAATAAAAACTAATCAGAAGTCCCATCTAGAACAAAAACATTTGTCCCTATAAATTTTTAATAAATCAAATTCCTCTGCAGAAGAGCTGATGAACAAGAGCATTTACTTCTTGTGTGCATGTCTTATGTAGTTAAAGTTAAAGAGCATCAGCGGACTGAGAGAAAAAAATTCAGATGGAACTTAGGCCTTAGCTTTGTTATTATTAATATTGTGTAGCTTAATAGGGATTGTTTCAGTCATATGATTCGAAATATTGTTATATACATAGGTGGATTCTGTCCGAAGATTAATATAGAAATATGACTATGAAATAAATATAAACATTAATTTCAGAAGGATAGGCGTATTTAATCCAAAAAATTATTATTTATTTAAGGGGGTAAATACAATTAGAAGGTCAAAAAAATCGATTTTTTTTTTGTTCCTCTAAAAATTAGGAAATTTCACCTAGAATACGCTCCAAAAAGTTTCAGGTCGAAAATCGAACTCCTTATATATTTTTTCTTCATAGTTCGAGAACGCTTTCTTCAGCGCATAGCAGGTTTTCAAAACTTTAAACGCTTTTTTCTCAAAACAACATTTTTAAAATTTGCAACCTCGATTACTCGAAAACTACTTGTCCAATTTAGCTGAAATTTTTAGGGTTTCTTCTTTATACCTTAGGCTTGTCTGTAAACCTATTTGTTTTGGAATTTTATGTAGCAAAATTGAATTATTAATGAAAAATGGCTGAAAAATAGTGAAAATTATCGATTTTTTACAAAAACTTCTAATAAACGCAGAATTATTATTTTTTTTTAATTTTTGAGGTTTACCGACAAATTACATGTATATTTAAGCCAAATTTTTTTTATGGGCTGTTACAGATCAATAACACGACGTCCAGAGTGGTTGCAGTTTTTTTTTATAGGTCAACTTCACGCCAGCGTACAGCCACCATTTTGTTTTCAAAAATTAAAAAAAATTAAAAATTTTGTTTTTTTACATTCCTCATTTATACCTTAACAAGTGTACAAAGTTTTATAATTATTACATTAAGCCTTCTTTGTGAAAAAAAATATTTTTTAATGCGTAATTTTTGCCCGTGTAATTGTATTTACCCCCTTAAGGCCAAACAAAAAATGCGATAAGGACGTATAATTTGTAGGTAAAAGGAGTAGATTCCTCTCAAGCTTCATGACGTCTCATCTAACGAATTTCATTGAAAATAAATAGATCTAAAAGGTTACGAATTGGTCAACAAGTCCCACTACTTGTTCAGCGGTAGAGAATATTTTAAAAATGTTTTTATTTTTAAGGTCAATGATCCAAATCACACTGCCTCTTTTTTACTTCCTCACACATATGTTTTCAAGGGCTATTTCGCCCGTGAACAAGAAAAAGTAAAGCTCTGTGAATCAGGCCAATCAATGTGTGTATTTGATGAAAAGTAAGATAGGGCCATAGATGCCGAAATTAATACTTGGCCACGCATATGCATACAATTTTTAAAATTAAAATGATTTTTCTATGACATTGCGAATGCATAAAATTGTATCAGATTGCCATGCAAGTCAGGTAATTATTAGGTCTGTCTGGTAAAGTTTTTACTCGCGGGTAAAATGTTCACCTGAAAGTGTCTGTTAACCTCACGGAGGGGAAAAACTGAGCTCTTGACAGCACTTCTCCTCTTACACAATTTTACCAGATTGTACCCACGCTGCGGAGACCGAGTAAATTTGGGTAAAATCACCGATTGTTTGTCACTGTGTAATCTGTCATTTGCATGTTTAAATTTTGCGTTGTGATTCAGATAGAAGAAGAAGTTATTGAAAAATTGTTTAAATAAATAAAAAACATATTTCAAAATCTTCGAAAATATTAAATAAACCCATAAGTTTTCCCTCTAACATATCGATCACATTTGACAATTTACATACACAAGTAAGATTTTGAAGATGTACCCAATTTTTACCTGAAGTCGTCTGGTAACTTTGGATTTTCATCCCTAATACCATATGAAACTTTTTACCAGATTTTTACTCAAGAAATTTTTACCCAAAAGTTACCAGACAGACCTATTATTTTTATTAATAAAAGATATTTGATTATGAATAAGTAAAGGCGAACAACTGCAGATCCCGGGCAGAAAACTTCATAAAATCAATAGATATATGTTGAAACACTTAGTTGCAAATCACCCTGTATTTTGAAATGAAAAATGAACCAAGTATCTAACTGAAAGGCATATTCATTGGTTCATGTTGACAATTCGATTTAAAAAAAGAAAAGAAATTTCAACCAGAAAGATAGTTGGGGTTTTCCCAGAAAGATTTAGCAGTTGGGACCATAAATCCATAGCGTCAAAGCGCCCGTATATCTCTGAGCCATTCATGTACCAATCAAAAGTTCCCAGTCGGGCGTGTGTCGGTCTTTTATCTCTATTTTGAACGATACGTCAAGATTTAAGTCCTGAGGATATTCGAGAATATATTCAGTATTTTTATATATTCTGTTCCATCTTGGATGTAGCTCAGACCTGATATATGATGTTATAGAGCGCTGCATAATGGGTCTTATTATTGCTTCGTATAACCATAGTATTATTCTAGGTTTTAATCCCTAGTTTTTTCTAAAAATGTCTACATAGCGCACTTTTGCCACTTTTTCCGCCGTTTTGGTTAGGTGGGTGTTCCAGTTGAGACCTTGGTCTAGTACTCTAGTATAATGTCTAAGTATTTCGTTTCTGTAGAGAACTCAATAGATAGGCCTTCAAAAGTTCTAAACAACGTTATTCCCAAATAGATATAAGAGGTGTAAATTACAAAAAATGAATGTGTTATTAACACTTCTATAAGGACTCCAAACATTATATTTACATTACTGAATTACGTACTTAGCCAATAAGACCAGTTTTTGTTTTATGCCCATTAGTTTTAAAAATTAAAAATTTTACGTATATACGCATTATATAAAATTAAAATTCTCAATTCACTTTCACTTTACTTTCGTGAAATTAATAAGTTATACCTAGTTCAGAGAAATAATTTTTTTAAGGGGCTCCTTAAAAAATAGTATTATAATTTTAGGTTAGAAATTTGCAGATTTTAGGGTCGGGATAATAGGAAAAGAATAAGGTGCTTAATCGATTATTGGCACAACACGCTCAAGAATTCTTTGTGTTTCTGTCAACAATAATAATTTTAACTTAGTTTTGCAAACATTTTTAGCTAGAGATTCAAGGTATACGCAATAAAATACGATTTTCTTACTATAACCTCAATTTTTGGGTGTTGTTCCAATAACCGACCACTCGTATTATATTTTGAACTAGAAGTAGAGCCTTAAAAACTGCTTATGAAACTAATATTTAAATGTTCATAAATATATGGTACTTAAAAGCCTTGCGCACATAAATATGATATAATATAAATAATATAAAGGACTTAAAAGGGTGCAATGTAATTTGAAATAATATTGTAAAAATATACAATACAATGTTTAGGAAATATCCCGGTGTCTATTTGAACCTATAAAAAACTTCAATGTAATAAACTAGTCGATGGCAATAAATATTGTGAAAATGAGACGTTTTAAGATAGTGGCGATAGAAATCTATTTACGAAATATTGTATTTATATTATGCTAGTGAAAAAATGTGTTAAAAAATGTTAAATTAGAGTATTACAACTTCATTTTATGCCACTTAAATATTAATTAAAGAACAACGACATTTTAATCAGGGTCAATGTACTTTCTAAGACCACAAAATGATCTTTAGGCGAAATTCACAAGTCAGTGATCAGATAAAGAATTAAGTCTAGTCCATTTGAATGTGAAATCCTCATTAAAATAATCGTCTCGCCGTCATTTTTTCCCCCCTAAATATTTTATGTCACCCACTTGACATTGTAATGAGCAAATATGTGAGCATCCAAAGTGATCGGCTTATGAAAATTAGAACACACATCTGGGTGTTAAGTGATTTGCAGACAAATTAAAAATTCTTCGCGGCTTAACTTAAGATTGACTAAGATGAAAACCGACAGAAATAGAACATCTTAATTAATTGAAGAGTCCCAGATCGTCTTTATCTTAAATATTGTCATATCGTTGTTACGTTGATCAAAGAAAGTGTCATTTCGTTTCTTAGACTACTATGATAAGTCGATTGTATTTTTGTTCGTGTAGTTTTTGGGCTTTCGTTGTTCAGTGAGTACGATAAATAGATTTAAATAATAAAATACAGGAAATAAAATTATTCAAATAATATAATATAAAACAAAACTTGCCTTCTGGTCTTTGTGTAGTCTGTGTAGGACATTCAAGCTCATCAGTTCCATCTAAACAGTCTTGAATGTTGTCACATCTTTGCGACAGACGTATACACCTTTCAGCACAAGCGAATTCATAATTTTGACATTCAATTTTTCTATCTGTAAAAATTTACGAAATAATAATTAATATTAAAAAATTTCAAACTTAAGTTTGATATAACACTGATCTGCATTTTTCATGTTTTTCGTTTGCCCTGAAATAGATAGGTGCTTTTGATAGGATTTTTTTGTGTAGATTACGAAACTGAAAATAAATTTGTTCCATTATATCACATTTTCGAGAAAAGTAGGGTTGAAAAGAGAATTTTGGTCCAATATTTTGGCCATTTTTTTTTTTAATAATAATAAATAATAACGGGAAATTGTAAAAGCTTGAGACGCAATTCGAAAATAAAGCTTAAATTCTTAACCATACACCGAGAGAAAAATGTTGGTCAGACCAACATAAACATATATATTAAATTAAGTTTGGAAATTCACCGATTCGAAAATGTTTGTTTCAAAGACATCGCCGGGTTTAATTTAAACGCGCTCGTAGTTAAATTATAATTCTAAATTAATATAAAAGTGTTTGATTTAAACTTAAAAGTGTTTATTTAAAACACATTAAGCTGTTGGGTTAAAGTTTAAAAATGTTTAATTCAAATGCGTTTACTTATTGAAATAAAGTTTAAATGCGCATCCGTTTGAATTACTCAAATATTTTCCGTAATTAAAACAAAATTTAACATATTTAAATTAAACGCGTATAATTGGGGCAGAAATATGAAATGTTCGAATTACACGAATTTCATATTTAAGTCAAATCAATCAACATAGGGAAAATTATATTATCAAACACGCGTGCGTTTAGCGCTTTTAGAACAAAATGTTTGATCCAAATAGAAAATATTTTTAAAAAACCGGAACTGTGTTTAAGGGGAATTTTACTTTCGACATTTTCAAAAAATCGATTTTTTTTTACGTAAAAACATAAATAAAAATTTTATGAAGAAATTCGAAATAGAAACGAAATTATAGCTGTATTTATAACCATAATATGACCATTTTATTCGATATAATCACAATAAAAATACTTTAAGGGGAGGTTCTCATCTAGAATCTTGAAATTTTCGATTTTTTTTTTATTTCATATTATTAAAGTTTAATATGTCTAGAATGTTGCTTTAAAATATTTAGTCGATCCGAGCACTAGAACGGATTCTACAGCCCATTGATTCTGGCGGTGTCATGATCGTAGTGGGGCGCTCAGCCTGTGCCGTGCCGTTCAATCACGATTATCTCGGAACTTTGTTTTTCAAGATTTTTCAAATTTGCGTACAAGATAACTCAAAAACGGTTCAACCGATCAACTTCTAGTTTCGTGCATATTAAAGTAAACAATTTTCTTCATAGAAAGAGTGGAGCACATTTTGAAAATTGTAACATTATCTCCTTTTTGTAAGTGATAAACTATGAAAAAACACGGCCGAAAACGGCCTTAAAATTTCAAAATCGCGCCATTCCGTCAATTTTAATTTTTTTTTGAAAGTCGTCCACTCTTTCTGAGACAAATTTAGTCTAGTTTATAATAATGTCATCATTATTTGATTTCAGACCAATCTGCGACCCCTAAATTGTACGCAGCTGGGCCATTTTCGAAAAACATGCCTCCGGAGAAGTTGAATAACGGGCGCCATTTTGTTTTTTTTTTTAATAAAAAATTTTTTTCGTACAGATAAATATACAATAAAAGATAATGCCAAATATCATTTCCCTATGTCTTGTCATTTGCCTTCAAAAAAATCACGAACTTTACCTACCTTTTGACGTTCTAGATGAGAGCCTCCCCTTAAACGCGTTTTTCTCGAAATCACATTTTTCAAAACTGGGAGACGTTTTTCTCAAAATCTACTAAACCAATCTCAGTAAACCAAATTTTTTTTGATACTTTATATATACGACTACTAAATAAACCTCTAAATAGTTTAAAAAAACCACCCCACCTTTTTAGTACAGGGGTAAATTCACCCCCAAAACAAGCGTTTTTTCGAACTTTTTATAGAATCGCGTATAAAGGCCATAAAAATATAAAAAAATTAACTTTTTAAAGGTTTATTTATTAGTTTTAAGTCTCACGAATTGAATCTCGTTGGAATTTAAAAAAAATGTGTTACAGGAAGGCAGAAAAGTGTTTCCCAAATTAAAATGCATCTTTTGGAAGACACCCTCTGCAGTGGTGAAAAACAACTAAAAGTGTATACCTCAAAACCTTCTTAACAATGTATAAAAAAAAATTATAACCAGAAATATAATATTTTTTTTTTTAAATATTTAAAAATTGTGTTTTTTTCCAATTTAGAAACTAAAAATCCCCTTAAATTAGATGAAAATCGTTTGATTTAAGGAAATTTCTGCTCGCGTTTGAATTAAATGTTTATTAATAAAATTGTTTCTCTCAGTTTTATATATAATATCAGTTACTTGTAGCCTTTTTCACGATGTGTTCCAGTTGATTTATTTCAATCAAATTTCTTATCAAATTTTAATACCGCTTACAAATAAATGATCTAACATTTCATTTGAACTATGGTATTTTTGGAACTCCTACGATATTCCATTATTTCTTGAGAAAATACCAAAAATGTCGAAAATACAGTTTTCTCAAATTTAAAAGCTATTTTGCTCTGGTGATGTGATGGAACATTTTCGTTTTGTATTATATTATATTTCGTAATCTACGGAGAAAATCCTAAAAAGGTAGTCTGTCAGTTGTTCAAGGACAAACTCATACAGACCAGTGTAATTTAATGAATTTGGAATTAAATAGAAAACAATCAAATCAGAATTCGAAAAAGATAAAAATGAAAAAAAAAATGTTTGAAAATTAATATTGAAGATATTTAAAAAAATAATAAATATGTCTATCCCTACCGCAGTCGTCTTCATCTTCGCCATGTGGACAATCTAGGGACCCGTCACATCGCTGAACTTCACAAATCTGCTTGCCGCTGTAGGGGCAGTGGTAGACGTCATCGCCCCGGCATCCAATCTCAGGGGGAGGAGTGGACGTGTCTCCCGACTGCGTCCACCACGTGTCGGTCACTCCGTTTTCACTTGTGTTGTACGACGACTCTATGAATTGCAATTGTTTTTATTTGATAAGTCCTCAATTTTTGTTAGTCGATTTCAGGCCCAAAGACGGACACAAGCAGAATGTTGAAAGAATCATTCAAGTGAATTCAAAGACGTGCAAAGTACGAAAATATTTCAATGAGAGTTTTAGTAAGTTTTTGAAAATGGATCTTGCGTTAGTATGACCCAAAGTCGATGATTTGCTTGTTTATCTATTTTTTTCAGAAATTAAATTATTTTCCAGAAGGAAGGCATTTTACTGGTCAAGTTACATTACCAGATCTTAATGTCAGAGAATAGCTTTGCGAAAACATTAAAAGTATGTATTATAATTGCGCAATAATGAAACATACGGAAATAAGGAAGAAGAATAGTAAAAAAGACATGTTATATATGAATAGAATAAATTTTACAGGAGAAAAACTATTTATTCTCTTAATAATAAAATAAACTGTGCATTTTTTGATAGATATTAAAACCTTTCATAACAATAAGATTACCAGTATTATTTGTTAACCCTTTAAGATGATAACCCGCAAAGATTTTCTGTGCCAAATTCGATTAAAGATTTAAAAACCATATAAATTTCTTTTAATCTATATATATAAAAGAAAGTCGTTAAGTTAGTTACACTATTTATAACTTAAGATCGGCTGAACCGATTTGGCTGAAAATTGGTGGGGAGGTAGCTTAGAACCAGGAAACGGCTATAGGATACTTTGTAGGGTTTCAAAATGGCGGATCCAAGATGGCGGCTCAAAATTTTAAATTTGAAGCGATTTTTATGAAAAAATTGGTATATACGGGTTTTGCGGGATGGGGATTTCAAATCCGTTGTCCAAATTTAGAAATTCAAGATGGCGGATCCAAAATGGCGACCATATTTCTCGATTTCAAGGGATTTTAATGAAAATTAGTACAATGATTATCTTGAGGTCACTGATTTTGAATATTATCAAAATTTACAAATCCAAGATGGCGGACCCAATATGGTGACCAAGATTTCTCGATTTCAAGGGATTTTAATGAAAATTAGTACAATGATTATCTTGAGGTCACTGATTTTGAATATTATCAAAATTTACAAATCCAAGATGGCGGACCCAATATGGTGACCAAGATTTCTCGATTTCAACGGATTTTAATGAAAATTGACATAATGATTATTCTGAGGCCACTAATTTCGAATATTAGCCAAATTTCCAAACTCAAGATGGCGGATCCAATATGGCGAGCAACATTTCTCTATTTCAACGGATTTGAATGAAAATTGATACAATGATTATTTTGAGGCCGCTAATTTTGAATATTATTAAGATTTGGAATTTCAAGATAGCGGATCCATAAAGGGGTTTTCGGGTTGAAACAATTTCTAGGATATAACAAACTAGAACATTGGAGAAGTGTTTAATTAGTGAGTATTTACCCAACGCCGGGTGAAACCGGGTAATCCAGCTAGTTTGTAATAAAACATTATGAAATTTATTTTTATCATGAATTTATAACTCCACGCATAGATTTGAGCTAATTTTAATTGTGTGCACACGCACGATTCTTCTAAATTAAATTGTAAGGCAAAGGGTTAAAAGAAAACAAACGGAATATAATAGATCACTGAAGCTATACTAAAAAAGCGTGTCTTTAGGCTACATACCATGATAAGTGGACATATTCTCTTACATTGAGTATGTATGATCAACCACCTTGATTTTTCGCTTAACAACAATAAATGGTCAATGGTCAACCAATATGGCCGATCAGTGCGCTACATGTGGTGTTTTCGAACGAACTACAATATTCGAATCTCATCTTCGAGTATAAACAAAAGGATAACAAGTGAGGTTTCCACATGATTGAATGGGCGGACATACAGGGAGTGTGTATCTGATGTTAATTCAAAACCGCACAACAAATGTAACATGTGGTATTTCTTCGAAAGTCTTCCAATTTATTGCTTTGAAAATAAACTGCGATAAGAGATACGCAAATGGACGTACGAAAAATTGTGAATATATTTTAATTTTGTATTATCTGTCGCATCAAAACAAGACCAATCTTTAAATAATTATACCTTATACGTACACACATTCAAATCATTAAATATTACATCCTTTAATAGTTTATTTATTAGAACTTAGAACACGTATTCTCTAATTTGGTTATGTTGGCTACACTGCCTAACTTCTTATTTCTTGCAGAATTTTGTTTCTTACGAAATTAAAAAAAAACAAAAAGTGAAAAATTTGTTTGAAAAATCTGCTTTTTGATTGGTTATTAGAAGATAACATTAAAACAAAATTATAAAGTATTTTAAAGTATCTAGATTCAATTTTTTAATTTAACCGATAGCTGCAAATATTTCTTTTTCTTCGTTAAAAAAAGGGGACCCAAAGTTTTTAATGAATGTACCCAAATTATTGATTTATTTTAAGAAATTTTTTAAAATTTACCTTATTTAAGCTAGACCTAACTATAAGCTAATAAAGTTAGAAGTTAGGCATTATAATGTAATGAGTTTCTTAATTAAAGAAAAGATTATGCTTGACTTAGAAAGTTATATTAAATTTCTTCCATATTTTATTAGTGTATAAATAGTCTTATCATGCAGCAATTCGCACCATTAAAACATTGTTTTTGTTATATAAACGAGATTAAATGTCGGTTTATAGTCCACTAGTCAGTCCTTTATGTATATAGATTACGTATAACATGTTGTTCCATACAGATATAATCGAAATAAAGTTAATATATAGGTTGCATATTCGAAAAAATTAAATGATTGTTAGTTTATTGGGTTTTGCTTCATTTGTAGTAACATGCAAACTCGAACAGACATTTTATGGATCGTTAAAAGAGAAGGTTTTATTCAAGAATAACTCAAAAGACCATTGAAAACCATATTTCCAAAATGTTTGTCACCAAAAGCAAAACGGCTGCCATAAACCTAAAAATTGTTAGAAAGCGTTTCAAACCCCAAAACCGTGCAAAAGATGTTGGTGCAACTGATCAAGTTAGTGCGCTGATATTGGCAGCCCCGGAAAAGACAGTACCTTCGGGGCAATTCTCCTCGTCGGACTCGTCGTCGCAGTCGAGGGTGTTGTCGCAGCGCTGCGACTCTTCAATGCACTGACCCGTGCCGCACTCGAACTCACCCGCGCGGCACAGCCCGAGCTCCGGGCGCGCCCCCGTCGGGTGCGGGGTGGGGGCGGTTGCACTCGGACTGACGCGGTAAATCTTATTCACGTCGATCTCAGGCGCATCTAAGACGAGCGGATTTTTGTCAGTAAGACGACCTTTTTAACCCGCCTTTTGAGCAGTGGTTTCTTAAGAGCTAGAGGTTTGTTTGCATAAAGAAAGTGTGCAGCTTTTAAGACTATCCTAACTACCAATAATATTTTTTTTACATATAAGAATACCAACAATTTCAACTAATGTATTACAAAAATCGCACTTGAAACGAAAGAAAAGATAGTTTGTGATTAGATAAAATATAGAATTAAATTTTTTGGAATCTTTCAGAATTGTAGGCAATGTACGTGTTATTTTTTAATGTGATTTTATTTATCATAACCCATGATTTATTAATTATCTATTCTGCAAATGTGCAATATTATTGGATTTTGCCCTAAAGCATCTATCATAATTTTTGCTTTAAACCGAATCAACATTAGAAATTAATATTTTGATATTTTGGTGTTTTTGCAAATTTGGAAAAAAGAAATACGAATTTTAAAATAATAAAAGGTCTCCAAAAGCACATCTAGTGTACATTTTAATGCAGTCTTTTATCTACATTGAACGACATTGTGTAAAAGTTAAAAGTGCGATTTTTGATTATAATGATTTTTTTCACGACAAATTCTTATTAAGCGTCTGACTTAAAATTGTATTTTTTAAAAATAGATTTTAAAGAGGTTCCTTAGCTGCACACGTTCTTCAAGGACACCTGACGATAGTAAAAGTACTTACCATCGAGTTTCTGGAAGGTGTAATTGTCGTCATCTGCAACTCCTAACGTGTTGATAACTTGATAGTTATTGATTTGCATGTAGAATTTGTGATCGATGTCCTCAGGCTCAATGTCACCGGTGACTTCGAGGTCGACTGTCGCGTGGATTTTGAAGGGGTCGGTGGTCTGGCTGTAAAGTAATAAAATAATTAATTCGGGGCTCGATAATTTTTAAATAAAACAATTATATAATAACTGCAAACTATTTTTTTTCTTTTAAACTAATCGTATGTAGTTTTTTTTATTAATACTCCTGTGAAAAATATAATTTTTGACGTAGTTTATTAAAAAGTGCCAATGGCGAACTAGTTTAAAAAATCGTGCTATTTGAAACTCGTTTTGTATATCTTTTCCCAATTAGTAGTAGTATCAGTAGCGGGAAAATATGTAACTATACTAATCTGAGTAATATAATCTAATGTAAATTAAATAACTCAGATATAATATTTAAATTAAAGTATCTGTTTGATTACCAAAGGAGCAACTGATGAAGTTCACTTCAAAATGAGTCTGTTACTCCGATGGGTGATCTATCTAATTTTAGTATATATATACTATATAGTATCGCCTTTTCAGGGCAAAACTTAAAAGACTCGTTTAATGTTTCACAAAATAGTTTATTCAAGGTTTTGTAATTGAATGCAGTAAAATGCAAGGCTCAATGCCTTTTATATACAGGGTGTCCAATAGGAATGTGCGAAAACTAATTAGTCACTATTTTTTAACAAATGGAGAGATCGGTAAAATGTAAATATTTTTTAATAAAGGAAAGTCGTCATTTTTATTTCATGTCCATTTCATTATAAAAAAGTTAAATCTATTTAATACAAACCATTAATTAAAAAATATTGTGAAAAACTTGAATTATTAATAATATATATTTTTGAAATGTGAACCATCTACATAAAAGGTATCTATCTGCATTTTTTTTAATCTTCTGTCGCCGGAGAGAAGTACAAAGGGATGTTTGAGACCAAATCCTTTCTCATGCGAAAAAGAGGAGCCGCCTTAAATCTTTTTTTTTTATTCAAGACGGAGCAGCACCTCATCGCACACAAGAAGTATCATCAATAAATTTTATGGCGATCGAGTTAATGGCGTAGGGTACCCACGCTTTGCTAGGGGAAAAGGAATAGAATAGCCACATTACTCGTCAGATCTCACTTAATGTGATTTCTTTTTATAGGGCTACATTAAAGATCTCTGCTATGAAAATAACCAAAAAACAGTTGAGGATTTTATTAAAGACATTGGGTAGATCGTCAATGGCATTTCAAATGAAAGGTTAGAACATGCATATGGATATTTGTAGCAAATTAGATGGTTAAAATATCGAAAATATATATCATTAGTAACTAACGTTCTTCACTACTTTTTTAAATTAATTATTTTGTATTAAATAGATTTAATTTTTTTATAATAAAATGGACATGAAATATAAATGACGACTTTCCTTTATTAAAAAGAATTTACATTTTACCGATCTCTCCATTTGTTAAAAAATAGTGACTAATTAGTTTTCGCACATTCCTATTGCACACCCTGTACCTTACTACAAACTTTTTAGAAACTTCTTGATTATTCTTTCTAGAAAAATATAAACACTTGCAAGAACTTTCCGATCTACCCAATATAAAAATTAAAGTTCGTTTATTTGTTTGGTTGTATCCTTGTATCGATATTTTTCATTTTGTTGTCTGAAGGTAGTAAGTACCTATGATAACTTAACATTTAGGCTAATTTTTATTTATTTTTTTCGGATAATATATACGGGTTCAAAATGGCGGATTCAAGATAGCCATTAAAAATTTTAAATAATTACCAATTTTCATGAAAATTGCTACTTAAGGGTTATGGGGAATGCTAACTTCAAATACTCTGTCTATATTTAGAAATTCAAGATGGTGGATTCAAATTGGCGACAAACATTTCTCGCTTTCTTTCGATTTTAATGAAAATTAATACAATGATTGTTTTGAGGTTAGTAATTTTGAATATCACTTCAAATCTGCTGTCCAAATTTAAAAATTCAAGATGACGGATCCAAATCCATATGGTTTGTTTGTTTGTTGTTCAATCACGCCTTAAGACTTGCATTGATATATTTCATTCTTTTGTCCGAACGTAGTACGTCTTTCAACTTAACATATAGGTTACTTTTTATTTGGATAAAATATAGTGTTGCAAAATGACAACGAACATTTTAAACTTCAAGTAATTTCGATGAAAATTGGTACCTACGAGTTTTTTATGATACTGATTTGGAATATACTCTTGAAATTTTCAAATAGTCGATCTAATATGGCGACTAACATTTTTCATATTCGACGAGTTTTGATACTGAAAACATCTCGAGCCTAATTTCGATTCGATTATAATTAATATAAAGGGGTTACCAGCCCCATTTTTTCGAATTTCTCGAAAACCAGTTCATAAGTTTTCGGGACCACTGTTTTCAAATTTTCTGTTGAAATTTGGAAATTGAAAGCGGCGAGAATCAATATAACAAAGAATATTTCTACAATAACACTGGTCGACACAAATTTTGCCGTAGAATAAGTGTTATATCATTTTTTTAGGAATTTTTCGTAGATTACGAATTCGCAAACGAAAATGTCCTATCACGTCACGTTTTTGAAAAAAATAGGTTTGAAAAGTACAAAAGACCGTATTTTGGCCACTTTTGCAAATTAATTAAATAATAACGAATTCTTGTAGGAGCTTGTAAAGTAGCTCAAATAAAAGCATGGACCTTTAATTCTTATAATAAAAAACGAGAGGCTATAATACTTTTCGAAATATTCCGTGGAATTCACTTTTCTCCATAAGCCGCTTACTTCATACAATAGATAAATGAATGAAGATCACTGCTTGCGCAAGCTCATGAAAATCTTATTCCTGAAGACGCTTTATAAGTGCTATAGATTAGTGCTATTTTATATATATCGATAAGGATTCACGCTCTCTTTTGAGTCTTGTTACGAGCTTTTTCCACGTTCCGTTATTTTGTAATGAATTTTTAACAATGGCCGAAATACGATATTTTGTATTTTTCAACCCTATTTTTTTCAAAAAGTTGATGTGATAGAATATTTTTGTTTACATATTCTACGGAAAAAATCCTATAAAAATTATATATGACTTGTTGTTGGAAAAATGAAATATTAAATTTTGTCGACCAGTGTAATTTAAAGGACTTCCATGAAAATTAGCGTAAAGGGCTTTTCAGGTTGAAACAATTTCTAGGATGTGCATTTGAGAAGTTCTTAATAAACCTTTTGCACTCGAAGACTTTGCGTAAGAAATAGCTGAATGGTGCCCCAGAGGCACTACTCGAGTGCAGAGGGTTAATAAATATTTAAGCAACGCCGGGTAATTCAGCTAGTATCTAATATTTTCTTTACTGTATCGAATAGATCAGGGCTGTTAAAAAATATCGATTTAGCTAACCCTAACGATAGTAGGCTATTATAGTATAAGGCAAATTCAGATACATTTTAAATGAGTCATACTGAAGTACTATAATAAATGAATTCAACTCAAAATGTTTTTTAATCCGATTTCGTAAAAAGTATCCTCCTTGTTCGGAAGCGCCTTAGGCTCGGCGGTAAGTACGGCCCTGGTGAAGACCTCACTTTAAAGACCTAAAAAGGGTTTTACTCACGCAAGATGGACGACGTGGGCTCTCATCGAGTAGTCGCTGTCCATTTCCTTGTACTCCTGGTCGAAGTATTTGACCAGCTCGTCGGCGATGTAATTCGACATGTTCTGGAACTCGCGGCTGTGCTCGTCCGCCATATTGTGGTTCCAGATCTCCGTTACGATGAAGGTCATGCGGTCTGGGGGGCCAAAAAAAATTCAGTGTTAATTTTCGAAATATGTTAAAAACGAGCCGAAAACTGCTTACAGTTCCTGATGCCGTAGGTCTCGTCCTCGCCGGATCCGTCGTACTCCCCGTCGTTGTCCTCCTCGTCGTCGTCGTTCCCGAAAATGTTGAAGAGACCCTGGCGCTTGGGGCGGCCGGCGAGCGGGTCCTTCTTCCGCTGCCTGCGGTCCTTCGCCGCCTCCACCTTCTTCGGCTTGTCTTTGGCGACTGCGACCAACTTCGCGGCCTTGCGGTCCTTCTTCTTCCCCTTCTTCGCCTTGCGCGGCTTCGGCGTCTTCGGCGGCTCCTCCTCCTCGGCGCCCAGCAGCTTGCTTATCTGGCGCCGCACCCTGCTGACGCTGTTCGCGAGCCAGCCCCCGCTCTCCTGCGCCGGCACCACGCTCACCTCCGCGGGCTCGTCGTCGTCGTCTGCTTCAAGCGCGTCCAGGGCGTCTGTCGTGTCCTCCGCGAACTCGTCGTCCAGGTTGAGGGTGTCGTCTAGGCTGTCGGCGAGTTGCTCGATTTTGGCGGGTGTCTGGGACTCGCCGGTTGCTGCCAAGGCTGCGACTTCTTTCGCCGGCGAGCGGACATTCTCGAAAATCAGGTCCGCGTCTTCGCTAATCTGGAAGGGGAAATTCCAATATTGGATTAGAGCTTTCTGCTGAGTGGAAAGTTGTGGGTCTTAGGAGTTTGTGGTGAGTTCAGGGTGGTGAGGTTATTGGCTGGGAAATGGTAAGTGCATGAGATGATATTTTTGGGTGGAAAATCTTTGTTGATTTTTTCAATTACGTTCAATTAATTTATTTTAAGACCTCTCGAACTGCGGTTTTTACCCAATTTCTTTGTTGCTATTTATTTATTTATTTTTTTTAATAATTTTGGCACCCTTTAGCACTTTTGACTAGCCCATTCTCCTTAGGCATGAATTTTTTTTGCAAGGGTAAAATATATTTTACTTACTTTGTTTTGAGAAATTTGTTTGCATTAAAAATAAAATCCCTCCTAGCGAGTATTTCAAATTAAATACGAGGCTTAATGTGAAAAATAAAAAAATTTCGTAGAATTCGCTACTGTGAGTATAAAGAGTTGAAATTTTGCAGAAAATTATGTCGTTTGAATAGAAAACTGAATGTTGAAAATTTTCGAACTTTAAGGGGAGAAATAGGTGTAAAAGGTTCAAAAAGATTGTAGAGCTATTCACAAATATATTCTGAAAATTTCAAAAGAAAATTCCACGCCGTTTAAAAGTTATAAGCGTTTCAGTGAGTGTCCCTCAGTCGAACCATTACTGCCACTCTTATTTTTAAACGCGTTTTTCTTGAAACTACTTTTTTCGAATTTGTATACACCCTGGCTCCTACAGTTTTGGATCAATCGTTATCAAACTCAGCACATAGTTTCTCTATATAAATACGCTCTATTTGAACTTCAATCCCAAACAATATCTTTATTTTAACTATTTTTTTATTGCAAAAAAATTACGAAAAAATGCTAAAAATCATATTAAATTTTCACATTCCTTAAACAAATATTAATTTTCGATTTATTTGTGAGGAGTGAGGTTCAAATAAAAAGCGAAAAAATATCTTGAATTATAAAATAAGTTAGAAAATTTGACTTTCGGAATTTTTCACTCGAAAACGAAGGGTTTTAGAGAAAAATATTATAGAACAAAAAGTGCTTAGAATTGATTGTGGAACACGTGTGAATTTTTTCAGAATTTTTGATGAGATTTTTGGATTTTTCAAAAAATGATCAAATCCAAAAATCCAAAAATTGCTTGAAAAATTCTGAAAAAATTCACACGGGTTTCTCAATCAATTCTAAGCACTTTTTGTTCAATAAAATTTTTCTCGAAAACCCTTTGTTTTCGAGTAAAAAATTCCGAAAGATTTTTCTCATCTTTTCGTGTCCCGACCGCCATTTTGTGTGCTTAAACATTAAAATCCTTCATTTAAACAACGGGAGCTTATACTTTGGGAGTCGAGACCACGATATTTGCACGAAAACAATGAAATTTCAAATGATTTCCTTGTGAAAAATTGGAAAAACCAGAATTTTTTTTTTCAAAATCACGTTTTTTTGCATAAATTAGTTTACAACTTTTGAACCACACATTTGTTGCAAATTTTGAGGTCAGATTCTGAAAGATCATTAAATTTTGCGTCGGAATTAGTGTGTCACATATTTTTCAGACACTATTTTCACTAAAAATATAGCGGCCGAACGCAGCGGCGAAAAATCTGACATTTGGGACTTAATGGGTTAAATTTTTTCGTCCGCCATTTGTATCTTTTAAACTCTGACCTCAGATTCGCAATCAGCAATCCCGAAAACCCCCTAGAGCTATTTTATGCTCAGATTTATAAAATTTTAATGTCTTTGTTCGCCATCTTGACCCCGCCATTTTGAATTTCTTAAATTTGACCTCAGATCCGCAATCAGTGAACTCAAAAACCTCTCTGTATAAGTTTTTATAATTTCTTTTTGAAAAAATACGAGTTTTGTTAAAAAAAGCGAACATAACCTCTGTAGTTCCAATTTTAATTAAAAATTATTACCATATTCTGAAAGTTCATGAAATTATAGAAGATTATTATATTATAGAATTATAGAATTTTTATGTGAAGGATTCAGTAGAATTTAGGTCAGCTGAAAAACTTATGAAAATGCGTCCATTTGGGCTTTAACGAGTTAAGAGAAATACAAATTATCAAAACTGATTAAGAAAAGCAGTTACTGAATTTTCTTCAAATCACATTTAAGTTTATTGAAATTCAACATTTTTTGGCAATAAAAATTATGTATTGTTTGAGTAATTTATGTTCGTTATGTTTTATGTTAATTAATTAAGTAAAGTTTTATTGATCACGATTTTTGGTCTTTTCCTTATTCTCACAAACTCCAAAGCAATTTTGAACTGTGAAAATAGATTTTGCGAAAAATTTGACGTCGAAAATACATGCTTCAAAACGGTTTCTGTGAATTTTTGATCGTTTGTAAAACCAAAACGATATTTAATCGGAAAAACTCGAAAAAATGGCTATAAAACGTGAAAAGGATCTGGTTCGATTACAATCCAAGTTGATTTTGGTACTTAGTAATTTTGTCAAACCTGTGGATGCTTCAGGACCACCGTGATACACCTTGTAACCAATACAATCCAAAAGGTTTATATGAAAGTTTATTCAAATATTCCTCGATTTATGTGATACTTGATTACACGGTTTCGCTTTTACATGGTCTTTAAATTTAAAAAAAGTACGTGTGACTGTGTCGGAATGCTTAATAGCTTTAAAAAGTGCAATAAAAACAAAACTAACCGGAAGGGTAAAAGAGTTCTCGAATCATATAAATGAAACGAAAGTATTTTCCTAAAAAATACTTCAAACCAAGGTTCAAAATTCAAGTTCAGTTTCCCTATCTTACATTAGATATTACTTGTCACGTGTAACAAATGTGATTTGATAGAACAAAAAATGGTACTTTTTATTTTAATAATTTAATTATACTTTTTTTTGTCACAGTTTTAGCTTTTCTTCCATATCTTGACGTCTTGTCAAAAGTCATACCACGTACAATGTCATGTGTCATGTCATAAGCCAAGTCACGTTGTCATGTAGCATGCCAAAATAAATAAAAAAAAAATTTAAGTAAAAAGGTGTAAAAGTATTTATTTATAGCAACCGATATCCGCTGAGAAAACATGAGCTAGCCAGAGATTAACTCTTACATAAAACAAACTCACACTCTAGAGTATAGAAATATATATTTTAGCATCCATTTCAAGGTTTAGTATTCATTTCACATGGTTGTTATGAGCGTAACTATGACATTCATTTAAATCTTGTAATTCGGTTTACACGATTTAAAGCTAATTTTAGCCTTATACCGTGTAAATTGAAGGATGCGTGTATTTATTTTCCATTTTCAAAACTCAGACAAATATTAAAATGAAAGGAAATAGTTAAATGGATTTCTCCGGTCGAATAAATTAAGCATAAATATTGTTGTGGCTTCTCACCATAACCCGATAATTTTTTTTCTTCGAAAATGACTTAAAAACAGATTACATATCTACTCTAAGTCTCTAAAAATAAACAAATAGAACGGCTCAAATTAATTCTCAAAAAATCTCCCATTACATAATCAGATAAGTCCACTCGAACTTTGTTTATTTTGTATTTTTATCTATTGTAAAGTGAAACAACATGATTTTTATTTCTTGTGATGAATGCTTAATAATCTATATTTTTTAATTAAATAAACTGACTTACTGATTTTTTTTTTTTAAACATGTGTAACGGTTCAGTGGGAGTCAAATATTATCAATTTTTCTTTTTTATTCTCATTTATAATTCGCAAATTGTTAATTAAAACCGTCGGGACGGTTTCACAAATTAATCAGGGGGTCTCACATAAGAGATTGCATTTTTAATCCTTCGATAGCACACTGGGGTCTGAGTGACCCCACCTCTCTTCAATTTCAATTTAAGGCATTTAGATATTTAAAAAAATATGACGTAACTATGCCGACATCTCCCGTTAGTTAGAGGTACCATAATTATTTTAGGACCCCCAAAATAATTTTTGAATTATCAGTCTAATCGTAGCGTTCACATAAATTTGACTGGTGTCTTCTAAGACCGCAGAGTGCTAGTTGCAGTGATTTATGAAATATTTTTTTATAATTTTGTTTCTTGTGCTTATTTTTCATTAGTGTATCAAATAAAGTAAGACCCGTACGATTCTTATCATCGAGGCACATGCGCACTTTATGCTCGTAAAATTGATAATTTTTTGATCAATTTTTGTCAAAAATAATTTTTATTATAATAAATAAACTCCATTCATTGAATTAACTTATTTTTTTTTTATTCTATATCCGTCTCTTCATACGTTGGAATAAACACATTTTTTTTCTACGGCCATTTTTCTACTTTTTTTTCTACTGGAAGTAAGTATTAGTTTAAATTTTTAATTTTTAAATTAAAAAGTGAAAAATCTATGAATTTCTTTATTACAAATGTTACTTTTCCGATTTTCTGACCCTTTTGAATTTGTTTTATATAGTCAAAGTTGGATTTTATCTCTTACTATTTCAAGAGTATTCAGTAATTTTGTCAAAGAAAAATAATAAATAGCTATAGATGTTAAATATAGCTAGCAATGTTATTACTGTGAATGAAGACCGATGGCTAACGATGATTCATAATTTTTTATAAGAGGAATTGCAGGCTATTAATGCAGAGAATATGTGGTTTAAACAGGATGGTACCACGTGTCATACAGCCACTGCGGCACTCGACGATAATTTCACGAGGAACAGATGTTAATTTTTCCCCTAGATCTTGTGATTTGATCCCATTGGACTTTTTCTTATAGGCTTTTTTTGAAGAGTAAGTTTTTTGCTAAAGATCCTCAAAAAGTTCAGCAACTTAAAGACGACGTTAATAGTTTAACTTTCAATAAAGACATCGGAAAAATTGTAAGTAATTTATATGTTGTATTTAAAAAATTAAAATTAAACCACAAATTTGATCACCCTTTCAAAAAAGCTAAAGCATAAAAATATCGTTGGCTTTCAAAAAATAGTAAAGTTGTTGACTTTTCACGCAAATATAAGACCTAAATGTTGAAAAATGATATGCGCTTAATAAGATATGATTTCTTGATAATGTACTAATTAATTTTCAAGGTTGCTTGGTATACGCGTCGGTAGCCCTTAAAGGTATCGATCGGTATACTGCTGCCTAATTATTTTTCGAAAAACCTGTATATAACTAATAGGGTGCTTTTTTTTTCGCGACTATTATTTTTTTTTTCAGTCCCACCTCGAAATTTTGTGGCAAATACCTAAACAAAAATTCCCTGAAAATTTGAGCCCTTAATATTAATATTAAGTACTAGACCAAGGCGTATAAAGATTTCCCATATAAAATACACGTAAACTTTGATTATTTTTCTTCAAAACTCTACAACTCAGAGGGATTTTATGGTATAATCTTGGTCAATGGTAGGATTTCTTCAGAATTGAATGCTCTACAAAAGTGTACATTGCGGTGTAACCCTAACTCCCACCAGCAAGGTAGTACAGTTAACTAACCCCAATTTTTCTATGAAATTCTCGCTTTTTGCCCCTATCTCGTAAACAACAAGAGGTATAGAAAAAGTGAATATGACAAACTTGTAGAAAATTCAATTTCCTACAAAAAAGTTCTGAACACCAAATAGCTAACATCGATATTTCTTGAGATATTGGGCTTAGATGTTGAGGTAGTGTGGAATTTTCATGGATTATTGTGCTAAATTGTAGAAACACTACCTCAACTTCAAAGCCCAATATCTCAAGAAATATCGATGTTAGCTATTTGGTGTTCTAGAGCTTTTTGGAGGAAATTGAATTTCCTACAAATTTGTCATGTACATTTTTTCTGTAGCTCTTGTTATTTACGAGATAGGGGCAAAAAGCGAGAATTTCATGGAAAAATTGGGGTTAGTGACCCGTACTACCTCGCTGGTGGGAGTTAGGGTTACACCGCAATAGACACTTTTTTAGAGCATTCAATTCTTAAGAAACCCTACCATTGACCAAGATTATACCATAAAATGCCTCTGAGCTGTAGAGTTTTGAAGAAAAATAATCAAAGTTTACGTGTATTTTATATGGGAAATCTTTATACGCCTTGGTCTAGTACTTAATATTAATATTAAGGGCTCAAATTTTCAGGGAATTTTTGTTTAGGTATTTGCCACAAAATTTCGAGGTGGGACTGACAAAAAAAAAAAAATAGTCGCGAAAAAAAAGCACCCTAATAACTATAGTTAAAATCATTCTGCTATTGGTCTTAATTAAATCTCTATTAATTTGGGTAAATGCAACATGTCTTGTATCATATATAATCCAACAAAAAGTGTTTGAGAGCAACAACCACACTATTAATCTTTGCGTTAAAAGACACTCAAACCACTTCAAAGAGCTCGTCTCCGAGATGACAAATTGCACTGTCGGCTGATGTGTGTTTTTGCGCGAAACCCATTATATTACGTATAAGAAGCTGCTCATCGTTAGTGGGTGAAATGAGGCGTTCGTCGCTATTTCGAGCGCAATTCGTTTCGACTCATTCTAATATTTATCCGCTCCGAGGGGATTAAAAAGGTACACCGGAATGCGTTCCTTGTTTGTTTAGCCAGAGATTGCAAACAAGAAGGCGGGGTGGGGTGCGTGCGGAGCCCGATTAAGCGGCACAGGCACTAATTTCGAGCCGGAAATAGCCCCAAATGTTGTCTTCTCAGAAAACTGCATTTTCGCATTATGTAGGTATATTCGCTGTTTTAATTAGTCGGCACCAAGTGCAATTGCGATAATCTCGGAAATTTAAGCAAATCCCCGAGTGTCTCGTGGCGAGCAAATAATAGATTTCCAAAATGAAAAAAAAGCAGAATGTCGTGCCAGTGCTGTGAGTCAACAGTTGGTATCAGCATTCAGCAACGAGATCGTCACCGCTGTTTGCTCCTTTCACAATGCACAAAAGATGCAGATATAGTGCGTGCATTTACACGCAGGGTGGTGCACTATCACGCATCACATCCCGCAGGCAGCTTGGCCACAAGGCGGAATTCCTTGGCGGCGGACCAAATGCATCTCACGTTGCTGGGTACCACAGGTGTCTTTGCGTGCGGCTCGGGGGCCCCCGGGCTGTCCGGAGGTGCGCAATCTATCAGGTGTAATCGCCTTGATAAGAGCTTCTCCGAATTTTTGTGATCTCGGCTGTGACGGGTTAAGTGCACATTCTCAGGGTAATTTAGAGAAGTGATTTGGGAAATTAGCATCTGGCCGTCTTATATTCAGAAAATAGATATCCAATTTTTGGGGATTTCAAAATATGTAGCGAATTTATGTTTTTGTTGAGTGAGATTTTATATTAAATGCATAATAAAATATTATTGAATGCTAAGCCAAAATGATAAAACCTTTTAAAATTGTATATGCCAAGAATTTTCATAGTAGACTAGAATTCTAGAATATTATTTTTCAAGGGCAACTCGATCGTCGGATGAAAATATTTTGTATAACCATTTCTTTGAACTGCAATATTAGGTTTTCGATAAAAATAGGGTTAAAAATACAGAAGGGCTTAAATAGGGTTAAAAATTACCGAAATTGACTAGTCAACTACTAATGTGTTGAATTTACAGGGCCAAGGGCATTCAAAAGTAACAATATTAATATTTATTTATTCGCAATGAGACTTACAATGTCTATTAATTACAAATGAAGAATACAAAAAGAAAGCAAGTGCATATTCAGATTAATTTAACCCATTAATGCGCAAAACGAGGATTTTATGCACGCAAGTTCAATTGTACGATTCGAATAGAAAATTGGGGTGAATTTCCCCCAAATTCGTATATAAGGGGTTTTTGGGGGTGCTCTTTCAGAATCTGATATTTGTATTGCATAAAAACTTCAAAACCCTATTATTTTTTGGGTTTTTTCAACAAAGTGCCGATTTTTTTTTTGTCTTTTTCGTCTCAAAGTCGATTATCTTGTGGTTGCTGCTATTGAATGATCATATAACTACCAGAAATCGCGGTCCGAATGTCTACACTTTCTCAAACCATGGTTTTGATTTTTTTTTTGCTCTGGTTTTTGCAAAATGGCCATTTTGTATAGCAATGTAATAAAAAACTTCGCAATGTTTTCCCACGAAAAAGATCAACTTTACGAAAAAAATTTATAGAATATAAAATGCTTAAAATTAGCCAAAGAACAAGTGTGAATTTATTCAGAATTTTTTTGGATTTTTGGATTTGTCGAAATTTTGAAAAACCCAAAAATGTCCCAAAAAATTCTGGAAAAATTCACACGTATTCTTTGGCTAATTATAAGCACTTTTTGTTATATAAAATATATTCTTATAATTGATCCTTTTTGAGTAAAAATATCACCAAATTTCATCATAAAAAAAACTTGGCAGACTATCACATTCACCAGACAAACCCTTAAATCCAAAGACAATTATGGAAACCGTACGCCTATCATGCAATGTCGCCATTCAAATCAATTTTAAGCGATCTCTGTCTGGGGGTAGGAATAGGGGATTAACCCAAGAAAGACCCCCAAGGGCGAATCGTAAAAATCGCTTTTGAACAGCCTCAATTCGATCGGAATGAAACTTATAAGATGGTGACCAAACGGGACTAGAATATTCTAATACATGTACAACAAACGTAATGAATAAAAGTTTTGTAACGTACGGATCATTGAATTTCTTAGACCATCTCTTGATGAAGTCGAACAATGAATTTGCCTTATTACTAATACTATCAATGTGATCGTCAAAAGTAAAATTAGAGTTGAATGTAACATCCAGATCTTTCACTGAGTTAAGTCGACATAATTCACTTCCATCCATTAAGTAGAAAAGAACTTATAAGATTTTGTTTCCTTGAAAAAGACATAAGAGTGCACTTACTTACATTTAATGGCAGAAAATTCGAAGTTCACCATTCAAAAAATTTAGTTAAGTCTTCGCTAAGCAGCAGGCAGTCATTTGACTTATTAATAATTCTATAAATTTTAGCATCGTCAACATAAAGAAGAATTTTCGAGTGGAAAAGAACAGAACTCACGTCATTAATAAATAAAATAAAAGAGAGGACCCAAATGACTTCCCTGTGGAACCCCCGAAGTATTGTGAATAGGTGAAGAAAATACATTACGAAATAATAGTTAAGTCAACATATTTGTATGATAATATAAAAGTTAAAGGGTAAAATCAACTATTTATAGTATTCAAAATCAACAACCAATTTGTTGAGTATTAAAGAATATGTCTTTAAAATTCCAAATAAAAATTGCTAAAATTTGTTTATAGAGCTCCACTTTCAGAGACTTTGTGCTTGTACTTAAAACTTTAAACGCGCGATGTTCTAAAACTCTATAATATTGAAATTTTTACTGCATGTTCAGAAATGATTCTTTTATTGTTTGACGAACCGAAAACTTTTTCTTGTTTATCATGATAACTTTCTGGTATAGAAAATAAAAATCCACTTGAATTTTTTGTTTTCAAAATAACATGAAAAAAGTTATCGTAACAACAAAAATCCTCCCCTAATTAGCTTCCATTTAATATCCCACATGATTCGGTTGAGAAAAAAACAAGGATTGATCATTGATTATTTTTAACCCTTAATTTCACATTTACTATTTTACTACTTTTATATTATTTTTTTTATTTTTGCTTTGAAGGGTTTTCGTTTTCTCATTACAAATAGCGCTTCATTTTAATTTCCTTTTGGGGTATGAAACCCTCCGAAGAAATAACATAAAGCTAAAATGTGATACCGTCTATGAAAGAACTGCTCAAATTTTAACTATTTCTAGTCTCTTTAAGGAATTTGCCAGATAAAAGTGCATTAGTTGCTTTCTTTCTCAAAGAAACGCTTCATTTCAGAGCTTCACCCTAAACAGTCATTTAAAAGTGTCTCAAGATTCATCGCGAAAAGAATTTCATTCACAATGTCTCCGGAGTTATAAAGTAAAAAAAAGAAAAGTGTGTGGGTGCCACACTTTCCCCAACGCAGCGGCGGCGTGGGGCCTGGCGTTTTCAAAGACGAAGCGCCTCCAAAGGACCCTCCTTTCAGAAGAAATTTTATGTCATCATTTAGCTCATCTTAGCGCTCGTGTATCTTAGAAGGCGCGCATATTCCGAGCGCGCGATCTGAAAACAGCCCAAAGCAAAGGAGCAGTTCAAAAGTTCAGGTGGGAGCCAGCCGGTGTGCCACAGATACGGGCACACATAAGGCGCAGCCACACGGGCGTATCAGGGATTAATCAGCGCTGGCATTGTTTGACGAAAATATTACAAAATGGTTGGAGTCAAGTGCAAAGCACTTATTCGAAATGAGGACGGTGCATATTCAGGTAAGACGCACAAGAGGAAGATGCCGCTGCTAGCAGATATTTTATTATACATAGGTGCAGTATCTGAGGGACTCCTCGGTGGGATCCGCAGGCAGCAGCAGCGGCTTCGCGACGTCACAAGTGCACTGGCACAGCTTCTTCTAAGCGGCCCTTGACTTCTTCCATTCATTCGTTTCTCGTCCTGAGACTTTCAAGTGCAACAGATTTTTGAGATTTTCGCCAGCGGGCTATAAATAGAAAAAAGTGTAAATCCCCCAAATATTTCTGATATCTCCTAGCTCGCAAAGCACTCGGAGTTAAAAGGGCCGCTTTATTATTAGGAGGACCAATCGGAGCAAGTTAACTCGCGAGGTCTAGAAGTTATTGGTCAAATGGTCTAACTATAAGATAGGGATAAGATAGGATAAGAAGACAAAGGAAATTGATTAGTTGAAAGACATCTGGTGATGTGGTATACCACTGTGATCAAAAAGTAAAGCCAATTTTGAATTTAAATTGCGCGGGTATATCGATTCGAGCAAATCTTCTTGTTTTTAGGTTGGCAACACTGTCACTCATATATGTGTGAAATTTCACGCCAACACGTAATTTGTTTGGTTAGTTTCGTTGTGTTTTCTGAGCAACTAAAAGTGAATTTTTCGATTTTTATAATGTGTGATTTTATTGAGAAAAGAAGTTGTGTTAAATTTTGTTTGCGGAATGAAATTTTTGCTGTAGAAACGTTTAGAATATTGCAGAAGGCTTTCGGAGATCAGGTTTTGTTTGAAAAAATGTTTCCAAGTGGTGTAAACAGTTCAAAGGGGGTAGAGAATTTGTCGAAGACAAAGAGCGTCCTGGACGACCATCAACATCAATCAATGAACAACATGTCAATAAAATCAAAAATTTGCTGCTCAAAAATCGTCGGTTGACAATTAGAGCTGATACTGTAAAAATTTCATTTGGTTCGGTTCTTCAAGACTTTTTCATCAAAAATTCGTTGCATGTTGTTTCACAACCACCATATTCGCCCGACTTAGCTCCATGTGACTTCTGGCTATTCTCTAAGTTCAAAAGACCGCTTCTAGGAAACCGTTTTGAATCGACTGATGAGATAAAAGGAAAATCGAAGAAGGAACTGAAGGCCATTCCAATCATCGAGTTTCTGAAGTTTTTCGGGGATTGGATAAATCGCTGGTATAGGTGTATTGTATCGGGCGGGGACTACTTAGAAGGGGATGATATAGATTTGGAAGAATAAATAAAAATTTTCAAAGTTATAAGCAAATTGGCTTTACTTTTTGATCACAGTAGTATAAAAGGAAAACTTTATTAATTTGAAGATTGCGATGCTTTTCGCCCTGTTGAAGTATCTTAAGGTTTTGTAAATTCGTTACTCAATTTTCATATCCATTTTAAAAACTGTAAATATCGAAGAAAAGCAAAAAGATAATGTTAAGGAAACGCTATGATTACTCATACATATCGTCATCACCTTTGTCACTTTGAAAAAAATATAATATTTACAAAGAGTAAAGAAGTAAAGGAAGTATAATCAAAATAGATAGAGTTAAAATACAATAGATCCCAAATTAAATAGATCATTTGGTCACAGTAGTCTAGGACCACCCAGTGCTTTCTGCCAGTAGATTTTAGGAAGCTGAATGCAAATCGCGACAGAACCATCAATTCTTGGGATTTTAATGACAAAGTATGCACTTACTGCATTGGCTCGCCCTATGCACATCGAATTCGCTGCAATAATTCTGAAATCTGAGAGCCAGAGCAGCCTGAGCAGCCAGACCGAGGTATCTCGCGAATCTTTAGAGCGAAGATGCTATCAAAGGGTTCTTGGAATGCTGGAAGACGATTCGCGAATGGCATTTCTAGGGCGATGGATATGTTAATTGTAATTTATGGCTCTATGGGTGGTGCCCGCACTTAAACGAGTAGAAGTTTATATTAATGGTCCATTTTCATTGCAGAGTACTCTTAGGAAGTTGTTTGAAACAAATGTCCCAAGCGGCTAGTAAAATAGGCACTGCATTGCTCTTGTTATCAACTGGTCATATTCGCATCTGTTACACAGGCCAGCAAAGTCATAAATGCACAAGTCTAAAAAGAAGTATCCAAGTTTAGTAGCGCTCTACCCCAGCATACATTATATAAAATAGGCTGCATTTACTTCTTTAGTCTTATCCAAGAGTGGTAAGCATATGCAATTTTCTACATGCTTTAAAGTTTGATCTTAGGAAAATTTAAACAGCTCCTCCAAGAATTCATTATTTTATAATAATTTTCCGAAAAAACTTGTGTACCTATTTTTCTCGAAAGTGCAAGTTAATAGTGAATTTTCGTTCCCCCATTCATAATCTACGGGAATTTTTTAATGGAAATTACCTAACAGGTAATCATGGGTAAAAACGTTGTTGACCTGTGTAATTTAGTTACAATATTCCGTAAAACAGTCCTCCAAAAATATAACATTCATTTACGAGTATATGTTAAAAACTTAACACTTAAAATGCAGAACACTTTCTCATGTTAGGTTTTTAGCTACACACGCAGAAATAACACTTTTTATACAATAAATAGTATAACCCCACTTCTGCTGGAATTTAATTTGTATTATTACGTTCAATCGTTCAAGTGTGAATTATCAAAGCGATAGTGGAATTTAATTTGTATCATTAATAAGGAAACGTTCTCAGGTGTGTCTCAACGATTTTGATGAAATTGAAATATGTCATAGAGTATCGAAAAATAAGAGATACGTATTTTTTTTTTATCTGCGGATACGAACACAATCACCTCAAAAACAGTTTTTCCTAAATATTTCAAGTTCTAATGAATTTTTTCGAATGAAACAAAATGAAAATAATGTCTCATAAATATACTAACCTTTTATAAGTAATCCGGTTCCCGGGGGTGGAAACCCTTGTTTTTTATTGCAGAAAAGCGATTTTTTTTTTATATTTTTCCGTCACGAAAATAACAGTTTTAGTTAAAAATCATTGAAAAATATTTTTTTACATACGATTTTGAAAAATAAAGTTGACGTGTTTTAGAGTTTTCGTAAAAAAAGCTTCTCAAGGGGGTAAACAACCCCTAGCACTAATACGTAAATGATGTATATTCTCTCAGTCATCAGTTTTTTCGTGAAAACAAGTATTAAGGGGTTTTTGGAGTCGCTGATTACCAATCTGATGTTAAATTAAAAAAATTCAAAATAGCGGATCCAATATGGCGGACCAACTTTTGAAAAATACACCAATTTTTATATAAAAAAAAAAACAATAAATAAAAGTACCCCCTAAATCTCCGTATCCGCAGATAAAAAAAAATACGGGTCTCTTTTTTTTCGATATAACATATTTCAATTTCATCAAAATCGGTGAGACACACCTGAGAACGTTTCCTTGTTAGTGGCAGTGGTGAACAGTTAGTGATAGTGAAAAAGCGGCCAGTTCTGATCATTATAAATTTTCTAAAAGATAATTGTCGATATTACAATAAAATATGTTGAATAAAGCGGATAAGCATTCAAATTCTATACAATCTAAATAAAATTTACATGTTTCAAGTACCAATTTCGACTTTCAATACGCATTTATAAATCCCCGGAGTGCAAGAGCTTAATTAGCACTCGAACTCATTTATATCAATCGAATAAGACCGAGTCCGAGTAATTAAGCGTGGTCCGGTCGTAAGGAACACGCTCAGGCGCGCGCGCATAACGAATCATTTTGCTTAAGCGACTAATGAGGAAAATCAAAGTAAATTCCCAGCGGGGGAGGCTTTAAGTCGAATTACCGGCCGGCTCAATTAAATGCAATCAGCCGCAGAATGCAGCATGCGATCAAGGAAAAGATTGCGAAAAATCTCTCCTTCTTACGTGACCCATTTGCGGGCCACGGTATGGCGCGCAACGGGGACGGACGGTCCCACACCGCGCGCACTTTGATGCATCGCTCTGCGCATGCGCCACCGACTTTGGCTCAATTTAATTAGGCAAGGCGGGCGGGCGCGGGGGCACCGATTGCACTTGCCCCAGAGACACACTTTGGGCAATCTGACGTCACACGCATCGTCAATGTCATGTCAACTTCATCCTGACGAGGTATGACAGCGGGAACGCGGATTGGGAAAGACAAAGACAGCAGCGGTGAATTGTGCGTGCGCGGTCTGATTGAGATCGCAGCGACGACGGTGAAAAAAGCTCCCCCCGACCGCACGAAGTGGTCCAGCGGAGGAGAGGATAGTTGCCGTCTTCGAAGTTTTTGTTTTTCGTTGACAAATTGGCGCGCTGTCGTGCCGCGTCTTTGGGTCAATTAGAAAATTGGATCGCCTATAAAGACGGCGGGGGTGAGATAGGGGGGTCTGGGGGCGGCGGGCTATTTCGGGGTCATTCGGCGCGAGTGCGTTTTCTGCTTGTAAGCGGTCCGTAATTAGATGATCGTTAAATTCTTGCATTCTACTGCAAATTTCTAGCATCCGGCGATTTGCATCTGAGTGCTGAATTTCTTGGCCGGTGGTGCAACATGAATTTTAAAGGAAGCGCGCTTAAGACGACGCTTAAGATAAAGCCGCGAAAACGTGCTTAAATCGAGCACAATGTCACATGCGGTGCAAAGCTATGCGCCTCTTGAAATCATCACATGTTGCACCAGCAACTGCTTTAATGCTCCTGGAGCGAATATTCTTTTCGACGTGGCTTTCCAAGTGCTCTTGAATGTGTCTTTCGTCGTCTATTCAACATGTAATGTTCTGGAATTTATGAGAAGTACCCCAGGTGGTGGCGACTGCGGCTGCTGTGGCGGTTTGGGGCTAGACCACCCACACAACAACAACAGCTGTCCCATGAACTTGAAATGTTTTATTTATCTGCACGATGATTGCCCAACATCGGTCGGTGTGGGTGTGGGTGTGGTGCTCCTCGAAATTTTTATGCATTAAAAGGATTTGCCGGGGACGTGTGCGTTGTGCAGATGATGCGATTAACCGGCTGCCTAAAATAAATCATAGTCTTTTTCACGCCCAGATACTTAGATACGCTCACAACGACTCATAATCGAAAAGTGAAATGATTCAACAATAAGGGCTTTTGGGGCAGGACAAAAATCTTGTAATATTCTTAGAGCATACATATTGTCATAAATACCGAAATCAAACTAGGAATACATTGGCTTTTGTAATCGTTCCCGATTTAATATGTATGGTCACGTGTAAAAAATTTCATATTCTTCCATGTCATATGTCATGTGTTGTACCATGTCATGTCATGTCATACGCCACGTTGTGTATATCATGTACCATGTTATGTTACACTAGCCCTTCTGCTGATTATAGATAGTTTTATATTTTATGAATCTCTTTTCACTCTTTTTGTTTACATTTGTACGTATATTAGAGTTGATAAGATTTGCATGAAATTGAGGGTATACTAAATATAGCTAAATACCTCTATTATACAAATGCTATCAGCACTGTGATAACAGTCCGCGGGGAAATTAATAATTCTCGTTGTAAGGAGCTTGGCATAACTTTATGTGAATATGATAAAATAATTCAACAACATTTGCATTTAACTAAGAGCTGCAATACTCTGGCGAAGCTAAGCCCAATTAGCCCCAAAGGTAGAGCCGCCACTGCTAACAGCACTTAAAACAACATTTTTTGATGTAATTTATAGGAAAAATAAACTGGCTTCAGATTGTGCAGTAAAACGAATTGAATACTTATCAAAGGTGTACTTATGTGAGTTTGACAGTATAACCTACAGTAGGTGGCCAGCTCATTATAACCACTCAGCTATTTCAACATTTCATGAATTGGGGGTAACTTTTTTATTGGTTAAATAGGTTCAATATAGGACATATATATATCACTGAAAAGCCCAAAATGTCTACTTTAGTACTTTATTGCTTAACATTTTAAATGTTTAAAATTTGGTGTGCTCGCCGTTATTTTTTATTAAAGCAGCAATTCTGTCGGGCATAGTTTGAATGCAATTATCGATGCACATATTGATTTCTTCTGCACCGTGCCATGTTTCAAGGATATTTTGGACTAGGATTTCTATGGAGGGATTAGATCTTTTACAAACTAGGGATTTCAAAATGTACCAAACGATTTCTAGATGATTTAGGTCAGGGGAATTGCCAGGCCAAGGAGAATTGGGATTTTATTTTCTAACATAAAATTTTTAACAGATTTAGCTGTATGACACGGTGCACTATCCTGCTGGAAGGTCCAGCCTTCTCGCCTGAATCCTGTTATAGTAATACTATAAGGCAATTGGGTATTATTTAGGACATTTATATTTTGGTCTTTCAGCATCGTACCATCTACTTTATAGAGGGGTCCTGGCCCTCTCTCGTGTATGCATCCCCAAAACATGACGCCAGGGGGATGCTTCACCCTTTCTTGGATGCAGGAAGGGTGAAACTTCTCTTCAGGCCTCCTCCGCACAAAATTTATTGAGGTAGTGTAGACGTGGAGCATTGTTTCATCGCTGAAAACAATCTGCACAAAAGTTAAAATTTCGATGTTTAAATAAATATGCCGCTAAAAAAAAGGAAAGCTATTATTCACTGGATTAACTTTTTTCCAGTCATCCGCTGTGAAGTGTCGATGAGCCTTAGCGAAGGATAGCCTCGCTTTTTTCATTTTTGGCGTCAGTCTCGGCTTTTTTGTTGGCCGCCGACATTTTAAATTGGCCTCATTGCAACGACGTCTCAGTGTACGCTCTGAAAGCTCGATTCCTTTGATTGTTAGAATAGTGTAGATTTCCCTCAATAGTAGAGAGCGATTCGCGGCAACCGTACTAATTATTGCCCGATCAGTTCTAGGGGTCCTTTGACGCCCAGAGGTCGCCGAACGACGTGAAGGAATCACCTGGTCTTCACCATCCCGATATTTCTTCACTAATTTCAATACACAACAATGGCTGACGCCCTTCAACTTAGCGATTTCCCGAATAGAGTGTCTTTTGCCTTTAATTAATGCAAAAATCGCTGCATTTTTTTCGGGTTTAAGATCTTTTTTCTTCCCCATTTTCTAAAAAATTAGAATATTTCGATATTCAAGAATCACAAATCACTATACTTAAAAGCAAGAAGAAGAATTTATCAAAAACTTACTTTTCTAATTTATTGAAGTCTTGTAATAATTTCCAACCCAAATTTGTAAAGTAAGAAAATTTTTTCTAACTTCTGCAAAAAGTTATTGCTTTATTATGAATAATAATGATGACTGAAATTTTGACATACCCAACGCTCTAATCACTTTAGGCACTGAAAATCAAGTGACACAACACGGCAGGCTACGTCCTTAAATAGCCTATACTTATATCCACCTAACGGTACATAACTTCTTTAGAAGTGGCAATTTCAAAATGCCACTACATGGCTTACAACGAAATTTTGCACGTGGTTATAATGAGCTGGCCACCTACTGTATATTATTGTCAGAGTGGGGGTTAGTAAACTAATTGTGATTTGTCATTATTTTTACTGGTAATGGACGCAAATGGTCCATTGGTAATGAATGAATGGTTTAGTGGTAAAGGAATTGAAATCGCACTACCACTAAACGTTTAGTAATTCTAATTCCATTAGGATTATAGTGACACGGCAGTGAAATACACTGACCATTATTAAGTATTTTAGATTTAAATTTGTAAATGTGTTTTATTTATATTTGTAAAAAACAGGAGACATCAAATGAATAATAATATACATAAGTAAAAAAATGTATCACTTTTATTTACATAAGATTTTGTTAGTTTTCTTAAGGTACTACTACCGTCTAGAATTTTCAAAAAATCATTTTTTCGACTCGAAATCATCTTCTAAATTTTTGTTGAGAAATTGGTAATAGAAAAAAAAGTTATAGCGTTATTCAGCGAAAGCGCGCGAAATCTCCATATCTACCAAACCAATTTGAATAAACCTTGGTGCGTTTTGTTTGTTTAATTTGCGTCTATTGTAATTTGCCTTAATTTAGCCCAATAATTGTCAATTTTTTCACATTTTTTTTTTTCAAACTTTTGTAATTTTTGTTTAGCTTTTTTCGGCTAAATGTGGTAAATGGCAAGGAAAGGAACATTTCCTTTTTTTTTAAATCCCATTTGAATTTTGAAAAAAGACGTTCTAGTTGCTCAGAAGACGGGAGCGGAACACTATATTTTTAAAAAAGCTTCAGGCGATCCCGCTTCTGAATATTTGAGTTGGCTTTAATTTTCTATTTAAAAAAATAAATAGCTTTACGATCGTTATATTTTCAAACAGTAAAAATGAAATAGAAACAAATTATATACTAAAATTTCAAAACTTCCACATTATTAATGGTTAAACAATTAGAAATAAACACAAAGCCGACGTGTTACATTATTTATTTATTTAGTGGTAGTGCGATTTATTGATAGTGGTGTTTCCACTACTATCGAACTATATTGCACTAACTTTTTAGTGAATTACTCCTCAATCCCATTGTTGTAGTATATTTTAATAAACATTCCGATAAAAATAGGCCTATTTACATTTAAAAAGTTAAATTTACAATTAAGCAGTTGTTCCATTGAAAGTCATGCAAGGCCACTTGACATCGGATAGTTTATGAGACTCAAGTCTCAGGTCTGAGGAGACCCTCCTGAGTAAACAGTCGTAAATCAAATCGCTTCCGAAAACTCACAAATCAGAGAGGAAGCCTACCCTCGCCCCTGCCTGACGAAATCATTTACTATCCCATTTGCGGCAATTTTCGAGTCAATAAACCCCCGACGGCGGAGACGGCTCCTTCAGGACTTAATGCGGCCAGGCGGTGGGAAAACTTTCTTCAGCTCAATTGGGTATCAGAAGAGGAATCTTGTTGAGATATTTATCGTCCCCCCCAAACCAAGGGACAACTTTTCTCGCCGCCATCGCGAGACTCTCGAGTCCCAAATTCCCTATGCTGTGCCGTCGAGAGGGAGGCGAGTTCCCTAACTGGGGGAATCCCCGCAAATTCCGGGAACACCGGCTACAAGTACCCACCACCGGCCGTCAAGTGGCGGAAGATTTTAGCACATCACAACCAAAAAAAAAAAGACGAGTGCTAAAGAGGATTCAAATTCTACGTTGGCGCGCTGTGGACCGATGCGATGAGTTTGTCATGCACGGGACGACACAGGCTATTACGGTTATTACCGTTATGAGGCTATCAAATGATAGTGTCACCGCGGCAGCAGCATCATCGAGCCGGGGGTGGACCACCGCCCCCTCCGAAAAAAAAGGGGCTTAAGAAACGTCAGGGCTCTGCTCTGTTGCTGCTGCTGCTGCTGCTGTCGGAGGGCATCACAAATTCCGGGCACGTGTCACCGATTTCTCACCCCCATAAAGAAAAATCCTTTTGGGCTTAGTCTCCCCATCAGATGAGGGGAGGCTGGGTCGTGAGGGAACCGGTGGGGAAAAGGGCTTTTTGATGAGCTATTTATGGGCCGAAGTAGGCGAGAGTGGTCAGTGACATGCCCCAGGCTCTGGGGGTCGGTCCTCTTTTCCTTGGGGGGTGTAGTGTAACTGGGGCTCAATTGGGTAAATAGACAAACAGCGGCGTGTTGTTGCAGACATTCAGGAAGTTGTGGGAATTTGGGAAGCAGTCTGATGAGGGTAAGTACTTAAATGCATTTGGGGGATTTTTAAGAGGGACATTGGCACTATAAGCTCATAACTGGCATTTTGGTTGGTTGTAATTTTTTTGTGCTTATTTAATTCATATTTAAAGTTCTATGCTTGCAAAAGCAAAACTTTTAAAAAGGGAAAAATGAATGAGAACCGAAGATCCTAAAAATTGCTGTTCTGATTTACCTCAAATATGCCTAAGAACCATCTCGCATATACCAGTTTTATAAAACAAAAAAAAATTCCTTTATTATCTATCATATCATCTGGTCTCGTGCTTATATACCGGCTGGCCTAAAAAATATAATAAACTTGAATAAAAACTTCAGATTTGATACTAATAAGGAAACCAACTTAACTTTTTCTTAAATCACCATTTTTGTAGCACTACCAATATAAAATAAATAAAATTAATATTTACATATTTGCAAACAGAAATATTCAAGTGTAATGAATTGAAGTTGACTGTTTATTTTCAGCTTTTTTAAAGAGTTATCCATCGGCTGGTTTCTTTTTAAAAATGCTATAAATAGAAGAACTGTCTGATATCAAAAGATGGCCCGCCCTATATTATTAGAGCAAAACTCGAAGTGCTATTGCTTTATATCTGTAAATTATTTGCCGACGGACTTACAACTCTTTTTTGGGTATTGTTTTGACTAATTCCATAAAGTTTTTTGAAATATAATTCTGGTAATTGCTTTTAGGGAAGAGTTTTGATATTGTCATAATTTTTTCTGGGAGTTTAAATTTAAAATGAATTCAAATTTAATAGATATGAAATTATCAGTATATATAGCTGGTATACTAAAAAATATTTATATGGGGAATTCTTTTTCAAATCAGCCACCCCCCTAGCCTAGGCCATTACAATTTTGGGGTAAAAAATTTTTTGAGCATACCAAAAAATTTGTCAGAAAGTCTAGTTTTTAAAGCCGTTTGGTGTTTTTTGAAGAAAAAAAATTCTAACCTCAAAAAAACTGTTTAAAGTGAGGTACCTCGCAAAAAAATGCCATTTTTCAGTCAAAAATGATTGAGAAAATTATAATTTTTCTATAATTTTAACCAAATTACTCAGAAAAAGTGTTTTGGGGGTCGCTGAACAAGAATCCGTTGTCAGATTTAAAATTCAAAATGGCGGATCCAATATGGCGGACGAAATTTTTGAAAATAATTCCGATTTACACCAAAATTGGTTTAGAGTGGTTTTTAGGGTCTCTGATCACGAATCGGAGGTCAGATTTGCAAAATTCAAAATGGCGATTCCAAGATGGCGGATGAAAAATTTGAAAATCAACAGATTTACGCCAAAATTGGTATATAATATATAAAATAAATTCTTTCTTCTTAAATATATTATTCTTTGAGACTTTTTAATAAGTGAAAAATTAAAATAAATTCAACCAAGCCTTATGCAATTTTCTTCACTCGTCTAAGAAAACAAGTCTATTTACCCCAACAAAATATTTAGGTAGGCATCTCTTGTGTTACTTGGAGCAATGAACTAAAATACCTGGCTGTTATTTGTGACAAAAATGTACTTTAACATATGACAGACACATTTACACAACTCATTAAAAAGATCAATATTTAAAAAAATCGCTTTATCCGTTCATAAATCGAAATGTTTAATTAAGTGTGGAAAATAAATTAATCTTATATAAACTTATTTTTAAAGCTGTTTTGACATTTGTTACTCCTGAGTGATTGTGAAAAAACCTATTTGAATAAATTGCAAAGAATCAAAAATAAGATTTTAAAAATGATTTCAATCTGCCGTGGTTCTTTTCCAGAACTAATGTCAATCTGGTTTCAGTTGAAATGTGTAAATTGCACAATAACTTTGTACAAAGTAATACATATGATTTCAAAGTTGTTCTCCTAAATATTAGGACACCTTCGTTTTTAAAATTAAAGTGCAATAGTTAAAATACTTTGTAAGACTCAGAAAAGGTTTTTTATTGTTTCTCAAGGCTTAATTTTGCCTTCAAATTAGAAAACAAATCAATTAATGCTTCTTTCATTAAATACCAGATTGCAAAGAAGTCCGATTCTAATCACTGCATGTATTCATGAATTTTTGTTGTAGATTTTGTTTTTTAGTCATTACTCGTAGCCATCTTGTATTTTTATTTAGTATAATAAATCTTACAGGAAAGCAAAATGTTAAATCATTTATGTAAATATTCGGTAAAAAATTCACATGTACATAACTATCAGTTTTGGTTTATTTAATGTAATAAAAGTGTCTTTAAGTGATATGGTCTTACTCAAGTTCTATAATATAATTAATATAAATCACCTTAACATAATTTCGGAAAAAAAAACAATCACAGAAGTGATAAAATAGCACCTGCAATCAATTCGCAATATAAACAAATTCTAATTTACTGTTTACATCAAACTCGAATCGAAACATATTTACGTTAACCCAAATTTCAACAACGTTGTGAGTCGATAACAAGCAGGCTACCCGCGAGTATTGACCCAAATCAATCGTTTCGCACCGCATCGTAGAACGCAAACAAATCCCAATATCATCGGGGGATCGTGTGCAATCTTAAGTTTAAGTTTCCCGCGCGAGATACTCCGCGACTTTTCCACTTTCGATTTCTTTAGAATTCCCGCGATGCACAGACCGCACTCGCAGCCATTAGATAATGTGAGTCAGCTGGTCGCACTTGCCCTGAAAATAGAAATCCCGAGCATTTAGAGTGCGCTCGCGCGGCCGACTTTACTTCAATTTCAGTCTTAAGGGAGGTAGCAGATGCAGGCCCGAATTTGCTCTGCGAATGCTCGAATTTTTGTTCTAATTTTAGGTGAGAATAATTGCGCATGTTTTTCGCAAAGTTCCGCGTTCTTTTAATTGTAATAATTATGATGAGAATCCTGAAATAGTTTTTAATTAAGAGAAAACATCTCATATCCTTTTGAACGTTTTCATGTATACGAGGGTGGAGGGTATAATTCCATTTTAAAGAAGAAAGTACCTGCTTCAAAATCCTTCAGTTGCATTTACTCGCAAATTCTTTTTCAAGACTACAGAAGCAGAAACTGAAAATTAAAGAATAATTTGCTTTTTTCCTTCTTGGATTTTTTTATGGAACGGTTGGGGAATGGAAAAAAACATTCGAACATACAGTGACGAGCAAAAATGGTGCAATGTTTGACACCTTTTTGTTTCACTGCATGTAAAAAAATTAGAAAAACAAATTATTAACAACAAATCAAATCCATTTATTTATTATCGTATTTACATTGAAAAATCAACAAAACCATTCAAGTTCAAACGATGCATAAAATAATATCGAAAAAATTATGTTAGAAATGCATTGCACCACTTTTGCACTCAGTGATCAATCCACAATCCCTTCTTTTCCTTCAGCTCCTGGATTCTCTTTGGCATACTTTCGTATAAGTTATTTATAATATTTTGTGGAATACTATTCCACTCCTCTTCTATCCTCCGCCAAAGTTCATTAATTCCACCAGGTGGCTCGGCATAGTTCGATAATCTCCTCTTTATGATACCCCACAGATTTTCGATGGGGTTAAGGTCAGGGCTTTGAGCTGGCCACTGCAGAACATAGAACTTTTGGTCATGTAACCAATTTCGAACAATTTTCGCTGTGTGTTTTGGATTCCCGTCATGTTGAAATATAATTTGATCAGTTGGGATTTCACTTTTCTGGAAAGCATTTGGCAGATTTTTTTGTAAAATACCCAAATATATTTCTTTTGTCATGATGCCATCTATTTTAACTAAGGGTCCAACACCGTTCTGCGTGAAACAGCCCCAAACCATGACCGAACCTCCACCGTGTTTGACTGTTTGCTTGACATGGGCAAGTTTTGTGGGTTTTCCATTCTTGCTCCAAAACCAAGATCGGCTTGCAGATTCAAACCGACAAAACTTCGACTCATCTGACCATATAACCTGCATAATTCTTATTGCAATACGACGATTGTTTTAATTTTGTCTATATTACCTGCTTCCAATCATTCACTGTCCAGTCCTCATGTCTTCGCGCAAACTCCTTTCGTGCTAAAATATTTTTAGCAGAAAGAGCAGGCTTTGGCTTCTTTTCAGCAGCACGGAGACCGATCCTTTTTAAGGATCTGCGTGCTGTCCATTCGCTGATGTCTTTCCCTATTGCAACAGCTGCTTCTTTTGGTGTTTTCACAGTGCCCGACGTCAAAAGTCTAGCCATATCCCTGCAGTCGCGGTCAGTCGTTTTCCTTGGACGACCGGGTTTTAAGGAAGATGCAGTCTTTCCAACATTTTTTATAATCCGGAGTACTGAAGAGTGATGAATATTGCAGATTGTTGCAATTTTACGTGCTGATTTTCCCTCATCCAACAATAACAAAACTCGTTTTTTTATTTCGTTGCTCAGGGGCTTCATCAGAGAATTTTTTTTAAAAAAAGTTTAAATTTGCTAAAATATCAGGTTAACGAGAACTGATCGCACTCAAGTTTTCTACTGAAATGATTTCATAGGCATTTACCAGGAATTGTGAGACGGACATTATCAATTATACAGTTAGAAACTGCTGCGAGCAAAAGTGGTGCAGTGCATTTTTCACACAATTTGTTCGAGATTATTTTACTTGAACTTGAATGGTTTTTTTTGATTTTTCGACGCAAATACAATAATAAATAAATGGATTTGATTTGTTTTAGGAAATTTGTTTTTCTTACTTTTCTATATGCAAGGAAACAAAAATGTGCCAAACATTGCACCATTTTTGCTCGTCACTGTAGGTTTCAAAGTAGAAAATACAAGCTAAAAAATGTGCTTTATTCATCCAAATCTGTTAATTTTTCGTGAAGATGCAGTGGTTTAAAAAGTAGCAAAATTTGCCTATCATTTTGGGCGATTCCTTAATTTTGATATATACATATATAGCGCATAAGCTGAAAGAAAACTTTCGTTTACGAAATTCGTTATTGAGGGTAACAATTTTATAAAATTAAATTATCATTCATTTGACATCAAAATTATCCTACGTCAAAGTATACAGCCTCAGCTTTCTATCCAGCTAAACAATGCACTTCGTAATTGCATTGATTAAATTTATTAACAATTTACAGGGTGAAGTTTAAAGTGCCATGGGTGCAAAGACATATATTAGGGCTGATGACTTTCATCTTCAAGTATCTCACGTCACTCTCGATTGTATCGGACCCGGAAGATGCTGCGGCCTGGTGCTTGTGGCACAAAATAACCCCACATCTGACACTAGTCGATTAAATCACCGCGACGTCGATGACGTCAAAAAGTTCGTTACGCGGCCTATCTATCTTCTTTGTTGTGAAATCTTTGTTTTAATTTCCTACGTATTTCACCGTGAAGGTGAAATTAAATCATCTGCGGCTGATTCAATTGTTTTCAGTCTAATGGTATTATGTTCGTCTGCTCTCGGTCTATCGATTCCCGAAGAAGGAGTCAGCGACCTAGACCTGAGTGTTTCAATTACGACCGAGCCCCAAACTCTCCTTCAGGACTTCAGGACAGTCGAAAAGGCCCTCAAAAACAGCTTGCCAGTTTTCAGGGTTGAATATTTCAATTAACCCTGGTATCATCGATCCTGCAAAAGGGAAATCGTATCCACCCCCATCCCCATTTTTGTGGTAATATGTAGGGATTATTGGTTGAAGATTACAACGTGTGGACAGATGTACCGCAGCAGCGCCCCATTGAGAAGAGATCTTTAGCTTAAATTTTTGGCATTCATCTGGGGCGACTTCCTTGGCACTTGGCCCGATTCTAAGTGCATTCCCCATTGTAATTTTCACAAATTCTGCATAATGTCTCGCGCGGTTATACAACCTGCGGTCACAATGCGGCTGCTAAGATGCTAAGAGGCAGATAATTAAATTATACCGCGATGTGACCGAGCATTTTTATCTATTTGGTCTGGTCACATGCCAGCGGAGATTGCACATTTCGCATGACTTGGTCATTGGGATGATTTCTGGGGTAATTTTAAAGTGTTTCAGATGGCAATTTCTACATTAATTCGGTGTATAATGCGGACACGAAAATAAATTAGCACCAGACTAAATTGTCGTGCGTGTTTGGCATTATAGTCGAGGAGAAGTAACTAATAATAGTCGTAAACCGAAAAATTTAACTTTATTGTAAACATCGGGAGAATATCTGGATTTTAGTGATGTTTATTTTAAAAAGTTGTTTATTTATCGCTGATTTTCTAGATTGCGAAATACAGATGCTGTCTAGAAACTGTGGGATCTTATTTATTTGAATCATCCTCTGCTTGGCTATGGACATCTGGTCAATTTCTTTGGAAACGCCTATCTCAAATTATGACGCCGATTCCAGCCTATGCCAAGTAGAGCTCGATGAAGAAATCGCTTTAGTTGGCAGCGCATTGTTTGTGCATTCTGGATTGCATACTTTAAGAAATGACCTAATTTTTGGCTATTAAGTTATTTGTGAAACTTCAAGATGTGTGAGGTATGCGTCATTTAAGTAACATTGTAAAGCATTTAATGTGCTAAGAAGAGTTATTTTTGAACGAGAAAATATAACAACCTTTGATAGGTCTATTTATAATTAAAATTTAAGTGTTACATGCTCAATTATAAAGTGTAATGAACATGTTTTGTAATTTAAACCAGAAATTACTCTTTACGGCAAAGATTCTTTTCACAGGAAAAGTGAATAGAATAAAATACCATGGGATTTCCCTGGATTCAATTGCGCCACAGTTTAGAGTAACATTTTCGTTCAAAGTAAAATAATTTGAAAATTTTGAGAACAAAATAATGTAGATAAGTTTTTTCTTAATCCTCATACAGATTTTAATTTATTTGTCGAATTCTTTGTTGCTATAAAAAGTTTTGTAAAAAGCATACATACAAACAAATCGTATAGGGCTTCAAGCAAGCCCAAGACAAAGTCTATAATTTCATAGGAAAAGCAAAGTAAGAAAAAGTCAATAAGAGAACATTTATATACATTTCGAAATTTATTACAGCCCGAAAGTAGGACTGTTGAAAAAACACCAAATTGTGCTCAAAAAAACAATCGCAGCACAGATTTTGTGTAATTGTTTTTAACTGAGAAGAATGTCTGCGCCAAAGTTGGTCAGTTTGACCAAAATCCATAAAAATATCCCAGTGTTTTTACTCTCTTTGGATTTCTAATAAAACACAAATGAGTAACACCAAATTTGATATAGGGCTTAATGTACGAAATGATAAAGTTTAGCTTCCCCGATCACATTGTGTAAATAATTCAAAGTTTTCCATCGGGCAGATTCTTCTATGTTACTATTAGAGATACTACTTCAGACTCTATAAAAATAACAGAAAGTGTTCGTCAGCAATCAGCACTCATTGCACATTTCGCATGACTTGGTCATTGGGATGATTTCTGGGGTAATTTTAAAGTGTTTCAGATGGCAATTTCTACATTAATTCGGTGTATAATGCGGACACGAAAATAAATTAGCACCAGACTAAATTGTCGTGCGTGTTTGGCATTATAGTCGAGGAGAAGTAACTAATAATAGTCGTAAACCGAAAAATTTAACTTTATTGTAAACATCGGGAGAATATCTGGATTTTAGTGATGTTTATTTTAAAAAGTTGTTTATTTATCGCTGATTTTCTAGATTGCGAAATACAGATGCTGTCTAGAAACTGTGGGATCTTATTTATTTGAATCATCCTCTGCTTGGCTATGGACATCTGGTCAATTTCTTTGGAAACGCCTATCTCAAATTATGACGCCGATTCCAGCCTATGCCAAGTAGAGCTCGATGAAGAAATCGCTTTAGTTGGCAGCGCATTGTTTGTGCATTCTGGATTGCATACTTTAAGAAATGACCTAATTTTTGGCTATTAAGTTATTTGTGAAACTTCAAGATGTGTGAGGTATGCGTCATTTAAGTAACATTGTAAAGCATTTAATGTGCTAAGAAGAGTTATTTTTGAACGAGAAAATATAACAACCTTTGATAGGTCTATTTATAATTAAAATTTAAGTGTTACATGCTCAATTATAAAGTGTAATGAACATGTTTTGTAATTTAAACCAGAAATTACTCTTTACGGCAAAGATTCTTTTCACAGGAAAAGTGAATAGAATAAAATACCATGGGATTTCCCTGGATTCAATTGCGCCACAGTTTAGAGTAACATTTTCGTTCAAAGTAAAATAATTTGAAAATTTTGAGAACAAAATAATGTAGATAAGTTTTTTCTTAATCCTCATACAGATTTTAATTTATTTGTCGAATTCTTTGTTGCTATAAAAAGTTTTGTAAAAAGCATACATACAAACAAATCGTATAGGGCTTCAAGCAAGCCCAAGACAAAGTCTATAATTTCATAGGAAAAGCAAAGTAAGAAAAAGTCAATAAGAGAACATTTATATACATTTCGAAATTTATTACAGCCCGAAAGTAGGACTGTTGAAAAAACACCAAATTGTGCTCAAAAAAACAATCGCAGCACAGATTTTGTGTAATTGTTTTTAACTGAGAAGAATGTCTGCGCCAAAGTTGGTCAGTTTGACCAAAATCCATAAAAATATCCCAGTGTTTTTACTCTCTTTGGATTTCTAATAAAACACAAATGAGTAACACCAAATTTGATATAGGGCTTAATGTACGAAATGATAAAGTTTAGCTTCCCCGATCACATTGTGTAAATAATTCAAAGTTTTCCATCGGGCAGATTCTTCTATGTTACTATTAGAGATACTACTTCAGACTCTATAAAAATAACAGAAAGTGTTCGTCAGCAATCAGCACTCAGCCCTATACTATACAACTCTACATTTCTGACATTACCAAAAATCTAAACTATCACATCAGTCTTTTTGTCGATGATACTGCATTATACAATACCACTCTACACTGAAATCCAAAAATATCGTCCATAATTTGGAAAAAAATTTCAGTCCTTGCAAACCTATTTTTATAAGTGGAAGATAAAAAGAAATACAGCCAAAATATCATGTATCGATAACCATTAACCTTTAATAATCAAAATGCACCCTGGTCCAATAAAATTAAGTATCTAGGATTTACTTATGGCCTCTAAATAAACAAAACTATAGAAAAAACAAATAAACTATTAAACATTTTACATCGACTTATTAAACGTCACTCACCTCTAAACATTGATAATAAACTATAACACTAATTTATAAAATTATCTTTTAACCTATTCTTTCATATGTATCTCAGGTATGGTAAAATTTTCCTCTGGTATTGTTGGACGAAACTACTTTACGATAACACAAGGACAAAACTAGTTGAGGAAATTTGCACCATAAACATGAATAGATTTCAAAATGATCAAACATAGTACTAAGTCTTACAGCATAGGTATTTGCTCTGACAGTTGAGTACTATTTGTCAACTCTGGCCTAAGTTTTATTTTTTGTTGACCCCTCTACAAGATGTATAAAATTATCCTCCGTAAATTTGTTTTAAGTTTTTACACCAATAATTCTGCTATAAAAATTAAAGAATTAATATTTGAGTGGTAAGAAATGTATACTATATGTTACTCTCCCTTTTATTTTATTTGATGTATGATGATGTATCTGACTATACCATTCCAATTCAGTATCTCAATGTATACCCTACATTATGGCAAATATAACAAAGCACATAGTATTTGGTAGAGTATTTCCGTACCAACGTTTTTAGTTGAATAGCACGAGTTTAAATACCATCAAATGAGGTTTGCACGAGGTTTAAGCCAAACATTTTGCTATTTCGCCGATAACGGCGCCATTTTGAAGTCGTCATTTTGAAAATTCAGAAGAATCCTATGGAATTTGATAACTCTCTACCAGACAAACATTTTTTGTCGCATACCTGAATTTTCGTCATCATCGGTCCTTTTTCGGTAACACTTCTTTCAGAAGGTCATGAAAATTCGTGGATAATGGCCGCCATATTGCAGCCGCCATCTTGAAAATTAAAAAGCGCCACACGCCTTACGAAAGAGCTCATCTCAACGAATTTTGTAAGCCATCACACGATTTTTTTTACCCACTCAATTTCTGTACTAGCGGGTGGCACGGTTGACACGGATCATTCCATATTTAAGAATTCTATTATTTACATTTCCCATAATTTATAGGGCTCATTTTCCATTTGATTCTTTGAGAATGCCATCATAAAATTGCTCTATTTTATGAATGCCAATAAATTTTCAAGCAAATAAAAAATACACAAGAAAATTGAAAACTATGGTTTTGAATTTTGTCTGCAATATGCCAGAACTTATGAGACTAAAGTATTCCAGTGAAGCTTGTAATTTTCTAATGCGAGCTATATTTCATCCAGGTGTAGAGGCATGCGGAGCTCGACTGGCAAATTATGCGCTACAGGATCATTAAAATTGTCCGCGCACAAGTTACAAATCATGTCTCAAAGAATTATGCGCTGTTAAACATAATTGGCATGTCCAGTGAATAAGTGATATTTAGGAATGATTTATACTTTTGCAGTTTAGGAAGACATTTTTAGTGACAGCATAATTTGTTATGAATATATGTATGATAATGATACAAAGGCTATCAGTGGAAGACCCTTGGCTTTATACCAGGTGACATTGCCCCTCAAAAGATTACCTGCAAATAAAAGAAAAAAATAAATTAGTCCATGTATTTCTGTGAGTTCAAGAATAGGATTTTAAAAAATATTTTGGTGGATCTTGCAATTGGCTACAAAACAAAGTCTCTTTTTAAGGAATAAAGCAAAAGGTGCTGAAAAAAACTATCCCCATTTAAGGCCAGGAACAATTTTCATCTTTCTTGCCTGTCTCTAAAAAGTAGCTATTCACCGCACCCCCCCACTAAGGGGGGAGAACCTTAAACTCCTCGACATTTTCGTGTTTGTTGCAACGACACGCTGAAGATGAGCCCCAAGAGGCGCAGTCTTCCGCTGAAAAGTCCTCCGGTGAATGGATAAATTTTAATTCTTATGCTGCTGTCAGGTGAAAATATGTAGGTGAGGCACCACATAAAGGGCAGTGAGTTCTAACGAGTGGAAACAAGGGCACTAGATGATGCGTCCTGCAACATGCGCATAGTGTCGAGAATTTGTTGTTGTTTAGTTTAGTCCCCTGTGCATTCCGGTGCACCATGTAACAGACTCCTTTAAAAATAAATTGAAGAAGAGCCCTGCATTGTGCCACTCCATTCACTCAATGGTGATGTACGCTCATTCGCCGTGACAGAAACTTTTGTCTCAGCCTCATTTAGGGACAAGTGTCGAGAAATTAATTATTCTGCGGCCGGTGGAGAAGGTGTGAAACTTTAAGAGAATAAGAAGAAGAAGAAGACAACACACAAAGGGCTTTTGATCATCGTTACGCACTTTTTTTGTTCCCGCAATGTTTTTCGGACAAAAGGATTTGCGCCAGAGGATTAAACCAGACAAATTGGTAAATTCCGCAAATGTAAGTTATTCTGTAAATCTAGAATTATACAAAGTTTTTGTATAGCTTTTGCTATATCCCACATTTTACTAAAATCGTTTGAAATTCAAAGGATAATTGATTTATCAACATAGACCAAAGACTTCACATATCCTAACAAAAGTAGTGCAGCGGTGTCAAATCACACGATCTTGGCAATTGCCAGGTCCATATCTTGCAATAAGATTTTCCCCAAATGGATCATTTGATAAATTGATTGTTTCGATCGCTGTATGGCACGTAGCGCTACTCTGTTGAAACCACAAGTCGTCAACATCAATATCCCAAAGTTTTGGAAGTTTTCAATAACACGACGAATATCACGTTCTGATGGGCTATTATTCGGTCCATAAAATTCACGAAGTGCTCTATAAATTTTTATAATTGAACTCTGATTTCGGAAATAAATTTTCACGATTTAGAATCGGTGTTGCGTTGTATATCTTTCCATGATGATTCGTTATACAATACCATTACGAATAAAAATGACATTGACACGTACAACAAATGACAGCTAATTTATTAGTTATTTCTATCCGGCGCCTCTTAAAATCCCACCCTTTATGAGTATAGAGAAATAACATTGTAGAAGTCGGATTTAATAAATTTCTTTGGAATTAATTTAACCCTACATGTAGACAAAGGGCTAGGAACAACATTATTGTTGCAGAATAATAATAATGTAGACTCAATAAAAGAGGCTGTTAAAAAAATCCCATCAAAGTAAAATTAATTATAAACATATCGCAATTTTTCTGTGTATCTTAGCGCACTGTTCAGATTGGCGCGAATCACTCCTCTGTCCGTTTGCAGTAAACATTCAATTTAATGGGCGGCGAGGTCTCTTAGACACGGCTCTTTGCAGCGTGGTTGCGTCGCGTTCCTAATGCAAATCGGTTTATTGGACAACCAGAAATTTGACTCATGTTCCAAACATAGCCGTTGAGTGCCATCGATTTTTTTTTCTTCCCATATACTGACCATGCGCGGCCGACTCATGTCAGCGGCTGTGTAACTCTGATTCATGGCAACTGCTGATGATTGGTTATTTCATCAGCGGAACCCGAGGGCACTCAAAGACTATGTTTATAAGAAAAAGAAAAGAAAAGCTACTAAACAAACCCGCTGAAAGGACTGCAACTGCAGTTCGAGAGCACTTTAATCCGCTCTCTGCCGCAGCGGCGATGGGGGCTAATGACCATTAATCAAACAGAGCGTTTTGTTTAGACGAAGTGGCGCGAAAATTTCTTTATTTTTGGCACCACAATGGCGCCTTGTTTATTTAAAACAAATTTTTTCACTTGCCCCGTCCCCACACACCACTCAAACAAGCCAGCGATATTCCTATTTTATAAAGTCAGTAGATTTTATGACTTATTGAGAATTATTACTTAAATTGTTATTAATAACGCGCCTGGGTCGGCCGGAGTCGGGTGTCTTCGAAATTCCATTTAAGGTGATTGCACTGCAACCAGACGACTCCACCATTTGAAGGCCTTCCTCACGTGCATTTTGCCGGCGAAGTGTGTCTTTGCATATTTTACCTGAATGCGATGACTAAGGCAATTCAAGAAATTTATGAATTCAAATTTTATTAAGCAGTGATGTCATTCGGGTGTAAAACAGCTCAGTAGATTAATTGCTCTGGAGCTGGATTGATTCTGTTCTGGCTCGCTGGAGTCTTACAAGATGAAAATCGACGGAGTCCACATCGGAGTGATCGTAGTTTAACTGATTGCGTTTTCTTAACCCCTTTGGGAACAGCTTCCGGCTGCTAAGTTCATTCGGCTTGTATGATGTAACCAGGCGCGTTTCAATCGAATTCCTTTCGCGCATATGTAACTTCAACGTTACACACCATTAAAAAATTATAAACAAACAAATTAAATTGGATTCAATAAAAAAAAGGGCATTGTCAGTGGTAGAAGTATAGTTTTAAATATTAAAACCCTCTGTTCGTACCATCTTTAACACGTTGAGTACCACGTCAGTCACCCGTGACTGACACCCAATAGCTGAATGTGAAGCTGAGTAAAAACGTGATCCCTTAAGATCCCTTAAAATTGTTTTCTGTAACAACACTGCAAAATAGGCGCACTGTTTTCATAATTGTCTTTGGATGGTTAAGAAACTTTTGAAAATTTAGGCTCTTAAGGTCAGGAACGAGACACTATAGAGACACTACCAAAAGTCTCTGCTCAAGTTGAAGTTTAAAACCTAAAATCTGCAAGTAATTCTTTTAGATTTACTATCTCCAGTAATACTACATACAAGTTAAATTCTTAACTTCTTCATTGTCTAATTATTTTGATTCGGAAGAGGAAAGTCTATTTACAGAAGTATTAACAAATGTGGAAAATATTATTGAATAGTTCAGTGTCGTAATTTAAAACTCTTACAAATTTAGAACTAACATTCGAATAAAATAATATACAAGTATTTAAGGGGCGTGAAAATTAAGAGATAACAAAATGTTTCATGCTTATCGAAGAACTTAGATACATTAATACCTTATTTCCAATGACTCTGTAATTTATTCATGAGCTAATCTCTAATACCATTCGAATAAAATTACAGAGTGTCCAATAGGAAATTGCGAAAACTAATGGGTCACAATTTTTTAAGAAATGGAGAGATCGGTAAAATGTAAATACTTTTTAATAAAAGACAGTCGTCATTTTTATTTCATGTCCATTTTATTATAAAAAAATTAAATCTATTTAATACAAAACATTAATTTAAAAATATAGTGAAAAACGTGAATTATTAATAATATATATTTTTGAAATGTGAACCACCTACATAAAAGGTATCTACCTGCATTTCTTTGAATCTTCTGTGGCCGGAGAGAAGTACAAAGGGATGTTAGAGACCAAATCCTTTCTCATGCGAAAAAGAAGAGCCGCGTTAAATCTTTTTTTTTTTTTTATTCAAGACGGAGCAGCACCTCATCGCACACAAGAAGTATTATCAATAAATTTTATGGCGATCGAGTTATTGGCCTAGGGTACCCACGGTTTGCTAGGGGAAAAGGAATAGAATAGCCACCTTACTCGTCAGATCTCACTTAATGTGATTTCTTTTTATGGGGCTACATTAAAGATCTCTGCTATGAAAGTAACCAAAAAACAGTTGAGGATTTTATTAAAGACATTGGGAAGATCGTCAATGGCATTTCAAATGATATGGATATGGATATTTGTGGCAAATTAGATGGTTAAAATATCGAAAATATATATCATTAGTAACTAACGTTCTTCACTACTTTTTTAAATTAATTGTTTTGTATTAATTTTTTTATAATAAAATGGACATGAAATAAAAATGACGACTGTCCTTTATTAAAAAGTATTTACATTTTTCCGATCTCTCCATTTGTTAAAAAATTGTAACCCATTAGTTTTCGTACATTCCTATTGGACACCCTGTATAAATGAGCCAATATCATTAATGTGTCGTTTATTTAACTCATAGGTAACTCATAGGCTTAGTAGAAGTCGTGTTCACAATTAATATAATATGTGATTGATTCTAGTTATCATTAATTGACGAAGTTATGCTCTTAGTAACTCAATTTTTACTTAAAAATTATAATATTATAAAGGGTGTACCATCCATCATACACTGTTCAATATTTTCCAGAGTTTGCTAATTCATTGAAAAAAGTAAATCTTCCGATTAGTTATTTGAGGAAGGAATCCTTTAAAAAAAAAATATATTGTAAATTCCGGCGTTCCCCAAGGTAGTCACCTGGGACCGTTGTTATTTTTGTTGTTTATTAACGATGTTGTCGATTGCTTTCGTTCCATTTAATGTTTATTATTTGCCGATGATCTAAAATTATTCCATACAATTAGGTCTCCAGATGACTGTATTCTCATGTCCGACAATTTGGACAGACTTTATCAGTGGTGCAGTATTAACAAATTATATCTTAACATATCAAAATGTAAAGTCATGACATTTTCTCGTAAAATAAATTGTATCCCTTTTCCATACAAATTAGATGATAATTCTCTCGCTAAAGTAGACCAAATTAAGGATTTAGGGGTAATTTACAATACACATATGTCTTTTAGTGATCATATAGAAGCTTCCGTCACAAAGGCTAAAGATTTTAAATCTCCACAAACACTTATGTCCATTTATTTCACATTAGTGCGTTCTATCATTAAATATGCTTCTGTAATATGGTGTCCTTATCATCAGATACATATAAAAAGAATTGAATCAATACAAAAGAATTTCACTCGATTTGTCTTTTTTAATTTGTAGGTTGCTTGCTAACTTCATGCCATCTTATCTTGCTAGATGCTTATTTCTCTTGCTCTTCTTCATTTAAATATTAAATATTTTCGGTGATTTGGAGCCCTATTTCACGAATAGCTCGGTCAAATTTGTGCTTAAGTGCCTGAATCGTTTCTGGATTTTTAACATCTATACAAAAAATAGTCCGACGGCGTCAAATGGCAGCTGTGCGGTGACCAAAACGGTTGATACTAGGATTATTGAACTTAGTGTGGAAAAGATTGATCGTTGCACGGCTTGTGTGGCACGTAGTGCCATCCTGCTGGAACCAGAGCTTGCCCAAAAGCAATTTCTTAATTTATCTTTATTTATTATTATTTAAAATCGGTTATCATGCCTCTGCAGCGCTCTCCTATATTCTCTGCTTAGCGTACAACATAAACACGAGGATAACTTATGTTATAATTAGCTTGTTATTTTTGTTCACAAGCTTGCATACAGCAGCGGTTGGTGCATATTTTGACCGAAATTTCCTTTCAAAATTCGCTGTTATTCCTCAACACAGCACTTAGAAAATAAGTTTTCTATATTTTCCACCATTGTTAAAGCGTAAATCTGTTCATTTCTTATCGCGGAGATATGATAATGATACTGTGTTTTTATAAACTTTTTGAGCAGAGCGCTAGAGGTTGTGAGTTCTAGAAATTCTGGTCACAAAAAGTGGTATTGCATTAAGTGTGTCTTCCGATAGCCAGATCAATCTAACATCTAAAGGTAGGGTAAAGGTATGCATTTTGATTAGCTCTTTTGCATATACATAGTCTGAATGTTAAGAAAAAAATTCGAGCCACATACAATTAACTTCAAAAGTGTTTAAAGAATCAGTAAATTTTAATCATGAGTTTGATAAATAATCTAAATTTCGTACAATGCATATCGGACATTCCACGTCAACCGGGCCACCTAAATGACCAAAAATCATCGAGACCTAGAAAATTGTTTTTGGGCTTAAATTTTTGGTCTATCCTTACCCTTCAGAAATTGACCTGGCGTTTTGAAAAATTCAAAATGGCGGATCCAATATGGCGGCCAACTTTTAAAAATGAACGAAATTTGAATAAAAAAAAATACTATGATATTCTGCATAAAATTCTAAGTAAGAAATGTCTCTTGCAAATTTTTGAATAAAATTGCCGTTTTTGAGAAATAAATTCATTAATTTTTAAAAATTTTCTATCTTGATGAAAGCCTAAATTTCAGTCTTATATAGGAATACAATGTCAGATGTCAAAAAAATTCAAAATGTAGGATTCAATATGGCCAATAGTGTTGGCCGCCCTATTGGATCCGCCATTTTGAATTTGTCAAAACGCCAAGTCAATTTCTGAAGGGTAAAGATAGACAAAAATTTAAGTCCAAAAACAATTTTTTGGGTCTCGATGATTTTTGGTCATTTAGGTGGCCCGGTTGACGTGAAATGTCCGATATATGTAACTTGTTGATGTCAGAAACAAACGAATTATTTGAAATATCATTGTCCATATGATCTAATATTATATATCTTCGCTTATCTATGCTCTTAAAACTTTTTACTTAAACATATTTAGAAGGGACTAACTTCTATTAAAATTGTTAACCATTTGATTTGTTTTTTTTCTGTTTCCGGGAAGTCGGTAACCAGCCGTAAAGGATATTTAGGACATAAAGCGCCTTTTCGCCATCATTTATTACCTTCACAGCCCTGTCGCCATAAATACAGAAATCCTGCGTTTCCCATCATCGTTCCCGAAACGGGCTGTCATCATCAGAGGAGTCTGGCTTAAGTCGTCGTAATAGTTGTAAAATATACACAGCAGCGCTCTCCAGGCCGAAGAACACGGCTCTCCAGGCCCATCAGAGCAGGCGAGTTCATAAAATTCCCTTTATAAAATCTTCCCGCAACGATACGAGCGTATTGCGAAAGAAAAGCATTTCAATGACGTGACTGGAATCGGGAATCTGGAATACTCTGGTCGAGGGGCCAGTTCGTTCTACGGAATTTCTTCGTCTTCTTTATTTTTTCATAGCGAATGGTAGAGTCCCTAGAATTTCTCTCGGTTTCCCGGCATGTTAATATAGTTACGACTTCTTTTCGGTGGGGGCGCACATCTTACAGCGGGATTTTGCCGGCCAGGGGCGGCGCGCCGTGAATCTGATCTAATGGGTGAAGAAATGACGGCGATGATAATGATGACGAGAACAAGACATGTATCGATGATGAGGTCGCTCTTGTCTGGGAATGCACCACTCGCCGCCTCTAACGCGTGATTTATCGCTGGCACTTGGCCGACTCGAAGACGAAGGCTTCTCTTAATGCGAGATCTTAGGCCACGTCTTAAGATTCTCCCATTATGGTCACGGGCGCCACGCGCTCAAGAACCTCTATGCAAAGTGGCAGTTCAGTTGCGGAGGATTTCGATTTTAGCATATTACATCATTGCTCTTTCGAGGTGTCATGTCATCGATAAGCTCCTCGTAAGACACTTAAATCCGCTCACAGTATAGTTCTGGGAAGAATAAGTCATTTGTAGCTTTTGGGGCAACTAATCGGATTCCGTTTGAGTCAGTGTCATTGCGCTTATCTCGCGGAATCCCGCAGAAATTACGAACAATCGGTTATAAATATTTTCCAGGACAGGAGATAATGGAAGATCGTGAACACTGCCCTTATGACTTAATTTGATTTAATCGCCTGTGGCTTTGTCCTGTTTTTCCCGCGAAATCATTATTGCAGCACAAGTGCATCTTCGTATCATTTGTGCCATTAAACGGGTCAACGTATTATCAAGCGATTGATTGAACATGAGGATTAATTGCTATTACATTTTAATGTCTTTATAGTCGCAACTTTAATTTAACATTTTACACGCTCTTTATTATAAATGCGTATTATTAGATAATGAAGAGATCGCGTCTTAAAGAAATTAGAGTTTTAAAAATTAAGTTTCTTATTATTCCCTTAAGATATTTCACAATAAGACGCAAATATAGAAAAAGGTGGGGCATTATTGGTATGTTTTTTTAAGTCAACAAAGAAAAAAATAAAATAATAATTGCTATTCGGCACAAAAGCACTTTCGGTCTGCCACTTGATGAGAGAAATTTTTTTTTGAGTCAAACATTCATTCATTTAATACTGAAAGAAGTTACGATTTGAAAAGGTCTAGCCGGTTAAGGAGGTGAAAAGTGCCCCCAGCGCTTTTGGAAAACAAAAAATATCCTTATATATTTAGTACATGAAAAAGTACATCTTTGCTGAAATTTTCAGACCCATAGACCCTCACATAACCTCAAAAAAAAATTAAAACGTCATTTTCAGTGTTTTGGCGATATCTCGGCTTCTTGTAGACGTAGAAAATTCTTTTTTTCTCTAAAATTATAACGTTTTTGGTCAGCTAGGACATAATATTTTTTTCGAAATTTTTGGCGGGAAATTCAAAATTGTTATACAAGTTCGAAATTTTTAAAATTCAATTTAAAAAAAAAAACGAAAAAATTAGAAACGACGATATGTTATTCTCTGGATATCAAAAACTGCTTGGATGATTTAAGGTAGGAAATGACTTAAAAAAAATACATACTTAAAGAATATTCAGACTTAAAAAAGAGGTAAAATTACCGAAAAATGCTGAACAAATGGTTTTTCGATATTTTGACCCTGTTGCACCAAATCTAAAAATATGAAATAATTCATGGATATAGCTTGACATCCAGAGAATAACAAATTTTTTTTTCGTCGTTTCTATTTTTTTCGTTTTTTTTTAAAATTGAATTTTAAAAATTTCGAACTTGTATAACAATTTTGAATTTCCCGCCAAAAATTTTGAAAAAAATATCATGTTGTAGCTGACAAAAGACCCTATAATTTGAGAAAAAAAAATAATTTTCTACGTCTACAAGAAGCCGAGATATCGCCAAAACACTGATAATCACGCTTTAATTTTTTTTTAGGTTATGTGAGGGTCTATGGGTCTGAAAATTTCAGCAAAGATGTACTTTTATATTCTAAATTGTGGGCTATCTGTTGGTTTCGTTTTAAATTACATGCTATTTTGACACACAAAAGTCTTTTTCTCTCAAAAAATTGACAGAGACGCAGTATCATATCTGCGGCACGAAAAGAATGGATTTATGATTGAACAACGTTGGGAAATATTGAAAACTTATTTCCAAAGTGAGTGCCGTGTCCGAAATAGTGCGAATTTTGAAATTAAATAATTCCACGGTCACCGGGCAGCTGCGATTTGACGCCTTTGGACGATTTTTTGTGGGGTGATGTTAAAAATCAATGTTATGGTGAAAATCCCGAAACGATTTTGATCGAGGTATTCATAAAATAGATCCCGAAACTAACGAATGTTGCAAATAGAGTTGACATTCCATTAGATATCCTTTAAAATTAAGTACCACACCTTAATTACATATTTCACGAATCTTTTTTGGCGAATTATCTGCAATCCAAGCAATAATCGCATTTCTATAATATTTAAGCGCTAACTTTAACTTTAAGGTAAGTTTTTGAAAGTCAAAGATCTCCTATAGTCCTTATCGATAATATCTAAGTTTTTTCTGTTTATTTTGTATTTGTAGACATAAATCAAATTTTAGAAACTCAACTAAAAGTAATAAAAAAATAAATCAACATTTTTCGCATTCACAGAAAAATTTATTTTTGTGGTTGATGATCGCCTCATCCTTGAAAAATTTTGAATTCAATTAACCGACTTTGAATCAGCCACAAATCGTGTAACTCATCCAAATAGCTATATTAATTATAAAACTACATACTTGCTACTCTTTATGTCTTTCAATTCTTTCTCTTTTGCATAAATTTATATTTTTTTTCATAGCGACAATGACTGCAACCGTGTGAAGGAAATCATATAAAATTTTTGTCACGTCAAAATGACGAAACATTCCATATTTAATCGCGTAATCCGCCAAATTCGAAGAGAGCGCATCAATTAAACAATGCGAATTACCACAATAATTATTTCTGAATGAACGTGGCCAATTTACATATATTTTTCCGTTGGACGCCGCAGAGATCACTAAATCGTGAATTCTTAAAATAGATTCGATGCGCTCTGAAACAATGTAAGAAGCATAGGTATAAAAAAATGCCACTGGTAATCTTGTGAAAATAGTCCTAGAAAAGCGTCCCATCTTATTTGAGTTTACATAACTCCTTCGGATAGAGTGCCAAATGGAAATCCTCGCCACACGGGACATTTCCGGTTTTAAAGAAGTGACAATTAATTAACGCCCTGCCGTGTTTCTGCATTTGAACCGCTTTTTTTTTTTTTTTCTTGGTTACAGTGACCGCATAAGGCGTCCCCGTCAGATTTTAATTACCGAGGCCCTGTCCTCACGGTCAGCAGGGCTCGTTGTCTGACATGGCAAACGTGGCCGCTAGAAAAAGCGAAAAGCAGGACTGTCGATTCGCCGCCAAAGCGCAAAAAGAAACGGAATAGTCGCGAAGTCGCCCGTTCTCTGGTTGCACGGAACCGTTCAACTTGACCGTCGACATAATCGCCGAAGAAACGTTGAACGTGATCTAAATGAAGCGGACACGAATTAACGCTGAAAGCAAGCGTGTTTCTGTCGGCTTGAGGCCTTACAAAGGGAAACAATGACATCATAGTACCCCCGAAAAGAAAATAACCTTGAGACATTCGATTTTCGGATGCTGATCTTGAAGAGGACAAAACGTGAAGGGACTGTGTCTATAAATTTTTCTCTCCTTTTTTTTTAGAGGAGACGCGGTGAGGCGACGGATGCATCCCAATAAATCCATCAGCAGCAATCATCTCATCTTTATCTTGATGAACTCGACGTGATCGTTAAGTGAAACAAATTCGATCTTCAGGAGGCTGGGCTCGCGATCCATTTGCCAGCTATGTATGTGAAGTGTGGCCTCACCCTTAGAGCTATCTGAAAATCGCTTGTTAATCAAAGCCTTTTGCCAGCAATTTCCTCGATTGGAATTAAGTGATCGCCCGCATGATCTTGACATGATCAACGGAGGATGAAGATCGGCGCTAGCGATATATCTGCGCAAGATCTATAAATACCAAACGGTCATGCGAATGAATGCATATTGCATATTAGCAATTTTTAGAGAATTTCTCTACAGTTAGGGATAATTTGGGATAATTTTCACGGGTTACGCAACATTTGCATCTGTGGATAATCGATGATCGCCGTATGCACCGTGATGTAATCCGAAACGGCTATTAAAATTGCCCGATCGAAGAGTGCATCTTTTCATAACTTCTCTTCCCCGGGCGAAGTGTGTTGCATAATTTTTATATGATGCGATCTAGGGAAAAATGAAAAACTACAAAGGCTGGCAGGAGCGTTTTAAATAAACATTATGCGTTTATTCATGCCACGCCACTCTGTTTGTGTTCATTTGCTCTGGTCGCCGTTCATAATGCTCCCGGGCGATTTTTCTCGAGTCGTCTCAAGGAGTCAACCATAAAAATTCCTCAGAAAACAATGAGCATGCAATGGGGCCACAGAATGGTCATAAAATGGCTTTCAGCTATGATGAAGCTGGAAAAATTGTTTGATAACATACACGTCCTCAACACAGATGCGATGGTTACTTTTTGATTTTTTTTTTTTTTTTTTTTACGTGTGACCGATAAGATGCGTGCTTGTGATAATTCTCGCCACTTTATGTGAACAAGCGGTGTTTATTATTAGCGATGAGTGTTATCGCAAAAGTGTTCTTGAATGGCTAGCATAGATTTTCACTAGATTAGGTGCAGGCTGAATTCTATCTTTTTGCATACAAATTTAAAAATAAATCACGTTTTAGGTCAAATTTTGGGTGGTAGATAAAGATAAAATAATCATTGTACTTCTATAGCTTTTTGATAATTCACCTTTTTCCCACATATCTTTGGATCTTGCCTTAGCACACTCACAATCATTTCGTTGATTTTGTCCTTAATGCGAATTACATCGTAAATTCAAAATGGACGGTTTGGCATTATCCTGTTGAAGAATTAATTTGCTGTGCCTATTCACCCATTCTGGTCGTTTTTCTTCTATGGCACCCTTTAAACGCATTAGTTGTCGTCGTTAAACTTCTCCATTAATAGTTTGAGAGGGTTCGAGCAACTCATAAGAAACAACAACTTTCTGATCCTACCAAATGCAGTGCATAACCTTGTCACAGTGAATATTTCTCTTTAGCTGTGATGGACCGGGTTCATCTGGCTTCACCCAAGCTTTTTTACGTTTAGGATTTTCTTAATATATCTATTTTTCATCTCCTGTGATTATTCGATGCAAAAATCCTTTTCTTTGGTGCCTTTGAAGTAGCATTTCACAAATTGTTTTTCGACGTTCGATATCTCTTTCTTTCAATTCATATGGAACCCAGTTACTAACTTTTTGAACCATTCCCATTGCTTTTAAACGCTTTTCAACAGTTGATCGTTAAATATTTAATGCTGCAGCCAATTCTGATTGAGTTTGGCAAGAATCCTATGCCAATAATGCTTCCAATTCAGCATCTTTAAATTTTTTTGGTAGTTTTCCATGTTCTCTGTCCTCAGTGCCAAAATCATTATTTTTAAATCGTCGAAACTATTCCTTAGAAGTTGTATTAGATGGAGTGTGCTCACCGTAAATCTCAACAAGCAAACGATGAGTTTTCGCTGCATTTTTCTCTGCAATAAAATAGTGTAATAGCAGTCCCCGCAAATGATGTTTACTTGGAACGGAAACCGAAATTTTCAAGGAGGTAAAATCACTTGTTGCTAATATTTCAACCAAATGTCATGTAGTGCGTTTGACACCTGACGTACTTTACTGATATCGATATTTTTGAAAATTAAACCTCAAAAAAGAGTTCTAATCGACTTCTATTAAAGTATAAATATATTAATAAAAATCTGATCAAATCGACTGATCTGTCCTTTACCAAATTAGTGTCAATTGCTATCGCTGGTCAATTTGAGCAATCGACCGAATCACGACTGCGTGCGGCCGGCCCTTACCAAATCGAGCAAACGCGAACGCATGGGCTCGATAAAGACCTTTCAGCGCCTGCCCGATAAATCACAATAAAGTGATTGTTAGTCGGAGTCCGAATCGATTTCGTTCGTTAAACTGCTCATCTCTAGACACTTTGGCTGGGTCGCTGCCGCGGCGAACGTTACATTTTCCAATTTAAGGCCCATCGGACAAGGTCCCTATCTCTTTTCGAGCGGGACTTCTGCGCTTGTAAGTCGAAAAGATAAAGTGTTTTACGAGCGATTAACACTTTGAGGTGCATCTAATCGCCGCTTAAACATGGCACGGGTCATTTATCTTCTAATGAGGGTTAATGTTTTATTAATGGATTAACAGTAAACGGTAGGAGATGGGATGGGCGATGAAAGAGACATACATATATGCCGTGGCCCTTTTCGGACCGGTTGCGTAACCCTGCGGCAGGAACAACTAGTTGAGATCAGATGGGGAACCTAACAAAGTTAAGTTTAATAAAACAAATTGCGAAACTCGTGAGGGGTGAGTCTGTTGCATAATATTTTTAGAGCGAGGAAAATGTCACGCGCTTAGTGGTTCTGGAGCTTTGTCTTTATGCTAACGCATATATTTAGATATGTAGTAAGCAAGGTTCTGTAGATATATAGATACGCGACTGAATAGTTCCTTAGAAATGCACTTATGTGCCAGCTCGGGTACTTTATCGCAGTCAGAGCCGTCTTTAGAGCTTTAAGACTCTGCAAAATCTTAACAGGCGCTTCTCATTGAGACGAAGAATAGGCCGCTGTTTGCGTAGCGTTAGAAGAGCAAACACCGAAATTGGCACTTCTAGGTTATCTCGCATTATCGCAGAAACTAAGCCCAAGGCCGACGGCGATTTTGCATACTCTCGAGGAGTGAAATATTTAAATTGAGATGCTCGCGTGATAAGCCCGACGTGTTACAGGGACAGGTGGACGTCCGGTGCAAAAGCACTTAATATCGTCATGTATATTATGCAATATTAAAAGCACAAATCGGGGAATCTCCATCAAGGTGACAAATTGGTCATCCCGAGAACAAATATTTGCTTATACTAAATGCATCGGAAATTGGAGACAAATTAAAAAAAACACAGCCGGCCGGTTGTCGTGGAGGCGCATCATTGACATCTCGCTGAATTATTCGAATTTGTGAAAAATGTTTCACGTTTGTTCGATGTGAACGATGCGGTGCGAAAAACGATACCGACACTGATACTGGTCGCGGGGAAAATAGCGTATGATGGACAAACAACATGAGATGGCCATTAAGTTGTTCGGCATCGATCTTTTTAAAGTAGGCGACTCTAGACAGATCCTGTGTCCTTTTGTAGGTCAGGATTTGTATCAACAAAACTAACCACTTTAGGTTCGTGAATCTTGAAGGGCATGGACATACGCCCAAAATAATATTATGTGCCAACAATTAATTTTGTGGTCCCTTTAACTATTTTTGCTTTTGATTCTTATCCAACAAATTGCTGGTAATTATGACGATACATTTAAAAATTCTAAAATTATCTTGCTATTTGAACCACATATCTAATTAAAACGATACGACGGACAACACATCAAATTGACGGTTTTATATATTTATTTATTTATTTATTTATTATATAACATCTGATTTTTTTTTGAATTTCTGAAATTATATTTATTCTAAAACCTGCACCAAAATGGAAATATAAAAAAAAAAAAACATAATCCTTTATATATATAAAAATGAAAGTTTGTTTGTTTGTTGCTCAATCACGCCTAAGCGCTTCCATCGATATTTTTCATTTTTTGTCCAAAAGTAGTACATATTCCAACTTAAAATATAGGCTAATCTTTTTTCGGATAATATATAGGGTTTCAAAATGGCGGATCCAAGATAGCGGTCGAAAATTTTAATTTTGAACCGATTTTCATGAAAATTGGTATATAGCGGTTTTGCGGAATGCTGATTTCAACTCAGAATTTACAAATTCAAGATGGCGACCAACATTTCTTGATTCAACGGATTTTAATGAAAATTAGTACAATGATTGTTCTGAGGCTACAAGTTTCGAATATTATTAAAACCTGTAAATCCAATATGGAAACCAAATGTCTCGATTTCAACGGATTTTATTTAAAATTAGTACAATGATTGTTCCGGAGCCACTAATTTCGAATATTATCAAAATTATCAAATACAAGATGGCGACCAAAATTTCTCGATTTCAACGGATTGTAATGGAAATTAATACAGTGATTATTCTGAGACCACTAATTTTGAATATTATCAATATTTTCAAATGTAAGATGGCGTACTCAACATGGCGTCCGGAATTTCTCGATTTCGACGGATTTTAATGAAAATTGGTAAAATGATTATTCTAAGGCTACACATTTCGAATATTATCAAAATTTGATTTGGAAATTCAAGATGGCGGATCTATAAAGGGGTTTTCGAGTTGAAACAATTTCTAGGATATAACAAACTAGAACATTTGAGAAGTGTTTAATTAGTAAGTATTTACCCAACGCCGGGTGAAACCGGGAAACCCAACTAGTGTAATATATTTATTTAACGAAACTGACCTTGCGTGTACATTAAAACTGATATTTTTGCCCAAAATAGGAACGTAAAAAGGCATAAGTGAATTTAAATAAAAAGGGTTCAGCTTTCCCACACCTTTCGCTTTGCCTTCGCGGCTTAAATATAAAAGCTTTCTTCCTTAACAGCTTTAACAAACGACAAAAGTGATACTTCGTCTAATGTTCGTTCAGGTTTCATATTTTTAAACTTACTTCTTTAAAAGTATTGAGGAAAACATAGAGAAAATAATATTCTAGACCACAGCTGTTCTATTGTTAAACTAACTTTCGTGCAGGCATATAATTATAATAGCAACGTTTGTTGAAACAAACATTAACCATGTTAAGTAACGAAGAATACCTTATAAATTTAACGTGGAATAACATTGAAATTTAAATGATGTCTGTTTAAAAGTGACAAAATGTATTCTAGTAAAATTTAAATGTATTCTCTTTATTTCAACTATTCTTTAGTAAAATTGACATAAAAATACTTCTATGAACTAGGATCTAGTTATTGAAACAGAAAATTTGTACCAGATAGATAAAAAAGTCCTCATTGTTGCATAAACTACAAATATCTTTTTCAGTGTAATTACGGAGGTGCCGGCTGACCCACCCTGGAAAAATAGATTAAGAGCTTCTGAATTTTGAATATTATTAAGTTTCAAAATAAGCTGATTCCGAACGAAGCTTCTCGGCAATTCGTCGAATTAAAATCTCCGTATTGTAATGGGCTAATATATGTAGGTCTTGTAATTTAGCCATTATAAATATTGAAAACCGTCTCGTAAAACAGTCTCGGAAATTTGAAAGTTGGAAAAAGTAGAAAATTAAAACTTATTTAGTTATTTTATCACATAATGAAGTTGATTGGAAATAAATTTTATGGTAACGAGTGTCTCAAAATCGGATTTAATTTGATTTTTTTTTAAATAAAACGTATATTTTGTTTGAACTTTCAAAATGTTTTAATTTCAACATAGAATGTGGACATGGAGGTTACATGTGGAGCTCAATATTCTATAAATACCCGCCTAAACTCTGGTAAACGTTCACGTTAATTCCCTTCATTTTAAGCATATTTTTGGTAATTTTTTGTGAGTATATGGTAAATGGAATTTATTTAAAAATTTTAAACATAATAAAGCACCATTTCAAGAATATTCAGTTAAATTTTTAGCCTAAAATATTAAGAAATAAGCCATTGAGAGCAAATATTCCGGTACTTTTTAAAAAAAAAGGCAATTTGCGGTGGACATTAGTACTCATTAATGGATTATCTTTAGGGGGAAGTCCATGTAAACGACTGATTTTGAGAGTAATATTTTAAAAATGTTTTAGAAGGTGATAAAATAATTTTATTGTTTTAAATTTTTAACATAATTTTATTTAACTTTTCTAAAGTATAAAAAAAAAATTAATTTTTTTTTCCTTCCAAAATGGCGGCTCAGGATATTTAAAATTTTATAAATATTTTTAAAAACTGCTCGTGTCGTAACTCAAAATGTTATTGACCGAGTTGCCTGAAATTTTGAGAGGTTTTTCTCTACATTATTATCGGAAGGATAAACCTAAAATTTCAGATATTTCGCGTTAACAAAAAAACCTTTTTGGGGGTCGAATATATGAAAAAATAGCCCAAGATTCTGACTTATTTTTCAAAAGCTTATTTTATATTGAATTTTATGCTTTTTTTTAGTTTGTGATGTTATAAAAAGAAAACAATTTAATTTTTCTTTTGGACCTCACGTCGGAGACGACAGACAAAAAATTATTCTGAACCGCCATTTTGGAAGGAAAAACAAAAACAAAATTTTTTTTATATTTTAGAAAAGTTAAATAAAGTTAATAAAAATAAAAAATTTAAAAAAAATAAAATTATTTTATCACTTTCTAAAACATTTTTAAAATATGACTGATTTTGAAGCGTTTACATGGACTTCCCTCCTTAAATCAAAAAATCGATAATATTTGGTTAGTTTATGAGTTTCTCGAGGTGATGACACCGAGATTTTTTTTTTTGACGATTTTTAAATTTTTGGTATCATTTTGAAGTTAAAAAAAACGAATTTAAGAAGAAAAAAACTGGTAAAAATCAGCCTATACTAATTATAATGCACAAAAAAAATTATCTCGACGTCACCTCATATTTTATGTATTTAAAGAGTGTGCCAAATTTGAAGAGGATCGGTCAAGTAGAACATGGTAAGTGGGAGAAAAACGCGTTTAAAGTCTAAACACTGAATTTGTAAAGCACTGGAAAAGCTCGAAGCCGGATCGGAGCGGCGGAGATTTAAAACTTCATATCTCCGTTAATTTTACTTCAATCAACTTAAAATTTTAACACAATAATCTTGAGATGTTGTACATTTTTATGAGAAAATTAAAAAAAACGCAAAAAACACATAAATATCACATCATTTCTGTTTTCACGGATAAATTTTATATTGTTAAATAAATAATTATTTTTTGAAAAACTATGTTGTTATTTTATTTATTTATAAATACCCCCTATCTAATATTATTTTTTATATATTAGTCGTATTATACCAATAAACTTCACAAAAACCTTCAAAAAATAATTAACTAATTAACTAAGCACATATACAACGTTTATAAACTTTTACATTGTTTTCAGTAGCACATCATTTTAATAGAAGGCTAAATTACTTCATTACCATAATTTATAAGCCTTTAAATGAAGAAAATTAGATTTTCTAGCAGTGTGTACATATGTTCGTTAGTTATGGGGTAACAAAACACATTCTTATTATTTTTAGAAAATCTTGAGATGAGGTATCAACTTCGTAAGTATTGATGTTAAAGTGTATTTAAAAAGTACTGAACAGGGATTGAAAAATAATGTTTGTTTCGTTGATCATTAGTTAATACAAAAAAGAGGCCATTGAATTATTACTTTTTTAACGTTCCTCTGAAGGCTAGTTAATTATTAAATATTGCTAAACTTGCAGTTTTGCAGTCAAAAGCTCGCTTGACATGTAGCCAAATCAATAAAAGTTTTAATGACGTGCTGTTAAAAGACAATGAAACCTTTACAATGTAAATGTTTCCGAGATGAATGGACTTAAAAGGTTCTATATATAAGTTTTTATCAGTCATAGAATATATATGCATTATATTAAAAATATTATTCATTGATAGACGGTCAAAATTCTCAATTATGTCCAAGCAAGATTTATTTTAAGAAAACTTTTCAATAATGTACTGTCGTGATGGAATTTTAAAATTACTAGTTGAAGTTTTATTATCTTCTGTTCTGTAGTACTATTCAAAATAATATCTACAAGAATTAATATAATCATTTCCGGGAATTAAGAATTAATATAATCATTTCCGGGTTTCTATAATATCTGTTATTTACTACATCAAATTAAAAAAGCCCAAATTAAGTGTGAAATTCCCTACAAGGAAACATTTATGCTTTACAATTGATAAATATAATTAGTATATTACTTTAAAGCACAATTGTGTTCTTGTCTATCTACAAAGCAGACAAGCACGCATTTGTTCATTGAATTAATAAATACACACCAAGCTTGTATCCGACAATTGACTTGCCTGGATTATTATATATAATTTATAGTATATGTATATAGTATTAGGGTGCTTTTTTTTCGGGAGTATTTTTTTTTTTCAGTCCCACCTCGAAATTTTGTGGCAAATACCTAAACAAAAATTTCCTGAAAATTGGAGCCCTTAATATTAATATTAAGTACTAGACCAAGGTGTATAGAGATTTCCCGTATAAAATACACGTAACTTTTGATTAGTTTTCTTCAAAACTCTACAGCTCAGAGGCATTTTATGGTATAATCTTGGTCAATGGTAGGGTTTCTTCAGAATTGAATGCTCTACAAAAGTGTCCATTGCGACATAACCCTTACTCCCACCAGCGAGGTAGTAAGGGTCACTAAACCCAATTTTTTCATGAAATTCTCGTTTTTTGCCCCTATCTCGTAAATAACAAGAGCTACAGAAAAAATTTAACTGACAAATTTGTAGGAAATTCAATTTTCTATAATAAGTTCTAGAACACCAGATCGCTAACATCGATATTTCTTGAGATATTGGGCTTTGAGGTTGAGGTAGTGTTTCTACAGTTTAGCACAACTATCCATGAAAATTCCACACTACCTCAACTTCAAAGCCCAATATCTCAAGAAATATCAATGTTAGCGATTTGGTGTTCAAGAAGTTTTTGGAGGAAATTGAATTTCCTACAAGTTTGTCATATTCAGTTTTTCTGTACCTTTTGTTGTTTACGAGATAGGGGTAAAAAGCGAGAATTTCATGGAAAAATTGGGTTTAGTGACCCTTACTACCTCGCTGGTGGGAGTTAGGGTTACACAGCAATGGACACTTTTGTAGAGCATTCAATTCTGAAGAAACCCTACCATTGACCAAGATTATACCATAAAATGCCTCTGAGCTGTAGAGTTTTGAAGAAAAATAATCAAAGTTTACGTGTATTTTATGTGGGAAATCTCTATACACCTTGGTCTAGTACTTAATATTAATATTAAGGGCTCCAATTTTCAGCAAATTTTTGTTTAGGTATTTGCCACAAAATTTCGAGGTTTGACTGAAACAAAAAAAATAGTCTCGAAAAAAAAGCACCCTAATATAGTATCTTACTGATTTTGTTACTTTTATCAGAATGAAATTTTGCGAGGGTTAATTTGAATTTCACAATGCAACAAACTCTGATTTCAACTTGATGGTCAATTTAGATGAACTAGATATATAGTTTTATAAGGCTTTACCTACATACGTTAAAATGTTAGAAAACAGCCAACCACATAGAATCTCCACCTAATTATGTATCGATGAGAAATATTTTGTACCCTTTTTAAGGTCTCGTAAGGTCGTCTGTTCTTTTGGTTGTTAATGGTGATGAGTTTAATTGGTTTGGGAAATGCGATACTTTAATTCTGGCGTACTTCCAAATTAACAAGGAAGTTCACAGAACAGGCGAAAAATATTTGGCTACTTTATGGCTGATAAAATTCAGATTTTACGGGAAATAAAAGCAGAGCATACAGGGGACTTGTTAAAAAATTTCTTAAGTAGATCGGATTTATGCAGATACTTGGCATAATTACGAAATTAATTGGAAATGCGAGATTCTTAGAATATATATTTTTTCTTTTCAATTAAGGGGGGATATACATTTAGAACAAGAAAAAAAAACTCATTTTTGAACATTTTTTTTCAAGGGGAAGTTTTTATTCAAATCAATCGAAACTTTTTTACAATTATAAGTGTATCCATGTAGTATACAAAAATATTTTGTTTAAATTTTGTTCAACAAAATGGCGGCCGTTAGATGGTGTTGAAAAAGTCGTTGTATTTTGCTTGTGCCGGCTCTCCTGGTCGCAATTTTGATCAGAAATCAAAAAATCAAAAAAATTTACATTAATTACGTTCACAGTTAGTAGATGAATTGAAAAAAAAAGTGAAAAAAAAAAATTTGCTCTTTTGGCGTAACTTTTTCGAAAAAATCAACATTTTCTCCGCCATTTTATCACATTTTTCCATATTTAATAATAAAATATTACAATAATTTTTAATTCATATAGAAGGTAATACTATAATAAAGAAATCCTATAAGTTTCAGCTCAATCGGATAATTAGTTTTCGAGTTATTACCGGCATAAACTCCGAAAATGCTGTTTTGAGAAAAACGCGTTGAAAGTTTTAATTATCGAAAAATCGTACTTACATTTTAATCAGCAATCCCGGGAACGATGAAAAAAAACACTTGGAGTTCGAATTTCGAAAAAAGGGTTTCAGGAGCGTATTTTACGGGAAATTTACTAACTTTTTATGCAAAAAAAAAAAATTGAATTTTTTGGTCATTCTAAATGTATATCCCCCCTTAAGATACGAACATTAATGGCTCAGCTGAATTTTTGAGGTAAATGAACAATCAACATTATATTGTTCTATGAACTTAGCGATTATGATTGGTATTTTTGCAAATAGGTTCAATTGTAAAATTTTCTTTTTTCTTACATTTCAAAAATTGAGGGAAGCTTTCAGTGATTTTCAAGTGCCATTTATTTTTTTTTTTTCAAATTCTTTCCCAATTTGTTCAAGTTGATGATTGTCTGACTGTTAGACTTAGAAGTCTATCTTAATTCGATTTGCTAATAAAAATGTTGAAGCCAACTTTCGAAAAAAAAAAATCCCATCCCAAGAAATCTGCCATTTCCATCTGTTTATGTGACCTCATTTATGGGCTGCAGCTTCCAATTCAATTTTATCATTGCCTTATTGTTTCTTGGAAAAATTTTTTTTTATGAGTTCAATAAACATTCGGCTGCAGTCCGCTTTTATATGATTGGTTTCAATTAAAAGCTGTCACGATAAGAACTGCGAGATATTTAGGACACATCAATGAGTCAACCCAAAAAGGCTTAAGCGGGAAGAAAAAAAAAATTATTTAGGTCTGGCTGAACTTAATGCAAGCTATGTTTTATTTTTTAATGTAGGACTTTAATTAATTCGACACGATCCAGTTGAGTTTTTGTTGTGTTGCTGCCCATAAAGGCAGCAGTTCTTGGGAAATTGTTATGCCTCTGATGCGATTAAAATGCACAGCTAATTCGTTTTGCAGACGACAAAAAACAAGAATAATATTAATCAGGATAAGTGGGTGACGGTCGATATTTTTATAGACGCATCTTGTTGTTATATATATATATAAATATTTTTTTTATAACTCCGACTTGTGACACAAGAGATAAAGGGCTTTATCAACTTATGCAGCACTAAGGAAACAAATTTTTTAATGGACGATCGACACTCTGACGCGCATATAATCCCCGTTAAGATGATTGCATAGAATAATTTTTTTTTACTGCAGCTTTTCTGTTTTATCAATGTGAAAACAACGATCAGTAAATATTGTCGACTGGTGACTTCTTGATCATGCATAATTCTTTTATGGTATTTAGGTGACTTCGTGGTTCAAAAAAAAAACACGATTTCAATAAATATGTACATCACACCATAAGTTGTCAAACAGAGGTTATTAGCATGCAAAATACTAAAATGAAATTAGAATGCTAACATATGCGTAACGAAAATGAGCTACAATACAATCACTAAAATTAGCTTTGCCTAATTCTCACTCATCTGATTTTTGGATGGTTTTCAAAAACAAATATCGCCCTAAATTTTTCTCAGTATCTCAGTTCAATAGTCTTGTATATGTTGACCATAAGCTAGATTATTGAGGCATAACTTATCGGATCGATGATAATATCTTGCTTAAATAAGCACTTGCATCATTGGCAAATATTTAAATTTTCAAAGTGTTAAAGAATTGCGAGATGTGTGCTAAATCTGCTGCAGAACCACTTAGATGGCTGCTGGCTGAATCTGGCGATGTCTTGCTCACCTTCGCAGGTGATTTGGGCGCGGAACATTGAGATTCTACCTCCGAGATACTACACACAAAAAGTGAATTTACTTGACATTTGCTTTGTCAAAGAAATTACACGCAATTTGTGTGGGAGGAACATTTGGTAGATTTTGTGGCGTCTATTTGTTGTCTATTAACTCGCGCAACGACGGCGCTGTAATAAAAATTCTTTGAAAGTGTAAAGCCGGTTTAATGGAGAGATCATCTTCTACATTGTCGGTGTTTTGATGGCCGGTAAATTTTATGAATGATATGCCTCATTGGTTGGGTAATTTGAGTATTAAGAATAACTCTTTTGCAGTTCCCAAACTGGTTTTCTTGATAGATATAGGGTATGTATATATAGGCAAATAGGTGTAAGGTGTTGGGAATGCTGTTTATATTGTAATGAAAAAAGAAAGAGGCTTCAATATGGCGGCTAGAATGTAAAAATCTCCCAAATATCTGCGTTTTTCATTATTATTTCTTGTTTATGTTATCATTCAAAGCTTACGATGAGTTTAAATGATAATTATGAAGTTCCCCAACAATTGTCAAAGCATCATTCAATTTCCAAAATGGTGGATCCAATATGGTGGCCAAAAGAAGCTACAATTAAGCTATTTCTTGGATTTTCTGAAAGATTACTCATTTTTATGAACATATGATTTATACTTATATATATATCATATTTGTCATACTTTTAAATGAAAATGCTATCCAAAATGGCTGATCCAGTATGGCGTCCTTAAGCAGCACAAATATGCACTTTTTCTCAACAAGTTGAGATTGAAATGTATTACATTGTTATTTTCTCAAAGAAAGAAAAAGTCATTAACATGTAAATACAAAAATTTTCTGTTAAACTTCAATAATTTTATGCACCGATGGTTGAAAAAAAAAATAGTTTTTTGTCATTTCTTTGTACAAGAAACGCCATATTTAATTTTATCGTAACATTGTATCAATTTTGAGCCCATATACTCTTTCAGCACACCCAAAAACATAAAGAACCTTACCATTTATCCATTTATTACTTTTTTTTTATACTGCTCTGATCAAAAAGTAAAGCCAATTTGTTTATAACTTTGAAATTTTTTATTTATTCTTCCAAATCTATATCAACCCCTTCAAAGTAGTCCCCGTCCGATACAATACACCTATGCCAGCGAATTTTGCAATCCTCGAAACACTTCTGAAACTAGATGATTGGAATGGCCTTCAGTTCCTTCTTCGATTTTTCTTTTATCTCATCAGTCGATTTAAAACGGTGTCCCAGAAGCGGTCTTTTGAGCTTAGAGAATAGCTAGAAGTCATATGGAGCTAAATCGGGCGAATACAGTGACTCGATGTGACTCTTCTCAAACCCAAATGTTCTTTCAAAATGGTTTGGACCAATCCAAATGAAATGTTTAAAGTATCAGCAAGATCTCTAATTGTCAACCGACGATTTTTGAGCAACAAAACATTGATTTCATTGACATGACAGAAAAATAGCTTTTAAGTGAAGTAAAAATGGCAAATCGAGGGTCTTTTTTGGTAAAGATGAGAATGATGAATAAATTGGAACTTTTTCTATATCACTTTTAATATAATTTAAGACAGTTTCAAACAAAGATGTTGACAAATGGCAATATTCCTGGAATCACACATTTCCACATTGTCACACAAATGTGGTTTTATTAAATTTTCAAAAGTGCTCCTCGTCTTCTACTTTTGAACATGTCAGCTATTTGATTTTCTTTTGAAACTAAATTTAATAAAAACGTATCTTCTTCATCTCCATCTTCTGCTTGTAAAAAAAAATACTTTTTGTAAAATAGTCATCCTGTTTGCAATTGGACTTAAATATTATTGCAAACTACGCCGACGTAAACAACAATGTAAATTTACGCCAGATTTTAGTACCACCATAACTTTAGACTTACGTAATACAACATAATGTGTCATATCTTTAGATTTTGAATAAGGCTTTAAACTAGAAAGTAACTTCTCAACTTTGTCGAGGTTGGTGCGTATGTTCTTTAAACATGCAGATATCAAACTTATACTATAAAATTGTCCATAACAAAATTACGTAAAAATTTAAAAACTAAATATTGTAGTTTAAAGTTTATATGTATGTATTTATAGTATAGCTATATGGATGAGATCAGAATACTATGAAATCCTGTTTTTTAGCTTTTTAGGGGACATATTCATATTTTAGAAGGGTTTTAATCTATGTCAAAATAAAAGTAAAATGTAGTACGTGAAAAAAATCTTAAACTGCTTAGAATGACACTACGGCGAACATATCCCTGGATTTGATGGCTGGCCTGTTGGTTCGGTTCGGTTCGTAGTCTTTCGCCAGCCTGGGAGTGGTTTTAATTAACTTTTTATGCACTTTACCCAAGTTGACACATATCCGGACTAAATTGGTAGCACATTGCACTTTTTTCTGGATGGCAACCACTCAGACTGGGAGTTATTCCAGGGATTGGGCAAATCGGCCTGACAGAGACATTCACAAAATCCCTCAGACGATGATGTCATTCCGGCAGCCGGTTTCGCTTTTTCTACAGGGTGTGCTTGCGGCGACAATTAATCTTGAGAAAACATCATTTTTGCGCTCATGGGTGCAGATCTGTTTTTCCAGATCCCACAAATAAAGTTGCGCACGCACGACTTCCTGGACGAGTTTTCTGTCCCGTCGTTTCCCCGCCCCATCGAGTTGTGGTGCAGCGCTCATAAACTGCAGAATAACACGATTTATGGCTAAAAACATGGTGCCAACCGATCTAAAATTATGAGATGTTTTATAGCTCGGGCAAGTGTCAAGTCACAACAAATAATTGAGACCACGTCATTCTGTGTTGCTCATGGAGCATAGATTTCCCCCGGTTCAACCCCCGGCGCGGCATTATTATTATTATTTCTACTTATGTTCCTGCGGTCACACCAGACCTTTAAGAACTTTATGGAAAAACCGCAGAACATCCATCCGCCCCGATGGAAAACAAAACCGCGACACGTACGTGCAGTTCGGTGCTTATCCAGGCTCTGGATTAAGTCATGCATCGGTCGTAGATCACTGCGGTTTCAACGGTGGATTAAGCGATTACTACCACTTTTCGGCTTTACGTGATCACGGGCGATCCTCGTCTAGCTCTAGGTCAGCGGTAATCCTAACTAGAAAAGGTGGATATCGTTGACCTCGGACCCAATCCGATCAAATCGGTTAAGCTGGATATGGGATCTGCGGTTGGTTTTTGCCGTCTGATGCCGGGTTAATTAATTAAACTCGTCTGGGCGATCATCGATTTAGAAGATGAGGTGTATAACGACATATGTGGGATGCTGGATGCATTAGGCAGCATTTTGCAATCTCAACGTGAGTAATTGGAAATAATTAATTCGCCGTCTCAGAACATTAATGAAATGAAATTTGTTATTCAATAATGGTCCACACAAATTATTTTTTCGATATTTCATACATTGTTTGGCGGTTTTTTTCAGTTTTAATTTAATGGAATTGATCGAAGGGTATAATTTGCAACTATTAAAAACAAATAAAGCTTTTAGTTTAAGACAAATAATAAAAAAATAGGCTCAGTAAAAACTACTATGTTAAGTGGTTTATTCTCTGAGCCATCGATGAATATCTTTCAAGGCTCAAAGTAATTTATTTTTAATTTAGATGTTGGCACTGACTTTAAGTGATCATTTTTCACGCATTACGAACTATTGCTGCTTAATAATCTTCTATTATTTTATGGTAAAAAGAAGAAGAGAAGAGATTTCGCAAATGGTAAAGAATTAGAACCCGGTAAAGTAGCTGGAAAAGAAGGTGAATTTTGGAAATTTTATTTTCAATAGAAACTAAACATTTTATTTATTAATTTATTATTTTAATGTTTTACATTAACATTTGAATATTTTTAAGAATCTTCAAAAATATGCCTTTCATAAGGTGGAGTGTTGATTTCTTTATTTTGACGTTGAAGTCAAAAAATTTAAAGGAATGCTTCGTTTTGCAAAGATTGCAATATATTCTACCTTAAATCATTTCTTATTTAAAAACAATTTATGATTTATATTTACTGTGTGTATTAAGCATATTAGAAGCATAAATGAAATTATTTGGTTTTTATTTTGAAGAGACCAGAAGAAAACCCTCGATAAGTGGTTGGCACATAGTTAAAAAAGTACGCAAAACATATCAGAGATAGCCGCTCCAATTTTTAAAGACAAAATTACTTGACCCTATTTCTTCCCAATATGTACGAGGGGCGTTCAATGTATTCTCGGTATCGGGGTGATATACTAATGATGAGGGTAATTAAATTATCTCATTAGTTAAAGACACTCTTTGAGGGTATAAATATAAAATTTTATTTAATTGTCACCATTAGTGTTCAAGATATCATTACGAAAAGGCAACTACGATGACTGATGCGACAATGTTGAGAAAAATCGAGCATCGCGCTATGATAAAAAGGAGTTTTTGGAGCTCTGTGGTGAAAATCCGCATAATATTTTCGACCGAATAGTCACCGGTGATGAAATGTGGGTTCATCACTTTGATCCTGAGAGTAAGCAAGAGTCCATGCAGTGGCATAAAAGAGGAACAAACCTACCGAAGAAGTTTAAAGTCACCCCATCCGCCGGAAAACTCATGGCTACAGTGTTTTGGGAATCTTACTGATTGAGTACACAAAAAATGGTCAAAGTATTACTGCCGCATCTTACGCAAACACTCTACGCAATTTAAAGGAGGCAATTAAAAACCAAAAAGACGTGGAAAATTGACCGCAGGAGTCTTGCTTCTTCACGACAACGCGCCGGTTCACACAGGGCTCGTTGCCAAGGCTGCTGTACAGGAGTGGGAATTTGAATAAATCAAACATCGACCCTACAGCCCGGCTCTGACCCCTAGTGATTACTTTCTGTTCCCAAATCTTAAGAAAGATCTTCGAGGTAAGCATTTTTCCGACGATGAAGAGTTAAACGCGGCAATTGTTGAACATTTTTCAGACAAGGTAGAACAATTTTTTTTAGGGGGTATTGAAAAGTTACTTTCCCGCTCAAATAAGTGTATTGAGGTGATGGCGGACTACATTGAAAAATAAATTTTATTCAGAATTTTCCGATTATTCTTTCATGCCTATACCGAGAATACATTGAACGCCCCTCGATTTTAAATTTTCCAAAACCACAATTTAAGTTAATGTACGATCGTTTACTTATATGCGTTCAAACATAAAAGTACGGTCTCTGCTCGTAGATCGTAGTTATTTTAACCGTGCAAAATATACAAAAATGGAAGTGTTTGATATTCAAAAGTCATTAGATTTTCTGCAATTTTCGAAATATTAAAACTTTTTTTTAGGTTGTTTTTAGATTATTTTCTCCAATATGTAGGTACCTTTTTAAAAGCAACCATAAAACCATTCATAATCCCTCAAATTTGATGTTTAGTGTGTAATATTTTACATATATAGACACACCTAGAGCCGATCACAGCACTTGCAGAGGCGGTTTAAGTTCCTCAAGCCTAAGCCAGAGCTATTTAAATTGATATTTTCACATTTCGTTTCAGAAAACAACTTCGCAGGCCTTCGAGGGCCCAAAGTAACTTAGAGCCTGTAGTCAGGCATTCCACACTTTGACCTCTTCGCTCATTCCCGAAGACAGCGAAGGCTTGAATTATCCGCCTTTAGCGAGGTCTTAGCACATGTTGCAACTTCTTGCAAGTTCTCGCCGATTCACAAGGAGTTAGTTATCTGACAACTTTCGCAGACCGCATAGATTCACAAATGTCTTTTTTTTTAACAGGCCTTCCAGATTTCCTTGTCGGGTTTTTTGACCCGCTTCGAAGATCTGCGGTCGCAAAAAAGATGTGTCCGGTTCCCAGTCGGTGATATGATAAGACTAGAAATTGTCTTGGCGATTACGATTTGGTTCGGCACAACTAAGATCAAAGCATGGATCATTATTTTTTGCACATAAAAACACTTCCTCTTCGATATTTCCCCCAAAGTTGTTGTCTGCTTTATTTGGTTTTAATTGCGTTCAGATGTTTGATTGTAGGTCTGGTCACAATAGGGCGCAATTCGGGGTCAAAAGGGTATCTGACGGAAAGTAGATCAAGGAGGATTTATTAATTGATCTACTATGGAGTTTATTCTCTATAGGCTTTTGCGAAATTTTATGATAACAAGGGCTTATTCGACCTTCGTGTTTCCGGCTGTGTAAGTTTTAAAGAAGATAGAATATGTGAAATATTGTATTATGGAATAAAAATGCGAGCTTAGAACAAAGTTTAATTATATGAGCTAAGCAGGTTACATTTTCATGACCCTTTGTTTGATTAGTGACTTTATAAATAGTTTAAATGACCTTGACTTTAAGTATGTGGGTATTTCTTATGAAATTTCAAAATTTGAGATATTATTGAAATTTCTTTTTTTTTTATAAACTTAGATATTTTTTTTGCAGAGATCAAAAAAGTTGCTTTAAGAGATCTATTTACCTAGGAGTATTGGTCTTCCATATTTTTGTATATAATATATATGTATATATATAAACTCCTAAATACAGTGAGGGAATGACGAATTTTAACTAAAGCTACAAAAACACCGGCACATAACCTCAATTTGCTTGTTACATTTCGAATATGCATTTTACTCCCAAAAACGCATAAAAACAACAAATTTTATATATACATTAGGGTGCTTTTTTTTCGCGACTATTTTTTTTTTTCAGTCCCACCTCGAAATTTTGTGGCAAATACCTAAACAAAAATTCCCTGAAAATTGGAGCCCTTAATATTAATATTAAGTACTAGACCAAGGCGTATAAAGATTTCTCATATAAAATACACGTAAACTTTGATTATTTTTCTTCAAAACTCTACAGCTCAGAGGCATTTTATGGTATAATCTTGGTCAATGGTAGGATTTCTTCAGAACTGAATGCTCTACAAAAGTGTCCAGTGCGGTGTAACCCTAACTCCCAACAGCGAGGTAGTACGGGTTACTAACCCCAATTTTTCCATGAAATTCTCGCTTTTTGCCCCTATCTCGTAAACAACAAGTGGTACAGGAAAAGTGAATATTACAAACTTGTGGCAAATTCAATTTCCTCCAAAAAGTTCTTGGACGCCAAATCGCTAACATTGATATTTCTTGAGATATTGGGCTTTGAAGTTGAGGTAGTGTGGAAGTTTCATGTATTATTGAGCTAAATTGTAGAAACACTACCTCAACTTCAAAGTCCAATATCTCAAGAAATATCGATTTTAGCGATTTGGTGTTCACAAATTGAATTGAATTTCCTACAAGTTTGTCATATGCACTTTTTCTGTACCTCTTGTTGTTTATGAGATAGGGGTAAAAAACGAGAATTTCATGGAAAAATTGGGGTTAATGACCCGTACTACCTCGCTGGTGGGAGTTAGGGTTACACCGCAATAGACACTTTTGTAGAGCAGTCAATTCTGAAGAAATCCTACCATTGACCAAGATTATACCATAAAATGCCTCTGAGCTGTAGAGTTTTGAAGAAAAATAATCAAAGTTTACGTGTATTTTATATGGGAAATCTTTATACGCATTGGTCTAGTACTTAATATTAATATTAAGGGCTCCAATTTTCAGGGAATTTTTGTTTAGGTATTTGCCACAAAATTTCGAGGTGGGACTGAAAAAAAAAAATAGTCGCTAAAAAAAAGCACCCTAATATATATATTAAAATGCTTAATACATTCATGTAACGTGAGGTAATGATCGCCATAAATGTAACTCTTAAAAATTTTTCACATAATATGTTTTTGCACAAACTCACCTACGGTTGAGAAGAAATCGCCATCTTGAATAATTTGAGAGTGTTGCCAGGTACTAAAAACTTAAGGTTGCGTTCCTAAATATCGTTCGATACGTTCAGAAATCGAATATTCATAATAGGGTGAGGGAATGATTTTATTTGGCGGGACATATTTAAAATCGAATTATCGTTTTTATATATTCGTTGTTGTAAGATGGAAGCTTTTATAGACAATAACAAACATCTGTCTAATATATTAGCATAATTTGATTATTAAGAATATTGATATATTTGAGATGAATAGGCATTTTAGTAATGTTTTTGAACTAAGGGATAATAAATATTTTATAACGAAGTCTATCTATTTATTATATTTATATATTATCTATTTTAACAGGAAAACCACAAATTCAGCCTTACAATCTGGTGTCAAAGACAACACATGGAATTATGTAATTTTAAAAACGAAACTATTTATATTGCTACTGCTATTATAAAAAATTATAAACATTGCAAGCGTTTTATATTTTTATATTAAATTTTTATTTTATAAATATTCAATAATTCGAAATTAAACTGTTTTAATTCCACTAAAGAAAATTCGGTAGATTGGGTTATTTTAATATATTTTTAAACAATTAATGGACACAAGGGACAATGATCCCAATTAAATATGCCTTCAATTAATTTTTATTTTTCATTTTATTCATATATATTTTTTTCGTTCTTAATTTAAATCTCTTATAAAAAAAAAGCATAAGTTCAACAATCAATTTAATTCCTATCCATAGAAAAAAATTCTATATCTCAAGATCATCCGTTTGTCTTGCTATTTAGTAAAAGCAAAAAAAAAACCGAGAAGCAATAATTGGAGTTTGCTTCTATTTTGACATAATCAAAATGGCCCAATTTAGCAATGCGAGCAATTTAAAAGAAATAAATCAAATCAGTATTTTGGGCATTAAAATTTTGAGAAGGTCAGATTATTGTTAAGGCGACACGCGCTAATAGACAACATAAAAAACTACAAGACTGTCGTGCTCCCGTCGGCTAAATTTTATTTAATTCGTCAAGTTGCAGGGAAATAAATTCATATGAAGGAGAGTATGACATTTGTTCTGGTTTGAAGAAAACTTTCTAATTGACAATTAACAATGTCAAATCAAATAGGGCAATTTTGATAAAACAGGTTTAAAGAAATAAAGGACATTTAATTTTTATTAAATTTTTACTTTCAAATTATTCCTTTTCAACTAAATTCAAAACTAAAACATTGGTAATTTTCATATGGTTTTACATCAATCAAAAATCAAAAAATACCAGAATTCGAGATTTTGATTTTTGCCAGAAGAAGTAAAAATTCGCAAAACATAATTTTGAACGTTGATATCTCATATACTTGCCGTCCACAACACTTTTCATATTGCAGTTTAGTTTTTTTAATATGAAAAATGACGGAATCGTTGAAGTATTTATTTAAACTAACTAATGACATCAGATTTACGAAATTCGATTCATTCTAAGCTGATCAACAAATTTTACATTATTTTATACTAACTAAATTTCAAAATTGATATCTACACACTAAAAAAAAACTTTCTGTATCATTTTTGTTTTAATTCAAACCCCGCTTCTGGAAGTTGTAAACGAAAAGAAGAACGAAACTTCGGTTTTATCTCTCAGAAAAAAGCAAATATCCTCCTAAGATAACTACCTAGTAGATATAATTAGATATCACGTTTTACTCGAAAGCTAACAAAATGTTCTCTAAGTCTAAAATGCTACATGTTCACAAGCATAAAGTTACTGATAAAAATACATAAGAGCATCAAATAAATTCGCAAGCTCCGGCACAAAAAAAAATTACCGGCAAATGAAAGTTTATCGAACCAGAGTGATGTTGTGTTAATCCTCAAGATAAGACGACACACTTTTAAAAACGTGCGCCAATTTTGAAGAATCGGTTTATTATGCTTTATCGTTTGAAATTTGATTGAAGAAGCATAAATTTTGTGTATCTGACCGAAATGAATTCCTTTCTGATTTTTTTTTTTTGATTGAAATATTGAAAAGTTTTATTTGAAATTATGATGTAATGTATTAGTTATATAGAAACGATTCATTTTATTTAAAGTGACCCAAAATGATATTTTAATTTGAATTCTTTACAACTTTTGTATTTAAAGAAAACTATAACTTATACATAGTTGCAGATATTTGTATTTAAAAAGCTATAGAAGAATAATTACCACACAATAAAATTTGACCAAATTATAGGTGTGAGAGAGAATAATTTTAAAGCTGAATATGCAAAACTAAACTAATCTCTTTGTTCATACTTTGTATACTTAAGCTCGTTTAACTAAAAACATAAGACATTTTAGAACTTAGTTAGGTATTCATTAACGTTTTATAGTGTTTTAAGTGAAACCACAATACATTTCAGTTAGTTTGTAATGTGATCTTAGTCTTCAAAGTCTAGGTAACTTTTGTTCCTTAAAATTGTGTTTTTAATCTATTTCGCATAAGTCCCTCAGTGTTTGAATATGCTACAATAATATGGCGAGCTTGTTATCAGATTCACATAACTAGAATTGAATGAATACAGAGAAATTTTACTCGACTGCGAATTATATCATGGGAATTATAGGTACTTATGTGACAAATTATTATTCTTAAACTATCAAGTTTAGTATCTAGAAGGGAAGTAAATTTTGCATTATTTGTTTGTTAAAAATATTTTATAACTTATGGCTGTCATGAATCTCTTGCAAATTGTATAGCTCATTTTACTCGTTTAGCTAACTCAACTGACTTTACTTTTGTCCAGAAATGAATTTAAAGTAGCTCTTTTAGAAACTAAGCATATACCATAACCAACTAGTCTAAATTAAATTTTGTATTGTTTAAGAATCCTAGTCTGTATGATTTTCAATCAGGCATTAAATAGATAAATAAAAAAAAAAGTGTTTAAAAGCATATATCTCAAATAATCTCGAAAAATTGCATTTATTGCGATTTTATTATGAATTCCGAAACAATATATAACGCTGCGATCTGGTTAAATTCGTAATACATTTTTAATAATGGTTGAACAACCAATCCAAAATATCTGAATATGTTTCGGAATGTTCAAATTTTAATTTGCAAAAAATCAGAAGTGGGATTTGAAAAAAAAAATTTGCCTTCCGAATGAGCTAAAAGGTGGAAACCTTCTAAATATCAGATATTAGGACATGCAGGTTTGTCAATAAATTAATTACACTATAGTTATCAATAAATCAAGTAATTTTTAACCAGACGTATGGAAAAGCAATATTAGTTTTCTACTACTATTAGGTTAATTAGGTTTGATAACAACAGAAAAAAATAGTGGGCAACGTAATCGGTTTGATGATTGATTTCACTATAGTATTTTATAGTAGTTAATAGGATTTTTATCTTCTATAGAAAAATACAGATATAATATTGGTGGAAAGATCAGAAAATCAGATTTCTAAAATTCTAAATCAACGAAAGCCAATTTTTCATGACTTCTCTTTACAGCCATAAAAGAAAGTATGTTTAACAATATTTTAACTAACTAGTACTTTTAAAAAATTTCCATATTCTAGGTCTTCAAATAAAGAACTCGTTAGCAAAGTTATGGTAGCTTTTTTCCTTATGGTCTAATTCTTTGGTTATAATTTTTCGCCAAGGGTTTTTGAATTTTTTTGGTTATTAATTATAATTTTTTAAAGTGTTGAACTGTTTAGGGTTGAAATTAAATGTTAAAGTATCCCCCACTTTACAGTAGTTATTAAAAAAAATTATTCAAACAACATTTTTTTGTAAAGTTATATCTTTAAATCTACAAATTTATGCCAGATTGTTTGTTAGATGCAAAAGACGCTGAATATAATCAATTGTTTCGATTTCTCTGAAACAATTTCTTTCTTTAATTTATAAAAATTAGAATATTTTAAATAAATAAAGGACATACAGAAATAAAGAAAATTTCAAAGTTTTCATTGATTTTGAAAATTTTAGAGTTTCTGATTTATGTAAGTATTTAAAAAATCTCCACCAAATTTATGTATTTCAGCAGAATTTTTTCTAACTAAAGTTTTTCGGGATGTAAAAAATATGTATAAGGCATAATAATCAGTCTCAGTCTCTTATTTTGCAAATTCCTATTACATTAATGCAATTATTCATGATAACAGAAGTTCAATAAAAATGGTATCTTTGTTAAAATTTTCATTTTTCGTCGACCTTTTTAACATCGGCGCAAAAGATACATTTTTGGCCACTATGAAGAACTTTGTTTCATAGGAATGAACTAAATAGAACAAAGCCGATTCTCACACCTCCCAAAAGACTGTGAAACTCCCTAATCCCACCTCAAATCAATAAAAAAAGCAGTGACGACCTGAAGCCCAAAAAAAGTTCCACCACGTGCGTTCTACGTGCGAACTCCTACGACAATATTTCCTTTCAACGTTGCACGCATCAGACTGTGTCCAATGTTAGCGAGTACGCTGAAAAATTCCACAACCTGGCGACCTTCCTCAACAGTAGAAGAGAAGATGAAGACACACATATTTAGCATTTATGTAAGTTACCTCATCTTATAGAAGATAGAAGAAACATAAAAAGTGAAGTTCTATCTCCTGGCTTGAGATTCATCCAACTTACCTTAGCATCTGTAGTTCTAACCGCCAGGGACGTCAGAGCGAGCCCGAGGATGAGCAATTTCCACATATCGGGCACTGAACTGTTCGATCGAGTAGTCCCAGATAGACGGGGTCTTCTGGACCCCATCACAGAATTAATCCACCAAAAATTTGTTGCCACAAGGCGAAAACAATCGCAAGGAAATCGCGCTTGCGAAGGTATTCTTTCTTAAAAAACACACTTGCGAATAAAAAGATAGCACACTATTGAAACATATACGACTTTATAATAAAACCGGATACCCAAGGGTCTGAAAAATGTGCTGACTGTGCGTAGGCGAGAACAGTCGGGTTGGTTCGTTATTCGCGAATTAAAAAATAAAAAAGATAAATTTAAAAAAAAAAAAGAATACAGAAAAGGTGCAAAGTATAGACTATCTTGCCGAACTGCACTTGGATCTTTGGTAGTCAACTTCGTCGTCGTCGACGTCTTCTGCGAGCACTTCTTTAAGAAAACCGCGAAAACAGTCTCGGATATTTGATCGCAACAAAAAAGGACACACTCCGGTTTTATTTCTTTTTTGGGGACCGTTCCGTGACTTTGAGACGAACACGCGGATTAGATGGATATATTAAAAACTGAAACTGGCCACTTTTCAGATGCAGAGATGGACCGCAAGAAGTTATTTAGTCCTCTTATATCTATAAAACTCTCCCCAAGAAGTTTGACCGAAATCAAAAATTTATAAAAATCTGGTAGTGAGTTCTGCACTGTATTTTGGGGCCTGTCTTTTTTAGATTGCTAGTGCCAGAGATTCACACGATCCAGAACGCGCGACTTATCTGCGTCCGTACCAATCGACGGCGCACAACTGAATGAAGTGGCCACCAGCGAAAACTCTCAGAAAATTTTCTGCTGAGTGGGTAACAAGTGGAGTGCGCGCGTTTCATTAACATATACGCGCGCGGAGAAGCTCGCGGGGCGGCTTTAGGGGGTCTCGGGGTGTCTAATACTGAAAGGAAAGAAAATCGGGCTCCTCGGGCTACTCGGGCTACTTGGGCTCGGGTCTCCTCCAACCAAAACCAACTCGTGCGACTGACTTCTGTCTGGACTGAGGGACTTCGCTGCCGCTGCCGCTGCCGCCGCTGGTGAACCACAGAACTTCTAATGTTCTTTGGTAGGGTCTTGGCTGGCGTCTTCTACAAGCGTGTACATTCGTCTGCCCAAGAAAGAAAAATGAATGAGGAGCCGCGGGCGCTTCTTTGGGCTTCTTTCTCGTCTTTTCGTCTCATAGTGCACCCGGCACCGGTCGAGCTTGATCTCGGAGCTGAGATGCATGTGTACCGGGGCGGATGCATCATACAGAATATGTGTTACCTGCTCTCAAGTCATCTGTTCGACAGTGGCCCGGCTGCTGCACGGAATGGACCTTACACTCCCCCTGAGTCCCGACTGATTAGCCCTTCTTGGATTTCATCTTTCAGCTTTCTTTCAACATTAAATAAATCCAGAGGAGGGGACTCCTCGTCGTCTCCCATGCACTGGAGAACGGCACTTGATGACTTGTTTTGAGTGAATGCACCTTTTTGAATAGCGAGGTCAAAGGTGCGACTCTTATCGGAGCCACTTGAGTGTGATGCTGCAAAGATGCGATGTGAGCATCACCTCCGTGCCCCCCCCCCCCCCCCCCCCCCCTCCCCACAATTTTCACACCTGCCAAGTTTTTCGGCATCATTTGATTACAATCATGACTCTCATGTTATTTGGCTTTGGTGGTTGTAAAAAGCTTTTTAAACAAATTTAATTTTTTATTTATTATATAGACAAATTTGATACGTCGTATATGATTCGGCCAGCTTCAATACTAGTTATTTGTATTTAATCCGGTTTTGCGTAAATTTTCAAAAATATTTGAGTTTATCAAGAATCCGTCCTCGATGAATTACATATTATCTTATCGTAAATAAGACTGGGCAACAAATTTGATATCTTTTCCTGGTGCCGAATAAGTATCGCTTCATTTTTATAGGATTTTTTCAGTAGATTACGAATTCGTAAACGAAAATATTCTATCATATCACATTTTCTAACAAAGTAGGATTGAAAATATAGTATTTTGGCTACTTTACAAAATTGCGGTTTGGCATTATCCTGTTGAAAAATTAATTTACTGTTCCTATTCACCCATTCTTGTCGTTTTTCTTCTATGGCTCCCTTCAAACGCATTAGTTGACGTCGGTAAACTTCTCCATTAATAGTTTGAGAGGGTTCGAACAACTCATAATAAACAACACCTCTCTGATCTCACCAAATGCAGAGCATTTCATAGTGCTGTAAATACCAAACATGTCAACGTTAGCGACTACGCTTACAATTTCAGGAAGGCGGATATGGACGAACTTTCCAGGAGAATATCTTCCATTGACTTCACTACACTTTTATCTGATGATAACATTGACAATGCTTTGTCCACGTTCTACGCATTAATCTTCAAAATTTTTGAATCTTGCGTCCCTTACGAACGGCAGCGTTCCCTTATTTCATCACCTCCCTGGTTCAATAGCGATCTGCGGAGGCTTAGAAATAGGAAAAATAAGTTGTGGAAGGCATATATTCTGGATAGGGATAACTCTTCGTACAATGAATTTGTTGAATGTTATAATAAATTTAAGGAATATTCCACACAATTATATAACGATTACGTAAAACGAATGACAACTGAATTCTACAATAATCCGCGAGCATTTTATAAATTTATTAACTCTAAAAGAAAAGTGGACGACTACCCTGCTAATATGCAATATGAAGGAGTTTCCAGTGACACTCCATCTTCAATATGCGATATGTTTGCGACCTTTTTCGAAAAATCATTCTCCCCTGAATTTAAACCCGATCTTAACAATTTTAACCACTTAAATAAAAATCCTATTCCTATTAATTTATCCATTTGTATTACTTCTAATGATGTCCTCAAGCATATCAATGAGCTCCCTCTAGATTTTACATCAGGACCCGATGGTATTCCGCCAGCTATTCTTAAGGCTTGCTGTAATGAACTAGTCATGCCTTTAACATTAATTTTTCAAAAGTCTCTTAAAACTGGACAATTTCCTCTGCTCTGGAAAAACTCCCTTATTATTCCTATTCATAAAAAGGGTAACAAAAATGAGGTATGCAACTACAGACCTATTGCGAAACTCTCGTGTATCCCAAAACTTTTTGAGTCAATTATACACTCACAATTGTCTACTGTCTGTAAGCACCTCATCTCAACAAACCAGCACGGTTTTCTTCCGGGGCGGTCTACTTCTACGAATCTCCTCGAACTTGTTACCTTTGTTACTGAAGGCTTTCAAAATGGCGTGCAAACAGATTGCATCTATACTGACTTCAGCAAGGCTTTCGATAAGCTTTCTCACTCCGTAATAATCCTTAAATTGGTAAGTCTAGGCTTTCCACCTCTGGTTATTAACTGGATTCGTTCTTACTTACTCGATAGGACATATCAAGTTTCTTTTCGTCGCTCCACCTCGAACAAGATATCAGCTACGTCAGGAGTCCCGCAGGGTAGTCATTTAGGTCCACTTCTTTTTATTTTATCTATTGATGACATCTCACAACTTCTTCAAACCTGTAAAATCTTAATTTACGCAGACGATATGAAAATATTCTTTCGTACGAGAAATATTAGCGACTGTCACGCGGTTCAAAATGACCTAAACATATTCCACTTGTGGTGTACACACAATAATTTAGAACTAAATATTGGTAAGTGCGAAATCATGACTTTTTGTAGAAGTCGTAATCCCCTGCGTTTCAATTATATCTTATCAAATCATGCTCTACGACGTGTTCAATCTGTCCGTGACTTGGGGGTTATCCTGGATTGCAAATTAGACTTCGTTGAGCATATCAACTGTACGGTGGCTAAAGCTAGTTCTATGCTGGGATTCATCAAAAGATGGTCCCGTGAATTTTCTAATAGAACTGTCTTAAAACAGCTTTACTTTTGTTTTGTTAGACCAATTCTCGAATACGCGAGTCAAGTTTGGTCGCCCTATTATCGAGTCCATATCGATTTCGTCGAATCTGTGCAAAAAAAATTTGTCAGATTCGCTCTTAAGGATTTACCTTGGAGCAATCCAGTTCTTCTCCCTCCTTATAATGATCGTTTGAGGCTCCTCGATATGCACTCTCTGCTCAAGCGTCGGGAGATTGCAGACATTGTCTTTGTTCACCAATTATTAATTGGCAATATTGATTCAGCTTCCCTTAAAAGCGAATTCACTTTCAGATTGAACGAGCGTAATCTTAGGGTGGTGTCACTTCTGCAAACTAGTTTATGTAAAAATAACTATAGCTTCTTCCAGCCTATTAACCGGATGAGGTTACATGTGAATAAGAATGCTGATTTGTTTGATGTTCGTGTCAGTAAGCATGCACTGAAGAAAAGTCTGCTTGGTGGTTGTGGTGCATGTCTACTAACATCGGACCAAATGATGAATAATCAGTCATATGCTACAGATTAATTCTGTTGTTTTACAAAGCTTTGACTAAGCTGATGGTCTGTTAAAAAAAAAAAAAAAAAAAAAAAAAAAAAAAAAATAACCTTGTCACAATGAATATTTCTCTTTGGCTGTGATGGGCCGGGTTCACCTGGTTTCACCCAATCTTTTTTACGTTTAGGATTCTCTTAATATTATTACCCGCAAGGGTGCCCTGCGATTCGCAGCAGCAATTGACACCACCTTGCGTTCTGCTCTAGGCTTAGTTTTTTTTTTCGTCCACAGTTTGCCCGCTTTGACGATATTACCGAAGAATTTTCCTTCATTTTTTTCGAAATTTGAACCACGACATAAGGTGAAACACCTTGGAGACGAGCAATTTCTCTCATTGAGTGGTTCCCCGTTCTGAATAGTGCAGAAATTGCACTTCTTTTCTCATTGGGGATATCTTTATTACGTCCCATTATGAAATCTGTACAAAAATATAGATTTTCATTAATAGTGCCTTTTTGTACCGTTATAATGTCTCAAAATGCAGCAATTTGACTACTTACCCAACAATTCAATGTTTAATTCCAAAAAACTTTACAAACAAAACCAGACTAAGACAAATTATTCAATTTAGACACCAAAATAACACAGTTAATTCACCTGAAGCACTTGAACAACTGGCACCTCTAACATGAAATAACCATTGTTTTATACTTTTTTAACCTGGAAAAAGGATCAACCCATCCTTTTATTACCGTAAACTAATTAGGTAAATCCTACCAATAAACATTAATATAATAAAGAGGTATTCAAGAAGAAAGCATGAGGACAATTGCAGGTAAAGATGAAATTTGTAAGTGTTTGTAATTTTTTGGCCAGGGACTGTACATACATACATACATACATATACAGATACAATTCGTATAGTTTCAAGGGATTATATGTATATATACCATTCATTTATATGATAGAAGACTCATGAAAAACTTGCTTTCCCTATACATATATAAACATTTATAAAGTTTTTTAACTCTATTTTTCACGTAACCAAGGGGGAAGCACAAACATTTTACATTAGTGATTAATTTCCATTAAAGAGATAACAAAATACATTTCGTACAAAGAGCAAGGAAAAAGTAAAAAAATTAAAAACTAGTGTAAATTAAGTACCTAATTATTTATATTTAAATATTTAAAGAAAACTTATTTAAAATAGTACATTGCAAAAAAACATTTTGTGAAAACTTTTTTGTCGAAATGAATGTTTCTGAAACAGTTGGCAAATTTTAACGACAAATGAATATTCTTAAAGTATTATAGAAAAGGAGACGTTAAGAAGGAATTAAATAAATTGGTTAAAGTGGTAAAAGTAATATAATTTAAGACAGACAATTGGTTTGGCGCATAAAATCGTTGACTGTCTCTCGGGGAAAAAAAAAAGCAGTGCGATAAAGATTATTTTAATATTCATATAATTTCAAAAATAGGAAAGAAGATTACTTCAGAGCTTAATCATATTTTTAATTATGCGAACGTTTAATCGGTCGGTCAAAATACAACGAAGACCTTCAGTCAGGGTTATATGAATGATTCTATTCAAAAGTTTTGTCGAAATATATTTGTTTGGGTAAATTATGGTCGTAAAGTTGTTGTTAAATATAGAGCTATTTAAAAATTTAATTTGATTAATCATATTCTTTCTCAAAATTTTGATAATTTTTATGGGGTTCTATGGATAATGACAACTGAACCCTCCTTTAAATTAAATTGCGTTGATTTCATAATTACGATTTCTACGTTCATGCATACATTCGTTTCATATGATATTAATAAATAACAAATATAATCTTTTCTTGAGCTGGACATTAAAATTGTACTCAATTTAAATTTCTTATTTCCGCATTGTATAATTCCATAATTGGAAAACTTAAGGCTTAAAATGTAATCAAAAACTTTGAGAAAATTGGTTTTTAGTTTCCACGATTTAATAATTGTACTTGAAACTAATGCTTAATTATTATTTTTCATTTTAAATTCAATCACATAATATTTAGCATCCGTTATTTGGTTTTATATATTTTTAAAAGAAGTAAAGTGAATTCATGTTGTATATACAAATTTTTTGTTTTTTATTCCTGATGAATTGGAACAACACAGATTACTCCATTATAAGTTATTATAATTATATAAAATTTTCATCAAATAAACGAATGCACAAGATTTATAAGAAGTACAAGAAATTACATTATTATAGTTACAGTCTCAAGATTATTAAATATGTTAATATTAGTTACGTGCTATAATAATGTATCATATTAAATTTCCAAATATTAACGAAAATTCTATTTATATTTTTATTAAGAGATGGCAATCGTTTTTGATCAAGAAGTACCTAATTGAAGTTTTGTTTGAAATTATTTTAATTTTAAGAGTAGTCTTAATGGATTTTTAAAAACAGATAATCAGAGCTATAAAAAATTGCAAGACCAGTAACATGCATTACCATTACAGGTAATGCAATTTAAAGATGATTACCAGTACCATTACATTACTAGTAATGGTAATGCAAAAAATCTAATTACCATTACAGCTACTGGTACTGGTACTTCATCATTACTGTAATCAAATCAGCATTACTTAGCATTACTCGCCATTACTAGCGTTACTTACTCTCATGAGCATTATTTAGCATTACTTACCATTACCAGCCTTACTTACTGCTCAGTATAGCAGTAGTACTCAGCTTTACTCAAAATTATTACAAGGAACATGTTTGAATGAATATTAAAATATATATTTATTCATATAAAATCGAAGATTTTATTACCAAAATGTAAAATAACTTTCAAATTGGCATTTCTTATTATGAATAATGCTGAGTACTGCCATGTAATGCTACGTAATTCTGAGTAATGCTAGTAATGCCAAGTAATGCTAAGTAATGCTCATGTGATTACAGTAATGGTGAAGTGCCAGTACCAGTAACTGTAATGGTAATTCGATTTTCTTGGATTACCATTACTAGTAATGGTACTGGTAATAATCTTTAAATTGCATTACTTGTAATGGTAATGCCTACGTTAATGCATTCCAAAGTAATGCAATATTTTACAGCTCTGCAGATAATGAGACAAAATTTACATAAAAATGCATAATCTTTTTTAGGTAGGTATCATCACTGTTAATACTTATAATTTATTTATAGGATATGCTCGACATTTGAGATTAATGGCAAGTTTCTGACATATAGGCAAATAAAGTTAAAAATCTACTTACCTCGAAAATATAACCTTTTTAATTTGAAAATGTTTTCCATAAGATGCGTATTTCACGAGATATTTTGCAGTCTCAAGTTAAAGTTAAGTTCACCTTGTATATTTAAATTTTTATGTTTTTTTTTTTGTGCCAAAGTGCCTAATAATTGTGGAAAAACATAAAGTAAGTTATTAACATTAATGTGAAAAACATGTAGATTCGTTCAATAACTAAATTGATTAACTTTACCTTTGGAAATTTTAGAATACAAGTGCTAGAATTAAATTAAATAAAAAACTCTCGGAGTACACACTTATTTTTTCAATCATCGCCTACACTCTGGTTCGATCAGACCCTGTTCACTTTTTGATCGCCCATATTTCCGCAACTACTGAACCTTTTGACTAACCAACATTTAGAAGTATACTTTCAACTATGATAAATAATTTATAAATATTATAAGTGTCTTTGAAGTCCTTAACATACTTAAGAAAATTCGCGAAAAAGATTATTTAAGGAAAAAATGTAATTTTAGGAAAAAAATTCTAACTTTTTTAATGTTTAAGGTTTTAAGCTAAAAATTTATATAAATACTCTCAAAGTATGTTGAAATAATAAAATATAGTCCTATATCGTACCTTTAAAAAAAGCGGCCAAGTGCGAGTCGGACTCGCCCATGAAGGGTTCCGTAGCAGCAAGTAACATAATATAAAAGTTCTTGTTATTATTAGAAAATAATGGTTCACGGTTATGTTTATGAAATTAAATGTTTTATTTTTATTTTTATATTTGAGTTGATTGTTGAGTTTGTTGATTGAATGAAAGGTAAATTGCGGTTTACGATTTATGACGTATTAAAAAAAAAACTACGCACTAGATCTCGTTCAAACCAATTTTCGGTGGAAGTTTGCATTGTACTGTACATCATATATTTTTTTTAGTTTTATCATTCTCTTATTTTAGAAGTTACAGGGGGAGGGGGGGGGGGGGGGGGGGGCACATTTTACCACTTTGGAAGTGTCTCTCGCGCAAACCATTCAGTTTAGAAAAAAATGATATTAGAAACCTCAATATCATTTTTGAAGACCTATCCATAGATACCCCACACGTATGGGTTTGATGAAAAACATTTTTTGAGTTTCAGTTCTAAGTATGGGGAACCCCCAAAATGTATTGTTTTTTTTTCTATTTTTGTGTGAAAATCTTAATGCGGTTCACAGAATACATCTACTTACCAAGTTTCAACAGTATAGTTCTTATAGTTTCGGAAAAAAGTGGCTGTGACATACGGGCGGACAGACAGACAGATAGACATGACGAATCCATAAGGGTTCCGTTTTTTGTCATTTGGCTACGGAACCCTAAAAAGGTATTAATTCACATACTGACGGGGGTGATCTATAGGGTTTAGAAAATCGTGGTTTTTTTCATATAAATGACTGAAAAAAGATTTTTTTTTATTAACTCAACAACAATAGATGACTCCTCAGGTGCAGCTACTGTCTAAACCTATAGTCGGGACATTTAAATATACTTGTAAGACTGTGGTATCGCCCTTTTTTAAAATATCTGAGCGGCAATTTGAGTTAAATTCGGTGTATGGGTCTAAACGACCCAGTGTGTACTCCGAGGGTTAAAATTCAAAAGGTTTTTTAAGAACTAATGGGTTTAATTTAAAATGTGGCATTAAAAGTGATTTTGCTAACATTATTCTTATAGGTTTGGGTTAAAAGACGCAGAATGCCAAAGTGATCGGAGGATTGAATGATTCTACCGACTAAACTGCAGACATGATCATACCAGATCAGAGTTCTATTAAATATTCTCTCTAATTTGTTTACCGTGTTCACACACCAACACTTTGTTTATTTTCACCTGGGGAACATCCGATATGTCTGTCATTCGTTTTGAGATTAGTAAATACTGAGATTTTGTGGGTCTAGTACCTACATTGCCATATCAACTAATTTAATTACTGAATTCAGATCACCTGTGATTGTGTGTACTAATTTACTTATTGCACTGTTGTGGGATGACAAATATAATTGGACATCGTCCGCATATATATGAAATTTGCAGTACTTAAAGCACAACGCCAGATTATTCACAAATAGAGAGAATAATAATGGACCTAATGAAGAGCCTTGTGGGACACCATGGAAACATCACCAACATATGAAAATAAATTACTATAAAACACACCTTGACGGTGAGAGGATAGATAATTGTAAATTAATAGATAGAATACTTTTTATGCTATACACTTGTTTACACAACAAATATGTTAAAATAGTCATTCTATTGTCATATAATGCAGTTGGATCATTAGTTATCTTCAGTATGGCAGTTATGTCTATGCCTCTTTTTATACCCAGATTGATAAGAAGTCAATTAATTATGCTTCAAAACATATGAAGTAATTTGGTTACTTTAATTTAAGTATTTTAAACTAGAAAGTCTTTCTATACCCAATGTATATTTAGCAGAAAGTAGTAAACAATTGCACGAAATCGCATCTTTTGCTGTTTTCTGGCATGCGTATAAAAAAGTCCTCGCCGCCGCGCCGTGAAGTGGAACTTCCCATAAAATCAGCAGGTGATAGCGCCGGGTCAATTGCCCGCTCGAAGGAGCCTCTCAAGGAGCTTGTTTACTTCTGCTAAGAAGAGGGCTCTACGCGAAAAGACGCTGGGTGTAGATTTAAAGCTCCCTTTCTAGGCTCCGCCTTATGACGGAGAGCGAGTCCGAAGGGCGCATGTCCTGGGCAGCACCCGCGGCAACCACCCTTCATAAAAAAATAACAACTCACCTGTTGCACGCGTGAAACGTGGATGTTGGACACGTGTGTCCGTGTCTACTCCGTAGATGGATTCGAGTAGAGGAGCCCCGAAGATGTTTCACTTTCCACGAAACGCTCGGGTAAAAGATCACTTCTTATCGGTGACATGCCTGAAAATTATTGAAAAAAATATTTATTAAATTAATAAAAAACAGGAACACCGCAAGAGAAGTCGTGTGTAAAGAGGAAATGACACCCCAAAGAATCATGGTACAGTTGGCAAATGGTGATAAAGTGCCGGCCAGCAGGGCCAAAAGAGCATCACCGAAATTTTGCGGAAAAGCAGATAGCGCGGCGATTGGACGCTGGCATTCGCTTGAGAAAACTCCTAAAAATTGGTTCAAATTTGGTTCAAGTACAGCCGCAGTCGCCGCAACAATTATGTGGCAATGAACGAGCATTTTATTTCCTCTATCGAAAATTTTGAACTCGTTTTTTTTCCTCAAGGAGAGGTTATCACTGCCCCGGACGGACGGGGACTCTGCTTCTCCTTGCTACTCGCAAGATAGAGGTTCTGAAATTTTTTCGAAAAAATTTCAACATCTTTCTCAACTTGCATAACAAGGAAAAATAATAATCGGTGCTTTTTAGGAGCATATACGACGATTTTCTAGTGCATATGGGGCGCTGCTGACTGCATGCGAATTTATAAATATTTATTTTCGAAAATTCTTAAACGACCGACAATTTCCGGACACATTCCCGCGGTGAGGAGATCATGGTCGGGAATTCGCGCAGATATTCAATTTGTTTGATTTAAAATGCTCAAATAATATTATGTGGGTTAAGTATACAATTGCTCATCGCTGCAAATAGAAAATGTGTGTAGTCCGGGAATGCATCTCCCCGGGGAGATGATGCAATTTGTTATTCACAAGGTAAATGGCACTTCGATAGACAGCTGAATCATTAACAAATGAACAATTTATCAATATTTGCTGTATTCGTAGGCTGAAACTATTCGGGCCAATATCTGGTTTTAGGATTTCACATTTGTTTATAATGCAACAATATACATGAGATATCACAGAAGTGTATTACATAATTAATGAAAGCTTGGGATAATCGACACAGAATTTAATATATAATTTCAAAAATACTTGAACTATTGAGTAATAGATAGAGTTGAAAGTTCACCGAAATATAATATATATTGATATGTTATCGAAAATATTATTAGTATTTTATTTATCTTAAAGGAAGATAGTTTAAACGTCTTTTTCGAAATTGTGCATGTCTTATGCTTTACTGGAATTATAATTATAAGTTTTCAAAAGCAATTTTTCATAGACTCTAAAATAAAATGTCATACACAGTACAGGAGTTTTTAGCATGCTGTTTTTAATATTTAAAATGCGCAATATAATTTTTGCCAGGGACCGTCATTATTATCAATGCAAAAAAAGTAAATTTTATTTATTCATTATGTTTATGTTTGTAAATTCTTTTTTTAAATTAATGCTAATCATTAAATCTAAGTTTTATTTTCTAGATCAAAAATAAAAAACAGAAACTATTAAGATTTCATCTTATTATTATTTTTTTTTTTTTTTTTTTTTTTTACAGACTATCAGCTTAGTCAAAGCTTTGTAAATCAACAATCTGTAACATATGGCTGATTACACAAGTCGACACGTTTTTTGATTCTGATTAATATGCGGTCATTCCTCATTGCTTTCGTCTCACAATTGAAGAAAATCAACATGATTTTTAAAAAAATTTGCTTTTGTGCCTAGGACAGCAAATTTAAAATGATCAATCATCAAAATTGTTATGTTTTCATTTCCTTATAAATCTTTTGGGGCGGATATTTTTTAAATTTTCGGTTGCTATATTAGATCCGCCATCTTTAATATATATTTTGGTAACAGATTAAGTTTCAGCGACCCTAATACCTCTTTGATTCATTTTAATAAAAAACCCCATAAAATTGCAAATGTTCGGACGCCATATTTAATTCACCACTTTGGAACCCAATACAAAAATGTACCTATACTGTTTTCTCTAGTATAACGTACTTTTTGGCAAAAAATCAGAAATATCGCACAACGCATTTAGTTGTAATTGAGGTTCAAACTATCCAAACGAATGTCAAATTTTCCTTCACAAAAGCAAAGTTTTAACAAAATTATGAGAATTTTGCCTTCCTTTTGGACACAAGCAATAAGAAAATAGCATTCATAACTCAGACTCAAAAAAAAAGTTTAGTTTTGTTGACCTGTGTTATTTGTTATCATTTGTTCCGATGTTAGTAGACATGCGACCACAACCACCAAGCAGACTTTTCTTCAGTGCCTGCTTACTGACACGAACATCAAACAAATCAGCATTCTTATTCACATTTAACCTCATTCGGTTAATAGGCTGGAAAAAGCTATATTTATTTTTACATAAACTAGTTTGCAGAAGTGACACCACCCTAAGATTACGCTCGTTCAATCTGAAAGTGAATTCGGTTTTAAGGGAAGTAGAATCTATATTTATTACCAATTAGTAATTGGTGAACAAATACAATGTCAGCGATCTCTCGACGTTTGTGCAACGAGTACATATCAAGGAGCCTCAGACGATCATTGTAAGCAGGAAGAAGAACTGGATTGCCACAAGGTAGATCCTTAAGAGCGGATCTGACAAATTTTCTTTGTACAGATTCGACTCAGTCAATATGGACTTGATAATAGGGCGACCAAACTTGACTCACGTATTCTAGAATTGGTCTAACAAAAGAAAAGTAAAGCTGTTTTAAGACAGTTCTATTGGAAAATTCACGGGACCATCTTTTAATGAATCCCAGCATAGAACTGGCTTTAGCCACCGTACAGTTGATATGCTCAACGAAGTCTAATTTGCAATTTTATTTAATATGTCTTTTAACATGACATGTAATATTATATATCATATCAGGTCGTAGCATATTTTTTAGAAAAAAATAAAACCTAGATTTACTAATGCTCTACATATTTTATATCAACTTTTATTACAAAAAAACTCAAATTCACAGTTTAAAAGATCTTTTTGAAAAAACGTTTTTTGCACCTTTTTTAATAACATTTTTAGGACAGGTCGTATCAATGGGAATTTGGGAATGATATTTCATTCAGAATGAGAATTTAAAGGTCTGTACAAATTGTCAACTCTATCGGAATTTTTCCGAGGTTGAATGTCTATTCTGATTGGACTATAATTTGCTTTTTGAAACGTTATTTTATTTATGAATTTCTTAGTACCGAAAGAAAACTTCTTAATTACAAACAAGAAAAAGAAAACTAATGGAACTATAGTTGCTTTCTAACTTATAATTTCTGTTTAATTTCTTTATTTTATGTTGACTTTATGCATTCATATTTTTATCTATCCCTTCTATTGTTTGTATCCTCTTAGTGAAAACGCCCAAATATGGTACTTAAAATTTACGTGTTCTTATTTCGTGTACAATACTCGTATTTTTATAGTGGAATTGGTCATGATTTATTTTCTAAACATGCTTTGGAAATAGTATTTTTTGGTTTAAAGTATCGTCATTTGTTCTAATTCATAATTTAAATATATTACATAGTTTATTTAATTTAAACTTATTTTAATTCATTGTAGGTATGACATTTTTGGAAGTACAAATTTCATTTCAATTTCAAGAGTACTCTGAAACAAAAATTCAATATTTGAATATTTCTTAAAATATACATACGTATTTTAAAATTGCCCATAACAAACAGAACCTATATAGGAATTTTTTTTTTTAAATGTCGGAACCTATTTTATGTTGTTGTTGTTGTTCATATAAAAATAAATTAATCACTCAAAATATATGATTCTTTTGAAAAGAAAAGAAAATATTTCCCTAGTAAATTAAGCAAAAATTGCAAAATTATTATGTTTCTAAAAGAAGAGTTGAAAATTTGGAAATTAAGCAATTTGACCCTAAATAAAAGGAAAAAAGAAGAGCTAAGACAACAATTAAAGAAAAAAGAAATACGGTTAACCTCATTATTTAACCTATGTATCGAAGTTATCCTTTTGCCAAGCAATTCCTTAATTTTATTTATGCGTTGGTTTGGTTATTTTAATCATGAATGTTATTTTGTTTTAGTTTTATTGTAATGGTTTTTGTTATGTAATCCAACACTTTTGTTTGTTTGTTGTTGTGTTCGCTGTAAGTTTTCGTATATTTGATTTAATTACATATAGTGTGTTTATATAACGTTTTACATTTAGTTTTACGTTTTTATTAGAGTATAGACTTATTATGTTTAATGTAAGATTTTATATATATTACTCTGAATCAATGGCATAATCGCTTATGCTGAATGACTATTATAAGAAGTGTTAGGTAAGCGCTTCTACTTTCGTTTCCTCAATAACCAGAAGAAGTTATAAAATATAATATATAAAAAAATATATATGCAGTTTGAGAAGCGCTCTATCTTATTCACCACAATTTCCATATGAGCTTTTGTATTTCGTGCTTCCGGACTTTTTCGATGTTTGCGTCTATGTTATTCATGGTGAAAAGCACGGTGCCTTGGGTGGGTTTGGTGGGTTTACAAAATATAATTTCAGTATGAAATGGTGCAGTGGAATTTTTATATTTTAAAAAGCATGCTAATTCTTTAATCTAATAGCTTCGATAAGTTTTTCAAATAAGCAAATTGCAATATTTTTTTTAAATAAACAATTTTCTCTTAAAAATGGCTTAATCTTAAATGAACTTCTTTTACAGGGTGTCCAATAGGAAATTGCGAAAACTAATGGGTCACAATTTTTTAACAAATGGAGAGATCGGTAAAATGTAAATACTTTTTAATAAAGGGCAGACGTCATTTTTATTTCATGTCCATTTTACTATAAAAAAATTAAATCTATTTAATGCAAACCATTAATTTAAAAATATAGTGAAGAACGTTAGTTACTAATGATATATATTTTCGATATTTTAACCATCTAATTTGCCACAAATATCCATATGCTTTCTAAAACTATTAAAAACATGTTGTAACGTTTCATTTGAAATGCCATTGACGATCTTCCCAATGTCTTTAATAAAATCCTCAACTGTTTTTTGGTTATTTTCATAGCAGGGATCTTTAATGTAGCCCCATAAAAAGAAATCAAATCGAATGAGATCTGACGAGTAAGGTGGCTATTCTATTCCTTATCCCCTAGCAAAGCGTGGGTACCCTAGGCCAATAACTCGATCGCCATAAAATTTATTGATGATACTTCTTGTGTGCGATGAGGTGCTGAACCGTCTTGAATAAAAAAAAAAAAGATTTGACGCGGCTCCTCTTTTTCGCATGAGAAAGGATTTGGTCTTTAACATCCCTTTGTTCTTCTCTCCGGCGACAGAAGATTCAAAGAAATGCAGGTAGTTACCTTTTATGTAGATGGTTCACATTTCACAAATATATATTATTAATAATTCACGTTTTTCACTATATTTTTAAATTAATGGTTTGTATTAAATAGATTTCATTTTTTTATAATAAAAAGGACATGAAATAAAAATGACGACTGTCCTTTATTAAAAAGTATTTACATTTTACCGATCTCTCCATTTGTTAAAAAATTGTCACCCATTAGTTTTCGCAATTTCCTATTGGACACCCTGTGGTTAAAGATTCATACTAGCCATAAAATCATGAAAATTCATCTGAAGGGGTTACATACGTACAGAATTTTCAGCATATCGATTTTTTTTTTTACAGATTATTATTCTTCTATAGTTTTTATAGGCGTATTTCTGTGAAAGTCGATTGTAAAAATTTCCCATAGATCGAAAGTTATTATAGAAAACGTGACTGCCCGACGATTGTCTGAGGCGCACAGGTCCAGGCAGCTGGCCGTTACTTTCGGAGCCTTTCAGCCTGTCGGAAAAAAAATAAACAACAACAATTGTTTAGTGACAAAGAAGGCATACAATATGAAGCTGGAATGGGAGATTAGACGTAAGTTAACAATATGAATTAAACAATCCATAAAGCTCTTGCTTTAGCTACGCGCGACCTCGAGCGAAATGCACTTGAAACTTTAAATGTGTTTTTCTCAAAACTTCTTTTTCCGGCACGGTATTCCAAATTTTTCGAATTTCAAAAATCCGACTCGACAGACTATAACTACAACTTTATTTTACAAGAATTTTTTTACGATTTGCATATCCATCAACATTTCAAGGAGAAATGATGCATACCGTGAAGCAACTTTATTTTAATAGTGCTTCGGGAAACATGAGTTTTTATTTCGTAATTAAAAAAAAAATATATATATATATTTTTTTTTATAAAGTTTAAATACTAGTGAATAATGTGTAATAGTTACTTTTATTAATTTCTATTCCTTTCTAAAAACAGGTTTTTTTATTTTAGCGCATTTTTGTAGTTGTTTGACAAGAAAATTTTTAGTTAATTTGAAAGACTAAGAATTTTCTTGTTTTAATATGCAAAATTCTTAAATGAAGCCCATCTTTTCTAATAATCTGCAATTAAAAAGAAACCACCTTTTTCTTTATATAAGAAAAAAATACATCAGTTTATAAATACAATGAAGAAACGATTCTCTTTTTCTCCAGAATAACAACGAAATAAATAGGAAATTTCCTTGTTTTTAGCGAAAAAATATCACAAAAATCAGTTTTAAAAATTGTTTTGGATTTTTAAAATTTATAGCATATAATATTTCAACTAGAAAGCAAGACGAGATAAAAAGGGAAAAGAATTACTCGTAGTTTCTGCTAATTTCAGAGATATTGCCTTTTATTTCAAAAATCATCTAATCAGAAAATTCCTAAAATAAGAAACAAAACAAAATATTCATTTCAAAATGGCAAGTGATTGTTAAATTTTAAATATTTGTTATAAAAGAACAAATCAGATTTTAAAATTTAAAAATGACACCGCTTCTCTCAAAAATATTTGAATTATACCCTTCATCATTTTTATTAAAAGCGATTTTGCCTCATCCGGTAATAAATATGATATTATTTTTGAAATAAATTTATAAAATTTGATTAAATCTCTTTGATGGCCAGTGAATACCGCAAACTTTTTTCAAAATAAGTTGCCATTTCATCGAGAGCGTTTTTGTCATTGAATGAATGTTGAGCCACTAAACTGGAAACTTAATTTAGGGAATGAAAAGTGATTGTCGCAATTTGAATGAATCTTTCTTTCCGGCATCACTTCAATGTTTCAGTGGGGAAAAAACCTTGAAATCGCTTTTGGGCTGGCAGCACAATGAAGCGTTTCTGTAAAAAAGGTACTCAAGGTAAAATTTGAAAAAAAAGAGAGGTATTCACAAAACAGGACGATGAGCTCAACTGCAGAAGGGTATTAACCGAATATTGAGGGATTTTTGTTCAATACTTCTGGTTTCCGCCTGACTATTCCTGACGACTGCAAGGAGCCTTCAGTCACGTGGCGCACTCTATTGAATTTAAATTGAGGCATTAATAGAACATGTGTAGCCCTTGATTGAGTGGCAATCTGAAGGTCTCACCTGAACTGAATGTGACCCAATACCAAACTCAATTCAGGTGTGTAATAGTTTCTAAATATGGTTGCATGATTTCAATTTCAAAGAAGTGAACTAGTTCAAAGTACATGTAATACATGTACTATATGATATAAAAGATAACAATTTCTGTACTCTCCTATAATTGGAAATATGAGAAGTATATATAAAATAAGGAAAATGTCCCAATTTCCTTATGAATCTTTGTATCTACTAAGTCGAGCAAAATCCCTCGAGATGAACCGCCATCGGCGAAATATCTCCTTTATGCTAATTATAATGCGACAAGGGATGAATTTCAATTGAATGGGATAATCTGTTCAAATATCTGATTCCGCTGATTTAGGCAAGAACTGATTCCAATTATTTTGAAAAAACAAAACAACGAACACTCCAAAATGGACAATAACAAATTAGAAAACCACCCTAAACAAGCTTTTAATTTCTCACCCTCTACTGGAGGTTGCCGAAACCAATTTTGGGGAATCTCATTAATTTTAATCAGTCACGTTCGCCTGACCTATCGATTTCATAACTTATAAATAACGATGACTTCTTGCTGCCCGGCCCACCTGTTTGGCTTATTCCAAATGGGGCTCGTGTCGAACTAAAGAATCGGAAGGTCCTTTCAATGTCCCCAGATCACAGGTTGGGGATAAAAAATAATGTAATAAATTGAGAGGTGGTGCTCTTTTGGGGAGGCCCTTGGAGTTCAAGGAGTCTTCCATCTTTCAGTCTAAGTAGATGCCTTCTTGGAAGTCGTTCACAATTTGTCTATTGCAGCCTCAATCTTACCTTTTCGAGGCTCCTTAATGTGCTTCTTAGTGGCAAGCCACCTTTCTTCATATTTCGCCGGTTTCGGTAATATTCGAGAAGTTTATTCAAAAAGGTGTTTGTCAAGAGATTCTTATGAGGGTTGCTACTTCAACGACATAACTTTGGGTATTTTTTTAAATCATCTCTGTAAATAAGGTTGGGCTTGAGGATCCTTAATCCATTGTAAGCACTTTACACGGGAGTAATAAAATTTTCAAGTATTTTTGTTGTCCCTTTTAAGTAGTTGAATGCAAATGGAACAATTTTGGGATAAAATAATATCAAAAAACCTTAAAATAATTCAACCCTTAAAAAACATATATTAAGTTGTAACATAATAATCTAATAATTTTTTAAGAAATTTTATTTGATATTTTTGTACAATTTAGCTTAACATTTTATTGAACATATAGTCCATCATTATCAATGATCTCCTGCCAACGTTGGGGAAGCGACATTATTCCATTCTCGTAAAACTTGGTCTCACGAGAGTTAAAAAATTCCAACAACCACTGTTCCAATACATCTCGGTCATCAAAAGATTTTCCGCTAATGTGAGCCTACAACGATCGGAACAAGTGGTAGTTAGAACGAGACATATCCAGCGAGTATGCAGGATGGGCTAAGGAAATCCTGCCTAGCTCCATAATTTTTTTTAACATGTCTCCGGAGCGGTGTGAGGGCGGGCATTGTCGTGGAGGAGGTATACATTGCCTTGTTCTCCTTTAAGATTCACGGCTACCTTATCCAGCATATCACAGTAGCGGTCACTATTTATAGTCGTTCCTTGTGGTAATAGTTCCCAGTAGATAATGCCGTGCACATTCCACCAAACACTCAACATAACCTTGTGTATTGTAATTTTACATTTAACTGTCGGTACTCCTCTTTGACCCGCGCTAAGCCATTGTCGCTTATTGTTATGGTTAACATAAAGCATCCACTTCTCATCCCCGGTAACCAAAATTACGAAGTCAAGCAAAAGTACGATGTGAAGTGAGTAATTGCGTACAAACCGCCACTCGCATCATCCGTTGACCATCCGTCACTTTACCCACCACTTTCAAATGTCGAGCGACAGTAGTATGGGAGCATCCGAGTTCTTCTTCAAGTTGACGAGTAGTCCTAGCCTTGGATCTTCCTCGATGAACTGCGCTAGTCAGTCGATATCAACCTCAACCGGCCGCCCTTCGTGAGGTTTATCTTCAAGGTTGTAGTCGCCATTCGAGAAACGTCGAAACCAATCTACTGCTGTATGATAAGAGACTGCATTTTCTCCCATACATTGACATATATTTTGTGCCACCTACTTAGCTGTATGCTTCAAATGGAACTCATAAAGGACGCGGATGCCTCGTCTTTTCAAATCGAATTTTTCCATAATGCTACTCGCTGCGCTGTCGATTATTGCACTGATGAACTGAGCACGCTCACGGGTATTTATACTCATACTCACAGAACTTTCTCGAAGTTGTAAAAAGTTTCCAGAACGTTTCCGAAAAAATTATCAGATTATTATGTTACAACCTAATATTATGGTAAAATTTCCAATCAAATATGGTATAGTAAAAACTACCAATTTACTTGGTTATTCATACCAATTCAAAGGAAATGTAGTCCATCTTTTTTTTAAAGACTTACAAGGAGAGGATAAAACTTGATAAGAATGGATTTGAATAATTTTTAAATCTATTGTAGGAGTAAGTCCTCGATGTATTATGGTAAAGGGATTTTATGCAACCGTCTTTCAATTCCCTACACACGTTTTTTTTCAGTGTTTTTTTCGTTATACTATAAATCTCAGAATAGTTTCGCAATCTACGTCTAAACACCAATAAAGCCTTCTTTTATATTGATAATAATAAATTGGGACTAGGGTTGTGCTACATTGTGCGTATTATGGTTATGAAACATAACTCACGCTAAGTTTTTGTTTTATGTAACTTCTGAGTTTGTATTTTTTGCGAAAGGTCTCCCTTTCGATGAAGCCCTTTTCTCGCATGAATGCCCAAAATTAAGTGCACAACTTGTAAGTGCATAAGTGGTTCAGTACTAGAATTTAAACAATCCCCATCCAACTAAGTACATTAAACTAAAGTGTTCGTCATTGCCGCAAGCAAGGTACATCGTCTTCGGTTGAATGGGCGGAAATTGCTGCATTATGTAACTCTGTCAAACTTTGCTCGACTCTCAAAGGAGCTAGTTTTAAAATTAAGCAAAACTTGCGGCAGTCCCCGCCAAGGAGCTAACTACATTCAAATGGCGCTGATGTAACAAATGGGGCGCGACACAACTTCAAATTAATCTTTCAGGCTGGTTAACTGAAACTGCTAGAATAACTCCAGCTTTCCCGATTCCTGGTCATGCGGGCCTCGGCCGCTCCCCCGCTCTGGGTGTCCCAGGGATGCTGAGGTGCACTGCAGGCCTCAGCTCAGCTCCTTGAGACAGAAGTTGCACCAAGACCAGCCCATGATCTGGCGCTGCACGACAATGTGATGCATTCCGGTGCATTGCAAGTGATGCACAATTTGCCTGTATATATGGTACTATATGCCAGGGGAGGAAGTCTATTGTTGGATTGTCAACCCACCAGAGGACGCAGGGCGGAAAGACGTGACATGGATTCATTGCATAATTCGCTTTGAGTGCCCGTTGTCTTGGAGGAAAATCACGAAAATGTAAGGACGAAGGCGTTGTCATTTCTGTGCATAAGGATAAACCTGCAAACGCGTATCGTCTTCTTCTTCTTCTTCTTCTGGGCATTTTCTTTCGATGGCATTCCTTGCGTTCCAAGGAAGATATCATGTGGGATAGGGGAGGGAAAGGGGTGAGGGTGCAATGCTGAAAGAAATGCCGCCGCTTGGTTTCAATGGGAACGTCACCACACCGCCTGAATGAGCTTCTTGAATACGAGATTTTCTGGGTGAACGTGATGAAAGACGATCTCTAAAATGAAATAAGTCCGCCCTGCACGATTCTTCAGAAAAGCCCCTGAATGCAGGCGATTGCGAAAATAGCGCATACAGCCACTTGCAGGGATTCACCGACGTCTAGGGCATTCAGTTGCTAGATTACTGGATCTGGATTACGTCTAAATCCCTGGTGGACAATTAACGCAGCAATTGCACTATTTAAGCCATTGTGCGTCTCGTCGTCGTCGGACTGAAGCTTTAGAACGCCTCGATGTGCTCAATGAAAAGTTCGTCTGAATGAAAACGTTTAACGGACTCCTTTCGTCTTTTTATGAAGAAATTGATTGTTAATGAAAACGTTTTATTGAGGTCCACGAACAGCTTTCTTTCGTAAAGGGATTTTCTTAGAAATTGAACAACGGTCCAATACTTGCTTAGATGCTTTTGAAAGAAATGTAATCACTTATTCCACTGATACAGAGATAGCACAGGCTATCCGCATACTGTGTCGGTAATTAAATGGAATTTAAATTTTTTGTACACTTTTATAAAATGAAATTTTTTTATATTTTTGAAATAATCTCCAAAACACAGATACGTATATTTTTTCTGAAACTATATATTTTTGTTTTACGCTTTTTCCTCCGGGCGGCGACTCGATCAATGCTCTATAAAGAAATAAAAGCGATATATGAGTAACGAATACTCAGTGAGTCCTAAGCTACATAACACTAGTACAATCCCGTGGGTTGATATATCACTCGGACATACCAAAGCGAATATTCTAAAGGGACATACCTGTGCCAAGGGTGGAGCTTTTGGGGAACACGAACATACTTGTGTTCAGATTATCGGTAGCTATATATAGCTGGGCCTCAATAGCCCAGTTGGTAAACGCGACGTGTTCACTGCGAGCCAGCAGGACGCTAGAGGTTGTGGGTTCGATTCCCACGAGAAACCCTGGTGACAAAAAGTGGTATCGCATTGGGCTTGTAATGGCCTAAGTGTGTCTTTGGACAGCCACAACAATCTACATCTACATCTACATCGGTAGCTATTATAACAATCAAAACTCCCGGGAATACATATAAACACAAGCCGTGAAGTAGAAAATGCATACGTAGTGATGTAGTCCGAGAATCGCCGTGAAATAACATTGCTTCTTATGGCGGATGATCCAAAGTATGCCACTCAACTCGCCTGAACTGCTAAACTATAACTTTTACGCGAAAATGATGTTCTACTAACTATAACTATGGAGGAATACCTTTCTAGTGATCTGAAAAACGTTATAGTGGCAAGAACAAAATATTAGAGTTTTTCGCACTTAAACACAACTCTAACCATTTCCTCGAACAAAACAGCAGCGGCAGGTCGACTTGACAGCACGACTTTCCGTGGTAATTTGTTCGATGGGCAGTAAGAGTAACTTTTGAGCTCCAATATCTTTAATATTTTGTTCTTACCCCTATAATGATTTTGGTACCATAAGAACGGTATTCCTCCCCAGTTAGAGTCAGTAGAACATCACTTTTTCATAAAAGCGATAGTTTAGCTGATTCGCCCTGTGGAGCGGAATGAATGGGCTATACCGCCATAAGAAGCAATGTTATTTCGGTGCAATCATCGGACTACATGACCCTATACATGTGGTAGTGAGCAGGTCTACTTCACGGCTTGTATTTATTATTCCCGGGGGTTTTGTAACAATAGATCATGCCACTACAGTCATGCATTTTTTATTTACTTTAAAAATTACAATTCATAACTCAAAAATAAACTAATCCTAAAAACCCACATGAAAACTTCTCCAACCAAATCGAACTCACTGCAATCAGATTCTCTTCATTTAACTTTTACTCTTTCACATTCACTGAATGCAGGGCAAATCTCGAACCTTAGCTGGGCGTTAGTCGTCCTCCATGCCAGATGTTAGCCACAGGTACATTTTGTTGAGTTATTGGCGCCACAGATGAGCAAGACTGTTCTTTTTAAGGATTGTGTTTATTATCCTATCTACATGGCTCGCTTCCCTCCTACATTTTCTGTCTACCCGCTAAATACCAGGGATTTTGGGTTAGTACGCATCTCCACTTTACAAAAACAATTCTAAATGATTAAATTCTCCGAATTTTACTCTTATAAATATCTGAAAGTTTTGACCTTAGAATTGAAATCATGATTTTTATATTATAAGTAATACTGTTTTATGCAAAAAAGGCGAAATGAAGTATAGTAGTTGGTATAAATAATTATTACTTCTCATTATACTCGACATGTCAACTCTCAATAAAACAAAGCAGCAATAGACAGAATGACGTGATTTGGGAACATCTTCACATTAATCCCTCGACTGTCGCTTCAAAGTATCTGGACATTTCAGATATCCGAAATAATTTTGGATTCAATATCTGAAATCCGGCCTATTCTGATAGTATCAGAATCCTCGGATCCGGTCTGATTTTCAGATCACATCTCAGATTCGACACATCGATTTTTCGAGCACATCTAAGATTTTGTGGAGATAAACGTGAATCCGTAAAAAATCACAAATCACAAAAAACCAGCGAGTAATGTAAAATTTCATGGTGTAAGTACAGCTACAAGTTACTTGCGCAAGTTAACTTGCATCATATGAACACAGCGAAAGAACGCTGCAGATGCTGCGACTTATCTGAACAGAAGACTTGGTAAAAGTATGTATAGACTGAAATTGGAGCGTGTGTGTTACATTCCAAAGTCTGAAATTTGGTTTGAAGTAAAACTACGTTCGTTTGATTTTTTTTTTTTTTAATTATTTAAGATTTAAATCTTTTTGCTACTACTTTCAACTTTTTTAAACTAGTGAAGACTTTTCAAGAAATTTTAACAATTGAGACAAATACTATGTATAACCGCAACTTTATTAAATAATTAATTAATTATGTTTGCATTTAAGAAACAAAAATAAAAATTATCCAAACATAATATTTCTTTCTGGGTAAATATTTTTCGTTTCTTCAAAGAAAACATTTTTCAGCATGTTTACGCAGCCAGAAGATGAGGTCGAGTAAATAATACACAGTAAGTTTTTAAAAATAGATGAGGAATATGAATAATAGATAATAAAAAACTATTTACACTGCATATCTGGAGATTTTGAAAATGATTTATGGCTGTTTAGTTAAAAACCAACATTTTAGATTAATTTTGCGATATTATTTCCGCAGTAATTCAGAAATATGAAATTAAGTACCTGTGTAATTTTTGTTTGAAAATCGCTTATTTATTTTATTTTCTAACTCTTTTCAAGGTTTCTAATTTGGATTATTGTTCAGATTTTCGTGACTGCATTGATTCATTTCAAATGATCCGTTCTTGATAAACGTTTTATATATTTGATGATGGTATGCGGATTTGGTTATTTAAAAAAGCGTAATAAATTTTTAAAGAAAATTTTTGGTATCACTATTTTCAACAAATAGGTTCAATTTTGCAGTATAATAAACTTGCATTTAAAGAAAAATTATTTTTTGATATTATTATTGATTTTATAGACGAATTCTCTTTACAGTGAATTGAACAAACTATGAACCAACCGTCTTTGAAATAAGAATGAAATTGGTATCACAAAAGGTTTTCTAAGTCTAAGAAAAAATTAATTTCCCCAGAAAAGAATGAGAATTGTTGGAAAAGTTTGTGAACGAATGAGCAATCGATTTATTCGTTCATTAGGAGGAGAAAGTCGAAAAAATAGGCCAATGATAACTTCCTAATTCATACCTTCCACAATCATATATTAATAGGAATATTTTTATTGTTATCTGGTATTGAATTTGTTCATTTAAAATATTCTTAATAAAAATAGCGAAGTTTGTACCGATTTTGCAATCAAATATAATAGTGTAACATAAATAATGTCGAATATTTTAAATTTATACTTCAAATTCCTTTAATTTCAAACTTATTAAATTTAAAGATGGGTTTTACAGCCATATATGAGTATTTATAAAAAAATAGAAAAAATAATGGTGGTTCTTATAAATAAACTGCTGGGATTGTACCGCAAATGTTGAAGCTTTTATTTTTGGAATTGATGGGATTTTTAATATTTATAGTACATACTAGCAAGTCATATAAGATACTTGGTATTTAGTTTTAATTACCATTACCATTACTGCAATGACTAATGAAACTTTCATTAACATTACCCATTGCAATGGAAATTGTAATGAAATAATTGTCATTGTTCAATGATTTTTAGTTCCCACTACCCATTGCAATGACATTAAAATTTACATTGATAGTTTCATTACTAATTAATTACACTGGTAGTTTAAAAATAATTCAATTACTCGCAATGGTAATAGTAGAAGTAATATTACCAAAATAATTAATTATTTTAGAAGTCTGTTGTACAAAAAAAATAAAAGAACGTGTAGTATGTACAGTAAAGATTTATTTTAATGGAGAAAAACATTGATTTCACTACAAAATATAAAAGTTTTCCTTTGTTTCTTTGAAAGACCACTGATGTACGTACATAGTATGTGTAGGCTGTGGAGCCGCCCTGCTGAATAAATTTCTACTCTCTGGCCTTTGTATTTGAGTGTTGCCAGTGTACACAAAGTATGGAATAAAACACAGATTGTGTGAGTGACTACGTGATTCTAGACAAAACGTGCATTTTTACACAAATACAAAGGAATATTTTTTTAAGATTTAATAAAATGCAACAATTTACATATTTTAATGGAACCTTACCTAAACAAAAGACAAATTTACGATTGTTTTGTGGAAATCTCGTAAAATTACATTGCCATTGCATCACATTGTGAAAACAAAATCCCATCACCACTAAAGGGTTTAGTGGTAATGAAATTAAAATCGCACCACCACTAAACGTTTAGTGGGAAAGTGAAACTCGATAGTGAGAGTACAAATCGAAATTCATTATCATGTAAATAATGCAATACGTCGGCTCTTTAATTTTCTATTATTCTATTTCATTTTGATTGTTTGGAAACATAATTGTTAACTTTTTTTTTTTTTAATATCAATTTAAGGGGGGGGTATGGTTTGAAAATTACTTTTTAAGCAAATTTTTGTGAAATTTTTTTTTTGGAAGTATGGCTACATTATTTTATTTTTAAATTAAATAGGCTTTTTAAGTATAATTCAAAGAATGATTATATGAATTTTCAAGTCAAAATATTAAGAATTGTGGCAACGGTAGCCATTTTTCGCAGACACATTCAACAAAAAAAAGTGAATTTGCGGTGGACATCAGAACTCGTCACTGGATAATCTGAAAAAAAAAATTCAAAAAGATTATCTTAGTTTATGAGTTTCTCGATGGAGTGACGTCGAGATAATTTTTTTTTTATGCATATTTTTTTATAAACAATAATAAATATGTTGATTTTCGCACTTTTTTTACAAAAAATTTCGTTTTTTTTACTTCTAAATGATGCCAAAAACTCAAAAATCGATAAAAATTGAAAAGCTCGACGTCACTCCATCGAGAAACTCATAAACTAAGATAATCTTTTTGAATTTTTTTTTTCAGATTATCCAGTGACGAGTTCTGATGTCCACCGCAAATTCATTTTTTTTTTGGACGTGTCTGCGAAAAATGGCTACCGTTGTCACAATTCTTAATATTTTTACTTGAAAATTTATATAATTATTCTTTGAATTATACTTAAAAAGCCTATTTAATTTAAAAATAAAATAATGTAGCCATACTTCCAAAAAAAATTCACAAAAATTTGCTTAAAAAGTCATTTTCAAACCATACCCCCCCCCCCCCCCCCCCCCCCCCCCCCTTAAGCCAACTCAAATATACAGGAGATGGATCACTTAAGGTTTGTTTAAAGATATAATGTTCCGCAACCATCTTCTGCGCCACTAGTATGTTCTTTTTCGTTACCTGCCACTCCGCAACGACAAACTCTTTCGGACTCTGACTTAACAAAATTTTAAATAAATAAATCAATTGTTAATAAAAGTTACTAATTTTAATTGTTAATAAAAGTTACTAATTTTTTTACTTACTTGTGTTATAATTTGATGTCTCCTATGTTTTCTATAAATATAAATAAATTTAAAAATTAAAATTTAAAATATTTAGTAGTGTATTTTACCGCACTGTCACTATAATGTCAAAACTAAACGGTTAGGTAGGAATTTTGTGTCCACTAGCATTAAAAGTAATGAAAAATGAAAAACCCCCTAAAGTGTAAGACTTATTCGTTTTATTTATTTACACTATGTTAAGAAATCTCAAAACATTTTTAGGAGGCGTGCGTCGCTAGGAGAATGAAATATTTAATTTTCAATCTAAAAAAAAGTATGAAGGAGGGAAATACGCGCCATATATATATACATATGTATACATATAGTTGTTCAGAATGACATATTTCAAGAGCAAGGTCATCGAAGAGTTAGACCAATTTTATGTAATGCTACATTTCATTTTACTGTGTAGATTGCACCATATGCATTGTCATTCAAGTTTGTGGCTTATTTTAGGTTAGATGTGACTATTTCAGATTACTAGCCTCAGCAAAAGTTGTAAATCCCAGGAAATAAAATATATTTCATTCGTGCAGTTAAATTTCAATTAGTTACTTCTAACAACTTTTTGCTCAGATCCCAGAATATTCTAACGACTGTGAATTTTATTTCAATGCCACAGTACAAAACAACTACTCCTACAAATATTTCAGTCTTCCTTTAAATTCATGGTCATTTACAAATTGGTCCATATTGGTGAAAACCTCCTAACTGAGAACTGCTGAAATATTAGACCATTTAGGACAGGAATCTCGACTCGACCTAATACGCAAATTTGTCCCACACCCCAGGTCCCCAACTCAACGAATTTACATAACTTATAAGTCCAGAATGCTCCATTCCATACAGTGGTATACACCCGGCACCAAGAACTTTCCCCAGTGACGTAACATATCATTTCGAATAAGCTGCGATTTGAGGTTGGGAAAATTAGGTTCTGCTGGGAGCTGGGAGCCGGGAGCATGTTCCTGCAACAGTACACTTTAAACTAACATTTCCCGAATGTATAGGGGCGGTGCAGTAGGATGTGGTGCCGACTTTCAATTCACCACCGAAGAATGGAAAAATGTGAGTTATGCAAGTGCACTTTGAATCCACTCTACATCCCAAGGGGGCCCCTATTTCCAGAGCTCCCCATGGGCCTGTGAAGGAGACGTTATCAACAGTTTTGCTGTTCACATCCACTTTGACCCGGGGGCTTAGAGGAAGGGTTACGTGATATACAAGTAAATTGCAATTGGCCCTTATGTGTTATTATTGACTGAATTTTTAATCAAATGAAACCGGAGCACCTTTGTGAGATGAAAGCGAACTTTTCCACTTTCCTTCTCTTGGCCACTTACCCCGTAGGTACCCTTTTTTACCAATTGCGATAGTTGTCAACTTATCAAAGTTTTCAAGTTATGAAACTTTTTTAATAATTCCCCATCTTGAGATAAAAATTTAATTCCGCGAAAGTATCTGTACCTGTTCTTTGTTCCATGTTCGCATCTCTATATAACGACGACTATGGGTCAGTGGTTAGCCATAGAAAGAAGCAACCACGGCTTTTTAGCTCTATCTAAAATGTTGTAGGAACTGAAAGAGCTAGTTACGAATCGGTGTTGTGTTTCTTAGAACACAATTTTAGTTCTCCTTTGTGAACGACTTAGATGGTTAAGTTGTTGAAAAATTCATAATCTGCAAGAAAATATTTCAATACAACCACCACAATATATCCCTTGCCATGCTAAAGGCATTTTGAATTATGAAATTATGAAAAATTCCTCTCCTTGTCTGCTTATAAATTTTCAATGAATTTCATCTTATTATAGAAAGAATTAGAAAAAAGTAATATTTATAGAGTAACTTCTCTGGCCTTTAAATGTTAAAAATTACCTTTCCGAGGCGATTATTAACATGATTCAAGCATATCGCTGCAGCTGATGCGTGTCGTTTCTTGGAGGAATAAAAAATATTTCATTAGTTGATATGAAAACAAACATCCATCCAAGAAATGAAAGAGTACTAACTCCAGCGTAAAAACAAACAAAATTTCCAGGAAAAATACTAAACCAATTGACTTTAAATTTTACAAAGATTTTAATATCTTACAAGGAGAAGGCACCTACTCGTCATCACCCATTTAGCTCAAATTTATAGCAGATGCAGAAATAATTACTGTTTCCCCTGCTCTATAATAAATTTCACCCTGACAAATGTAAATTATCATCATGAAAAATAATAAAAGTTTGAATTTTAATGTACAAAGTCTTTTGGTATTACTGAAAAGTCCGCAATCCCAATTTTTTTTCTTATCTATGCCTTTTGTGTATAAATAAATTAAAAAATTAAAAAATTTATCACTTTGCTCAATTGCGGACCCGAATCCTATAAAAATTGGGAAAGATCCGAAAAAAAGCATTCGCACGCAGGGATTCGAACCCGTGACCACTGAATCACAAGCCCAAGTGTTAACCACTATACTAGCTGCCCCTTTGGGAAAGTGTTACAATGAATGGGATTTAGAGCCGCGTGAAAATGTTTGTATACTATTATTTTCTAAACACTTGGCCATCTGGAGTTCCCACTTCGAGTACTTTCATTTGTAGCCAAGTCCTACATGTGCTATATATTTGAGCGAAATCGGTGATGACGAGTGTTTATAATACATATATAAATTTTTATAAAATGAGTGTATACAAATTAAACGCATAAGATTATTTTTCCTCAAAACGTTTCCACAGGGATATAGGTACCCGAAATCGGGCCGAGTGAGAACTAGCCGGATACATGCAAAACAAATTGAAAAATGTTCATTTAAAAATTGTGGGTGTATAATATATTATATGGTATTTTTATGTTCCTCTACATCTTCACAGATATCTAAAATACTAAAATATTTTGAATACTTCAGAATTTAGTTATAAAATGTTTAAACAATTAAAATTGAATGGCTGTTTGGGTAATTGATCAGACACCAAAAATCTGCAATGGTCGAGAAGGAGGAATAATGTCGAAATAAGATAAAATCAATTTCCGCTAATCAAGATTGCATAAAGATATCAGCAACAATTTGTTACGAAAACATCTGCTTGTTCCACGTAAATTTCCTTAGGATATTTTACTTTTCATAACATGGCTATTGTGGCAATAATATTATAGAGCCTTATTCCCGAGAACGCTTTCTTGTTAGTTACCTAACCACTGGAATCTTAAGGTAAAGTTACATGCAATATGCCTTGAAGGCGAAAGCTAAAAAATAGATTTTGATCATAAAATAGAACTTCCGACACTAAGAACTTCTGCGGGCTGCAATTAAACAACATTTTTTTTATATGTAAGAGTATGCAATTATTGTGTAACAAGGTAAGTCGTAACAACACCAAATTTAGTAAGAGCATAGGGTAAAAAACAAAAACAGCTTCATTTGCCATTCACATCATTAAAGTCAGCATAGTGGTCATATAAAGCTTCTTCACGTATTTCTGTATAACTCATTTAATTGATTGTTTGATGAAATGATGCAAAAATCAATAAATGCTGGTTTCAATAGCATTTTTAAGTTATATGTATTTTTATTATCTTTATTTTAATACTGAGATCGTAATTTTCAACCCCAATTTTATTTTATTTCTTAACAATATTTATGAAAACTTTATTCTACAGCGGTATAAAAAATTCCTTTAGTCTATAATAAAGATTAAAAAGTATCCCAAGCTTGTGTAAAAGTGTTTTAGATATTTTGTGATATAATACTATGTGTTGCTATAATTTATAGCTTTCTGCAATATCAATGCTTCAAAATCAAATTAAGTTAAAAAAAAAATAGTAATTTGTGCCCATAACATTGTTTATTACAAACAAACAAATTTAACCAAAATTTATAATTATGGATAAGGCAACAGCGATTTTATGATAAGTTGCGAAATGTTTTGAAATATTTTAAAAATTGAATTTTTTTATTGTGGCTCCCCCTAAAAAAAAAACTTGTATTTATATTTATATAAGTAGATGAAAAATAATTTTTTCAATCTACTTTAAAGATCTGTAATACCTAAACTATTAGAGATTTCGAAATTTGTACACAACATTCTTTAAAACAATACACAAAGAAAATCAAAATAAAAAAATGTTGATGGGACAGTGAAGATGAAGACATGGAGAATCTTTTCCTTGTATATTATAAATGCCAGTTAACTGTTTTAATATACATAAAAGATTGCGAGAAAAAAACGTAGACAAAAATATAATTTTTTAATACTTTAACCTATGGCTTTTCTTTGACTAACTCATCATAAAAATTGGCTGTGTTTTACACCATACTGAGGTACAGAGCTCATCTAGAAATGTTTCGCAGAATGCAACATCTTAGTGATGCTAAAAATAGTTCAAAGCATTGCCCTTGACCTTGGTCGTCCAACTCGTGACTATATTTACGGTCGGAAGGACTGAAAACAAACACCTTTGCGTCTCTCGTCGCTCTCATATGTATTTCTTCATAAATATATATATATTTGTTTTTTTGCTATAATTTTTATGATATGTAAATTTAATATCGCTTGAGTACTCTCAACCATTTCATGACACGGAACTTTTTTCGTGAACTTGAAACTGAGGCCGCAGCATTGCATCCAATAGCACTTTCTGTAGAACAAGTTCTTATGGTTGCGAAGAATAAGGCCATTGGGAATGCGGGGGATGCGCGGCGGGGCCGCAAGTGGGCGAAGGAAAGGGTGGTTGGGTTTTGTCGAGCGACCGTCATTAGACACCACCGCGACGAGCACGGTGGTGAATCTTTAAGTAATCTCCGCCAGAAAAAAATATTCATTTCATCTGACTGAGTTTTCTGTCGAATGCGGTCGTGGGCAACAAGCCGCAGCGGAGTAGAACCGCAACCAATTTATGGTAGACTTAAAGTGGAGCTGGATGCTGGAGCTCTTAATCTGCAGAAAATAAGAAGAAATTTTGAAAAATCATACCTTGAAACGTGAATGAACGCGAGGTTGGACGTGGTGCAATCTGACCTTCACCAGGCGTTCTTTTATCGCGAGCTGAAAGATATGAATCTGAGTGCCATTCTAAAGTTTGAATGATTTAATTTTAATATTATCCATTAGTATAGATAGGGTCAATAAAACTGATAAGGGAAAATTGTCTCTTGTCTAGCTGGGCTACCCGGTTTCACCCGGCGTTGGGTAAATACTTACTAATTAAACACTTTTCAAATGTTCTAGTTTTTTTTAATCCCTTTATGGATCCGCCATCTTGAATTTCCAAATCTTAATAATATCATATAAATAATCATTGTACCAATTTTCATTAAAATCCGTTGAAATCGAGAAATTTTTGGTAGCCATATTGGATCGGCCATCTTGAATTTGGAAATTTTGCTAAATATTCAAAATTAGTGGCCTCAGAATAATCATTGTACTAACTTTCATTAAAATCCTTTGAAGTCGAGACATTTGGTCTCATATTGGATCCGCCATTTTGGATTTACAAATTTTGATAATATTTGAAACTTGTAGCTTCAGAAAAATCATTGTACCAATTTTCATTAAAATCCGTCGAAATCGAAACATTCTGGTCGTCATGTTGGATCCGCCATCTTGGATTTGGAAATTTTGCTAAATATTCAAAATTAGTGGCCTCAGAATAATCATTGTACTAATTTTTATTAAAATCCGTTGAAATAGAGAAATATTGGTCATCATATTGTGTCCATGGATTTGTAAATTTTGATAACATTAAAAATCAGTGACCTCAAGGTAATCATTGTACCAATTTTCATTGAAAACCGTTGAAATTGAGAAATATTGGTCGCCCATATTGGATTTGCCATCTTGTATTTCTAAATTTTGATAATATTCAAAATCAGTGACCTAAAAACAATCGCTGTACTAATTTTCATTAAAGTCCGTTGAAATCGAGAAATATCGGTCGCCATATTGGATCCGCCATCTTGAATTTCTAAATTTGGAAATCAGCATACCGTAAAACCCCTATGTACCAATTTTCATGAAAATCGCAAAAACAAAATTTCCTAGGAAAGGGTTTTATTGTGCGAAAAACCCACTTTTCACCGAATTTCTTAAAATAACAGACTGCGTCTAATCTTTTGAACAGGTACTGTAAGTAATAGCTTATCATAATCCGGCGTTGCCTGGGATTGCATCAATATCTTATATATATACATATCATACGCATTCAGATATATTTATACGTGTTTTAAATATTATATGACGAATTTATTCGGAAAGTATAAAATATTTTTTCAGATTGTATACACTTACTTATTATAATTAACTACTTTATTATTTATTTATTTTTATTATAAATATCTACTCTAACATTAACTTTTTAATGTGCAATTTTGTTTTAAATGAACCGTTTAATTTGTGTAATTATTAAAAAATAGCTATGTTCCGCGCCAACTTTTATCACGGTTATCCGAGTTTGTGTTGTGCTGTCGGACAACTTGCAAATGATAACGACGCTTTTTGGGGTGGTTGGGTGACAGCGCGTACTACTGAGATTCTGCCATAGTGCGCTTTTGATCACTGGCACATGGAAAATGGAAATGGTCCAGCAAAAGATGCTGTCGAAAGCTTTCCGCAGCGAGCATAGAACCAGTATGCGCTCAGCCTGCACTCCGATAACACGTCGAAGCGGGTGAGGTGTTCCATGAGCGTCTTCGGTGTTCGCGTACAAAAAAAGGTGATTGATTTTAATTCGAACTCACCCACTCACTCGCAAGGTATTGGAGAGAGGGAAGAAAGGCTGGTTATAATCGTACCATTCATAAGATACACTCGATCTGAACCGATCCCAAATCTCTGTTTACTTCTCGGAGTTCCCGGACATCACGTGTACCCTTCACGCGACTGCGTATCTCGAACTTTGACTAGGCACGAGTATATCTAGAGCGGGGGTGAGTCTATCACTTCTTGAGTGCGCGCCTCGCGTGGGGATAGATATCACCGACTGCTCGAGAGTACTACGGAGCTCCTCGGCAATCTAGATATATAACACTTCATCAAGTGTATACGCAAATATTCGGTGTAATTGAAGAAGCTCCGCCGAACCGCGAGCAGGTATAATGAAAGTGTTTTGTATTGCGGTGCGTACGCTTCCTTCCTCCTTCTTAGCGTGCTGCGTGGCAAGTGGCATTGTCGTGCTTAAAAAAGGATATCAATTAAATAATACCTTCAGTTTGTCCCGGTGTTGCAGAGACCACGGTTCGGGTGCACAGTACTCTTCCGTCGTTCAAGTGTTGGACACGTTACTGAATAATTACAAGTGAAATATATAATAATGTATTCAATCAATCTCCTATAATAGTGCAATTTTGTGGATTACAAGTGCCCAAAAAAAATCAAATAAATTTTATATTTGTGCATATTATTTATTCTAGCAATTTACTAGATTTTTTCCCCTACCACCAGTGGCAGTGTGTTTTGTGTGTGATGTGATGTATTTTGAATTCAAACAACAATTGCTCCAAATTGTTTGAAGTGCATTTTGCAATTCTACAAATTTGCAACAAAGGAGACTAGAGGTGCCAAAATAGGTGAGGATTATTCTGCTTCTGTTCGCCTCGCTTTTTCACTCTTTAATTCCTTTGAGAGATTATAGCGCTTTATCCGCATGCACATGGGGAGGAAGGTGCAATTTTTTTTTTTTTTTGGAGACAATTACTGAGCCGCTTAAAAATGCATATCCTTTGATGACTCTGCAGCGAACGGCTCTTACAAATCCGGGAGGAGTTTTATTTTATATTTTATCGTATATTGATTGTAAACAAACGCCACATTGTCCCAACTGAAAAATCGGATGGATTTTTATTCATATATTTAATTGGCAAAAACAAAAACAATTCTCAGTATTTTTCTGAATGTGACTGTGCAAGTGGCCTTGACCTTCGTGCTCAGAAGAGATAAAAATGCTTTAGGAGTTTATTTCGAGTTTATGTAACCGGCATCAGGTGTCGGAAATGCTGGATTACTTTTATAATCCCAGAATGGAAAATTTCACCATGACTTTATTTCGCATTAACAGAATTCTCTTGGGTTTTATCTTGTTAATTTGTTTATAATAAAATCCCACACTAACATTTAAATTGGAACTTCTTGAATCATTGAATGGAATTGGATATTTTTGTGTTTTTCTGAGTACTATTACTTGCGTAGTGAAAAAAATTTCTCCGGAAAGGAAGGTTTGTATAATTTACATCTAAATATTTTTTCACGACTTGTGCGGTATGTGGTTTGGCATTATCCTGTTGAAGAATTAATTTACTGTGCCTATTCACCCATTCTGGTCGTTGTTCTTCTATGGCTCCTTTCAAACGCATTATTTGTCGTCGGTAAACTTTTCCATTAATAGTTTGAAAGGGTTCGAGTAACTCATAATAAACAACACCTCTCTGATCCCACTAAACGCAGAGCATAACCTTGTCACAGTGAATATTTCTCTTTGGCTGTGATGGGCCTTTTCTTTGCAGCCTTTGAAGTAGCATTTCATAAATTGTTTTTCGACGTTCGATGTCTCTTTCTTTCAATTCATATAGAATCCAGTTACTAAATTTTTGAACCATTACCATTGCTTTTAAATGCTTTGCAACAGTTGATCGTTCAACATTTAATGCTGCAGCCAATTCTGATTGAGTTTGGCAAGAATCCTATGCCAATAATGCTTCCAATTCAGCATCTTCAAATTTTTTTTGGTAGCTTTCCATGTTCTTTGTCCTCAGTGCCAAAATTGTTATTTTGAAATCGCCGAAACAATTCCTTATAAGTTGTATTAGATGGAGCATGCTCACCGTAAATCTCCACAAGCAAACGATGAGTTTCCACTGCACTTTTCTTTGCAATAAAATAGTGTAATAGCACTTCCCGGAAATGATGTTTACTTGGAATTAAAACCGACATTTTCAAGGAGGTAAAAGCACTTGTTGCTAATATTTCAACCATATGTCACGTAGTGCGTTTGACAATTTCTTCAATTTATTCACAAATCAAAAAGGAAGATAGAATATTTTTGTTATATATTAGTATATTGGGGAGTTGAAGCAAAAAGTGTGAATGCCTATTCCCATGCTATAACTAGTGCCGATAATAATAAAATAAATGCTGTATAATTTTTTCCTTTTTAGTTTGTAAAGCATGTATATCACTTGTTTTCTTCATTTTTGAAGAGAGGTTTGAGTTTATCCTCTTTTTTAATTTGATTGAGCCTATTTCAAGAATAATATTGACTGGAATTTTTTAGATATGCTCGCATCAACTTTCTAATTAACTAATAATATTTGTGCAATTATTTGGCATGTATTACATGACTACAAATAATTGTATCCTCCAATTTTCCTACGTTTGAAATATATTAAACGGGGAAAAGCAATTTTCTGAAAATTGACATCAATTTTATTTCCTAAACCAGAACCTCTCAATTTAAGTAAAGTCATCTTCTTAATTTGGCACCATTACCGAAACCACTCAACACCTCATCCAACAAAAGCTGTACTAAATTTACAAACGATCCTTTCCCTGAGCTCTTTATTACACTGAAAGCGGCGTGACGTGACCGCTTAATTGATGAAGATTACGATGATTGATGCTCAACATGCAAAGTAAATATTTTCACAGGATACCTTATCAATTATCAGTTGTTAAGGCTTAAAATATTTTTTCTACTTACTCCAAATTTATGCACGTTAATGTTTGCTTTATTTTTATAGTTCGCCAGAAATGTCGCCTATATCTAATACGATTATCTTTATTTCGAGTATAGTAGTTCTTCTGTAGAAATAGTGTATTTAATACAAGTTGTACATTCTACCAAAGGTTGGGATTTACCCTTCTCGATAAAATAATGTGCCATTGTACAGATATGAATTTTTAGTGGCTTCATAAATTTATATAAACAAAAATTGGTTATGAATGTAAGTGATTACTACTTAAATGCTTATCATTCATTCAACACCGTCCTTTAACATTATAACGTCAACAAATTAAATGTTTTTTCTGTTTTTTGTATTTTGCCTTTTTTTGAAAAATCATTTGAGAATAATGGAATAGCTATTAGAAGAATTTGTAAGCTCAAATGTAAGCCTGAATCCTTACCTAAATATAGGTAATACTATTTATTTATATTGTTCTCTAAGCATCTTGGGAAACAAGTTTTTCATAGGCGTATGCCGGTTATAATTTTTTCTTCCACTATATGTATATTGTATGAAATAATCAGAATATGGAAAAAAGTGAATTTTGCGGAGACTTTTAAAAATTTTAAAGAATGTTGTATTTTTTTACACAACAGTTTAAGGTTCATACTTTCATTTTAGTAAGAAGCTTCTCCAAGAATCCTGTATTTTTTTAAAATAAATTTAAAAAGGGTGAAAATAAGTCCTTTTATACTTTTTAACCCTACTTTTTCTCGAAAGTGTGTGCTAACAGGGATTCATAATCTACGGAAAAAATTTCGATGGAAAAAAAAATTGCTGCTATTACGGTTACCAATACAAGTGATGTAAGCAAGACAAATTTTACCAGTACTAGTACGAGTGTTGTTACTTCAAAAAAGTTAGTTACCATTACCAAATAATGGTATTAGTACCTCACCATTACCTGGCATTACTTAGCATTACATAGCGCTGCGTAATGTCGAGTAATGCCAGGTAATGCCGAGTATTGTTAGTATTTCTGCATTTTGAAATAAACCTTCTTAGTTTTTTTAAATCAAAAATAGCAGACAAACATCATTGATTTTTTGGTAATGTTAAGTAATTTTTAGTATTTCTAAGTAATGCCAGGTAATGCTGCATAATGCTTCTGAAGTACGGTAATGGTAATCCATTATTTGGTAATGGTTATTAAATTTGGAATACTGGTAATGGTACTGGAATTTTTTTTTCATGCATTACTTGTAACATTTCTGATTATGGTAATGAATTCCAAGAATTCTTTAATTTTAAAGCTTTGTCTGATCTGTTAATCGATCTATAGTAGCCAGTAAAATAACATAATTATTATCATATGATTCATATTTTCTGAGTTTATACAACATGAAAGAATAAAGTAGTTTACATAAAATATGGAAGTACCTACATAATAACATTACTAATAATATTTTAATTATTAAATTATATAAATTACATTATTCACTTTCACCCTCGTCATAAAGAGACATTGGTAGTAATTTAAATAAAATAAAACAAATAGAGGGATTACACCACTATAATTCGGCAACGGTCAGCCTTACAGAACTGTTTCAGATGTCGTTTTTCTGATGTATTAGTACTACAGTTGCTTTTGTATGAACCTTCACAGGACCGCTCCTTTTATTAACATTTTTGAAGTTATCGCCACATCCACACTTTTCGAGGATGGATAAAACTCTAATATATAACAAGATTTTATAACATTTCTAAAACGTATCAATCACCTAGGTTTACCTATTCAAAAGTTATAGTTTTTTAGGTGTATTCATTCTTTTTTAATTATGGGTGTCTGTCCACCCGTTTGTTTCCACATTACGTAAAGACTAATGAACATATTTTTATACTATATTTGAAATTTGAACATTCACCGGATTGCCATTTAAATTAATTGCTTGGATGTTTTGACGGTCGCTGATTTCGTATTTGCTATCAAAAACAAGTATTTTACTAGAAAATAATAATAATTATAGTGTATATAAGACAAAGTAGAAATTGATGAATGCATTAAAGATCTGTCTATAGAAATCTTAAATATCTTGGCTGCAATACATTTTATGGCATTTTAATTTCTATGTATAAATATGATTCATTTGGATTTAAATCCTCTATTCAAACAAATTTTATTTGGTCAATAGTCGCCATGAATAAAAATCCTGCCTGGTTCTTTATGAAAATTCACTTACCTACGATTATCACCCGTTTGTGTGGCAAATTTTTATCTACATATATTTAGTACAAACAATTTACATATCTACATTCTGCCAGAAGTCGGGATTTAGATAAAATAATGCGCTGTGCTTATCGTTAATTGCTTTTAAGATATTTGGCATCTCCCTACGTTTCAAATTACTCCCCAGGGTTGATGGGCTGATGGTTCCAAAAGGCCCCGGGAGCACCAGGGCAACCGGGTGTATTGTATTGTGACTTCGACAACAAAGTCGTCATCGTGGTTCCGCCTAGATGCAGATTGCAGTTTATGCACTCTCTGCATAAGTCACGTCGGATTTCCAACATAATGTGTTCGAGTCGCTCGAAAGATCCATTTGTTTATGCTTTCGCAAGTCGGCGACTGTCTTTATGTGGAACTATTCCACGGCTAAATACTAATTAAGTCCTGGGGCAAATCTAATCCCGTCAATTGTCAACAAAAAGTCCTTAATTAGCAACTGTTCAGCCAGTCTGTCGCTTTGTCCTTCGTCGTTCGGCACTAAAATGGAACTTGGAGGTACCCAAACCCAGCTGATGGGTTGAAATTCTGTGGCCAATGTTCCCGGAATCCAGATGATTCCTCGAATTGCATTAGACGACAACATTTTGCATTCACCATGAAGTCCCGAAATAGTTTTAGTTGTTGTATCACTTATTCGGGCATTTTCTGCATAAAGAGTTGGGGAAACTGTTCCAAGGCAAGGGACAACATAATTCCCTATTTAATTCATCCTAGCCACAGAACATTAAACCGCGCTTGTACCTATTTAAGGAAATTTGAAAATTATACGGCAATTCCAATGTTCCAAAAGGTCTATCCATTAATAATTCGCAGTGTAAAAAGTGGTAAGTATTGTTTTAAGCTTTTAAAATATGGTGGAGGATATAAACTCATAATTAACTTCGGAGTACTGTCTGAATTTTAGAAAAAGTTTTCTATAAAATCCTATAAATACATCTTCCTGAACTTAATATCGCTGGACTGGGCAAAAGAAATTATAAAGAAAAGTCACATCAATTAATTGCAGATTACGATGAATAGAACCCTATCTACTTTTCTGAAAGATAAAATAATGAATGAATACGAAAACTGAAAGGCCATATATTTTTACAAGATTCTATCTCGTCATTTTAATAATCCGTACAGATACCTTAAAAGTAGAAACCGGATTACAAGTAGTATTAGAAATTAAAGATATCATTTTTGAAATAAATCAACATCATTTTCATCGACACTAGAACAACCGTGGCTTAAAATCTAGAATTCTCAATTTTTATATTTCCCAAAGTATGAATAAAATTTTCCTATTACTTCTAAATAAGTATTAATTGTAAAATTCACTCTGAAAACTGAATGTACACCTTTTTCTGTGTAAAAATTTATCAAGAATGTAATAATAAACATTTTTTGTGTAGTTAAGCAAAAAAGTGTGAAATTACACATTTTTAATGTTTTGGGTGTAATATTCACTCAACTTTGTAAATGTTGTGTGATTTTACACCAAATCGGTGTAAACGTAGAATTACGTCACACTTACGTAAATCTACGACCAAAATTCTCTCATTCAAACAAAATGAATGCGCAAACACTTCGTGAAGGTATTCCTTAAAGTTAAAACGTGCTGTCGAAAATATTAGAAGGGACTTCAAAAAATTAAATATGATATGTACTCATTTATACTAATCTTGATACTTTAAGGGGGTACATGGGTTTCAAAATTTGAAAAAAATCGATTTTTTGTTTCATTTTAAAGTATATTACAACAAGAGTATTTTCTCAAAGTTTCAAATCGATCGGAGCAAAACTCTAAGAGAGCGAGCGATTTCCCCCACTAAGCTCTAACACCTGCTCGAACCGTGTATATTCACAACGCTGATTTCTTCTTCATTTCCAGTCCAGTTTTTCTCGAAAACACATTTTTTAAGTCGGTAGGCACGATTACTTAAAAACTACTCCACCGATCATCCTAATATTTTGCATTAAGTATTCTCTAGGGGGTGACCGAAGGATTTTCTTTTTGGTGCATTACAACTTTACTTATGTGGCAAAATACATTGATTTTTTATACCGAAAAATGATTTTTTAGCGCGCAACGCCGCCAAAAATTCAAATTTCGATTTTTTAACAAATCCTTCGGTCACCCCCGAGCTATACACGTATACTACAAGAAAAAAATAAATTTTTTTATTTCAGATAAATCTAAAGCAAGATATCATGCCTACCGCATTTTCATCAAGTTATCGAAAAATAGCCACCAGAGGGTCAATTTTCAAAATTTTCAAACAAAAATTTCACAAAATATTGTTCAAATGTTGCTTTTTCAGTAAACAATAGTTTCAATATAATTGTATTTATTTCACCATTAAAAATGTGTCCAAAGTTTAGTCATTTAAGGCCCATGTACCCCCTTAAGGGGATCTTTACTTTCACAATCGAAAAAAAATCAAATTTTTTTTTTTTTTTTTTTTTTTTTTTTTCATAAAAATGCTTCTTAACATCACACAAACACTCTCCTAAAACCGTTTTAAGAAATTCGTAAAAGAAAAAAATGTATACCTATATTTGTAACGCTACCTCTATGCATTTTAGATGCAAAAATTATATAGCAAAAACTTTGAACGCGGTTTTCTCGAAATCACATTTTTGAAAATGGCCGCATCTGTATCTCAAAAACTATTGAACCGATTTTAACAAACCAAAAGCCATTTGATTCGTTATTAAATATACTAGTAACTAAACCTTTAAAAATATTATTTTACCCTCCCGCTTTTTTATGCGGAGGTTAGTTTACCCCTAACTTATAGTCGTTTTTTAACTTTTTTAGAAAAATGTGTATAAAGTGGTATATTTATTAAAAATAAAAGGTTTTTTAGGTTTTTGTGTCTTATGAAAATAATCCACTAAAGATTTTTACTCTATCTGTTACAGGAAGTCCTAGAGAAATGGGGCCGTTTTAAAAGTGCATTTTGGATGACGCCATCTGCAGGCATTAAAATAAACTAAAGTTGCATTTAAAAATTCTTTTTATATTTTTCATAATCTTACCAATAATGTACAAAAGGTTTCAGAATCATAAATATAATAGTCTTTTCAAAAAAACTTTTAAAAAGTGTGTTTTTCCCCGATTTTGAAAGTATAGGTCCCCTTAATGCAATGGCGAGAAAAACGTTTCTGTTATATTAGTTTCATGTACCATAAGTTCATATGTCGAATTTATTATTAAAATAACATTATTTCTACTATTTCCTTCATTTTGCCACATTCATTAGACTATTAGAGATAATGTCCTTGTCGCCTTAACTCTATTTTAAAAATACTATATTCAAAGGAGTAATTTACATTTGTTATGTGTAAATTTACCAACTTTAAAGAAGTAAACAATACACATTTATTATGCAAACTTCACATCTTCTATGTGTAATTTTCCAAATATGTATGTTATACCTACTTATACAAAAGAAAAGTGTATTCTTACACACACAGTAATTTTTTTAAGTATAATAATACTACCATTATGGAAGGTATTCAGTTTCTTTCCAAAAAAGGAGTAAAATTACACCAAAATTCTTCAGAGTGTGTATCAATGTCACAAAGTTAGAAGAAATCGAATTTTATATGGGGTAGACTAATAGCCCTATTCTGGCATTGTGACCGGTCACAAGTCACAAGCTCTTGTGATGTTTGATTATGATGGTTGATGTGTGCGGTATTCTGAGTTAGGAAAATCACAATAAATTTACCTCAGTGTCCTGTGGCTTCCAACTCAGAATACCAAAAAATCACAAATAGTGATTCACCACAGCCTTGTGATTCTCTTGTGACTTATGACTGGTCACTGACGGTTGCTAGAATAGGACTGTAAATTTGTTAATAAGCCATGGCAAAGCTAAGGGAAAGTTACTTCAGAGAACTAACTTAAAACTTCATAAATTATCAGGGTAATCGTATACAGGAAGCATACGTGAATTAAGTAGAAAATTCGGCAAATTACCGAAAAATACTAGAGCAATCATATACTAAAAGCTACGACAAATTAACTATAAACTTCAGTAAACTATTGAAAACCATTAGGCCAATCTCACACAGGAAGTTTAGGTCAACTAACGATTCTTATAAGCAACTAGTATCTTTTACCCAATTAAGTAAAAGTTTAAAAATGATATTTGGTGATTTATCGAATAATTTGTATAAAAAATTATGTATAATGTACATATGTATTTTCAATATAGATTTGAAATATTCAATTTGCTGTTTACTGCATTTTGCTTATTACTGTGGAATGCTTGAATGCTATTTTCTTATTGCTTGTGTTCAAAAGGAAGGCAAAAGTGTCATAATTTTGTTAAAACTTTGCTTTTGTGAAGGAAAATTTGACATTCGGATGTTTGAACCTCAATTACAACTAAATGCGTTCTGCGATATTTTTGATTTTTTGCCAAAAAATACGTTATACTAGAGAAAACAGTATAGGTACATTTTTGTATTGGGTTCCAAAGTGGTGAATTAAATATGGCGTCCGAACATTTGCAATTTTATGGGGTTTTTTATCAAAATTAATCAAAGAGGTCTTAGGGTCGCTGATACGAAGTCTGTTACCAAAATATATATTAAAGATGGAGGATCTAATATAGCAACCGAAAATTTAAAAAATATCCGCTCCCAACAGATTTACAAGGAGATGAAAACATAACAATTTTGATGATTGGTCATTTTAAATTTGCTGTCCTGGGCACAAAAGCAAATTTTTTTTAAAATCATGTTGATATTCTTCAATTGTGAGACGAAAGCAAAGAGGAATGACCGCATATTAATCAGATTCAAAAATCGTGTCGGCTTGTGTTATTTACTAAATCTTATGAAGTTTGGTACAAAATAACAAAATACTAGCGATATTTCATTTTTGCCTAATTATAAATTTCTACACGAAGTATTTTACCCTAGCTGGTTTAGATGGTTTTATAGTAGTTATTTCTCTCGGTGTAAAAGAAGTATCTAATTTACATATAGGTATTTATTTATATCAAATTCACAAACAAATTTCTTTTTCTATAAAATATCATCTTACCGAAAACCCAAACTAGAATTAAAAAATTTATTAAGAACAAGTAGAACAGTTTTCAACAGAAAAAGCACAAAATTAATTTTCAATTTGGAACTTTTCATTGCTACTTACAATATCCTAAAATTTTACTATCAATATGATGACTAATGTTATGTAAATTCTATGGTAGAAAATTATCGACAATCAGTTTCATTTGCTTTTCCAGAAGAGAGATTAACAAAATCAAATACTTTTAAGAAATGGAAGAAAACTTATACAATATGTTTAAAGTATCATTTTTGTTTAAACCTTTTAATATTTTTGTAATTTCAGTGTGCATGGATGTAGACTCCAAACTCATAAATTCAAAAAATATTAATAGAAGAAATTCTAAAAATTTGCGAATAAATAAAGTTTGTAATTTTAACACTAAAACTTTTAAAATAATATAGAACTTAAAATTAAATTATATTAGTTAAGAGTATGAACTGGATTTTTTTAAAGTGCCTAGCATATTTAATTTTCTGTCGCCAACTCAATTTGTTGAAGATAAATTTTTGGCGTTTACAAAGTAAAACTTTTGCGTCGACATGCCAAATTAATTTGCCAAAGTACTCGCGCACATTCCACTTCAAATATGCAAATGCTAAAATGAGCGAGAGGAGGGCCGCTCTAGAAAAACCCGAGCCGAGATGTATCGCGAAACCTTAGCTTCATACAAAATTTATGTCACTTTCAGTGCACCACCTCTGACACTTGGAGACATTCTGCTCCATCCATCCAGTCTGACTCTAAGGCCAAGATGACTCCCGGAAATTGCATCTACTTATGCAAGCCCGCTGGGGTTAAATTTCAAATTTTCCCATTTCAATGTTTCCTGTATGTGCACCACGTTTCTGTCGCAATGCCACGGTCTTTGGGCTTCCCTCTTGTTTGAGTCTAGTTTGAATTTTATAATGTGTAACTTCTAACTTGTGCAGATGCATGTGAAACTCGGGGACCAATTTAATTGAAGCTAAATTCCACACAAACGAACATGTCCTTTGGTCCTAATAAATTAAATAGCCAGTTGAAAAGGGACACCAAAATACAAAATGTTTGAAAACTCGCTTAATATGGCTACAAAAAGCAAACTTTGTTTCAATTTGCGTGGAGCCATTTTAAAGTCGGTCGCTTGCAAACATATCGTTTTTGTTAATCGAATTCAATGAACGCAAAACACATAAATTCTAAACAAATTATGGTTAACAGCAGCAATTTTCATACGGAAGGAATTTGCATAGTACTTTTAATTTAATTAAGTTTTGGTGGTTATCTTATCACACATGTTTAATTGTTCTTTGAGTACACAGGGGATAAATACAAATTGCATTTATTCTTCTCAAAGCTTTGCTTTTTTTTTATCTCTCAGATGGTATTGTCAATTGCCTGTAATACGTAGAAAATCTCAATAATATTTCTAGCAGTCTCGGTGTCGTCAAGGAGTTTAATAATTATAACACATTCCATGACAGGGGTCTGCCGGACCCACAGTCTGAAATTAGAATAATTAGAGTATTGCATAATAGCAGTTGTAGGTACGTTTTCGTTACACTCCATTAAAATGGCTATGAACTTTATTTTGTAGCAAACTGAGTAGGTCGCTCTGTAAGTGGACCTATTTAAAAATTTAAATTGATATAGATTTGAAATTTTCTTGAGTCATTCAATTCAAGCCAAATGCCGATTGTGCTGCTGGTAATTTCGCACATTAGCATATGATTGCATAAAAATGCGGGAGAAGATTTCTGTTAAAAGATATAAGACTTTCACAGACAGATATCGTTTATATTTTAACTATGGACACCCTTAAAGTCACAAAAATTATGAACAAAATAGGGCTTAATGATGTTTGAAGTCTCGTCACAGATTTTGGTCATTTGTCGTATCGTAGGTACGTTTCTGTGAGATCATAACTGACAAATGCAAATATTCTTTGTCCATATACTTCGAGAGATATGTAACATTAATATATTGCGTTACGCGTGGTTCACTGCTAAACTTTCCGATGATTATTGAATGATATTATGATTGAATTACAATCCTTTACTGAAAAGTCCGCAATCCCAATTTTTTTCCTTATCTATGCCTTTTGCATATAAATAAATAAAAAAAAAATAAAATTTTTATCACTTTGCTCAATTGTGGACCCGAATCTTATAAAAATTGGGGAAGATCCGAGAAAAGGCCTCCGCACGTAAGGATTCGAACTCGTGACCACCGAATCACAAGCCGAAGTGTTAACCACTACACCAGCCGCCGCTTTTGGAAAGTACTACAATGAATGGGATTTAGAGCCGCGTGAAAATTTTTGTATACTATTATTTTCTAAACCCTTGGTCATCTGAAGTTCCGACTACGGGTAATTTCATTTGTAGCCAAGCCCTACATGTGCTATAAATTTGAGTTAAATCGGTGATGACGAGTAGGTGCCTTTGGTGAAATTTGAAGTGTAAGGAACAAGAAAAAATGGAAATGAAAATATGAAATGCATGTAAGTCGATAATCGATAAAAAGTAAGTAAATATTTTTGAATATTATATTGATAAGAATAGAAATTATAATACAAAAATCAGCTTTTTTGCCTGCTTACATTTTTATTAAACAATGTATATGTACTGTCTATTTCTCAAGACAAATAACTTTCTATACACAGTAAATAATTTTGGTAAGTTTTTAATAAATTACTAGATATTAAATCATGAATCTTAGAATCAACGACATAATTTATATGAATATATTTGGAATTAATTCCTCTGCTACTGTATGCTTTCAATACTGAATCCTAATATTTGCCTAGATGTTAGTCAGCGTGAGAATCTAACTAATATTAGGTCTAATGCTAAGGATTCAAGACAAACTAATTGTCTTCATTACTGAGTCTTGGATTAACATCAATCAGGTTTTTGTGCTGACTATTATTAACTAATTTATATGAAGAAAGATATAATTGATACCATTAATTACAAATTCATTTACATGCGAAAAAATTTAAAATTAATACAACATTTTTCAACTCTGTAGGTACAACACATTTTAACCCATAACAAAACCCTTGATGATTCCACATCGGAGAATTCATTACACCAAATTTAGCCTCATACATTGTAATTTGTTTCCAAAGCATGAATAAACGCCCGCAGATTTATAAAACATTTGCATGTTTGCACAATGAGCGCAGCACAAACAGACTAAATGGACGGTGATTGCCCTTGTTATTCTTTCAAGTTTTTCACCAAAAGCATAAATGTTGAATAGAAATCCTTCATATTTCAATTGAAATATACGGAAATAAAACATGTGAGGTGCCAGAGAAGCCCGCAAATTCAGTTTTAGCTTTACTTGATCCTCAAAATGCATTTCACCACATTTGAAGGCCCTCGAAGTAAAATCCAGTAAATTGGGAAAAACCTTTGAAGATAGAGAGATCCTAAAATAAACAAACCACTTTTAATGGTTCCATAATTTGCGAAAACTACCAACAATTTAATTAACACCAGGAAAATTATGGCATGCCCCCTCTACCGACGTATTTATTTATGTCACCCAAATTATAGGCTTGTTTAAATTTCACCTCATGCAACATTCACTGGCATTATTTATTACAGGACACAATCGATTTGCATTCCCGAGCCGGCGATGGTGGCGCCCACATCACTCCGCATTTCATCAGGAATCCGGCGCATCCTTCACATCCTGCAAAAACTCGTTTTATTGTTTTTTGCAGCTCGTTCCGCTACCTGACATTAAAAATTTTACTAGTGAAAATATGTTTTTCTCAGCGCATTTTCCTCGTGGTATTTTGTATCGTTTTTCCAAATCACGAGTATCTGCTTTGTAATCGTGAGGCATTAGCCACTGTTGGAAATTTTATTACTCGTCCGCATCACCGCCGCGCGCGCCGTCCCGGACATTTCGTGAATTTTTCTTTCCATAAACATAAAAACTTCGAACTGTTTGGTTGAAACCTGACGGATTCAATGCCACGGGAAATATCTGATGTTGAATAAAACCGAAGCAAAAATAGCAAAAGGATAACAAACAATGAATAAATTTGTATAAATAAAATCGAATGATGATTTTTTCAGCTGGCCTGGACGATTAAAAATGGAGAAGTAATGCAGCGCTCTGGGACTATAAAAATATCTCTTAATCCGAACTATGTTTACTGTATGTAAAAAAAAAACGTCTGTGTAAGTCCGCTAAAAGTAGGACGTTTTTCTAATGGAAAGGATAAAAACTGAAAAGTAAATAGACGCTTCTGTGCAAACTCGTTACCTTTGCCATTGGCCCGATGCGCACTGCTTCACACTTCTTTCCACAATAAGTGTTTTTCTAAATATTTCCCTTCAAGCCAGCAACCCAACGGGTAAAACGTTAAAGCCGCTAAGCAAAAATGATTCGGAAACATATTTACCCTCCAGAAATTCAAAGTCATGGCCCATTACCTGGTGTTTTTTTATAAGATCTTGTCCTTCCTGACTTTTATATCTATGAGCAAACTCAAGCATTTTCAGGTAGCTATAAAAAGATATTTACGGTCTCTTGCTCGTCGGCCTACCTTCGAGCAGCAGCAATAAAAATCGTGGGGAAATTGTCAGCATTATCCTTCAAAACAATTAAACGTTCGTCCCTTGTAATAAAATTCTGAGGAAAGAGACTTGATTTGCCGAAAACAATGAAGAGTTCCAATTGGGTCGTTGCTTTTTGAACATTTAATAATATTTTATTTGAAAGAACTGAAATGAATTTTAAATAAATAAAAGACATATTTCAAAATTTCAATTATTAAGGAGAATATTGAATAACTTGGTTCAACTGGGTTCAGCCGGAAGATTGGGGAAATTGCGGAAGATCCAGATAATATTATAAAAGAAAATAGAAGCTGAGAGAAGTTCATTGCAAAAGAAAACAAGAGAAAAAAGAAACATATTCGGAGAAACTGATCGATACTCTTACAAATAAAAATTCTTGTATTTTATACTTAAAACTATCATTTTTAGTTTTCATATTCTTTTCTCAATATTCCATTCCATTTTTCTTGTCTTCTATGACTCAATATTCTTCTTCTTGGATAAACTGTGTAAATAGATAAATACTAATGGAACCGAGAACAAATATCAAAACTACAATTTTAACCTTATAAAAAACACCAAAATCAAACTATAAACATAATTTTCTACTACTTATAGAACCAAAAAGTTCGCTACCAATTCGAAAATGTCTTCGGAATTCTTCACTGCTGTAAACGAGCACAGTTTTTTTTTTCAAAATTATTCCGCACACACATCATCTTTTTCGAACTTCGAACCAATGTCACAAATCCTTCCTCTGTACTTCACTCGAGTCTCTTATTTCCGCGTTACTACTTGTGGAGGAGTTCAAACTAAAACAATCCTCGAAAATATTTAATAAATCCTTAAGTTTATCCTCTGACATCTTGATCTCATTTGACAGTTTACATACACAAGATTTTGAAGGTGTACCCAATTTTTACTTGAAGTTATCAGGAAAGGTTTATCCCCACTACCATATGAAACTTTTTACCAGATTTTTACTTAAGAATATAGGTCTGTCTGGTAACTTTTGGGTAAAAATTTCTTGAGTAAAAATCTGGTAAAAAGTTTCATATGGTAGTGGGGATAAACATCAAAAGTTACCAGACGACTTCAAGTAAAAATTGGGTAAATCTTACTTGTGTATGTAAATTGTCAAACGTGATCAAGATGTTAGAGGGAAAACTTATGGATTTATTTAATAATTTTGAAGATTTTGAAATATGTTTTTTATTTATTTAAACAATTTTTCAATAACTTCTTCTTCTATCTGAATTGCAACGCAAAATTGAAACACACAAATGACAGATTACACAGTGACAAGCAATCGATGATTTTACCCAAATTTACTCGGTCTCCGCAACGTGGGTAAAATCTGGTAAAATTGTGTAAGAGGAGAAGTGCTGTCAAGAGCTCAGTTTTTCCCCTCCGTGAGGTTAACAGACAATTTCGGGTAAAAATTTTACCCGCAAGTAAAAACTTTATAGTTACCAGACAAACCTTATTTTACCCAAAAAGTGACAGAACTTGTCTTACTTTTTTTTTTTTTTTTCTCAGTGAACTTCTTACTACCTTATTAAAAAATGTCATCTTGTTTCGTTATCAAGTTGAGTGACAAAAGTGGATTTGAATAGTGTTACTTTACTTTACTTTACTTTACTTTACTTTACTTTACTTTACATTTTTCCTATTTCATTTACTGTATGTTCGAAAGGCACATTGAGGTTTTAGTAAAATCGCGGAAAGAATTCCAAACTAAAATTAGTTTTCACATTAAAACCTTAATTAAAATATCCATTGTCAATTTTTAGATTATAGAACTAATGTGTGCACAGGATGATGCATCGTTGGTTTTGAAACGTTAAGGTCTTTGAAAATTCTTGTAAAATCAGATAGTCGTTGTTACTCTTCGAGATGGATTTCCTGTTTCCATTTCCTTTTCTGGACGCTTCATCCATCTTTCCACTCACACGGGAATACACTTTACTACTATACCTGTTTCGCATCGCATCAAACATGATATCTGCTAGTCAGTTCCATCAGAATCAAATCATGAAAAACAAACATATTCGATTAGCTTACTTTCTTTTATTATCGCAAATATCCCTTCAACATTTTCATAGCCGTCGAACTAATTCTTTTGGCTTTTCCAGACATCGTGTAAATCACACATCACCTCAAACACATTTATGGTTCCCTGCGCCGTAATAACAATAAAGAATTTGTTTTCTTCTTGTCAATAAGATCCTCGGATTAATGTTTCACTCCCGCAGTTTGTAGGGTATTTTTTCTCCGGCTGGACGTGAAACTTGGAGAGTTCTCTATAAACAAAGCAATTGATGGTCCTATCGATCTACTGTTGTTTGGTTAACAGCCGACAGAAAAAATTATGCAATTTTTTTGTACGGGCGTATTTTGTGATGTTTACTTGTTGCCTTGTATATACCTATATATATTATAGTATATACGTACATAAATCTGAACAGGAAAAAACATATAAGGAAGTATCCCAGTATGTCATCCTTACACAATTTAAATGATTAAATTTTGACACTGTTTTGATTGAGTAATAAAATTTTTATTTTTTTCGTTAAACCTTGTTTGAGGTTAGCGAATCTTTCAAAAATTGATTAAACTTCCTTTTTTTTCCGTCATCCAATAAAACTAATCCAACTAAGCCAACTAACAATTATAAAACAAATGCTAAAGATATTTGATTATCCATAACCCTTAAAATACCTGCATTTAAAATTTTTTGCATTGAACAAACCTACAGAGAGTTTAGGAAACTTAACGCTTGCTGAAAATTCGAAATATTCCAGATTAGTTTTAAATTTCCTACTTCCTGCTTTTAAAATTCCCGAAGAATTAGTTTAATTAAAACGTGGATTACAATGGCATGGCAGCGACAGCAACAGCGAAATTTTCTTTCTTGCTGAAAATGGTCACTGACTCAGACAAAACCAATTACGAAGTTTTCCTGCTGCTGTTCCTGCCCCTTACCATTGTGATGCACGAAGGAAAATTCCGGAGTATTTTTTTGCGAAATTTGAAACTTCTTTATTACATTGAAAACATTACTTTTAACCAACAACTTTAAATTCCTTTAATATATACAATAATTGAAGGGCTACGGCGAAAACCGATTATAGTCCATTTTTGGCCAAAACTGAATTATTAGTGTCATTTATCAACATATTTCACAAAACTATTTCTGAAAAATATCAGTTTTCATTAATATTCCATAAAATTTAAAATTTCAAATGGCACCGCAAAATGTTAATTTCGTCAAAGAATTGAATGTATCACATATAAAATTATATAATAATTATATCATAAACATTTAATAATTCGTGTTGCCACCTGAGTTCAAAATTACTTGTTTAAGTCTCCTGGACATAGAATTAATTAAATTTTGCAGATACCATTGGCCAATTTTGTTCCATTCGCTAATTACGGCATTCCTAAGATGTTTCACAAATTCAAATTAACGTCCATTCTTGTAAACATTATTGGCCAATAGTCCCCAAATATTTTCAATCGGATTGAGATCCGGACTACAGGCTGGCCAATCCAATAACGAAATGTTGTGATCACCCAAGAAGTCTTTCGTTAGTCTGTAAATAAGTGTATTTTTCGAACAATCTAATGCGCATAGTCTTCTAAAGTGTGTAATGCTCTTAAACGTGTAAAATTGTGAAGTGTGTAAAATGATTTGACATATGTATGTTGCTTCAACACTTTTTACTGCATATTTGATATTTGTGTTTCTATTTCAGGCATCGGGGAGTGTCTTATACTTTTACTTTGTCATTTTCAAACGTGTTGCAATAACACACGCTTATTAAAAATATTTTGTCAAACTAATGACAAATTCCACACTTATGTGTGTTAAAATAACACGCGTATATGTGTTGTATAACACCCTTAGAATTTGCAGTGTTTGCACCAAGTCCGAATCCTTTTTCGGTTTTCGAAAAGTCAATATACCAAACCATAGTACCCTAGAGTAGAAGTGTAACACTAGCTTACCAATGATGGCGGTCTTTTATTACCACTTCGAATGGCCATTCCAAGTCTAGTATGGGTTTGGATAAATCTTAATCTTAGATTCCAGGTTGATTTTGTCTAGAATTCTGAGATGATCTGAGAGATGCTCTGATTTAAAAACCACTGTCCGTTGTAGCCTTAAAGCACTCAGTAGTGCATCTAACATGCAAGTGTAGAAGTGGGTGATTTAGCGCGAATGGCACCTACAAATCCAAGGCAGGCCAGCCTTTGAACTACAAGTAGCAAGGCTTTAAGTTGATTTCATCCACGTTAAATGCCCATGCTTCGTTTCACTAAACTTCCTATCAGTGGCGTAGCTTGCCCTAGACAGGCCCTGTATCAAAATTTATCGGGGGGCCTTTCTACCCGACTGCGGTGAAGTGTAAATGGAGGGTAAAGATTTTTTACAAAAGAAACGCGCGCATTACATAAAATAAATATATATTGATTATAATTACTTACAATTAATGCTCCTAGGAGCCAAGTTAGCAAAACATATATACAATAAAAAACAATTATGGTATATAAACTCTTCTCGCCTTTTTTTCGGTAAACTTATTTATGATCATCCGTAGCTGAAGAAGATTTTAGTTTTTCGAGATTTGCTGCTCTATAGACAGTACTGACAAGTCCGAGAGCCGTTCTTGGCCCATAGAAGTCCTAAGATAATTTTTGATCACTTTTAATTTCGAAAAGCTGTTGTAGTTGTAACCGGAAGGGCCAAAAATAGAAAGCATGCTGTTATTACCTCAGGAAAACTGGATCCAAGGCTATTGAATTTTATCAGTAATAATTGTGCGAGTTCCATAATGGAATGAATTTTCTAAATTTCAGATTTTAAGCATGTTTCAAAAGCAATTAATTGTTCATACAGATCAACTGACATGTCTTTACTATACTTAGCAGTCAGTTATCCGGCTTCGTTTTTTATTACTTCGTTTAAAAACGATAAGAGTTTCTCTGGTTGTAACAGTTCGAACGGATACCTCAGATCACACAGGATCTGAAATCTTTGTTTAGTTTGAGAAATTAATATATCTAAACAGCCATAGTACCTACACATAGCCTTTGAAGTACGATTCCGGGTCTGAAATTCTCTCATCTTCTGATAACTCAACAAGAAAATGTTCCGTTGTCTTCCGTCTTTTATTTTTGAAAACAGTTTTTACCCCCCACTCTTTTGCTAGATCTCTAGAGTTCTTTAACAAATCATGGAATGAATTTTGATTTCTTATTTTGCTCAAAATGAATTTTAATTTCTTATTTTGTACAAAAGATTACTAAGTAAAATACTGGCTTTCTGTAAGCCATTATTTTCATGCTGTAAGCGATTACGTCTATCTTTCACCGCTTGGATTCAACAACAGTATTCAAATGTGTCTGTCACCTGTGCAGTTTACCTTAAACCGATTAATACTTTGTCATTTTATTCTGCAGTGTTTGTGTGATGTTTAGTATCTATTCCATGTTGAATATGTTTTATGGTTGAGCTAAACTAATGTTTTAAGTTCTTTTGAATGTGTGAAATGATTTTTTATTAATCGTTTTCTTTTATAAGAAAAATCTTAACTATATGATAAAATATGAAATACCAATTAGTTTTGCGTTAATATTTAAGCTTTCCTTTACTAGAACATAAAAAAATTCCTGCCTACACAGGGGTTTTAAGAATTGTTTTCACCATAGTTTATGTCATTGAACAGGAAATGTGTATTTATCATATAGTAACCATAGCATATAATGTTTTTTTACAATATTATTCAAAACCAAAAATACTTTTTACCCAATTTAAAGTAACTTTTAGGTATTCTACTAAGAATGTGAATTTTAGTGAATATTCATTTCTTTACAAAATTCAATATTTCGCGTTTATAACCTTTAACCTTTTCATAATTAAAAAAAACATTGTTCATTGTATTATCGTCAGGAACACTAATTGTAATTAAACTAAATGATTAAAAATTACTATAAGCATAAATGAATTTTTTCCTCCTAGATCCTTCAAATAAGACACTGTGCGTTGGGGCCCCTGAAACCCGGGGGCCCCATATCATTGATACGGCTGATACGGCGGTAGCTACGCCCCTGCTTCCTATTATATATAAATAAATCAACTCGCACTACCACTCCTAAAGAAGTTTAAGTGAAAAGGAAAAAGAAAATTTTAATCAGAACGTTTTGACGAGACCGTTATTTAAACTCCCCCTCGGTGAAAACGTGAAGGTCACTTCGAGACTTTGAAGGACAGGCCTGCTGCCAGCCAGGTGCTTTACGGCACTCGAAGCCTTCCAATTTGCCGATTCCACTTGAAAAGTTTCCGCAGAGCGGCTGGAAAGGGTTGGCTTTTGACGGCTCTTAAACCGCTCAAATGTGCGCGCCAATTCCGCCCTTATCCGAACCAGGATAAGAAAATTTCACTTAGAATCTAACGACCCCAGCGCGCCAGTAGGTTCGATGGAATTGGGAATTAATTGAGCGCAGGAAAGAGCGCCTCCCTGTGGGCGGTAGCCGCCACCCCCAAGCGGGTTATTCTTAACTTTTGAAGTCTCCTTTCGGGTGGCCTTGAACTCGACACAACTTAAGGACGTGTTCACAGTGGCGCACAGGTGGTGCAAAATTTACTCTCCGGTTGGCACTTTAAGCTCTTTGGAGGACTTCGTTGCAGGGGGAGCAGGCGGAGAGGTGGTGAAAGGGCTGCACATGAAGACAACGAAGCTTCAGGCTCTGCACGGTTTCAGTTGATTTTTATTGCTTTGTCAGCTCTTCCCGTGAGTACAATTCTGCCAACATGATGACAATTTGCGGAATATCAAGTGGAGCTCTTCGGGCGGCACTCGCTTGGGGTAGTCTTTCGCTGGTTTTTCAAGGATTCCCAAGCAGATTTGGGGGGCATTTGAGCGTAAAGAGATTTCTGCGAAAATTCACTCAATAAAGATATATTCGATTTTGTGTCTAGACACACGAGTATATCATTAGAATTGACTTGTATATTTCGAAGAATATTCAATATATTTTTTATCGCTTAGCAATCTGTTATAAATTATATCGAGAAAAGCAATTTGGACCTCATCGATAAAAAAACACAATTTTTATATTAAAACGCATTCCGTTACGGATAATTGGATACTACTTATATTGTATTTATTTGACATTTAAAAAAGCAAAACTGGACAAATTAACTCATACAAGTATTTTTATTATATTTACATAAAATTACACGAATTATTATTTCGAAATAAATAGTAATTTCTAATTTCTTTGTGGTACGAGATTAAATAAAATAAGAATTTTAGAACTTAAGGTAGTTATAAAAATTTAATAACATTTTATAACACATATTTGGGCACTGTGCGAATTGGGTCTAAAATTTAGACTTTGATAAATATCCTATTTACTCAAACAGATGATGTAAATGTCCAAATTGTAATGTTTGTCCGACCAGACTAAATGTTATTCATTTAATTTTACGAAAATTATTTAAGTTTGAAATGATTTATCAATAGTTTAAAATATTACCAATTAATAAAATCGTAGGTTTGGAAGGAATTAGCTAGTGGCTAAATTCTATTCACACTTCGCACAGCAATTAAACCAAAATATTAATTCAAAAGCATTTACATTTAAGGTAGTATTACCGTCTAGAATTTTCAAAAAATGAATTTTTTTTTTTTTTTTTACATTTTTAGATTCTTTATACCTTCAATAATAACTGTCTAAAATATTAAATCGAAATTCGAAGCCAGTGCCGAGATATAACGACTCAATTGAAGCACGCTCTCGGCTGTTCCCATGTTCTAAATAAACTTTAAATGCGTTTTTCTCGAGTTTAGGTTTTTTTAACTGGCGGACAGTTAATCTCCGGATCTACTGGGCCGATTTTAATAAACTTTGAAGCATTCTGTTCGTTGTTATATCCTGCGTGATAGTTTACCACAATTTGACCACAAAAAAAATATATAAAATTTTTGAGCCTGAAAAAAGGTCGAAAAAAAGGGCGATTTTTGAAAAAAATTTTGAAATGTCCGCCATTTTTTTATTTTTAATGATTTTTCAATTTTTCTGGTAAACTATCACGTAAGAGCACTTCCTTTTTGTAACTCTTTTTGAATTTTATGTTTCAGACTTACCGTTCCAGAGATTAACTGTCCGCCATGCAGCAATGTTTTTTTGAGAAGAAAATTTTAGCGCCCTGTATTAAATTAACAGTTAATAGAAAATAAAAATAAAAATTTTTTTCGTAATCTTCAAGAACTGTTTAATACTGTAAAAAAAAGTTTGATAACAATATATAATATAGAAAGTGAAAAAAAAATTGTTGAATATATGTCATTTTTTAGCATTCTAGACGGTAATAGTACCTTAAGACGTTCTGATTGTCAAAGTTATCTGGGATTAATCTCTTGCAGATAAAACTATAATACTTACCAAATAATTTATTTACATTTGTCATGCGCTAAGCTGTCATAATGGAAAATTGCAATACAGTTGTTTTTATTTATTAGATCTGTCTGGTAACTATAAAGTTTTTACTCGCGGGTACAATTTTTACCTGAAAATGTCTGTTAACCTCACGGAGGGGAAAAACTGAGCTCTTGACAGCACTTCTCCTCTTACACAATTTTACCAGATTTTAACCACGCTGCGGAGACCGAGTAAATTTGGGTAAAATCATCGATTGCTTGTCACTGTGTAATCTGTCAATTGTGTGTTTCAATTTTGCGTTGCAATTCAGATAGAAGAAGAAGTTATTGAAAAATTGTTTAAATAAATAAAAAACATATTTCAAAATCTTCAAAATTATTAAATAAATCCATAAGTTTTCCCTCTAACATCTTGATCACGTTTGACAATTTACATACACAAGTAAGATTTACCCAATTTTTACTTGAAGTCGTCTGGTAACTTTTGATGTTTATCCCCACTACCATATGAAACTTTTTACTAGAGTTTTACTCAAGACATTTTTACCCAAAATTTACCAAACTAACTAAAATCCAATAGGTCTGGGATTTTAGTTAGTTTAGCCGCGACTCAAACTGTCACAGTGGAACATTTTTAAATATAAACTGAGAAAACGAGTTGATGTGCATTTTATGTTTTTATTTTGGGTCGTTTTAATACATATTTAAATAGCCGGAATTTTTTTTTAATACAAATATTGTTGTATGTACTACAGGTATAATGGCGGTTTGTTTTATATCCTGGCTAGAGTTTGCTTAGAATAGAGGAGTAAAGGTCTTCCACTTCGGCATGCGTGGTATAAATGATTTTTTTTTAAATACTTAATACACTAAAAGAAGGGTAGAAAATGTTCGGTCATTTCATTTCTAGTAAATTTGACAGAACGAGCTGTCTTCTTCCAAATATTTTAATAGATGTAACTAATTTACAATTGATTTATGATTATAACGGATATGACTGGAACAATCAAAATCAATTTTCTAAATTTTATTACTATAGTCTTTAATTTAGGATTAGGTATTTACAAACTGCTCTTTCGCGGAATTGCACGCGCAACGACGATATATAAAAATAGGAAAATGCAAAATGCAAAATGAAAAATTGATTTTCCCTTGACTTGAAATGGTCACGGTTCCCGGCCTTGAGGGTGCTATTGAAAGGTGATAGAAAATCTCATGAACTTTGTGAGATTCATGCAATCAAATGATAACATGCAGTCGGAGGCAAACATGTAGTAACAAGTTGAACAGAAATATTTGATGCCTCCGACTGCATGTTATCACTTGAATGTATGAGTTTTAAAGAGTCCATGACATTTTTTATCAACTTTCAATAGCACCTTCAAGGCTGAGTGAGAACTACGACCATTTCAAGCAGAGAGAAGAGGATATTCATTTTTCTATTTTTATATTTACTTTTTTATTTACGTCTTTTTAGTTTTATTTGTATTGTATTACATATGAATTTATTTATTGTTTTTTTTAATAAAAATTGGTGTATTTTTCAAAAGTTTGTCCGCCATGTTGGATCCGCTATTTTGAATTTTTTAAATTTAATATCAGGTTCGTAATCAGTGACTCCAAAAACCCCTTAATACTGCTTTTCACTACAAAACTGATGTCTTAAAGAATATACATCATTTACGTATTAGTGCTAGGGGTTGTTTACCCCCTTGAGGAGCTTTTTCTACGAAAACCCAAAAACGGGTCAACTTTATTTTTCAAAATCGTATGTAAACAACTATTTTACAATGATTTTTATTTAAAACTGTTATTTTCGTGACGCAAAAATATAAAAAAAAACTCGTTTTTCTGCAATAAAAAATAAGGGTTGTCAGCCCCCGGGAACCGGATTACTTACAAAAGGTTAGTGTATTTATGGGACATCATTTCCATTTTGTTTCATTCGAAAAAATTCATTAGAATATGAAATATTTCGGAAAAACTGTTTTTGGGGGTAAACTTACTTACTTACTATTAGTACAGTAATAAATATTGCATATTTCATGATAATCAGTTCAGTGGTATGTAAGATTTGCTTGAACAAACGGTCTAACAAAAAGAAGCAAAGGTGTAATTAAAGATAGATATTAAAGGTGAAGATTGGACTTGTTAAAAATTAAATGGAACTTTTTTATGTCAAGACTATATCTCTTCCAAAGACCACAATTAGTACTCCTTATTTATTTGTAAGGTAACGTAAAATTTACTATATCCAGGCTACTGTAATCGAAAAATCAAACCCATGAACGTCTTCAAAGGTATCTGAAAAACATTCAGACATGAAACAGCACACATGAGTGCTTCTTAAAAAATTTCGAATCACAAAGCTAAGGAGATTTAAGGATTGTGTGATGGAAGTTAATTCGATTTGGAGTCCATTAAAAATTCCTTTTTCTTATTTTCAATGTTCAGATATAAATCTACCAAGGAGGAATTTTGTAAGTGATGCAGCTCTTCTTCACGTCGTTTGTTTTTCATTTCCCTCAAATTGCAGACTATTGCAGCTTGATTCATTCTCATCACGAGATTCATCATTTTTCTATTCATCCGGGCAGCGTCCCACTGATTTTCGATTAGATCCACTAAGGCACGAAACTAAATAGAGAAGGTTCGTCCTTGAAACTCTGAAACAGGAAAAAATCGATTCAATCTGCACTTGGCCTGAAAACAGAAATGCCCGTGTGGTCGGGTATACTTCCTCCGTCTTCTTCGTCTTTAAGCCACCAAATGTGGGGTATGCAGCCCCAATTCTATTCGGCAGCGAAATTTTAGCAGAATTCTTCGGTAGCGGGCTGGAAATCCTGATCACCACAACAAGTGGTTCGAGTTCTCCTGGACAACAGGCGAAGAAGTTCATAGAAGATTATATGGATTATTTTCGCTCCAATGAAAGAAGAAAAATTGCAGACATGACGTCCTGTCTTTATCACTTCAGTGCAAAGTGAAATGTTTCATTTTTTTTTGCCTGAATTCAGGAACTTCGTAAGCAGCATCCGGATTATTTCATCTCCGGTTTTTGCGATAGAATCCTCACCTCTGCCTTATCGAATTGGATTCATAAGCTCATTTTGGGCTGAAAGACCATCAAAAAGGTCAGTTTTGATTGGCAGTGGCAGTTATCAATTTATAAGTAATTTTCTTCCTAGAGATTGGCCCTCAGATGAAATTACTCTTACCACCGTAAGCTCTTATGCATAATAGTCTTAAAGGATCAGTTACGCCCTGAATACCCCAAGATATTAATATAAAAATTAATGAAATAGCGAACAATATATGAAAACCCCTTACATATTTTGTATATTCAATTCTTATACAGGGTGGGCCATTTAAGATTTGGAATTTCAATCGGCTATAAAAACAAAAACAAATGAATATTTTTTCAAAGTTATGAGTTTATTAGAAAGATTGAACCTTTCCATTTAGGAATGGAAGACAACATCATTCAAATGACTGACACGGCTAGCCTTACAATACCCCATTCGATCAGCCCAATTTTTCAGTACATTTTCGATTGTTTGGGCCTCTATTTCGTCAATGGCAACTTCGATTTCACGTTTCAAGTCGTCAATCGTCTCTGGATGGTTAGCGTAACACTTTTCCTTAACGGCTCCCTACAAAAAAAGGTCTAACGAAGTTTAAATCTTAGCTTCGAGGTGGCCAATTGACATCAGCATTTCGGCTGATTATTCGATTTCCGAAAACAGTGCGCAAAAGATCGATTGTTACGTTGGCTGTGTGGCACGTTGCGCCGTCCTGTTGAAACCAAATGTCGTCTATGTCTTACTCTTCAATTTTGGGAAACAAAAAGTCGCTTAGCATGGCGCGGTAGCGATCGCCATTCACTGCAACGGCGTTTCCTTGCTCATTTTCGAAGAAAAATAGCCCAATAATGCCGCCAGACCAAAATCCACACCAGACAGTCATTCGTTGTGGATGCATTGGTTTCTCCACGATGACCCAGATATGACAATTTTGTTTATTGAGGATACGAGGTGGAAATGAACTTCATCTGAAAAGATGATTTTTCGGTAAAAATGCCCATCTTCGATCAAGCGGTCTTCGGCCCATTGAGCAAACCGAAAACGCATTGGATGGTCATGCGGCTTCAGCACTTGCACTAATTGAACTTTGTACGCATTCATACCGAGATCTTTATGCAAAATTCTTCTCAAAGAAGTGCGTGAAATGTTCAATTCTTGAGAACGATGACGAGTTGATGTTGATGGTTGTTCACGCACACTCTGAGCAAGAGCAGCGCACTGGACGAGTACGTACACGGGTTTTTTTTATCCAACAACGATCCAGTTTCACGAACTCGCTTCATAAATTGATCTACAAATTGCGTTTTTGGCACATCCTTTTTGTCAAATTTTTTCCGTAAATTTCTTACAGTTTGAGTAGAAGACTCACCACTTTGGAAATAAGTTTTTAATATTTCCCAACTTTGTTCAAGCGAAAAGCGACCCATTTCATAAATGTCAAACATAAAACTAACTTTCTGTCATATCGAAAATGTCATCAAACCTTCCAACCTCAAAATAACTTATAGTTCCAATTCCAAACGTTAGATGGCCCATCCTGTACTTCCTACTGTTTCATTGTACTGAGTGTAACATTTTATATTTTCATGGTTCTTTCCATAATAATCTACTTTAATAAAATTTACAACACAAAAGAGCCCACTGAAGCAAAAAAAGTAATCTTACGAGAGAAGTTAAGCTTTCCAATGGTAAAAGAATTAAGTATTCAAATCGGCAATCAAATAGTAGTTTCTAAAATTACCTCTTATATATAAACAAAGACTCTCTCTTTATAAAGGGTGAACCATCGGCTGGTTTTTGTTTAAAAATAGTATAAAATAAACATTGTTCAATATTTTCAGAGTTTTTTTGATTTATTGAAAAGAGTAAACCTTCCGATTACTTATGGAAGCTATGTTATCTAGCCCATTCATTCAATCTAATTTTGCAGCACATCTTCGATGATTTGGGGTTCTATTTCACGAATATATCGATGAAACTCGTGCTTAAGTGCCTGAAACGTTTCTAAATTGTTAGCATAATATCGATTTTTAACGTCACTCCACAAAAAACTCATCGTAGCTGTGCGAGAATGTGGCATTATTTCGAACCGCAATTTTCTTTCCAAAATTTGCACTGTTTCGGCAACACGGCACTCACTTTGGAAATAATTTTTCAATATTTGTCAACGTTGGTCAAGCTTTAATCAATTCATTTTGTACTGCGGAGATATGATACAGCGATTCTGTCATTTTTTTAAACGCGAAAGAGCAGTCTGTGTCAAATTAGCATGTAAGTTAAAAAGAAACCAACACATGACTCTTACACAGATTTAAGTACAGGCCATTTTTGAATCTAGAAAAATTATTTTTCACTCAATTTTATATTTTATTTCTACCAGTTCTTTTAGATCATAATTTATCTCTTTGTTATTAATAATTGTGTCAGACTTTGTGCGTCAATCCACTATTAACTTTGAAAGGTTGTGAAATATCCATTATGTTTTTATATGCATTGAATTATATGTGAGTTAGATAAAAATAGATATAGAAATGTAGAAAGCAATTCACCTCAGATTCATGTAATTGAAAATGAACGACAAGCAGCGACAACGACAACGACTCACTTGCTGACAAAATCAGAAAACCTTCGGTTGCATTTTCCTTGACAAAATCACTCTATAAAAGCACCCCCTGAGGTACCAAAAACAGAACAAGGTGGTTGGTACACGTGACCAGTGAACACGTGTTGTCCAGGCATTTCTTCTTAGAGGATTCGGGGAAGGAAAGTCGAGCACAAAACCGTTTATCTAATCAGCTCATTCCAGCAATCCCTTTCAGAGGACAAGAAAAAGTTTCCCTTGCTGTTCCTTATATTCAATTCGAGGCAACTTTCCGCTCATGGCATCTTTTTCTAAGGATCACTGCATCTGCAGCATGGTAAGTCGGCGCTTGGTCCAGCCACGATGCTGTGCTGTAGGTACGCTTACGTAAAACGAGTCCCAAGGACATGGGGACGGAGTGCTTGAGGATACAAACTCTCTTTCCAGTGGTCAGAAATGCTGCTCCCTGCGGAAGATGAAGTTCAAGAAATGCAACAAATACACGATTACCTGTGTTGCGAGGGCATGCAATTTCCCCTGCGTCTCTATTAGTTTGGATGAATTTCTAAGGACGGTTTCTCTTATTCATAGCGACAAGTATTTTCCTTCCAAGCCTCGTTGCATTATGCGATTTTGTATGGGTGTGGGCTGAAAGAACTTCTAGGAAATGACAGGAATTTCATAGAATTTCTCCAATTGCCGCAGGATGAAATTGCTATAGACTTCTATGAGACAAGTGCAATTAAATTGAAATTCTACGTGATGTTGTTCAGATGGAAATTATTATCCAATATAGTTCCATCAATGTCATTAATATTCTGAATATCTACTAATCATATTTTCATACAAACTTTCATTTTAATCTTTTAATTCATAACAAGTTTACATCTTACTACTACGCAATTCAATTTTTTAATAATTCTCATTTTCAAATGCTCGACATCTTCATTTATTCTTTCCGATTAAAAGACAGTAGCAGTATCTAATTCGTAGACGTTTTTGAAAATTTTGTTCCTTAAATACAACTTCAAATGTCTTAACAAATGATAGTGACACGGCGCGATGTCGGGAGAGTTCAGCATTTAACAAAACCGAAAAAACATTTGCACCACACACCCAATATATTAATAAACACAACAACTCCAAATTTGTGTTAAGGGGTTATATACAGTCAGGATTTTCAGAAAACCGATTTTCTTGGATTTACAAATTTTGCTAATATTCGAAATTGGCAGCCTCAGAATAATCATTGTACTAATTTTCATTAAAATCCGTTGAAATCGAGAAATATTGGTCGCCATATTGGATCCGCCATCTTGGATTTGTAAATTTTGATAACATTAAAAATCAGTGACCTTAAGATAATCACTGTACCAATTTTCATTAAAATCCGTTGAAATCGAGAAACATTGGTCGCCATATTGGATCCGCCATCTTGGATTTAAAAATGTTGATAATATTCGAAATTAGTAGCCTCAGAATAATCATTGTGCTAATTTTCATTAAAATCAGTTGAAAGCGAGAAATATTGGTCGCCATATTGGATCCGCCATCTTGGATTTGTAAATTTTGATAACATTCAAAATCAGTGACCTCAAGATAATCACTGTACTAATTTTCATTAAAATCCGTTGAAATCGAGAAACATTGGTCGCCATATTGGATCCGCCATCTTGGATTTCTAAATGTTTATAATATTCAAAATCAGTTACCTCAAAACAATCATTGTACTAATTTTCATTAAAATCCGTTGAACTCAAGAAATCTTGGTCGCCATATTGGATCCGCCATCTTGAATTTCTAAATTTGGACAGCGGATTTGAAATCAGCATTCTGCAAAACCCATATGTACCAATTTTCATGAAAATCGCTTCAAATTTAAAATTTTCAGCCGCCATCTTGGATCCACCATTTTGAAACCCTTATCCAAAAAAAATTTGCCTATATGTTAAGTTGAAATATGTACTACCCTCGGACAAAAAATGAAAAATATCGATGCAAGCGTTTAGGCGTGATTGAGGAACAAACAAACAAACAAACTTTCATTTCTAGTCGGATACAAATTTGCACATTTTAGTAAATGGGAGTGTTTGTTTTATTTGTTATTATAAATAGTAGTAATTTAATATAGTGAATTTCTTACATTGAGCAGACAGAGCACACAACATTTTATGCTGAGTGAGGGTATAAGCTTACTCGTACATGCTCTTGATAGGAGAATCTTACTGTCTGTGGTGTTATGAGGCGTAAATATGCCCACAGCATAGATACATATTATATTCTACTTCCAAAGCATAAATCATGTATTACTTGGGTACACGTACGGCCATAACAACTCACAATCAGCTCGAATTATAGCGCACATGAGAGAATTTTATTAAATATTAAACTTATCAGAGTGCTCCACCTTCTAATCCAAGGCTAAATTTTTTAGTCTGAAAAGACCACTTTCATGACGCCCCATTAGCTCCATTTACCAATTAATTTGAGCGACTTATGTACCTTTGGGAAAGGGTGTCAGCTTATCCCATTCATTACCCTTAACAAGATAAATTTCGTCTGGATGAACCTGAAGTTGATAGTCTGAACATGAAAACATTAGATAAAGGTTTCTCATCCTAATGAGTGCTAATCATGAATCAAAAGACGTTATAGAATATATATTCGTCTCAGACGATTTGTATATTAATAAAACCCTAAATATGATACTTCGTTTTCACTAACTTCAAAATTCCTTCATATAAAGTATAAAGTCTTTAACTTTTTAAATAAACTTTAAATTCATTTGATATGCCATTGTAAATTAGCTGCGAGGTACTTTAGTCTTACAAGTCTCGACTTGCGGTGTAACAAAAAGTTGTTTACCTTTTAAGTGGTAAAGAAATTCAGCCAAGAAACAATACTACCTTTTTCTAGCCATTCCCTAGCTCTTGGAAATTTAATATCACCTGTACATCATCGCAATATCGACAGAGTCTGTTAACTTGCTGACAGCTCTTCTTTAAGAGCTAGATAATGGATAAAACGTTTCTTCTACTAATTCTTGTGTGATGTGCATGTGCACTCAGTAAAATTCTCTTCTGTTCTTATTTATTTTCTTTTTCTTATTCTTTCTTCAAGGACTTGGTCTTGGGAATCTTTTAATATCCGTATTAACATTGACCCTGACCTAGATAGGGCCGGTAGGCGATACCAGGAAGCTTCTTATCTGTGTTTAATTACATTTCGATACCATGCCTAGAGAATAAAGTAGCAGTCATTCCTCGAATAAGGTCAAGTTGCTGTGGATAGGGGGAGTCTGGTGTTACATACAATTAGATGATTAATAAGAAGAGAGCGTCTGAGGTTTCATTATGTTACTTTTATCACCTTTCATCTATATTAAAATGTTTAATTATATTTGCGCTATAAGACATAATAATACGCCATGAATATGGTAAATGAAGATATATTTTCGAACCGAAATTCAATGATAATGTTTCAAATTTTGAAAGTTCTGTTTAGGAACAGATGTACGAAAGAATTTGTTGGTATTTATTTTAGTTAGTATCGTGGTAACTACATTGAAAATTATTACTCGAAAATAATACATATATAAAAACTACTTTTGAAAACTGTATGTGTATTAGGATGCTTTTTTTTTCGTGACCATTTTTTTTTTCAGTCCCACCTCGAAATTTTGTGGCAAATACCTAAACAAAAATTCCCTGAAAATTTGAGCCCTTAATATTAATATTAAGTACTAGACCAAGGCGTATAAAAATTTCCCATATAAAATACACGTAACTTTTGATTTTTTTTCTTCAAAACTCCACAGCTCAGAGGCATTTTATGGTATAATCTTGGTCAATGGTAGGGTTTCTTCAGAATTGAATGCTCTACAAAAGTGTCTATTGCAGTGTAACCCTAATTCCCACCAGCGAGGTAGTACGGGTCATTAACCCCAATTTTTTCACGAAATTCTCGCTTTTTGCCCCTATCTCGTAAAGACCAAGAGGTACAGAAAAACTGAATATGACAAACTTGTAGGAAATTCAATTTCTTGTAAAAAAGTTCTGAACACCAAATAGCTAACATCGATATTTCTTGAGATATTGGCCTTTGAAGTTGAGGTAGTGTGGAATTTTCATGGATTATTGAGCTAAATTGTAGAAACACTACCTCAACTACAAAGCCCAATATCTCAAGAAATATCGATGTTAGCGATTTGGTGTTCAAGAAGTTTTTGGAGCAAATTGAATTTCCTACAAATTTGTCATATTCAGTTTTTCTGTACCTCTTTTTGTTTACGAGATAGGGGTAAAAAGCGAGAATTTCATGGAAAAATTGGGGTTAGTGACTCGTACTACCTCGCTGGTGGGAGTTAGGGTTACACCGCAATGGACACTTTTGTAGAGCATTCAATTCTGAAGAAATCCTACCCTTGACCAAGATTATACCATAAAATGCCTCTGAGCTGTAGAGTTTTGAAGAAAAATATTCAAAGTTTACGTGTATTTTATACGGGAAATCTTTATACGCCTTGGTCTAGTACTTAATATTAATATTAAGGGCTCCAATTTTCAGGGAATTTTTGTTTAGGTATTTGCCACAAAATTTCGAGGTGGGACTGAAAAAAAAAAAAAAAATAGTCGCGAAAAAAAAGCACCCTAATGTGTATATACTTTAAATTTATCAAAAAGTTAAAAATAAATACTAACCATTGTCGATGAGCCCAATATTATCAATACCTTATTTTCTTCATACATTTTACGTTTTTTAAGTTAATAATCAATAATTATCTTTATACGAATTATTCTTCGGTATTTAATTCTCGCGGAGCTATTTATTCACAAAATTGTATTTATTTCTTTAAGAGCCTGTATGAAATGTGCCAAATAAAGGTGACACCCGGACGAATCAGTTGATTTTTTTTTCCGCAAATCTTCATTTCTACGACCGTATGTCAACCCCCAAATGCTACTTAAAAGGAGCTTAATCACAGAAATTGTACACTTATTTAATACGCCTTCTTTTACTCATTATAATATTTTTCTTTATGTTTCTTCGCGTTTACTTTAGCTTTGAAGAAGTCGCTAAATTAGGTGCATAATATCCCCATATCCATATTTAACAAATGATACAAAATATAGAATTCCGTCGGAAAGTAAATTCTGAATGTTATGCGAATTAGACAAATCAAATGGTACTTGCTGAATTTGTCGTGTGTCACGCTTATTTTTAAGTAGCATTTGACGTTTAAGTATCATTTGACTCATCTGTGTGGCATGGTTTGATATCTAGCCTTTGGCAGATGCTGACTAGATTATTGAAAGTTCATATTGGAACATATTTTAGATTATGTATTTAATATTTAAGAATTCTAAGTAGTAATATTACAATATTCTTACAAACATTTTTGAGTTTCGAGAAATTTAATTTGAATTATATTTAATAATGATTTAATAAAAAGGAAGATGGCATGTTTTATTAAACGATTAAAGTTAATCAAACATTTTTTTTTTCTGTATTCGATTTGCTACAGCAAAGGTGAATGAGAGTTTATGGTGTAAGCATACAACCTTCGCAATACCTAACTGTTTGACAACATAAAAAAATATATAATTTGAAATAAGTTTAATTTTTTTTTTTTAATTCTATAAATTCACCACATAAAAGTTTATAATATATATCATTTGATCTCACTTGTTTAAAGTTTAGAAATTTCACCTCAAACAATTTCCATAGTAAAAGTAATTAAAACTTCTACCAAATATATGTATATGTAATAAAAACCAATAAAGTTTTGGTAGATTGGCGAACATTCTTCATTCTAATTTAAATCCTTGGAAACAGAAAACTTACAGAATGTTTCTATGCAATTAAAGGGACAAAGCTTTTATTTGGTTTTATTTGTATTTTCGTAGATTTTAAGTTAATTAATAATAAGTTAAATAATATTATTGTAAAATGTTTATTGATTTGAAATTAAATTACATTTTATTTGTAATGTAAAACTTTTAAAAAAGGAGACAAAATGACTAGACGTTCACAGATCACTTTTCATTTATACAGGGTGTCCAATAGGAAAATGCGAAAACTAATGGGTCACAATTTATTAACAAATGGAGAGATCGGTAAAATGTAAATACTTTTTAATAAAGGACAGTCGTCATTTTTATTTCATGTCCATTTTATTATAAAAAAATTAAATCTATTTAATACAAAACAATTAATTTAAAAATATAGTGAAAAACGTGAATTATTAATAATATATATTTGTGAAATGTGAACCATCTACATAAAAGGTATCTACCTGAATTTCTTTGAATCTTCTGTCGCCGGAGAGAAGTACAAAAGGATGTTAGAGACCAAATCCTTTCTCATGCGAAAAAGAGGAGCCGCGTTTTATTCAAGACGGAGCAGCACCTCATCGCACACAAGAAGTATCATCAATATATTTTATTACGATCGAGTTATTGGCCTAGGGTATTTGTATTAAATAGATTTAATTTATAAAAAAGTAATATAAAAGTTATCTAAACAAACATTGTGTGTAACTTTCAGTTACCTGTATAGGGAGCATTTCGTTGCAAAATATAATTGCAATTGTATGTTTTTGGTGAGATATTATCCTCATGAAACTTATTACTTGTATCGCATTTGCAAACATAATTCTAATTACAATTAACCTAAAAAGTAAACTCAGATACCTGCTTAAATTCCCAGAAGTCTCTTACATCAGAAGAAACACAAAAATCAATAGACTTAGGTACACGGGAGCAGTGTTTGAATCCTTTTCGCCACGGGATTGAAGCAAATTAGTGCAATGCTCCTTGACCGTCATTAGGTAACAATGCAACTGCCATTTCCTTGTATCTATTTTCGTACGAAGAATATTTTTGCTCGTGACCCAGTTTTGGATGCATCGCTTCAAGCACACGGCCTCTTATTCACGCCCCGCCACGGGTGCCTTGGGCCGCCCCCGCTCGAGCACGACACATACACAGACAGACACAAGGATCTTAAGGATTGGCTCGAATTGTTTCTTGTTGGCTGGATGAATCTTTCCGTGAAAGGAGCAAAACGGATGTTTAATCCGGACCCCACCTGCTGCGCAATCCGGCTTTTCTGACGACGACTATCTTGGGTTAATTAATCGCCGCTCAGGAGTGTTGCTGCGACATAATGAGGTTGCCCTTTGGTTTGAAAGGCTTCGAGGCGTATCATGGGCTTTGTATTCCAGTCCGCCTTTGAATCAAAGCTCAAGGTCACCGTACAAATGGGCTGGTCGGCAGGACTAATTGCTCCTGGTTGGGACAGTCGTTTAATTAATTGCTTTGTATAGTACTAATAAAATTAAATGAAAATGAAGACATGGGACGGATTTTATTAACTCACCTGTGGATCAACTTTAAAGCGGGGTACATATAGGAGCAATCTTTTTTTCTTGCACACTTCCTTTTCGACAAACAGTCAGTAAAATCTCCAATTTTAACGTTTTTAGGGGTGCTGAAACCATTTCTTGGGTTAGATTTTACATCGGAGTTGAAAGGGCTGAAATTGAGGGAGTAGATTTTCCTTAATTACCACAAATGACGAGATGAATATAGTAGAAAATTATATATCATTTCACATACATATTTTAGAATTAGTTAAACATTGCGAAACCAATATGAAGGATGATCTTTTACAAAAATTGATGTTTAGTAACTCTACGAGTCACTTTATCGAATCCTGATATCAAAATGGTAAAGCTAAAAAAAAAAAATCAAGGTATACCATGATCAAAAAGTTTCAGGAATTTATTCGGAAAATTAAATGTACGAGTTTATTCATCAAAATAGACATAGTCCCCTTCAAAGTACTCTCCATTGACTATAACGCACTTATGTCAGGGCTTGATTCAATCCTGGAAACATTTTTGATACTCCCTTTTCGGTATGGCCATCAGAGCCGTCTTCAATTTCTGCATTATCTTCTCTTGGCTGCTAAAACGCGTTCCCCGCAGCGTATCTTTTTAGTCATACTCCTAAACCAACGTCTCATCTCCAGTAATTATCCTCGGATGAATGTTGGGTCGCATTCAGCCATCGAAATCATGTCTTTCGCGACGTCTACGCGGTCCCTTTTTTGCGTGAAATTCAGTTCTGCCGGCACCAACTTTGCAGCTACACGTCTGGAGCCCAAATCATTAACCATTTAAGTCCTCTACCAGCTCTCCAATGGTCTATTTGTGGTTTTCAACATTTATTTCTTTGATTTTATCACTGTTTTCATTGGTTTTCGATGTCGAAGGCCTGCCACTGCATTCGTCATCCTCGACGGACTCAAGCCCACCTCTGAAACGTTTGTGCCACACATAAAAGTTTATTTTCGATAGAGTATCTTTGCCGAAACACTTCTCCAACATTTCCAAGGTCTTTGCACCATTGAATCCGTTTTTAACGCAAAATTTAATACAAATTCGTTGATGCTAAGTCAATTCCATTTTTAAACTCGTAAAAATCGAAACACGCACAGAGGTAGATGTATTCAAAACGGCGTTACTTTCACAAATATGAAGCTATAACACTGCAATTTGGCGGGAATGTCAATGAGAGATGTAGCAACCTTACAAAAAGTGACTGACAACACCACACGGTAGTCGTTCCTGAAACTTTTTGATCAAGGTGGTATGTTACAATATCTATAATAATTTGGTAAAGTTTAGTAATTTCGGACCGCATACATATCTGAAATCAGCAAATTCTAAAACCCTTTTGTACCAATTTTTATAAGAATCCTGTGCAGTTTTGCAATGTAAACCATATAAGGTTCACCATTTGAATTTCGAAATTAAAAGCATCTTATATTAAGACCTTATAAAAAAGCTATGCACTTGGAAGAACCGCATCAAAATCAATGATGTATTTCTAGAGCAATAGCCGAGCTAAATACAATGTCGACACCATTGCATGTGCATACATAGAGATGTAAACGTGGCTAAGATGTGCATTTGTAGTTCTTATACTTTATACCCTATATTAATGGTTGAATAATGATCGTTGAAATCATTGCACCAACCCGCGTTAATCAATTTGTAGGCCCTAGTATAATAAGGTATTTTCACTTACGGCATCAGTTTAGAAACCTTATAAAATTTTAACATCGTACATGTATCATACATCTTCGGATAAAATATCGAAATTTAACCTATGAATGTTATAAGTTTTGTCCTTTGACGTCCACTTTTTTTAGTTTTGGCCAGCATTTTAACGAATTTCAACACTGTGCCGTGTAGCCAGGGGGCTGGCCAAAGGTTGCACTATCTTTAATTGCGTCCGTGTAGTGTCTGATTGGGTTTTCACCTTTCTGAACTCTCTTTCGCTAACTTCCAACTTTATAGTGAAGTTTAGAAGTGCTTTACCACTTTATGGTTGTACTGGCCATTACCTCAGGAATTCAGGCAATTGATAATTTTCAATAACTTTAAGGAACTTCTGCAAATAGTTTTATCCTTGAAACGCCACCGATTTTCTCTTTTATACCGGATTTGCCGTTGGCTGAAAAATCTGTAAAGGGGGAAAATTTAAACTTTTCAAGATAATTGCAACCTTTTCCTTTATTCCGGAAAAACTGAAAGGAATAAGAGAAAGAAAACAGTCAAATAAATAAAATCAATGAGACTTAAGGGAATTTTCCTTTTAAATAACTCAAATAAGTAAATAATAAAACAATTCTCAAAATCAATAATTGAACTCATTAACATACCATGATATTGTTGTCCTTTATCGATCAATTTCATACATCATTTATTGTTTCAATAAATTTATAAAAGGTTTGAACTTTGACTTTAACGTAGCATGTGCAATAAAATATGCATTAATGCGGTTATTTTGCTATTTTGATCAACCGAATCCTATTATTGAATTTATTGAGCAGACACATGATGTAACTTAGTATATCCATAAATTTCGTTATTATCTAAAATATGCAGATAGCTATCAAAATTGGTAGTACAGGCCTATAAGGGTAGATAGTCTATACATAAGGTACATTTATGTATTTGCCAACTGGTACTGGGAAAACTATCTTAGAGTTTTGTTCATATTTAGGCAGGAATTGGGAGAATGTGTGGACTTACCTTGTCTTGTGATAAAAACTACGATATATAATATATTTTATAAGGTGGAAAAAAAAAACTTTAAGAAAAACAAAACAACTTTAAATTTAAATATTCAATTTGCTACATTTGCAAAAATATAAGATAAAACATAATTATGCTCCCAAAAATTAAATATTAATCATCAAATGTTTTATCATGCTTATTTTAGTAATTGCCGTCTGCTGTTGAACTTTGGGCCACCACACAAGGGCGGCGTAAGCAACAATTGGTTTGAAAATTCTGTTGTATAACCACAGGATCATCTTTGGGTTAAGACCCCATGTCCTACCAAAAATTCTCCTACACAAAAATCGCGTGGCTTTATTATCCAACCCAAGTATTAATAATTTAATTGTGAAAATAGCCCGCAGCAAAGATTTATCTTCAATATATGAAAATTTAATCGTTCTTAACTTGCTATTTTGATTGACTACCTTTGGTTTAATACACCTCATAAGTAGAAAGCTAAGAGCTATTTAACCTGACTAAATCCCAATTATTTCAGAAAATTATTCTGGATTAAAAACAACAGCAGCTTTTCTTTAAATCCCTCTGTGCATAATGTAGTATAAATTTTGCATATATGAGCTCTCCGAAAGTGGTATAAGGCCTCAAAGGGCTTTTAAATTCCTGGTAGAACTATGTATATCTAATTATGGTTCAGTAATTTCATAACGAATTAATATTGCGCATGCTGCCACCACACCACGCTGTATGATAATGCGAACATTGTCATACCACATCATATGCTATTAATGCAATAATATTGTATTTCAAAACTGTGCAGTTTATTCCCTTTTTGCATAGCTTAGGTTGCATTTCGAGAGGCGTTAATACTTCCAACACCATCACCAAATTTCTATCTTTATATTATAGCTTGTATAGTATCATGTCTATTTCAGTTGAATTTCTTTTAGTGAATTGTGAATTTCAGTGTAAAAATGCAATCGCTTGGCCCATTCGTTAGCGCTCGAGTCCCTCGGGAACAGAGCAAATTAATATGATGAAATTTTCCCAAAGGAAAGATGCCAAGTGCACCGTGCATCGGAAGGCAACGTTGATTCCGTTGTGCTTTATTCAAGGTGAAACCGCCTTATAGAACTGAATCAGTTGCATAATTCACTGAATTTCTATCCAGCAATTTTCCTACCGCCTCAGGTGAGATTCTGCCAGCAGTGATGGAATATTCGCATTCATTTTCGACACTGTTCCTTCCCCAACTCGAGGCGAACTCATTAAGGGCTTTAAAATCAAAACTCCCTCGCTACAATGACTTTCCTCTTTAATAAGCAGCTGAGCCAGCATCATTATCACTGCCATCAGCATCAGCTAAAATACCTTAGTAGGGTTTTATTTATTTTTAAACGTTTTCCTCCTTTTTTTTTTTGAATTTCCTTCAATTTTTTCGGTGATGCGAATAAAAATTTGAAACAAACGATGTCGCATCTCTGCCAGTTCAAGGATTAAAAAATCGAAACGGAGGTATTCCCACGTTCGTCACTAAGCCCATGATTTGTATGTTTAATTTGTTTCTAATTCGGTGGAGTGTACACTCTAAATCTTTCTTCTGGTGATAGATAGTGTCATGACCTCAAAAGTGGTGTTTTGTCTACCTGAAGAATTTATAGTACCTAAATACGGCCGCATATTCCTGAATTTTTTTTTTTTAGGTCAAATTATCTGAATATCTTGCCTACAGTAACTTTTAACAACATTTTCTTAACATATAAAAGTAGATACCTGGGTTATTCAATAATTACCTGTGTTTGACGACAGTCGGCGTTGCTGAGAGAAGTTGGCATTATCATCGTCTAATACCATCTTCCAAATGACGCCGTACAAAATTTCAGACTGATTTATAGGTTGGTTTTGATTTGACAGCCATTTGTATTAAATGTGTTTGGTGTGTTTTGATACAATGGAAAAAGAGCAATATCGATTCGTAATTCACTTTTTATCTTTGGATGGAAAAAAGTGCAAAGAAATAAAAGCGAACTTGAATGGTTTCTATGAGGACCCTTCACCACCTATGACAACCGTAAGGTATTTTTTCAGTAGGTGTCAGTTTCTAGAAGAAACAACATTTTCGCTGGGTATTAATTTAATCTAGCGAAAAAGGCTTCAAATCTATTGACAAGACTAAGGTTCCAGTATTCTTAACTAATTTTCTGTTCGAATTCAATAAAATTCTAGTTGTTTAATTCTGAAACACATTACAAGCAAGAAGTAGGACCGAACACACGATCAACTTACTGGGGCCGTATGCATGTTGCTACCACTGCTAATTTGTTTGTTGCTAATATATTCAGCGTATGCGTTCCTCAGCATAAACCTTATTATTTCACGTTTAGTTTAGTAAAGAATGAAGTGCATTCTCTCCCTGTATTTTGCTGTAATCTCACAAAAATCGGATTTTTGAGGTCAGTGATTTTAATCTGGTGCAACATTTAAAAAATTCGATATCGCGGTTTCAAAATAGCGGGCATTCAAATTCGGTATTTATTATAAACTACATAGCTGGGTTACCCGGTTTCACCCGGTGTTGGGTAAATATTTACTAATTAAACACTCCTCAAATGTTCTAGTTTGTTATATCCTAGAAATTGTTTCAACCCGAAAACCCCTTTATGGATCCGTTATATTGAAATTCCAAATCTTAATAATATTCAAAATTAGTGGCCTCAAAATAATCATTGTACCAATTTTCATTTAAATCCGTTGAAATCGAGAAATGTTGGTCGCCATGTTGGATATGGAAATTTTGATAATATTCAAAATTAGTGGCTTCGGAATAATCATTGTACTAATTTTAATTAAAATCCGTTGAAATCGAGATATTCGGTTGCCATATTGGATCCGCCATCTTGGATTTACAACTTTTGATAATATTCGGAACTTGTATCCTCAGAATAATCATATTACCAATTTCATTAAAATCCGTTGAAATCGAGACATTCTGGTCGCTATGTTGGATCCGCCATGTTGGATTTGAAAATTTTGCTAATATTCAAAATTAGTGGTCTCAAGATAATCATTGTACTAATTTTCATTAAAATCCCTTGAAATCGAGAAATATGGTCGCCATTTTGGATCCGCCATCTTGGATTTGTACATTTTGGTAATATTCAAAATCAGTGACCTCAAAACATTCATTGTACTAATTTTCATTAAAATCCGTTGAAATCAGGAAATCTTGGTCGCCATATTGGATCCGCCATTTTGAATTTCTAAAGAGTGACCGCAAAATTAGCCTGTTTTTGCACAGTTCATAGCAATCTCAAGAAACGAGTTAAAAAAAATCTAAAAATAGGTACATACTCGTCGTGAAAAATGCAGATGAGCATATTTTTTCGATTTTCAAAATTATTTAAAAAACTACCCCTTTCAGGGGGTGTAAATATCAAAAAATGGTAAAAGAGTGATTCGTTTTATCACCATGTCGTTATTTTGAAAATTAGGGGTTGTTTCACCCCCATACAGGGTTTTTTTCTGCAGTAATATCAAAGATATTGCCTCTGAGATGCTTCTCCTCCAATATGTTTTTTTTTTTCAACAGATTTTAAAAATACTGGACACAATTATAGCGTTGGGGGTGGTTCAACCCCTTGTAGGGGGTGAGTTTTTGGAAGAAATTCACATAAAATCAACAGGTGGGTCAATACTATGAGTTGTTGTAATTCTGATGAGATTATTTTATTATTAATGAGGCTGAATCAATGTTTTTGTGATTATTGAAAGGTAGTTATTTTTACCATTTTTTGATATTTACACCCCCTGAAAGGGGTAGTTTTTTAAATAATTTTGAAAATCAAAAAAATATGCTCATCTGCATTTTTCACGACGAGTATGTACCTATTTTTAGATTTTTTTTAACTCGTTTCTTGAGATTGCTATGAACTGTGCAAAAACAGGCTAATTTTAAGCGATTTTTGCGGTCACTCTTTAGACAGCGGATTTGAAATCCCCATCCCGCAAAGCCCCTATATACCAATTTTTTCATGAAAATCGCTTCAAATTTAAAATTTTCAGCCGCCATCTTGTATCCGACATTTTGAAACCCTACAAAGTATCCCATAGCCGTTTCCTGGTTCTAAGCTACCTCCCCACCAATTTTCAGCCAAATCGGTTCAGCCGTTCTTGAGTTATAAATAGTGGAACTAACACGACTTTCTTTTATATATGGGTAGTTCTACAAACTAAGGAAGAATTCGAGTCTGATTTCGGCCCGACATTTTTTATACATTCTGGTGGCAGAATTCAGTCTAATAACTAGAGTACAGTGTCTTTTAGCTTATCCTAAAGGGAACAGTCAAAAAATTTAATATTTTTTGATTTATGTCCATTTAAACTTAAACTTAGACCACCACCAAAACTAAATAACTGTATATAAACAAATTATGAGAGTAAGTTCAATTTATTTATTAAATTATTTATTTGTAGTTTAATGTTTATGTGTAAAAAAATACTATTATTACACAGAAACAATATTTTTAATATGATCTTCTCAGGATCCTGGATGGTTCTCAGTACCAATTGGACAGGATCCTGAGGCCAGGTTCCTGAGAATTTCTGTCTAAAAATAAAATAAACAAACCAATTTATAACTTTCAACAAAAATTAACCTAAACTAGGCCTATGCGCTAGCATCTTACATATCAATACGCTAAAATTAGTCATATTCATTATTTATTTCGTAAATAAAAATCTTACCAGGATCCTGAGAACTTCACTGATTACGACACCACTTCACTCGCCGAACGCACTAGGCTCACTAAACAACGTGTTAAGTGAGAATAGATAGATGACATTCTTTATCTCTTTCGTAGGTACTATCGACTCAGCGGAATGGTAAAGACGCAAGGCAAATAGTCTAGTAAATATTTGCTAATTCAACAGCGAACAGGATACTGAGATAAAATGGTGGGGACAAAATGTAAACAAGATTTATTTAATATTTTTGAAGTAAATACTATAGTAATTGTTCTACCTAGCCAGGAAAAATAGTAAACTTATTAATTTGGGATTCTTTTAAGACTCTAATGTATAAGTAAACGTATCACGACGCACTTTGAACTAAAATTTGTACGAGGGACACTGCAGGATCCTGAGAATTCGGCACTTTGCACAGTAATTTTGTTCAGAAAAGAATTTTGAATCTTAATTATTTTTAGTGACCATCTAGAAACAATTGTAATTAATAGTATTCCATCCAACAAAAATTGTTATTAACAATTTTTCTATCATATTTTGGCTGAGCCGCCAAAAATTCCTTAGTTTGTAGAACTACCCATATATAGATTTAAAAATATGAGTACACAACATATTCAGTATTTAAAATATCACAAATATACAGAACTAAATAAAACCTTTTTTAAAATTAAATCGAACAGCCGTCAAAACATCAGAAGTCCTAAAAATATGAAGTAGTTTTAAGATTTTACTAGGACTTACAGGAATCTAGATTTTTTATTAAAGAAAGTTTTGAAATTGGACGCAAACCAACTTAAAATAAACCAATAGAATTCTGGCTTTTATATTCAGACATCCAGTGAATTTCGACATAAATCTAGTTAAGAGTAATTTACTTAGTTTCTAGTGCTTTTAATTCAAATTCTAGTGAAAATTAGTTAAAGCAAAGACTATAGAATTCTATCATTTACACCTGAAATTTTAGTTAATTTAGACATAATTCTATTTAAAGTAGGCAAAGACAATTCTAGCGTCTACGTTTTAACAAGATTCTAGTTGGAATTTTGCCAGATTCTAGTTGAAAAAAAAAAAAAATTGTGTGTTCGAACTGGAAATTGGATCTGAATCTGACCTAACTCTTGCTTAATTATGGAATCCCTTGCATTGCCCCATCAGCACCTTTAAGGATTAACAGAACTACCTCAGTCCTCAGGTCCTACTGAGCGCAATTCCCGATGGTCCTCCAAAGTAGTTCAGTTTCGACTGATATTAAGAGAAGCATTTCAGCCGATTTGAATTTACTTCCAGAGGATGCCATAAAGTGATTAGTCATTTTAATAATTTCTAAGGGATTTGGAAATTATCTGCGATACGACACAGTTGCAGTTGTATAATATTTTAGTTTTGGTATATGGGCTATTATTAATACTGGAAATGGAATTTAAGCTCCTTTGAGGTAAAGACTGAAACTCTCAAGTCGTCTTCTTCCACAAGTCTCTTAGGACATGATTTTAAATTAAATTTAATAAGCTTAACTTGCGCACCTTTGAAAAAGGATTAAATTAACAAAGAGCTGTATTTTAGCAAATATCTTCAAATTAATTAAAAAAAAAATGCAGCAGACGAGCTGGTGTTCAAATTAGTCTGCATCATTGACATGGTGTCGTCTTCCTGGCGCTTGTGAAAGAGTCTGTCGACAACAGCAACAATTTTCAATTGATTCATTGACATGCGTTATTGAAATTTTACTTTATGCATGATCCGATTTCCAAAAGGGCATTCGTTGCATATTCGTTCCCTACATTTCTCGTTAGGCTTTTCATGCATGTGCATTATAATTTCCAAGAATGCCCAAGATTCCTCTGGACTTTGGTCACAAATATTTTGAATTTTATCACAGGGTGCCTCTCATAGAGTTCGGATGAAAGCTGTATTATTTTCAGGGGATTGGGAGATGTCAGTGATGCTGGAACGCAACGATAGTCCGATGCCTGTCCAGAACTTTGATATTACAAATTGCCATAACTTTGTTGGACGTGGCCCGGCTGTCCGGGAAAAGTTTGTTAGAGAAAATAGCTTAACACTTTTTGTTGTTGTTGTTTTTTTGGATGACTAATATCATTCTGAAAATGCCTGCCAGTGCCATCAGAAAGTTCAATGTATTTTGCGGAAAATTGCTTTCAGACAGTTGCATGATTCTGGCCTTTTGGAGATTCAGTTCATTTTCCATATATATAGTATATAGTATTTATAATAGAACATGTGTGGCGTGTGCAATCTTATAGCATACTTAAGGCAGATAGTATCATGTTATTTTCTTATTACTTATCAGAGATAGCCGTTTTAGTATTATCATTGACTTTCCATCATCATTTAAATAAAACCAACTGCTAAAACTAATTTTTTATTATCATTGAATTTTTCATTCTCACAAAATTCGTTAAGGAAATTTTTATTTCACGAGGAAACAATCGATTCAAATTTATTATCATTAACCATTAAGAATTCAATGCGAATGACATATTTTCATTATTATTAAAAATTTCAATGACAATGAAAAGTTACTTTCATTATCATTGATTTTTTGGTGATGATATTAATGATATTGATTTTTCATTCGCATTGAATTTTTTTCTGCCACATATGTAATTATTAAAAAACTCCTTTTTGAAAATATATATTACCATATAAAAATATTAGAAATTGGAAAAAAGCGTTCAGTGCAATTTCACATTCTTTAAGAAAATAGTACATACATTTCAATTCTGCTGCATAAGCTACGCTAAGGAAAGGAAAAAGGAAATAAAATACTGACTATACGATTATCAAAATATTATTTCATTATCACAAACTAGCCCGAATAATTTACGTTCTATAGATAATAATAAAATGTCATACAGAATTTTTCAAAATTCCAAGGTTTATCTTAAATTTAAGCTTCTTCGAGCCATTTAGAAAATTGGGAAATAATCAAATTGTTGGTAAATTTGTTTCTGATGTCACGTCAAAGTGTATTTTATCAATTTGCATTAAGCTTCCTTTCATATAGTTAGCTCCATGCAAATTTGTTGTTTCTCCTCTCTAAAAAGGCAAGTAAACATTTAAAAGTCTGGCTCTTTTGGGTGTGATGTTCGCAAATAATTACTTTTGAGTCTGAGTTAGGACGTTGTAAAAAAAATTCTTACTATTATGGATTTGTTTGTGGTAAACAAGTTAATTAGCGAAAAAAACATTCTTCAAAATATTTTCGTCTTTTGCAATTGTTTAGCGTTTGTATTTGTTAACTTCTTGTTGCTTTGTTATTGAACATGTGATTTTAAAATTGTCTAGTCTTATGCGGAAATTTTTCAATCAAACTTCCTGTAGGAAACACGAACCAATTTCTTTACTGTAAAATGTTCTCTTCTATTTATTTAGAATAATATTATAATTGTGGTAATTCTTTCTTGTTTTAATTATTTTGCAGCCATTAGACAAGTTGGTAAGTGAATTTTGAACATTTAGGAACTACATATCAGTAAATATTTGTACATAGTTCGAAAGCCAATTAGAAATTAATTTAAATTTGCGGATTTAATGGAAAATACCTTTTAAATTATTTATTATTATTATTTCGTAGATTTAGAATTAAATTATTTAGTTTTTCAGTATTTTTCCTTTCCCAAAAGTTAAAAGACTGATCACATAACTTTACTATAAATTATGTGTGTTTAACCATAATTTTGGAAATTATTTGGAAACACTCCCTGAAATTTGATAAAAATTCAGTATCAATAACTTCAATAAGAAAAAACCGCTAATTTGTGAGTATAATTTTAAATATATTTTTTTAATGAGATACACAAAACATATGTCAACTATCAACACAAAACTTTCAATTCAAATACAATAGAAAATGGATACGTTTGTAATAAATGTAAAGTGAATAGAAAATTTATTTATTTTTACTCTTTATTATCAAGGGATTCAGCCAAACTTTTTTGATTCATATGCACTTGAAACATTTTTCAAATATTTCAGGATTTCTAAATAGCAATTGAAAATGTTAAATTTGAAGGGATTTTCATGGAAATGAGTACTTAGGGGTTTGGGAGAATGTTGACTTCAAACCTATTATCCAAATTTAGAAATCTAAAATGGTGGACCCAAAGTGGCAACCAAAATTTCTCAATTTCAATTAATTTTAATGAAAATTATTGCAATGTTGGTTTTGAGAACATTAATTTTGAATATTATCATTATATCATATTATAGCGCCAAAATTCTTGAAATTCAATTGATTGATCTACTAGTAACATAATTTCAAAATTTCAATGAATTTTTATGAAAATGAGTACAATAATAATTTCTTTATCATTGTTTTCGAATCCCTATCCTATGTGTATATACATGTATAGATAAAAGATTTGTGATCGGTTATTTCAGATCTGCAATTCGAATTTCAAAATACAATATAACGCATTAAATGTTGTGACCAAAATTTCCTAATTTTAAAAGATTTCAATGATATAATTAATACAATAAGGTTTCCAGCGCCATTATTTTGAAAATCTCTCGAAAATCAGCACATAAAAGTTTTCGGGGCCAGAATTTGGAAATTAAAGATGACGGATTCAATATGGTAAAGAATATTTCTACAAGGCCGGGTGAAGCCGGTAACTCATCTAGTGTAAAATAAAATCAAGAAGACAACATTTTTTTTTGAGTTTTGCAACTACAGAGTAGTTTTTGAAATGCCAAAAAATATACAACAAATTGAATTATGACTTACAATATACATGCAATTCTTGTATTATTTTCCATTACACAGAAGGAGACTTTACATTTTACTTTTACATTTTACAGCAATAGTTTGTTTAAATACAGATATAAAAAATCTCTATCTATTGGTCTACGCCACCTAAAGTTTTTTTTTTTTTTAGAAGTTAGGAAATCCGATTTCTTTTAATTTATAAAATATTAATTCAAATACGAAATTGAACGTTTTGGAGTTATAGTGATAATACTAAATAATTCCATAGAGAATGTAACCAAAAGAAAAATTCGAATGGATGCAAAAGGGCTTTAGTTTTCTCAAAAAACAAACACAACATTTTCCTATAAGATATTTCTATTTTCTTGGTTATAAAATGTTGACACCATATCGTCACATATTTAGAAATCATGACAAATTGATTTCTTCATCACTGATTATTGCTTTAATATCTCTAATGTTTTCCGATTTTCGCAACAATTTCGAACATCTGGTAAAATTCTAGGATTAAATATTGAAAGTCGTAGCAGGGAATTTTAAAGTAACATCATTTAACACTTTTTTAAAGACAGTTATATTTATTTAACTTTTTCTTTTTATAAGATTCTTCGTCTGGACATATCTCTAACATTCACATATTGTACAACAACATCTTAAACTAGAACTCTACTATACAATAAATATTTCCATGTTAAAAAACTGATTCAGACTAAGAACCCACAAAAAAGTAGTTTTTAAAAACAAGCTTTTATTATTTAGGTGTACTTAGAGGAAAAAATGAAGCATAGTTTTTTTTATTGGAGCAATGTTGAATGCTATTTATAAGTTCGGATGGGTGGATCTTAGAAAAAGTAGTATCAAAGTTATCACTGAAGCAGATATATGTATATGATGTTGAATTTATTATCTTAAAAGCTTCAGAAATTTATACAGTCATTAATTTTGTTTGACAGAGATTGTAAGTAACGTATTCAAGTAAGTATTTCTTTTATTTTATTTTAAATTCACGTGACAACCTTTTAAGGTGATAAATTCAACATAACATATAACATATAATTTTTTTGATGCCTATGTTAAGGAGGTTTTGAAGAAAAAGGTAATCCGCCATATTGGATTTAGAACCATATATACAAAATTGCATTGTCACTGAACTTATGTATGTATGCAAAATTTCAGAGCTCTATCTTAGTTAGAACCATTCGAAATTTTGATTGTAATATTTCACCTAAACGTGCTGACTGCCTTACTAACTAACATGCCATAGTAACAGATGAAGTTAAAAAAATAAGAGCAATGACGAATGCATAAGGAAGATTTATCACCTTTCAGTAAGACTAATCAGATTTTTACTGTGGCTTCACAAACCAAAATATGACCTCTGCTTTACAATTGTTTCAAAAATTTAATTCCATAATCAGGTTTCAAAAATTGCAAAATTATAGCGATGTAGAACCACGAAGCCGCAGAACCACGAGGCCAGAACGAGGCTTTGATTCGCGCAACCTGGCATGATAATGAGATTGCCACTTAGCGCAATAATTTCTTGTTTTTCGGGGAATTCGAACTTGCTGTGGGATAAAACGTCGAATTAAAACATGTGGGTGTCGTTCCCCGGGAGCTGATGACGTAAAGCAGGCACACCGCAGAGCGTGACCCCCGCAGCAGGTCGTTAATCAATCATTGAATCAAGTGCACAGCAGCACAGTAATATGAGAAAACTATCGTGGTTTGAGGTGTCAGATTAGATTTATTCTCTTATTGGTTATGTACCAGGTCACACCGCCAGCGTTTTAATTAACTGCGGCTGTGGTTTCTCTCGCCTTTAATTTTGCAAAGATAAAAAAAAAAAAAAATTAATTAAAGATCCTTGACAACGTTCTTCCTGGTGTTTCCTTTTTGCTGCCGCTCCGCTGACACAGATTTATGTTGAAGTAGAGCACTTCGAACAAGGACTACCACCAATTTGTGCCTCGTGGATGGAGGAAGAGATTAAAATAAATCAAAGATGCCGAGAACGTTTTTCGTGGATGGGAAATTAAAGTGCGGGGTCGAACCGTCGCGTCGTCTGTTAGAAGTTAAGTTAATCATTATAAACGACTTTATCAACTGAACGTGTTTTCGCTTCACAGAATTAGGGGAGGTCCTAACATTAGCTTAAGTTTTATATTCGCATGTTTGTGAAAACTTTCCAATAAATAATTCAGAGGGAATCGAATCCATGAAACTTTAAAATTGGATCTGAGTTTATGGCAGATTTATGGAGGCGGAAAATTTTAATATTTTATGAATATGAGTATTAAAAGTATAACTTCGAACCCCTCGAAAAACCTTTAAATATATAAAAGAAATGGAATGTTTTTCGTAATAGTTTGTATTTCTCAATAATTTATAAGTTAATTACTTAATGTTGCGATTCATTGTTTTACCTTATCGATACATTAATAAAACGTAATTTGAAATTTTTTAATTTATTGAATTTGAATAAACCTATAACATATTTTACAAGAATCTTTTATTCCAGAAAAAATAATTTAATTGATATAAACGGTATCAAATATGTACTTATTTTTTAATAAAATAACATTGCAGATTTTTTAGAACTCTTCCCATCCCTATTTTTAAGGTAAGAACACATAAATATTTTTTTCTTTGATATTTGCAAGCCCAAGTCAACATTCTTGGCATTCGTGCTTTTACTTATGGTGTGAGCTGCTTTTGCTTTGCAGCATAAATATTTCTTTACCCATATATTCTATGTGCTCAGTGCTCCAAGGGTCGGAAAAGGTGGCTGAAAGAGTGTTCGAATTCCCTTTAATCCTTTAAAGTGCCTTCCAAATAACCCTTTGAAAGCGTTAGGTTGCTTTTACGAATAAATTTTCTTCCAAAGTACGTGTACTTTTTGTATATAAAGAAGAACATGGCAATTATCTGATTACTACATTCGTTTGAACTTGAAAAAGTTGAACATTTTGAAAAATATTTAAGAAATTGAAATTTTTTTATTTTATTTTTTAATATTATGTGTAAAACTAATTCAAAACAATTGAAATAACAAAACCCTTACATTAACTCCAATAAAAAAAACTCTTCAAGCAAGATAAGTTTTTCTTAGTTTTTCTGAGGATAAGACTATTTTTTAACCGAATCATCTGTGATCAATTGTTACTTTAGAGGCGTAAAACCTTTCTCAATTATACTGCGAAGATGAAATACTCATCGGAAAAAATTCTGTGATTTGGATTCACACACGTTTGTGTTACAACAACTTAGTAAGCTCCTAATGAAATTTATATAGAGTGTGAAATAGATTTATATTTTTCTGGAACTTTTTATTAATTTTTGACGGGTCAAACTGATTTGCTTTTAGGATAATTCGGTATACACGAATGGTATTATTCAATCAATTCGAAAAACCTATTTAGTGAATTTTTCCACATATGTGAAAATTAATTTTCAAGAAAAACTTATGGAAATGGAAAGACTATGACCTTGACTGTGATCTCGAAGGTCACATCAGAGTCAAGATTTTCCGCTCTTTCAATTTCCGTTGTCGAAAATATGGTTTGCCCTTCAATAAACCATCTTGACCTTGATATGACCTTCGAGGTCATGGTCAATATCATGGCCAAGATCAATGTTGTGGTCAAGGTCAAATCCGCAGTAACAATACAGGTTTCCTTTTAAAGAGCCGTCTTGACCTTGATATGACCTTCGAGGTCATGGTTAAGATCATAGTTGGACGTAAAATTTTCCACTCTTTCCATTTCCTTGGTCAAAGATATGGGTTCCAATTTAAAAAAAGTCAACTTGACCTTGAAATGACCTTCAAGGCCATGGTCAAGATCAAATCTACGGCCACCATTGAATAATCAGGGGAAATTCTTAAAACTTTTGTCTAAAACTTTTTTCTCCAAAATGCATTCTTTGAAAGTTATTTAGCCGTTTCCATACTTATGGATCACCCTGTATATATTTTATCATTTTAACGAAAATATTAAAAACTTAAAAATTTTGCTGCCACATTTTGCATATAATCTGAACCTTTTTTTATCCATGATCTTCCAATTATTCTGTCTGAAACAATTTGAGCCACATATAAAATTGAAGATTCACAAATGGAATTAATTTAATGTACGTATCCAAAAGAGTCCACTAATGGCGTGCGTTTCGGACAAAAAGTAAGGTAACTCGAAATTTTGACCGAGATTGATGAGCATCTGGAATCGTTTTGTCGTGTATGATAGACGAGAAAGATTATCCTGAGACGACATCAAATAAAATCCAAAATCCCTAAAATGCAGCCATTGTGTGCACCAAGAAGGATTTTGTCTGCAAAGATTCCTTTAAATTACAGCCGATAGATGGCGTGCCGGGTAGTGAGATGCTGCCCTTAAATTGCTCTAGTCAAGAAAGATGATGATGAATTTCACTGACCGCGTCGTCAGATGCGCGCTTTCTAACCAGGCATTTTAATAAAATATCTGCAAGTGCAGCGGGGCTATTGCGGAAGCCCGAACTTTTATTATGTACAGAAGTAAGAGGGCAATTGCAGCCTCCTCTGGGGCACTAGCCTTGGGAATCAGCCGCTGATTTTAATGGGCGGTTATTTAACCAGCGGGTCAGCATGGGGCGAACAGAGGATCCGCTTTAGCTTTCATGGGATAAAAGTTAAATGAAGAAATCCACGAGCGTGATTATTGCAGAGAGATTTTTTCCTTTTCATTTTCCATTTTTCCACTGAGCTTAAAGCAGGCTAAAAGTCCGCTTTAATTTCGCTCTTTGCAGCAATATTCTTCATTAACTTATGAAAATATTTGCAGTTTCTCGACATTGCAAGCCTTTCACTCGAAACTCTCTGGGACGTTGGATTCGTATTGCACCGCGACTCTTTCACCCCTTTACTTTTTTTACTTTTAACAACGTTAAAGAGTCACTGAATAGGCCTCCCGGATCCAGGAGCTGTTTGCATTTTGAATTTTCTATGTCCTTAAATGTAACAAATTTATTCTTCTTATATAACGAATTTTCTTATATTCTTTGATTCGATTTACACGGTACATAGCTTATTTTAATCTTTCCTTCTGTTTTACATATATGTCTCGTTTCATACGGTTTCGATTAACAAAATTGTTCGTGAAATGTACCTACCGTTTAAATTGATAGGTGTACACCATTAAGTTTAAAATTTGAGAAACGGTCATCTTAAACTCTTAAATTGTGTAAATATATTTCAATATAGCAGCTTCAGAAAAGTTTAACAGTAGACAGTTCGATCTTTAGAATTCATACGTAATATATTTCATATCTGATTCTCCGAAACTACCCAATTATGAATTTAAATTAAAAAACCACAAAAGTTTGTCATCATACCGCGAAATCGAATTTCCCGGAACTCCTGTTTTTCTTGCAAAATATGCATCAGAGAAAATAATGTTGGATATAAAAGTTTCATATTTTTTAGGGAGCTATTTAATTTTGTTAAAATGAAATCTCGCCTTATAAAAGGATATTTTTTGGTAATTTCGAATGGGAATCAACTTTTTTTTTTTATTACCAATTTAAAGATAAATTTGTCTACAAAGTTTATCAACGTACATACATTTTTGCAATTTGTACCGTCCGTCGTCTTTTGAATTATAAATTGATACTTTTGAACTTTTATTTGCGTTATGTTTCGAGCTCCTACAATATCTAGTAAATTATTTTTCCAATTTTTCCATGAAATTCTCGCTTTTTGCCCCTATCTCGTAAACAACAAGAGGTACAGAAAAAGTGAATATGACAAACTTATAGGAAATTCAATTTCCTACAAAAAAGTTCTAAACACCAAATCGGTAACATCGACATTTTGAGGTAGTGTTTCTACAATTTAGCTCAATAATCCATGAAAATTCCACACTACCTCAACTTCAAAGCCCAATATCTCAAGAAATGTCGATGTTAGCGATTTGGTGTTTAAGAACTTTTTTGTAGGAAATTGAATTTTTTATAAGTTTGTCATATTCACTTTTTCTTTACCTCTTGTTGTTTACGAGATAGGGGCAAAAAGCGAGAATTTCATGGAAAAATTGGGGTTAGTGACCCTTACTACCTCGCTGGTGGGAGTTAGGGTTACACCGCAATGAACACTTTTATAGAGCATTCAATTCTGAAGAAACCCTACCATTGCCCAAGATTGTGCCATAAAGTGCCTCTGAGTTGAAGAGATTTGAAGAAAAATAATCAAAGTTCACCTGTATTTTATATGGGAAATCTTTATGCGTCTTGGTCTAGTACTAAATATTATTTTTAAGGGCTCCAATTTTCAGGGAATTTTTGTTTAGGTATTTGCCACAAAATTTCGAGGTGGGACTGAAAAAAAAAAAAAATAGTCACGAAAAAAAAAGCACCCTAATGTACATATATATATAAACTCCTAAATGCAATGAGGGAATGACTAATTTTAACTAAAGCTACAAAAACACCGGCACATAACCTCAATTTGCTTGTTACATTTCGAATATGCATTTTACCCCCAAAAACGCATAAAAGCAACAAATTTTATATATATATATACATATTAAAATGCTTAATACATTCATGTAATGTGAGGAAATAATGATCGCCATAAATGTAACTCTTAACAATTGTTCACATAATATGTTTTTGCACAAACTCACCTACGGTTGAGAAGAAATCGCCATCTTGAATCATTTGAGAGTGCTGCCAGGTACTAAAAACTTAAGGTTGCGTTCCTAAATATCGTTCGATACGTTCAGAAATCGAATAGTCGTAATAGGGTGAGGGAATGATTTTATTTGGCGGGACATATTTAAAATCGAATTATCGTTTTTATAAATTCGTTGTTGTAAGATGGAAGCTTTTATAGACAATAACAAACATTTTTCTAATATATTATCATAATTTTATTATTAAAAATATTAATATATTTGTGATGAATAGGCATTTTAGTAATGTTTTTGAACTAAGGGACAAGGTGAGGGAATGACTTTCACGGTAAAAAAGTAGCCATATCTTTTTTTTCTTTAGAGGTAATACGTTTTCTTTTTAAACAATAGTGGTATAGACAGCGTGCATTGAAATAAAAAAAAGACTTATGTAGCTAATGCATATGACTCGGCACTAATGACTGGGGAAATCAAATTTCGAAATTTAATGAGAAATACCCAATTAATTAACTACATATTAATCAAGATATTAACATTTTCAAATTTATAAGCTGGCTGTTGAATATTTTATAATTATTTTAGATTATACTGAAATAAATTAAAAAATATGAATTTTGAGATAGTTTGTTGTACCTATGCGATTTTTAAATGCGCGTATACAATTTTTCCCACACTGAATTCCATAAAAAATATAAATTTTTAGAAAGTGTTCACAACACGTTGATGTATCTATTAATTTTGAAATTTCGAATTATTCAAAAATTTTATTTCACTAAAAATGGAAAGCATTTGAAGGTAACATTTTATTTTCGCGTGCATTTCATTGATGTAGTCCTCGAAAAGCATGATTGTGTTGTGGTTGACGTATAAGTTCTGAAAGAGTTAAACTATAGTTCAGTAAGAAAAACCTCTAAATTGTCAATTACAATTTTAAGTGTTGGAAATTCTTATTCTTATATTAGATGAATTTTAGCACATAATCCATTCAGTCTAGATTTGAACAGATCTGAGATTATTCCAACTGAATGTGGCTAATAAAATCTTTCTTCCTCCGATTTTAGTGCTATTCGTCCATTTGGGAGTAAACGTCACGTAAATCCGCGAGGAAAATTTTATTAGACTGTTCAGTACCTTGGTCACATAAATTCCCACCATAGGCAGGTACATATAGTACCTCTGTAATTTTAGTTCAACATATGTCTCCTTGTCGTAAGGCTAATAAAATGCAACCAACGGATTAATAACATTTTTCCAGTAATTTGCAACAAATAGACTACAAAAATGCTAGTCTGATCCCGCTTTTACGAGTGCTTTTATGAGCACATCCGACGTATTATTGCTGCGACATTTGTCTACTTTAATAGCTTGACCAAACTCTTCGTATTAATTTTTTAACCGAAATTAACTTGAACCCAAGGGTGAGTTCTTATTTCATCATTTTTATGTTACCCACAATTCCTGGCCTAATGGAAACATCTGTGCCCGCTGGAAGGTTGCAATAAAAGTGGAACTTTTGGGTTTTAATACTGATTGTACTTTTTATGAGGAATTAAGGAAAAAGGTCTCTCAGGAAAAAATTAAAAGCCTGTTTCTACGTAAGTAAGTAGTTTTTAGGACCATTCCAAGATAAGTAAAACAATGAAATTAAGATTGAAATTAAAATTATTTTTAAATTGAAAATTATTTAGTAGTAAAGATTATAAAATTTACATCATTGTCGAGGTAACAAAAATTCATTCTACATTTACTTACTAATTAATGTAAAAAGTTATAACTGACTAACTAATAGATATAAGATATTTTACGTCAAAAATACTAAGGAAGTTGTTGTTAACACAGTATCGTGGCTAAAGATGTCGCGGTAAAGTTAGGGCTTGATTATCTCGTAAACGAAGAAGGGTTGCATAAAAATTCTTTACCATAATACATAGAGGACTATACCTTACATCATAGTTAAAAATTATTCAAATCCACTTATATCAAGTTGTGCACTCTCCTTGTAAGTGTAGTTTTAAAAATTTCCTTTGAAAACGTTTACTTATGTCAATGTTATTACATGGAAGTTCAATAAAGTTTTTATAACATAAGTTTGTATTTTTTCATATGTAATAATGATACGTATATAGTATACTATATATATGTAGTTATATTTTGCCAGCGCTGAAAGATGCAAACGATTTTTATTGTGTATCCTATTTTCAAGTAAGAAGGATTTAAATAAGACTATAGTGTGTTATCCTTATTATTTGAGAAAAGGGAAAAAATGTGCAATCAGAAAATATCTAAAGTCCACGACAACCCGGCTCGGGAGTTTTCTGCATAATCTCAAGACCCAATCTGATAAAACCTCATGTCAGAAGCATGCAGCCTTTGTTTAAAATTGCTTTCCTCCCTTTTCATCCAGGACATATCCCGTGGATAAACATCCCTCTCGAAGAGGGGGATGGAGGAGGAATTTTCTGCGTCTACAGGAATTCGCTATATTTCAAAAATATGAAACTGCGAATCAGAAGGCGGCGGAGAGGTGCATTACTAAAATACACGTTTCGATGTAACCGGCCGGGGCAGCGGAGCGTAATTGCAAGAAGATTGCGCAAGATGGCGAAGCATTGTCAAGAACTTGTGATGCCCTTTTGTCATCTTCCGTAGCCGATTCACCCTGCAAATTGCTGGCACTAATCTCTCAAAGTGTGTTTGAGACAAATTACATAAACTGAATCATCTTCAGAGTGTTCTAGACCGAACCCTTTAATGCCATTTTGTTCCATTGGAATGAAGGATTGCTTCTCTTGATTTAGAGATAGAATTTATTTCAATTCACTGATTTGGTAGCAGGGAGTTTCATAAATTACATAAATAATTTATATTCGATATTAAAAAAATTCCTTTCGAAGATATTAATCTACTGAGCGTAAATTTCACTCTTTTGAACTTAATAATATACATATTAAATTTTGATAATCTGATCTCGATTTCGGGATCAGCAATCCAAAAACCCCCATCTACCAAACTTTAGTGAATCAAGTAGTTTTTGCAATCCTCATTCACCATATTGGATCCACCATCTTGAAATACTGAATGCGTGATCTAGAATTTGAAATCTGACCTCAGATTAGTGTTTAGCGATCCCAAGAACTCCGTAATACCGAATTTCGTATAAATCCAACGATAATAAAAAAAAAATATGTTCCCCATCTTGGATCGGCTATCTTGAATTTGAAATCGGACTTCAGAATCGTTATCAGCGACCCCAAAAACCCCCATATACAGGATTTTGTAGAAACCGGTTGAAAACAAAAACAAATATTGTCCGCCATCTTGGATCCACCATCTTGAATTTGAAAAGTGATTTCGGATTCTTTCTTGTCCAGCAATCCCCTAAAACCCCAAAATAATAATTTGGTCAAATTTATCTAGAAATTTTTATTTTTTTCGATCATTTTTGTTGAAAAATTGGAATTTTTTGGTGACAAGCCTCTCTTTAGACAGTTATTTTGAGGTTAGAACATTGTTTTTTTCATAAAACACCAGATAACATCAAAAACTATACTTCATGACAAATTTTTTCGTGTGTACAATAAAAGTGGGCAGGGGGGGAGGGTGGAGGGTGGCTGATTTGACAAAGAATGCCCCATATATAAAATAAATTAATAATAATATTAAATGGAAAAGTATTGTAAACTCTTCATAAAAAAATAATTTATGATAAAAGCAATCTTTCATCTTCTTTATTAAAATGTCGATGTCGATGTGAAATGAAAAAAAATTATAAAATATGAAATAAAATAAAATAAAATTTAAATCACAATAAGGGGGTAGTACCTAACCGGTACCGGTAAAAAACAACCTAATTTTCAATATTTTTTTTCTCGGTTCCTTTATTATATAACATTATCAAACTTATCTTACACTTTTATTACATTTTCAAGGTAGTAATTGCAATTTTTTTATTATTTATAGGTAGCGCTGAATCTGTCACCGAAAAAAATACCTCTTTGGACAGTTAATCTTAGGAATGAAGAATCTAAAACAGTAAAAACAAAATGGCATTTTAAAGAGGAATGCTTCTTACACGATAATTCACCACAAAAAAAATGGCGGCTGTTTGAAAATTGTTTTCGAAAAATAACCTATTTTTTCACTTTATTTCGCTTGCCAAATTGTTTTGTATTAGCTGTTGGCCTATATTGTAGTGGATTACCACACAGGACGCTTGAATAAATTATCACACCAAATTTGACCTAAATCGGTTCAGCCAATCCGGAGATTAACTGTCCGCCATTTGAAAAAACGTCGTTTTGAGAAAAGTACATTTATGGGGGTAAATACAATTACACAGGCAAAAATTACGCATTAGAAAACATTTTTTTTTCACAAAGAATGTTTAATGCAATCATTATAAAACTTTCTACACTTGTTAAGGTATAAATGAGGAATCTAAAAAATTTTAATTTTTGAAAACAAAATGGCGGCTGTACGATGGCGTGAAGTTGACCTACAAAAAAAACTGCAACCACTCTGGACGTCGTTTTATTGATCTGTAACAGCCCATAAAAAAAATTTGGTTTAAATATATGTACATGTAATAAAAAAAAACCTCAAAAATTAAAAAAAAAAAATAATAATTCTGCGTTTGGTAGAAGTTTTTGTAAAAAATCGATAATTTTCACTATTTTTTCAGCGATTTTTGCAAATAATTCAATTTTGCAACAAAAAATTCCAAAACAATTAGACTTACAAACAAGCCTAAGGTATAAAAAAGAAACCCTAAAAATTTCAGCTAAATTGGACAAGTAGTTTTCGAGTAATCGTGGTTGCTAATTTTAAAAATGTTGTTTTGAGAAAAACGCGTTTAAAGTTTTGAAAACCTGCTATGCGCTGAAGAAAGTGTTCTCGAAAAATGAAGAAAAAATGTATAAGGAGTTCGATTTTCGACCTGAAACTTTTTGGAGCGTATTCTACGGGAAATTTCCTAACATTTTAGAGGAACAAAAAAAAAACGATTTTTTTGACCTTCTAATTGTATTTACCCCCTTTTTTGATTTATTCATATAGCCGAAATTACCACCGGAGAGCGAAAAAGATTAGAGAATTATAACCGGTACTACCCTCTTAAGTCAAAATCGTATTTAAATATTCACGTGTATGCAAAAATATTTAGACAATATTTTGTGTCATCTTCATACAAAAAACAAGAGTTTCATATTATTGTATGTAGTATTGTAAATTTTAGTTAACTTACACTTATGCCTGCGTTTATATTTATGTAAATTAACTTATTTAAAACAAACTCAATCTAATAGCAAAAACCAAAACCCCACATATTCTGTCTCTTTATTTCAAATCGATTCTACACTACAATTTCAGCAATCTTATCGTGTAAACACTCAAAGTGCACGGTTTCGAAATAGTGTTGCCAAATACGAAATTCTCGATATCGACTCAAATCGTAATCCAGTCAAATTACCAAATAAAGGCCCAGTCTAAACTTATCTTATCAGAGATTTTGAAATTCGACTACGCCATTAAAATAACTTCCGTTGCCAAGCTAACTTCTGACGTTATAGACCATTAATTATATATATAACTGTAAACAAGTAATCACAAACAATTCTCGAGAAAAACTAGACACTAATCTCGTTTTCCTCTGAATTGAATCTTTAATTTTCCCCCATTTATCCAATCCAAACAAACAAATTTTCACCTGTTTCCTAGAGCCCCGATCAATTCGTCATAATCACGTTAATTTTCATTAAAGTGATTTTTTTATCCCCCGGGCGGCGCGGCGTGCGATCAACCGGTTGAAGCAATCGTAGAGGGTGCGAGAACGCAATCACCGGAAACGCACAATTAACCGAAAATATCCACAGGCCGCTGGGGAAAGGCCATCAATTCGGATTGATTGCCAGCTGAAAGGGAAATAGATGTTCATGGCCAAAATCAGAAAATTGATTTTATTCTCTGTCGATGTTGATTCGATGAATAAGTGATCAATTACAAACGGAGGGCAAGGTGCAAGTCACCTGTGGGCCTGATGTAGATGATGATGATGATGGTGATGATGATGGTGATGTGGTGATCGCTTCGATGACGATGTATCATCATCATCTGACGAGTGGGCCTCATTCACAACCTGTAAATATTCAGTTTGATTTCCGGAGATATGAGTGGTCACCGGTGTGGGGGAGGATGTCAGTGCAGAATTCTGATTAGCATCACTCCAGGAAGAATGCGGTGAATAGTGTCCTTGTGATGTTCGATATTTATCCAGGAAACCAGCACCATTAACAGGAGAACAATTTGCCTACATTTCAGTACCCTTTGAAAGCCACAGTTCCCAGATTGTTGCACTTTCCTTTCATGCATAACAATAGATTGTGTTAAATGGTATAGCGTGCGAATCTGAATCTTTACACGTAAAACAAAATTTGTAGAACAAAGTACAATAAATAAAATAAATATTGTACTGCCATAATAGGAGCCAACCATACATTTTGTAGGAACAGAATACATACTTATTGTAGTCTGCATGATGGGCGAGAGCACGAGATTATAAGTTGCTTGTTCTTCTGGTGGCACTACGTTTTGCACATAGTTTATTACAATAAGTGAATGAAATTTTTAGCAGGTATATCATATCATATCGAAATTGCTGCGTACTTGATAGATATAAAAAAAAAAATTTCCGAAGCCGATTTTAATTCAAACTCATATATTTAATAAACTACTGAAGATGAAGTGTAAGGATACATTCCACAGTTTATTACAATATTTTTCTTTTGAAAATATTATGTGTATTAGGGTGCTGTTTTTTTCGCGACTATTTTTTTTTTTTTTTTTTTTTTTTCAGTCCCAGCTCGAAATTTTGTGGGAAATACCTAAACAAAAATTCCCTGAAAATTGGAGCCCTTAATATTAATATTAAGTGCTCGACCAAGGCGTATAAAGATTTCCCGTATAAAATACACGTAAACTTTGATTTTTTCTACAAAACTCTACAGCTCAGAAGCATTTTTTGGCATAATCATGGTCAATGATAGGGTTTCTTCAGAATTGAATGCTCTACTAAAATGTCCATTGCGGCGTAACACTAACTTCCACCAGCGAGGTAGTACGGGTCACTAACCCCAATTTTTCCACGAAATTCTCGCTTTTTGCCCCTATCTCCTAAATAACAAGAACTACAGAAAAACCGAATATCACAAACTTGTAGGAAATTCAATTTCCTCCAAAAAGTTCTTGAACACCAAATCGCTAACATCGATATTTCTTGAGATATTGGGCTTTGAAGTTGAGGTAGTGTGGAATTTTCATGGATTGTTGAGCTAAATTGTAGAAACACTACCTCAACTTCAAAGCCCAATATCTCAAGAAATATGGATGTTAGCGATTTGGTGTTCAGAACTTTTTTGTAGGAAATTGAATTTTCTATAAGTTTGTCATATTCACTTTTACTGTACCTCTTGTTATTTACGATATAGGGGTAAAAAACGAGAATTTTATGGAAAAATTGGGGTTAGTGACCCGTACTACCTCGCTGGTGGGCGTTAGGGTTACACCGCAATGGACACTTTTGTAGAGCATTCAATTCTGAAGAAACCCTACCATTGACTAAGATTATACCATAGCATGCCTCTGAGCTGTAGATTTTTGAAGAAAAATAATCAAACTTTACGTGTATTTTATATGGGAAATCTTTATACGCCTTAGTCTAGTACTTAATATTAATATTAAGGGCTCCAATTTTCAGGGAATTTTGGTTTAGGTATTTGCCACAAAGTTTCGAGTTGGGACTGAAAAAAAAAATAGTCGGGAAAAAAAAAGCTCTGAATTGCTGAGCGAATGTCGCGAGAAATAAGCAAAAGGAAAATAATACTCCAGTTGACATTTGTTTGATTCCAAGGAAGCCATCAGATGAGGATATCAGTTTCAGCTTTAATCACTGAAAAAATTAATCTAATTCTTTTAAATGAAAATCCCCACTTTTTATTATTAATCAGATTCTTGATTCTATTTTTGATTCGATGAAGACAAAAACCTTAATTAAAATTTATAATGATAGCGGAAAAATTTTGAAATGACCTTAATTAATGAGACTTATTAGTATTTAAGAGTTATGTATCATTTCCTGGAAAAGTCGTAATATTTCCTAAAATTCCTTCAATTTGCAGCTACGCGGAGCAAAATTTCTATTCAAAATTCGCACAATTTCGGTAACACAGCAGTCACTTTGGAAATAAGTTTTCAATATTTTCCCACGTTGTTCAAGGGTGTGAATCTATTCGTTTTGTATCACGGAGTTATGATACTGAGTTTCTGTAAATTTTTTGAGCACGAAAGAGCTGTCTATGTCAAAATAACATGTAATTTAAAAATAAGCCAAAACCTAGCCCACCCTATACATAGAAATTGTAGTCTGATATTACAGAACACAGATTTCCCAACACTGTAAACACTTGTATTGAATCGCTTTTAAGTGGGAATTCTTGTAACATATTAGCTATGTTGTAAAATGCCATAAACTTTGACCGACCTCGCCGACGAGGTGTTTCTGTAAATGGAAATTCTTATGTGACATGTGAACATGTCTGTTCCCTCCCCCTTCAAATCGTATGTAGCATAAAAGTCTGAATTTCAATAAACTGTCAAAAGGATCACGTTGGTCCTTCATATCCTTGCGAGCATTCAACATGCAAATTTCATGCCACTGTAGGGCGACTCAAATAAATTGATTTTATTTCCCCACGGGGTGTCCGCCCTGTGCAACTCGCTGTTAAACTTTTCCAAGCCATTCACAACGTCTTTTGAGAAAACCAAACCAATCTCCCGACTCCTGTTCCCCCGAAGGAAGTCATATTTTCGTAGCAACCCACATGTCTGTTCTTGCTCATATGTCACACACAACAGCTTATCTCATAAACCCAATAAATTTTCAATAAATCGAAACATGTATTATGCGACTTTGGCTGACGTGTACCATAAGTGGTGGGGTCACGTGCCCGAGACAACATTCTCCCCTTTCGATTCGATTCACTTCATTCGGTAAAGTTTCAAAGCACTCGTATAATATGGTATAATGCTTTTTATGAACATTCCCCGAGGCATTAATTGATAATATCAAGGGGATATTAAGTACCTATATACAATATATAGGTATATAATGCTCATATATACATATCAGTCCTTCTCTACAAAAAAAAAAAAGCCAGGTCAAGGTCATCGCAGCACTCAACCATAAAAAAATCGAGAAAATTGGATGTCATACGCCTTCTAATTGCATCGAATTTATCACTAAGTCAATCAATTTGGTGGTCGTGCTTGATTGGCGTTTGACTATATTCCGGGAATCACAAAACTTTCATCTTTACCTCAAATATTTACTCTATGGGCTAACCCGGCGGGTATAAACAAATTGTGGTTCCTTTCAAGTGAATTATGGCAGATTATGGGAAGAACAGTGTCTGGGTGGCTCTATCTACGATAATCTCTTGTCGGTGTTTACTATTGAAGCGTTTAATTTAATCCCACAAAACCGTAAATCGGCTTGTTTTAGGTTTAGAGGGTATTTTAGGATAGCTCGGAAGCAATGGCAATGAGGTACTATCGGGTATTATTTATTCAATGGGTCGACAATGGACTATTAAAAACACATTTATAGTACATAATATCTTACTAAACTAAACTAAATTTGCTTTAATGATACGATTATAATATAATACTTGATAAATGCATACAACAGGCTCAATAAATAGTCAAAAGGAAATATTTTTAAATTTTATATATAAGCAGAGACCGTGACACTCAACCAGGGAGAAGATTTAAAACACCTGCAATATCTTTTTTAAATTTAACGCTATTTAAAGGTTATTATGCTAAAATATCGACATACAAGGAGACGTAATTTAGTCAGTACTCTCTGTGGTCTTCACAGATAAAGGACTATATACAAAAATTATGGATTTTGAATACAGAAATTTCAAAAGAAAATTAGTTTAAATTAATTATATATGACAAAGCCTTGTCGCACTTATATAAAATTATATTTACACTAGCAAAGAAACCCGGCGTTGCTCGGGTTAAAATACATCGCAAAGTCACTAAATTCCGGTTTATATACCATCGAACATCGAAATTTCTAGAATCAGAACACTCTAGAATATTTAGATGTACATCACTTCGATTTAGGTCTTCTAGATCAATTATAACACTCGTACACATTTTGGAACTTTCTAGATCATTCCAGAAATTTCTAGAACTTTATTGAACATTCTAAATCGATTGTAATAGTTTGCACTCATTTTGGAATTTTCTAGATCATTCCAGAAATTTCTAGAACTTTCTCGAACATTCTAAATCGATTATAAAAGTTTGCACTCATTTTGGAATTTTCTAGATCATTCCAGAAATTTCTAGAACTTTCTCGAACATTCTAAATCGATTATAATAGTTTGCACTCATTTTGAAACTTTCTAGATCATTCCAAAAATTTTGAGATTTTTCCGGAAACTCTCATGAGTTACAAAAGGACAGAAATATATTTTTTCACATTTTCACCACCCACAACCACCCACTTCCACCCACCGCGACCAAACTCCCTTACTTCCACCTGGAGACCAAGGGGTATTTACCACGGGAAGTTGATTGGAGTTGGTGGTGATAGAGAAAACCCTGTCTTCACGTACTAACATTAGCATTTTATATATATGTATATTTAGATTATCTTAGTATACTTCAGCTATTCAGAAAAGATATATGAAAATAACTAATCATAGAGTTTTCATTTTTACGTTCAACGACGGCAGGTTTTAATATTTGAAAGATAATTGGGCTGCAGGATTAATAAGAGAGTGCAGTAGTTCCAACGAAATTCTTAGAAGCTTTATTATTGATCCATAAATCTTCTTCACTCTTAAATAAACCAAAACAAAATGCATTTGCTTCAAAAATTACCAACTCCCTGACAAACTATTGCAAGAAACTGGTTTTAGGGGTTTGCATTTAACACTGATGTGGAATTTTCGAGTCTTTTTTAAACATGGTTCCCATCCTAAACATTTGAGAAAAAAATATTGATATTTAAATAAAAAAAAAACCTTTATTTCATTCAAATTGAGATCGGAATTAATGGTCAAGGTCAATATTGTGGTCAAGGTCACATTTAGACGCAAAACTTCTACTCTTTCCAAATCCGCAGCAGCAATGCAGGTTTCCTTTTAAAGAACCATCTTGACCTTGATATGACCTTCGAGGTCATGGTTAAGATCATAGTCGAACGTAAAATTCCGCTCTTTCCATTTCCGTGGTCAAAAATATGGGTTCCAATTTAAAAAAGTCAACTAGACCTTGAAATGACCTTCAATACTATGGTCAAAGTCAAATCTACGGCCACTATTGAATAGCAAGGGAAAATTCCTAAGACTTTTGTTTAAAACTTTTTTCTCCAAAATGCATTACTCGAAAGTTATTTAGCCGTTTCCATACTTTTGGATCACCCTGTATATATTTTAATATTTTGGCGACTTATGTTTTTTTGTAAGCCAGCGATGCTATTTCCAATTTTTTGAAACATTCTTGTCTCTATTTTTTTTAAATATTTTTTAAACATATTTTTTAATGGACGTCGTTGGACGTAATGAACGATTCACTTAACTCTTATAATAATACCCAAGAGTACCATTTAAAACAAAATTTGTTTATAAGACTGTGATTCATAAAACATTTGGATACATACGGCCTCCAGAAAATCTTGTTTACAACCGTAATGAAATTTCCGGACAATTTTATTACCGACATTTGCCAAAATTAAAATTAACGACTTCGTACGTTTCATCAAGGAATCTCGAACGGATTTCAACTTGCTTAAGATCAAGATCAATTTCCAATGTCATTCTCTTGACGTAGAAAGGAATAATAAATAAATTTTCGAAATTAATGTTTTTGAATTTTTTTCTAGTGATCTTCAAAAGATATAGAAAACAAAGATGCTTTTTTTTAACAGCACTACTTATTCGTAGAAATTTCGTTTGAAGGTGTTGCAGCTTATGTTTTCTTTTAATTCTTTATAGAAAATTTCCCTGGAATTTTGTTTTGCGTAATTTGCCTTTATATTCTAGCAAATACATTTAAATATTTACACTTGAAACAGCCATCTTTAAAACTTTATTGTAAACAAGAATTCAAATTGTAGTTAATTAAATTTCGGAAAAGTTCGTCTGTCGGCAAATATGTGAGTTTCTTCATTTTATATTTGAGCAGCGGCAAGTTGTAAGAAAGTTTCTCACTCAAATTCATATATCTTAAAGAAACCGGTATAGAATTTGATTTCGAACTTTGGACCTTGAGACTTATTAAAATTCATCTGGCCATCAGCAGCTGCTTAAACGAATCAAAGTCTGCAACTTCTGCAATAGCAAACTAGACAGAATTCTTCGGATGAGAGAATGATTTCAAGTTACAATTGTAATGGAGGAATTTCAATAGAACAGGAATTCAAGCCCGAATAACCAAGGACTATTGCAGGAGCGTATACTACCCCCACCAATTCTTAAAGTTTAGTTATTAAAACCGGACCCTTCTATATGGAATTTAGGGAAGAAATTAAATTAAAATGTCACATTCATGAATTTTTTACAAGGTGTCTGTGTCCTTCAAAGATTAAATGTATGCAGAAAAGAGCTGTTGAGAGAAATTTGCAAATTTTTTTATTAAAGTGCCCAAGTGCAATTTGTAAAACTAGTTCACATCCCCTTCTCTGTTAGCATGTTCGACACAAATCGCCAAGTTTTAATTAATTTGAGAACATTTTATGTAGTTGCCATTTACACTTTGGACAAAAACACTTTTTTGCTTTTAATTTTCTCATAAGCAAAAAGACTTGCTCAATTACATGGAGCTCAATTCGAGGTCATACTTAGGAAGAACGTGCACAAGTTTGTAAAAACAAGGTCATTTAAAAATATAGCAAATTTATAGAAAACCTTTGGAAAAGTTTGTTTCAAATATGAAATTATTGTTTTGTGGTTTACCTTCTTTATTTTTTATTTTATATTATAAAATCATAATTTGAAGTTAATAAAATTAATTTTTACATTTTTAGATAAGTGCATTTCTAGAATTGAATTAAAGTGTAACATAAAGAATTTGTAAATGATATTTTGTAAGAATTGTGCTAAAGACCTCGGTTTGACATCTCCACGCAGATTTTGATAAAACTTTGTAGAAACGTACATTTGAGGTTGGAATCAATGTAAATAAAATTTGTTGATTGTTTGTATTTACTGAAATACATCATTTTAAAGTTTTGGCCAAATTTATGGACTTAAATTAAACATATTTCCACCATTTTTTTTCCAATAAATAATTCTGCAAGAGCCTTGAATAAATAAGTTCAAGGACAATTTTTCAAATGCTATTATTTGGCATTTCACATGACAGACAAAGAAAACTTCAACATTAATCTGTATATTATATACGTATTAGTTTGTAACATAATAATCTGATAATTTTTTCTGAAACGTTCTGGAAATTGTTTACAACTTCGAGAAAGTTCTGTGACTATGAGTATAAATACTCGTGAGCGCGCTCAGTTCATCAGCGCAATAATCGACAGCGCAGCGAGTAGCATTATGGAAAAATTCGATTTGAAAAGACGAGACATCGGCGTCCTTCTACTTTATGACTTCCGTTTGAAGCATACAGCTAAGCAGGCGGCACAAAATATATGTCAATGTATGGGAGAAAATGCAGTCTCTTATCATACAGCAGTAGATTGGTTTCGACGTTTCTCGAATGGCGACTACAACCTTGAAGATAAACCTCACGAAGGGCGACCGGTTGAGGTTGATGTCGACCGACTAGCGCAGCTCATCGAGGAAGATCCAAGCAAGACTATTCGTCAACTTGAAGAAGAACTCGGATGCTCCCATACTACTGTCGCTCGACATTTGAAAGTGGTGGGTAAAGTGACGGATGGTCAACGGATGATGCGAGTGACGGTTTGTACGCAATTACTCACTTCACATCGTACTTTTGCTTGGCTTCGTAATTTGGTTACCGAGGATGAGAAGTGGATGCTTTATGTTAACCATAACAATAAGCGACAATGGCTTAGCGCGGGTCAAAGAGGAGTACCGACAGTTAAATGTAAAATTACTATACACAAGGTTATGTTAAGTGTTTGGTGGAATGTGCACGGCATTATCTACTGGGAACTATGACCACAAGAAACGACTATAAATAGTGAACGCTACTGTGATATGCTGGATAAGGTAGCCGTGAATCTTATAGGAGAACAAGGCATTGTATACCTCCTCCACGACAATGCCCGCCCTCACACCACTTCGATGACATGTAAAAAAATTATGGAGCTAGGCTGGATTTCCTTCCTGCATACTCGCCGGATATGTCTCTTTCTGACTACCACTTGTTCCGATCGTTGCAGGCTCACATTAGCGGAAAATCTTTTGATGACCGAGATGCATTGGAACAGTGGTTGTCGGTAGCAAAGCATTTTTATTCGTTCTAAGTAAAGACTGGACAAACTTTAATGAAAAATTGATTTTTAACATAATGGCGATTGTATGAAAAAAGGGGTCGCAAATTTGAAGTTTTAAGAAAAGAGGTATAAACGCTTGTAACTTCGTGAGTTTAGCTCAGATCAAAATAAAATTTTAAACACATACATATTTTCGAGATATTGTAATCTATGAAAATGAAAAAATGTGATTCTTCGAATATCTTAATTCCTTAATTCTCCAACTTCTATCCCTCCTCCCCTATTATTATTATTATTATTATTAGCAAGCACACTCTCTGATTACACTTTTTATGTAATTATCAAATCATTACAGAACTGAATTAAGAACTATGAATCTATTCGCATAATTACATTCTCGTTATCCTCAATCTCGAGTGGACTTTCAAGGCCTCTACCAATTCCGGCAAGTTTAAATTGACCTCTCGTATAATCGTTTGGTTGCTGGATATTAATACGTTTCGCCGAAGGGCAATACCCAGAGGAGTTAGTTAACTTCAAACTAGGCATTTACTTAAGCTTTAATCACATACCCACGAAATATAATACATTAATCTAGATGTAGTGCCCTTGCGAGAGATCTGCAAAAGGAAGATCTAATTAATTAACGCAAGTAGTTATATCTAATTTCAAATCAATGAACCACTTGAGGTAACTGAATGTGTCTTAATGAAATAATATGCATCTTAAGTTAATATCGACATGATTTAGAAATGAAATTTAGACAAAATTAATATCAAATTTCGTCATGAAAGTTAATTTTAATTTCTTCAATCATATTTTTCATTTATGTACATTGTACAATATATCGCTGCCGTCTCATGCTTTCATTAAACAAAATAGAAGAGTAGAAGTTCGTTATTCCATAAAACAAATTAAGCCGATGACTCCCTGGATTAAAATTAAGGATCTATTTTTAGTATTCCTGGGTTTGTGATTTTATATAAAATCTTACAATTTACATAATTAAATATTTCAGGTTTAAGTTTAATAGTTAGCCATTGGATTTTACAAAAAAATAAACGGCACAAAAAATATTCAGATGTTAAGGAAATATGCATAACATTGAATTTTAGGCACCCTTAGCAAATCCGTCATCTAAATTAATTGAGGTAGCATATTTCTCGCAAATAAAACTTAAAATCCCTTGATGGAAACAGAAACTTTCAATTTGTAACGGGTAGATAATCAAGCAACATTCATCCGATTTTCTACGAAATCAGCTACATTCAGTCCATCATCTTGAAGTTCTAAATATTAATGAAAGATTCAAAACAAACATTGAAAGAATCGTCTCTATCTTCTTTTAATTCGAAATTTTTGGATAATTTCATTAAGGGGAAATTAGATGGTAAAAGTCGTTTCAATTTTTGCGAATATTTTTGTAGAGGAAGAATAAATGTAAAATTTTTTAAATTTTGGGTATTAATCAGCACTCCGTGTATTTTTTTACGCCTATAGGTAGTCTATTCCACAAATCACAATAATTTGAAAATAAATGTTGCAGTTTTTAGAAACATCGTTTTTTTAACGAGGACGAATTCAAGAACTTAGTTAACTTCAATGTATCTTAAAATAAGTACAAATTCAAAATTTGCAATATGATTGACTGTTTTTTATAGCAGAAACGACAAAATAGTTTTGGTGAAAATTTTGTAGACATTTTAATTAATTTAGTGAAAAGAGGACACGACAAAAAATCCTTGTTGGAGCTTTAAAGATGCAAACAAATAAAAACATGGATTATTAAAAAATAAGAGGATTATTTAGATAAAACGGGAAAATATCTTAATTTTTAATTGCCTTCATCTCATCAAATATAAATAACAATTAATTTCCTGAACGGCAAACCGACAAGGATAAATTTTAAAACGCCTCGAAGTAAAATTCTGATTTTATGTTTTTTCCCGGAGGTAGTAAAAAAAACAGGAACTTTAATAGACACCATCTCTCCGCTCCGGTCATCGATTATGCAAAATTGAAGTATTCATTTTACGGGATCGGGATTCAGGTCGGGGTGGGGTGGGGTCGAGGTCATCATAGGCTGCATCTAGAATATCAAAGCCTGGCTCCTGACCCTGGACCCCGTCCTTCCCCTCGAATCCCGATGCTTGGTGAATTTTCTCTAGCTAAGGAGGAAGCAGAAGGAGTCACTTAATCTAGCTGAAGTTATTCTGCCGCTTTAAATGAGCTATGCCCGGAGGTGATTGCGTTTTAAGTGAATTTTTTCAATCCAAAGCCATTTCAAAATTATTCTTCCTTTGGCGATTCCAAGAGGAAGTTATCCTGCTGTTGAGTAGTTTTTTAAAAGAATTCTCGAAACGAAAGTTCTGCTGCACACTGAAAAAATATTTTCTGTGGGAATCATAAAAACCCTTTGTAATTGATTTATAAAGTAATTTGAAAAAAAAATATTATCAATCAATCAAATCTTTGACAGTAACTTTATAATTAATACAAGGGCTTTGTGAATTAAAAAGAATAACAATAGGCCTGTCTGGTAACTTTTGGGTAAAAATTTCTTGAGTAAAAATCTGGTAAAAAGTTTTATATGGTAGTGGGGATAAACATCAAAAGTTACCAGACGACTTCAAGTAAAAATTGGATAAATCTTACTTGTGTATGTAAATTGTCAAACGTGATCAAGATGTTAGAAGGAAAACTTATGGATTTATTTAATATTTTTGAAGATTTTGAAATATGTTTTTTATTTATTTACCATAAACAATATTTCAATAACTTCTTCTTCTATCTGAATCGCAACGCAAAATTGAAACACACAAATGACAGATTACACAGTGACAAGCAATCGGTGATTTTACCCAAATTTACTCGGTCTCCGCAGCGTGGGTTAAATCTGGTAAAAATTGTGTAAGAGGGGAAGTGCTGTCAAGAGCTCAGTTTTTCCCCTTCGTGAGGTTAACAGACACTTTCGGGTAAAAATTTTACCCGCAAGTAAAAACTTTATAGTTACCAGACAGACCTAATATATTTTTACTATACATTTTTAATATTTGCAAAAAATTTGTATATCAATCAAACAAAAAACAAATAATTAGTTTAATATTTAATCTAGGGCCTGATTGAAGTTTTTTTTTTTTTTTTTTAACATTGAAAAAATTGCGAACTTTGCTATTTTACTCGCGGATTTTCAAGCATAAAAAAACACTAGCTAATTGTTTAAAAAAAAATATAAATTTTAATGAAACAAAACAAAAGAATCGTTCGATCAGGCCCTAGTTTCTAGAAATCCACAACAACGAATTTGGTTACGTTGGTTTCATACGTTTTAAATGCTATGGAAAGAAGCAACTGTGTCGACTGTATTTATACTGATTTTAGTAAAGCTTTTGATACGATTTCCCATAATGTTCTCTTATCGAAGCTTTCATCACTTGGAATTCCAATAAATTTTTTTAATTGGCTAAAATCTTACCTGACTGATCGTTATGAGCAAGTCATATATAAATCTGTACTATCTAATAGCATTTCTGTAACGTCTGGTGTCCCTCAAGGGAGTCACTTGGGACCGTTATTATTTATCCTTTTTATTAATGATATTCAGGATGTAGTTATTAACTCTGAACTCCTTATTTATGCTGACGATGTAAAAATATTTAAAGAGATTTCCTGTTTTGACGACTGCCTTTTATTGCAGGATGATCTGAATCGTTTTGCAGATTGGTGTAACCGTAATCATCTCTGTTTAAATGTGGATAAGTGTTTTGTCATGTCATTCTCACGTAAAGTCCTACCTGTTGACTTCGTTTATGTGTTGAGTGGATCTCCTTTGTCGAAAGTAGACCATACTAAAGACCTGGGTCTCATACTCGATTGTAAATTAGATTTTAGACAGCATATGGACTATGTCATCAATAGATGTAATTCTCTGCTAGGCTTTATAAGGCGGTGGTCGAAGGACATAAGGGATCCTTATGTTCTTAAAGCACTTTATATAGCGCTGGTTAGGCCGTTCATTGAATATGGTAGTGTTATATGGTCCCCATTTTACTCTATCCATATATCAAGAATTGAGTCTATTCAAAAAAGATTCCTCCGCTTTGCGTTGAACAACTTGCCTTGGCAGAATCGTTCTGAGTTGCCTTGTTATAGAGACAGGTTGAAATTAATTGATTTGCAGACATTGGAAAGTCGTCGTGAGATGTTTAAAGTTGTTTTTGTCCACTTGCTGCTAACCGGCGAAATGAACTCTCCTGAGCTTTTGTCAATGTTGAGTATTAACATACCAGTAATGAATCTCAGGAAACAAAGCTTTTTAAGTGTTAATAGTCATAGGACTTATTATGCAATGTATGGACCGATTGATTCCCTGTTGGCCACTTACAATAAATATTTTGATAGGGTAGATTTTAATTTGAACAAGATGCAAATAAAACGTAGGCTAAGTAGCATTGCCGTTTAATTTAATAATAATTTAATAATTTTAATTACATATTTCTATATTCTAATTGTTTATATGGTCAGGGCTCATGTCTGTTGGCTGGATGGAATAAATAAATAAATAAATAAATAAATAAATAAATTTATATCATCGGCGTAAATTGAAAGGATCGAGTGTTTGACGATGCACTCAATATCGTATACAAACAAAATAAACAGCAATGGACCCAGATGGCTACCTTGCAGGACCCTTGAATGAGCTACGAAAAGTCTAGAATTTATTGAGCCGAAGAGAACACTATATTGACGTTGACTTAAGTAGAGATTGGTAACGCAAGCAAAAATATTTCGGTATAGAAGAGATAGCAAGGAAATCAGTGTCAGATGATTCAATAATCATGTGGTCAATATAATATGGGGCTAATGCTTAATTTTATATTTTTAAATTAATTTTAATTAATAATTAAACAAAGAAGTGATTGATGATAGTATTCATGTTATCAAAATAACTTTCTTCTCTATGGCTGAAAATTATAAAGGAAAAAAAGTCATTTTACCGCGATCTTATAAAAAAATTTCTCTGTGTTGGAATTACAAAACATCTTATCTTTGGTATTACCAAACTACACGTTTTGAATTACAAAGTGAACTAATTAAAACCCTTTTCGAAATTTTACAATACTTTTGATGTCGTGGGAATTACACGTATTTTAGTAATAATTATCGTATTTTCGTTGTTTTTTCTCTCAGTGCCATAGTTTGTAACTTCGGAATGCTCAAATTAAATTAGACTTCCTTTTGGGGGCAGGTTTAGCGACCCTCTAATTGACTGGGTTTCTCCACTTTTCTTCCAGAATTTCTCTTGACTGCGTGGACATCGTTTGGCGGCGAAAGGAGCAACAAAATCGATGCTCCCCGAGAACTGTGGGGTGGTGTTATCATGATAACGAGCACCAGCTCCCTGCCGAGCTCCACCACCGACCTTCTTGCAACTGCAGCCCCTGTGGAATCAAACTCATCATCGTCACCGGCAGCAGCAGCGTCCGCAGGGGGCGGAGGAGACCCATCGGGACACTCGGGACATTTGGGACGCTCGGGAGGACCCAGGACCATGGTATCGATGACTCTGTCCGGGACGACGGCCGCCGCGACGACCATCGTCAACAGTGGCCTCATCCTGCAGGGGTCCCACACGACGACTGCGGCTCTCCCCGCAGTTGTCGATGCAACGGAGGCCGCCGCCGTCGCTGCAGCCACGGTAGCCACCCACACCCTCAACGCGACATCTGTCGAGCACTGCCCGCACCGCTACGCGAACTTCAGCTTATCCCAATCAGGTAATTAGTTATCTACTCTCGCAGCAATAATCCGCGCATTTTGTCCCCGCACACACACCCCAATCGACGACGACATACTCCAGCTTGGAGGACTAAAATGTCCTAAATTTTTTTTGGGGATCTCTGACGGTTTTTATTCCATTGTAATTTGGCAACTTTTTCTAGGGCAGGAAAACCGCACGTGAAGTCTAAGAGGAAATCTTGCGAAAAATTAAAATATTTATTTCATTCTGGAATTTTAATGAACAATAAGACGCGGAAAAACTTGGAGGAGCAAAAAAAGAATTAATGCTATAGAAATTCTATATATTATATTATAAATTAAAACATATTATGATACGTATGTATGTATATACGTATACTTACGCTTTAAAAGGGTTTAGAAACTAATTAGAACTTTTTAACTCTATTTAGCTCGGAGTATCAGCTCTAAATTAATTCTGGAGATCATAATCTAGCATACCCAGGCCCACATTTTTATAAAAATAAAACTTAATATGGTCCCGAAGATTCGCATACAAAAGACTAATTCTTAAAAGTGACTATTTTTACATGGACAATTTATTAAGGAAATCATGTATGTATTTAAAAAACGGAACCAAGGATAAAAATCAAATTTCCTATTTTTTAAGAAATATTTTCTTCAATCTTATAATATTTACTAATTATAAGAAAATCCAATGTCTTGAAAATAAGTGGGATCGGTATAAAATCAAGATAATGTTACTAAACTTTCTACAATTTCCTCAAAATAAGTAAACGTTTGTTTATTTCAGTGTATTGTAGATGATGATCCTTAGGAGAATGGATAAATTTGGTATACTTAAATTAAAGAACAAATAACTTTAAATCAAAAGAAGCATTTACTTGATTTGATGAGCATGATTTCTTGTTACAAAATTTTCTTTCGTTATAATTCACACTTTGAATTATTCGGACAGATATAAAGATTGGCTTTCGATCCCTCCGTTGTGAGAGTTTATGGGAGAGAAACCAAGGATCAAAACTTATTTAGTCCCTCGTTTTGTATGTTTATCGCTGAATTATAGCAAAAACAAGTTAGCTGATCGGCGCGCGGGCAAAATTGAAGCAGTATATTTAAATTAAAAACAACTTACTTTGAAAAGAAGCTTGATGTAATCGGCATCCCGACTAGAATTTATAGGGAGCATGCCTCATGAAGCGTGTGGCCCTCATGTGGTGACTGAGGGGTATGTCGATAGAGGAATTTACTCGTAGATTCTTCATGAGGAACTCTTGGTCGCTATATTGGATCCGCCATCTTGGATTTGTAAATTTTGGTAACATTCAAAATCAGTGACCTCAAGATAATCATTGTACTCATTTTCATTAAAATCCGTTGAAATCGAGAAATCTTGGTCGCCATCTTGAATTTCTAAATTTGGATAGCGGATTTGAAATCAGCATTCCGCAAAACCCCTATGTACCAATTTTCATGAAAAATGTTTGAATCGGGTAGCAATTATTTTGCCTCACGAGGACCACATGCGGATTCATAATGATGCGCGAATGAGGCAAGGCATTATTTGCCCTTCGTGCGCCCAGGGTAAAAAATAAACTGGACTCCTAGCCAATTTTATCTTTATTTTATAAAATATAAAAGAAGCACTCTTTTTCCAAAGGGGGGGAAGGATGTCTAATTCAATCCATATTTTTTCCAAAACTCTTTTAAAGACAAATTCGATTCGTTTTTTTTTTTGTCGTATATCAGGGATTACATTTATTAAAAAAACATTGCAACATTGCTCGTCAAAGAGTCAACGTTGTTAAGTACTAATTTATCTAAAAGCGGATTGCTCTTAAAATAGAATGAAGAAAGTACACTAAAAAGACAAACTTCAAACATTAATACCAAATGTTCATTTTATTGAAATATTGGCCTTCAGGGCTCCCAGTACAGTCAACTTTTCAGCTACAATAATCATCTGATTATAATTAATGAAATTTCAAGAATTAACTCAGATCAGTGAATATTTATCTCGGTATTCAGCGAGCAATGCTTTCAGTGGAACTTTCTATAGCACAAATAGGCTTAGTCATGAAGGCACCAAGTCTTTCTCCACTTTCTTGTAAACTGTTAATTGCTATCAGTTGCTACCTTTGAAGGTATCAATGGCTATAGCTTAAAAGCTTCTGAGAATTAATTAATTAATTTATTAATTAATGCTTAGTCCGGGTAAAACTGTGCACTCGCCTAGTTAGTCAATTAAATCGATAACATTAATTTATATTATTTTGGGATAAATGGATATTTTATGCTATTTAATTTTATTTTGTAATTCCATCTTTGCAAAATATGTAATTCTACTAAATGCAATTAAGTAATGAATTTCTCAATTTCTCTGTTTATTTTCCTTTGGTAATCTCAGCACTTAACGAACCGAGTCCGAGTTCACAATTAGTATCATAGGTTAATTTTAATTAATTAATAATTTGTATTCATCGTTACAATGAAATTAAACGTCCGGGTGCTCGTAGAAAATGAACAGCACGAAATAAGCGTCAAATAATTTCAAAAGCCAATGGCAGGAAATACGGTTGCATCAAACGGTACGACGTATTCGACATAATTTGGCGGAGTCAAAGGATGTCAAAAGGAAGGAAAAGTATACGAAAGCCGCCACTGATACAAGGCCATAAAGATCGGAGGCTGGAATTGTGCAGAAAACCACATGTCTTGGAACCACTGAAGAGTGGAAAAATTTCATCTTTAATGATGAAAAGAAATTCAATTTGAACTATCCAGACAGGTGGTAGTTTTATTGGCACGATGTAAGAAAAGAAAAGAAGACCGTGATGAGTCGTAACGTAGCGGATGTGATGATTTGGATACATTTTGCTTCTATAGATCGACACCTGTATGCCATACTAATAAGATGAATTCGAAAAAATACACCGAACTGCTAGAGGATATCCTTATCGAATTTGGTGACCGTCAATACGGTGACAATTGAATATTTTAACAAGATAATGCGGCGATCCACGTATCAACACATTCAAGGAATTTTTTTAGGACCAAAAATATTTAACATTTGTCTCATACTCCGGACATAAATCTGATCGAAAACTTTTGGAGTATCTCCACTTCGTAGACTCTGAAAATGGACGGCAATTTAATATTGTTAAACAAATTAATGAGGAATGGCGAAAAATAGATGAAAAAATATTTTAAAATTAAAATTTTGTCAATGAAAAGAAGAATATTTGATTTGATTAAATAACGAAGTAGCTATACAGATTTATAATTATTTTAATTTATTTATATTTGAATGAAAAGCGTTAAAAACTGAAAGTAATTTTATATCAACTTCTCTTCATAAAACTGATAATTTTTATAAATCCAAAAGCTCTAAAACTAAAAAATTTAATTGTTGATTAACACTAAATATGCTAATTAATTATAATTAAACAGTTGATTCTATTGTAAAATATTCCTAAAGTTTATATATAATGATCAAAATGTAAATGATTTTATAGCGAATTCCTCCACTATATCTACACTAACAGATATCACAAACCTTTACAAACATTTTATTTCAAACTTAAAAAAATATATACTGAATTGAAAATAACGAATAATATTTTTCAATTTCTTTTAACTATATTTTTGACTTTGTTAAATATTTTTCAATCTAGCAAACGTAACTAACAACTATTGGTCCACAGGTTACGATTTCAATTTATATTTCCATTCTCAACCATTCAAAATATGAACCCTTTCTTGGTTTCTAGTGATAAATTGATATAAAATAGTGAAAATTATGAGCCGAAGAAATTGAAATTGTACCCAAAACAAAGCACTAATCCTGCTCCAAACTAAATTAAGCGGAATTCGTTGATGAGGCCGAAGTGTTCCACTGGTTTTCATTGTTGCTTTTCATATGGAAAATAGACGTAATTCTACGACAGATTTGCATTTTCCCGATGAAATGCTCCAGCGAAATTGATTTTCTACTTCCCCTGGAACGGGTCTGGTGAACGGGGCCCACGGCGTGTGCCACCAGCGCCACCAGCGCCACATTCCGACAACTAGGTGAACATGAAAAATTTCACCAGTCGGAAACAATTGATGACCCGGGGGTCGGGAATTCACCTGTCCGGATCGAGGTCGAGATCGGGATTGGGATCCACGTACTATGGGTTATATTAAATACTCCTAACAGGTGGTGCATTGAGACAAAAAGGATGTTTTGAGGGTGGTGCACCCCAACTCAGCATGGGAACTGTTATGAATGGGGTCGTTCAACCAGAAACTGGAAACAATTCGAACTGAGGATGGGTGGAGAGGAGCGCCCCGGGATATTAATTTGCGCCGCACCGGAAGAATTTGTGGCCCCATTTTCGTCTCGGTGCAAATTAATTTCGATGGTATTTAGCACAGTGGGATCTTACTATACCCTACTCCAGTCGTTGGCGGTCACATTGCTCGTAATCTACATACAAGAATTCCTGGGAAAATTCGAAGGCGTGGGTGAATGTAGGTGGGTAGGAGGCGATCAATAGCCCTCCCTATTCACACTGCCTCACGAACATGTGGTACTTTTTTCTGAACTGTGGAGAACAAATCTAAACAAACGGTCCGTGTTAACCCGGCTGTGAAATTGTATTTTGTAAATGTATGGGCAGTTTCGGGAAAGAAAATGTACCTGCTTACCAGAAAAGGTTGATTTTGTACGATGCGCCTTGCACCAGCCTGTTCGACCCCCGATATTCAGAACTCTTTCTTCAGAATTTTATTACTTCCGATGAACGTTTTATACTTTTTAAGGATAAGGATATTGCTCGAAGGTAGGCTGATGAACAAGAATCCCTTAATATTTTTTTATACCTACCGCGTGCTTAGGGCTACCTGAAATTGCTTGGGTATTCTCCTTAATATATATGATTATCGAATGTTCTGGTATTTATCATCATTCGTCCTCTAACTCTCTTAGGATAAGTTTCGTTTGCATTGAATCTTATACATGCAACGACAACGGGAGCCCCAAAGTCAATAGTTCTCTAAGGATAGTGTGCACCGAATATGCTTCTGGATTTAATTTGAAAAGGATTAGCCACTCGAATGGAACATTCGTCCTCTTAAGGGAAGAAACCGGTGCTGATGCCTAAAATCCCCCGACGACGAAGAAGGTAACTTCTTCCGAAAAACCCCAAAGTAAAACACCCGAACAGAGAGCAATGCAGCGGCTAAAACTCTGCACGTTAAGAAAGAAAATCTGGACCAACTCGGAGCTCCGTCGGCTAATCCTTGAACAGCTGGAGACGTAATTGGAGGACAAAGAGCCGAAAAGTAGGTCGCCTAGCTCTTTTCTAAGGAAATAAAAAAAAAAATCACGGTGAAAATGTTTTTCTTCGGCGTTTCTTCGCTCCGCCAGTGTTTTCCTTAAGCACAGGGAAAGGGGGCTTATGCGGAAAGGAGTTTCTGTGCAAACTTGAACTTCATCCGGGATTATTATCCGGCGGGAATGGCGGGACTCGTGTCGTATTCCTCGCTATTGTAAATATTATTTTTTTTTTTTTTTAATTCCCAAGAATTCGTGACGGAATCGCTGAATTTTGGAGAGTTTCTCGAATCACGCTGGCATGAAAATAAGCCAGGACAGGCTCAGCTGAATCCAGACTCTTTTCTGGTGCAATTTGTTCGGCCGAGTTCAAGTTTGCACTTTGGATTTAAATTTTTCAACGGGCAGGCAACCGACAGAATGGACAAATTGACTTAAACCGAACTACGCGGGGCCCACGGCAGTTGTTTCTGGAATGGAACTCTCTAAGAAGATTTCGTTAAAGTAGACTTTGGGGAATCACTAAGTGAATTTTCCACAGTGAGATGTAAATACTGAGTCTCGTAAATGTACTTAATTTCGTTTATCTACTCGGATGAATTCAGGAAAGAAGTGTCTTAATCTTAACGTACTGGATAACTTGGGATTTAGGACATGAGTACTTACACATTGGAATAAGGGGGGAAACTCTCTTTTGCAGACCATTTTTTAAGTTTTAATTTATGTTAAATTCTCAACTGAGTTATTCTGTTTCTGTTAAGCTTTTAATTGAATTTTTTCATTTATTTTTGAAACCAGCGAGGCTATTTATGTTTGATAATACCATTTCTATTAAAGATATTGTGCTATTACATTATTAACTACTAGCCAAATTATCCAGTTTCACCCAGCATCGAATAATTAATAATAATTAATAATTGAACGCATGCATTTTCAAACTAAGATATTTGATTTGAAATCAGTATTCCAGAGCTGTAAGAAATGGCATTACCAGTAACATGCATTACCATTACAGGTAATGCAATTTAAAGATGATTACCAGTACCATTACTAGTAATCGTAATGCAAGAAAATCGAATTACCATTACAGTTACTGGTACTGGTACTTCACCATTACTGTAATCACATGAGCATTACTTAGCATTACTCGCCATTACTAGTATTACTTACTCACATAAGCATTATTTAGCTTTACTTACCATTACCAGCATTACTTACTTGAATGAATATTAAAATATATATTTATTCATATAAAATCGAAGATTTTATCACCAAAATATAAAATAACTTTCAAATTGGCATTTCTTATTATGAATAATGTTGAGTACTGCTGTATAAGTCTGAGTAATGCAAAGTACTGCGATGTAATGCTACGTAATTCTGAGTAATGCTAGTACTGCCAAGTAATGCTAAGTAATGCTCATGTGATTTCAGTAATGGTGAAGTACCAGTACCAGTAACTGTAATGGTAATTCGATTTTCTTGCATTACTATTACTATATAATCGAAAACAGTCGCCCGAAAATTTTTTAGTATCCATAGTCGCCATATTGGATCGGCCATTGGGAAATTCCATGAGTATATTTGAAATCAGTATCATAAAAAATCAGTAGCTACCTATTTTCATGAAATATGAAAAATATCGGACCAAAGGTTTAGGCGTAATTGTACAACAAATAAACAAATGGACTTTTGATTTGATCAATATATGTATATATACAATGTACAGTACATATGTATATAGGCTAAGAATTCAAAATCAGCGATTAAGAGATAACATTTGTATTTATTTTCATTAAAGTTTGTTGAAATTGAGACATATTGAATTTCTAAATTTTGACAGCAGATTTGCAGTCGGCGCTTCCCAAATACCTTAAGTACCAGTTTTCAGGAAGATCCTTTTAAATTTAAAATTTCCAGTTGCGTTTTAGGTCCGCCATTTTGAAACGTTATGTATTATCCGAAAAAAAATTAGCCTATATATTTAGTTGGAATATGTAGTATCTTTGAACAAAAAATGAAAAATATCGAAGTAAAGGTTTATGCTTGATTAAGCAACAAACAAACAAACGAATTATTATTTATATTGTATAGTGGATTTTAAATAAAGTTAGTCAAATGCCATTCTTATTCAAGCCCAAAGATGCCTTTATAAGTTGGGCACCTCTAAAAGTTGGACAACATTTTTTGTACCATAGGTAACCAACTTTTGCAGGTTTCACTGCATTTGCTAATGTATCGCTGAATAAGGTATAAAGAAATCGATTGCCGTAAAAGTAATTATTGAAATAACGAATTTTTTATTCAGATATATGTAAATCTGGGATTTGGGAGTTTTCTCTTAATATTCCTTAACTCTCACAAAATATTTCCCTTCTACTCCGTTATTAGTAAATTCCACTGAAAATGGAAACTGACAACACCCGCGTCTGGAGCACAAACACAATTGAATATGTCGCCATGATTCAGATTGTACTTTAAAAGGCATTGCCGTGCAGAACGATGTGTAGCATGTTATTGAATTATACATTACCATCGAGAGCACTCGTATTGTAGTAACGCATAAACAATTTTAAGGATTTAAGGAAAATTGGGCAAAATATGGATTTCAAGAAGAATGAATGATTAATGAAGAATAACATCGAAATGTGTAATATGCGCATCTTCATTAAAAGATTTTATTACAAATCGATATATTCTTAAAGGAGCTTGGCTGAAAAAGAAATTTTTGGCCTTCCTTGAAAAATAATTTTTTTAGGTCTGTTTTGACCTTGTTGTTAAATGATTATGATTGTGCATTTTTTAACTACATACTCATTTTATTTTGGAAATTATGATAAGCGCCAAAAATAATATTTTTAATATAGGTCAAAAGTGATTTTTTGCCATTTTTAGGTACTCTCTTTTCTAAGACACATACGCTATTAAATAAAAAAAAATTAAAGTAGTACTATGTGCACTTCATATCTAAAAATAAATCTCCGCTCTCACCATAGGCTATCAACTCTATTGCGATTGTCGATTGGATGACCATTCGACTGCTGTCGTTCGAAACGATAAAATTTTGTTTGGTATTGTGTAAGCATTTGTGACCGTCAGTCGTCGTTCATGTAAAACACCAACGATAACAAGCGTCTGTCAAATCGACACTTAGCAATTACAATCGACATTCACAATACCAAACTTCACCATACCAAACTTCACAATCGACGAACGATAATCGATAAGCATCGTTAATCGACTGTTTTTCGACAATCACAATAGGTCCGTATGTCAAAGAATATCTACAACAAGAAGGAACATTCGTCACTTTTTCGACCTTGTTACCGTCAGAGGAACGAAATGGAAAATTTTGGTAGAAATAGGTAGTGATAAAAAAGTCATTAGCGAGAGAGAGAGAAAAATTGGAACACTTTTGCAGGGTGCATATCACAAAAATGTTTTACATATATTACAAAACTTTTCTCATCATGTGTTTAACACATTGTTTTTAAAACACACTTTTTTATTTAAATTTTTTGTAATCATTCATATTTACGATTAAACCAAAGACCAGCCTGTATTTTTTTTTAAGCGAGCGCCACACACAAAAACATTCGTTCCAGGGCGCCTTTAAAAATACATTGTAAAAAAATGCGCCACTTTATATAAAGTTTATTTTGGGTTAGTTTTTACTAGGAAATTTTATTTTGAAGTATTATAAGGTATCAAGATTTTTTAACAATTTAAACAAATTTCAAATCTCACTTAATTCTTATATTGTGAATCTGTGAAATTTTGCATTATTATATCTACTATACCTCATTAGTACTACTTCTAAGGGAGTTAAAAATGTTATCAGTATTAATATCAAGTAAACATATTTTAAATAATCAATTAGCTCTTCAAATTGATTCCTTAAATAACAAACAATCTACACATTGACTGGACTCTAAGTTTTTATCTTTACAGATTTATACTGCAATTGGACGTGGGACAAAGTTCTTTGCTGGCCACCCACACCAGCGGGAGAGGTTGCACGTATGAGATGCCCACCTGGACATGGAATTGATACGACTAGTAAGTGTGTCTTTAAATTCTTCTATATGACATCATTCATTGAATCAGTGAATACGAAATAAAATACTATATTTTCTCAGTATGCATTTAGAAATACCAAGTGTGGCACACATCTGCCTAAAACGATAAGAGTTGTTTGAACTGTTTTCTATGTGTTGTTTCTGACTTTTGAATTGAAGATGCATGCTATGTTTGCTAAATACTTATTTAACATGACTAGCTCAAGCATTTTTAACAGATTTTCGATGGAAGTGTAAAGGCAAAATCTTATAATAAAAATTTACGCCAATGTGTATGGGCTATACTTAAAGCATAAGGCTTTTATTATGATTACTATAGTACCTGACATACATACTGTATGTGCTAGGTCCCTGATTGATTAGGTTGGGATCTATACAAAAATTTCGTTTGAATACCTTCAATCTCTCATAAAAGTCATAAAATCAAGAAGGTAACACGTATTTGCTATTAGACTTAACGCGTTTATCGCATAAATCCTTTTATGTGAAATATAATCGGTTTGAACGATCTATTTCGCCACGCTTGAAATTTTCCACATGTTACACATTCACGCGTATTGTGAACAGCTTACCTCGTAAAATTTACTCCAAAGATTCTAAAGAATTCTAAAAATACATATCTACAAACGTTCAGTCAGACACCTGTAAAGTGTGGCTTGTTGATAGCTACGATACGAACGAACGCAACTTCTTTTTTGCCTGGAATATTAAATGAGGAATATGTGGCGTACCCTATTTATAGACTGCGGTAAAGAGTGCAATTACCCAACTCGTCAAATATCACAATCATTATGATATAAAAAGTTCAAGGTCTTTTGGAAAAGAAAGAACCTTGACTTTTGGGCCATTAATATATAACTCGACGAAGTGACTCCTTCGAGAATTCAATACAAAATCAATGCAATCTTAAAATAAAATTTTACATGATAATTGAAAATTCCTTTAATTATAATAAAAATGTCGATTAAAATATAATATAGTCCACATAAAAAAATTATATTTGATAGCATGTGAAACCACAAAATGTAATGTAATGTAATTTTTTGCATATCCCAAATAGCATTTTAAGTGACAGATACCAAGCCTTAGTGAATCGCAAAGTTCCAATTGAAGTTCCAGTATAGTGTAGTGAAGTCCCCTATTCAGCACTTTGTCACGTTTAGCTCAACGTGAACCACGGTCACATTTTTGCAGACCTCTTAGTTTTTTCTTATCGCTAAGCCCACGCGCTTCACTCAAGCATCCGGCGCGACGGTCTTTTCGCTGACGCCGCGAGCTCCGATTTCCTCGAGGCAGAAAGCTTTCCCTCGGGAGGTTGAGTTTGATTCCGACTTCAGCCGCGTACACTTCGTCCAATTTAATCCTCTTAATTCGTTTTAACGTTACATTGTTATTTTGAGCTCGTTGTATTCCTTTATCTTGAACGCGTTACATCTTTATCTTGAACGCGTTATATTTTTACCTTGAACCTACCGTACAAACGTTGTATATTCGAACATCGTCTTAATCTCGTCTCCAACTTCACATATTTTCATCTGTAATCTTGTTGCATTTCGTTGTCGTGTTTGCAACATTGCTGTATTTCGTCGTCATACCCGAAATATCGTCATATTTCGCTTTTATTCCTCTAAACGTTGTCGCACTTTTTGTCTCGGCGTTTGTTAAACTTGTCTCCGACGTTGAAACAAATAAAGTCTCTTAAACAACCACCCGCCGTGTGTATCGTTGCAACCCCTTTTTGCCAACCCCGGAGTTTTCCACAACATAAATTTGGTGCCAGGTGTGGGGTAGATGCAAAATACCGGTTTGGTGAATAATAATACCAAGCGGAAATAGCGGTTGCGAATAATATCGATCAAACGTGCGGTTAACCCCGGAAATTAATTTTGTCTATTTAACGGGAGTGATTGGCAAGAGTACGAGATTATCAACGGAGACAGGACGAGAACAGACATCCCCAACCCATTAGTCGGCTCATCTCCGAGGCAGCACAGGAAGACGAGGACCCAGCACAGGAGGACGAGGACCCAGCACAGGAAGCCACTACGAGACGAGAGGACATCGTTCAAGTAAGATCTACTGCTGTTAGCCGTCACCCTGCAGATCATCAGTTCCTGCCATTAGCCAGCTAAGAAATATATTTTAGAATTTTTCTTTAGCAGTATTGTGAAAATATTTAAGCATTTTTTGTGGTATCGCGGAATGTGTGAAAAGGGATAACAAGAGAGGAAAATACGGTGCTACCTGTCCAAATCTTAGAAGTGTATCGTCATAAAAATTTACTAGTCGGGACCGATCCGTCTATGTTATGTTATATTATTGTTAAAATTATTAACAACGTCAATTCCTTCCATACGTGAAACTTAATTCTACTTCAAGTTCGTTGTTCGCGAAACCAACATCGAGTTCACATGAATTCTGCTCTTCTCTTAAAATATAGTAGTCGTGTTAAATTTGGCTCGTTTTTTTTTCTCGTTGTCTGTGACAGAATCGCCATAGGATTCTGTTGATGACCATTATCAATTTTCTTGCTTTGCGTGCTTCACTTTCGGTCGCGAATATTTCTGAAGCCTTGTTCCTAATAGCTCGTCGTGTAAGAAAATACATTAGGAGCTGTGCACCAACGGATCTCCAGTTGATATTTTAGCTAGATGCCTGTAGAAACACGATCTAAATCTGCCGACAACCTCTCCGCGTCCCAATCTTCTACATTTCCTGCTCCGAGGCAGCCTTCTACAGCCTCCTTAGAACAAGTTTTTATCTCCGTTCCCCCTTCGTCGCGAAGAATGGAAAAGGAATTCGCCTTGAAGTTGATTCCCGAATTTAGTGGGAATAGGGAGCATTTGCACAAATTTTTAAGCTGTTGTGATATCGTAGCTACAGATCTACCTGAAGCTCAAATTCCTCTTCTGCTTAATATTATAAAAAGTAAGCTATCGGGACCAGCTTATTCCATTGTTAAATACAAAACTATCACAACTTGGGCTCAGTTAAGAAAAATTCTGCAAGATCAATATCTAGAGAGAAGAACTTTAGCCCAAATACAAAATGACTTAGTGAACTGTAGGCAAAAGCCATTCGAAGATGTGCGTACTTACGGTAATCGTGTTGAGCGGCTCTTCATGGACCTGAACGATGCCTGTATTGCATCTGAAGGGGCGGAAGCCGCCACTGTTATCGAAAATCTGAATAGTAAAACGGCACTCAAGGCTTTTGTGGACGGTCTGCAGATGCCGATAAAATTAATAATTAAAGCAAGTAGATTTACTAAATTAGCTGACGCAGTAGAAGCAGCCGTAGAAGAAGAAAGTTCATCTAGGCATTCTAAAGCCCCTACCAAATCCATTAAATGCACTTATTGTCATAAAACTGGCCATTCAGCCAACACCTGCTATCTTAAATCCGGCACAAGCCTACCTCGAATCCAAAAACCGGAAATTAAGCGTGAACCCATTGAAAGGGTGAACGTCATTGTTTGCCGCTATTGTAAGAATAAGGGACATCACATAAGTGACTGTCGTAAAAGGAAGTTTAAGCAGAATCAAACTCCCAATAACGGAAAACTAGTTAGTACCTCTACGGGAAACGGGAGCCGCCCTGGAACAAGCGGTGGTTTGACCAGGGCTGCTCACCTTCAAAAATCCGCCGAAGAGAATGGAAAACCCTAAATTCCGAAGGAAATTCTACGTCTTATGGACCTACTAAATCGTTAAATAATTCCATGTCGTCCACAAATACTAAATCTTTAAATAATTCTACGTCCTGTGGACCTACTAAGTCCTTAAATACTACTACGTCGTCCACAACTACTAAATCATTAAATAATTCTACGTCTTGTGGACCTACTAAATCTTTAAATACTACTACGTCGTCCACAGATACTAAATCTTCAAATAATTCTAAGTCTTATGGACCTACTAAATCGTTAAATACTACTACGTCGTCCACAAATACTAAATCTTTAAATAATTCTACGTCCTATGGACCTACTAAATCTTTAAATACTACTACGTCGTCCACAAATACTAAGTCATTAAATAATTCCACGTCTTGTGGACCTACAAAATCTTTAAATACTACTACGTCGTCCACAAATACTAAATCCTTGAAAGGAAATTCTACGTCCTGTGGACCTACTAAATCTTTAAGTACTACTACGTCGTCCACAATTACTAAATCTTTAAATAATTCTACGTCTTGTGGACCTACTAAATCCTTAAATATTACTACGTCGTCCACAAATACTAAATCCTTGAAAGGAAATTCTACGTCTTATGGACATGCTAAGTCTTTAAATAATCCTACGTCGTCCTCAGATACTAAATCCTCGAAAATAAACCTTATGTCTTATGAAGGTACTAAATCGCCCAATGACGCTACGTCGTCTAATATTACCAAACCCTCAAACGTGAGGCATACATCGTCTGAAGATGATACACCATTAAAGTGTTATTCTAAGTCGTGCGAAATTACAAAATCGTTGTACAATTCCAAATCTAATAATACTACTCCGAATGAAACTACATCGAGTACTTCAAAATCCAACATTCCAAATCGTGTGTATAACGTAAAATTGAGTCAACTGCACATATCCGATAGTATAGAATTGAAAAGCCTATTCGGAGTAAACGCGTCGAATAAATTTTTAATTGATAGCGGAAGCGATATAAGCCTTATCAAGGTAAACAAACTCCACGGAGATTCACTGGTTCATACAAATATACCCGCTGTATTGAAGGGTATTACCGAGGAAGAACAAGTCACATTAGGTTTATTTTATGGTAAAATTATTTTGGGAAAACATGTCGTATTCCACCCATTCCACGTCGTGAAGGAAAATTTCCCTTTGATAAATGATGGACTGTTAGGGAAGGATTTCCTTGATAAATTTCAGGCCACACTCGACTTTCAGACTAAGACACTGACTCTAAACCTTTTCAGAGATCCCGTAAAATTTGATCTCTCTCCTACTCTTAACAAGGTGACCGTTCCAGCTAGAAGTGAAACCGTTGCTCGGGTTAAAACAAACATTAAGGAGGAATGCTTATGTCTGTCGCAGCAATTAGACAATGGACTCATAGTAGGGAATTGTCTTTCCGAACCTCACAACAATACCTGCCTAATTACCATCATAAACCCTAACGAAGAAGATACTACTCTTGATTTAGAAAACATCAAAATAGAAGCCCTCGCTGACTATCACGTGTACCATCTTAAATCAAATTCATTCTACGGTACAGATGATTATTCTAAAATAAAGAAATTACGAGAAGTAATCAAATTGGATCACGTAAGCGAAGATGAAAGGGATTCCGTTATGAGGATCTGTATAGAGTATATTGACCTTTTTCTTCTGGAAGGAGAAAATCTATCCTACACGGAAACAGTTTCCCATAATATTCCGACTCCCGGTGTGGAACCAATATATGTGAGACCTTATCGGTTGCCAGAAGCACATCGTAATGAAGTAAATACTCAAGTCAATAAAATGCTTGAGGATGGTATTATACAACCTTCTAAAAGTCCCTGGAATTTTCCCCTAGTAGTTGTTCCCAAAAAACCCGATGCCGATGGAAATAAGCGATGGCGAATAGCCGTTGACTTTCGCAAGCTTAATGATCAGACGGTAGGCGACGCCTACCCGTTACCGAATATCACGGAGATCCTAGATCAGCTAGGAGGCTCCAAGTATTTTTCGACTCTCGACCTTGCGAGTGGATTCCATCAGATCCAGCTTAGTCCCAATGATCGGGAGAAGACAGCGTTCTCAACCCCTCTAGGACACTTCGAATTTAAGAGAATGCCATTCGGACTGAAGGGAGCTCCGGCTACCTTCCAACGGTTAATGAATAACGTCCTAGCCGGTCTCCAAGGTTATAAGGCGTTCGTCTATATGGATGATATCGTTATTTATGGTAAAACCTTAAATGAGCATAACTCTAAATTGTCAGAGGTATTTCATCGTTTACGCCAACATAATTTAAAGCTTCAGCCAGCAAAATGCGATTTTTTGAGAACAGAGCTCACCTATTTAGGCCATGTAATCAGCCAGAACGGCATAAGTCCCGATCCAAGGAAGATCGACAGTGTCCAAAACTTTCCTACTCCTCAGAACCCTAAACAGATCAAAATGTTTCTCGGTCTCGCCGGGTATTATAGGAAATTCATAAAGGATTTCGCAAAAATATCCAAACCATTAACTAATCTACTTAAAAAGGAACAAAATTTTAATTGGACTGCTAACTGCACCGAATCTTTTAATCTCTTAAAGGAAAAATTAACCAACCCCCTCTTTTACAGTATCCCGATTTCTCGAAAAACTTTATCCTCACCACTGATGCTAGTGGAGTAGCCATAGGTTCCGTGTTGTCACAAGGCGAAATGGGTCAAGATCTCCCAATCGCTTATGCCTCTCGAACACTAGGAAAGGCCGAGATGAATTACTCGACCACTGATAAGGAATTACTTGCCGTAGTGTGGTCAGTGAAACATTTTCGACCTTACCTCTTTGGAAAAAAATTCACCGTAATTACGGATCACAAACCTCTTATCTATCTCTTCAATTGTAAGGATACAAGCTCACGAATGATGAGATGGCGATTGCTACTTGAGGAGTTCGATTTCCAAATTATCTATAAAAGCGGTAAGCTAAATTCCAACGCAGACTTCTGCAGTCGTATCTATAAAATGAACTTAAGACCCAGAATTAGAGGAAGTCCGTATATTTCGAGTAACCATAAACTCAAAACCTCGAACCATAAAATCCCTAAGCTGCCTAACGACGCTCAAATCCAACCTTATTTACAAGCAAGGGAACTCGAACATGTAGATGAAGCTTACGATAATTACGTTAAGCAAATAGACTCTACTATTATCACTAATACTTTCATTTCCGACTGCAACGAAGATTTGCCTCCGGATCCATACGTTGGAATTTTCATAATTAAAGACATGGATGCTGATAACGATATTTCCGAATACTTGTACGAAGAAAACCTTCTAAAAGGACTTAAATCTCTAAACCAACAAGTGTCTGAAATTATTCCCCACGACAAGGGAGACCAGCGGATTATATACCTGGTTACAAATGAAGCTTCAAATGCAGCTACGTATAAAGATTTTTTTTTAACTCTCATTAAACTGCGAATGTATCTCCAAAAGAACAACGTCACGACTATATCTATTCTAAATCCTGTGCGATTCAAGTCTTATCGACATTTAAAATACGAAGATCTACGCATAATGCTCCGATATGTATTCAAAGGAACTAATATATTTGTAAGGGTCTACCATAATAACTTTAAGAATCTCTCCCCCGAAGAGATCTCAAAACTCTTGCATGAATTTCACACAGCACCTTCAGGTGGACATCCTGGAGTCAATCGCACCTATAAGCGTATACGATTATATCACAAGTGGAGGAATATGTACCAAGACATTAAGAAATTTGTACAGAAATGCGACAAATGCCAACGCAATAAAATAACCCGATATACACTCGAGCCAATGGTAATAACTACCACCGCAAAAATTCCATTCGAGAAAATATCCCTTGATATTGTTGGACCATACCCCACGACTCGCGATAACAATAAATATTTACTAACTTTCACCGACGATCTAACCAAATTTTGTGATGCCATCCCAATCCCTAACCAGGAGGCATCCACTATTGCCGAAAAATTCGCCACCGAGATAGTACTGAGATATGGCACACCCAAATACGTCTTAACTGACCAAGGTCAGAACTTCCTAAGTCACGTATTTAAGGACGTATGTAAATTATTAAAAATAAGAAAGATACAAACCACAGCTTACAGACCACAGTCTAATGGATCTTGTGAGCGTAGTCATAGAAGTTTCGTTGAATATTTGCGATGCTTCATTAATAAATCTCAGGACGACTGGGACCATTGGATAAAGTTTGCAGTTTTTGTTCATAATACAACACCCTGTATCTCAACGGGTTACACCCCTTTCGAATTGATATATGGTCACAAAGCCGAACTACCTACTTCCTTAACGCGTACACCCGAACTATCTTATAATTACGATCTCTACTCTAACGAACTCAAGGCAAGGCTACAGCATTCCCATCAGATTGCCAGGGAAAATCTTTTACAAAGCAAAACTTCATCTAAAACTCAGTACGACAAAAGATCGAACCCTGCATCCTTTAAGGAGAATGACTTAGTGCTGATGAAAGGAGAGACATCACCCAAAGGAAAGTGCAAGAAACTCTTATCAGCCTGGTCTGGCCCTTATAAGATAGTGTCTACAGAAGGTGTTAACTCTACCATTCTAGTTAAGAATAAATTAGTGAGAGTCCACAATAATAGATTAAAGTCATACACCGCCTAGTCGGTACGACACACCCTTGTCAACACCTCTAATCGACGTTCTATTTTCAGGATGATATCCCGCTTAACAATTTTCATGTACGTAATGGTAGTGGCCTTGGTAAATCTATGTCGACCCGAACCCAATGACCAACTGTTCCAAATAACAGACGTAACAAATAAACCAGGATTATATTTTGAGCATGTTGGACAACTCAGGCTTAGCAACGATAAATGGAAGTTACTGATTTCCTCCGATTTAAGCGATTACAAATCTCAATTCAAGCAAATTCAACAACTAGGACAAAAGTTAAAGGGAGCGTGTGATACACTATCCAACTTGGAACTTAACCCGCATGAATGCGATAATTATCTTAAACAAGCGAGTAGATCTATAACAAACTTGGGGTCACAAAACAAAGCTATAAGCAGCCTTTTAGGTATTAGTACTAACATAATTCAAAAACGCGGAATTCTTAACATTGTCGGTAAAACTTCGAAATTTCTCTTTGGCACTCTGGACGAAGAAGATGCCGAATTTTATAATCAGCAACTTCAAAGTTTAACCGAAGATCAAAACCACATTCATTCTCTCATTAAATTACAAACGACGATATACGAATCCTCCTTAACCCATCTCAATTCTACGATGTCTTACGTGGCAGAATTGGATAAAAGGTTGGAAAAAACCTTCTTTAAAATCAATCAAATCGTTAACGCCACTAATAAGCAATCAATTATAAATGACTCTATCCTAAATATGTCAGAAACATTCATTACTTTCGTTATGCTTCTCGAAGAATACGCGCTCATGCAGACGCATCTAATGGATATCATTGCACACGCCATACAAGGCAAATTACACCCATATATCATAGATTCTGAAAATATGTTGGAAGAATTGAGAAGAATTCAGTTGCATCTCGACCGCGGAATACGATTGCCAATATCAGCGAACTTGAAATCGGTAGAATCTCTCTATAAAATTACGGACATACACGTATTCTACTCCAACGGGAAACTTAATTTCCTGCTTGTTATTCCTTTGGTGTCTACCACATTGTTCGACATATATAAGATAACTAGCATTCCTAGGCATATAAAACAAAATGTATACTCTCTTATTATTCCTCACAAACCATTTATAGTTATTGACGATCTGAAGCAGCACTTTTTCACCTTGAACAATTATGATTTAGACAGATGTAATAAGGTAAATAGTGAAAAAACCTATATTTGTAATCAAAATTATCCTATACTAATTATCCAAATGGACAACAGTTGTGAGATAAACATGCTGATTAATAATAACGTACACTATGCAAATTGTAAAAAACACGTAATGACCTTAGACAAGTCAATATTCTTAGCATTAGCAGAACATAATTCATGGATCTTTGTAGCTCCTGTCAAAGAAAATATTGTAATAAATTGTAACCAAAATACTATGTCAGGAGCGATACAAAACGTAGGCATACTCAAAATAAATCCCAAATGTAAAGCTTATTCAAAATTTTCTATTTTAAGTTCAAAATCGACCTACAGCAGTAACACCACTCTTAGCCACTTCTCCAATTTTAGTGGATTATACGACGAGATAGACAATAACCACATAATTCCTGTTATAAGCCTGTTAAATAGCACTAACCCTAGGACTTTTAACGTCCAGGAGCAAATAGAGGACCTCAGAGAGATAAGTCATAATGTAGATGTACTAATAAACGAGAATGCTAGAAGAAAACATGTAAACAAAATACCAGTCTTACAGGTCATGCCGTTATATGTACTAATATTCATAATTGTCCTTAGTTTTATAATGATTAAAATTTATAAGAAATATTGTATAGATCTTTGTAAAAAAAGGAGCGACAACGGGAAACAAGATATCGAAATGCATACGGTAAACAATGAGCGAATTGAAGAAGAAGCTCCGGTAGCTAAACCTAGGCTTGAAAATTGTACCAACCCTAGGTACAATTTTCAACCCTAAGGAGGGGCATGTAGTGAAGTCCCCTATTCAGCACTTTGTCACGTTTAGCTCAACGTGAACCACGGTCACATTTTTGCAGACCTCTTAGTTTTTTCTTATCGCTAAGCCCACGCGCTTCACTCAAGCATCCGGCGCGACGGTCTTTTCGCTGACGCCGCGAGCTCCGATTTCCTCGAGGCAGAAAGCTTTCCCTCGGGAGGTTGAGTTTGATTCCGACTTCAGCCGCGTACACTTCGTCCAATTTAATCCTCTTAATTCGTTTTAACGTTACATTGTTATTTTGAGCTCGTTGTATTCCTTTATCTTGAACGCGTTACATCTTTATCTTGAACGCGTTATATTTTTACCTTGAACCTACCGTACAAACGTTGTATATTCGAACATCGTCTTAATCTCGTCTCCAACTTCACATATTTTCATCTGTAATCTTGTTGCATTTCGTTGTCGTGTTTGCAACATTGCTGTATTTCGTCGTCATACCCGAAATATCGTCATATTTCGCTTTTATTCCTCTAAACGTTGTCGCACTTTTTGTCTCGGCGTTTGTTAAACTTGTCTCCGACGTTGAAACAAATAAAGTCTCTTAAACAACCACCCGCCGTGTGTATCGTTGCAACCCCTTTTTGCCAACCCCGGAGTTTTCCACAACAATAGTAACAAAACCGTTCCGGAAAGTCGTCAAAGTTTCTGCCACTTTATACTTGTTTCACACCTCGGTTTGGCACGTTTTTGCTACTAGATTATGACACTAGATAATGGCAAAGTTAAAGTATTTGTTATAGTAGCGAATACGTTCCGGAAACCATATTCAAGACACTACGTAGTACCAAAATTCCTACTTAAAATTGGTTAAGTGGCAATTACTTGTAAGTGGGACTATAAAGTTTTTGACACTTCAATAACGAGTAGCCATTGTTTCTATAAAGTAGCTACTACGTTCCTGTCTCTGAAAGTCTCATTTTGTGTTGTTCATGTTCTTGACTTACATTTCTCTTTAGAGTTTTTAGCGTGTGGCGGTTGGTTGCAAGAAGTCCCGTTTTTAACTTTATGGTAAATTTTTGAGACTATAGAGTGACCCTTGGAACTATAGAGTGCTTTTTGGAGCTATAGAATGACTTTTGGAACTATAGAATGATTTTTGGAACTATGGAGTGGTTCTTGATACTATAGAGTGGTTTTTGGAACTGTAGAGTGATTTTGGAACCATAGAGTGGTTTTTGGGACTGTAGAGTAGTTTTTGGATCTATAGAGTGGTTTTTGAATCTATAGAGTGGTTTTTGTAACTATAAACAGGCATTTTCAGAATTTTATAGTTTCAGATACTATACAGATCCAGTTGCCACGTGGCAATAACTTTGCTTCAGGTAACTGGAACCATGAAATACCATTTCAAAGTGACACAAACTTTATAGTGGCAGCGCCATATACCCGCCATTTTTTTTTTACAATTAATCAGAAGAATTTTTTCACATGAACGAAAATGCTTTATAAAAAAGTATAAAACAATGTTTTTCGAATGAAAAACAATACACAATTAAATATTATATTAATTTGGAAATCGAAAACTTTCTAAAAATGGAGAAAAAATTTTTTTCGAAAATGACAAAATTTAAAATTTAGGAAAAATGTTCCATTTTTTAAAATATTTTTAAGGCGCATTGTATTTTGCCGAAGTAAAATATCCATATTTACGACAAAATTTTGTTCGCAACAAGTTTAATTCACGAGGAACAATGTTCTGAACACATAAAAGTATCAAATTTAAAATACTCTTATGTCTTATTCCTCTTGAAAAATATATTCACACTTAAATGATCACAAATTTGTACAACAATCCATTTTATTTGTATTTTTAAATTAATGACAAAGTATTTATAATAGTAAAGTATGTTTCAAAATGGATTGTTTTATTGTATTAGTACGAGAGTGGCATTTAAGTTCCAGATACGATTTTGGGTGGTGTTTTTTACCATTTCGGAACGTTGGTGCCACGTGGCCGTCCACTTCACTTTATTACCTTAAATTGTGAGCGATAAAAGGTTCGATTTATACCGATTTACATTAAATCTGCGATTCTATCGATAAATTTGAGAAAACCACATAATATTTTTTTGTTCTCTATAAAATTATAAAAGTAATGAAAAAACTGGAAGTTTGTTGAGATTTGACGAATAAAAGTTTGATTTAGCTTCAATTTTAATTCGTAATGAGTTCATTCAGTCAATAATCATCACCATATTAATTAATTTTAATTTTATTATTTTACTCTGATGATTGGCCTATTTATTTTATCCATTACATTCTCTTCCATTTCTATGAAATTTCATGTTTTCTTTTTTATTCAACTTGTCTTTTGAGACTCTAACTTAAATTTTTTTCGTTCTGGGTAAAAACAACTATATGTTTAAGAATCTTAATTTTCTTAATCCAAATCTGACCAATCTAATAAACTTGTATCGTAATTTACAATTGTAATTAAAAGTGGTAAACCATCGAATTGTTTCCATACCTTTGAGAAAACAAGCAAAAAATTATAGCACTATACCATTAAAAATCAAAAGTTACAAATACTTTTATAATTTGAAACAGAGTCTGAAAATCGAGAATACTATATTGGATCATAGGCGTTTAAAAACTTCATACGTGTTGAATTGTTTGCCTCAAAATTAACATTCTCCATTCGTCGGCTAAGGCCCTGGCCTACATACCCACCCATATAATCCATTTTCAAAGCTGTTTAAGCATTAATTTCACAGTGTTTCTCACCCATTTTAGATTTCGCCTTGTATCTCCACGCTTCATATTTACTCAAACGCGGTTGAAGGCGGAGATTAATCCCGGAAAGCTGTTTCAAAAGGGGCAACCGGAGAGGCGTTAAAACAGCTCCCCAATGTGAATCATGAGTGGCGTTAATTGCATTCAGCGAAATAAAGCTGCCAATAAATTTAATGTTCTACTTTCACGTCACATTCCCACTAGTGACAACCTAATAGTGTGCTCCAGTGCCGTTAAATGGGCCCCGAGCGTTAGCTGCATACCACCGCACCATTCCGAAGCTGACACGTTTAAAATATTTTAATCCCGACAGAGAAGGAAGCCAGGTCTTTAAAACTCTCCTCCTGGCAGTGAATATTTCACCGGGGGCCACAAGGAACAAATCTCGGGCCAAACTTCTTTTTTAACTGGGAGATGGTATGAGACGTGGGTGAGGCGATAAAATGCCGCATCATGCTTAAGTTAAGGTACACTTTGACTGACGGATACCGTGATGCACCAAAGAAGCTATCGGTGCTCTTTAAATTTCTCCTAGAAATTAAATCGGCTGCGATTTATTCACTTAAAGTAATTATTTATTTTCGGGAGAATTAATTACCGACTTAATTGGCGGATTAATCTACGATAAATCGGGAAAAACAAATAGTTTAATTAAAGCTACTCTTATTAGCGAATAATTAATTCGATTTCAATTTCCGAATAGAGTTTAGGATGTAAAATTGATGTAAAAATTAATGAGATTCATCTACCAAATACTTCAACTTTCTCAATTGGGGCCAATATAAATGCGATATCTGCAATTTATGGCCAATGGTTATGGGCATGTAAATCCTTGAAATTTCCGACAGCGGAGTGGAACACACTTAATTTGATATAACGTTCAATTTATTGCATCGCTTATCGTTAATTTAATCTGTATGGACAGAGTAAAATTGCGTTTTCATTAGTTTTCTATTCCGATTTCAAGAGTATACAAATTGCGTATCAACTCCTCTTCAACTGGAATACCCTATTATTTGATAATTAAAATTACATATAGTAACAGTGGTAACAGTACATCCAAAGTTAAGTAAAATGTTGTGACCAATCGAGATCAAGTCTTCCTTACTAAATTCTAAAAATTATAATTATAATTCTAAAAGTATATAAATTAGTCTATAATGAAGAACTTAACAATGAAAATGATCAATTGACGCCCCAATATCATGAATTACCTTTTCCTTCACAGCCCCCTGGATATGGGTATCAAATAAAAAGGCTTAACGAGTAAAATATGAAAAACTATGTGACATCATTCTAAACCCAATATGGTGAACGCCCCAAGATGGAGGATTACCTTTTGCTTTACAATGCCTCAAACAACGTAGCTCTTACAAGGAAGGGGCACGATCTTGGGGAAACGGATTTGAATGAAATTTTGCCTAGTAGTAGTATTTCATGTCGGTATACTAGCCATAAAATATTTCCGTCCAATACCCAGTAGTCGCGGAGAAAAACGCGCCCAAAGTTCACCGTTTACTATATATAGCGTGTCAATTAAGTACCGGGAGGGCAGAATAACTTGAAAAGTATGCATCACATAGAAAAATGACTTCAACAAAATTAAACGGTGACCTTAGAATTTGACCTTGACCTCGGTATTCAAGGTCATTTCAGGGTCAAGTCGATTTTTTTAAATTGCAACCCCTACTTTTGACTTTGAAATTTTACGTTCAATTATGACCTTGACCACTTTAAAAATTTGGCCTCTGAAGGTCATATCAGAGAAAGTAGGGGTTGCAATTTAAAAAAATCGGCTTGAGCCTGAAGACCGAGGTCAAGGTCAAATCTAAGGTCACCGTTTAATTGCAAGGGAAAAATCCTACAACTTTTGTCTAAGTCATTTTTCTCTGTGATGCCTACTTTTCAAGTTATTCTGCCGTTCCGGTACTTAATTGACACTCTAACATATAGTAAACGGTGAACTTTGGACGCGTATTTCTCCGCTACTACTGGGCATTGGACGGAAATATTTTATGATTAGTATACCGACATGAAATACTACTGCTAGGCAAAATTTCATTCAAATCTGTTCCCCCAAGGTCGTGCCCCCTCCTTGTTAGTAGAGTGCGTTCACTAGGCGGCTTAAGAATATTAAAGCTTGATCCAAGAAAATTAATAGACAAAAAAATGCGTCTTTTTTCATTTCAACTAACCAAAATTTAGACTTACCAAAACATGAAAAATAAGTAAAAATAATATTTTAGTCGATAAATATTTTGTATAAGAAAAATCTTAATTTATTTGGTATTTTCTTGAAGAAAAATCTTTAGCCAATAGTCATTTTGGATAAAGAAAATCTTCAGGTCATAGACATTAAGAAAGATTACAAGAAATCTTCAGTCAATAGACATTTTGTCCTTGTAAAAGATTTGTTTGTCGAGATTAATCGAAGTATTTCTAATCGACATTGTATCAGATCGAGATTCTTGCTCGTCGAGACTCTTCGGGGATTGTATCAAGTCGAGATATTGTGAATTTTAATTATAGGCTATTAATTTTAAATCTCTTCAAAACAGGAAAACAATCCGTCATCTTTTTTGTCTTCTATAAAATTATGATTACGCAAGTCGGCAGTGTTGCGAATTAATTATTAATCCAGCCTTTCGACTTGTATAACCGTAATACTCCGTAACTGTGCATAATCATTTTCTTCTTATCTAATTTCCTCAGAATACGCAGAGCGAAGATGCGGCATGGATGGTCGCTGGGAAGGGAAAGGCGACGGAACGCACAACTCAAATGGTTGGACCAACTACACCCCCTGCTACACCCCAGAAATTCTCGACCTTATGAAGAAATTCTACTCAGGTGGCAACGGTGATGTAATTGAGGTGAATATTAAACAGAAGAAGAACAGAACAGAATTTGCTAATCCTTGTCTAGATTAAATTTGAGGTTGCTGAAAGGACTCGGACCCTGGAAATAGTCGGCCTGATGCTCTCGCTCTTCGCTCTGCTCCTGTCCTTGGTGATCTTCTGCAACTTTCGGACCCTGAGGAACAACAGGACGCGGATTCACAAAAATCTCTTCGTAGCAATGGTCATCCAGGTGATTATTCGATTGACGCTGTATCTGGACCAGGCCATCATTCGACGCGGTCATCTCGTCGCTGGAAATAGCAGCACTCAAGGAATTGAGAACACGGTAAGGTTTCGTCTTGCCACATTTCATTTATTATCATCTTAAGGATTATGTAAATGGCAATGCAACAACCTTGAAAGTTGAAACGTCGTTTTTTCTCCGACATACACCGTACCTCCAGCAAATCTTACAAAATTGATTATGAAACAATAACAATTATCAGGCCTAAGTCTAAGCAGGTGTTGATAGTCTTACACAATTGTTTATTTTTAGAACCATTATCTAAATGTTGATGGTACTCTAATTTCAAAATTCGCACGTTTTTAACAAGACTTCACTCACTTGGTAAATAATGTCTCAATGTCTTCCAACGTTTCTCAAGCGTAAATGTATTCATTTCATACCGCGGAGATATAATACTGTGTTTCTATCAATTTTTGTAGCGCAAAAGAGTTGCCTGTGTCAAAATAACATATAATTTAAAAATAAACCAACAGATGGTTCATTCTATAGAATTCCTGGATTTTTGATTTATGTAAATGTCGCCATTATACAAGTTTTCTTCTTGCGTTACATGTTTACAATATCAATCGTAGGAGTAAATTTTATCCAAAATAATAATTTTTTTTATCGTTTACATTTTGGAAAATATGTTATTTCAAATACCAGTAAAAACTTTTGTACTCATTGACTTCAGTCTTTAATTCTGCAGGATAACATTTCTTCCCTCCCTAAACAAAGAATCAATGACCTTCTTATATCTTAACATCTCGCAGAAATCACATCATTCGTGTGGATACAGCTTTAAATAAAATACAAATCTTTAAAACACACATTTTAAATTGACTCCTTCTTCGGTGAGTTTATTAATTGGGATATCTGTAAAAAAAAAAGATAAAATTATCCCATCAAATATTCAAAATTTACCCGGTAGGTGAAGTGTTCGTAAATAAAGAAAAACTCAATTTCTTCTTCTGGGTAATCTTCACAAAATGTAGATTATTCTTGCTTAGAGCATTGACGTAAACGTCCTAAATTTTCAAAAAGGTCGTTAAATTATTCAAGCATGTGCATGAATCATGAATTAATTCAGCTATTAAAATATATGAGATCTAAAGTTAAGATAATCTCAGTTTGTAACAAAATCCTTTCAGATTAACTGGGAAAATTTAATTATATTTAATGTGTTTCATTCATTAAATCTTCTCACCGCCACCATTCAATATAATATTATATGTATAGTATACGTATGAAATATAGAAATGACGTTGTTATTTTCTTGATATTTAAATTGTTTAATGGGACGGAATATTAAGTTAAGGAATGACCGATTTATAAAATAATTTCAATAAATTTCAGCCATATCTTTGCGAAGCATCCTACGTTTTTCTGGAGTATGCGCGGACAGCTATGTTCATGTGGATGTTTATAGAAGGTCTATACCTTCACAATGTGGTCACTGTGACTGTGTTTCAAGGGCGGTTTCCGCACACGATTTACGCCTGTGTCGGATGGGGTGCTCCTATACTTATGACCGCCATCTGGGCGTTCTTCACGGCAAAGTATAAAGGACAGGAGACCTGCTGGTGGAATTACAACCTGACAGGATATTACTGGATACTCGAAGGGCCCAGATTGGCTGTAATATTGGTAAATATCGAGAGAAAAAATGCATATATACAATATATAATATATTTAAAATTATTTCGTCCTTTCAGTTCAATTTTTTCTTTCTACTGAATATAATTCGAGTCCTGGTAGTCAAGCTCCGGCAAAGCCACACAAGCGACGTGGAGCAGGTCAGAAAGGCAGTGCGTGCAGCTGTGGTCCTTCTACCTCTTTTGGGTATTACAAACTTATTGCACATGACTGAAGCTCCACTAGACAAAACTGCATGGGAGTTCGCCCTCTGGTCGTATGTAACATATTTCTTAAGATCGTTCCAGGGACTGTTTATCGCCATGATTTATTGCTTTTTAAATGGAGAGGTAACTTACACTTGCATATGCTGCAATATTTGGTTAACTAAAAATTGTATATCGAAAAAGGTTCGTGCTGCCATACTGAAAAGTATCAGTGTCTACATGTCCCTGAGAGGTCACTCTGATTGGGTACCGAGGCGAGCGTCAATGTTTTCGGCGGCATACAATACAGCGCCAGAAACTGAAGGGCAGTGCAATGATTCTATGAATAGGTAAAAATATTGTTAACATTTTTTAATGTCTACAATGCTAAATTTTATTCTTTTAAGCAGGAGTTCAAAACTCACTTTTGAATTTAAAAAGCGTAAATCCATGCCTAGTCATTATAAACTCATCTACTGAAATTTATTATTATTATTTATATTTGGCAACCAATGAAAGTACCCGAAGTGGGAACTCCAGATGGCCACGCGTTTATCACTTCACTTAATTGCGGACTCGAATCTTATAAAAATTGGGAAAAAATCCGAAAAAAAGCATCCCCCCACGCTGGGATTCGAACCCATGACCTCTGAATCCCAAGCCCAAGTGTTTACCACTGCACCAGCCGCCGCTTTGGGAAGTGTTCCAATGAATGGGATTTAGAGCCGCGTGGAAATTTTTGTATACTATTATTTTGTAAACGCTTGGCCATCCCACTTCGGGTACTTTCATTTGTAACCAAGCCCTACATGTGCTATAAATTTGAGCGAAATCGGTGATGACGAGTAGGTGCCTTCTCCTTGTAAAATTAACTTTCTACAACCAATAGATTACAAGATATTATATTAATTTATCAAATAATTGAGAGCTTATACGCTTACAGCCGTTTTACTTGTAAATAAATAATAATAGAAAATGTTATAAAAACCTTTGTTTTTAGGACATTTTACTTAAAACTATAATAACCAAAATGATTAGTCCATTTGATAAATTATGGTTGTAATCGAAAACTTATGTCTAATTCTAGCTCAATGCTATGCTAGATTACATATAAGATATAAATAAATTTTGGTATGTAGAATAGCTAAACTTGAATCGAGTTAATGTGCATTTAATTTTGTCTGCTATTAAACTTATTTGAGCAAGGTGGTAGATGTCTAGTTAAGAGTTTAGCATCATTTTTCAAAATGTTATATTGCTTTATTTGCAGTAATTTAATAAGGGTTTTTGCACAATTACCCAAGACAGCTGAGGAGTATAATATTCTAGATTGAAAAATTATATTGTATATACTTAATTTATCCTCTATATTTAACACGAATTTTCTGTTTATTAGTGGGTAGAGTACTTTGATCAATTTATCATATATTTTATACTTTCAGTAAATCGGAAACACTTTATGGAAATGTCTAGTACATATAAGATTTTATAACTAATTTAAGAATAATTGTTAGTTGATGATGACGTTGCTTAAAATTTCTGCCACTGTCGATGGTTGACACATAATAATAACTTTATAAAGTTATCCCATAACAAAAAATGCAAACTGTCTTATGATTTTATATCCACATATGGTTAGGCATTAAATGGTTAACGAAAAAAAAAAACTTTGTTTTTAAAGATAAATAGCAATTTATAAAATATTCAATCTTAAGATCAGAATTTTTTAATATTCGATAAGAACAAGTTAAAAGTTTCATATATACTTACATACAAAAAACATTATTATTAAGTTAAAGTCAAGATTTTGTTAAATAAAATTAACACTTTTTTGTTCAGAAAAGAGAAAATCCGCTCCTTAAACACCATTTTTTTTCGTTATTCTATAGATAGCTCTATATATAACTAACAAATACTATTCTTTTAATTACAGAAAAGAATCATCGCCACGGATAGCAAGAAATAATCGACTAAATAATAGTCGAAATCGTAGTTGGATGATGTCTTTATGTTTTCGCGGCCAGAAGGTACTTAGGGAACCGCCCGCCACATCGGCACCGCCAGAGTCAGTTGTATTTGAGTTGTCAGAGCATTAGAGCTTAGAGAAAAAAAAAAATATAAAAATAAATAATTTCAACAATCTAAACACTTAGCCCTTTCACCACCAAAAATCAAAAAGTAACACACAACAGATCGTAGAGTTACACACTTTTAGCGTAGCAAGAAAACCGAAAAAAAACGAGTAATTTTTAAAAAAATTTGAATTTTTATCGTTGTTTTGTTTTTTAATACCTTTTTGGTCTTATGATGGAAATTGGGGCAGATCTCTTTGTTGAAAATCTCTTATTGGAAAATATATGCACAACAAATTCTTTTCATCGATATATTGCACAATTATTTTTCTATGGATGCATTGAGGTCGCATACTTTTGTTTCCAATTCCCTTTAAGAAATTCTTTTCCATTAAATTCTGCATCTCAGCATGTGTATTAGTTTAAAGAAAACGCAGTAAATGGACTAAGCAACGCTTTCATAAATTTTTGCATTTTTTATTTAGCCATCACTCTGAGTAGGTCAAGGTTAAACATACATATTTTAATTTTAAATTCGATTTTACTATTAAAATAAAACAAACTATTTGAGAAGTATAGCTATAAAAGGTATACTACGAATATTTTCATTATAATGGCTCGTGCAACTTCTTTACCCTTCGCTTCATTAATGAACTCATTGTTGTGAAAAAATCCGTTTAATTGTGCAGTCAAATTATTATTAATCATATTATTTACTTAAAATACTAGAAATATAATTTTGTAATTGGACGTAATGTGATCAAATTACAAATCCGACTAGGATACTAAATAATTTTTTCAAAAGTCATATCCGCCATGTTGGATTTAATATGACATTCATGATACGTGAAACACTAAGACGAAGCCAACAATACCTCATTTGTCAAAATGTGATGAGTAGTTTAGAAACTACGACGGAACAGATGAACATACATACATACAGTAGCGGCGTTAGGGTAGGGCGCGGTTGGGCGACCGCCCAGGGCGCCAGATTTGAAGGGGCGCCAGATTTGAAGGGGCGCCGCAGGCCCCCCTTTATATCCGCTTGTTCATTGAGCGAGTCCTACTTATTAGTAAATTCCCTAATTCTAGTTACAAAATCGTTATGACGGCAACACTAGAATGGAATGTAGTGTTCGGTTTCATTGGTTGTTTGGTATGATATACTTTTTCAAATAAATGTCATTAGTAAATCTCTACAATCAATAGACATGGATCTCGGTAAATGCACAGAAATGTTGAAAAAATGCTGCGCTTTCTTGGAAGAATATAGAAAAACAGGCTTCAAAAGCGCCATTTTAACCCATTAATGAGGAAAATGAGGTTTTGTGCACGCAAGTTCAATTGCACGATTCGAATAGCAAATTTGGGCGATTTTCTTCCAAATTCGTATACAGGAGGTTTTTGGGGATGTTCTTTCAGAATCCGGCATTTGTTTTGCCTAAAAGCTTCAAAAACCCTATTATTTTTTGTGTTTTTTAAAAAAAAAGTGCTGATTTTTTTGGTCATTTTTCTTTTTAAAGTCGATTATCTTGAAGTTGCTGATATTAAATGATTATATAACCACCAGAAATCGCCGTCCGAATGTCTAAACTTCCTCAAACCATGGTTTTGAAATATTTTTTTTGCTTTGCTTTTTGAAAAAAAAATCCCAAAAAAACCCCTGTATACGAATTTGGAAGGAAATCGCCCATTAATGGGTTAACTGCGAAGGAGTTGGAATTGACGAATTGAACGACGACAAGAATTCGACGTTTTAAACGCCAAGCTGGTGAAACTACTCGCGATGAGCCTATAACTTCTCCAGAAAAGAAATTTGAAGTTGAATTTTTCAATTGTCTTTTGGACACTACCATAAATTCACTCAATGAACGATTTGAACAGTTAAATGAATACTGGGAATCTTGGTCTTTTTTGTACAATATAAAAAAGATTCCGAAAAAAACTAGACCTTCTCAAACTCTGTAGTGATCTCCAATTGAAATTAACTGTAGACTCTAAATCAGGTATAGATGGTTGTATGTTGTGCGATGAACTCATAAGTCTAAAATCTTTTTTGCCTGATCAGAATGTGGTTAATCCTGTCTTTATTTTAAATTTTATCAAAGATCGCAACTTACGAGAGCTGTCTGTATCCACATGAATGGATAGCATTGCGAATATTGATTACTATACTTGTAACTGTGGCTAGTGGGGAAAGGAGTTTTTCTAAGCTTTAGCTGATAAAAACCTATCTGCGATCCACAATATCTCAATCTAGATTGACAAACTTAGCAATTTTGTCAATCGAAAATGAAATTGCGGAAAACATAGACCTTGATGTCTTAATAAAAGAGTTTGCCGATAGAAAGGAAAACAAATTTTATTAGTCTTTTTAATAAATGGTTATTTCATTATATCCCTTGCCTTTTTTCGTATGCGTTTCAAGTAGGTAACTGACCCATTACCTACTGTTTCAATGGCAGATAGGGGGCGCCGTAGAAATCTCGCCCAGGGCGCTGGTAGTGCTAAAACCGGCACTGCATACATACAAACATATGCTGCTAAATCCATAACCCTTTTTTTGCTTCGCCGTAGTCACGTAGAAGTGCTGCTGGAAGCATGTATCTACACCCAGAAATTATCTTTGCTATGGTATGGCAATAAGAGAATAGGTGTTGAACCCACGATTTCACATCATGACGTCTAGCATCCGCAATATTGCATTTTCCGTGATGACATATAGTTTAGAACACATTCTGGACCAACACGAATTCAATGAGACCTCACTTGTTGAAATAGCTGCAGTAGTTTAGACTTTATAAGGTAACAAACTATCCCACATAAATACACAGCCTGTGAGATTCATAACCCTTCTTTTTGGTTTTGCCATAATCGGGTAAAAAGGCAATTTTATTCTTTGATTCGTTCATTCGTTTGTTTTTGTTGTTTGTTTCGATTTATAGAATTTATACCTTAAATAATACGGGCCACAAAAATAAAAACGCGTTTCTGCATCAAGCTGCTCCGTAACGAAAGGGTTAATGGAAAAGTTATTACTACGAAAAGTATTTGGAGCAAGAAATCTCATTTTCTCAAAGAATTCATTATATATTATTAATAATTTGTCTGTACTTGCAGGAAAATTTTAAAGTGTTTGATGTCCATTTGTTACTATTTTACTATTCTTCTCTTTTATTTTGTAAAAAGTATGAAAGCAAAAGAAATTGATTTTATATTCATGAGTTTTTTATTCGTTTGCTTTTGAAGTAATTAACCAATTGCTATTTATTGGCTTTAATTTTTCTTATTATGGTAAACCGAAGAAATTCAAATCGTTTGCCTTTAATTTGCATTCAGAAAATATAAAATATATCTTATATAAATGTAAAACTAATTCAAACTTTTGCAATGTTTTAATCCTCCGCCTTCAATTTAATTTTAGTATTTATCTCTCAAAGCTAAATTCTGTAGGTGTGGATTTTTATTTTTAATTATAATTTATAATTATTTTGTGTGTATTTTTTCAGTAAAATTATAGTTACAAAAGCAATTCAGAAATCATCGCAATTTTTACTCGTTTTTGAAATTGAACTAAATTTCTTAACTAATTGAAAACTTGCTGCGCTTACCGAATTGTCAATTTTCATAAAGAGCACATCTTTGTAAAAGCACAACTATACTTTTTAAAAATGTTCCTGCATGATAGCGCTCCAGCCTACAGCACAATTGCTCACATTAATCAACACATGTCTAAAGTTAACTAGAATAAACTAGTATACCGTGCACAAAAAACTTTATGCAACTAACTCAACCCTTTACTGCTTGCTTTAATTTTTAATACCCTAACGGCCTAAAATAAATGAGACTAATAATTTATTTCTATTTTTTTTTGAAACGATATCTTTTACAGAACCAATGTGTGATGTCCAGTGATACTCCTAGCGCAGCTGTGGTCATGACAACAAAGATTGCCTAAGAAATTTATAACTTAGTTAGTAAGGTCCTGAGAACGCTAAACCTATTTTGTAACAATTTTAGAAAATTATTAAGGAAGGGATTAAATGTTAATTCGGAAACCGAGCGGATTAAGTTGCATCGAGCACTTCACTTCTGACACCAGTATCATCGAGCAGAGCACCGACATTATTAACAAAAAATTCATATCTCACGTAAATGTATGTAAATGCTGCAATATTGAAAGTGGCCACATTATCACATTTCGTCAGATTTTAAAAATACAAAATGGACTAAAAACCACAAAGAAAGAAACAAACGAATTTGAACCAAAAAAAACGGAAGCTCCTATATTTTTAAGGTCGTCGTTAACTTTAATGGCTTACTTATAATGTTAGGAGATTATACTATATTAACTCTAACTGTTAGCCGTAAGCCACCAGAGGATATTTAAAGTTTTTATAAGAAATGTTGAACTAGTGTATTAAGCTTAACAAGTGAGCGGAGGGTTGCTGTGATCTCATTCATGTTATACTTAACGAACTAGAAAGATGCTTCAATTTTTGTACTTAATTTTTATTTCCTGTCGATTGTAACTGTCTATTTGTACGCGTAACAGCCTTCTGGAATCGCTTTTGTTCTCGTTTTGTTTCTGTTTCTACTTTATTTTAATAAAACTGTTGTAAATGGCAAAAAGCATCTGAATTTAATTCAACACTGTCAAATACCTTTTTCAGCAATATCCCTAACCTTTCCTTTTTGCAGTAATAATATCAATACCAATTTCTTAAAAATGTAAAGAGGTTAGATCATCTTGACGACCTGAAAATAATATGCAACTTGTTTTTACTTAAGAGAAATCATACATTTTTATTTGGCAATCGATGATGTACCTACTAAAAACTAAAAAATATTTATGTGTCGCCAGTATAAGGTTTTGTTCAGGCTAAAATAAAATCCGTAGACGCATTTAATAGAAAACTTTATTTTTTTGGAGATTGCAATGCACTCCTGAAATCATTTTTAAACTCCTAATAATAATATCGACTCACTGGCCACTCTGCTGTCCTACTTTTCAAAAAATTAGAGATAATAAATACAGGGGTCTATTCTGAGATCCGTTTCACATGAAAAATTGTTCACATTTCGAAAGTCCTATTCTGACATTCGTCTAAGATGAATGTTCCACATGTTCCATGTCTCATGTGAAACTTGCGGAAATTTTTAGCTATTCTCGCAATCGTCAGAGGTGAATGCTTTCGGTGTGAGGTGAATAATTCGTTCACTTGATTTTTCCAAGTGAAGGCAATCATTAAAGTTTCGGGTACAGGAAGTGTCGGACGAAATGAGAGGAAAAAAGTAAGTGATGTTATTTTATATCCAAAATATATTTGTCTGAGCGTTAATTTGAGTTTTTGAGTATATTTTCGTGTTGATTTATTTGCAGAAAACTGACTAATAAGAAACAGTATTGAACGTAAACAGTCCTCAAACCAGAACTATTTTAGAGTGGTAAAAGGTAAATTTGTTACACGAATGGGTAGCGGATTTAGTATATTTCATATATATGTAGATACATATATGAAAATGAAAATGGTAAATTTGTTTCTCTGTAGGTTTGGAACGACTTCAAACTGAACACAAAAAAAAATTGCAGGATAATAAAAAAGAGGTAAACGCAACAGGTGGTGGCCCAAACATACTGCATAATTTTTCGCACATGAAGAAAGAGCAATTGCTTTACTAAATTTACAAAAAGTGACACAAATATCGGGAAGAGTATTTGGACTACCTCCTCCGGCAATGCACAGAGATCATCTGAATTTTCCCAAGCTGCAGTTTCAGCATTAACCAATCCAGGATCTTCTCGACAAGGTACCAATCTGCCAGAAGTGTATCCTGAAACGGAAACATATGAACCGAGTTCTACAGAACATGATCCTGCTCTTGAAAATGATACACACTCTTGCAGAAAATGATTTAGCTGAAGAAAATTGTCGCAGTTTCGACAAGCAGGTCTCCACCCTGCCACCACAAAATCAAACATATAAAAGGCAAGGCGGCATCCGAAAAAATAGAAAAGTACTTCTTGAGCACCAAACGTCTTTATTAGAAAATATCCAGAATTCCATATTTAAAAATTTATAATCTCTAAATTATTAAAATTCCTTTAAACTTTTAATTCATTGTTTAAAAGCAAAGTTCTCCCCTTGTTAGAATATTAGAGCCGATGACGTTTGTACTGGGACAGTTCCAATTTCACCTGTTCCAAGCGAAATATTTTTGTTCGATTCATGTGAATCTCGGAATAGGCACATTCACATGAAACGAAAGTTATGTGGAAATTGCTTTTCATGTGAAGCGGATCTCAGAATAGACCCCAGTGAATTTTCTTTATTATCTTGTGCTAAAAGTGTCTATTACGAAAAAGTGTTTCCGCCCGGGATCGAACCGGGGGCCTTCCGCGTGTTAGGCGGATGTGATAACCACTACACCACGGAAACCGATGAACTATTATCTCCCAATTTTTGATTTAAACTCGTATTGCATTTAGCTATTTTGACCAATTCTTATTACTAAACTCTTACTAAACTTTAATATCATTAACATTTACATTTTTTTCCATAATACCGACTAAGCGCTCAAATAATTTTTTTTTTCGATATTTTAACTCTATAATTAAAAATAATAAGAAACTGTGTTATTTTCCAGTAAAAATCCACCCTACTTACGTTTTCTCGTTCTCCATCACTTCACTCTCACTACAGATTCGCTCCCGACTAAAATTGTCACTTGGGGACGGTGTATATCGACTTCAAGTGACAACGAGAATACTGCGACTCTCGATATTTGTCGATATATACCGACAACTGTCGCTCAGATTGACAACGAGAATACCGAATCCGTAGACTCACGTCGCATGGGATGTGGTGACGTGACAACCAGAATAAGGGCCAATATTGAATCTCTCCTGAACTAGTCCATCCCCAATTATACACCCTGTATAATACAATACCTTTTAAACTGAAATTCACAAAATGTTACCAACCTTTGAGAAAATACCAGAAAAATTTAATGTAAGGAAATAAAAGAAATTATCAATTCCTGAGGATTTTATCGCAATATTTATTTTTACAATCTTCTTAAAATAAAATCAGAGGAAAAACAGTCAAATTGTACAAAAGAGAGAGAGAGAGAAAGAATTAAATAACACAAAGTAGAATTTTTTTTAATAAATAACATTAATAGTAAAAATTAATGCATTCGCTTAACACTTCTTGGGACAGAAGAGAAAACTCGATTGCATCCCTGTCTGGGGCGCATCGATCGCTACCTACATACGTCTAACTATCTCTTAAAAATTAATCCAGTCTGAGTTTGTTATATTGTTCATCGCCTTGAGCAATACGGACGTTTTGGGGGGAGGGAAAGTAGGACGAATTCGCTTAAGCGGAGGACACACCGTTTGTGTCCCGACCTGTGCTATCCACGGATTTACAGCTTAGGGCTAATTTTTAGAACCCTTTTTGAGTTCCACGTTTCTATAATCTATAGTGTTTTTCTACTTTTGCATTTATTTACAGAGGGCGCTCCAGAGCATCAAACATTCGCACGCTGCATCTTATAAGTGGTTTTGTCTTTTAAGTCGCGGTCCATTCGCACAGTGCAAAAGATAGAGGGAGTCAAACATATCACACTCTGACGCCAGGAGTCGTCGATTCTATGCCTAGGTTTGCTAAGGGTGGCGGGACCCACTGGGTTAGGAAATTAGACTTCAATACTGTTGAGACTGCCCGAGGACATGTTTTCGTTGTGGCTGCCGAGCCGGTTGCGTTTAATGGCGGCGGCTGCTATGGCGGCCCGGGCGGGCATGGGGGACCTCTGGACCCTGGGGCTGCCAGGTACTCCGACCCCACCCATGTTGTTGCTGGAGCTCCCCGATGTCCGGCGGGTCCTTCGCAATGAGGGGATCCTCGTTGGGATGCCGTCTGCCGCCCCGTCCAGCGTCGTCCCAGGTGGCGCTGGATAGTGCAGATTTCGGGTGCTCCTCTCTAGAGTCCTCCGGTGCTGGTCCAGCAGCGGGGTCAGCGGGGCCTGGAAGTGATGCGGATGATGGTTGTTATTTTGCTGATTATGCTGCTGCTGCTGCTGCTTCTGCAGCATCGTGGGTGTTTGCGGGTGATATGACTGCGATGATGACTGCGGATGGGAGGGATGATGCTGATGAGGAATGGCCACCGGAATACCAGAGACCGGCGATGGCTGTTGATGGTGGTGGTGCTGATGATGCTGTATCTGGCCACCACCTGGACCAGATCCGGTAGGGGAGGGGGTGCCGACCTGATGATGATTCGATCCACCAGTTGTAGGCATAAAACGTAGCTCCATCACATTGCGATTCTAGAACATTCACGCTGATATTCTAAGCTAGAAGCAGATACTTCAAAGTCGTACTAATGCTTACGCTACGCCAAACACGTGATTGTTAGAGGTGTGGTTTTTTTGTTTTCACGATTTTATAAGTGGGGTTAGTAAAGGAAGGGGTCTGTGGACTGGAATGAAGAGAACGAGAAGTGCACGATTAGTTAGTTAGTTGCATTTAGTAATTGCTAAGTGCGAAGTATTCTATTACATGCGGGAAACGGCATACTGCTAGATTCGCTAACTAAAAAAAAACTTTCTTTACAAATACACAAACATGCAAATATCAAACAATTTACAACTTTCCAGAATCAGACGTCCTATACCAGCGAAATCACTATCCGGATAATTTTTCTATTATCTCTTTGGAAGAATTATCCACTATATCGTATTTATTTGTATGTGCCAGAAATATATTAAGCTTTTAAACAAACTGGTAAAAATTAATTTATCAAGTACATAATGACTTGGTCATGTTCTATTATTCTATCGATATATATACATATATGAGACATTCTTTTTGAACGGACCACCCCCTGCTGTCCAAAAATGGTGAGCTCCTTTTAAGGTCTACCAAAGCTCAAAAGAAAGGTTTTGGTTTCTACTTTCGAATGCACACTGGCTTTCGAAGAGTCCGCCTATACAGAGCCCAATATGGCGGCTAAACACAAGTGACCTCCATTACTTTTACTACTTATGAGGCTATAAAATGGGTCGCATCATTCCGATTGAGGTCTACAAAGGCCCAAATAAAAGCTTTTGGCATCTACTTTCAGAAGCTGTATTGCAAAAATCGCTTTCATTTAAGCCATTGTAGACCTCAATCGGAATGCTGCGAGTCATTTTGTACTCTTTTAAGTGGTAAAATTTTAAAGGTCACGTGGTTTTAGCGGCCATATTGGATTTTGAGTAATCCAAAAAAAATTTGCGATACAGCTTTTGAAAGCAGAAGTCAAAAGCTTTCATTTGTAGACCTCAATCTGAATAATGCGACCCATTTTATAGCCTCATAAATAGTAAAAGGAATGGAGGTCACGTGGTTTTAGCCGCCATATTGGGCTCTGTATAGGCGGATTATTCGAAATCCAGTGTGCATTCGAAAGTAGAAATCAAAACCTTTCTTTTGAGCTTTGGTAGACCTTAAAAGGAGCTCACCATTTTTGGACAGCAGGGGGTAGTCCGTTCAAAAAGAATGCCTCATATATGTATATAATCGAACATGATTTGAGAGTTTCAAGCAAAAAATATTCAGCATATTTGATTACCGTAAAGTTGAGCTATTTGAAACCCACGGGTTTAATTTAAATTGTTTATACACTTTCTATTTTTCAGGCTTAAATTATTAGGTACTATAATAATCATAAAAAAGCTATTAAGTGCTATTGAATGAAATGATATTACTTTTCACTTAGATATGTTTGATTGACTATTATTTTCTAACATCAAATCGAGAGTTTATCAAGATCACCCTGTAGTGTAAGTAATGTAATCAAGATTGGAACTAATTCTGAGATATATTTTAAGATCATCAGTAAACATTTAACATTTAGTTCCCGTAAAAATTGTGACAATATCATTAAGGAATAGCAGAAACAGTAAAGGTCCTATCTTGAGGAACCTCTGAAGACACTTGAATTTTTCTAAAAAAAGAGGCTACCTATTCTTACATATTGCTTACGGTTGTTTAAGTATGAAGATGCAAAAATTGGTCCAGGACTAGTCTGGTTTTTGCTCCCAAATGAAGGATCGATGAAGTCAGTAGAGCTTGTATTACTACTTGTATTTCGAGCTTGTATGACTTTTGCACGAACTGATTTTTACAGCAAAGTCTTCAATTATACTTCAATATTAATTTTCTCTGTTCCAATTAGCCCCTTTATTTGGAACTCACCCCTTTTTACTACACTAAAATGTAAAACAAAAAAATTGCTACTACTCATAAAAACAACCTTTTTTCAGTGAAAATGCTCATAATTATAAAATGAAAATAACGAGTAATATGAAGCAATTGTTTGAATAATTCTTAAAAAAATTCCTAAATAATTTGGACGATTTATTAAAAGGATGTTGGATTTCAAAACCAAGCACAGCATGCGAAGGAGCTACTGCACTGCATTACAGGAAAAAGCAAGCTCCCAACGGAAATAATCAAATGCTACTAAAAAGCGTTAAGCGACTTATATGACTATATTTACTCCAACTCCTACTTCCACTCACCTTGTCGCCCTCCTGGGCCAAAGGATTCGGAGTGATATTCATCCGCGGGGACATGACTCCGTTCATCCTGTGCGGGGTCTTGTGGTGCTGATTGCTCATGACCGAAGACGATAAAAAGTGCGAGCCGTCTGCTTGGATGTGATCAAGCTGGGGCTTGTCCTCGTCTACTTTTTACCCAAAAATTGGAATCTAATTAAAACATCCCCGAGAGGGATAAATCTCTTTTTAACAAACCTTCCGCCTGAGTGTTCTTCCTTTTCCTCTTGAAACAAAAGCACGCGGCCACCGCTGCCACAACCAAAATAAATCCTACAACTGCAACTACAACGATGAGAGGGAACATGGAGTTATTATCCTCAGATGCTTTTTCGGCGGGAATCATCGATGGAGTTATTTGTGGTGGGGGTGTGGACGGTTCTGTAAAAATTACGTTTTAAGGAAATTCATAATAGAGCATAATAGATAATCACATGAACCTAATTTTAAGCATAGAAACTTTTACATCTTGGAATTTAATGAGGTACTCAAAAGAAGAGAGTTATTTAACCCTTTACGCAGCCGTATTGTAGTAATGCAATAAACGATCCCTAATAATATTCCACTTGCAAACTTTTTTCCGGCAAAGGAGGAGGGTCAATAAGGCCGGTTTTCGGTCCAAATTTTTGGGCAGGAAGGACTTGAAATTTCTTTGAAATTCTTCTTAGGTTTTTATATATAATCAATTTAAATAATTCTATTTAGAGCAGCTTTGTCATAACTTTGGGGGGATGGCAGAGAGGGAGGAGGGTATTTGGAAGTTTCTTATTGGTTGAAATCGACTATATATTGATTATAAATAAAAATCCAAAAAGAATTTCAAAGAAAATTCAAGTGCTTTCTGCGAAACAATTTAGACCGAAAACCGGCCTTATTGACCCTCCTCATATTTTAGAAATTTAGTTTAGTATCCAAGCTTTCATTCGAATCACACTTTAAACTTTTACGGCTTTCGGTTGTATTTTTTCAAAGGACCCCACACTAATTGTATGGTAAAATAGTCCCGGCCAAATTCGTTCAAACTTTGGGAATGTGTAGAGTTCGATGTCCCCATCACGTCCACCTCGTTGATAAAGGTGCATACATAACGTACACATATCGAATCTGACGTCAAAATTGAGAAAACTATAGTGTATCCAAAATGGCGGAAACAAATGGCGGTCATTTTTAGTTAAATGAACTTGGGGGTTCCCAAATTCTATTCTTCTTGACCCCAAATTCAGATTTAGCGTCCCTAGAAACCTTCAATACTTCAATTGGTTAAAATCATTGGAAATAAAGGGCTAAGGGATATCGTATGCAGTCCGGTATTGCAGTTTTCATACTTTTTGATCTCCTGCAGTGGAGAAAGTTTTTTTTTTTTTTTTGACTTTTGATTAGAACATCCCAATTAATTCCCAAAGTTTGCACGAATTTTGGCCAAGACTATATTTCCATACAATTGGTCCGGGATCCTTTACAAAATGGCCCAAATATGGGTATGAGTATTTTAGAATATTCTTTATTTGTTTGTATATTATACTTACTGAGCGTTTTTCCTACTAAAATAGAACTGAACTCCGATGCAGCGGATGCTGTGAACGACTGCAGTTTAAACTCGTAGGAAGTGCCTGGCTCCAGCATGTCGATTTTAAAGGTCCTAGTGTGCATCCCCACCACGGTGGCCTTGAGGTATTCCCCAGCTGAAGATGCTGACCGATAGTAGACATAGAACCCATCGACTGGGTTCGACTTGTTATAAGGGAAGGACCAATGCAGGACAATCACCGTTTCGGAGATTCCTTCGACTTGGGTCAGAACTGGAGCGGGCAGGTGACTCTTTGAGCCCCTCTGAAGCAGAAATTTTCCAGAGCTGTTCCCCTCTTTATTGTCGTTGTTCGAATAAACGGCGATTATTCGAAATTTATAGTACTTATCCGGCTTTAGTCCAGTCACAGAAGTGGTGAAATTTTTTATACCGTCACCGTTCTTGTCTCTCTTTCCGTACGGGATGTCGTCATTTGTTGTCTGCCAGTTCTCTCGCGGGACCTTCTTCGAAGTGTCCCCAACCATTCGGTACTGGACCTTGAAGAATTGAATCGGAAGACCATCGTTCCTGGGGATAAACCACCTTAGCATCACCGAGTCATCAGAGAGGCGTGTCACATTCGGCCGGGTCGGGGGCACCATGTTGGCTGTGAATTAAATATAATAATTGATTGTCAAACTATACAAAATTGTCGGTGAAAAAAAATCGTAAAATTGTTTGTTAATATAAATTAAAAAAAAAAAAATTATAATAATGGCCGCTGCTAAAAAGGAAACCGCAACTATTAATGGAAAAAAGAAAAAAGGAAAAGGAAAGAAAAAAAAGGAAATCGACTGGTCAGATGATGCTCACTTCGACAAAAACAGGGCATTTGTCTATGTCGAGCACACTGAAGAGTGTCCCATTTTTAAGACGAAGGCCCTTGAATTTTCAAAACTTTTGGCATCAAAATACCCAGATAAAACCTTTCAATTGATACGCAATGAGACACCTCCCCGAGATGGGGCCTTCGAAATCTATTTTGGTCAAAATGCTCGGACTGATCGTGTTTTACTTTGGAGCGGCGTGGACAAGGGACCACCAAGAAGAGAAAAATTCCCTGAAACCTTCGACATCCTCTTGCCAGAAGCAAATTACATTCTCAACAGACCCTACATCGAGGAAGAAAAGACAGAGGAAAATGAAATTGCCGATGAAACTCAGGAAGAGGCACCAGCTCAAGCAATTGAAGAAGACGAACCAAAAAGGACGAAATCGAACAAGGGTAAGAAGAAAAGGAGCAAAGCCGGAGAATCGCGTCTATCTTCTGCAGGGTCAAGACAAGCCGCAGGCCGCTCCTCGTCTATTAAGACCCCTACGATTAAGTCAGAAACCGGTAATAAAACAGAAAATAAGAAACCCTTACGAAAGGCAAAAAGTTTAAGTGAAACGGGTTCAAGCCCCAAAGGGAATAAAAAGAATAAGGAAAAGAAAGGATCTTTATCGACGGATAGTAAGCGTGTTTTTGGCACAATATCTGAAAAGAAAGCCGCATAAAAGTAAAAGTATTTTGCATTTTGTACTCAATTAAAATCTTACAGTTTATAAACAATTATTAATAATATGCAAAATAAATCCTACTTGTAAATATAAAAAAATAATTATGCAAATGTGTTTGGATGAATGGATGTTTGTTAAGAAATCACGTCGAAACGATTTAACCAAAGCTTTTTGTAAATGTACAGCCGTCAAAGTGTTAATTATTCTTGCATTTTATAAAATTGTTTTTACACTTTGAATATTCTCACAGACGCTCGAAGTAGTGTAATAATTATAATTTTAGGACTATAAATATCACTAATTTGCAGTTGTCTAAAATAATGAAGGTATTGGTTGAAATAAAAGTGGATAAGTTAGAAATAAATAATTGAACAAAAGAAAAAATACGCTAGCTTCAGATTTAGGAAAAAAAAGCGGCCAAGTGCGAGTCGGACTCACCCATGAAGGGTTCCGTAGCAGCAAGTAACATAATATAAAAGTTCTTGTAGTTCGTTGTAACTTTGATCGATGTTTTAATAATAGTGTATTTTTTTTAAATTAAGTTATTGATAAGTAAACATTATAATTATGCACCTAAATGATGGGATTTAGATCTAACTATATGCGAGCCCATATAGGCTTGTTTTTTTATTTGAGTTGATTGAATGAAAGGTAAATTGCGGTTTACGATTTATGACGTATTAAAAAAAAACTACGTACTAGATCTCGTTCAAACCAATTTTCGGTGGAAGTTTACATGGTAATGTACATCATATTTTTTTTTTAGTTTTATCATTCTCTTATTTTAGAAGTTACAGGGGGGGACACACATTTTACCACTTTGGAAGTGTCTCGCGCAAACTATTCAGTTTAGAAAAAAATTATATTAGAAACCTCAATATCATTTTTGAAGACCTATCCATAGATACCCCACACGTATGGGTTTGATGAAAAAAATTTTTTGAGTTTCAGTTCTAAGTATGGGGAACCCCCTAAATTTATTGTTTTTTTTCTATTTTTGTGTGAAAATCTTAATGCGGTTCACAGGATACACCTACTTACCAAGTTTCAACAGTATAGTTCTTATAGTTTCGGAAAAAAGTGGCTGTGACATACGGACGGACAGACAGACAGACATGACGAATCTATAAGGGTTCCGTTTTTTGCCATTTGGCTACGGAACCCTAAAAAGCGTAATACAAAAGAGTGATCGCAATAAAAGAGGTTTTTAGTCTGTTTTCCAAAAACTTGTAACTTTGATTTGAATTAATAAAATGTAACGTATAAGTATTCAAAATCTTCGTCTGGTAACGAACTTGTGCAAAAATCAAGATTTATTGTTCTAAAAGCTAAACATCCCCTTATACAAAGGGTTAACTACCCCTCTTATTAAGCTAGTACTTAGTAATCAGCCATACCTAAAAATCTTTAACTCGATTTTTCTTGAGATACTTTATGATTTACTTATTTTTTATTTATTTTATTTTTTTTTAAACTTCTTTAAAGGGGTTGATTACACGCTTTATTATTGCCTACGACTTAAGAATCACTTGAAAATAATCAATGATTGTTATTTACATAAGTAACAATATTAACTACTAAAATAATAAACAATTAATTTTTTTATCGCACGTGCGTTATGCAAAAATAAGGGGGCTAGTTAACCCTTTGTTTAAGGGGATGTTTAGCTTCTACAACAATCAATTTTGCTTTTTGCACAAATTCATGACCAGATAGTAAATTTGAGCACTAATACGTTACTTTTAATCAATTCGAATCGAAGTTACGCACGACGCGAAAGAATTTCAGGTGTTCTTACAGTGGAAGAACACCCTGTTATACTTCCGTATAAACATTACGCCATCTCAACTAAGGGCGCAAATTTTTGGTCCTTCGAGGAAAACGCAATCAGCAAACATGGAGAACGATCTTCTAGACTCCCAATGGAAGCTAGGCCAGATGATCAACACCTTTTTCACCAACATGAAGAAGGACGGGCCTAACAGGAGAAGAACGCAACCCTACATAAGTGGTCATCAAAGCACCCTCTCGCAGTATTGGAGGGAGTTTGAGACCACACACAAGGAATTAACGCTGCTAAACATAGCAGACAATAAATATTTTACAGAGAATTTTTACAGCAAGGTAAAGAGGGCATATGACAATGCCACGCAACTTCTCCAAGAAGACCAGCTCGCCCTAGAAGACGAATCAAGAGAGATTCCAGCACAGGAATCAAGCAAAGCAGCTAAAGACGTCTCATTGGCAGCAGCAGATTGCCCTTCATTAGGAGACCAAGCAAGAAAAAAGGTCTCAGAAGCAGCAGCAATCCCAGCAGGCATGTCAGCCGAAGAGACTACACTACCAGCACACTGGAGCATAATGGAGGAACACACTTCAAGTGCCAGAGGAGCTACACCAAGGCATACTTCAGCCACAAAAGGCTACTCGACCACAGCGGCATCTACAGCAGGCATAGCAGTCGCAAGCAAGGGAGAGTCTCCTTTAGCAGCTAGGCTGCAAAATAACATAGTAGGCTTTGCGTTACCAGCAACTGGTCCCCTGACGGGCAAAAACGCAACAACCCCAACTACCAGTGGGGGTAATATTCCGGGGCGACACGATAAAAACAATATAGAAAACGAATTTGATCAACAACAAGTAATGAGATATAAACGGCTGGAGATCAGATACGATAACTTGAGAAGAAATGTTGAAGACGTGCACAAAAGCCTGAACAGCAACTTATCCGAGCATTATTATGAGCTCAAAAGAAAGGCAATTGCAGACTCATGGGAGAAAATTTCTATACTGCATGAAGAAATTATGATCCATGAGGAAAATGAAATGCAAGCGGAAGAAAATTTGGAGTACTACAGAATAGCAGAGGCTGAAGTTCAGGAGGCGTTGGTTCTAATCCAGAGTACGTCTCAAAGCAAGCATTCTCGTGAGAATGAAGAAACTGACAATCTTGCGGTTCGTTTACCCAGAGTACTAGTGCCAAATTTTGATGGCACCTACATGTCGTGGGCAACATTCCACGATATTTATGTCAGAATGATACACTCACGAGAAAAGCTTGGTGATGCAGTAAAAATGCAATACCTTAAGTGCTACCTCAAGGGTGAGGCAAGTAGAATTATTCAGCACTTGGAGATCTCCGATAGCAATTACAAGGCTGCTTGGGAGCTTCTTTGCAATAGGTATAATAACAAAAGACTACTGCTGAATACTTACCTGGATAACCTACTGAATCAACCCATAATTCAAAGAGAGTCTGGCCAAGAGCTCAAAGTACTACACGACAAAACAAAAGAGTCAATACAAGCCATACAGGCACTCAAAATCGATGTGAGCAGCTGGGGACCATTCCTTGTGCATATTGTAACAAGGAAACTAGATAAGGAAACATACAGATTGTATGAGCAATCCTTAGCTGACCCCAAGGACGTGCCAAAGTTCGATCAGCTACTTTCATTCTTGGAAACCAGATTCCAATCATTGGAATTTGAAAAACAGGCACAACTTTGCGGTCACTCTTTCTTTCGAAATAAAAAGGTTGATGTTATAGCTGTCCGGGAGCCCATAGTATTGACAAGAACCTCTTTCTATCAGTAGCGCAATGTCAGACGCAAACCTATTTGAAACCAGGTAAACGAAATGAGAAGCGAACGAAGAGAATCTCGAACGTCAGATTTTCACCCGTGCAACTTAAAAGAGCATTTTCTCATACAGTTGCTTTAAAAACGAAACAAACAAGCGCGAACATGAAAACAGAGAGCACGTCGACGAACTCTTTCACGGCTGGCGATCTCCACTCCATTGCAAGCAGCAGTTCTTGGAGAAACGTCAACGTGTTTGTGTGTACCGCGCGTGCTGTCAAGTTCCCAGCCAGCAGAAGGAAAAAACATGTAAATATTTTGTGATTTGAGTTCCGCGAGCGAAAACACCGCAGAAGAAATGTCGAAAGCGGCGGGAGCAACAACGCCGACGGTCGTCGAAGACCGGGCGGGTGGTGGCGGCCAGACGGCGCGCTTCACCTCGAGCGAGAAGCAGATTCTGTTCGACTTGTTCCTGGAGCACCAGCACATCATCGACATCAAGTACCGCAAGAACGGGCGCACCAAGAAGAAGCTGATGAGCGTCCGCGAGTGCTGGGAGAAGATCGTCGACGAATACAACGCGAACCCCGCCACCAGCACACCCCGTAATATGAAACAGGTCCAGAAATTTTGGCTGAACGCAAGGTGAGTCGCAACCACCCCTCGCGGAGGTCTCAGCTCTCAATTAGGTGATAAACGTAAACAAACCACTCGACAAGTGACGTTTCTGGGGGACTCAAATCCCCCACAGATGGCGCAGTTGTTGCGCGGGAGTTTTGATTTTGAATATTTTGACGCCCAGTCTCATCAAAAGTGGGTCAGTGGCTTAAGCCTAGTATGCTGTTCCCAAGAAAACAGCTCAAGGAAAATGTGCACTTATTCCCAAACGGAATTTTGACAGTAGGTCAAGGAATTTTGACAACTCAAAAAAGTCAGCTGTGCAACCACTTTTTTTAGTTCAGGCGGAGTAATAATTTCTTCTTGTGATGCTCAGCTTTCCACGAACTCTTCGATTTCAATATAATGCATTCTAACAATCACCATATAATCTCAATCTAACAATCACCATTGTTTAAATCCAAATAACCAAATCTGTCACTTTTACCTCAAGGAATATGTGCTCGGATACATATTTCTTGAAGGAAATTTGAATTCCGTGATAATGCGCCATCTGAACAGCATACCGTTTTGGTTTCTTCTCACTTGAAACCATGGCTGTTGTCACACAGAATTGCACAGTTATATTGAAAGCAATTCATGCGACCTGCGCATTTAACTGCGTAACCACGACGATTTTGCGCAGGTCAAAAACTGCTAATAACTGAGTAAATTGTGCATGTGACCTGAACTTTCTTCAGTTTTTCCATCAGTTCTGACGTCACGCAGTTTTATTGTGCAATATAGCTGAGTGTGTATGGCCGGCTTTAGGCCAATAATAAGAAATATTTGAAAATGTCTACAGCAAAAGTGACAACTACTTATATATCGCCTCAATAGCCCAGTTGGTAACGCGACGTGTTCACTGCGAGCCAGCAGGACGCTAGAGGTTGTGGGTTCGATTCCCACGAGAAACCCTGGTCACAAAAAGTGGTATCACAATGGGCCTGTAATGGCCTAAGTGTGTCTTCGGATAGCCACAACAATCTACATCTACATCTATATATGTATCACCACAAACTGATAACTTTTGGGTGATTGTCACTCATCGATTGGTAATAATGACCTTAAAAAAATCCACCCCAGTTCACCACGCACAACTTTATGATCTCTTGAGCAAAAAAAAAATATAGACACAGTTCTAAAAACATTAATTAACGCACTCATTACGATTTTACTTCATTTTTGTCTAACTGGCTTGTCCGCAAAATAGAAGTCGGTAGTTTTTACTGACTATAAAAAAATGTACAAAACGAGATTTTAGTCAAATTATTTTTGTATTCTCATATGATTAGACTGTTCGCGTGAAGTTATGCAAAAATTGCTAACACGTTGGAAGCTTGTGATGCTTTAAGCGTACACGCACCTTTGTGTACACTGCAATTTTCCGACTTCGCAGAAGTGAAATTGAGCTCTGCTGTAAATAAGAAATGTACACAGTTGCCGAAAATTTCCCACGGAATTCGAAGGTAAAATTACATTGAGGTCCTAAATAATAAATACCTTTCAAGTTTAAGAATATTTGGTTACGAACACACATCATTTATGCGGAACAATGATCCCAAGCACATCAGATCATTTAACTTTATACGTCATTCTTTGAAAAATAGGGCAAACTTATTTTCAATATGAAAAGAATATATGAAATAATAAAGGTTAATGGAAGTCAAATAAATTATACAATACATAGCAGCAATTTCGGATTTCATTACTAATTTGAAAATGTTTACCATCAATTCATTCTTTCTATATTATAAGCTCTTTCGTTGAAGACAGTTTTTCAAAATTCCATTGTGAAGTCGGAAAAACTCAAATTTTCTGAATGGATTAATAATTTAACAACAGAGTGTGTATGTGCAAAGTGCAAAACATTAAAAAGTACATATCTAAACGCAGTATTAATGTTTCAAACTAAACAATAAGAGAAAACAAGAGCACAATTCAGTGCGTTTATAATTATTTCCATAACTGTAGTACCAGCTGAAGTTACCACACAAAATTGAAAATTTAAGGAGAATGAAAAATTACCCAACAATGTCATATTATGAAAAATCCCATCCAATTATGCTCAACGAAAAGATAAACTTCTAAGAACTTTTGAAATGCAAATGCACTAGCTATGCTTGTAGCCAATGCTCAGAAAATCAATGCTTCAAAACACAAAAGTGCTGCTTCTCGAGTTTCACAGCTGCAGCTGCAGAATCTCACTTACGACTTGCTTGCCTCATCAATTACCAATTCGTCTCTGCAGAGAACAGGAGTTATTTGAGTTGAGCTAAATTAAGTGAAGGCTCGTAAAAATCGCAAAGATACTGTGCATTACAACAAGACCACGTTGAAGCTAATTTTATATATGATATATGTGTTGAAAAAACCGTACTGGACACGGGTAGAACTCGAGCCTGCAACCTTCGAATTGGCATTGGCGTTTCTCTAACCTATTTATGATTGAGCTACTGGTGGCCGGTGTCTTCGAATAATTGCGACTTTCTGATGAGAGTAGTGGCCGATCCCGCATTTATATATATTATGAGATTGCTTCCTCCTCACTCTCTTACTATTTTTAGATAAAGCATTTTAAATTTTCTAAAATCTGTGTCATTCTATAAAATCTTTTAAAGACTCAAACTTCTAAAAAATTTGGAAACACTTAAGAATTAATTAAATGACTAATTGTGAAGTTGCCAAATTACCAGCCTTTAAACAAATACTATTTTTTGTTATAGGTTACGTAAAAAATATCCCTTCAGTAGTAATGCCTACCCTACAGTTCATTCTGGACCTGTTCGATCGGCTGGTACTCCGAAAAATTCAATAAAGCAAGAAAGTCTAGAAACTGTTGAGAATGAGAACCTCAATTCATCCGTAGAAGAAGGGCGTACAAACGACTTTATCAGCATTGACCAAATAAGCGCCGATAAGCTGACTCTGAACGACCTTTTGGACTTCAAAAATTCCCGACCCGTCAGAGAGGAGGTGTTTATTATCCACGAGAACCCCTCAACCACAGATAAGCAAGACTCAAATCCACAACCTGCCTCGCATTCAACCCCGCTGCCGTCTTCGGTGAAAACTCCATCGGTGGAGTCAGAGCATGAAGATCTTGCGCATGAAACAATAGTTAAAGATGTCGATGATCGGCTAAACTTCTTCAGGTTAAAAGAAGCTGAGCTCAGATGTAAAGAGCAGGAAATCTTGCTCAAGCAGAAGAAACTGGAGTTGATTAGGATGAGGACAGAAATTAAGAACATGAAGGAGTTACACCAACTACAGGTGGAGAGTATGAAAATTAAATTAAGGATTTTATCAGCTGAAGAAAAAAGTATAAAAAATAAAAAAGACATTAGTTAAAGTTGGTCTTTCATTTGGCTTTTATATTTTGTTTCGCTTTCTTACTCTTTTGCAATTTATCAATATAATACCTGTGGGAATTGAGCCCACAGCCTCTAGCGGCCTCCTGGCTCGCAACCAACGAGTCGCGTCACCAACCGAGCTATTGCGGCCTTTCAGTTTTCCCTAGGTAACTATTTATTTATGAAAGTTTCAATAAGTTTAATTCTCAAACAAACACGTCAGGCAAGGCACAAATAATGAACTCATTTCTTTTTAATTAATCCTAAGTTCTAAAAATAATCTCACGTATCATGTAGCAACATTTTCAAAGATATACTAAAAGTCGCCACATAAATAAGTATACAAATCTAAAAATTCAACTTACCGGATTTATGTTTCTTCCTGCCTTTATTCTGCTTCCCCGGATGATCATGAGTTGATTTTGTTGGGAATGGTCCTAAAGGTGGCAAACCAATTTCTCCAGGAATCTGCTTTGGATTCACCTGAAGTAAGTTGCTTTCACTTGTCTATAGGATAGACGAATAGAATAGATTGTATGTTTGCATTAAAATAAGAGAGGTCACCAATCCTTACCTCATTAACATCATTCACAGCGAAACACTGGACAATGCCCGCGTGACGCTTCTCCACCGATTTAATGATCATTCGGTTTTCCTCGTGTCTGATGACCGGGTCCCAGGCTGTGTTCTCTCCATTGATCATCCAATAGATTTTGGGAGTTGGTGACCCTTTTGCAATGCACTCCAGCTCAAGGGACTCACTCTCATTCGTGAGAGTTGCGGGAGGACCCTTAAGGATTACAGGCTCTTCGAGAACTTGCAGTTCGACTGTATGCAGGAAGTATGGAGCTACGCCATTGTCCAGTTTACAGACATAAGTCCCTTGATCTGTAGAATCAACATCAACAATTTGAAGACCATAGTTGAAAATTGTGACTCGATCCGATGGTATTATTGCACCAGCTCTGTTCCACAAAGCCTTTGGGGGTGGATTTCCTACTCCAGGACACTCCAAAGTTATCGTCTGCCCTTTTTTAGCGGAGAACTTGCTTGGCGGCGAAGATAAGAAGTATGGAGGAGTTCTGGGCATAGGCTCGACACTTAAGTCTATTTTATTGTGGAGCTGAACCTCAGATCCTGTTATTGAGTTAACAGCCGAACAGGAATATAATCCTGAGTCCCGAGACGTTACAGAATTCAGAACAAGACCTCCAGAAGGAAGCTGCAGGTCTGACTGAGGAATTAGTTTGTTGTTTCTAAATCGAAAAAAAGGGTTATTAGAATGGATTTGGGGGAGGAAAATAGGCCGATTTACACGAAAACGATGATTAATTAATGGACTAGGAGCATTAAGCCAATTACGTGTTTCATAATTTGGAACCAGATAGGGAATTTAGTTTCACTATCAGTGAGTAAATGAATTTCCATTATCATTGATCGGTGATAATTAAACTGTAATTTTCACTCTTTCAGTGATGGTGAAATTGAATTTCCACAACATAAAAAATATCGGATAAAATCCGGAAACTAACTATATGTATGGATATGGTAAAAGAGTACCCTTGTAAGCAAGATACCAATACCCAAAAAAGCTTTTCCTACAGGACCTGGTCATTATCGAACTATTAGTTATTATTTTGTGCTTCCTTAGTGAAATATTTGAGAAATTGTTATATATGCAAATTACTGATTACCTAATCATTAACAGATTATTGTCTGTGTCCCAGAGTCTGGCTTTCGTAAGTTCCATAGTTGTGAACCGGCCGTGTTAAATGTGACTACTACACTGTTTATTTAATGGACGCAATCAGTATATACCGCTTGACAATGCTGTTTCACACAGTTCAGTTTCAGCAGTCAACCAGTGCGGTCGCATTCAGTTTTTCCCCCCATCAAACTAATTCCATTTAAGTGTCTGTTTATACTCGCTGTTGTTTTTATAAATTGTGTCACCGTCTTTCTGCATCACCTGCGTGAATCATCAATTACACCTGCTGCTCATTAACCCATTAACGCCCAGTGTTTTGTTTACTATTACGAAATGGAAAATTGCTGCGCCAACGCCAACTGCACGATCACCGCCCTGGTTCCGGCTTCCGAGTGGGTTACCTGCAGCGGACTCTGTAACAAATCTTTTCACGCAGCTTGTATTGGAATCAACAAAAGAGCCCTAATTTATCTAAAAGATATTAAAAACTTTTTTGTATTCTACTGCGCGGAATGCAGGGGAATTTCACTTGCAGACGTGCTGCTTGCGATCAAATGTAATAATGATTTTACCAGCTCCACCCTGCAGCAGCAAGCCTCCCTGCAGAAAAAATCGCTTGATCGCCTCGCCAAGATTGAATGCATCTCCAAGGGGATAGATGACCTTACATCGATGATCGAGTCTCTTGCCGGATTTAATAGAGCAAAGTTGTTGAACCTGGAGAAGTCTCTATTGGCCTTCGATACTTCGGATACTTCGCAAAACTCCGTTCTCGAAGAATGTATCAATAAGCTTCTCAGCGATCTGAGGAATACTCTTAATCACCATTTTGCTTCGTTCAATCTTTCGAAAGATCTGGATTCGTTTCGCGCGGATTTCAAAGATTTCCAAGCCCAATCGTCTCGTCTGCTCTCGGAGCTACCGTCTCGGATCACTCCCCTCCTCCCGCAACCAAGTGAACATATACACTCCCCGATTGCTGCCGCGACAAATAGCATCCACTCTGCTGCAGCTGAACTCTCAAACGTTCGTCGTGCGTTCATCGACGTTTTCGACGACCTCAAGTCTCTCGCAGAGTTACCCAATAGACGGTCCCCAGCACCTCGAAATCATATCGACACGTCCCTTCATTCGGAACTCCTCGACGTCTCAGCCACTCGATCGGAATGCCAGCCACTCCCCTCTACCTCGGCACCAGCACCGGCTATTCAATTACCCCCTTCCATCTGTAAATTTGGGACTCTATGGACGGAGGATGACTGGAACCAACGAATACAGAAATTACACAACGCCAATAGCGCTGCCTGCTCCGATTCCACTCCGTTATTTGTAACTGGCGCGCCTCATCTTGCTGACGAATCCTGGATCCGGAAGTTTTTCATCAGCCGTTTCTCCATCACCCCCATTAACTGTGTGAAACTTTCATCTGCCAAATACGGGAATTCGTCTAAATTTAGAGTCATCATCCCCTCGAAATATGCATGGCTCATCACATACTCTAACGGCAGTTCCTTCTCTTCAGGGAATATCAGGATCTCTAAATGGATCACCAATTCTGTCAAGTCGTCTTCTTCCGCGTCTAAAATTAGCTCTCTAGGTAATAGTCTTAAGCCTAACCCTAAAATTAAGATTACGCGTAACAAAAGGTCTCTACGTAAATCCATCCGCCCTGCTTCCTCTGTCTCCCACACATCCAAGCCCATGAATGCGAATTCCGCTGTCTGCCCTTCTTCGTCTAAACCTTCCAATTCTCTTTCACATAACTCCACTAATGTGAAATCCAAAAACAAACTAAACGATGTTTCCCACCGTTCGCCTAACTCCCGTCCCTCAATTCCACACGTCGATTCTAATTGGCAACTCAAAGCTGGTATATTCCCCAATTTTAGTAATGCGGTTAAATACCCTAACTTTGTTATGTCTCACATTCTTAATCCTTCCATTCCAGTTCCTCCTCCAACCACTGCTACCTATCCCTCCATCTCTGACCCTCACCCTAGTTCCAACAATATTTCCCGATCCATCCCATCTTTACTCGGAAAAGCTAATACCCCTCCTCCCACTTCCCCCGCTTTGCCTGTGGTGGCTAAGAATTCCGATAAAATCCCCTCAACTCAATGTTCTTCAGCTCCTTCGGTATCCTCCTCAACCGCCACCAATTCCACGGATACCACGCCCTCTGCCCCCGAGATCTCCAAACCATCATTTATCGACCCACTTCTTCCTCCTATAGTTAAGCTTACTATGCGGTCTGCCGACTCTAGAGATGGACGTTATCTGCTTTCCCGCTTACGTGATCACCGAATCTATGAAAATGTGCGTTTACTCCTAGCCTATCTTCATGATAAACCTGACTCTGTCTGCATTGATGGTAAGACTAAAACCAGTGTTCTTGTCTCAATTCACCAAGAAGGCCTTCCCACTGACCTATCTACTTTGCGGCAGCTCTTCTTTAAATATCACGAGGCATTTAACATCCCACACAAAAAGGTATCCGATGATCTCTCTGCTCTAGCGTCCTTTGTCAGCTCCCGTCGTATCTCTCACCTTCAAAAAAGTCGTAATGACTATAAAAACTATTTTCGTTCCTAACCCAGGCAATTCTCCACTTTGTCCCCCTTCACCCGCCTCTCATAGCTCTGTCCTTTCCCCTCACAGCTCCCCCCGCGCGCCCAACTGTCTCTCCGTCTACTATCAAAATGTGAGAGGCCTACGCACAAAAACACGCGAAGTCTTTCAAAATTCCCATACCTTTCCTTTTGACATCTTTGCGCTTACAGAGACCAACCTAACCCCCTTCATCAACGATAATGAACTATTTCCTCCTGACTTCGTCACTTTCAGAATCGACGGCTGCACAGATGATTCCCTCCCCTCCGGTCGCGGTGTTCTTATCGCTTTACGTAATTGTTTCAGTGCTACCCTTTTTAAATCCTCTAATTCCTCAGTCTGTGAATTTGTCTGCATTAAAATAACTTTAAACCAGCGTTCCCTGTACATCCTCTGTTTTTACATTCGTCCCTCCCAACCGCTCGAAGTCTACGAACTCGCCATTGGCGTAGTCGACTCCATCTTTAATGTCATCGAACCCAATGATGAAGTCATTGTTCTTGGGGACTTCAACCTACCTCGCCTTCAATGGACTCAATCTGAGGACTCTACCTATTATATTCCCTCGAACGTCATCTCTGGTAAAGAAGCAGTATTTGCTGACCACCTCTGTGATTCGGGTCTCTGCCAGGTTAGTGGCATACGCAACTACCTCGGCAGGCAACTCGATCTCATCTTTTCTACTGATCCTGGTAACTCAGTCGTCACTGAAAGCAACCATCTCCTTTCCTCTCTCGACCGGTTTCACCCACCCCTTTTTCTCGCATTTTTCTTTGAACTTTCCCTTCCTCCCACCGTCTCAGCGCCTAAATACTGCTTCAATTTTCGTAAAGGTGACTTCGAAAAATTGAATTATCTGCTCGCTAATGCGTCTTTTGACTCCATCTGCTCCGACTCCCAGCTTTCTGTGACTGACGCCCTTGATGTCTTCTATTTTGAATTATTTAGTTGCCTCGCCGAGTCTGTTCCTTTACAACTTCAAAAAAACTGCGCCTCTTCTCCCCCTTGGTACGACAAAGAACTTCGTTCTCTCCGCAACAAAAGGAATAAATTATGGCAAGCTTATCTCTTGACCCACTCTGAGGCAGACTACTCTTCATATCTTTCGGCCTTTACCCTGTTTTCCGATCGCAGCAAATCCCTTTACCACAATTACCTTAATCGTATGCAATCTAATCTCATCTCTGACCCCAAATGCTTCTACAAATTCATTAATATTAAAAAAAAATCTAGCGGCTATCCTTCTACACTTAAACTTGGAGACGTATCTTCAGCTGATCCCAGATCAATCGCGAACCTCTTTGCCAATCATTTCAGCCAATCCTTTTGCGAGCACTCCTCTGAACCCGATTTTAATTACTTTCACTTTATGCAATCTCGCCCTCAAACTTCCTTTGTCTCCGTTAACATCGACTCCACATTGGTTGCTTCATACATTAGCGCACTTGATGACAATTTCAGCCCTGGTCCCGACGGTATTCCCGCCATCGTGCTGAAAAAATGCGCACAGCACTTAACACAACCTCTTACCTCTCTCTTTGAGCTATCAATCTCCCAGGGCGTTTTTCCTCCTCGGTGGAAATACTCATTCATCATCCCTATTCACAAAAAGGGCAGTAAAAGTGATGTGTCTAACTACAGGCCCATCGCCAAACTGTCTTCCATACCTAAACTTTTCGAACAAATTGTTTATGACTCCATGTTCTTTCACTGCAAGTCCATTTTCTCCCCTTTCCAACACGGCTTCCTTAAGGGCAGATCAACTACGACTAATCTCGCCGACTTCGTCTCCAGAACATTACGTGTACTTGAAAACGGCTACGAGGTCGACGTCGTTGCCACCGATTTCAGTAAAGCCTTTGACAAAATCTCGCACCAAATAATTCTTTTTAAACTCAGTTCTCTCGGCTTCCAATCGCGTTTTCTCTCTTGGTTGAGTTCCTATCTATCCCAACGTCAATATAGCGTCCTCTTCGGCTCAGTAAACTCTAGCCCTTTCATAGCTCAATCTGGGGTTCCTCAAGGCAGTCATCTGGGTCCCCTGATCTTTGTTCTGGCTGTAAATGACGTCGAGTGCATCATCAAACACTCAGACCTTTCAATTTACGCCGACGACATGAAGATCTTTAAACAAATTTCCTCCCCAGTTGACTCCCGCCTTCTACAAGAAGATCTGGATTCTTTTTGCACATGGTGCTGTAAAAACTTCTTGGATTTAAACGTCTCTAATTCCAATCCATCACCTATTCCCGTAAACGGCTCCCTTCCTCCCCTAGAATCTATCTTTTATCTGGCGAGCATATCCCTTCGGTTGACTCTCTTCGCGATCTCGGCGTCACCTGCGATAGGGAACTTAACTTTCGTTCTCACATCGACAACACATTAGCCAGAGCAAACTCAGCCCTTGGCTTCGTGAAACGGTGGTCCATAGAATTCAATAATCCTTACGTCGCGAAATCCCTATACATCTCTTTTGTCCGTCCTCTCCTTGAATATGCCAGTCAGGTATGGTCTCCCACTCAGTCAACTCATATCAACAGGATTGAATCTGTCCAACGTAGGTTCCTTCGTTTTGCCTTACGCGATCTTCCTTGGTCAGACCACCAAAACTTGCCGCCGTACGAAGACCGACTGAAACTGATCGATCTGGAACCCTTGAGTAAGCGACGCGACTATGCCGACATTCTCTTTATTCACCAGCTGCTTAATGGTGTCATCGATTGCCCCTCCCTGTTACAACTGATATCGCTTCACACCAACCCCCGTAGCCTCAGATCAGTACCCCTCTTCCGCCCCTCGCATCACCGCACGAATTATGGCTTTTCCGAACCAATTTCCCGCATGATACGTAAAGCCAACTCCTCACCATCATTCGACTTCCACCTCTCCAAGTCATCCCTTCGGAATGCCCTGAAACGCCCCCCCTAGATCTTAGTTTAATCATATATTCTAGCGTTTAAGTATGTATGCTTGTGTTTGTATGTATGTATTGTATACTGTATAGCTTGCATTAAGCTTAAATAAATAAATTAATTTCTTGCCTATTTCCTGTGATGTGCCGCAGGATTCAATTCTAGGTCCGCTTCTCTTCTGTCTTTACATAAAAAAAACCTCCCTGATATAGTCAATGATATATCAATACATTTTTATGCTGATGATGTTCAAATGTACTTAATTTGCCCAATTGGGTTAATTGGATTGATACGACGAAGTTATCATATATAATATATATTATGATGGAAATACGATAGGCTTTGCCAGCTCACAATCAGTCAAAAATCTGGACATTGTTATTAATAATAGGACGACATGATGCAACCAAATAAACAATGTTATTCGTAAGGTCTATAACAACTTGCAGCAGCTTTTCTTTAGATCTGATATTCTATCGATGGATCTCCGAGAGCAACTGATCCGAACCCTTATTATGCCAAACTTTACGTAATGGCAATGTGGTGCTTTCTTCACTAGATGCTGCATGCTACTATACATGAGAAGGTTCAGAGTTTCATGATGTCCTGCGATTTATATTTAAGATGACTTGGAGAAAATAAACTTTTTCAATATTCAAAAGTCAAAGTTTGTAACTCTTTATCAAAATTTTTATAAGACTCAAAACAAGGCAAGTTTGCATACAAAGTCATGCAACGAATTTGGACATGATTGAACCGTGGAATTGAAGTGTACCATGAGAACCCTTAAAAAATAATCATCTTCGTATAAAAGGGCCTATTAAATTAAAATTTACTTGTAAAAACTCCACACTGGCTGCAGGTTTGAGATCACATTTCCGCATTTTATGAGAACGCTGTTGTTCGGTGCAACTTTCCACCGCTGGACCTGGTCCTGATGGTTGGTGTGTTTGTTCCCATTCGGCTCATCTAAACTTACCGACGCCAATGTAAGCCGTGCCGTCACGGATGCTATTGCTGCAGTTCCGAACCAAGCCACACATTGGTAGTCACCCACAGTGCCAGGACTCACATATATTCTGAGTTTGGACATGCCATCCTGGTGGGTCACATTGTACCCATACTGAAGAAAATAATTGAGTACTTAGAGAACATACCTAGACTGATAAGTTTATGGAATAGTAGTAATACTTCTTAATCGTAGCCAGTATATTTTATTTTAATTTTTAATTTATGATGTTACATCTAGTCATACGCATGGAAAACAAATCAAAGTTTAGACCTTTTTTTTCTATTGTAATTGTAATTGTAATCCCTTAATTTAATTATAATAAATTTTATCTCTTTCAATGATTTATTTTAATTGAATTAAAATTTAATTTATATATTAATCTTACCTTTTCATGCAAATAGGAAAATTCATTTTTATTCGACGTTGCTCCAATGTGTCGAAACCTCCATTCCAATCGATCTGGTATTAAATTTAGTTCACATTCGAAGAGGACTTCATCACCTTTTGGGGCGACTATAGATTCTGGAGATCGTTTCATAAATATTCCTAGGGATTCGGGCTGTGTGGACGATGACGTCAGCGGGCATTGTATAATTAATGCGAGTAGGTATGTAAGTACGTAGAAGTTACAGGGCAGTCTTTTAAATACGTTTAGGTTGTGCAGTGATAGCATGGCTACAGTTTACACTGTCAGGTACTTTCGGTCTGTTTTAAAATTGTGGCCTGAAAAAAAAAGAGAAAAAAGTTGTTTTAATTTATAATTTTCATGTTGATTGTTAATAATAGAAATCTGCAGTTTTTACTTGATAAATATCCTCAAAACTTTAAAACCAATGACGATTGCGAAGATATGCAGAGTGTTTATAATTTACAATCGAAAAATAATCGAAGCATCGAGAAGATTTGTACAAACGTGGACCAAAGTTTTAAGGTTTGTAAAATCAATGAATAATTATGAAGTCTCTTGCAAATAATTTCTTTCTAAGCTTTTAACTTTACACAAAAATCGTTATCTTAAAATATTAAAAACGCACAGATATGATAGTGCTTTTCTGTCAATTTTTAAGCGCGAAAGAGTTGTCTGTGTCACAATACCACGAAATTTAAAAAGAAACCAGCTGATAAACCACCCTATATAAGTTATACATATCTAATAGTAATAGTGTCTGATTAAAAAGCGATCACTTCAACCCATTCGAGACGAGCAATTTTTTGAAGATCATCCCCAGGATCGAAGCAATATTTGTTGTTAATTATTTTGCATTCGCGACGGTCCTACTTCTTTTTTTGTTCTTGAAATATAAGTGATCCAATATCTTCCCCTTTAAATTGACGCTCCAGTCTCCTCTTAAAATGCAACATATTTTTCAATTTCAATCTTTTACTTGGTTTCTAAGACGCTAAAATGCTGGAGTGCCTTGACTTGTTGTTGCGAATCTTATGATTCCTTATATTCGTTGTGCTCTTTTAAGGGTTCTAAAATCCTCAAAAAAAGCGCCCTATAATTTTGGATTCAATTAATTTTCATTCCTAATATCTTCCAAGATTATTCTGTAAAATTTGATGAGAGCAATTTTGAAGAGTGCAGTTGAACGGAAATATTAATTAATTTATTTGCCTGTTTAACTCCGGAAATCTTAAGACTATTAAGAAATCCTTAAGCCGAATGCTTGGCCAGGCCACCGCAGTGTTTTGAATGTTTTTGCAATTTATTTCCACTTGTAGTTTCGCTCTCAAATGAAATCCCATCAAAGACATGATCATGATCACGATGCGAAAAATCTCCCTTCGTCGAATAATCCTAAGAATTTTTTAGCCGTCTCGAATCTCGTTGCGATCAGTGCTGATCTTCGAATCTTGTTCGGTTGCACGATCATCAAAACTGAAAATGGATCCATTAATCGCAGCACCTGATGACTGCCGAGGATCACTCGAATTGGATCCCCATGACGAGACTGATGACGACGGTAATCATGCCGGGGCTCCGGTGGCTGCGCTGGCTGGCTGCCTGCTCCTCGGCAGCCCGTCAAAATCGAATGTTTGCGCAATTAATCGTGCCACTCAAGATGTGTTTCTTTTCGTGTTTTGTCTCTCAAGAAGCTGACAGGAAAACTCGAGTCGCGGAAGTCACTCTCGTCTCGTCTGTCTGTCTGTCTGTCTATCGGCGGTTACATGCGCTTTAATTGCGCTCTCGAACTGAGTGAAATTTTAATTAAACCCAAGCAGAAACAGAAATCGTCCGGGCAAAGTGGTGGCAATTTACGATGAGAACAGATCTCCTCGGATGCGACAGGATTCCGCAGAAAGAAATGAACCTTTTGGGCTCCTCTTTAATGGTTTAAGGTTTTTTTTTTTTTCTTTTTAAAATCCATTGACGATTGCCGAATCTCTTGCACATAACATCCACCGCTGCTGCACCTCAGAAACGCGATCGCGCATTGCTCTGTAAAATGCCACTAAATCAGGCAATCATTTTGCCAAGTCTTGCGATTTTTCATCTGTTTCTGCAGCAAGCATAAAATAAATTGTATACAATGGACGAAAAATTACTTAGCGAAGCGGTTAATCGTTTTCTTGGGGTTAAGGCACTCTCTCGATCGTCGATCGATCTTCCTCGGCGCATTCTTCTGCTCCTCTGCCTGGTCCCCTCGGACTGCTTCCCGGTCGTCCCAAGGCTTTTTTTTACGAGATTGCAATTCTCCTGGCAAATCAGCTTAAGTTATTCCAGGCCCGATAAAGCAGGTGCCAGATACTTTAGCGGGGATCCTTCTTCTGGATGCCTGCGCAAAGGCAGGCGAACGTCTTTTCGAAATTGATAAGACCGGGAGGGGTAATCGAAGGCAATTTGAAAGTAATTTCTTGGGCATGGTACCAGGAATTCAGCTTGAAAGGAGAGCGGCAGAATAATTGATTTCTTTCTTTCTTTCTTTCGAATCAGATACGGATGTAAGGCGGATCTTTTGCACGCGCTTGCAATGTAACTTTCAACAGGCTTATTTTTTCCAAATATAAATTATTCAGTTTAGTAGCGGTTTTAAGATAATTACATTAATAATATAAGTAGATAACAGCGTAATAGGAATTAAATATTTTGAAACTGTGACAAAAACTATAAGAATACGAATTAATTAAAAAGAGTAGGAGTGGCCAACATGTCGATCGCGATCGACCGGTCAATCTCGAAGCGATTTTTGGTCAATTGCAGCCGACAGGAGACAATTTCAAAATGCAAACGCAAGAGTAAGATCAAGAATGTGAAAATTTAAATGATGAAACTTGACTCAGTGATTTAGGGTTTCTTACAAATTTGACATCGAGTGATGTAAAAGAATTGCAAGAAAAAAACAAGACAACAATTGAAATGATCAGTAGTATTAATGCATACAAAAAACTTCAACAAAACAAACTTAATCACTTTCGAAATATCTCCAATCACATTCCCCACATTCCACCAGCCAAAAACAGTTTGGTTGGTAGACGCAAACTTGCCAGTAATGATATTATGATAAAATACAATTTAATCAGTATTTTTTCTGTGGCTACTTTTCAATTAATAAATCCCTGACTTAAGACTGACTCAAACTTATTTCAAGTTTGGCCCTAGCCTGGACGCGCGCGAGTTTGTATGTGTGTATGGCTGCGTGGATGTGTGCATATGCATGTATACCTGAGTATTTCTACTTATACATGCGTAACACACATATTACACATGTATGTGTATATACATATATATACCATATATATGTATATCGGACATTCCACGTCAACCGGGCCACCTAAATGACTAAAAATCATCGAGACCAACAAAATTATTTTTGGGCTTCATCTTTACCCTTCAGAAAATGACCTGGCGTTTCGAAAAATTCAAAATGGAGGATCCAATATGGCGGCCAACTTTTCAAAAATGAACGTAATTTGAATAAGAAAAATACTATGATATTCTGCATAAAATCTAAGTAAGAAAAGTCTCTTGCAAACTTTTGAATAAAATTTCGTTTTTGAGAAAAAAATTCATGAATTTTTACAAATTTTCTATCTTGATGAAATCCTAAATTTCGGCCTTATATAAGAAAAAATTGACAATTGGCATATTAGACAGATTAAAAAAATACTCAGGTGTTAGGAGGTCGCTAGTGATGAATACAATGTCAGATGTCAAAAAAAATTCAAAATGTCGGATCCAATATGGCCAATATGGATTTCATCAAGATAGAAAATTTGTAAAAATTCATGGATTTTTTTCTCAAAAACGACAATTTTGTTCAGAAATTTGCAAGAGACATTTCTTACTTAGAATTTTATGCAGAATATCATAGTATTTTTGTTATTCAAATTTCGTTCATTTTTGAAAACTTGGCCGCCATATTGGATCCGCCATTTTGAACTTTTCAAAACGCCAGGTCATTTTCTGAAGGGTAAAGATAGATCAATAATTGGAGCCCAAAAATAATTTTCTAGGTTACGATGATTTCTGGTCATTTAGGTGGCCCGGTCGACGTGGAATGTCCGATATACATATATAGCCCCATTTATCGCTTGTCATCCGGGAGTTAATAATGACAATGGATGAAATTCCAAAACCAGCATAAACATTTTATGGTGTTCGATTACTAAGTAACCTTGAGTGATATTTGTGATTGGTCAAGGCCATTCCATGTTGAAATTATGTCCTTTTTTGAGTAATCACTCAAAATAAAATCGTCAAACTTTAAAACCCCATAAAAAAATTATGAGGCATTTGCGCCAAAAATCCCTTCGAGAAATGTCATCACTAATCGAGGGTAATCTGTAAAAAAATTTTGGACGAAATCGGGGGTGAGTAGTAATCGAAATCGAAATATTTATTGTTACAAAATTTGCCTTCCTTTATAATTCACACTTCAAAAAAAAAAAAGGACAAAAATAATGACGAAATATGCTGAAATCATCTACTCTTATTGGAGAAAGCAAATCCGAATTCTACAAAAAAAAAAAAAAAATTATATGCAGTTCGCTCATAAGAGACGCAAGAAGCTGGTTGAGAACCATTGGTCTACAGATAAACTATAATAATACAGATACGTTGACGCTTTTAAGAAGCATGAGAAAAGCCCGATTGACCGCTCTTCGCTCAAATGCCAGTCAGTCCGAGTCCAAAGGTGATAAAGACCGAGAGCTCAAGGTCTGGAAGAGTTGCAACGAAGAAGTGCATCACAATTCACAAGCGCACTCTGGAAAACTGGAAGGAATGCAGTTTTTTGGTCCATCGGGAGAAGCACAGGAGGCGGTGGCGCAGAAGATCTACGCTATCGCGATCGCAATGCAGCGCACTGCAGTTATAAACAATTGCATCAATTGACCAGCTGCAGGCATCGGAATGCGCTTGCTCAGGAGTTTTCCTCTTTTCTGTTATGAATCTTGTCCTCGTCTTAAGCCCTGACAAGCGTCTCAATAACGCCGTTCAAGCAACAGCGGTTATTAGAGAAGTACTGTTGTTGTTTTTTTTTAATTTAAAGAAAAATCGACCCTATATAATTTTGTTGTTGTTATGCTGAATCTTTTAAGGCAATTTGCATTTTATTGCCTAATTGCAAAGTTTTAGATATCAGAGAGGTTTTGTTATGTACTATCATTAAATTGTTAAGTGAAAATGTATTGCAAATTACCTTTAATTAGAACAGTTAATACATCATAAAAATGTATGTAGAATGTAATAAATTTTCATTATTAACTGAATTATAAAGAGCTTTTCTGCACTGTTAGTTTGACTTATAAACCTATTTAATCACTTGACAATTTAGTGACAACTACCACTTAAAAATTTAATTATAGGGAATGTTACTGCATTAATGAAATGGTGCACTACACACACAGCTCTGATAGATATTTATTTATTTATTATTATTAGCCAACAGATGACAGCCCTGACTGTGCAAAATATATGACTTAACTGAAATACATCATTATAATAAAATTAAAAACTACAATCTATATTCCTAAGCCTATATTTTATATCACGTTTGTTAAAATTCAAACCATTCATCCAAATATTTGTTGGTCCACCGATCGCTAAAGACAACAACTGATCAATTTGAATCATGCATTGATCGAAAAGCTAACAAAATGGGCCAGAAGACACGGGAAAGTAATTTTGCAGCACGACAACACTTGGCCCCTTCCAATTATCACTTAACACACACAATTTACATGCAGCACTTCAGCAATTACGGAGATGTTGAAAATTCGCTCGATGACTAGATCACCTCAAAAGATTAACGGTTTTTTTCTGGAAGGGAATCCACAACCTACCTGATAGCTGACAAAAGTATGTAGCAAAGGAAGGCAAATACTTTGAATAACATATTTTTTACACTACTCGCAAATTAAACGTGTTTTATTTAAGAAAAAATTAAGAATTATTAACCGCCACACCTGGTAAACCGGCCTAAGCCATGATTAGTCCAGCTCGATCCAGGCATAGGCCAAGCTCGAACCAGGCTTAGGTTGATCTTAAAATTATGTATTTTTTTTCTCCGAGCATATCGGAGGGCTGGAGATTTAGGTAAAATTTGACGAGCTTGCTACTTTTCGAACTAGCTTCTTTACTGCCACGAAACGAAGACAGCGATTTCCTTTCGTCCTGCTTCCTTTTGACCTCGGCTTTGAAGAATTCAAACTTTACTGATTTCAAGTTATTATGTTAATATTGTTCATTAGTTCATAAGTGCATTTGTATGTTTCAGAAACTTTCTCAAGTCGATTTAAAACGGTCCTAAGCTAATACAGCACCTGTGTATTATTCTCAACAATGCATTACAACATTGCTATAGGGTAGGTGAAGCATAAAAGGTTGACAAACACTGCTGAAGATTGACGCGCTACATTCTCAAGATCCAGCTCTTGGTCAGAATGCACTCAGTCAGCGAACCAGCCTTTCCCTGGATCCCGGTGTCCAGTCTGCACCGGGAAAAAAGCGGAACAAGTGGCTACTCCACTCCACTTCAGGTCTCCGGGACTACCGCACGAGACACGGTCCAGGGAGGCTGCATCGTCAGAGCATCTCCGATCTCGGGGCCGCAGAGCACTGAGATCGCGCGCCTGAATACCAAGAATGCGTGCAGCAGTTGCATTATGAGCGGGCCGGACATCGCCGGCGCGGCCAGTTGAAGGCCCGATGATTGCTCTGGGGTCCCAGGAGCAGCGGCCCCATCGCGACCAGTCGGACATGAAAGCGCGCTGCGCTCGCCATGCCGTGTGGCGCGGTGCACAGGTGAGACGACGAGATGCTCGACAGCGAGCGAGTTCGTTTCGATCAGCAGCGCAACGTGCGACCAGTTGTTGTTGTGGCGGAAAATGATGCAACTTTTTCAGGCGGCGAACAATGCCGGGTCTGGCGGATGGACGCAATGGAACTCGAATATTTCAGTTTTTTTGTATACCCTTTCCCGTCTTTCGTCTTTAATTTTTACTTTTTTTCTTCTTCTTCGTATTCTGGACGTCTTCGAAGATTTCTTGTTCTGCACCAAAACGCATCTTCTCTATGGTGCGATGCATTCTCCAGCGGATCACAACAGGTTTCTTGGGGCGCGGATGAAATAGGGCCCGGATCGAACGATTTAATGTCGTCTTCTTCATGCTGTGCTACAACTGTACTGTATTGATGGCAGGCCCGTTCCGTTGTCTGTTCGTCAACATTTCCTTGTTTCACAAAAGATGTCACCCTTTTTTGGGTTACGTTAAGCGATCTCAGGTGGACGATTTTGGATAGCAAGATCTTCCAAAACAATTCCTTATATGTCAGACCAGTGAAATCGAGTACTTTTTTATACTTTGAAAGTTCCTTTACAAAAATACCTGCAACTTGCCTGAGAGCGGAACGTGATGAGGACACATCTGGGCGCCCTGTGGCGTTTATGGGATTTCCGATCGATGCACCGAAACAGGTGAATATAAAATTATGTTGATTATCAGAACTGTATATTGTTTTTAAGAAAAGAAACCCGGGCAAGTGCGAGCAGATCGTTCTGTACGATGACTTTGTATCTTTTAGGTATTAAAGAGCATCCAAAGAAAGAGTAATGAGAGTTAAACCAGTTTATCGCAGTCTTGTTTAATATTTGAAGTACTGCTAATTCGATGTTATTAAAATGCAATTTACCTTTTTGGTAACCAAATTCACTCAGTTCAATGAATTTAATAATAATATTTTTTTAGAAGTCACCTATTTGCTTGAGAGACACTAGAAATAGAACTAGAAATAATAATTTTAATTACTTTAAAAGATATTCAATTTTATATTTCGATTACGTTTAAAAATTAAGAAAAACTTCACAAATTTAGTACATTTGAAATATTTTGTTCTACAATTTTATGCAATATCTGAATTTTAGTGTTTGTCCAAATATTAAATTTCTTATTTTAAGTTTATGATGACCAAATTATATACCACATTTGTTATTTAAAAATGGGCTTGTTAAATTACGTTTCAGAACTGAAAGTTGAGAAAAAAAACATCTTAAATGTCTCGTTCATTTTTATAAAACCCGAAACCTAAAAACTTAAAATGATTTTTCATTTAAAACACATAGAATCGAGCTAGTTTATTGCTATTTTGATGAGTCTTCATAAGATAGATCTAATCGTTATCATTGGGCATTTGAAGCATCTTAATCCTGAAATGATGGGCTATGAATTTGAAATTCTTTAGCACATACCCTAAATATGTAGATTTTTATATGTCTAGACAAATAAAAAGGTGTGGTAGAAAACATTTTGAAGATTAGTAAAATCCAAGGAAGTCGATCGTAAATCCCACAGCCCCGAACTCCTAATTAACGTCAAAATAAATTTCACACCTTTTTAATTAGCACCTTCATATGCTGTCGCAGAATAGCACCATTAAGATTCTCGAGCATTTCTCAACGACTTGCGGCCGTTGAAAGATCGTCAACCTTTGAAATGATTTCTATTAACGAGAAATTGACTCGATCAGTGAAATAATCGCCGCTCACAATCTCGCGATATTGCGATTCGCTGCCAACACCGCAGTTCGTTAGATGATCATTTGTCCTGCTAATGATCGTCAGCCAAAATCATTTGTCATGTTTTAGATATTCGGGGCATGGACAGGCAACCGTTGATCGCTCAACTTGGCGCTTTTGTGCAATTCTAATTAGGTTCCACAGTCGGCCCGGACTGGGGCCTGATTAGCGCTGACCAGAGTCCCACCAAAAGATCAGAGTGTAGAATAGAGGAATACAAAAAACAGGGAACATATGACCGCAAATAAATTCACAAAACTGAAAATCTTTTGATCGCTAATGCGCCTGTGTTCTGCTAATCCGGGTCCGTTCCGCGGCCATACAGCCCATTGACTCGGACCTATTAATTACCTGGCGAGATCACCGGGATATTAGATCAATCCGACACGATCACATTTTTGTAGCCGCCTTTATGCCTGTAATAAATGACTTTCCGACAGCCAGACCAGGACTACTTAAGGCAAACACTTTCCGTGGTGGTGTGTGAACCCCAGAAAAGTGGGGTCCGTCTTGTCGGAATGACCATTAACTCGCGATCGGGATCGGTCGCGTTGTTGGACGCTCATTACGACGAGAGCGCGCTAGAAGACGACTCATCTTAGGTGCGGGCAAAAAAGCGGCATTAAATTGGATTTCAAAAAATTATTTAAAGAAAACCAAAGGAGGATTAGAGGCCGCGCGGCGCGTAGAGTCAGCAGCACGTATCTCAATGTCATGCTCGCGACTCTTCCTTTTGTTGCCGCGATCAAAGACGATCGCGCGTTGTTAACACAGTGCGCGGGCACGTTTGTTTCATCGTTTCTGCCCAGACCGACGATCTCAGAATTCCGCGATTCGGACCTATATTTGTTTGTTCATTATAATCAGAGGATGGTTTCATGGCCGGAATTGAATGAACCCGTCCTAGTCCCGGTCCCTATACGACCTACGCCCAGTACACCTGATGCACCCAAGGCCCATGATTGACGATGCCCATAGCTTTGACATATGCCGAATCATTGCTATGAGCAGTCATCGGGTTGTCTTGTCTGTCTGATCACGGCCTGAGTGCCTCGCTGATTGGTATCTTTGTACCTATATATCTGCAGGGAATCATAAGACATAACCTTGGACCGTGGCGTCGTATTGCGCGGGTTCACACAGCGCAGCACCTTTCGCTGTAATTAGCAGCCGCAGATCTTGAGATCTGTGTGTCATCTTCTCATCGCCGCGATTTCGGTTGTTTTAGAAGACCGAGAGCGAAGAGCCCCACGGAAGGGATTTTTTGCCTCATCATCGCGGAATGCGCCGCCGATCGTGATTATCTCAAGCAGTCGCATCGTTATCCCTTCAGCTATTTTGACAGGGTGACGTGCACAAGGTGGAACGGAGCAACTTATGAAGTGTTTACCGCAAAACAGTAAGGCGTTTCTCCACTCCTTTTTAGGATTTTGTTTTTTTATAACCTTGGGGATTCTGACTAAGCTCCTTGTTTAGGATTCGTTCAGAATTGACATTTTTCGTTTTCATTTTGAATTTTAATAATTATTATAGTCGCTTTGAACATGACTTGCATCTGTTTGATAGACAGCACAATTTTTGAATGGCTTGCATTTATCTGGGAGGTCTGCATCACTCAAGTTTAATGCTAGGTTTGTTTAATTGCCAATTATACAACGTTTAATGAGATATAATTACTAAGGTATTTTCGAAACACCCTACTTCTACTTCATTTAATAAATTTAAGAGGCTGCTACAGTTGGAGATTTTACACAACTATATTCCTGTTTATATATTTTAAAAAATTTGCTTCAAAATTTCTGAACCACAATTTAAATTGTCTTTGATTTTTTTTACAGAAAAAAAATAAAAATATAAATGCGTTTTACTCAAAACGGCTTTTTTCTGTCTTAAAAATATTTAATTATTGTGGCATTTTGTTTGTAGTTAGATTATCGCGCTATCTAGAATCAATAATTTTGGACAACTCTTTTTTTGACAATTTTTTTAAACGTGTGTCGAAAACCGCCAAATATCGAAAACTCAAACGAATGTCCCAAAATTCGAATTCAATTCATTAAAAGTCATGTGATATGTCATGTCATGTTCCATTACATGTGTTAAGTCATGTTGTCATGCAGCATGCCAAAATAAAAAAAACAGCTCACCGAAACAAATAAAAAATAATCCTTCTGTCATAAAAAAGTTGTGTAAATTAGTGTAAAAATATTCATTCGTGTTTATTTATAACCTATATCTGCCAGGGAGACAGGCTTGCCAACAGTAAAAGAATTATTCAACTCGGTTCTATAGTTTCTGAGATTACTTCCTACTTATAAACAGACTATCACGGGTCAATTTTTATTTTAAAGAAATTAATTTTTATATAATTTTAAAACAATAACAAATATAATTTTACCTCCTTATGGTTTTTTAATTTCATTTATTTGACTTCTTAAAGTAGATACCCACTTTTAATCGTTTTAATAAAAATCTTTACAGTTAATAATATAATTATATTAAGGGGGAAACTGGTGTTTTTTAGGATTTGTTTACAGGGAAGAATTCAATTGAGCGTTTTTAAATTTCAAGGATGTTTTATTAACATTATTTTTTCATATATGTCATTAAATTAAAGATACGAATTTCATTCTAAAAATTTGAGAACATATTCTTCAGTTTTGCTAACGATTTATGAAATAAAAAAATGAAAAAAAATTTTTAAACTGTCTAATGTGGTTTTCCCCCTTAATATCTATATTAAATGTCAAATTTTTCAAATTTTTTTTTTTTTTCATAAAAATGCTTCTTAACATCACACAAACACTAAAACCTAAAACCGTACCAAGAAATTCGTAAAAGAAAAAAAAGTTATACCTATATTTGTAACGGTACCTCTACGCGTTTTATATGCAAAAATTATATAGCAAAAACTTTGAACGCGTTTTTCTCGAAATCACATTTTTGAAAATGGCCGCATCTGTATCTAAAAAACTATTCAACCGATTTTAACAAACCAAACGCCATTCGATTCGTTATCAAATATACTAGTAACTAAACCTTTAAAAATATTATTTCCCCCCCCCCCCCTTTTTTTATGCGGAGGGGTAGTTTACCCCCAACTTATAGTCGTTTTTTAACTTTTTTAGAAAAATGTGTATAAAATGATATATTTATTAAAAATAAAAGGTTTTTTAGGTTTAGGTACTAGTTTTGTGTCTTATGAAAACAATCCACTAAAGATTTTTACTCTATCTGTTACAGGAAGTCCTAGAGAAATGCGGCCGTTTTAAAAGTGCATTTTGGATGACGCCCTCTGCAGGAATTAAAATAAACTAAAGTTGCATTTAAAAATTTCTTTTATATTTTTCATAATCTTACCAATAATGTAGAAAAGGTTTCAGAACAATAAATATAATAGTCTTTAAAAAAAAAAAAAAAAAACTTTTAAAAAGTGTTTTTTTTCGATTTTGAAAGTAAAGGTCCCCTTAATACATTTCTCACCTTAATTCATATAGTTCACAATATATTAAATATATTAATATTAAATTTTGAGATTTAAAAAGTAAATACCCATTTTTTTTTATCGTTTTCATGCTCTTTAAATTTAAGAATTTATTGCTAACTTCAACTTGGTCTATTTGAAAAAATGCAGCATAAAATCAACCAAACGAATCTCAATCTAAACAGTAAACTGCATAGTTCTTTTGATGATAATCGGTATAATCCAGAAAAGAAAATTCCGAATGCAGCGACTAAAATGTCATCAAACAACGCCCGATTGAAAATGTAAGCAGCTAAGCCGCCTCGCGACGGAAACAAACGAGCTCTTTGCCGTGCATAAATTTCCGTGAAATTGCTATGGCCGGAATTCCTTTATATCCACACACGGTTCCCATTCAAAAAATTCCAGCATTACTAACTAAGTTTTTGTGTCCCATTCGGCGGTCGATTAAAATCAACATTAATCCCCTCAAATGAGTTTCAAAAAAAAAATCTCTTGCTTTTTTGAATTCCACGGTGATTTCGCCGCCACATACACGATTCCCAGAAAAGTCACAAGAAGCGCAATTGCCACAAAATGAGGCGGCGGGCGGCGGCGGCGCATGCCAGACAGCATCAGCGCAGCCCGAGCCCCAATGTCATCTCCAAGGCGAACTGGGTGCCGTGCGACTGTTTTGGAATTCCTTAAAGAAGCTGATGTAGCATTTTTTGCGCCTAGCTGCGCACTCATTAAGTCCGGCAAGGAATGTCCCAGCTGTGAAAAAGGGGAATTCCCGCGACTAGATTCGTCTCCTTTGGCCAACACCTGGGTGGATAAGATGGATATAATAAGTTGCGCAAACCACTCAAATGGATCGGTTAATGAGTGGCGTTTAATTAAAGGTGTTTAGAGCGATTTGGTAAAATTATCCAATTTATTTATTAAAACAACTAGCTGGGTTACCCGGTTTCACCCGGCGTTGGGTAAATACTCACTAATTAAACACTTCTCAAATGTTCTAGTTTGTTATATCCTAGAAATTGTTTCAACCCGAAAAAGCCTTTATGGATCCGCCATCTTGAATTTCCAAACTTTAATAATATTCAAAATAATCATTGTACCAATTTTAATTAAAATCCGTTGAAATCGAGAAATTTTGGTCGCCATATTGGATCCGCCATCTTGAATTTGGAAATTTTGCTAATATTCAAAATCAGTTACCTCAAAACAATCATTGTATATTACTAATTTTCATTAAAATCCATTGAAATCAAGAAATATTGGTCGCCATATTGGATCCGCCATCTTGAATTTCTAAATTTGGACAGCGGATTTGAAATAAGCACCCCAAAAAACACCTATGTACCAATTTTCATGAAAATCGCTTCAAATTTAAAATTTTCAACCGCCATCTTGGATCCGCCATTTTGAAACCCTATGTATTATCCGACAAAAAAATTAGCCTATATGTTAAGTTGGAATATGTACTATCCTCGGACAAAAAATGAAAAATATCGATGCAAGCGTTTAGGCGTGATTGAGCAACAAACAAACATGCAGCCAAAATGAAATTTATACTTTATTTTCCCTTTAGTCAAATAACGTCAAATGATGATCCTTGAGCTTATTGATTTAGTATTTAAAGATCAATTAAATTTTCCTTATTAAATGAAAGCCTAAAATAATGATATGCTTTTGATTAGTGGCAAATGAATTAGATGATATTTAATTTGTATTTTATCGGTAGTGAACAAATTTTGGAGTTTACGAAAAGCAATTTGGCATTGATGTGTATGAAAAATTGAGGACAGATTGCTTGATGGAGAATGTTAAATGTATTTTACTTTTACAATTAAGAAGATTCAATAGAGTACTTGTGGGACGAATTTTTATGATTTTTCTTGTACCATACTCTTCAAAATATAGTGATTAAAATCCAATACACTCACACTAGTTGTTGTTTTGTAAGTTCGAAATTATATTTTTGTTTGTTAAAATTACTAACCGTTCCGATAATTTAATTTTACACTATACGACTTGTACAATGGTTTGTATAATGGTTCAAAATCATCTTGACTAAAAATAATGGGAGAAATTATTAATTTCTTATTAATGCAATAACCTTTTTTGTGTGAATGTCGTGCTAAAGCTGAGCCCTCGTGGGTCTTTCGCTTTTTTATTTTCGATTATACCTGTCCAGATTAGCGCAGCCACCTGGGGCGCTTGCGTGTTTTCTTCAATATTTTTTTGCCACTGCTCCCATTATGCGAATGGATGTTTCCGAAGCTCATAATTTCCCACACGAAATTTTTCTTAACATTTTGGCGGGAGCATATTCGAAAGTTGAGTGCCATGTTTCTCTAGGAATTGTCGGCTAATTAATGGCACCCAAGTCTTAGCGTAATTGGCCCCTTACGAAGTCCGCTGAGACAAAAATTTTACATGATTCGCTTTATTGGTGGTAATTGGACATGTCCAGGTGGTCCGATTAGAGCCGAGCCGAAGGCTGTGAGGCTTCGTAGTCCTTCATCCCATGGCAAAAATCTTAAGACGTTTGACTTATACGATCAAGATGAATTGCGCGATGATAGCCCCGCGGAATGCTCCTTATCGGCGAACATAAATTACCCGTCGATGGCTATCAGATCGTGCTTTCATGCATTAAAACAAAATTTATGATACCTGGCCAGAACTAGAAGAGGAGGCCATTGTCTGGCCCGTGAGAAGGTTTTCCTCCGGACGAAAATTGTCGTCGATTCCTCGACGAAGAACAAAACGAAGTAGCATCTCGGGAACTCCACTGATCGGTGATCGTGTAAAGGAGGAATGGATGCGATATAAAGATCTCTTTGCTTTCACGCTTAATAGAATTGAAATTCAATACTTTTGGTATTTTAATGGTGCCACAGTCCAAACGAATGGGAATAATCTCAACTTTGGGCACTTGTGGTATGCTGGAGATTGACACGACCACGTGCCCTTTATTTCTTACATGTCATATAAAAAGAAAACGTTTTCCATTCGTCCCGTGTTATTTTTACGTGAACTTATTAGACCAATTTGGATAAAACTTTCAGTAAATAAATCTAGCAGCACACTTAACGAACGAAATTTAAAATTTTGAGCGTCTTCAATTTCAGAATTACCATATTTTGAAAGATCCCGATGTATGTATGTGATGTTTAAAGCAAACGGATAGACGATTAAATTAGGAATCCAAGTATGAATTAATTTTATGTAAATTCACGTTATCATTAGCGAAAATTTTACCTAAAACCTGACTAAATAGGAAATGAAAGATACTTTTATCAGGTATAGACCGAAATATATTACATATAGGATGGGCTTTCTGTTGGTTTCTTTTTAAATAACATGTTATTTTATCATAAACAACTCCTTCGCGCTCAAAAAATCGACAGAAACTTAGTATCATACCTCCGTGGTACGAAATCAATAGATTTATGCTTGAATAACGTTGGTAAGTATTGAAAACTTATTTCAAAAGTGAGTGCTGTGTTGCCGAAACAGTGCGAATTTTGAAAATAAATTTCGGTCCAGATGTTGCATGCCGTTAAAGACTGATGTTATACTAACATTTCAGAAACCACTCCGGCACTTAAATAATACACCAAACCATCAAAAATTGCCGCAGGATGGGCTATTGTCATATCAGTCGAGGCAGCAATTTAAATAAAATCATATTCCATAACTAATCAGAAGGTTTAGTCTTTTCAATAAATCGACAAACTTTGAAAAATATTGAACAGTGTTTATTTTATAGCGCTTTTAAAAAAAAACCAACCGATGCCCCAACTCATACAATAGCTTAGTTAGAAAAAAGCCTTCATCGTTTGCTAGAAATGGCTTGTTTAGCTATTTACTATACTATACTATTTAATTAATTGTGTTATCGATAAAATATTTAGATCAAATTTCTACGACCATACGCGAGGCCCTCATTTCAGGAGTTTTTATAGGAGAACCTCGTGATCAGGACACGTTTGAAAGCGTGTCCACCTTTTCGATACAATACTTTGTGGCAATTTTACGATGAAAATAAATTTAGCTGCGATCGGAACAAGTTGTTCCGGTTAATCTCGATCGCATGAAATTGAGGAATGTCATCAACTCGCGGCCTGACCGAGCAGCGGAATGCTGCTGGTGCTGGCGGCGCCCCTCAGCCCATTTTGATTTTATCGCCGTATAAAATTTATATTCCTGACAGTTTCATAAATTCATTTGGCGACGGAATTTGTAATCGAAGCGCAGACCAAAAAAATGAAAAAGAGCCACGCAAACAAAGCAAAAGTGTACGCAAAAAACGATCGCGCAAAAAGCTGATCGGCGTGCAGACGAGGGCGCGTTCCGAAGGTGCACTCGGCGCAATCTGAACCGGCCCCAAAGGAACCCCATCACCTCACCTGCGAAAGGGTCCGATAGACTGCAAATCTCGCGTAAAACATTTTTTTCGGTTTCGATTCGAGCCTATTGGATATAAAGGTACAATATATTTTTTTTGATATCTCAAACGACACAGGGGAGAGATCGGGTTTCACGTGAACCTGTTTGCGGTTGGTTGATTGTCGGCACGTACCCTTTCACATTTTTCCCGGGGAACTGGCAGGACCAGAATTAAGGTGAATGCATTTTCTGTAATTGGGTGGAGTCGATTATGCCTTAAATGCTCGAGAAGCTGCGCGCGATGGTGGCCAGCGTGGTCTTTTAGGGGAGATGCAATGGCCAATTTGTTCTACCTGTCAGAGATCCCGCGAAATTTATTTCCTTGTGCCGTTCGCCACTTTTTCGGTCATGCAGAAGGCAAGTTTTTAAAGCAAATTAAAATTTATCAACGCGCTTCGGGCCTTGTCATCATGGAGACCTTTCGAGGACCCTTAAGGCGCTAATTGATTGATGGCGCAATTGCCCAAAACTCCATTTGGGACCTTTATGACTCGAATTTTGTATCATCAAAACTGTAAGGCAGACAATTAGCAGTAATTGGATTTTCGGGGAAAAGAATTATTTTTTTTTTAACCCATGAATTAAGATGCAGTTATAAACACATACCGGTTTCGAAGTTTGCGAGATAAAGTTTACAATATAATGTCGGATTTTATGTATCGCATTCATTAAAACACTTTTATAGCATTTATATGTTTTCAAACTTCGGCAACGAAAGTATTAATTATTTCCATAAAAGCTCAAAGTTCATACTTTTTATTACATTTCGGCTAATTTTGTTTTTTGCTTTTTATAACCTTGTGTAGGAGCGAAGTTACTGAATAATAACAGAATAAGATAACATCAAAAGAATTTACTTTACATTTTTTTTGATTTGATTTGATTTGTTGTGGGGGGAGGCAAAGCACCCCGAACGCTCAGACCTCAAGTCCATTGCGCTCAAAACCCCCGCTCTATTTGAACTTCCCCGTCATCCTAATGTACCGGAGAATCTCAAACAGAGATCGAGAATCGAAGTCCTCCATCCTCATGACATCGGCGCCAAACGCGTCCCTACGTGCACGAGAGAACGCAGGACAGTCACAGAGGAAATGCTCTGTGCTGTCCTCCTCCTCCCCACACGAGGGGCACGCAGGGTCGTCGATGATTCCCAGGGTATTCAAGTGTTTGCCAAGTGTGTTATGCCCTGTAATTGTCCCTACTAGAGCCCTGCAATCTTTCCTACCTAAGCTAAGTAAGAATTTCGCAGTATTCTTGTTCGGACTACCTATAAAGTACTTGGTACGTCTGCAGGTACTTAGGCTGGACCATCTGTCTCCGTGAACTAAGTCAACGTGTCGAGTTATCCAGTTCTTCAACGCCGCAGAGCTAATACCAATAATGGGCTCTGGACCTATGGGATGGGAGTTAGCGCCTTCCCTCGCCAGGGAATCTGAAGACTCGTTGCCTTCTACTCCCTGGTGGCCAGGGACCCATATAAGAATGACTTGATTGCACTTTGCAACCGAATTCAATCGTTTCTTACAATCTCGGACTATTTTTGTCCGAGTATTGGGATTAAGGAGAGTGGCAAGGGCAGCTTTACTGTCGCTGCAGATACCTATTCTTCTACCTTGCCATCTCTGGGCAATTATCCAGTTGGCCACTTCTAGAATGGCAAAAACTTCAGCTTGGAAGACCGTCGCCATGTTTCCAAGTGAGTAACTGTATTTGATCTCCTCATTCAAATACCATCCAGCGCCCGTACTTTACTTTACATACAAACAAACAACTCTTTGTCTTATAAATTAGAAAGTCCTTTTGTCTTATTGGAAAAATCTTCAAAACTACTGAACTAATTGTAATACAGATTTCTCCATTGTTTGAAAAAAGTGTCCAAAAGTTTTAGGCTCTTTCTATTTAAGTTTATAAAATATAGGGTCGGATTCAATATCATAACAAAAATTTTGAGTTTAACCCATTAACGCCCATGAATCTTACTAGTTTTAAGTGTGCTCTTTCAGAATCTGTCGTCAAAATTGAGTTTTTTCCAATAGGAAATTAAATATGGCGACTTTTTGGAAAAAAAAGTATCAAAAAATTTGAAATTTTTTTTTTTGTAATTTTTTTTCAAGTCAATAGAGTTTTACAATGTAATTCTTACTATGATCAACGGTGATCGGAATGTTTGAACTAAAAGAAAAAAGTTTTTTTGTTGATCGCAATCACTCATAACCTTTTCAAAATGGCGGATTTTCTATAGTGCAGATTCTGACAATCTGAAACTCTGAAAATCGTACAAATTTTCGTGAAATTCTGTACCAAGGGATTTTTAACGTCACTGATTATGAGATTAAAATCAGATTTTTAAAATTCAATATGGCGGACAACAAATTTTAAAAATCTCACAGATTTTCATGAAATTCAGTATACAGGAGTTTTGGTAGTCGCTAATCACAAATTTAACATCAAATTTTGAAAATTGAAAATTGCGGATTCAACATGGCGGAGGGGACTTACAGTAATAAAGCACCCCGAGAAGTGAGAGGCAAGGGGACTCACTATAATAAAGCACCCCAAAGGAGACAAAATTCTACCACGTCCACGCCATTGTCTCTGGATTACGCAAAGAGTAGAAATTTCAATTCGTGATCAGCAACTACAAAAACCCCGAATTTCATGGAAACCTACAAGATTTTCAAAACTTGATGTCCGCCACATTGAATCCGCAATTTTCAATTTTCAAAGTTTCTAAAGGTCTGTCTGCTAACTTTTGGGTAAAAATTTCTTGAGTAAAAATCTGGTAAAAAGTTGCATATGGTAGTGGGGATAAACATCAAAAGTTACCAGACGACTTCAAGTAAAAATTGGGTAAATCTTACTTGTATATGTAAATTTTTCAAACGTGATCAAGATGTTAGAGGGAAAACTTATGGATTTATTTAATAATTTTGAAGATTTTGATACATGTTTTTTATTTATTTAAACAATTTTTCAATAACTTCTTCTTCTATCTGAATTGCAACGCAAAATTGAAACACACAAATGACAGATTACACAGTGACAAGCAATCGGTGATTTTACCCAAATTTACTCGGTCTCCGCAGCGTGGGTAAAATCTGGTAAAATTGTGTAAGAGGAGAAGTAAAGTCAAGAGCTCAGTTTTTCCCCTCTGTGAGGTTAACAGACACTTTCAGGTAAAAATTTTACCCGCGAGTAAAAATGTTATAATTACCAGACAGACCTTAAGCCACACAACTTGACAGGTGTTTGACTAGGTTTTGACACTCCTTCCCATACAATGAGATTTGTAATGTCGTCTTCAAAGTGCAATGTTTTGCGATTTTTTAATTTTCGTAATTTTCAAGAGGATAGCTCAAAATACTTTCAATAAAAACTTTTAGTATTAAGTTTAGTTAAAAAACGTCAAATGTGAAAAATGTAGGTCTTCGTATTGGATCGGCCATTTGTAGTTTTGAAATCCCGCTGGATTTTTGAAATTCCGCTAGCAGATTCACAATCATCATGCTCCAAAAGACCGTATTGTCACAGTGCCCACCATGAGGGTCACCCCTAACAATAATAATGCTCCAAAACCCCTAAGTACCAATTTTAATGGCAATCCATCCATTTTTCCTCAGTACAAAATAAAAATAAATCGAATTCATCAGTTATAGAATTCCTAAAAACCTGCTAATTGCGTGTTTATTTATTTATGTTTTAGAATACTTCTTCTAAGTTTTAAGTCAATAGAGCTGTTTAATAATTTCTCTACACACAAAGCTCCTGACCAAATTTCATGTTTGTAGTTTCTATACATATTTCCGGTTCGGCAGTGATAAATCAGTTAGGACATGTTTCTTTAGATGAAACCGTCAAATTATAGTCAAAATATTGTAGAAAAATCAATATAACGAAGTTTCGAATCTTATATTGTTCGATTTTGCTCGGTAATTGCCAATTCGATATAAGATCCATGACAAAAAAAAATTGAAAATCAAAGGAAAATTGCGCCAAAAAAATTAAGATTTCTTTCCTTGTCTTACAAACTTTTTATATTAATTAATTTACAAGTAAAATTTAATAATTTCTTAAGTTAACTATAAAATTTCCCCTATAGTGTTACACTCTCACGCCAACACGGCGTATTTCTGCGCTATCATGAGCGAATCTGCTCATAATTAGACACCTCATTCAATTTACTTAGAGACCTCACGAAGAACTAATGTAATAAATTTAGTAAATAGCGCCTATATCGCGCATAAGTGCCCGATGGGGCTCAGCAGGGATAAGGAATTTCAATTATACTTTATCTCAGATTGAAGACATATAGTGGAGGAAGAAGGCTAGGTAAAGGTCGCGGGATAACCCGGCAGAAATAAAACGAGGATCAGAACCTGCATCGACTCCACTTCGCCCAGGAAGGCGATCACCAGGGACCAGCTCGACCAGAATGAGACCACAAGAAGCGGTCCGGTCAAACGTGCGACCGATGGCTCCAGCTCGGGCTCCACTGGACCATTATGATCAAAGGAGCTCTGCCTGTTCGGGTCCGGTCTGGCTCAGATCTAGAAGATATTGGCGGCGAGGCCAAGAAGCGAAGATAGATCTAGGCGCTGGACTTATCTTCGTTCTGCGCACTCCCAAGCACTGCTTCTTGCCTGCGCGTCTTCTCTTGGGGTCTCGGCTTAATTGATTGCTACGGCCGGTGCCGTATTTGTACTTCTCCGATAACGATGTAATTGGATTTGGTTCCGCGTTAGAGGTCTGTTTGACGAGATCGAGGTGAGTTTTTCTCCTCCTCTTATTCATCCTTCCGTCAACTGGCCATCACATCAATAAGTGTAGAGAAGAAGAGGAACGCCAAAGTAGAACACTGGCGGCTAGACTGTCGGTTCGGTTCGGACTAGAAAACATAAAATTCAATAACGTGCTGCTCCGGTAGATTAGACTGGCCGTAAAGTTGTCGAGCGAGCGGCTCTCTAGAGAAGCTTTTAATTTTAATGAATATTTATTGAACGGCCCTCTTAAATCAGCGAGTTGTCAGTTTCCAATTCCTATCTGGACAAACTTTATTTATGGAAATGTTGATACCAAAACTGGGAAGAGAGACAACCAAACCGTGTATACCGAGATCTTTGATCCACAGTAAAGGTTATATACTGGATAAAATCTTTAGAGGATCATTCAATCATTATTATTTACTTATCAACCAACAGCTTTTCTTTGACGTAGAATGGTAAAATGTATTGGAATAGTAATCTACTGATCCACTCTTTACTAGTCCATATATTGAACTTAAAAAGTATTTATCAGAAATTTTTGGAAAGGTCAATTTAAAAAAAAAAATGTATTTTTGCATTCGGTCATGTAAGGTATCGTTTGAAAGGGATCAGGATTATAAAATTATTTTTTCAGAATATTTTGTACCATAGTCCTTGGGATATTATTAAAAATGTGTGTCAAAAATATGTTTACCTCGCCTTCTATCTCCAAGAATAAAGGAATATTGAACCTAATGTTTGACGTTTCATTTATTACTGTGGTATTTTTTTTCTATTTTTTTAGATTTGTTTTACAAAAACAGGACGATATTTGGCGACTCTACCTTATTATAAGGCTCGAAAAATGTATTAAACCACTTCAGATAATTCCATGGTGGTGGTGTTAAATTATAAAGCAAATAAAATTTGATAATGGCAAAAAACAACATCCGACTAAAAAAATTATATACACCTGTGTTCAAAAAAATAGTAGTGCAAGTGCTCTTGTCTGAAGACACTGCTATTCATTGCTTATGAACTAAAATGTTTTTAATTGTTCATCAGATTCTTAAACACCTGATGTTGTGTTTTGTGCAAAAGTTGTCTTTGTTTTGTACATGAGAATTTGTAGAACAGCAAACTTGCCGCATTGGTGCACTACTATTTTTTTGAACACAGGTGTACATATCTAAAGACTTATACAATGGTCTTTTGTCAAATTTACTTATTTTTCTTGAACATATTTCAGGAATTTCCGAAAAACACCGGACCAGCTCAGAATGGGCCAAGCGGAGGTTTTTCGTCTCATAAAATATTTTGTTTGTTAATATATCTTTATGAAATTTGTTTTACATAATACTGAGCATATAAAACTTCCAAGTACGGTACGAAATATTAGTATATATATACATATGAGGCATTCTTTGTGAACGGATCACCCCCTGCTGTCCAAAAATGGTGATCTCCATTTAAGGTCTACCAAGGCTCAAAAGAAAGATTTTGGTTTCTACTTTCGAATGAACACTGGCTTTCGAAAAGTCCGCCTATACAGAACCCAATATGGCGACTAAAACCACGTAACCTCCATTACGTTTACTACTTATGAGGCTATAAAATGGCTCGCATCATTCCGATTGAGGGCTACAAAGGCCCAAATGAAAGGTCAAAAGCTATCATTTGGGCCTTTGTAGCCCTCAATCGGAATGATGCGACCCATTTTATAGCCTCATAAGTAGTAAAAGTAATGGAGGTCACGTGGTTTTAGTCGCCATATTGGGTTCTGTATAGGCGGACTTTTCGAAAGCCAGTGTTCATTCGAAAGTAGAAACCAAAATCTTTCTTTTGAGCCTTGGTAGACCTTAAATGGAGATCACCATTTTTGGACAGCAGGGGGTGATCCGTTCACAAAGAATGCCTCATATATATATTTTATTATATATTATTTAAAAATAAATGTTTTTAATAATAGCTTTGTCACAGCAAAACCCAAGCTTATATTATGATTATTTCTCAATTTACCATTTCACTTTGAGAGTATTGTTGTATAGAAAAAAATTTATAAAAATAACTACGTGAAAACTATATATATTTTTTTTTAAATTTTTTATTTTTAACTTTTAACAACAAAATTCGATAAAAATCATATTGTAACAAAATTAGCAGTTAAGAAGAGCATCCCAGCAATAAAATTGAAAATTTTTAAATACAAAAATATAGAGGTATATCCACTTTATAGTTACATGGAGAATTGTCAACTGTTTCAGAAATACAATAAGGTGCTATTGAAAAATCAAATTTCACCCAAAATCGATGCTAATTTAACAACATAAAGATTAGATATTATACATGAACTACGGCCATATCATAGGAATGTAAGTCCGCATTATGTTCGACATGGATTGTTTACCCATGTTTTTCTCAATGTGGTTACGCCTCATGTCATGCGAAGAAACACAATTGGAATTTCCGAATGCCCCCGAAACCGTAAAGAACCTATTTGGAAAACAATTAATTTCCCAGCAATCCGCAGATCGCGGCCAATCATCCATTTCCGCGGATTGCCTCACTTTTGAAGGTACAAATCGCAGGAGAATGCCACCACACATCCACAGGGGGGCAATTAAAGGCGAATAATAGAAAAATAATTGCCGTAATCATGTAACTGGCGATGATGACCGTGTACATTTTGCTGGCAACGGCGACGGCGACTTAACGACCTGCTCGCGGGAAGATCATTGTCTCAAGGCACCTGTCAGGAGACGTCGACGCGCCGCCCGGCGAGGAAGACGCCATCGACTGGGAAAAATGAAAAATGCGTTTCACCTTGAAGGCCTCTCCTGTCCTGCGTAATAATTTTCCACTTTGAAGGAGCTTATTCGAAACGATGATTGCGCACTTGAACCCGAGCAATCAGCGGGGCTCGGTCCGGACGCCCAAGATTATGAAGATCGTCAGGCGATACCCTCAGTTTGGCATTTACGCGCCATGACCAGCGTCTTTTATGCTCGATGTTATGTTGGCAGATGGGTCGCACCATCGCGTCTTCTCATGGCGCAATTTCCACGGACTTTGTCTTTGTCGCTGTAGGGAATGTTGGTCCTTCAACGTTACAGTTGGAAATTGCAGCGGAGATTTGACGAAGTTGAGAAAACCGCTTATTTTTAGACAAAACCCGCGGAAAATTGAAACACTGCGCCAAATTCAGTCAGTCGGTAAGAGCATATCGATGGTATCTCAGAAAAGGAGAGAAAGAGACAACGAATTTAAGGTGGGAGGGATGGATATTACCAGCAGGAATGCGGGTACGATTAAGATATCATTCTGTATTGAACTTTTAGCGAGTAAAAGCAATTTTCAACATGAATGCCTTGTACCATAAACGTTTTGAAGCTGTGTTTCTTTGTTTTCTTGTAAAGAAGTGGTGTAAGAAGTTTTCGGAGGGCTTGCCAGGAAGGGGTAAGACTAAGAAATCTCAAGACAGAGTAAATGGACATTTTTAAGCTTTTCGAAAACAATCCACAGTTGACCAGAAGCCTATTAGCGGAAAAAGGTATCAAGGTGTCTGTCTACACCATACGCAAAAGGGTGAAGGAAAATTCCACCAAACACCGCAGTACTCCAATCAAAACACTTGTCCGAAGGACACAGAAAATCCTTTAAGATGGGCAAACGAAAACTTAAACCGTGATTGGAAAAACGTCGTGTTTACCGATGAGTTATTGTTTCGAGCATATCAAGGAATTAAGTAAAGAAGAAGACGGCAATACATCATATGTACAGTAAAATACCCAATAAAAATGCATGAAGAGTGGAGATGCTTCTTTTCACTAGCAGATTACTAAAAACGTTTCATATCCTTTAATTTTTCAGAACCATTGCTAAATATTTGCCATTGCATTTTTTTTTAAATTTGTTGCTAGATAGTACAATAATGTCTTGGTTATTTGAAAAAGGGCGACATCCAAAACCTATCAAAACCATTTCGATGCACAATTTAGCTTAGGAAACTATATTGATATAGTTTTGAAGCTAACCTGCACCCAATTCTGATCATACCATTTCAAATAATTTTTTCAAAACGAAAGTTATAGCAATATTTTATACTTTTTAACCTAAAAAAAGACCATTTTCAAATCACAAAGATAACATTTCAATTCAATAAAGCCATTTTTAAAATCGAAAGGTATGTTTTAAATAAAAGAGTTCAAAATTTTTATCTCAAACAGCTCCAAAGTCATATTTTTTAAATGATTTCCCCCAACGACATTTAATTATATAGTATATTAGTGCAATAGAAAAACTAAATATTACAATTTATTTTAGGAAATTGACAAAAGCCAAATTCCAAATACATATTTAAATAATCTACTTCAGCTTACTATGTTGGCACTTGTATCAAGGTGCGTCTAAACTGTTTTGATAAATTGTCAAAAGAATAACGCGTCAGTTGGACATAAAAACTACGATTTACGTAAACCTATTGCAACATGTTAATTCCTAGAAGTTGTCACCACAAGTTAGAATTTAATTAAGTTCAGAAGTCGAAAACCATTCCCATCCGCTGTCATCACCCTTCATAACCAATTCGAACTGACAAAATTTTTTTTTAAAGAGATACTCAAGTGGGCAATTTTTCGTTCGATTTCCACACATGATCGATCTCGACAAACGATTAAAATCGAAAAAATAGACAAAAACAACTGTGGACCTTTTGCATGAGCGGAAGATGCGAAGAAAGCGAAGATAAATAGCCCTAATGGATCGTATCTAATGCGATCATGTTTCATAATATTCCGGTCTTGTTCCTTTCCTCGAAATTGTTTTCGACGATCGTTTCAAACCAATAAAGCAAGATCAATTGAAGAAATCAACACATTCGCATTAGACCGAATCCGCGGAGAGACACGAGGATCGGTGGGTCGGAGGGGGGGGGCTGAAAACCAAAAAGACGGATTGCTCCGGTGAGTGGACTGAGTAATATTCGAAGGCGCAACCTTTGATCGAACGAAATATATCTTGTCCGAGAGATCGCATCGGGGAGGAGTCTCCGGTGGAGCTCTTCTTGATAACTTCTATGGTCGTGTGCTGTTTCGTTTGGAGCCCCGCGCGAAATCCCTGCCTGGCGAGGTGAGTTATTTTGTGATCTTCGAGATGCGTTTTAGCGTCATCTTAGCGATCGTGGCACGATGCAAGATCAGGAATAGACTGCATAGGAAATGTGTATGTGTGTGTGTGTGTGTGTGTATGAATGCGGTTGCAATTTTATTGCACAGGGTCTTTTGTTCCATTGGTTGCGCACAATTTTGAATGATGATTAAGTCCATTCAATCGAGGTATATTTCCTTTGTTACACATCTCTTGTTTTGTGGGAATTAAGGAACAGGATGTTACTAATCGAATATTTGGTTACAGATCTTGGTATACTTTCGGTAAGTGCAACTTAGATTTTATGCCATGCAAACATGTACCAATACAGCTCCAAAAAACGCTGCTAGACTTCATGTGTACTTACAGAAATAAACAGCCCGCAGCGCTCTAAAACTTCAAATGTTAGGTCTGAGTCACACCCAAGATAAAAACCGGGACACATGAGGCTACTAAATGTATTTTAGAAGGACATCCTGACTAGCAGATCCTCAGACCTGATGACCAAGAAATTACACGGACTGCTCGAAGATGGATCAACTATATTTCAAGTCGAAATTCTAGCCGTTGAAACCTGCATCGGAATAATCCTGAGGAAGGGGATGAAGTGCGTCTTGGTTCTAAACTGGTATGGAGTTGTCTGACCCCACTGAGGTCACTATAAGGTTTAAATATGGAAAAGTCACTTTGATGTGGAAGAACATGAAGAAATGAAAAAACAAACTCCCCACTCATTGGACCAGAACCCGTTTGTGGCCTGTCAAAGAACTCTGTTCTCAAGCGTTGAGAATAGGAACAAGCGTCCTTACTTAGGGCGAAGAATCTGCTTCCACTAAATAAAGTGGGTCTAAAAATCATCACGGACCTCTTTACGGGCATTGTCTTCTAAGGTATCACCTTAAAAAAATAGCCCTTTCAACTGATCTTCAGCGAGTCTTGGCGTTTCTACCTCAAAGAAAACGAAACAGCGGAACATGTACTTTGAAGTCTATTATAGTATCGAAAATATATACGGGAAAAGCAATAAAACTTTAACTATTACTAGTTGAATTCCTCATAACTACTCATATAACAGACGATCGTTAAATTTATTAGTGCTGATAAGTATGAATTATTTATATGAGTTCTATTACTCAAATATATAATGTGTGGGTAATTAAGCATGGCATAAGCAAGTCATATATCATTGGTTAGATGATAAGGATTAATGCATGATTTTATGTTTAATTCCATAAAATTGTAATTAATTTAACTACTTTGACAGTTTTATTTTCCATTTGCTTCCGCAAATGACATTACAATTATACAATATTTGCCTATCTCTATATGGCAGTGATCAATAAAATCCTAAAATACTAAAGTTCTATTTAAAATAAGCCGTCACAAAATTCTTTCGGTTACTATTCTATTATGTATATCATATGAAGTTTAGTTTATCTATCTAATATATAAAATTCTTCTGTCACAGTTTTAGTGTTTATACTCCTCCGAAACGGCTTGACTGATTTTGATGAAATTTAATATGTATATTCAGTAGGTATGAGAATAGGTTTATAAATAATTTTTATACCCCTAAGTATTAAAGGTGGCTCACCCTAAAAAAAATTTTTTCATTTTTTGGACAAATTTTTTTATGGTGTGGCATTAAAAAATACATTTAGTCCTAAATTTTTACCCTTCTACCACCAACCCCTACTTTTTAATAGCATTTTTTATTTTTTAACCCCTATCGATAGCTAATCAATGGGGTTCCGTTTTGCCAAACTCCTCCGCTTGGGAGCAGCATAATAGCAACTTTCGTCGAGCGCAATTTTTCAAATACATTTTAAAAGTAAAAATTAAAAAGATATAATAAATTGGGTTAGAAGTTATTTAGGAAAAAAAAACAAAATTAGGGGAGTAACATAGGAATTCGCATAAAACCGATTGTTTTCAGGGAAGCGTAGCAAGGCAGATAAATAGATAGATAGAAGTTAGATAGAAGCTAGATAGAAGCTAAATAGATAGGTAGGTAGATAGATAGATAGTAAGATAGATAGATACATAGATAGATAGATAAATAGAAGACAGACAGAAGATAGATAGGCAGATAGATATATAGATAGAAGATAGATAGATAAACAGACAGAAGATAGATAGGAGGTAGATAGATAGATAGATAGATGTAGATAGATAGATGGATAGGTAGATAGATAGATAGAAGATAGATATAGATAGATAGAAGAAGAAGACAGAAAGATAGAAGATAGATAGATAGATGCCGTTTAGTTACGGAAATGATTCTATGACCTCAATAACTCAAAATCTATTGACGTTTGGATTAATGGTAAGTAATGAAATATTTTATTTCTACATTCTTGCATAAAACCGATTGTTTTCGGAGAGGCATAGCAACGCGCGCAGGGTACAGCTAGTATTATTATATATTATATAATTGTATTATCATGGCTATATTGTTATAATAAATAAAATATGTTGTCGATTACATTTATCTAAGGTTAACAAAATTCCGATGTAGCTGCAACAGATAGATACGAAGTGATAATAATATATTAAAGTAAAATTTGAGAAAAAATACATTTTACATTTTTATCGATTTTTAAGATCCTATTCTTAGTTTTAGAGGGTAACAAATTTGAAAAACAAAACTCCTTTAAAGAAGATTGATAGTTTGTTTCCACTATATCTATGTATAAGACAAGCTCCAGCTCTTTCAAGAGCTTCATTAATTAGTTTTGATATTGTCAAGCATAAGATTAATACACTGAGTTTTTATAAAGAAATATTCGACTATGGTTGCATCTTTCGTAATAAAAAATTTGGAATCACATGTATTTATGTTCAAGAGGTTTGTACTGAAAAGTAACGCTATTATAACCATTCAATTCGTACAGAACGTATTAAAAGACTCCCATTGGATTTGTCTATTATCGCCTTCAAGTTCGATATTATCTTTTTAACGTCAAATGTGAAGTTACCAGTTTCACACCATTTGTTTTATTTATTTTTATTTTGTCCTTAATATTTACATATACTATACTATATAGCATATTAAGATGGTACTTTAACCAAACCATGCCCCAAAGATAAAAATACATTAAAATTCAGACGATATCCAACTCTAGCAATAAATATTAATGAAATTAGCCTGCAGATTGTTTGAGACGGCGTTTGAGAATAAATCTTAAAATTAGCATAACTACAAACCCCCGTTGAACTATGCAATAAATCACGGTCACATTAAACCGCGATTAGCGAGATTGGGTTTCAGTGATTTTCATTCATTTCGCCTGCGGCTCAGCTCCAATAATCACCTTTAGGACTGGATGTCACCAACTTCTATGCTTTTATATTTTTTTTATATCGTCGTAGTCCACCCGAATCGAAAGGGGGCCCCACCTTCTTGGCTTGATCCCGACAATCCGGCCAACTAAAAATACCATCAAATTTTCAGCGCATAATTAAAATGTCAATAAACCGCTTGATGGGAGTTTATGGGGCACCATGCGGCACACACTGACCCCATGTATAAAATTCATACAGAATTTCCGCGTAATTTTCGCCTAGGGCAACTTCATCATCAGCTGTCGCCGCCACTTGCAATGGACGGAACCGGCCAACCGACACACGGGTTCGGGGGGTGCCACATTAATTCAGTGTTCGACTTGGCGACTTTTCAATTTCTATAAAGGCATCCAAAATAGACCTGTAGGCTAGGCTATGATGAAAAATTGCTGATGCCCGTCGAGGAGGCGAATTAAACACTAATTTATACCATAGGCACTCGTCTCTTCGGATATATGCTGCACCGATAAATTGCCCAGATATTCACGCCTGCACATTCAGCATTCTACTGCATGCAACGGACCCACAGTGAAGATGTCCCGAAACTGGGTCACATCTGTGGAAATTCTCTATAACTAAGATATAGTCGAGATGTCTTCAGACAATTCCGGGTACCACAAGCCTCCCATCTGGGCCACTCAAACTACATATCTACTGAGCTGAGTGATCTGATTGCGAACGAGCATACACTACACGCCCGATTTCTTTGACTTGCAAAAATGGTGAGAATTTCGCAAAATGTCGAAAATGGATGAATTCAAAAGACAAAAAAAAAACGATACAATACCAGCCGGGCGGCGCCGCATGCAAAATTCAACAAACAGGTCTCCCACGCGAATGAGTGATGGGAAAAAAATATATTTCTTTTCTCAGTTTATTTGCTGAAGTTGTTGACATTTTTTTTTTTTTTCTGAAATATGCCGGCAGTTTTTCCGGTTTTTCAGTAAAAAGCATTAAAAGTAAACAGAACATCTTATTTTAGCCTGGCTCATTGCATTCCGACGTGGCGGCGTAAAGCAATTAGTCCACTTTCTTACGTAGTCTCAATTGAAGATGAAAAAAAATAACACATTAACATAAAATCATTTATTCGAAATGGTCCTTACATCTGCTTATGTATATTGCAGGTTTGACGATCAAAGATTTTCGACTAACAAGGAAACGTTCTCAGGTGTGTCTCACCGATTTTGATGAAATTGAAATATGTTATAGAGTATCGAAAAATAAGAGACACGTATTTTTTTTTATCTGCGGATACGCACATTTAGGGGGTGAAAACCACCCCTAAAGTTTACCCCCAAAAACAGTTTTTCCTAAATATTTCAAGTTCTAATGAACTTTTTCGAATGAAACAAAATGGAAATGATGTCTCATAAATATACTAACCTTTTATAAGTAATCCGGTTCCCGGGGGTGATAACCCTCGTTTTTTATTGCAGAAAAACTATTTTTTTTTATATATTTTTATCACAAAAATAACAGCTTTAGTTAAAAATCATTGAAAAATATTTTTTTACATTTTTGAAAAATAAAGTTGACCTGTTTTTGGGTTTTCGTAAAAAAAACTCCTCATGAGGGTAAACAACCCCTAGTACTAATACGTAAATGACGTATATTCTTTCAAACATCAGTTTTTTCGTGAAAACCAGTATTAAGTGGTTTTTGGAGTCGTTGATTACAAATCTGATGTTAAATTTAAAACATTCAAAATGGCGGATCCAACATGGCGGACACACTTTTAAAAAATGCACCAATTTTTATTAAAAAAAACAATAAATAAAAGTACCCCCTAAATGTGCGTATCCGCAGATATAAAAAAATACGTGTCTCTTATTTTTCGATACTCTATAACATATTTCAATTTCATCAAAATCGGTGAGACACACCTGAGAACGTTTCCTTGTAAGTACCTATTACAATTAGGTATAAAGAGGTTTTTAAGGTCGCTCATTTCGAAGTTTCAAATGAAATACAAAAATCAAATTGCCAGTAATAATTAAGTGTACAATAATTCTCCAGCTCAGAGCATTTTCCTGTAATTCAGAACGTAAGAGTTTTCAGAATCGCGCTGAATAGGAATTTACTATCGAAACTCAAAAATTTAATATGATAAATTCAATATGACAACCAAAAATGCTAAAACTCCAAAAATCGCTACATAATAGTTTTTAAGATCATTCTTTACGAACAGAGCTGAAAACAATGGCATTACCATTACAGGTAATGCAATTAAAAGATGATTACCAATACCATTACTAGTAATGGTAATGAAAAAAATTGAATTACTATTACAGTTACTGGTACTTCACCATTACTGTAATCAATTTGTCATTACTTACCATTACCAGCATTACTTACTGCTCAGTTTAGCAGTAGTACTCAGCCTTACTCAAAATTATTACAATAAACATGTTTAATGAATATTAAAATATATATTTATTCATATAAAATCGAAGATTTTATTACCAAAATGTAAAAAACTTTCAAATTAGCATTTCTTATTATGAGTAATGTTGAGTTCTGCTGTATAAATCTGAGTAATGCAAAGTACTGCCATCTAATGCTACGTAATTCCGAGTAATGTTAGCAATGCCAAGTAATGCTAAGTAATGCTCATGTGATTACAGTAATGGTGAAGTACCAGTACCAGTAACTGTAATGGTAATTCGATTTTCTTGCATTGCCATTACTAGTAATGGTACTGGTAATGGATGGTAACATCCTTACACTGCATTACTTGTAATGGTAATGCCTACGATAATGCATTCCAAAGTAATGCAATATTTTACAGCTCTGTGCGTATCTAGCTCGACATATCTCAATATAGAGTAATTGTGGACTGCTTATTTTAATATTCTACTTGAAATAAGTTTTCTGTGCGTTGTGCTTACTAGAAGACCAGAATTAAGAAATTTGATGTTAAATCATAATTTTCTCAGTGTTTTGATAGAACCATGAGCGGTGTTTGTTTATTTTTAAAGGCAGTGCGCCAGAGTTAACACTAGCATCAATTTATAGCACAGCATTCTGCGTCAGCCCTAAAGTATGTTATTGTAATTATTAATTTTATTTTTATTTTTAAATATTGGTCTGAATAAGCTAAAAGCGCATATCTTAAGATTTGTAAGGACACTCCTTTTCTAAAAAGTTATGCTAACAGTTTAGAAATTATTTATAAAAATAACATCCTTCGAAAACATTTGTTAAAAATTTGTCAAAGAAAAGCTGGAAGTTTTTATGGTTATAATTACATCACATAATTATATAATCAACCAGAAATTTCCTATATATCTTAAGGGGGGCCAAAAATAAATAAGAGGCCAAATTATAAGTGTTTATTGGGGTTTTCGGGAACTGTAAGGATGTTTTATTAATGCTCTCATATACATGTCATTAAATTTTGAAATCACTTCAGACAGAAATCGCTGATTCTCCACAGCAGGTCAGCCGACTTTCTAGCTTACGTGCATCCACAGGGTCGCGATTATTATCAGAAATCAAAAACAAAATTTGTGTGCATTATTAACATGATTTCCAAGAATACTAACTAACCTGCGGTCAAAAAAATTACAAATTGAATATTTTATGACTGTTTAGAAAAAAAAAGTATCAATTATCACCCATTTTTTGCAGCTTTATGCAAAAGAAAAATACTTTAAACGATGATATCATCCCAATTGTTAGTTCATATTCTAGGAATTTCAATAAGGTAAACGCATAAAAAATTTAAAACGACCGGTCAATTAGCTTTTGAATAATCACGCATGCAAATTGAAAAAATTTCGTTTTGAGAAAACCGCCTTTAAAATTTCGAATACGCGAGTAGCTTTGGAAAGAATACAAATTTCGTTCTAAAACTTTGAGAACATCTGATTTTTTGCTGACGATTGGTATAAATACGATGATGTAAAAAATACGTCTTTTTAGTAGTAGCTTACAATGAAACTCTCTCCAACTTTGATTGCTTATAGGTAAAAAGCAGCATATAATATCAACTAGTATTTCTCAAAATTTTAAGTCCCTTTTTTCGGCGGATTTTCCATTTTTTCCGGAAAAAAAATTAAAAGTGTTATAAATAATTTAAAGTAAATCTTATTTTAGCCCTAGCTACTGAAGTCAGCTCATTCGTGCAAACTTAACATACTTTCATGCACGAATAAAATTTGGGATCATCTTCAGCATTTCGTGAAATATGTTACAATTAATTTAATTGTCACCATTAATTCAATTGTCATGGGAACTGAGTTGAAGAAGAGAAAGGCGCTTAAACAGGCTTAAGATTGTCGTTCGCTATTTCCATTTCCATATGACAAGCCCACGGTTTTTTTTTTTCGAAAATTACATCACCCAAATGAGACCTGATGGTGCGCGAAATCATCTAAAAGACCTCATCAACAGCATTTCTGGCGCCAAATTAAGTAAGTTATGGGCTCAAACGCTTCGAGTGATTTAAATAAAATTTGTGGGGAAATTCTGAACATTCCCGCGGCCCACCAGGTCCCCTTAAATCACTCAAGAGTAGCGCACAATACGCCCGCATTACGTGTCGAGGAGTTGACGCGGCCGCCCAATTACTGATGCAAGTGCCAAAAGATTTTTTGGCAAATTTTAAAGAAGTTTGCCAAGAACGGTTCGTGAATTTTAAACTCTAGACACGATTCAAGATCCAACGACCACACATTGCAGCCGGCGACCTTTTTTCATGTGATGTATTTTTCCCCTTTTTTGCTTTTTTGTATTTTTTGCGGCAGGCGGTTAGAGGCGGTCTTCTGGGTCATCATCGTAAAAAAAAATCGTTAAACCGTCAAAATCACGATGTTTATACTCGTTGCCGTGTGTCATGTTACATAGATGCCGTCTGGGAGCGTGTATTTGGACTTTCTCAGGTTTTTTCAGTTTGTTGTCGGGCACTTTCGGTTTCGAATGTCAAGAACGCCGGGCTCGGTGTTTGTTTGCGTTTATTTTCAGTTTATTTGGTGGACAGATTTCGCGGGCGTACTATGAAATGGCTTTAGGGACGTGGAAATATTTAGTTAGAAACTGCGAGGGAATTTGTTTTGCGCGATAACTTGAGTAAATTGTTCTAAAGGGCATGCATAAATGTAAATATTTACAGATAGAACAAATGTTCTTACGAATAAGTAAATATTTGCAAATATCCCTGGAGTTTCGATGATCTTGATCTCTTGATCTTGCAGATAAATATGACTGAAATGGTTTTTTGTTCCATTGAACAGCCGACAAAAGTACAGACTGTTTCACATATTCAACATCAAAATTTTTCTTCTATGTATTTCAATATTTTGCCCTAATATATGTAAAACTACTTTTAAATTCTGCCCAGGCTTGAATTGAGTTTGAGGTCTCCTCAAAGATCTCGATGAAACTTTGAAGGACCCTATCATCAAAGTCGATTTCGCTCGAATGGACTAGCAAAGACATATGGTCGTGTCAATCGAAATCCACTTAAATTGTTTTTTTTTTTTTTGTGAATCGTTATTTGTCACAATTGTAAAGGGTTTTCCAATAAGAGGTGTTATTTTGAATTGCCCGCCATTTCGGTAGATGTCACTTTTGGAGCTGTTATTTTTTGACATTTCACAAGTAGAAACTACGCGCCATAAATAAAAATGGATCGATACACGCTTCAACAACGCATTGAAATTATTAAAATTCACTATAAAAATGGTGAACATTTAGCAGAGACGGTTCGTAAAACTCGAACATTTTTGGGTCGTCGTGAAGCAGCTTGTCGGACCGCAATACAGAAATTGGTGGAAAAATTCGAGCTGTTGGGACAAGTTAGTGATGTGAAGAATAAAACCCGTGCACGTTGCTCAAGAACAGCCGAGAATATTGCTGCTGTAGCCGAAGTTGAAGAAAACCCAGGTTTGTCCATTCCTCGTCGTTCTTTGGAATTAGACATTCCAAAAACGTCATTACACCGTATTTTGCATAAAGATTTGGGTCTTAAGGCTTATAAAGTTCAGTTAACACAACAACTCAAGCCGGCCGATCATCAACAATGACGTGTCTTTGCCGATTGGGTCCTTGAAATGCATGAAAATAATCCGGAATTTCATCGAAAAATCATCTTGAGTGATGAGGCCCATTTCCACCTCGATGGCTTCGTCAACAAGCAAAATTGTCGCATATTGGGTTCGGAAAACCCAAGAGTTATTGTTGAAAAGCCTCTCTATCCTCAACGTGTGACTGTTTGGTGCGGTTTATGGTCCGGCGGGGTCATTGGACCTTATTTTTTCGAAAATGAGGCTAGAGCACCAGTTACGGTGAATGGATTACGCTATCGAGAGATGATTAATGATTTTTTATGGCCGGAATTGGATGGTATTGATCTGGACAACGTTTACTTTCAACAAGACGGCGCTACGTGCCACACAAGCAACGAAACCATTGATCTTTTACGGGAAAAGTTTCCGGACCGTGTTATCTCTCGAAGAGGTGATCACAATTGGCCATCCAGATCTTGTGATTTGACACCTTGCGACTTCTTCCTTTGGGGCCACGTGAAAGACAAGGTCTACGCCAACAGCCTAGCGTCGATTCAAGACCTCAAAGATGGAATTCGTGAGGCTATCGAGGACATAGGGCAGCCACTTTGCGATTTGGTTATGGATAATTTCATTAAAAGGATATGGTCCTGTAAGCGTGGTCGTGTTGGTCATTTGGCTGATGTTATTTTCCATTATTAACGGCATACCTTCCTCTTTATAATAAAATAAACATCCGATCATTTATCTCAAGAAATGGCATTTTCCTATGAATATCAAAATAACACCTCTTATTGGAAAACCCTTTAGAAAATCCTTTAATTAAAATTGTTTCCATATTTCTTCCGTAAAGAATTGCTCAATATCATGGAATTAAGAGAAACTTTTACATTGCTTCATTCTGGTATTTTATAAGACAAATGCGTGCTTGTCACTGTCGATAAGTCGACAATGATATTTTCTTTTAATTCCTTAACTTCAAGGATTTTTGCAAAATATCAAATATAAAGGTGAAAACATCTTTATATTTGTGGAATTAAATATCTCATTAAGAAAAAGCGACCGACATACACATTTTTTACGTGTTTGTCACTTTTGATCCCCAAATAAATGTTTCATCAAAATCCATGATGAGACCTCAAATTCTAAACTCTAAAAATAAAACCAAACAACAAATCAACATATATAGTAAAATAGAAATTTTGATTATAAAATTCTCAAATTCATTATAATTTCGTAAATTGACTAACAGATCACAGAAATTCAGATATAATAAAATAAAATTAAAATCATGTTGAAGAAAAAGTATTATGATAATATTTAAATTTCTATTTTCCAATTTGATTCAAAAGCTGATGTAAAGGTCAAAATGAAGATTACTTTAGAGCCCGGTATTATTGAATTTTTTTAAGAATAAGGTTAAATAAACGAGGGCAAAATTCTAACTAATGTTATTTAATCATTCTCCGAAAAATTACTCCCTCTATATAACAATAAGAAAAATATTGCAATCATTCTGAAAACCATAATTCAATCTTTAATGAGTGCCAAATTTCCATAAAAGTGGTAATTTAATAGTACTTCTGTTAAAGAAAACAAAAAAATCATTTACTAGAAAACAAATCGATTCTAAAACTTAATTTCTTTAAAGGTTTATTACTCCACAACAAAATTAGGTAGAGTAGTGGTCGAGCACTAAATTCAAAATTTCGAAGGTCTATTTCATTAATAAAAACGTTTAAGGTCGATAATTTTGAAAACGGTGCCACTGGACATATGAGCACATACATATAAATTTCAAAATGATCTTCTCTTCTACCATCAAATGAATTTTGGACATCCTACATAAAGGGTTTCGTTTCAATCAATCTTTTTAACAAGTGTCAGTTCCGCAATTAATATGATCTTAATTTAAAGCCTCTCCAAGTCATTATTAGAAGTGAAGATATTTTTAGCGGCAAAATTCATCTAATCAGCAGGTCTTGTCAACTTCCTGAAATACTTCCAAAGCCCTAATCCCACTTTCACGCAATGTTGAAGCCCGGTAGACGGTTAGAAATCAATTTTCATTAAACACAAAATTGTCATAAATTTCCTGGCCAACAATAGATCTTGGGTCTTAATGGGGACGATAAATCTATTTTAGAGTCGTGCGGCCCATCAACTCGAACAAAAAGTGTCACCCGAAGAATTAGGCGGCGTTCATCGTCGTCTTTCCTGTTTGTTGTATGCTCGTCGTCATTTTCGCCGAACGTCGCCGTACGTACGTGTCGTTGGTAAATTTCTTGGATACGCTGCGGCCAAAAAGATCTTTTCCGCCCCCTGCGTATATATCTCCCTCCGACAATTGCGAACTGCTTGTTTACGGAATTTCTAAACTATTTTTCGTTCTTTATGAATGAGAGCAAAGAAAATCCTGAGGAAAATTGTAACAGTCCCCATGTAGAAAAAGTATTCAAAATAAGCGGTGTGAAATGGGGCATTGTCGGGTTGAAATTTATTTTTATTTTGTTTTTTATAAATTTTGTAACCGCACGAAGGCGAAAAAGACTCCCCACGGTGCAGTTGAGCAATCTGGCTGCAGGCAAGTTGCAAATTTTTGCACCGTGCCAACGTGATCTTTTCTGGTGTTGAAAATAGCTCTCAAGTGCAACAAAGTACATTTTCTCGAGGCTCAGAAGTACGCATGCGCGTGCAGATCAAATCTCGTGGCCAAGCGATGCGGCTACCATCGTATCGCCCGGTTTTATTATCATCTGTGCGTGCTCAAGCAGCGCCCTGTGGCGTGACGTGTTCGATCGGAAGCAGGAAGATTTAATGAGGCCTCATCTAGGCAAGTATATTATTTTTTGTTATTATTTTTTTGCCTCGACATCTTATCACTCCCATCAATCACCCGTCCGTGGTTAAGTGATAAGGAAAAATCACGAAAAAATGCTTGAGGCCAAGTTTTGCTGGCGCTTGAGCGAGTGATAAATTAGGAGCCCAACGAGAGCGCTATTCATCTCGGAGGAGCGCTTTCTTGGCACGCACAAAGACTTGGTGCCTCCTCTTGCCTACCCCACACTTCTTCACCCCTAACGTTATTCCGTGGGGCCCCATAGTCCGTGTCTCCTTTTGTTTTTTCGCCTTCGAATAGGAGCACCCAGGCTCGTGCTAATAAGCGCCGCCGCCCGCCGCCGACGCACGGAGTGTCGTTAATCTACGCGCGCGCAGCATGTCGTGATTATTGGGCGCGTTGGTGCTAACATGTTAATCAAGGGGGGGGGGGAGAAGAGATTCCCATCATCTCATCCATCCGGGAAAAACTTTCCGGGACCGCTCCCTCCGCTTCCAGATCTTGAGACACGCTTGCCTGCGCTTGGCACATTTATTTTTTAACTTCTTTCCCCCAAGATTGATTGATAGGTGAAGGGTACCTCCACTTGCTGTCCCGTAAAGACTTAGCGCCTCGCGGGTCGTCCCTGGGACCGCGTAGATCGCGCGCGCGCCGGACGGGCGACGGCGACAGATTGGCGTATTTTTAGCGCAGTCCGCGCCATCTAATGAGTTTGGCGAGCGACTTAATGAGCTCTTATTCACCGCGTTAAAAATACATTTTGTAGAAAATCTACGATGTCAAAATATCTTTGCCTATTCGATCCGCGCTACGCATCGACTCGGATTTATGACGGGGTGTGGGGCGTTCCTTACTAATTATACCGGTGGGTTGTGGGTTCATGTCGAGGTGATAAAACATAATGGCGATAACGGCTACGCGTGAGAGATCGTAAAAGAAAATTTATGCGATGATCAGGTGGAGCTTATTTTCCACTTATGGTGTGGGGAACGCTCAAAACAAAAATATTTTATTCTAATTTATAGCTGTTTGATTGTAGATAAGAAATTAAGCAGTTCTGATTATTGCTTGTAAATTGTAATATAAGTAAGCTTAGGAAATGTTAATTATACGGTTGGTGTTCTGAAAGCTCGAACACACCGATTGTTTTGAAAATTTGCAGGGACATTTTTGTTCAAAAACAAACCAAAAAGGGTTCAACAATTTTTTTTTGTTTTTGTAATTTGTTCCACAATTTATTGCATTATACAAAATTTGTACTAACTGAGAACTTTCCCTATTCAAGACGTCTATTGACTGAGGATTTTCCCTATAAAGCGTGTTGTTTTAAACTTATATATCACTTTCTATAGGGATAATTCTCAATTTAATCATTCTGACAACTCTATGTGATATTTATGTTCAGTATAATCTACCAAGTAATCATGAACAGACTCACGCTCGAGGAGTGGTTGCGAAACATTCAAATTTACTTTGAAAATCGGTCGTCGGTTCGCGAGACTTATAGATGATTTCGTGATTTTTATTACGGACATAAACGTCGCTCATTTTTGGCTTAATGGTTTTGTTAATAAGCAAAATTGTTGCTTCTGAAGTGAGATCAATCCAAAAGAGACTCTAGATACCCCATTACATCAATTTCTTTAAAAATGAGGCAGAGGCTCGCGTTTCGGTTAATGAAGATCGTTATCGGACCATGATCAATGAATATATCTTCCAAATTTGGATGACATTGTTCCTAACACGATGTGATTTCAACAGGATGTCGCTACATGCCATACAGCGACAGAAACTATCGATTTATTGAAATCACGATTTGGTGATAGAGATTTCGATAAATTACCCTGTAAATCGGTCCACTCTATTATTATTAACAACTTGGAAGCCAACATTGTTCGTGTTATTCGTGAAATACGGCCGACAGTACTCTAAAAAGTAACCCATACGACCGAAATCATTTTTAAATATTAATGTCATGAATTCGTCATCCGAATAAAAATTATTCATCAAAAGTCAGCTTTTTGTGTTTTTTTTTTTTTTACTAAATTTAAATCGGGCTTAAAAAACACCCTTTTCACATATTTTTTTCTTCTGTAAAGTCTAATTTAATTTGTCTGTTCTACTAAAAAAAACAAAACACCTCTCGTAATCTTCTATCTCGTGATCATTCTCAAAATACTTGTTAACTAGTGTTTTTTTTCGATCTTCCTCTGAGGTATGTAAAATGGACCACATGTTCTAAGTGCTGGACCACAATGCCAGCCTTCCGAAAAATCTACATCCACATCTACATCTGGTGTTTTTTGGTGCAGGTCTTTAATGATGATTAAACCAGGCCTTGTTATAATATTTATTTATTTTATTTTAAAGTTTTTCTTGTAATACCTCGCCATCAAGTCGCTCAGGTAGAAAACCTCCCGAGAAGAAGTCGATCTCAGCCGCTGCTCCGAATAAATTTTCCACCTAATCAATTTCTGCATCGCAAATGTCTCTACGAATTTCTCACGCCTGAAGTTGCACCGAAAAAAAATTATGAGTGGGCCAGAACGAAAGGGAATTGATATTCTGCCGGGGGCTATTTAATTGCGAGAAACAACGACGATTTGAAAGTGTTAACGAAAATTCGCCATTCATGCGCGAAACGAAGCGACAAAGAGGTAATTTGGGACGTGACCAAAATTTGAGTCATTCGTCGTCGGCGCTGAATTACAGCGCGCCCAGCGACGAGCAGCGGCAGGCAGGGAGAAGCTAAGACGCATGCAAGGAAAATTGCACGAAATTTTTGTTTTCTGTTTTGAAAAAAAAAATATATATATAAGATGAAGACGCAAAACAAAATTTCTTCGACAAAAAAATATAATCGTTTTCTTTTTTCGGGAAGAAATAATATGCGTTCGTGGTGCAGAAACGTTCGTATAACGATTTTTTCTTAGGCTTGTTTTTGTCTTGCATTTGGCGCTTCTTCATCCATCTGCACTGTGTGTAATTTAATCATGTGAAAAGGAAAAAAACAAAGCCGCAACAAAAATAAAATAATAAAAAAAATCTTTAAGAAAAAGGTTTTTGAGTCGAAAGAAGGTTGCGAGGGCGACGACGAGCAGCTCCAAAGAATGTGAGTTGAGTGTGCATGACTCAACTCAAACTACATATCTGTTCTGGAGGGCCTGGGTATTGAATAACCACCGCGTGGCCCTGCCGTACCATGTCGGAACGTGTCCAATTGTTCTTTTCGAACTGCTCGCGTTTATGCGCACTTCACAACTTGCCGGGGTGTTTAATGGTACTGTTTGTGGTTTTTTTCAAAAATTACTGGCAATTAAAGGAGAGCACGTCCCACTTTTTCGAAAAAATTTACTCGTAAAATGTCCGACTTGTGCCAATTAGCATAAACTGTGGAAAGAAAGGTATTTTTAGCATCCGGATTGTTGCAATCAACGCGATTTGTAGCATTCTTGGAAGATTTCGAAAATCCTATTCCTCAGTCCGCATGATGTGAGGTCTGGGAAACGTAAATATGGCCTAATTTTCGTTAAATGGAACATTTTAATTTTATATACTAAGTATTAAGTAGGATTAACCTTTCGTAACGTAATGTTGTTAGGATTGGCTGTTGTTCCCCAGTGGTTCCTAGTGAGAATAATCATTTCAAATTTAAAACACTTACTACAATAATTACGCATTTTCATAAATTTTTTCAGCCACCCTAAATTCTACTGAAACCTTCACATAAAAATTCTGAATTGGTGAATCCGATCTCAGATTCGTAATCAGCGACCCCAAAAACAACTCAGTGCAAATTTTTGCTCACATCCACGTGATTTTAATTTTTTCGTCTGCCATCTTGGATTCGCCATTTTTATGTTCTCAAATCTGACCTCAGATTCGCAATCAGCGACCCCGAAAACCCCCTAGAGCTATTTTATGCTCAGATTTATAAAATTTTAATGTCTTTGTCCGCCATCTTGAACCCGCCATTTTGAATTTCTTAAATTAGACCAGACTTCATTCGGATTTTGAGTATTTTGAAACTGATATATTAGCTGCATTTTTGTAACACCCGATTTAGATCAAATCTTGACTGGTTAAGTAATCAGTCCAAAGCGCCTACTATTGAATACAGCCTCATCTGTATTAATAAGGTACATAATAAGAAAGTTATAGGATGGTATATTCTAAAATCTCAAATTTCAGTTATTTAGGTTTATCGAATCATATTCCAACAGAAATAGTGTATAAAATAAATCCGCTTTAGCTGGGATAACCTGTATTTTATATAAAAGACTATTTTCAATACTTTAGCGCCTCTTACTCTGTGATTAGCAAGGTCGTTCGTGCGACGTTATGGGATCGTTTGCTAAGCCGGTGATAGACACTTAAAAAAAAAAAAAAACAAATCTGCCAACTAACTGACGCCTCATTTGTAATATCTTAAGACTTGAAGGTATTTATGAAAGGCATTAGACACACAAGCATTTTTCAAAAATATAGAGGAACACTGAAATCAGCGCGCATGTTATCTGCGGCGAATCCATTCATCAATCAAAGTCCCACACCTTCCTCTCTGGGGCTGTTCTCACCTCGGCGACGATGTGTTCGGCGCGGTCGCAGCTCGTCGTGAGGCCCACAAATCTAAGACAAAAGATTAAAGTATATAAAAGCTAAAACAAACGGGCGACAAGACAGCGAAAATATAATAAACAACCGAGCGGCCAGCGGACCGTTCATTCATTCAGCGATGGTCGAAATACAGTGCTGTCGGAAATTTTAGGACCAAACGTTAATTTTGGGCATATATTCTATTCCCTAGCCCGTCATTTGTTGATAAGAGAAAGAGGGATGGTGATAATGGGTGTACATGAAATCCTTGTATGTTCTTAATTATTTTATAAAATTTTATTTTAATTCGTATACTAATATTAACAAAAATGAGCAAAAACTTAATACAATTGTGTTCAAAATTGTAGGACCAATTCTCTCAGCCTTTAATGTGTTGCCCTTTGGCCTTTATAACGTCGATCATTCGTCGCGGTAAGGACTCTATTAATTTCTTTGCTAAAAGTTCCGACAGTTCTTGCCATTCGGCAAATAAAATATCTTTGAATTCCTGAAGGATTTCCGGTCTTCTCTTCGCAACTCTATCTTTAAGGATCTTCTACACATTCTCTATGATGTTCAGGTCCGGACTTTGAGGGGGCCACTCCAGGCAATTGATATTTTTATTCCTCAACTAGCGCTGGGTGGACGTGGCAGTGTGTGGCCTCGCATTGTCCTGCTGCAACAAGGACCCTCGTAAGGGCATTTCATCTACCATGAATGGAATGAAGTTTTCTTCCAAGATATGCATATAATAATTTTGATCAACGGTCCGAGTGCATAAGTGGAGGTTAGTGAACCCATACCAAGATACCCCACCCCAGACCGTTACTTTTCCTCCACCACTGTGCATCTGGGGATTTACGCATTCTGGAAGATAAATTTCCTTAGAGAGTCGTCGAACGCACACTCTACGATTTGGACGAAGCTGGAAGGTGCTCTCGTTGGTGAAAACCACTTTTTTCCAGTCTGAAGTAGACCAAGGACGATGGGAGCGACACCAACGCATTCGTTTTGAAATGTTGCGCTGAGTTAGTGCAATTTTTTTGCATCAGCTCTTGATCGGTAGCCAAGGGAGTACAACTTTTCTCTGATTCTGGAGGAGCTAATTGATGTTCCAGCAGCCGTCGTCAGTTGCTGCGCAAGCTCTGACCTTGAAGTCTTGCGATTTTGCTTGCATAAATTAACAAGACGCCTTGTGACCCGGTCAGTAAGCTTTGGTGGCCTTCCTCCTCCTTTCCTGTGTTGCACATTGCCTGTCTCTCGATACCGTTGAATGGTGTTATGAACACAAGTCTTGCTTATTCTCAGCTGTTGTGAAATTTCACGCTCTGTATATTTGCCACGTAGTGCTATGATCTATAGAAATATGGCTCAAATGTAAGTTAAAAGCATCGAAATTCAATATTAGTTACCCTACCTGCCATAATTTGGACAACTCCACTGACTTTTTCACCATTTTTTGAACAATTCAACAATGTTTTTATTATTTTAGGGAGGACTTTGAATTTGTTCTTTATTTACTAAAAATTCATCATGTAATAACAACGGTTTGAATCACACAGTACCAAACCCTTCAGCTACAAACTATTCTGCGAAAAACTTCTGATTTTTTTCGTTAGAAAAACGTTATTTCCAACTTAAAGAGAGATAAACGAGAATTGGTCCTATAATTCTGAACAGAAGTGCCTTAAGTTTTTGCTCATTTTTGTTAAAATTAGTACACGAATTAAATTAAAATTTTATAAAATAATTAAGAACATACAAGGATTTCATGTATACCCATTATCACCATCCCTCTTTCTCTTATCAACAAATGACGGGCTAGGGAATAGAATATATGCCCAAAATTAACGTTTGGTCCTAAAATTTCCGATAGCACTGTATGTCACCTCGATCCATTTTATCCACCTGTTCTATGTGCACGCTCCGGCGAGCTGCGCGTCGGTCAGCACTCAAGTCCATTGACCACTTTTACACGATGGAACATCGCAATAAATTTCGCTTGAGCACGGCTTTAATGCTCCAAGGGCGCGGGCGGCGCGGCGGTGTGGACGGAAGTTAATTAACTGCGCGAGGCGAGAAATCGCGTTTTGGTGCAGTTACAGTAAGCAGACTGCCCCGCACAACACGACACACCGCTGCATCGTGCGCCGGCGTGGTGTGTCTAGGAAGCTATCTCTACCCAGGTGCAATTTAGACCCCCGCCCTTCCTCGGCTAATACCCCAATCGACCGCCGCCGCCGCCGCCTTTCCCGGAAATTTAATTTGCAAATTAAGGCTAATCGGGGAAGGCAATTATCACAATGAGCGCCACTTAAGTGTCGCGAAAGGCGCCAGATTTGGCGATTTCACGTTGTCTCACGCGAACAACGATTGACCCAATCGCGGTCGTTTCTTGGCATTAAGCTTGCAATATAGTGTGAAATAAGACCTAAATTGGTGTTTAGAGAAAGCATTAAATGTGGGGGTTACGTAACGTCTACTTTGAGAATCTCGCTGCCTTTCAGCAATATTAAAAAATTACTTTATTAGTAATATATTATTTGATGACGCATTGTTTCTCTACCTTTTATAGCATGTTTCATGTACTCCTGGCAATGTGAATGTGATGTGCGTAACTCTTGAATATATTATATACATATATAATTAAACAAAAACACACGGACACATTTTAATGAAACTTGTTATTTATTTCAAATCGTTTTATACCTTAGAGGCTTAGTAAATTGGACATCTTCATTAAAATTATCACGTTATTTCTAATGGGGATTAAGATATTAAAGATATCCATTTATTTATAAATATACTTATAAGAAAAATTTACTTTTTCCAAGTTTACATCGATTTTTTATACCGGAAATAAATTATTTTTTTTTAAGGGGGTACATGGGTTTCAAAATTTGAAAAAATCGATTTTTTTTTGTTTCATTTTAAAGTATATCATAACAAGAGTATTTTCTCAAAGTTTCAAATCGATCGGAGCAAAACTCTAAGAGAGCGAGCGATTTCCCCCACTAAGCTCTACCACCTGCTCGAACCGTGTATATTCACAACGCTGATTTCTTCTTCATTTCCAGTCCAGTTTTTCTCGAAAACACATTTTTTAAGTCGGTAGGCACGATTACTTAAAAACTATTCCACCGATCATCCTAATATTTTGCATACTTCTTCTACATAGTATTCTCTAGGGGGTGACCGAAGGATTTTCTTTTTGGTGCATTACAACTTTACTTATGTGGCAAAATACATTGATTTTTTATACCGAAATTTCGATTTTTTAACAAATCCTTCGGTCACCCTCGAGCTATACACGTACACTACAAGAAAAAAATAAATTTTTTTTATTTCAGATAAATCTAAAGCAAGATATCATGCCTACCGCATTTTCATCAAGTTTTCGAAAAATAGCCACCAGAGGGTCAATTTTTAAAATTTTCAAACAAAAATTTCACAAAATATTGTTCAAATGTTACTTTTTTCAATAAACAATAGTTTCAATATAATTGTATTTATTGCACCATTAAAAAATGTGTCCAAAGTTTAGTCATTTAAGACCCATGTACCCCCTTAAGGGGACCTTTACTTTCAAAATCGAAAAAAAATCAATATATTTTTTTTTTCATAAAAATGCTTCTTAACATCACCGTTTTAAGAAATTCGTAAAAGAAAAAAAGTTATACCTATATTTGTAACGGCAGCTTTACGCGTTTTATATGTAATTATATAACAAAAACTTTGAACGCGTTTTTCTCGAAATCTCATTTTTGAAAATGGCCGCATCTATATCTCAAAAACTATTCAACCGATTTTAACAAACCAAACGCCATTCGATTCGTTATCAAATATACTAGTAACTAAACCTTTAAAAATATTATTTTACTCCCCCCCCCCCCCCACTTTTTTATGCGGAGGGGTAGTTTACCCTAACTTATAGTAGTTTTCTAACTTTTTTAGAAAAATGTGTATAAAATGATATATTTATTAAAAATAAAAGGTTTTTTAGGTTTAGGTACTACACGGAGAAAAATATAGAGGAAAAATTACTGTTCTACCACAGTAACCGTGCAGCATTATCTCTTTTTAGAGATTTTTATGCGAAAGAATATTAAAAAGTAATGGTTAAAAAATTTTATTTAACAGTCTGTCTAAGAATTTTTACAATCTATCTAGGAGTTTTTACAGTCAGAACTGTAACTTTTTAGGTGCTAGGAATTTTTACCGAGAAATTTGAGAAAAATTACGAAACAAAATATATATATATATATATATTACAGTATACTCTATAATTTCTACAATACAACGCTGGAATTTTTACAGTTCTGGCTCATTAATTTTTCCTATGCCGAAAAGTCCATTCGGGCAAACTCGGAAGATTTCGGAAGACGAAGCGTATATTTTGATTACATTTGCGTGTGTATATAATATATACAATGAGCTATTCATATGCATGAATATATATATTATACGTTTGGTATACGTATATTGTATCCTTAGGTCGTACATGATTCATGTTCAAACGTGTTTTAGTGACAACTTGAAAACAGACGTATTTTTCTTGCTAAGTTTTTATATTTTATTTCTTAATTTTTATTTATAATATAATAGAAGTATGTTGTTTTTGCATTAACTTATGTTTTTTGACTACTATAAGCATTAATTTTGCATAATATAATAAGCATTAATTTCGTATATTTCTTTCTATATTACCACATGGTTTCATCTATGTCATTTTTACAGTTCTGGCACTATCATTTTTACAGTTCTAGCACTCTAACTTTCGTAGTGCTCACATCAATTTTTACTATTTGACTGTTAAAATTTATATTGTATTACTATAAATTTTGCTATTTCTACATTAATTTTTATTAGAATAGAAGAATACTTTTTACTTTGAATTTTCATCAAAAAGTAACGAACATTTCTGAAATTTTACATATACAAAAATTACTTTTTCTCGTAACGGAAAAATGCTGCAGGATTACAGTACAAAACAATAATTTTTACTGGAATTTCTCTATACTTTTTCTAGTTTATTTTTCTCCGTGTAGTTTTGTGTCTTATGAAAATAATCCACTAAAGATTTTTACTCTATCTGTTACAGGAAGTCCTAGAGAAATGGGGCCGTTTTAAAAGTGCATTTTGGATGACGCCCTCTGCAGGCATTAAAATAAACTAAAGTTGCATTTCAAAATTATTTTTATATTTTTCATAATCTTACCAATAATGTACAAAAGGTTTCAGAATCATAAATATAATAGTCTTTTCAAAAAAAAACTTTTAAAAAGTGTGTTTTTTCCCGATTTTGAAAGTAAAGGTCCCCTTAAAAGAAATACCACTATAAAGACTAAATAAATAAACTATTCTTTAACATTTCGTTCACATATGTAGTACTTAGTAATATTCTAAAAAACACCCATCAAGATTGAGCTTGATGGTTAAAGTCATGTTTTCAATTATGCATGACCATGAAATTGAGTATATAGGTGTTCTTGTAAAATCTAACATGATAAATGCAATATGAAGCTTTATAATAACGTGAAACTTAATCAAATTTTCAAAATATTTATTAATTAATTTCTAAGGGCTACAGTCGGAAGCATTTGCTGCATCATATGTTATATTGAAAATTAAACGAAACTGATTGTTAGAACAAATTTAAACCCTTTTATTGTTATAATTTAAGGTACGAATATTAGACAAAGTTTTAACCTAATTTCTAAATACTACATAAGTAAACACTTTTCACTAGAAAAGCTGTGTTAATTTTTTTCACAATGATCTGTGTAATTTAGCATTTGCATATTGTTTTAAAAATCATTAAACACAACAAAAAGTCAATTAAGGTCGCCAATCAAGCTGAAAATTATACTCAAAACAATTTTCGAACTCGAATGTGAGAACTGCTTGCTAAATAATTGCAATTTTCATAACTTTTTGGCGGAAACGGATCCCCGTAACAATTTCATTCCTCCTCATTTTCCACACTACTGATTGGCACATATCCGGGACAAAAATGAGCGCACCTTCTTGACCTCATTTCTCAAGGTCTCCACGCCTAACTGTTTCGTCGCGTTTCGCTCGATTTTCCTAACTTTGCATCAAGCGAAGAGCGAACGAAGAAAACTGTGCATATATTCTGGAAAAAAAAAGAAGAAAATCGCAAGACGTCCTCCTCTCATGAGTGTGAGTGACGTGAAAATCGTGTTGACAAGCAAAAAAATCATCGCCGAAGAATTCTAATTACACGATGAGAAAAATCCTGGCACAATGACTCATTAGCATGAGGAGAAAACATCACGCCGCCCGCGCCGCCGCAAACGACGACCCGGTGCCCGTCAGAATGCGGTACGGTGGCCGATATGGCTGACTCCTGCTCAAGTCTCAAGAAATCAAGACGCCGGGCTTAAGACTTAACTCTTAAGAATGTTTAGGGTGGTTTGGGGCGCGCAGATCAAGACGTGAGTCGCCTTGTGTGCCCTTAGACATGACGCGGGCAAATGAAATTACACTGGGGAACCAACACGCCCGGCCAGGCCGCTCCCCCGTCTTCGAGACGTCTTTCGTGAGCTGCGCCCTCACCCGGTCGCCCGTCCAACTGCACCATACGACGAGATGACCAAGCCCGCGAAAAAATCGCTTCGCTGCTTCTCCGAAGAGGCCCGGGCAGCAGCCAAGCTAAGGCGCGCATGCGTCCATGGCTTTAAATTTAATGTTTTTCCGCGGTTGTTTTGCGAGCTCGCATGTTTTTTTTTTTTTTTTTTTGTATTTCCCTTTTTATTGCCGTTGATTGAACGCAATGGATCGATGAGGTCTTTTGTTTCAACCTCGTAAAAGAGGCTAGGAAGGAAGGAATCCAGGGCCTCTACACTTTTAACTCGCGCGTTTTCGGCGTTCTCCTTTTGCGCGCGCTGTAGCCCCAATTCACTCCAGCGAGAGCTGTCTCAAGATGTGTGTTCCGTGGGCATCTCATTTCGCGGTGATTTTTGCCTTGTGCTCTGACAGCCCATAAAGATGTTGCTGGGTGGAGGATGCTGGACACTCTCGAAGAATCCTCTGTTCTCCGTCCGGTCCGAGGGCGGAAAGGGTGTTTGGGGCCTGACGACGACGACAGAGCGAATGCCTCGCCTCGCCTCGCCTCGCGAGTCTAGAGAAAATAAAAAATATCTCATCTCGTGAAGGGGCCAGCCTCAGTGCTGGACCGCTCAAGAATGCAGCGCTAGAGTTTATAATAATTTTTCATATATATCCTCTGCAGTGAAAACAATGGCATGCAATCGCGAACGTGCGGTACACTTCGAGTGTACTTAGAGTTGTTAAGTGCTCAGTACTTGAGCGTGGTTCCCTAGCGGACGTGGAGATCGCAATTCGCAGCCTCCGCCGCTGGAGCCTGCGCGCAATTTCTTTGAAGGGCAGATGTTTGCGCACGTTTGGCCGCCGCCGCGCGCGATCTTGATGATCGTTTTTTTTGTACATTCACGGATTGTGAAATTAATAAAGCGCTGGATAAAATTGAATAGGAAAGTAATTTTTATATGAAGCATTGCTGTTCGTGAGCGTGTGTCTGCTTTATCCCAATGATTTACGATTCATTGGAGGGAACTATTCACGGCGATGAGGTGCAGCGACTTAAATGCTCCTTGGGAAAAACTTAAACTTAGGCGAAGGAATTTTGATGTCTTTTTTTAAAATACTTGTCCCTGCAGACATTTATTTCTAATAATTAATCCTCAATGAGAAATGCTTCTATCTACCTAACAATCTACCTAACAATACCAATCGACACATCTGTCAAAAATGGACGTTTTATCACTATCACAACCAGATCACTGTCACTAAGTAATTTAGTGGTAGTGTTAATGTAATTCCTGTTTTACTGACTCAATGTTAAAGAAAGCCAATTCTACTACCATTGACTTAGTGATGTATATTCAATTTCACTATATCAATGTGAGATCGGTTGCACTTCTCCTCCAAAACTCAAATTGGAATTACTCGAAGGCATCAAAAGCAAATTCAAAAACCACAGGCTCGATTCCTGCCTATGGTTGGACCGAGGTTTTTCGAAAATTCCTACATTAACACGACCTGAATACTATAGCATTAACGTGATTAACCTGAATGCTATAGCATTCAATTCTTTATAATATTAATTTTTTTAAACTATTTACTAATTTCTGTCAGTTGGCATATTGTGCAAATTAAAAGTGCAAAACTTGACGTGAACGCTAGAGTATCTGCATTCTAAGAGCCTTTTTTATATATTGATGGATAAAGATCCAATTATGACCAAATATTTTAGTGGAATTATAAACACATGTTTTTTTTTTAAACATTTTTCTTCCATTCTAAATATGAATGCTATATCATTTACGTCATCCTGGTTGAAAAAGTTGATCTGCATCGTCGTAGATGCTGACTACTCTTACAAAATCTGTCTAGTCAAATTTCGGATATCATAATTAATTTTTTAAAAATCGCCTGTCTATTTTTGCAGTTCATTGAACGTGTGAACAAATAAAGTTCCAATATCATTGATCAGTGATTAATGAAAACTTGAAATGAACTCATTGACTGATAGTGAAATTTAATTTTCACTCTCACTGGAGCTGATTTTCACTTTTGCTGGGTTAGTGGAGTTGAATTTGCACAAATACCAATTATTCAATATATTTGCACTAGCATTGGTTCACTTAACTATTTTGACACAATTGAAATTTTTATTTATGATGCCTTCATTTAATTGTGAATAAACACAAGTGCACAACTAAAAACTTGAATTTGGTAAAAAATAAAAGTTTTCTTGTTTTTTAACTATGAAGTACCCTTTCGATAATTTCCAAAAAAATATATGTTGTAGCTTTGGACCTAAGTACAATATAATATAATATAAAATATTGGCGGTGGTACAAAACGGGTTTTATAAAAAAATTATTTTTTTGAAAATTTAAATATTTTTTTTTTACCCCCTTCTAATTAATGAAATTAATTTTGGACTTTTTTTCAAGACTGCTTTGGTACCCCGTATAACATATATTTTAGCCGTCAAGATCGTTTTAGCCATTTTCGAGAAAATTAATTTTTCCAATTTTCCAAAAATTCCTTCTAACTAGTGTAAAAAACATTTTTTGAATTTGAAATTTGGCATAAATTAAGCTCAGCACCGTAGCAACTTACCACATTGGATTTAATTTTATATTCATTTGTTTATTTCAATTTAACAGGTTTTGTATATATAATATAAGTATTTGACTGATAGAATTTAACCTGTTGGCAAGACGACATACAGGCACGGTTGGCATGAAAACATAAGACAGAAAGGAATTAGACAATAAAACAGGGCGACAACACCGAATAAAATAAATATCCTTCTTGTAGTTTTTTAAGTTAGGTTAAATGTATTATAATTATGTAGTTAAATCCATTCAACTATAAAATTTCGAGTTTGGCAGCACCAGAAAATATATTTTAAACATTTATTTTCAGGCTGTTGAGTTGTTTACTTTCACCAACATGCACCAGGTGGAAAAGTTGTTCAGGTCTTCTTGCAAGAGTGTAAAGATCTTATTGTCGTCAGCTTAGATTAAAATTTCTGAATGTTGAATTACCCTTTTCGACCTTATTAATGGACAATATAAAGATTAGTGGACCAAGGTGACTGCCTTGAGGGACGCCAGACAAAGTCACAAAGGGGTTAGAGACCTTGAGTCGAAGCAAACTCTATATTGGCGACTGTTAAGGTAGAATTTAATCCAGGAGATGAAGCGAGGTTGAAAACTAAGAATACTAAGTTTGGGAATGTTAATTTGGTATCAGATTTTATCGAAAGCTTTACTTAAATCGGTAGCAGCAACATCGATCTTATAGTAAAGAAAAAAAAAAATGCTATCGTTAAGATTTATCGAAATTAATCTTTTTTTAAATTCCACCTTTTCAATCGAGACATTTAAAACCCCGAGCAGAGACAACTTAATTCCCATCTGGCAATTAACCAGCTGCTGGAATTTCAGCGAGTAAATAAAGACAACTCGGCCATCAAAGCGTAGAGTTTCTACTTCTCTCCTTAATCCATGAAAACTTAATACATTTGTTTACAAAACAAGAGCAACCGAAACACAATAAATGTTGGAAAAAATAGGAAAAGATCTTTTTGTTTACTCACCGACTGCATGCAGCTAGTTTTCGAGTCACGTCCTCCTCCCACTTGTCCTCATGCCTCCGGCCTGCAAGATAGAATGGGAAAAAAAGTGCACTTCGTAGATTAAACAAACTTTCGCTTTCGATTGGTTCATAAATTCATTTAATTTTATTTACTATCGGCATCGATTCTAAATTTTATCGTAAACAAAAAAATAGTTTAACGATGTCTAAAAATAAATCTCGTGTCGATGCCGCTGCCGCCGCTGCCGTCGCCGCCAGCGACTTTTTAGATGGGCCGGCATCTCACGTTGGTACGCAGTGGCGGCGCGCAAAGCCCACGCCGCTCGAAGTGAATTCTCCGCGCCAGGCCATGTAAGTGGCAACTCCCAGCGGCACCGATCCGCGCCAAGTAAGGCAAAACCTAAATCCCAGCGAAGCTATTTCTCGGCGTCGCGTCGTCGTGACACCGGCAATTTCATTTTTCACCCACCTCCGCCGCTATCTACGGGCAATTCCCCGAGAAGCCCATTAATTGAATCTCCGATCGGATCTCGATCGGTTCCCGCTCCGACCGGGCCGGGTCAGGGGCAAGCCTCGATCCGTCCCCGGGGAGCGACCAATACTCCGGCGGGACCACTGCCCATCTGGACGCATCCGATCCACCTTCGCCCAATTATGCACGGGATACCGTCGCGGCATGCCGAGCGGTTCCCACGCCTCGAAGAGTTAATTATCTCGCGAAATCATATGGAGGCGAATTCGATTGATGGGACCTTTCGTATTTATGATTTTTTGTCACGGTATCATTACTCCGTGGCCAAAGACCAACTTCGCTGGCCTATAGTCCAAAACTTAACTTTTATTCCATGAATAAAGATCAAGCTTCTAGGGCAGACCAAGAGAGAGGCAAGGGGTGAACAGCTGCCCTCTCCTAAAAGAAAATATAAAATCTATGATCTTCACAAACAGAATTCGCATTTCGCCTCGCCATTTGACGAAAATGAAGTTGCTGATGAACTGCTAGTGAAGGTTCATCACCTCGATTCAAGGTTCTTTAAACGGGAACCTGCATTGTTGCTTCGGATTTGGAAAGATAAGAAGTCTTGCTTCCGAATGTGACTTTGACCACAACCTTGATCTTGTACATGACCTTGACTATGGCCTCGAAGGTCATATCAAGGTCAAGGTGGTTTTTTGAAGGGGAAACCATATTTTTGGCCACGCAAATGGAAAGACTATGACATTAACCATGACCTCGAAGGACATATCAAGGTCAAGATGGTTTTTTAAAGGGGAACGTAAAATTTTCCGCTCTTTCCATTCCGTGGCCAAAAAGTGGTTTCCCTTCAAAAAACCACCTCGACCTTGATATGACCTTCGAGGTCATTGTCAAGGTCATGGTCAAGGTCACATTTGGACGCAAAACTTCCACTTTTTCCAAATCCGCAGTAACAATGCAGGTTCCCCTTTAAAGAGCCATTTTGACCTTGATATGACATTCGAGGTCATGGTTAAGACCATAGTTGGACGTGCAATTTCCCGCTCTTTCCATTTACGTGGTCAAAAATATGGGTTCTCATTTAAAAAAATCAACTTGACATTGAAATGGCCTTCAAGGCCATGATCAAGGTCAAATCTACGGCCACCATTGAATATCCAGGGAAAATTCCTAAGGCTTTTGTCTAAAACTTTTTTCTCCAAAATGCAATCCTCGAAAGTTATTTAGCCGTTTCCATGCTTTTGGATCACCCTGTATGGTATGATCTACAAACTTTAAGTGTAGATTAAATTGAGAGAAAATAATGTCGCAATAAACATGTAATATAATATGTAATTCCAACATGCCTAGAAGACTTCAAACCGGAAAACGTTTAAACCTAATCAAAATAATAAAAGAAATTATAAGAATAAGAATAATAAAAAGAAATTCTACTTGAAGCTGACGTCTAAGTTAAGTTACCATTGCTAGTCAATACTTAGAAGGGTGGTATCAAGGTTGTGGTGAATCACGGATTTCGATTAAATCGATTTTTCTCGAGAATAAAAACGAATAGCGTTTTGCGGCTTGAGGTACGTATTGGGGAGGCCCTCCCTTATAACATATATAAAACTGGACGAAATCCGTGATTAACAACCTAAGCCCCTTTGTTCGTAAGAAAATGTAGAATTTAGCTTAAACACGTATCGTAACTAATCCTAAAAATTTGACAAGTTAAATTATTAGTTAAAGTCACAAAATTGTTTACGGGCAGCTTGCCATTTAACATTTCTTCGTCACATTTTGTCTGGGGATTGTTTGTCAAAGAGGGCCAGCTGGACGTGCCCACCTTTGCCCAATTATGCGCGGTTTCTCACACCGCGAGGAATTAATTAATCTCGCGAAATCATATGGAGGCGAGAAATTCATTGATGGGACTCGTGGTGTTTACGATTTTTCGTCACGATATTATTCCCGGCGTCCGGGCCAACTTTAACCGCGATCCGCAAGGTGGCACGAGGTCGTGACGCGACTCCACCGGTGGCGTAGGCCGCCCGTAACCCGATCCTCGGCTGCTACGCGTGGAAAGCACGCCCGGAAAAATATGAAAATTTATGTAAGCGAGGAATGACACAGAAAAGTATTTTGAGAATGTCGTCGGTATTTTCGTCTCCGCCCGCCCGGAGGAAGAGAAACCAAATAAATAAAAGAAATGCTGCTGCTACTGCTGCTGCTTCCGGTGGTTGTCTCCCCCACCCGCACTCGTAAATATCTCCGAAGAATAAGCGCACGTGAACCGAAACGCACAAAAAATCGTCAAAATCGTAAAGCTGCGCGCGCAGATGCAATCAATCAATTCCTTTCACGATAATCATCGCAGCCGACGACTTCTATGCGCAGTCCAGACGACAAAATGTTGAGGATTTTTGTGGGCCCAACCTGTGCCACTTAATCCACCTTTTTTCTGGGCGGCGCACAAAGGAATCAGTTCGGGAATAATATTCTTCCCGATTGCCTTCGTCCCCCGCTTTAAATGCATTTCGAATGCGCCTGTGTGAATGCGCTCCTTTATGTCGGGCTTCGGGCGAACGCGCTGCAGGTTTTGTCGTTTCGTCAAAAAGGGACGAGGATAGGTCCACAATGGAATAAATATTTGAGCGAATAAATCAAAGCAAAAATGTCAACGTTTAATGACAGTGAAATATTCCAGATTTTTTTTTGCCCTCTGCCCAACCGACAAATACAACTTCCATTTGATTCGTCCCAAAAGTTCTTAATCCGACGCGGGAGATGAAGGCACAAATGGCTGATAGAAGGTGACTTGTTAAGATTTCATCATTTTTCGTATCGTTTTTTTTTCATCATTCCATTCCTTTTTTTCATCATTCCATTCCTTTAAAAAAAATAAGATTTAAATGGCTTAATATGACTCATCTTGAATATAGCAGATCAAAGACTTTAATTTTAAACTGAACATTTATAAAACAGAATAGTACTATTTGTCACTAGAGTTATTAATTGATCTTAATTAGTTTTAAACTTTAAAAGCGTGAAAATTGTGTTTTTTTTACAAAAATTAATAAGTAAATTACTTAAGAATCTTTAAACATGTTCAGCAGTTAAAAATACAGATAAATCATTTACAGAGGGTGGGGGGTATGGTGGGGGAAGGGGATATTGTGCGGGAGGGGGAAGAGGGTATTTATGTTTGATTAGTTGTCTAGATGCATTAACTGTATTGTAAAATAAGAGATTTAGTTGAGACAACATTTTCGATAAGCGTTAAGGCATTAACCCATTAATGCGCAAAACGAGGATTTTGTGCACGCAAGTTCAATTGTACGATTCGAATAACAAATTGGGGCTAATTTCCTCCAAATTCGTATATAAAGGGTTTTTGGGGGTGCTCTTTTAGAATCTGGCATTTGTTTTGCATAAAAACTTCAAAAACCCTATTATTTTTTGTGTTTTTTCAAAAAAGGGCCGATTTTTTTTGGTCATTTTTCGTCTCAAAGTCGATTATCTTGTCGTTGCTGCTATTGAATGATCATATAACTACCAGAAATCGCGGTCCGAATGTCTACACTTTCTCAAACCATGGTTTTGAATTTTTTTTTTGCTTTGGTTTTTGCAAAATGGCCATTTTGTACAGCAATGTAATAAAATACTTTGCGATTTTTTTACATGAAAAGGATCAACTTTACAAAAAAATTTATATGACAAAAAGTGCTTATAATTAGCCAAGAAAAACATATACATTTTTTCGGAATTTTTCGGGACATTTTTGGATTTTTCAAAAATTGGCCAAATCCAAAAAACCAAAAATAGTCCAAAAGATTCTGAAAAAATTTACATGTTTTCCTTGGCTAATTATAAGCATTTTTTGTCATATACATTTTTTTTTGTATAGTTGATCCTTTTCGTGTAAAAAAATCGCGAAGTTTTTTATTACATTGCTGTACAAAATGGCCATTTTATAAAAACCAAAGCAAAAAAAAATAAATTCAAAACCATGGTTTGAGAAAGTGTAGACATTCGGACCGCGGTTTCTGGTAGTTATATGATCATTCAATAGCAGCAACGACAAGATAATCGACTTTGAGACGAAAAATGACCAAAAAAAATCGGCACTTCTTTGAAAAAACCCAAAAAATAATAGGGTTTTTGAAGTTTTTATGCAAAACAAATACCATATTCTTATAGAGCACCCCCAAAAACCCCTTATACATGAATTTGGAGGAAATTCGCCCCAATCTGCTATTCGACTTGTACAATTGAACTTGCGTGCACAAAATCCTCGTTTTGCGCATTAATGGGTTAAAATCCCATTTAGGTACGGTGTAATGTTTCGAATTACTAATCTTTTTTTCTTCTTTAGGTTAGTGGTGTATTGATGAACATTGTTCAAGTTTAAATCAAATAGTAAACTATATATAAATAAAATAAATAAATTAATCAAAGCTTAGAAAAACGAAAGTTTGTTTTCTGTTATCAATATTATTTTGCTTTGGCTTTTATATGCGCAAAAGTTGAACTTTGAGTCAACTAGACTTGGCTTCGCAGTATGTTCGAGTAGAGTACTTTACGTCTAAATTAAAATTCCTCGAAGATAGGGAAAGTGAAAAGGTTGGCTGTATAAAGTGGAGTGAATGATTCATCAAATTCAATTCAGTCCTAGCGAAAATGGAGCATTATAAATAAAATATAAGTAAAGATAACAACGAAATCAACAATTTGAGATATGCACTTCAACGGCTACTTGAAATCTAAATCTGTTAAAGAGAAGTGTAACTGCGACTATCTCTATTGATAAGATTGGAAAATATTGCTTACGTATGAATTTAACACATTGTTTATTTGATGTAATATTATTAATTTGTAATTGTTAAAATCTTAACTTTAATAGACTAACTGAAATTAACCTGGCATTCGGAACGAGTAGCCAAAACATATTATCAGAATTAGCATGATAGGCAGACAGGACAATTAGTCGTATCGAATATGAGTTGACATCAGAATATATAAAAATATAATATTTTGAACCCACTTTCTTTTTACAGCATGTAAACATTTAATTGAAAATTAGCCCATATGACTTTCCAGGATCATTGATCTGGAATTTAGTATTAAAATGTCGAAAAACGAGCGGACGGATCCAACATGGCCATTAATTTTGATATCCATGGGTGTCCATGAAATTTGACACATAGGGGTTTTTAGAGTTGCTGATTTCGAATATTCTTAACTTTAAGCAATATCATCGAAAATGCAATGCTGATCGATTTCTGAAATAAATATAAAAGCGTACTTTGCGAGTTAAGTGATTTATGTTAAATTAATAAATTGTCCTTTAAAGTTGTTATAGTTCCTCACACAAACAGACTTGAGTTGATTATTTCACTCGTTGAAAAGCAATTTGCAGAATCTCTTCAAATGACGTTGAGCCGGCAATTTGTTTTAATAAAATTCATTTGTGTCTGTGTGTACTCAAGAGGGTTCTTCGACCTCCCAGAGATATTCAGAGTTGTTACACTTGTCTAGAATTTGTTCAGACTGATTATCACCTCTCCCGTGCCTGCTGCTTTTTGGACTTGTCGTTTTTTCAAGTGCTAAACGTTTTCTGGAGTTGTTTTTACATGGCGCGCTCAAGTGGAAGAAAGCGCACTTCAGAGGGTGGGCCCGTCTAATGCCTCTTGAATTTGTTTGCGGCCAAACATTTTCACGTCGTCTAAATCTTCTGTTTGTCGAATTATGTTCGAAATTTCTACAATAAAAAAGAAAAATAAAGAAATTGAAAAAGTCTTAAAAAAACCCAGCCCCCAAGACGAAATTATTGCCTTCGTTAATTAGAGCACCTTAAGAGGGCGCGACGAAGTCTGCATCGCGATAAGGTCAGAATTTGAACGTGATTAAGCCATCATCGTCGTTTTCCAGGGACTGAAACAATCTCCTTGGAATTGGTTCAAGGTAGTTATGGCCTGCCGAATTCCCGGTATCGCCTGGGGAGATCGTCTATCTGAGAGTGCGGGACGGACGTGTAAGGAACCAGAAATTTTGATAAAAAACCTCTATATCGATAGGGCTCGTCTTTTTTGGTGTGGACGATATGAAAATTTACAAGTCACGTTCGGAGGGCTCCAGAGAAATCCAGAAAGTCGTCCACAAGAAGTTCCTCGCATCGGCATGGCCTGGTATTAGCATAACCAGTTCAAGTGGGTCAGAGCTCATTCCAGAACCAGAACCTTGCTCTTCTCTGGACGATTTAGAAAATTTTGTCCGCCAGGAATTCATGTGCATAGTCTCGCCGGGAATGGGATAGAACGAAAAAATATGTTGTGTCTGTTTATGGTGGAAAGATGGTAGTCGGAATCCCCGGGCACCACTTGTTGCAGTGTTCCTGCTTTTCACTTTAATGGGCTTCGAAATGGAGTACAAGGGCCGTGTAATGTAGGAAACGACATAAATCTCAAATGGCTGCCTCTTTGACCTTTGGGAAATTTATTGCCCCCTTTTACCAGCTATAAACGACGACAGTTGCTGAGGCATCATGAGCTGCTAAACGGACGATTTCTCGGGTCTGAGAGAGGTATGCAGCAGCGGGGAACCGAGGGATCGAATAGTAAACATCAAGCCGAGAAGTTTTAGAAGGCAACCGCCATGGAAAATTTAGATGTCGAAAACACTTTTTTTTTTCAGCAACTGCTAATTTTCAACACAATTCGCTTCACGAGACACGGAAGGAAGAAAAATATGCGGTCCATTTCATTGTGTTTCTTCGGAAATGTTGCTTATCTTTATTACTTAGCTATTTGGTCTGGATCTACATCTAGGAATGTAGTTGCAGGTAATTTACACTCTCACAATTCTAATTGAAAGCATTCTTCTAAAAAAAAAAGGTGAATTTTTATTCAAAAAAACTTGTATTATATACTTAGTCGAATCGAAATTTGGCGATTTTTATCTGTTTTGGTATAATTTTCCTTCTTCATCAATTTGAAGATGCAATATAGACTGTCGATTATATCGTTCAATGCTGGAGTCATATTCCATATTATATAAAAATTATTTTTGAAGTCAATTAATAAGTCGATGATTTTAAAAGCAAAACAGATATGACAATTTCATTAACTATGTGAGCTTCGATTCAAAACCAGTATATTTTAAAGGTTATTTGATTCCAAAGAAATAAAACCTCTACTTAAAATATTACTTACAATACTCAATGAAAAATATTGGTACAAATAACCAAAATCGTAGATTAAAAATGTGCCAAACAATAAAGTGGATTTCTTGAACAACGAAATATAATTCATCTGCCTTTGAACAAGAAATTGTTTCTTTATTAATTTAGAATTTGAATGTTAACTAACTTTTTCGTTAGTTTACTTACTAAGCGTAAAGTACAATGTATAATTACATTTTTCATTAGGGGTAGGTACTCAAAAAGGACACTTTTTCTGATAACTTTTAAATACAGCTTGTTGTTTTTCTCGTTGTTTCTGTACATTACACCGTACCTAAATGGGATTTTAACCCATTAATGCGCAAAACGAGGATTTTGTGCACGCAAGTTCAATTGTACAAGTCGAATAGCAGATTGGGGCGAATTTCCTGCAAATTCATGTATAAGGGGTTTTTGGGAGTGCTCTATAAGAATATGGTATTTGTTTTGCATAAAAACTTCAAAAACCCTATTATTTTTTGGGTTTTTTCAAAGAAGTGCCGATTTTTCTTGGTCATTTTTCGTCTCAAAGTCGATTATCTTGTCGTTGCTGCTATTGAATGATCATATAACTACCAGAAATCGCGGTCCGAATGTCTACACTTTCTCAAACCATGGTTTTGAATTTTTTTTTTTGCTTTGGTTTTTGCAAAATGGCCATTTTGTACAGCAATGTAATAAAATACTTTGCGATTTTTTTACACGAAAAGGATCAACTTTACAAAAAAATTTATATGACAAAATAATTAGCCAAAGAAAACATGTAAATTTTTTCAGAATTTTTTGGACTATTTTTGGTTTTTTGGATTTGGCCAATTTTTGAAAAATCCAAAAATTCTCCGAAAAATTCTCAAAAAATGCACACTTGTTGTTTGGCTAAATATAAGCACTTTTTGTCATATAAAATTTATTCGTATAATTGATCCTTTTTGAGTAAAAATATCACCAAGTTTTTTATGATGAAATTTACAGAACAATATGTTTATTTTTCTTTATAATATTGCAAATTGGTGCCAAATCATAGTTAAAAATTACTATTTTCTTGCCGAGAATAGATTCTACATATTTTTTACTAATACAAAGCAACAAGCCGCATTTAATAGGTACTTCTCGAAAAAACTAGAATGTATTTCAGAAAAATAGTTCTTTTAGTATGTATTGTAGATACTGTAACACCAGTATATTATTATTTTATCCGATAAAATTTCAACTGATCGATTAAGTGATTTCTGAGGAATTTTCTGTATTACATACAATTACTAACTGCATTTCAACATTTGATTTGAATCAAATAAATTAAATATTGAATTGAATATTTTAAACTATTAGCTACAATTTGATTTTAAAATTTGCGAAATTTTCAAACTTCTATGGGTAACCATTCACAAATTTCAATTCAATACAAAATGTATTACTAAATGTTATCCGAACCAGATTATAAAACAAAAGCAGCCATACTGAAACAAATATTTCTAGTCGATTCAACGATGACACCTTGTTAAGTACGAATTTTCTACTTTAATCAACTAGGTCGTAGTTTATCCAACCATTATAATGTATATTTCACAATAGATTTCTTGAAATATAGAGAATGCATGTCAACTTTCCTAGAATACATTTGTTAATTATTAAATAGAAATTGTGTGTATTTAGTTTTTAATTCATGCTTATTTGACCACGTGTTCTTAATAACTCAACATGGCCCATCTTTGCTTTAACATGTATTTATAGTCGTTGCTGCTACACTGAGATTCGTTGCTGCATGCTGAAGTATGTTTTATGGTTATTTTAAAAACAAATTGAGTATATTCAATTAAAAGTATTAATTAACTCACGAAAATACTGATTAGTCGTTAATTGTTCATTAAAGTGTAGTTTTTATTAGTTTTTCATTAGTTGTGATTTGTGTTTATGAGTGTTTTTCCATAAGAACAATTTAAAACTTCAACTACTGATAATTGTAAACCTCAATTTAATCTTAATCATTCTTGATTTTAAAATATTATTTTTCTCTTGGTCTGATGTTTGGCTACTTCAAAGGTATTCAATACCAAAACTCTGATCGACCAGCCTTCTTGTAAGACGTAGATTTGGCCTAGTTGACTGAACTAATTTCGTCACATCGTTTCAACCAGATGTGTAGTTTATGTAACAAGATGTTTTATAATTTTTAAATAGATTTCTCTTGTCATGCTTACCAGAAATCTTGTGAGATGAAGGACGAAATTAGTTTTTTTTTTTTGTGCACTATCTTTAAATAGACGACTTTAAAAATGTATCAAAATCGCCAAGATTAAGCATCAAGCTTTAAAAAATACCACCCTGAATCGAATTGTTTCGATTTTGATACATTTTACAAATGCATATTATTCTTATAATCCCTCATAAAAATGTGGTTTATAAAATGTAGTTAGTTTCAAGTGAAATATTGTCAATTAATTTCTCGGTTTGGAAATCCCAACATTATGGGACACCAGGAAAAGATTTCCCTCCAATTCCCATCTGTCTCGATGGATCTACGCCAGATAGAACGACTACGATGCTATTTCTAGACTAATCGGGAAGGGTTGTTTTTCTTATCTTTATTGCCTTCCTCTATATCTGCACAGCAGTGCATCTAAGGAATATTTTTCAGGTAATTTGCACTCTGCAAACAACTCGTGTAATTAGCAATTAGCCGCTGCTTCCAAATTGGCGAGAAGTGCAGCAGCAGCACACCGTAGACCCGTCACGTGTCGTATCTTCGCGGAATTCGAATAAACCGCGGAATTTAGCAGAGGTGACTTGCTTGAGGTCCATAAAACACAAAATGACCAGAGAAGCGCCGCCGCCAAACAATTAAATGAAACTAGATAAAGTTTGTACCCTAAGCGAGGCGATTCTGCGCTGTCGGACATGGTCAAAAACACGGCACAACGGGCGGCATTCCAATGCGGTGCGGACTATTTCGCATGCAAATTGAGTGCCATCAGCTGGCCGTTTGCGCGATGATACGATCACGTCGCATCACGCGGTCGACGCCAAATTGCCCGCCATAAACGGTTTTAAAGCGCTTTATGGCTAATAATATGGCCTGGGATTCCACTTTTCGTCGTTGTCCATCCAGAATCCGTGGAATTTTTTTTGTTTTTTTTTTTTGTTGTTTTTTAATTACATGCACGAGTCCAGCTCCTCCGCGCTGGCCCAACTTGAGGCCACTGTGCTCCGCATCTCAAGCGAGCAGCTCACCAAAACAACAACAATATTGTTCCGTGCTATTGTTGTCCACGGGCTGATTTAAAAAGTGGCAAAAATGAATCGAGTCGCGTTCGATTACTATGCGATTAGCGTGGGCTAGTGCACGCACTGTGCGCGGAATTATTAATGGGCCGCGCCAGAGATTTATTGCCGCACTCTCAAGGTGTACGACGGCGAACATCTTCGTTCCATTGAGGGAATTTTAATTGACAACATCGTAAATTGCACTAAATTATGATGAATTGAGGCGACTCCCATTTTAGTGGCGGCATTGGAGAAATGCAACGCATTTTTTATTAGGATGACGAACATTTTTAAGAATCAATCGGAAGAACCATATATTGCAGTAGTAGGGAGTGGAAAGTTATTTAAATCAATACATGTTGAATAATATCATATCATAATAAGTATACAACACATTTTTGAAACAATTATATTATAATTTGAAAAAAGAATAAACTGAGTTTACACTACAGTTAAATTTGACACATTTAACCTTTTTGTTCATACATTACAATATGGCCAGTGTATTTTATTTATGGCATATTGTACTTTCAGAATTAAGGGATCATTAAGGGAATTAAAGCTCATTTTGGAGCTGGTTATTTCTACTTTGATATAAGATCGGATGGTTTCGACAATTTCGTCAGCGATATTGGATCCGCCATCTTTAATTCTGCAAACTAAACTTCAGATTCATGATCAGCGATACCAAAAACCCCCACATACCAAATTTGGTGTAGATCGGTTGATTTTCGAAAATCTTGTCCGCTATATTGGGTCCGCCATCTTGAATTTTGCAACTCTGACTTCAGATTCGTGATCAGTGACCCCTTAAATCCTCACGCACTGAATTTAGCGTAAATCGGTTGACTTTTGGAAATCGATATTTCTGACCCGGCTTTTTGAGGTTAGGAAAAAAAACACTACGTGCCAGCTCAACTCTGACGGTGGATTTGGATTCACGGGGTTCTTTTACATAAAAATACACATCTGGATATGAAAAAGAGAAATTCCTGTATTTTTCCTTGTACATTTATCGGGATTTTTGCTATTTTTTACCTGTTTTTTGAGGTTAGGCATTAACTGTGATGTGATGGCTCAAGTCTGACTCCAGATTCGTGCTCAGCATACGAAAATACATCGAAAACCATATATCGCATGTAAAGTACAGACCACTTTTATTTTTTTGTGTGGCTGTGTTATCGTTGAGATAGAATCCAAAAGTAGGAGAAAGAAATGATCCCTTAATTTTTTGTGATGTTTAATAAGACCCAAGTCAAGCATTTTAAAGCAGGTACTTTCATCTTTATAACAGCTTTTTTTTTTTTTTAATTTCCTGTGATTTTGTTCAACCGAGCTATGAGCTGTCAAAGCAAAAACGTCATTTTCTACTTTCAACCTCCATAACTCCTAAACTAATGACCGTACAGTAATCCGCCAGACATTATTGGAAATTTGAAAGCATCCTCTTCAAAATGTGTTCACTACATTTTCTCAAAAATATATTTTTTTTTTTATATTTTCAATATTTCGATAACTTTAAAACCTGTGACATTTTGAAGGTTTTTTTTGAAGGCATGCTAAGGGGCAAGTTGCTGCAACTTTTTGTTCTTAGTATATTCAACTGACAAGAGTTCGAAAGGAAAAATAATAATAATAATTTTACTCGAAATGTTCAATTTAACTTCGAAACACATGACCTTTGAATCGTCTTCGATATGGAAGAAACATTTATATTCAGCGACTAAAGGACCTAGTGAAAATTTAACTAGGGATTTTAAATTGATAACACAGGTCAACATTTTATCTAAACTGAACCTGATGACGATCTTAGGATGGATATAAGTAAGAGTATGCAATCAAAGTAAAAAAAAAGATTCAGCGACCTCAAAAATACGTCTATGAATTTTTTCAGATTTTTTGAAGGATTTTTGAACGTTTGACCTTCAAATGACCTTGAAATGAGGTCGACTGACCTCAGATTTAGATTCAGGGTGAATTTTTTCAGATTTTTCCGATGGTACTTGGCATTTTTATCTCAAAAATCCCTCAAATGACCTTGAATGACCGCGAGGATGCATGCAAAGTAAAAATAAACACCGGATTCGGATTCAGCGACCTCATAAACATCTCCATGAATTTTTTCAGATTTTTGGAAAGTTTTTTAACCGTTTGACTTTCAAATGACCTTAAACTTGACGTGATGGAGCCTAACCGACCCACTCATCGTAATCAGCGACCCCAAAAACCCTAGAATACCATCTTCGATTCCCGTGCACAAGCTTAGATAAAATGTGTGTACCTGTGTAATCTTAGTCTAAAAGACTTTTCTGTTGAGCTACTAATCTAGAAATTAGGAGAATTAAAAAGACCTAGACCTACATGAGTAGCAAATTGTTTATAATTTTTAGCATAAAATTCATTAACTACCACTTGTTTAAGGGTATTATTTTATTGTTTTAACATTCTGTTTTAAAATCTAAATAAGACAAAAATCGATCAGTTCGTCTTCAAAATACGAAAGTTCGAATGATGATACGGACCAATTTGACAATTTCCTTTTTACGTTAGATTTAAAATATGAAATATTGACCGTTTGGATCGTTTGTTTACAGTGTTTTACTGATGACATGTTTCAGCAACAGTTTATAGTTCAGCCATTGTTTTTGAAATTTGTGTACTTTCAATAATAACATTCCTGCGATAACATTTTACAGGTCAACTTCTTTTGATTAATTTATGAGGATATTGTGCACCATTGACTGTATTGTAAATATAAAAAGGAGATATCTACTAAAACTGCCAAAAATGGACTTATACCTCTTTTAAAAACAACGGCTCAGTAGTTCAGTGCTTGGGAATAAAACTCTTTACACCAATACATATATTAGCTATTACATGTATGTCTCATTATTTCGATAATGAAGAAACCTATTTTAGAGTTGTCTATCTACTGCATCTCGTGCATACGCCTTTAACTAAAGAATATATGGGTAGTTCTACAAACTAAGGAATTTTTGGCGGCTCAGCCAAAATATGATAGAAAAATTGTTAATAACAATTTTTTTTTGATGGAATACTATTAATTACAATTGTTTCTAGATGGTCACTAAAAATAATTAAGATTCAAAATTCTTTTCTGAACAAAATTACTGTGCAAAGTGCCGAATTCTCAGGATCCTGCAGTGTCCCTCGTACACATTTTAGTTCAAAGTGCGTCGTGATACGTTTACTTATACATTAGGGTCTTAAAAGAATCCCAAATTAATAAGTTTACTATTCTTCCTGGCTAGGTAGAACAATTACTATAGTATTTACTTCAAAAATATTAAATAAATCTTGTTTACATTTTGTCCCCACCATTTTATCTCAGTATCCTGTTCGCTGTTGAATTAGCAAATATTTACTAGACTATTTGCCTTGCGTCTTTACCATTCCGCTGAGTCGATAGTACCTACGAAAGAGATAAAGAATGTCATCTATCTATTCTCACTTAACACGTTGTTTAGTGAGCCTAGTGCGTTCGGCGAGTGAAGTGGTGTCGTAATCAGTGAAGTTCTCAGGATCCTGGTAAGATTTTTATTTACGAAATAAATAATGAATATGACTAATTTTAGCGTATTGATATGTAAGATGCTAGCGCATAAGCCTAGTTTAGGTTAATTTTTGTGGAAAGTTATAAATTGGTTTGTTTATTTTATTTTTAGACAGAAATTCTCAGGAACCTGGCCTCAGGATCCTGTCCAATTGGTACTGAGAACCATCCAGGATCCTGAGAAGATCATATTGAAAATATTGTTTCTGTGTGATAATAGTATTTTTTTACACATAAACATTAAACTACAAATAAATAATTTAATAAATAAATTGAACTTACTCTCATAATTTGTTTATATACAGTTATTTAGTTTTGGTGGTGGTCTAAGTTTAAGTTTAAATGGACATAAATCAAAAAATATTAAATTTTTTGACTGTTCCCCTTAGGATAAGCTAAAAGACACTGTACTCTAGTTATTAGACTGAATTCTGCCACCAGAATGTATAAAAAATGTCGAGCCGAAATCAGACTCGAATTCTTCCTTAGTTTGTAGAACTACCCATATAAGATATTCCGCACGTGTCGCAACTTCATTAAAAATGGCCTGACACCAGCCGATCAGTCAGTCAGTCTCCAAAAAGTCTACCTGCGGTAATCATTAGCGAATACTTAAAGCCGTCAATCACCTGGCGGACAGGACAGGACTGCTGACCGGGGTGCCCCGTCACGCACCGGGGCTTTAGTTAGATATGTGATTAGATCGCGATAAATTCCTTCCCCAACTGACTGCTGATGAGTTCTCGATCGGAATCTCACAATTATCTGAATTATCTGACACCAATCACGGCCTTTAATGATCGCGCTTTGAGGTGAAACAAAACGAGGACGGCGGTATAATCGGCGCGTTTCGATGCAGGTAATCGTTCAGTTAAAGTCCCGGAAGGCTGAAAGGTTCTCTGATCTGGGACCAGGGAACCCTCCAGACAATTTTTCTCGATTACCGCCGCTGACGCATCGGCATCTAATCAGCCTCTTTAGTTCAAGCCAATTATGTATTATTATTTTTTTTTTTTATAAAGCGATTGAACAGGCAAATTATCGCTTTTGTCATTGATTGATGCGACTTTGATGAAGATATTTTTTTTTGATCATGTTCAGGTGTCTCACGCTAAAATATCACGTATAAGATTGGATTTGAAGTCCAATGAACAGTTTCTCATGATCGAAACTATTTAGAACCTATGTTCGAACAGCTGGTGCCCCAGTTTCTTACAAAGGCTCTACATTCGGCGCCCACAGGGCCCCAAAATAAAGAGTCGCCGCTCATTTATTGACAAACATTGTGCAATGTCGTCCAATTTTCTTTTTCGGAAATCCTACGCGATTCAAAAGCCGCCCAAGTGGCCAAGCGGCCAGCGCCGACCAAAACTCATCGTGAGTCAGAAAATTTTGTTGGAAGGAGATCAAAAAGCGCAACATGTGGGACTCCGCCGATGATGAATATCTCGCGGTTGTTTCGCCTTTTCGTACAGATTTTCCTACATATTTTTTTTTTTTTTAACATATCGTCCCGCATTGAATTTTCCTATTTATTTAGTTTTTCAGAGCGCGGGATTTTCCTGTCGCCGAAGATATTTCCACGCGTGATTTGCTGTTGCAGCCGCGACCGCAATCGCCATTGGGGGATATTCAAATGCCCGAGATAGAACTCGGACTAGAAAAGCGTTCCCAAATCATTTTTCAATTTTCTCATTCACTTTTTAAGCGGATCCGAAGGTTGGGATCTAGGGCCCATAAAAAATGGTGAACAACAGCTGTTCGTGGGATGATAAATTTCCCAAACATTCTGGCGGGCACTTATCCGTTTATCTGTTTCGCATTGGAGCGCGCTCTACACGCCGAAGTTACATATTTATGTGGGAATGGGACTAATTGCCGGTCGTCAGGAGAACCGCGCTCATTAATTACATAATTAGCACTTGTCAATTACCGGCCGGGGCCGCTTGCTGCGCCGCCGCACCGCCGCACCGCCCGCCGGAAGACTGTGGAGAAATGTTTTCTTCTTTAATTGAGCGCACGATTCAATTATCGAATCAGATACCGAAACGCGCCGATCGATCTATCTATCTATCTATTGGATAATGGCAATTGAGAGATAGAAAATTTTTGAAAGAGGCTGGGCAACTGTTTGTGAACTCATTGTTTTTAGTGAAAATTGAAAAGTGATCAGCCCAGTTACGCTACGATGACTTTTGATAGTACACAAAACATTAAGCGGTCAATTGATTTATTGCTGTTCTGTGCTATTTTATTTGCTTTTCTTTGTTCGTTTTTATGGTGAATGTGTTCTAAATTACACCGGCAATAATACAACTGTTTTTATTATAGTAGAATCGAATAGGAAAAATACTTAAAAGCAAAAACAAAAAAGAAATATTGCAAAATCTTTAAGGGGTTACATGGGTCTTAAAGGTATAAAAAAACGACTTCTTTAAAAAATTTTATTTCAAAAACGAAAAATCTTTTTTATTTAAAATTTAAACATATGAAAGTAAAGTACTTAAAGTACTTGTAAAAAAAATTTCAGCCAAAAATATGGAAAATTTTCCATTTTCCAGCCGTTTTTCGCCGTCAACCTTTTTTTCTGCGGTGGACATGATATTTCGGTGTGGATTCATCTGAAATCAAAAATTCAAAAATTGTCTTGTAGTTTATGCCCTTGGCTTGTGATTGAACGAAGGAACTTTCATTCGGTCAAGTCGTTCTTGTTTTATACGAAAAAGACCTTTTAAAAATGATGAGAATCGGAACAACGCATACAAATTTGAGACGAAAATTGATTCAAACTCATGTCAAAATGTCAAATTTCATTCTTTTTTCAATTCCTTCGTTCAATCACGAGCCAAGGGCATAAACTACAAGAAAATTTTTGAATTTTTGATTTCAGATGAATGCACACCGAAATATCATGTCCACCGCAAAAAAAAAGGTTGACGGCGAAAAACGGCTGGAAAATGTAAAATTTTCAATATTTTTGGCTGAAATTTTTTTTACAAGTACTTTAAGTACTTTACTTTCATATGTTTAAATTTTAAATAAAAAAGATTTTTCGTTTTTGAAATAAAATTTTTTAAAGAAGTCGTTTTTTTTATACCTTTAAGACCCATGTAACCCCTTAAAACAAAATTTATGGTGACTAAGTTTATGTACGTATTTTATTATATTACCTTATAATAATCAACCCTTACAAAAGACGTCCTAATGGACGTCCAGCCCCAATCGCTTGAGCTTATAAAAATGAAATTAAGACAGTATTTTATGACATTATTTGACACTCGATTAAATGATAATGATTATACGAAAAGTACGGAAATTTCACAGTCGATTGGTTTTTCGTCTATAAAAATCCTAAGACCATAACATATTATTAGAGAAAAGCATTTCCTTAAGTAAAAGGTCCTGCTCTTTCCGAATCTGAGGTAAGATTTGAAAAAAAAAATTTACCAAAAATTAAATATGGCCGCTCAAAGATACCTAAACTTGAAGCATCGACTGTCCAATTTTTCATAAACTTACTATTGATTTAGTCTTACAAATGTTCTAAAGTTACTCATACTGTATCTTTGGAATGTATAACAGTAACAGAGTACAAGAAAATGTTAGTAAAAAATATTTTCAAGATGGCGGATCCAATAAGGACGCCATTACAACAACAAAAATTTCTTTGCAAATTCAGAGCATGCAAGTAGTCATTACTTATGTTTTTGAGGTCACTGATTTCAAATTTCATATCAGATTATCATTTTACAAAATGGCGGATCCAATATGGCAAATTTAGTGGATGCTCAGTCATTATACATGTTTTTGAGGTCGCTGATTTCAAAAATCGTATCCGATTTTCATTTTACAAAATGGTGGAAAAATTTACAGTTTAAATAGCCATTGAAATGAGGAAGTTTTTAAAGTAGGTTTGGGGAAACAATTTATACGACTTTTTTTTTAAATGATTTTGGTAACTTTTATTTGTCTGAACTTTATGAAATGTAGCCCAATAGTATGGGCTATGGAATCAAATCTTTTTGTGTTTAGATAATCCTAACACTCAGCTAAATTGAAATAAAAATCAGGTATTTATCTCAATTATTCAAATCACTATGACCAAAAATATCTTCGAATTCGTAATTTTTTGGAAAATTCACAAAAATTTCACCCCTAAGAGTGTCCTACGTCTGGACTTACCCTTGATACAATTTCTTGGGACACCCTGATTATGTAGATATGCATTATTACACAATCCTTCGAATTTAGGAGAAAACTCATCAATTTCTTAATTTTTCAGTGTTCTAACCCCTTCCCAGAAGCAATCTGTTCCAGGTGGGAACTGCTTCAGGTATAATCACCTAATAATGAGCTCTTAACAATTTTTGCACGTGTTGCGTATGAGGTTTCTTATGTGGTGCTTACCGCTGATTACGATCATTACTACCGAGCGTCTCTAATCGCGATCACAAGGACCCGGATCAGCTCCTCCGAAGAGAGTCGGAGATCAGCGGTCCAGAGTTCCTTACCCTCGCCCTGGTCAGATCCTCAGATAGATAAAACTCTCGGCGAAACTACGTTCAAAAAAAGTGCCCGAGCGGCCGCAGGGAGCAAGAAATGAACAAAAACACGAATACGGCAAAACAAATAGTAAAAAAAAGGGATGAAGACGAAAGGAAAAAAAAAATGTTAACCAAGCAGCAAATTAAGCCGTGCGCTCAGGTAAACTCCAGGTAAGAGCCAAGACTGCGTCTTCTGGACTCTGGACCTCTTACCTGAAAACCTCTGCAGTGTATATTATGTAGTTAGTGGGGCACTCGCTGCGCCTCCGAAGGTCTCTCTAGCCTGTCTGGGAGCCGTTCATCATCGCGAAAAACCTTCTAAAAGTGGCAGAACTTGACTTCTGGATTTTATTCCACTCGTGTCCGTTTTTATTTTGTGTCAGCCGAGCGTCCCTCAGGATCCCTCTGATTTTGAGCTGCGATTGTGTCACTTGCATGTCGCACAGCGGCAGAGCGAAACAACTTTATTCGGACGGCCACTGGGTGCGAGGAAGACAAACTGCATCTCAGGTGAACAGACGTTGGGGCCGGGGCGCGGCGGGGATTTATTCGTCTTTTTCTTCTTTTTTATTGTTTGCCCCGGCGCATTCTCGACGCGCATCGTTTTGCATGCAGATAAAGCTGACGGCGCAATGCACAATACCTTCTCCCTTCCCGACTGTCCCCCCGAACCATCGAACAAAGAAAGGTCACTCCAGAAAATTTTAATCGCATCGAAGAGCAGCTTTTCGTCAACTTTTGACCCAAACTACGTGAAGATACTCTCCGTTGCACATGCGCGGATGCAACCGACCAGGCAGCGGTGTGGCAGACTCATATACATCCTGCGCAAGAATTGATTGGCCGCGCGGCACAACCGTAATTGTATTAAAGATGCCGCGCCGACAGTGCCATCTAGGGACGGCTAAATGCCCGAGGCCCATCAGGCGCATTTTATGGCCTGAGACAAATTAAATTATGCGCGTGCACGCGACAATTTCACTCTTGAATTGTGCATTGTGATGTCCCGCTGCGGTTCCGCGCTTCCGTGCGTGCGCAGCTCTATAAGAGCCACCACACCACGACCGCGCAACTCCAGTTAGGTCCGTTTTCTAACTCGATCTCGGTGCGCCGACTGCCCGCCCGCCTCGTCCGCTCTGTTCCGAGATCTTTGGCTGGTGCTTCAAATTATCTTGCATTTATGTTGCCTTTTGAGATTCGCGGATTCCAGATAAGGCGAACAATAGACTCATATTTTTCCGGGGAAGAAAAATGCTCCTGCGGTCGTCCCTGAACGCAGATCTTCGGCCTGAGATCGGATGAGATAAGCTGCTGGGCAGTCCCCAGCAGCATCTGATGCTGGACCAGTCGGCGAATTTCTTTGTTCACCCGGAATGTTACCCGAATTACATACCAATGAAGTAGATAACAATTTCAGGTGGGAAATACAATTTGAAGGGGTTGATTCAGTCCTCAGATGTGTTTTTATCACTATATTGTGGTAAATTTATTCAGTCTAATCTGGATTTATTTTCTTCTATTCCTTTATATTGTATAAATATATAGAAGCCTCCATATGTATGTTATGTTAGTACATTATGTATATATAATTCAAGATGTTTGGTTGACTTCTGTAAATATTTATGTCTCATCAAGAAATCAATCCAATCAGTAAGTATTTATTAAATAACCAAGTGGCCGGATTTAGGTAGCCGGCCGGTATTCGGTGCCATTACGTTAATATAAATAAATACACTACTACTATTTTGGTAAAAAGTATTACCTAATTTCAATTCTAAATAAACTCTTACTTATTTGATTTTTATTGTGAACGAAATTCAAAAATGGCAGTAGCATTTATTTATTATTTTAAAAAGTGTGTACAAGCGAAATCGTGTAAAAAAAGTACCGTGCAAATCGGGGGATGAATTGAATTGGTTGAATTTGTCCAATAAACGGGCCGAATAAAACATTCAAAGTTCAGACCTCGTGCGGCCGTGTTGCGGCCTTCTTAAAAATGTTAGATATTTTTACTCGGGGCAACAACACAAGTTGGTAGAACCCTTGTCTCGTATTGTATTTCTCGCTTCAGATTAGTCATTTATGCTCTGTTCGCTACAATTTCCCTAAAGCCGGTGTTTACAAAGGAAAACAATTTTTTGTTTAAACCACAAATTAAGTGGACTACCGAAGATTAAGCCAACCGCGAAATAACAAACTGAAAAAGATGATCCACGAATAAATCCCTAAAAAATCGGTCTTTTTCAAGCCTCTTCAAGTTATCGCGCAAAGATCACCTAATTCCTCACTTTTTCATGATCCTAGCTGTCGTCGGAATATTCGCGAAAGATAAAAGCGCGTTTACGACCCAAATTTATGGAGGGAACGTGTGAAAAATACGAAAATTGCTGAATGAATTTGTTATTAGATGTCACTCAATAATTTGTCATAATCTCGTTAAGTGAGAGAAGAATATTATAAAAAGATCAGCACAGTGGTCCATCGCCACGGAAATTTCGGGCTTGGCAAAATCAGGTGATTATTTACATTCTCCTTAATGGCGCCGCTAATAATTTATGTGGCCGGAGTTGCTAAAGTGCGAAAAATTTATTTCGAGAAAAATATCCTCAAAATAGATCATTTATTCATGGGACTTTCAACTTACTTCCGGTGGCTAGTTGTTGTCATTCGGCTGTTTTGCACTACTGTTTTTATTCGGAGATGGAGAGATTAATTTTTCTTTTTAATTTGTTTTCGGCGTTTTGCAAATGTTTAATTTAGGTAGTTTTATTCACAATTCATTAAGAATTGGCGCTCGAAAAGTTCTTTACGTTCGTTATAATGAATGATGGCTTTCAATTAGACCTGCTGTTTATTTATGAAGGTCTTAAAATTAATTCATTGCATAGCTTTCATTTAGAAACATCTAAAAAAATTTATTTTCATATACCTTTAAAAAAAAAAAAAAAAAAAAAGAAATCATTCTTCTGTTTTTATGGGGATTTGGATCTTTTAGACCTTTTAATTCAATATTTCGAAAACGAACTAAAATATTTTGATTTTGTTCCAGAAAAAACTTGAGTTTGCTCGTAGTTATCCTCTTTCAATATATTTTAATATTTAAAAAAAAATGTTTTCTTAAAACGTTGCGTTTTTGAATATTCGCAATATTTTTTCCTCTGTTTTTGAAATCACTGCAGTTTTGCATCGTTAAACATTTAAGTCTCCAAGTCTAAAATTAGTGCCTTATTTATTATTATTTAATCTTTGCATAGGGTTATTTAGAATTATAAAAAAAATTACTTCGTAGCAGGCTGACAGAATTTTTCAAAATTATAAAGTTGTGCCGTTCGCAGACTGCATTAGTTTGTGTATAAAAAAAAATTCATAAGGAGGGACTTAATTGCAAATAATGCTCAACGCCATAATAACATCATTTCTGGAAGAATCTATCTACATACCAAAATGATAAGGGCTTCTAATTTGATATCGAATTGAAATTGAAATTATTATTAAATCATGTCTTGATTTGAATCCCCACAATCGATTCCATGGCCCGATAATACCTCGATTTTTATATATCAAGTGCCCACTCGTGCCGCATGGCGAATTTAATCAATTTGGTTCGTCACACGACCGAATCTAAAAAAATATTTATGTTATCTGATTGAAATTTGAATCATCTGAAATGGGTTTTGTTCGCCCCGCAGGGCGCGGGATGTCCCCCGATCATCTCAGAGGCATACAAAGGCCCTTATCGCCTCTCCAAATATTTCCATTTTCCGATCTCCGGATTAAACTATGCGTCGCTTGATTTGAGAAGAATAATAAAAAACAAGAAAGAAAAAAAAAATAGAAGAATCCGATGACGGGCTAGAAATCTTTTGTGCGGCGGAAATGAGCAGGTCTTCTATCCGATCGCAGCCCTCCTGTGTCTTTCACTTCCTCGTAATGATCATCTTCTTCTGAGGAAAAGAAATGAGCTGGGCCGCGTTCGGTTTCATATCTTCAACCTGTTGATGACTCGGCATTAGCATTCATATTTCTCCCCTGGTCAGATTACGATCTGGCCGGGGAAAAATCCGAAGACACGTCGCCGAATTCTCGATCGTCGTCTCTTCGTCTCCACCTACAGTTGACTAATTCTCGTGGGATGGATGCTGAGATGAGATGAGATTGGTTCAGCGAAATAAAAGAAAGAAGCCCAGAATCGGATTGCATACGGTGGGCGCTTTTGTTTTTGTATATTTACTGTGCGCCACACCGCCAACGTCTTGAGAAGCACACTTGTTCGTTCTCATCAATGGAGGAATTTCGGACGATGGTTAAGACTTAATCGATCCATTGATTGATCGATCAATCAAGAAACCTCCACAATGGAGCACTACTAAACAAAAAAAAAAAGACACGCATTCCAGAAGCACAGTCTTGTTGAAGTGCATTCCCCGGTGAGCAGGAAATGTTTCTGCTTTTTTTTCATACCTCTACCATTTGTTTTTCAGGGAACCTAATTGCGAAAAAATTGGTTTTTTGATCTTCCCGTACTAGCGGAGATGAGATCGATATTTAGCAACGGTAAGTCGATTCAACCGAACCATAATGAACTCTTAAATCACTCGAGATTTCTTTACCTTAAAAGGTGTTCGATGATGAAGAAACATGTTCTGGTTTTAATGGGTTACAGCCTACAGCAAATAACACCATCAAGCGTTAAAGAATTTTTCAGCTTTTGGTTTTACTTGACTAAAATTATATCTTCGAACTGAACATTTTCATGTCTTCTATTAATGCTTTTAATGTTTCAGTTTGCCAAAAAAAAAAACGTTGAACAATTTAAGGTCATATACATATTCATGGTTTAACCTTAAGCAACTCTACCAATGCATGATCGAAAAAAAGTAACATACATTCCAAAGTTACAGGAATTCAGTGGACTAGGTCCATTCGTTTTCTTTAACATTTTCTAAAGTTATTTATAGATGTTATGCAGAAAGAAACATGACGGATTTTGATTTGTTTGACATAAGTACCGCACGATTTGATTAGTCTGCAAAATCCACAGGAACATTTCACGATAAAATGATCGATGAGATATTGTCGGTATGCGCAAAATATTTTGTTGATACGGTAGAGGTGGCAAATTTAGTAGCAAGCTTTGGAATTCTTACTTTGTTGTGCTATTCAAGTAAGAAAGAAGCGCGAAAAACTACCAAAAATAGGGAAAAAATGTGACATCTACTCAAACAAATCGTATTGGGAGAATTAGTTTTATCTTAAAAAATAAAACAAAACAAAAATCACAAGTTCTCAGAAAGATAGACTTTATCAATTATATAGTCAGATACGAAACTGTTAGTATATTTGTGGTGTCTCCGTTTTTTTCCATTTTTTGTTTCAGATAACGCTATATTCCAATGTACTAATTGTGTAGTTATCTGCCAAAGATGAACTGGAATCTAAAGTGCATATTTTTTGAAAATTTTTTTTTATTCGATATTAGAAAGTTCGAACTTTATATTAAATATATGTACTAGCTGGATTACCCGGTTTCACCCGACGATGGGTAAATGCTTACTAATTAAAGATTTCTCAAATGTTCTAGTTTGTTATATCCTAAAACTCTTTCAACCCGAAAACTCCCTTAATGGATTCACCGTCTTGAATATCCAAATATTAATAATATTCAAAAAATAAAAATAATCATTGTACCCATTTTCATTAAAATCCATTGAAATCGAGACATTTGGTCTCCATATTGGATCCTTCATCTTGGATTTACAAATTTTTGATAATATTCGAAATTAGTAGCCTCATAAAAATCCGTCGAAATCGAAACATTTTGGTCGCCATGTTGGATTTGGATATGTTGATATTATTCGAAATTAGTTGCTTCAGAATAATCGTCATTAAAATCTGATGTAATTAAGAGACATTTTATTCGCCATGTTGGATCCGCCATCTTGGATTTGGAAATTTCGATAATATTCAACAATTCAAAAATCTTTGTACTAATTTTCATTAAAATCCATTGGAATCTAGAAATGTTGGTCGCCATATTGGGTCCGCCATGATTTACGGCAAAGCTTATTAAGGCTAAAATAACAACATATTTAGAAACCTTCTCCATTTATAATTATGAATTCAAAGTTGAAAGCATATTACATTAAAGGTGCAGAAAATTATTAAAATTACAAGCTTGCATTCCGGTAGTTCTAGTGTTAAACATACAAACAGATGCTGTAATTTGTACATTTAAGTATCTATGCGAAAACTAAATATAAATTCATTTTTACTAGTAAAATATATAAATTAATTACTGTACTTGTAATTAGTTAAAAAAAAAAATTATAATATATTATTATTTATTGTTAAACGAAAAAAAATTATTAATGTGGTCGAAGGTTAGATTTTGCTTCAACAGATCTATGAAATGCTAAAAATCGATTCTTGAAAAATGAGAAATGTTTTTGTATTGTATCATCTCAATAATTAATTAATTTTGATAATTATTCTAGACTAATATATTCTTTAGTTATGTAATAATCTCGGTATTAGGATCAGTATGAGATAGTGGCCGGAGTTAGGGTCCTAGTCCAACAATGGCAAGCTTTTTATTAAAAATTAATTTTAAATATACCAACGACAAAATAAACGAACGGGAATAATTTATTATCGTTCAGAATCGTTTTCTCATATTGAAACCACTAACACAATTGAAATAAATGTTCCTATTAATTCAATAACAATAAATAAATGTAGTCAATCCTTAAATGGCCGGTATTCGGTGCCATTACGTTATTTAAAAAAAAGTGTTTATCAACCTACATATATTTTTAAAAAATGGCCAAAATAAGATCATCTTTTATACCCAATTTTCCACAGAAATTTGATCTAATTAGTTATATTCGTAGATTCGTTGTCAAGGGAAAAAAAATCATAATCACGTATAATAGAAAAAACCAGGTTGACCAATTTCATTAGATTCAAAACAAAAATATCATCACAACTTTAATTTAAAATTGTCGTGAAAAACTTTCCGGAAATGTTCAATATCTAAAAGAACCAAAAATGACCTGTTATCAATTTATCGAATTTCATAATCACTATCTATCGATTATCACATGTTTTGGTATTTCCTCAATAATAGAAGAAAATTGTATGCACAAATTTATGAGGAAACAGAATTTTTTAAAAACCTAGTTTGATAGGCATGAAATAGAGGAAACTTATAAATTATGAAGAGTCTTAAAATGATATTCAAAGCATAGAATAAAATTTAAATATAGGAACTATGTATACACCGCGTCAATTCCTTCTATGCTTTTATAATCAACGATGCATATAAACAATTTTTATTTCATCGTCACGTAAAAGAACTTGGCCCGATGAGTGCCTCCAAACTACACAAAGTAAATAAAAAGGTGTAAACGGCCTCCATTTTACCGCCGATGAGCAGAGGGCCTTTTTTAATCGATCACATCTCGAATACCGCGGGTATTGAGCGGGAAAACCGGCAACATGGCAACATTCGTTTTCCTTTGATGGAATTTGGTAGTTCCACCGGGGCCCTGCAGGTTGATGATAACAAGCACGAGAGGGACAGGTATCTGGAGGACGCACCCTAGTTGCACAAATTCATGTTTTACGCTAATTGCGAGCCGCCAGCCAGGGTGATCTTTTTGTGAACAAACATTGAAACGCACATTTTCATTGAACATTTCCCAAATTTCATGGCTTGCGTGACAAGTGACAGTGGATTCGTCGGTAAACAATTCGCACCGAGAAACACCACACAAACAAACGGACAGGTGTACATGCGGTTGTCTCACATGCCCAAGAAGTCGCTGAAGAGAGTGTCTCTTCAAGGAAAAGAGAAGTTTTTATACTAAGAAAATTGTATTTTTTCAATCGGTTAAGTTTCTGGCACTGATCATGGTCTTGAGAGACGACGGCGGAATCCAGAAGACGGGCACCGATCTCCAGAAGTTGATCGAGCTGTCCGTCCATCACGTCTTCGCCCGCCGCATGTTCGATCGTCGATCGATCGTTTTGAGATGTTCTGGCGAAATGTCTTCAACAGCAATGCAGCGAGCGATCAGACTCTTATCGCGATCACAAGATAATTTTTAGTGGTAACATAAACAAAAATCACATACATATATACTTACAGGATGAAGACGATCAAGCCGGGCGGTCGAGGAATTTTCCTAGTGATTCCTTGAAGTCCTTCTTTCGCAACGATCACGATCACCACCGCCACTGATCACACTGATCGACACAACTTGAACTCAACTCTTTTTCACACTTCGTCTTGAGACGGAGACACTTCCTCAGAACTTTCTTCACTTTTCCTTTTCGATCGCCTGTCGTTTTTTTTTTTTCTTAGCAGGTCAAGATCGGAGCTGGCATTCTTAACAAGAAGTATCTGGAGATCGGTGACACTGCATCGATGAACTGTGTCTCTGCTTCCGCGATCGATTCTTCACTGTTCCATTTGGAGTTGCTTGCGCCGGTATCACTGAAATTGCCGGAGAACTGAATGCACACCCTACCCGGAAGATAGACCGATTAAGACTGAATTGATTGCTGCGAGATACAATTCCAAACATATTTTGATTATATGTACTTAAATTCGTCGTGAGAAGATATTGAAAAATGCTCTTAGCTCTTAAGACAATCTCTTTATTTTGTACTGCATGTGGTTGCTTTGCGATGAGACGAACTTGAAATGGAACAAAATATATCGAGTGGTTGTGAGATACGATTTTCAGGAATACGATCATTTTGGACACAAACCAGAAAAGTAATTGAGGGGGCGAATCTTTGATCAATTTTTCGTCAGTAGGATTTTATTCAATATCTTTCGCCTTTTTCGCTTGTACCACTTTAAAGACAGTACATTTTTACGACTTTCTTTAAGACGAAGAAGAATACGTTCTTAACGTTTTTGAACTAAATTTGGATTCTTTCCGAAACTACTCGCGTATTCGAAACTTTAAACAGGTTTTTCTCAAAATATTTTGTCAATTCGCGTGCACGATTACTAAAAAAAGCGGCCAAGTGCGAGTCGGACTCGCCCATGAAGGGTTCCGTAGCAGCAAGTAACATAATATAAAAGTTCTTGTAATTCGTTGAGTTGATTGAATGAAAGGTAAATTGCGGTTTACGATTTATGACGTATTAAAAAAAAACTACGCACTAGATCTCGTTCAAACCAATTTTCGGTGGAAGTTTGCATGGTAATGTACATCATATATTTTTTTTAGTTTTATCATTCTCTTATTTTAGAAGTTACAGGGGGGGGACACACATTTTACCACTTTGGAAGTGTCTCTCGCGCAAACTATTCAGTTTAGAAAAAAATGATATTAGAAACCTCAATAGCATTTTTGAAGACCTATCCATAGATACCCCACACGTATGGGTTTGATGAAAAAAATTTTTTGAGTTTCAGTTCTAAGTATGGGGACTCGCACTTGGCCGCTTTTTTTTCTATTTTTGTGTGAAAATCTTAATGCTGTTCACAGAATACATCTACTTACCAAGTTTCAACAGTATAGTTCTTATAGTTTCGGAAAAAAGTGGCTGTGACATACGGACGGACAGACAGACAGACATGACGAATCTATAAGGGTTCCGTTTTTTGCCATTTGGCTACGGAACCCTAAAAACCAAGCAACAATATTCGTCACTTCACACCGACGTTTTTCGTAAAAATCTAAAAGCTATTTTAACGACATTTGTCACGCGCACAGAATACCAGAATAGGGAAAGCTGAAAGTGAAAATTGTCACCAAGCGACACAACTGCCACAATAAGAACTAATATAAATGCTTAACCTCTGCTATTGATAAATATATTAAGGTTCTTGCAAAAACTAACAAAAATCAATTAATCCCATTGTCTTAATTTTTTAATATACTCTTTTGGATGAACCTCTTTGAATAATATAAAGTTTTGGTACTGACTACCAGTTTTCCAAATTTGATTGAAGAAGCTATTAGAACACTGGATAAAAAAAAAAAAATAAGTAAACCAACTGATATTTGAGCCGTTGTTTTTTAAAGTAAAATATATTATTTTAACGACCTCATACAATTTATATACATCACTTTCAAATTTCTTATATTTCTTATATAAAACTTATAGCTAAGTATTTTAAAATCCCAAATGAAGCTATATCTCTTTAAATTAAGACTTTGTTTTAAATCCCAAATGAAGCTATATTTCTTTAACCCTTCAATTCCCATGACGAGTCTGATAGAAATTTTTTTTTATTTTTCGGTTATATGTCCTTTAGACATTCCCAAGAAGAATACTAAAATTTGTATAAAGCAATCTTTTAGGGTTTTTATAAAAAACGTGTCAACTACGAATGACACTTGAAAATTGGACACATATTTTGGAATTTGTTTTTCACACACAACGCACTGATTATATTAGTATATTTATTGAAAAATGACATGCAATAAGAAAAAATATAATACTCACGCTTTTGACATTTTTTATTGCAATTTTTGCAAAACAAGTCACTGCTACGTCAGGAAATTAGAAATATAATAATTAATTAACATAAATAAAAAAATAATTGAATTTATTTGACAGATGACATGTCATCAGTGTTGCTACAAAAACAAAACACAAACACTACTATTCACTAATATACTAATAGTAAAAAGTTTCTTGAGTTATGTTATCATTTAATAGGGGAAAAAAATAAATAAACTGATGACACCTACAGGTGAACACTGGGAACTGACGGGTTAAATTAAGATTTTGTTTTAACCACCCTTTAGCACCAAAGCTACCATTCGATAAAAAAAAGGGGTTTCTGAATAAAGCGAATTTTAAAACTTATATACTTTCATGTTTATTATATCGTAGATCACATTCCCATAAATTTACAATAACAAAAAAATTTAAAAGTTTTCACTACCAAGAACAACAATAAATAGGCAAAAGATCTGCTCACTACCCGGTAATAGTATCTTTATGCTTAAGTCGATATCTCTTAAAATAAGTACCTTAACGGTCTTCTATAGGTAAAATATTCTCCTTTGATATAGTGCTGATCTCTGCTTGTTTGATTACGCGTTACAATATAAACAAATGTTTGTCTCTGCTACTTTTGTGGAAATTTCCCTAAGAGTTTATGTGAGCCCTTGGAGCTTGGTTGGTTCGTTCCCTTTTCATATAATTTTATTAGCATTGCATTACAACTGCAGTCACTTCACTAATATTTAATTTTTTATTTTTTGTGTGTAGAGTTGCTCTTGTGTATCGCTATGTTTTACATCTACATACCTTATAAAACATGCCATGGAGTCACCTTACTTTTTACGTTTGTTTATTGCTTACTTTTTTCGGTTTTCTGTTTTTCATATATATCACTATGTGCTACACCAACAGCCTCAGGTGGCGCATTGATTTTAATAAACCACCTTTTTTCCCTTTTAGTTTACTATTTGATTTAAAAAAGCACAATTATTAATGATCGCTCCATACACCGCGAAATGCGTGGAAACATAAAATACATGACAACATAATCATTACTATGGTTGGAAGACGCGCGAAAGATGAAACACTAAAAACGTTTACTGCCCTATTTACAGCATTTTCAAAACCCTACGACTATTTTATCTATTTTCACTTTCGTTTATTTTACAATTAGAATAAATAAATATTTTTTAGAAAATAGTAAGGCAAGCATGAATGTTTGGAATTTTTCTCGTTAAATGGCTCTCGAAAGGCAGAAAACATAAGACATAAAAGTATAACAGCTTACTGATTTATTTGTGTAATTTTTACGCTTGTAGTTTAAATGTTTGGCACGAGTTATGTAAATGTAATGTTTTTATGAACAAACTATTTTGATTATTATTTGACGGCATAGTGCTGCTTTTGTCTGTATTAGATTACTACCAATTGCTTTGTTAAGGCTACTAATTTCATCATTAAAGATCTTACTGTGAATTTTTTTTTTCTGTTTCACGTAATCTTAGTAATATAGATTTTGGTATTCATCTTTGCCTAAAACTGGTATTGACGACGAATGTTTGCAAACAAGGTTACTAGAAGAACATTTCTTTACATTGGCTTTTTTCGTAATTTTGGACATTCGAAAAAACCTCCGAACTTTACAATTTTTCCATCAGAGTACTTTAATTTTTCACATATAGGGGAGAAGTGGCATGAAAGAGCCAGTTTACTAAACGGAGCAAAAATATATACTTTTAATGAAAAAAATGATGATTTTTTTTTCTTCAATTATTATTCATTTATTAAAGTAGGTAATTTCATAGGAAAAAACCTTAAACACTATAAAAAATCAACAAAATATTCATTTTTAAAAGATGTGTCTTTTGGCTCTTTCATAACATTTCGGTATTGAAAGAGCTACTAAAAGTTATGAAAGAGCCAGTCTGTATTATAAAGTGTAATTGTGAAAATTATGCAAAAATGATCATATAACCACCAGAAATCACGGTCCGAATGTATACACTTTCTCAAACCATGGTTTTGAGAGTTTTTTTTCGCTTTGGTTTTTGTAAAATGGCTATTTTGTACAGCAATGAAATAAAAATCTTCGCAATTTTTTTACACGAAAAGGATCAACTTTACAAAACAAATTTATATGACAAAAAGTGCTTATAATTAGCCAAGGAAAACATGTAAATTTTTTCAGAATTGTTTGGACTATTTTTGGTTTTTTGGATTTGGCCAATTTTTTAAAAATCCAAAAATGTCCCAAAAAATTCTGAAAAAATTCACACGTGTTCTTTGGCTAATTATAAACACTTTTTATCATGTAAAATTTATTCGTAGAATTGATCCTTTTTGAGTAAAAACATCATCAAGCCAGCTCTTTCAAGGCCCATTCACCCGGCTCTTTCATAACTTATTCTTTAAAAAAATATATCCTTCAAAATAACAATAATATCAAAACTTTTGTGGCTCAGCTTTTACGCAGCTGCAAGGCCAAATATATGCACAAACTCAATCTGCAATCCATTTGCCTATATTTGTTTACAATAAAATACCAAAAAACAAGTTAAATGAAGCAAAATACTTTTTTTTTGGTACCAAAAACTTTGACTCAATGTGCCGGCGTCCGTTACTTTCGGCGAACTGTCAAATGTTTGTGGGTGACGGGAAATCATTGTTGCCACTTAAAAATAAAATTACCAACCAAATCCGTTCCTAAACTACCAAAATAATGTAAGTGGCTCTTTCAAAACCTGGCTCCTTCATGCCACTTCTCCCCTACCATGTTTCCATGCACAGGGTTGAGTTGGAGTTGAGTTTTCGTTGAGTTAAGAAAATGGCCGCTATATCTGAACTGTTTCCATGAGCAACTTTGGGGTTGAGTTGACAGTTGCAGTTTGTTTTGACATTTCAAGCTAATCCCAACTCAACCCGACTAGTTTCGTGGAGTTGAGTTGGATTTAACGAAATTCAACTCAACCCTTGTTTCCATGAACACTAATTCGAGTTCAACTCGAGTTGAACCCTGCATGGAAACACAGTAATACTCTAGGATCATCACTATGACCTTTAAAAAATCGACTTTTCACATATTCAAAAATTGTGTAGTTTTAGTTTTTCAAGATATTTGTCTTCACGATTAGCTGTTTGGTATATTGTTTTCAAGAATGGCTCTTACAAAAATTCATTGTTTGGTTTATGACCTTTCAGATTTTGACCCCGATTATTTTCTTTAAGCGAACACTTTAACATTATTTCAAACTCAATTTACTTTCTTCTCCTTTTGCATATTCTGAATGCTAATGCCTCAAGAATGATGCCCTTACAAATATTTTTAGATAATATATCACTTTGTGCATAGAAAAGTGATCTTATCCAATTTTAAGCATTAACCTAATAGTAGGTTGTAACATAATAATCTGATAATTTTTTCGGAAACGTTCTGGAGATTTTTTATAACTTCGAGAAAGTTCTGTGACTATGAGTATAAATACCCGTGAGCGCGCTCAGTTGATCAGTGCAATAATCGACAGCGCAGCGAGTAGCATTATGGAAAAATTCGATTTGAAAAGACGAGACATCCGCGTCCTTCTACTTTATGAGTTGCGTTTGAAGCATATAGCTAAGCAGGCGGCAGAAAATATATGTCAATGTATGGAATAAAATGCGGTCTCTTATCATACAGCAGTAGATTGGTTTCGACGTTTCTCGAATGGCGACTACAACCTTGAAGATAAACCTCACGAAGGGCGGCCGGTTGAGGTTGATGTCGACCGACTAGCGCATCTCATCGAGGAAGATCCAAGGAAGACTACTCGTCCACTTGAAGAAGAACTCGGATGCTCCCATACTACTATCGCTCGATATTTGAAAGTGATGGGTAAAGTGTACAGGCACAGTCAATGGGTACCCTACGAATTGACGGATGGTCAACGGATGATGCGAGTGGTGGTTTGTACGCAATTACTCACTTCACATCGTACTTTTGCTTGGCTTCGTAATTTGGTTACCGGGGATGAGAAGTGGATGCTTTATGTTAGCCATAACAATAAGCGACAATGGCTTAGCGCGGGTCAAAGAGGAGTACCAACAGTTAAATGTAAAATTACTATACACAAGGTTATGTTGAGTGTTTGGTGGAATGTGCACGGCATTATCTACTGGGAACTATTACCACAAGGAACGACTATAAATAGTGAACGCTACTGCGATATGCTGGATAAAGTAGCCGTGAATCTTAAAGGAGAACAAGGCAAATGTGTACCTCCTCCACGACAATGCCCGCCCTCACACCGCTTCGATGACATGTAGAAAAATTATGGAACTAGGCTGGATTTCCTTGGCCCATCCTGCATACTCGCCGGATATGTCGCCTTCTGACTTGGTAACTTGTTCCGATCGTTGCAGGCCCACATTAGCGGAAAATCTTTTGATGACCAAGATGCATTGGAACAGTGGTTGTCGGAATTTTTTAACTCTCGTGCGCCCAAGTTTTACGAGAATGGAATAATGTCGCTTCCCCAACGTTGGCAGATCATTGATAATGATGGACTATATGTTCAATAAGATACTATTAACTTAAAAAGGTCCGATTTTACAAACAAAAATACTGTCTTAAAAAGGTGGATAAATCGGACTCTTGATAATTTTGGTTGAAAATTGCTCATTGAAATGACTGCCACAGCAACAAACTCTTGGTTGCATTTTTAGTTAGACTGATGAATACCAAATCTGTATTACTATTGTATTTTAAGCTCTTTTTTTTTTGGAAATAATGCTATTAGCCGCGAAGTTGAATAAAAATGCACAGCTTTTAACACTCTGTCTTATGATTCTACACTTAATTTTAAATGACAAAGTAGTAAGTACCAACTTTGCTGGAAACCACAAATTACATATTACAAACACGTCAGACGCCTCTACAAAGCTATGGAACAGCAAATGAACAAAAACTCTAGTTTCTTTCATTGTTTCAAGTTATTTTAAAATGATCTTGCGCGTTGGCATAAAGTACTTTATAAGCAGAATGTATCAGTCTAAGGCACACGTTAGTGGGATTTGAATCAAAATTAAAAAAAAATCTTAATACCGTATCATCTGTGCAATAAGGACATACATATCTTTGATTTTTATGAAAAACAAAAAAAAAAAATATTTAAGTCGGACATATATTTTGCAATTATAATTTAATAAAAAAACACTTCTTATAGAATTTTAGTATAAATATAAGTTAAAAGAGCTTACATCTTCGATGTACTTAAATTTTTTTTTGAACGATGACCTTGTTGCACTGAAGTTGCGATATTAGAGGCTAAAGAGAAGTTGAAACGAAATGGCTTAATCTTAGTTTCTAAAGAATCAAACAAACTTCCTTCATACACTAAGAGTCGTTTTTCATCCGTTAATAATGTCAACTTCTTCAATAGCGCCCAAAGATACTTTGACTGACTTTTGAAAATAAAAATTGAATAACATTGAAAATATAACAAGTGTTCATACATAAATTGTTTGCTTAGTGTCTACATCTATACAGCCTTAAGAGTTAGAAATTTTTACAATTAGGAGTAAATTTAGAATATTCTAATTGATGTTTCTTGTTCTAGCTATTTATCTTTAAATCAATTCAATTCGTGGCTGCTTTATTTCCTTATATTATTTTTGTTATTCATTTTACTATTGTTACTAATTTATGATTTTTGTTGGATCTGCTCTTTTATTATTTTATTTGTGTCTGATTTTTTTTCCCCCCACTTTACAATACAACTGTGAAGATTTCATGCTTTTAGAAAAAGTTTACAATTTGTTAACTTACTAATTATGATTGCTTTTATTGATGTTAAGCTTTTTTGCTTGAGGCATACCAGATGGAAAATTATTATAGTTTTAATATAAACCTGAATATTAAAAATTATAAATATTTTCTTCCTGATAATTACACAATATTCTTTTTTAATTTTGACTTTTTTAAAGCGCACATTCACAAATAAAAGGACACTTTCTTTGTGGTCTTTGGGAAATATCCCTCCATATTACTTAATCTCTCAATAGATCTGTACTCCTAACAAAACATGTCTTCGATTCTTATTCTTTTACATTATGTGCCAGGCTTTGCTTTTAAAATTACATTGAAGTTAATACAGCGTTTCAAAATATATTATGATTCATTTTAAAAAAAAATTTAATAACTAAGACAAAGAACTAGCTACTGCTAATATAAATTGCGCATCTACAGGTATGTGAAAAATAGTATAGAGTCAAACGACTTGAAAACAAAATCGGTGTTTATTTCACATACCATGAAAACTAAAGTAAAGTTAAGTAAAGTAATAGCATAGAAAAATAAAGACAAGAATTTTATTTAGAACAACAGAAGTGAAACGCATTTTTGAAAGCTCATTTCCTTGCGATGCCTACAAACTTAAAAATATTTTGAAATTGCATAACATACGGCAATTTAAGTTGAAGAAAAATATTACAAAAATTAAACTCCTTTTTTATAAAGAGCACAAAGCAGCGGCAGAAGCCTGGGAGCATTAATTAATTAATCAATGTATATGATGATGCCTTTATCAGCTAAGCTATTGCACGATTTGTCCTAAACTTCCCTATGGTATGCAATTTCTAAACAATTTTAAGTTTGGAATTATCGCATGGAAAGGAGCTTTCAAAAATATTTTTCACTTCTGTTGTTCTAAATTAAGCTTCTTGTCTTTATTTTTCTATGGTAATAGTCTGTTAGAGCAACTATACTCTTCAAACAGAACACGGTTTTTGTAAAAACACATTAAAAATTTCAACGTATTGTACACTGTTTTTTGGACCGCAGAGTTAGATTTTTAGGATCCTGTAGGAAAACTATCACTTGATTAATTTTACACTTTCATAACTAGTAACGTTCACCGAACATTTTTAGTGTTAGGAAATTGTATATATGGGTAGTTTTAAAACCTATTGATAAAAATAAGTTACCTGCTTACAATTTCATCATTTTTAAAATGCTAAGCATTTTTCGTAGTACCAAAAATAAAAAGTCAACTTTCATTCTATTTTTATAAAGAGCATCCACAAAACTGTTTTTCCGAACACAATAAATCGAAATATACACATAAATGTACTTTCAAATTATCCAGATTCCATATTTCGTATTACCAACAAACTGTAAATAAAGGAACAAGATAAAAATATATAAAATAAACAAACATAAAATTTAAACCCCGATTGCATTTTATTTACTTCTGAAAGAGATGATAACAACAAAATAATAAACATAATAAGTTTTATAATAATAATAATAATAGTCCGTAGGTTTTTTTTTTTTACAAATGAATTCAAACATAAATCAATACTAAATAATAATTAACTTATACGCAAAAATCATCCTATCTAAGAAACAAAACAAAATATACACAAACGACGCAATAATTAGGTCCTAAATTAATGGTAAACCACAGAAATTGACCATATTTCATCTCTGGTCAAATCATTTTTCGGTTCATAGTTGCGTTATCATATAATAAATTGCTCTGTACTGCATTTTATTGACTACAAACATATAATATTAAAAACATAACGTTACCTACCACTACTCTTTTAAATTAGTAAGACTTTCTTGTTACTAGCTACATGTTGCACTTTTTAAAATGTAAATTAAAAATTTTTTAATTTTACACATTCACTCCTTAACTATTCTTGTAATTCTTCTACATAATTAAAAACAAAAGAGAACCTTTAAAGTGATCATTGTTAATTAAACCTTTTTTTGCAGTAGCTTTAGTCAGACTTTCTCTTTTAAACTAGCTGTCATTACCCAACACCAACTGTCATTTCAGCGACTGTGTGTTGACATTTTTGAATTCACACAAGTAAGAATTTTTCTGTTTGGAATACAACGATTATAAACAATTTTGTTAACTTTGCACGCTATTTTAATTTCGATTTTCATGGCCCATATTTAATATCCCAATTTTATGTCGATATAAAAAAATAATTCTAATACTTGTAATCGACATTAATTTTTTTTTTTCTGATATCAATAAAATGAACTGTCGTCAAATAATCATTCGATATAAAACCAAATTTATTTTTAATGAAATTGACAACAGAGATTTTTGTCGATCATCGACATTGACATTGATAAATAAAATAAAATTCCACTTAAGAACTAAGTATTTGAATGTTTGAAAACTATTTATTACTGATGTCGAATTTAAATATTGCACAAATTGGGAAAACAATTTTGTCGATTCGAAATATAATAAGACCCAAGCTTTCACGAAAATAAAATATGTATTAAATAACATCGATTCTTTCCTCGTCATATTTAAACCAACCGCAGAAAATCTTCCTCCCGTGCGTATTATATAGAAAAACCTCTATTTTAGAGCTTGCATTAATCATGTCTCTATTATATTCGTTTTTAATTAAGAAAATTTAAATTAAACCACCTTAACATGCGAGCATAACAATATTAAATAATTTTTTTCTTTTTTTAAAGAATTTATCAAATTAGAGGAACTTTAGCCATACAATTATTTTTGTTGGGAATCACGATAATAACCTGGGGAAAAAGAGGAAATAAATTGAAGTCTGTAAAAAACCTGGATGAATGTTATACAATTTTCGCAATTTCCTTATTTTCTGATATTGAAAACTTATAGATATTAATATCTATAGAAAATTGCAATGAAGAAGACGTTACAATTTTTAAGAGGGAAGATCCAATTCATTATCATTTTTTTCACCTTTTTTGATTCACATAGAGCGCGTGGGCGTTTTTTAAATGTTAAAAAATAATAATAATTGTTTTTGAGATTTAAAACATGTAATAATATTTACAAAAAATTGCAATTGCACTACCGGCGAAAAGTTTCCGGACAAACCCCTTATTCACTTTTAAAACGAAGGAAAAGCTTAAAATGATCGTTATGAGAAATGCTTCCGTTATCAGTTTGTGCGACCCTTCTCACCACTTTACTGTATGAGGGGAATGTGTTAGTGTCTAATAATTGAAACAATCGCATATTGTGTGCAAACGCAAATTAATCTTAATCTGACTACTTTATAAGTTAATAAATACTGCTCAGATAAATAACACACGGCGGATTTATAACGGTATGGGGGTATTTTTCTTACGCTGGTGCAGAGGATCTGTTCAGAATCAGAGGAACTTTTGATAGTGATCTAAAATTTATAGAGGTCTTGTGGGATGAATTAGACCTGCGAGTTAGGAAATTAAACCCTACTACATCCCAGAACTCGGCCATCCTGAAATAGCATTTGCCCTCAAATGCACAGCATAATAACTTTACACCGAGCTGTGATCGTTGCCTTGCTGCATTTTTCATCCCACTTCTGACACCTTATATGTATACTAATATTTTTTGAATAAAAAGTTCTTATTTAATAATTATCTTGTCGAGAAACTTTTCTTCGGTAGTATATGTAGAACTGTTTTGACACAAAAATATCTTAAAAATTGCTTATTTTCAGCTGCCTAAAGGGATCTTTCCTCTTAATGTAAATTGGGTAAGATTGATATTTAATAATTCTTAGGTAAGTCTTCGTTAAAATTACAAATTCTCCCAAATTTTAGGTCATATCATTTACAGAAATTTTTTTACAGACTTCTGAAATTGAGCGAGCGTATAAACACCCAGTGCTTGGAAGAAATTTTTTTTGTGTTATGCATTTGTTTTTTATTGAATAAAATTTGTATAAACTTAACGGTAGGATCGATTGTATTCAGAAACAAGCAAACGACTTAGCAGTAAAAGGCGTAAAAACGGAACATTTATATGTTCTCTGCTCAGTCCTTAAAAGTTAACAAGTACCTAAAACCGGGTGGGCGGGGTTGACTAAAAATATGTACAATTATTTTTTTTTAATTTTTAAAATAAAACGAATTTTTATTTTAGAAAAAAATCTTTTAGCATTCAGCAGTCTTTTTTTGGCTTTTTCAATTTCTCCATTTTGTGATTATCGTTTTTAAAAGCAGTCTCATAAATATAAAATAAAATTTTAATATTGCAGGTATATTAAAAACAAGTTATACTTGCGGTAATCAATCATAAATGATGTATACCCTTTATACTGCAATTTTATAAAATATATATTTTAGGTGATAATCATGGTTATATTGCACACATAGATTGTACTGTAAAATTCGATTTGATAAAAATAATCCATTAATTCGATATTGCACAATAAATTAAAAAAAAAAAAAAAAAAAATTTCCTCGTCAACCCCGCTCTCCTTGAGTCCATTTGTACCGGGATTAGCCGGACAACAAAATTGTCAGCTCCTGACTAAATTCATCTAAAAAAATTTCCTAAAAATTCCTACCCCTCGAAGGGGATCTTTTTACAAAAATATCAGTAATGAGGAAAAATTATAAAATTCACCCTCTCCCTTCGTCCCAAAGACACACAATAGTAACAACAAAAATACACAAGCAGGCAATAAAGGTCTTCTGAGTCTTCTTGACTAAGCGCTAAGAAAGGGTTACCGTCCCTTTGTTTTCGTTTTATTTATTTCTTGTTTTATTTTATCAGGCACGTACCTCTAGCCCTTCTCTAGTTACTAAGACGGCTGCAGTCAATTTGTGTTAAATTATATTACCGAATCCACGTCGATTTCCTTTTGATTTTGTTGCGCAGGTTTCGTGAGGTTTTCAGTTTTTTCGGCGGCGACGGGAGCGAAAGCAGGTGGCTGTAGTAGCTCTGGTTGGAGAAGGCATGCTGCTGATTGGTGATGCTGTCGTCCTCGCTGGCCGAATTTGTCAGCGAATTCGAGTCCCTCTCTCTGTAGGAGGATATGTGCTCATCATCTGTCGCTGGACGTTTCACTGGCGACGACGCACCCGACGAAGACATTGACGACACCTTCGAGGCGAACGAAAGCAGGGCGTCGACACCTTCTATATGACGTCGGCGTTCTTCGATCTCTTCAGCGCTCACTTCGATGGTAGGACTGAAAGAAGAAAACATAATTGTTTAGATTTCTTCACCTCTCATCTTCTAAAAGGTAATTTGGAACAGGTAAAATAGTAAAAAGCCCATCTTAAATTAAATGCTTTTATTTTATACTAGTTGAGTTACCCGGCGTTGCCCGGTTGCAATCTTTTTTCTAACTAATCGGGATGGTAAAATAGCAATATCTTTGATTTATGTTGGCGTTAAGCCTCATTTAGTCAAAAACTTTATAACAGCGCGATATTCAACTTGAGGCATTTTTTAAAATTACTTGTCTGAGTTGTCATTCGAGCTCTGTTACAATTAAACGGATTACAGCAGTACTAGTACCAAGTTTTTCGAATTTCATATCATAATTCATAATCTTCCCGTTCTCCATGTTAATTAATTAAGCCATATTATATTGAAAAATCAACAAGTTAAGAAAATTTACATAGCCTAATGTAATATACATACCCTTCTTCACTACTTTCGTAGGCTGCATCCGATGAGGCACCATTGCTATTATTATCACTTCCGTTCTGTGAACGGCTTCCCGAATTGCTACCATTTCCCCCTCCAGCGCCAGCTGAATAGGTATGATCCTCGCTGGGAGATGAAGTTATGACAGGGGATCTAAACATAGCAAATTCATTCAAATCATGACAATGAATGGTCAAAGGGTTTGCCTAAACACTTACCCATTGTACAATGTTTCGGTGAAGACTTTTGGTCCATGCTTAAGTGCTAACATAGCAGTTGCAGCATTCACATCGTCGATACTATCCGCTCCGCAATCTCGAGCCAACCGTTCAATGTTATCGTAGTGAGGTGCTCCACCATTTAATTCACTCGAATAGTATTCAGGTGCCCCATTTCCATTGGTGATGCCACCATTGGCCGTGTAAGTAACTTTGTACACTTCCGATCCAGTCTCATCCTCACTTCCCTTTGTCACCATCTCCTTGATCATTTTCGATAGCTTTGGGAACAGTCTTGCATCCAGTGTGGACTTTGTTGGAGTTGACGGAGGGCTTTCAGGCGATTGTGAAAAACCAGCCTTTAGTGGACCAATCTTATTAGCCACCGATCCAGGATAGAAGGGAGAACGGGTTAGAGCTTGAATTAGGTTTGCTCGTTGACTGTGTTCCACACGCCATAACGAACCCTTTCCCATATTCTAAATTAGATAAAAATGTATGAAAACAAAAACATAATTTTTGAAGCAAATTTTAATATCTTACCGGTGCCTTTTCCACTTTTAGGAAACTTTTGTTCAATGACAAATTGTGCCTAACACTATTCTTCCATCCTGTGGGAGCTGTCTTATAATATGGGAAATGCTGCACAATCCACGCATAGATTTCCTTAACAGGTAAGGCCTTTTCCGGGGAGTTTTCAATTGCCATAAATATAAGGGAGCTGCACAAAACAAAAAAGTCAATGCATCAGTAATGTTTATAATCAGTTAAGTCAGTATAATTGCTATGTTTAGTCAAATCAAAAATTTACCTGAAGCTGTACGGCGGTTTGTTGTGAGTATGCACCAGAGGATCGTATGGCACATTTGTTGGATGTTTCTGCTTTGGTGACGCAATGGACTTCTGAATTGTTTGCACCTTTCCAGTTGGACTTTCATATCCAATCTCCTCTTTATTCACTGGCTCATGGCTAAAAGAAAGCGAAAGAGGTTGGTGTTTCACTGGTGTGCTATGCATGAAATCCTTAACATCGGGGGGACAGCTAGCTCTAAAAAAAAATTAAAATTCTGAATAGTATATAACGTACTTTGCATACCATAATTACAATAATAAAACTTACTGAGTAGGGGAAAAAGGAGCTCCAGAACCGTTTGTATTTGAATTAAACTGCTGTCCACCGTTCTGAATACTTTGTTGGGTTGCATTCTGTTCCTGCCCGTTTATCTGCTGCTCACGAATATACTTCTTGTGGAAGTGCTGATGTGCGCTTTGATTTGTACCAGTCGAGGTAGGCGGTGTAGACGACGTCGATATGGTAGAGGACGTTACAAGAACTGTATTATTAGCAGGTGGTGTTCTTCGCGGCGAAGAAGGAACTTGAGGTATGTGAGAGCGCGGAGAGGTTATAAAATTTGAGCCAGCCTTATACTCTACAACAGTGGTTGTACCACTTGGACCCACATGCAACGTTGTGGTAGCACCAACCAAATGGTCTGGATGAACTGTGGAATTCGTTACAAACGACCCAGTACCCGATGAGCTCAAGGCTGTGGTGGAAGGCGAGATGATCAGATTACGATTCTTGCTAATGGAATTGTTATTGTTCGTGTATTGAATGTGATTGTGATGTGGGGCTTGGCTAAAGTGATTCGCCTGAATTTGGTGCCTATGTACGGCAAAGGAAGCACTACCATTATGTCCAGTGGGTGAATAATCGGCGCCATGATGAACGCTGATTCCCTGATCGGAATTTGAATTCGCCGAAGATGCATTGTCCTCAGAAACGCAAGAGTCTTCTAAGTCACTGGTCGGCGAAAGTGCTCCGTTGTTTGATTGTCGAGCGGGGCTTGCTGCGGCTGATTTGCTATTTGTACAGGCGACAATGCCCTTTATGAGGTTTTTGTCATGCAACCATGTCAGAGAGGTCAACTCCTCATCCGTTCCGTTCCCATTCTGGCCAGAAATTTGGCTTGTGGAATTAACCTCCATCGGTTCAGTGGTCACGAGGACTATGTTTCCGATATTATTCGTCTGGCTTCCGGCGATGTATGCCGTTGTCGCCGACTCGCTTGTTACATGCGGCGAATTGCCATTCTGCTGGAAAAACACGTATTTTGATGGTGATCCATTTGTCGAGGATATGACTGGTTTGGTTATAATGCTTGTCGGATTGTTTCCATGTATCTGAGTATAGGTGCTGACACCGTTAGTTACCTGATGGACAGTTGTCGGTGTTGTCGCTGTAGTTATCCGATGCTGATGCTGTTGCGGATGTTGCTGTATTATCACATGGCCAGATTCTATCGGAGGTATTGTTGAAAGCACCATATTTGTTGAATCTATTGTTCGTGTTAAACCGCCAATATTACTACTCTTACCTCCACCACCACCACCGCCACTATCTTGAGAAGGTGGTCTCTCTGGGGACATTCTGAAAATTAAAAAAAACACAAATTAATACAACAGTACTTAAATTCGAATTCTATAAAGAAAATTCGGAAAAGATACTAAGAATGCAAAAAGTGATCCCAAGAGTGACAATAATAAAGATTAAGACAACGAGGTAAATCAGACACAATGTAACACACTTGTGGTCCGATAACCGTCAACACTGCGCGAAATAATCGCTTGAAATTCACAAACAAGTTTTGTATGAAGATAATTAATTTTTTTTTTTGAGTGGATTATCAAATTTCTAGGGATACCAGAAGAAAACCGTCTATAATGTTTAATAAAAAGATATAGAGAATAAAAAACAATGTGATAAGTGGTAAAAATGTCCATTATGGACTACCTCAAAATAAAAACATAGAAAAATCAAAAATAGCAATACACAACATCCTGTATACCAAAATTAAGCAATCATGAACAAATTTGCTGGTTGTTTTGAATATCTCTATTCTGAAACAAAAGATCGCAGAGCAACTGAAAACTTTATCTTTTTAAACTTTAATTTGTTTTTAAGTCTTAAAAATATCTGCTTTGGGAACAAGAAAAAAAAACAGTCGCGAAATATTTTTGACCGTCACAATCATTGAATTAGTTTTATTTGTTATTTTTTTAATTCAAAATTGTCTATAAAAGAAATGCAATACGCTTAACATATAATATAACACTCCTTAATAATTTCATATTAAATAAAGATTATTGTTTCCAATTTGAAAACCTCTTTGACAAATAACAAAAATTGTTAATACCTTGCCTTATTAAATATAAAAAAAAAATAGAAATGATTCCTGCACTTAAGTACAATATTGATTAAACTACTCATGAAATAATGTCCCAAACCATCGAAAATATACTGCAACATTAGGTTGACGGATGGACTATTGCCAGGCTGGCCATTTAAATGAAATCATATTCTATAACTAATCAGAAAATAACCATTTCAATAAATCAAGTTCTATTTTATAACAGAAACCAGCCGATGGTCCACACTTTTTACACAAAACCTTTGAGTTATAAAATTTCTCTGTCAATTTTTAAATAAAAACTCATGATCATGTCATCTTTTAAAATTCTTCTTTACAATTTCAAGTGCCGATCTTTTAAGCTCTCTTTTTTTTAAACATGTAACATAATCTTAAATCAATTGTTACATACAAATTCTGCGACCCAAATTGAAATATGAAAATAGTATACTATACTTCTACGTCAGTAAATTCTAAATAAAAATAACAATCCGCCTAGACTAAACAATACACACACACAAAACTCTTGGACAGCAAATAAAATATTGGATAATTTCCTCATATGAAATATATTCCAAACTGAGGTAAATCTTTCGCTACCTAACCGCCAAAATATCGTTTACAACGACTTTTCAATTATGGTTTAATAGCCAATAACTCAATCTAAAGCGACTCCCACAAACATTCCATTTATTTTACGTGTCCATGCAAACTTCACGAAGACAACAGTCAATGGATTTATGATTTTTGTAAAATATTTATGTGCCTCATAAATTGATAAATATAAAATGTTTTCTTTTGATTTATGTACTTTAAACCACCTCGTAACTATATTTAAGAAGCGCACCTTAGAGTTGGACGTCTGAATAAAATTTTAAAAACATAATTAAAAGATACGTGAAAGTCTTGAAAGACATTGTACGAGACACATTATGAAATACACAATTAACATATTTTTCCTAATTGAAGGGTGTGATTGATTGAAAAAATTGTTATGTTACGCACTGTATTAGTAGATACTTTCCCTTTAAAGAACGCCTCTAAAATGAGAAAAGCTTCACACAGCATCGATTAGTTTAAACCGAAATTTTAACGAGGGTCAAATCATATGAAAAGTATAAGCATTTCATAGTTACTTTAGAATTTTTGTATACACAACAACTCTATGGCAACAGAGGAAAATTACAAATGAGCGAAAACAAATTATCACCCAAGGTCACACACTCAGCGATTTTTGTCTACTTTTGCCTAAATGTCCTCCTCAAGGAGTTTTACGGTGACTGATTCGTTCTATCACACAAAAAAAAAGAAAAAATGCAGAGTTGGAATACGACACAAAATTTCACAAAAAAAAAAATAATTAAACATACAAAATAAACAGACCAAGCCGTTTCATACCAATCAAAAACGCTAAGTAAATTGTTAGAGGAACGCCGCACGGCAAACTCCTCTCTCTATCTAGGGCTGCGGAATACTATCAAAAAAAAAAGGGCTTTTTCCCTATATTGAAGAAGATTCCACCAAACACGAGCCGAGAACTCTCAGACTTATAATCGAAGTGTGGGACCCATTCCAAAGCACTACCTACTCAACATTTTCACGTTGGAGGGTGGTTAGGAAGGAGGAGCAGCAGCAGCAGCAGCAGCAGCTGAACACAGGGCAGAGCAGAGCGTCAGGCAGCAGGGTGGTCATGACAACTTCAACAAAACAAAATGTAGGTCGTGGCTATTCTTATTACAACAGCATTGACCTATAGAAGAGGTATAGAGGAATTCTAAAGAAGCGTGGGAAACCAGGAAATAGTATCGAAGAAAAATAATAATAATAACAAATTACGCTGAGATTTACTCGAAATTACGACATACGATGCTACACAGCGAAGGTAGAAATCACCTCATCCCTTCAATTGAAGCACTGCAGCAGCCAATTTAGGGAGAATGTGGGCGAATTCCTATTCCTATATTCCTTATAGTATAGTGTGATGCCTCCGCATCCAGGAGAAATGGCTCACGCGACAAAACCTATCCCATTTACGAGAACAGAAAAACCCATCCCTTCCACAACTGCGTTATTTTTTTCTTAACTTTTTCTTTTTTCTTTTTTTTTTATCAGGGCGCGTATAGTTGCCAGGATGCACCACACTCACCTCCCGTAGGAGAGCAGCAAAACACCTCGCGACACTTTTGTGCACTATGTACGTTGAGCGACTGGCAGTCAACCAAAAAAGCAGGGGGCGACAACGACTATGACTATCTACGTGCCAGGAATGACGACAGAAGAAGGGATATAAGGGATACATCGTCATCCTGGCATACACATAGTAAGAAGTCCCTAGATTTGCCCCACCTCCGCCTCTTCCATCACAACTCTCTGCCATAGAGAACGCCATAGTCGCAGCCGCAGGCAAAAAGGCATGCAAAAATCCCTTGTTGCCGTGGATACCCCTAATCAACAACCTACAGAAAAATCATGCGTATGGATTGTGTACACAAACCAGATACCATCATCAACGAGAGTGTTCGAGAGATGATGACGAAATCTAGGGGTTGGGAAACGTTGTGGGTGAACTCTGGTCGTCGAAAAAGGGTTCTTCTCCCGAACCAAAAAGGAGATGAGACTCTGCACAGACTAGAAGAGCAACATGGCTTTTGAAAACTCGCGCACAAGATGAAAAAAGCTCTTTAGCTCCTAAGGGAGCTTGCTCTGTTTCGGGGAGCTCAAGGAAATAAGTCACAAATCCTTTCCGTGGAAGGATTTACTTTTTAGGTGATAGCTTCCTTCCAGAAGTTATAAACTTTAGAGGGGGCAAAGTTATGACGTACCTTACAGCTGGTTGGCACGACGACGTGAAAGTAAATCCCACTTCTTTTTTTTTAACTTATAGGGTTAATGTTTACCGTCTATCCGAATTTTAGTGTGTATAGAGTATTAGAGTAATACCTTTCTGATAACTGCTTGTCAATGCAGGCTAAAGTAATTTAAATTATTTAAGAATCCACTCAAAAATTAGCAGCTTCATGAAATTATGATAACATGTGATGTTTTAGACAGAAAATTTAGGATGTTATGTTATTCGACATACAGATTGTAAGGTTTGATAAAGAGAGTATATTGAAACCAATTTATCTAAATTATACTTATTTGTATGATAAATGTAAAGAGAAAAGGTTTTCGAATATGTCATAATTTAAATCCTTAATAAGGATTGGCGTAAATTTTAAGAAAACGCTTAAAAGAATATAATCAATTCAAGGGGGAAAAAAAGAGAATCCGTCAATTTTGACAGATCTTGGTAGTTTTATTCTTAAGGAGCCTACATTTTTAACCCACTACAAAAGGCGAAGAGGTTTTCAATTCGGAGAGTATATATTTTTATTTTTAATGTATGTACACTGATTACTCCGAGATTCCGCGGACGATTTCCGTGATTTTCTTTTTAATTGAAAGCGAATACGTTCGAATGGGTCCCAATTAAGTTTCATCCAAATCAGTTGAGTTGTTTTTACTAAATCAACAATAATCTCAATATTTGCCTCTCCCATAAACAGTGGCGCCCCCCTCCATATGTAAGTTCAGATTTTTATGGGGAGTTAGTATGAGGTGTGTTAACAGATGGTTTCAAAAAGAATACCCTTATACAGCGCGATATGATTATATTGCCAAAATATAAAGATAGCAAATAGAATAATTGCAGTATTTGCAAGAGATTTAAATATATAAAAACCTATACTTAGTCCGTAATTCAATTTATATGATAAAGTAATCGATGTTATGATGATAAGATGTTTTGAAAATTTTAAAATGCACCCACTTTGTAAGAAATGACCTGTATTTTACGGCATTTTTGTTTGGTGAAAATGTAGAAAAGTTTTCGCAAAGTCATGAAATCGAATATTCTATGAAATCTAGCTAAGAGTTAAATAGAATAAAATAAAAATTGTTCCTTAATCTAGTCACTTTATCGACTAATTTTACAATTTTTATTAATCCTGGAGCGCACACGTAGTCAAGCTGACCATAGAACATTTTCAAACTGATAAGTCTCGCGAACTATGGCTTTTTTAGAATTTGTGTTATTCGATTTTTTTTAGCTAAGAGGATGTAGTTTCCCGTAGAACCGTCTTTAGTTAAAAAAAACTTGTTTTTAATGACGCACCAAGCGCCTCGAATATTTCTACTCATTCTGAGATATTAAATTTGTTGTTACTAAAAATAGCATCTTAGACATTTTTTCCCAATAAGAATAAAGTCAAAACAAACTTTGACATACCCAAAAATACAATCCTTTTATTTTTGGTCAAAGAACTGGAGAACTTTGTTTCTCCTTGACGACTGGTGTTGAACCAATATTTTTTTTTGTACTATTGTTACTGAAATATTTGGTCCGTTCAATATGAATTTATGTAGTGCAAAAATGTATTGCAACATTTGTTCTCTTATGTTTTTTTAATTGTACCGAACCGATACAAAACAATTATATCCAGTTACGCCAATAAGTTCATCATTCCATTTATTTTTCAATTAATACACTAGAGTTAGTAGTAACCTAACAAATAGGCACTTTGCCAATACACAAATATAAAAACAAAATTTGCGTATAAGTGAAAGTTACAAATCTGTAGAAAATGCGTGTAATCCAAAGATCACGTTTGCCATCATCGACCTCAGGAAGACGAAGACAAAACTAAATGCATCGGCAAATATGTTTACTAGAACAGAAAATAAGAGACATCTGCGGGACAAGGTAATTCGATACATTTGAAAAGTCCATTCCATCAGAGCTAGCAAGACCATTACGAGTCGAGCAATCCATTATCGGGTGAATCGCAAAAACTAGGTCAGTAGTTGTAGCCAAGCAAATCAAGTTCATTTGGCAAATCATCCATTTCGCATAGTAGAGCTTTAAGAAAAAAAAATAAAAGAAATTAAAAAAAGAAAACACGCCTTGGGAATAAACAAATCTCTACAGCGGTGATGACGACACACCAACGTCGACTATGTCTCTATGATATTTTCATTATCAAACGTGAAACGAAGATTGTGTGTTCCTCCTGCGGTCTTCGCTCCGCTGATAATCTATCTCTCGGAATCCAACCAACGCAGAAGCGAGGTTCTCTTTGCACGTTCCTCCAGGAATGTGGACGGGTTCCCGGATCCCGGTATTGAGTTTCTCTACTTCTCCTACATATTTAAATGAGAAAAGAAAAATTATAAGCCGGCTGCCGTTTCGAGTTGGGCTCGGCCCAGCCCATCCATATTATATGAGAATTTTGTTCCTCCCTGCTCGTCGGCGCTGGCAAAACGAAGACCAACCTGGCCAAATTCTATTTCCACTCTGACCGCTCTATTTTTAGCCGGATGTTATCTGTCGAGCGGCTAAAACGCATTTGCCGCCGCCGGTCGACTATTGTAATAGGAAAAAAAAATGTAATAACTTCCATGAGACCAGTGCGGCAGGAATGTTTGGACCGAAAAAGTCAAAAAAAAAATTCCCGGTGAATCCCGAGTATTGATTACACGGACCCGATCGCTTTACCCTGCAAGGATGAATTGCATAACAAACGTCCTCCAACGAAGAAACTCATTTCCCTTTTGGATGTCTTCGCTTAGGAATCTCGCCTTGTATTTATATTTTGCGCAAGCAGTTTCTCATTTTTCTTCTTCTGTTATATCTCTAGAGAAGCGAAATGTCTTATTTTAAGTTATGCGGCATTCTCGAAATTGCGAGACATTTCTAACAATTATTTCCAGAATCTCGAGTAATTAATCTGTAAAAAGTGTTATGAGAGGGTTTAAAGGAAATGTCAAACAATAGATTCTTTGACAAACAGAATAACAGCTTTATTAACTTTAGGATTACCATAGGATGATTAACTTCGATTCTTGAATTAATTTTAATATGGTAATCAGCTAATTTTATGCGTAATTCCAAAACTGGAAAATTAACATACTACACGATATGCGCATGACTGTGGACTGTATCATAAACTACAGTGTATTAAACGTTTTATGTTAATCCAAGCAAAATTTATGAAGTCATACTCGAGTGCAAATGTTAGTTCTGTTTAGAGCCCAAAGATCACAATTTCTTTAGTATTCGATCCGCCGCTCAAAATTAAACTCAACTTTTGAACCTTTAGACCCTTGAAAAAGTTTTACAAGATCAAAATAGAACTTATTCGTTACCTCTGAATATGAATTCTAAAATAAGTAAAGGATTTCTAACCCTGAAGTTGTATTTTGACAAATCAAATAGATCGATACTAATAATTAATTTTCGTTGCATCCTTTGGTATTGTAAAATATATGTGGTTTTTTTTACTCATTATGTCATTTGCTTTTCGAGATGGATTTTGATACAGCGCTCTACATCAAAATCCATCCTCATATTGGAAAGGTTCGAAAATCATAACATCATATTTTTAGCGAAGGTTTGAAAGATGCATCGTTATTATAATTTTGGGTAGATTTGATAAATGTGCTCTGTCTGTATATCTAAAGAACCATGTGGGTTCGACATAATCACATCCCAAATTTATGAATATCGCAAGCGTAGAGATTAGGGGTTATAGTCGCACCATAAAATTTTCCTTTCTTTTAAGGGAAATCCCTTGTTACTTTCTTTGAAAAATTTCAGTATTTCATTCAAAACGACCCAGTAAAAATGGAATAGCAGAAAGCAATTATCCCAGCAGCCCAGACAATAACTCATTTAAGGATGTCGCCTGTCCACTTCCACCGATCAATTCAAATCTGTTCATTGACTCTCACTTGAACCCGAGGACCAGAAATAATTCACAGGTCAAGGATCTTGGGAATTTTGGCTGCTCAGTTTCAATCTCGCGTTTTATATCCTTAAATTTCGCATTCATCCCAGGCGGACGGAAGGCAACAGTGCTCCGTCAAAAGTTCAGAGCCGCAGTCAGAAAAGCCCTGTATATTTATGTTGGAAATATATTTTCCTTGGCCGCAGCAGAACGACTCCGCACGAGCTATATATGAACGCGCTTATAAGCGGGGGTATGAGAGAGCGGCATATTCGCGTGGAATTATTAAATTTGTGCAAATTCCTTCCCTCGGTCACATGGTTTCCTTTCCTGCCTTTGTGGAGCACGAAAATGTCAATAAAACTCAGTCAGCGGAGCTTCGCTCGAGACGCTTGAATAGACGCCACTTAGCCATTCCTTGGTCGTAATGAGGCGTACAACGGCAGCGGCGACGACGCCACCAATCTTATCAAACCGATTGCTTCCTAGATTAATATTATATATAGTATATATATTTTTTTTTTCGCTGACAACGACGACGGGCCCATGGGGCTTACATAAGCGCAGTGAACTGCCTAATTCCTCTATAATTCTCGTTTCCCGGTCCCCGCGGCCTCAGCCTATATTTTCCGGCTTGCAACTTGGCACACTGGGCAGAGAGCGCTCCTGAAACTTCCCCGGAAAAATAATTGTCTCGCTTACGAGCCAACCAGATTTTTTTTCGATTTTCTTGTTGTTGTTGTTTAATCAGTTCATTTTGGATGGTATTGATTCCCGGCCCCCCGAACTGTCCCCGGAGCCACTTATTCGATTGCCAATTATGCAAATTTCGTTAGTATCACATTGCTTGTAAAGATTACAGCGCTTTTTGCGGTTAAATCAATTCGATTCGTTCGTCTTCTTCTCTTGAACACACAGAGCAGAGAGAGAGCGTTTTGTTTGTTTGTCTGGTCTTGTCTAGTTGTGCAAGTAATTAGGTGATAAACACGGACATGCTTGCGCGCTTGTTACAAGTTGCAAGTGGTGCAATCAATCGCGCTCCCGCGAATCCGATTTGTCTAATTTCGGAGGAATGGCGACGGTAGTAAACTGGACCGGAGTTGGGCCGGCCGCGCACATGCCTCGAGGGTGCGAACATGGTCATTTCCATGTTTAAAATTAATGACTAAATACCGGATGAGTCAAAATATTGCCCGGCAGTCGGCCAGGAGATTGGAACCGAACTCACGCCCCCGAATGCATGATGAGTTCTCTACGGGTTCAAATGGAATTTTAAGCGCCTCGCGAAATTTTTTTTGGGAAGATAAAATGAATCTCATTGCGATAAATTTTGATGCGAAATCCGACCCAGAAGTAAATCGATAGAAAGTAAATACTTGCTTTACGCAATTTTTTTTCCCAAATATCATGATTTTATAAAATAAGGTACATCTAGCCCACGGCTTAAGTCGTTTCGAAGATACGTGACCCTAAGTTACGATCATCATCGACTTTTTTGAGAAATAGACTTTTTTCCACTTTCGACTCAATTAATGGTCAAAGAAATTATTTTATATATAAAAATAGAGGTCAATTTAACAAATATGCACATATATACAAATGTGTTATTTTGTATGCACATTAGAAACACACGTAGTCGTTTCATACTAGTATATCTCGAAATGTAGTTTCAATTTCCGTAGCGTTTTCGAAACTAATTAATGACGTAAGTACCTGTATATTCAGATAAATCGTTGCACAAATTCTCCACTTTATTTGAATGATTGATAGACCCTAGAGTCGTACCTAAAGTTTTTTAACATAGAAGTTGAAACGAAAAAAGTAGGAAAAAATTATTCGTTCTGCCGAGACATGTTGGTTGGTTGGTTGGTTGGTTGGTCGGTTGGTTTCAAAGGCGATCCAACAATCTAGTCACAATCCTTGATACTACTACTGAATCTATGTCTTTAATAGTGGCTAATGAGTCCGTATGTATAGCTATATTTTAAACAGATATCGTTCCCTCCAAGGCGCAACAGGCCTTCATAATCGCCAGCACTTCGGCCTGGAAAACATTGGCATGATCAAGAAGGTGGTAAGATTGCCTGACATTAGACTCATCACAGAATATGCCGGCCACAACTCCTTCTGCGGATTTGGACCCATCCCTAAATATTGCCAAATCAAAGCATCACGCTACATTGTCCTTCTTTCACTCCATCCTCCTTTTTAACAGGCCCAGGATTCTACTTTAGCAGAATAGCTATGTATGATCTAGCACTCCAGCATCCTGACTCTTTAAACCTAATAGCGCTACAGGTTGCTAGATTCTTAATATGAAGATCGTCGCCTCAAATCCGAGACAGGTAGATTGTCATCGTTTTAAGTCCGGCCAGAAAATATTGTGGAATTTTTTTTTTTTTTTTTTTTAATTCTTTTATGATGACGACATAGATCACTATTGGATTTATCAACCCGAAGTTTCTTATTTCGACAGCACACACCATTCGCCGTATCAGATCCGCCATTTTGAATTTCCGATGAATTTCAATTTGCGACTTCCAAAGTAATTTTTCCTTTTTCCCCCAATCTTATTGAAATCACACCTACAAACTTTTGTCATATGTATAAAACAGATTGATAAAAAAAGATATTTTATTGATAGCGAGAATTTCATGAAAAAATTGGGTTTAGTGACCCGTACTACCTCACTGGTGGGAGTTAGGGTTACGCCGCAATGGACACTTTTGTAGAGCATTCAATTCTGAAGAAACCCTATAATATATATACTAGGGTGCTTTTTTTTTTGCGACTATTTTTTTTTTTTCAGTCCCACCTCGAAATTTTGTGGCAAATACCTAAACAAAAATTCCCTGAAAATTGGAGCCCTTAATATTAATATTAAGTACTAGACCAAGGCATATAAAGATTTGCCATATAAAATACATGTAAACTTTGATTATTTTTCTTCAAAACTCTACAGCTCAGAGGCATTTTATGGTATAATCTTGGTCAATGGTAGGATTTCTTCAGAATTGAATGCTCTACAAAACTGTCCATAGAGGTGAACCCTAACTCCCACCAGCGAGGCAGTACGGGTCATTAACCCCAATTTTTCCATGAAATTCTCGCTTTTTGCCCCTATCTCGTAAACAACAAGAGGTACAGAAAAAGTGAATATGACAAACTTGTAGGAAATTCAATTTCCTCCAAAAAGTTCTTGAACACCAAATCGCTAAAATTGATATTTCTTGAGATATTGGGCTTTGAAGTTGAGGTAGTGTGGAATTTTCATGGATTATTGAGCTAATTTGTAGAAACACTACCTCAACTTCAAAGCCCAATATCTCAAGAAATATCGATGTTAGCGATTTGGTGTTCAGAACTTTTTTGTAGGAAATTGAATTTGCTACAAGTTTGTCATATTCACTTTTTCTGTACCTCTTGTTGTTTACAAGATGGGGGCAAAAAGCGAGAATTTCATGGAAAAATTGGGTTTAGTGACCCGTACTACCTCGCTGGTGGGAGTTAGGGTTACACCGCAATGGACACTTTTGTGGAGCATTCAATTCTGAAGAAACCCGACCATTGACCAAGATTATACCATAAAATGCCTCTGAGCTGTAGAGTTTTGAAGAACAAAAATCAAAGTTTACGTGTATTTTATATGGGAAATCTTTATACGCCTTGGTCCAGTACTTAATATTAATATTAAGGGCTCCAATTTTCAGGGAATTTTTGTTTAGGTATTTGCCACAAAATTTCGAGGTGGGACTAAAAAAAAATGTATATATACATATAAAGTTTTCTTTTTTTATTATTTTCCTTCTTAAAGGGTAAATGATGCTGCCATTTTCATTTCATTTCATTTTTCACATTTTTTACACTTTCCTCATTAATTCAACATCCTACGTTATCTTATCGCTAAAATTCCATACTTCTGAAAAATTCATTTGAAATATTTCTTTTACTACAAGACTCACATTAAACAAAATCTGGTATAATTTTTTTTCCAAGGGCGATTAGTATACCATCTTTATTTATTTTATATGTTTTGTTCGATTCAGTAAATATAATATTTATGTAAAATGCTAAGGTTTATTCAAAGTTAAATAATAGATTTAAAGCATGTCCTTCCGCTGAAATTGTCGTTTGTAATAGCACCAAACCAACTTCAGTCCAAATAGAATCACTTCGGAAAGGGTAACTTCATGATTATACAATTTCTCATTTCCTGCATGTAAATTAACATCATCCCATCCTGTATATCACTCTGGATAATTTCAGGAATCCAATTGACTTGACCTAGTTGTCTATGAAATTTTCTCATCAGTTTCCTTAAATTTTTTATTATTCCTTCACTGTCTAAAGTAATTTGTTCTGTGTGTTTTTTGTATAGATAGAAAAAATACTTGGAATCTTTGAAAAGTTACCTTGTGCAGAAAACATTATAAATTTTGCGTATAAATGGAATTTCGTAGACACAATAGAGTTGTTTGGTAAAAAATGTGTTATACATGATTCTAACAATTCTAAGTTCCGAGTGCAATGAATCCCCAAAATCTGCTTTTTTCCGCTTTTCCACCTCTCTAAAGTTATTTGAAACTCACGTTTCTCGAGTCGAGTCCCAATTGTCGTCCCGGATTTTAATTTATTGCGAACAAAAGTTGGAGGAAACTGTACCAAAAAGTGATTTGAAGAAAACCGCCTACGTAACAAAGTGGCATTCACTATAGTATAGTCGGCTTTTATAGTATCTGTACCGTCGCCAAGAGGCTTCTGAAATTCCCTTGATTCTTTCGACAAATGTTAAAATTTTCATTTTCTAGCCAGCGTTCATCTCTCGTGTTTGCCCTGAGATGTGAGATGAGACATCCATTCGGGCAAATCTAAGCATCAATAGCCTTAAGCACGCTCGAAAATGGATCGAAAAAAAAAAAAAAATAAGAAAATAATTCAAGAGAAAAGATAAAACACAAATGAATGAAGAAGAACAATTGCAAGATTCTCGAAGGAGACGCGAGAAGTGGATGTAACAATCCGAAAATAACGTGACGGGTTCAAATTTATTTTTTCCTGGTTGCTTATTTTTAGAAAAGGCGACATGTGAGCAGAGAAATTTTACATTCGAACATTTTCCTCGCATTTTGGTCACTGAATTTTCGAAAATAAAAAAAAATAAAATAAACATATATATATAAAAAATAATAATAAACTACCAACTCCGAGGAGACACTATCAGTCCCATTGGCTAGACGTAAAAGCATTCCAGTGTCCCCGGCACATTTCACAAGTTTTGATTAAGTGGAAGAGGTTAAGTGTTTTGCAAGTGAATTTGGAACAACTTAATTTTGAGAGCCGGAGTCTTTTGACGATGCTTTCAAGAGCTGGCAAATTTATTTACAAAAAAATCCCCGTGCCAAGAGCGAGGGGAGTGGTTCTAAAGTTGTATATATATTAGTCAGACTAAAAATTCTTTTGGAACGTTTACAATGTTTTTTCTTGTCCATAGAAATGAACAAGTTTTGAAATTCTTTTCACAATTTTTTTTTTTTTTTTTTTTTATGATAATTCTTTTAATTTTTTGTCTTCAAAATTGGCACACATTCAAATTATTATTAGCAAAATGTTAAACGGTCAGATGCTTGTTTACTAGCATCATATCTGGCCAGAGTACTGGCAGATGATATATAATAACAGGTTGACATACATTTTATTGTTAGTAACCAAAGTTGCACTCCAAATACCTAATTCAAAAGACCCAGAATTATTCCAAAATTCCAGTAAGCAAAATTTAACACGTAATACTTTGTTGTATAAATTTTCGAAAACAAAATTCGCATATTTCAGATAGAAAAAGTCAAGAAAACATGCATTTTCAAATCCTGATAAAATATTTAAATAAGTTTTTCTCGTAACCGTATTTCTTCAGCTTACATATGGAAGCATTGCATTATATATGGTATACATATGCATATGCTCAATTCTAGAATAAAACTTTTTTTGAGTAAGTGATAGTTTCAAAAGCCAAATACAAAATTAAACTTTCTTTTTCAGGATCTATCTTAAATGTCGTATGAACTAAAAAACCAAGGGTGGATTCATGTAAGGTGACTGTCACCTGTCAAAATCACCAAAGAGTGATAAAATCGAGGTAACAGCTTTTGAGCACTATGGGTGGCGTATATGCGCCCAGAGAAATAACCTCATTGTGGACTATGTGCGCATAGCCGCCGAGCTTTCTATGAATGTCTGTTATAAGCGGTGCAGTTTGGAATGCTTTGTTTGCAATAAATAAATTTTCGCGGCCTACGCTGCCGTACAGTGCAACCACTCTTGTGGAAAACTTTCTCGTCCAGGGAATGTATCAACGCAGCCAACTGTACCGTGCCGAAAGAGTTAATGCGTCATCTGTGCGAGTTAAAGTTCTCAGCACATGGTAAAATATAAGCAAAAGCTAATTTACACATAGAAACATTGTTGAAAAATGCAATTTATTGAAAATAATATTATAATGTTTCATTTAGGGCATCCCGACAGCAATCAAAATGAGAAACAAAGAAAACAAACAAAGAAAAATATTGTTGGATTTTGTAGCAACTTTAAGAACTGGTGGAATAAAAATTTACTTACATTGGATACATTTAATTCATTAAACACATATCGGAATGTCGGTTTATACTAATTAATAGATTAATAAACAATACATCTCTCACTGATTATGCGGTAACTCCAAAGGATTAGACTTGACTTTTAAATTTCTCCAGGAAATCCTAACATTCTGTACCGCATCCTTCGAGTTAAATCGTGAAATTCTACTGAAACAAACATTTTCAAATCACTGGCTAAAGAGCACGCAGTATCCACAATGAAGTTGGTTATAATTCGTTAATATTCATATTATGAATTACTTTAAAAGTTATTACTTTACATGGACAATTACTAAAATAGTGATAACTTTGTAAAATATCTAAAGCGATTATCACACCCAAGACACTAAAATGCCTAAAGTTTTTGTCTCAACTGTCAACTGTGTACAGAAAATCTTATATTCGAAATAGACTGTTTTTTTTTCAAAATTAAATTTGCTTAAAAGGAGAATCTCTAGAAACATTCTGTTAAAAATCACGTTTTTTAAGAAGCAGATGTCTTATGTCTTCAAAACAACAGCGCTGTGACTGCTTCAATGCTCTCAATTATCGTTCAGAAAAGTAAATGAATGGCCACTACTTGCTACACGTGTATGTCAACAAGTCTATCAACAGCTGTGTAATTTTTTTTTATACGTCAGCTATTTAGCAAAAATTATTCAATCGTACAGTGAAATATGATTTATAAATCAATTATGGTAATTAAACGGTGATAGCTCTACTATCAAATTTAAAATGATTTCGGTAAATTACAGTATTAGAGTCCGCTCTAGATGTTTACTATTGATTAATAAAACATTAGATAATTTATGTCTAGCTGCCTAGCAATTCCTTATAATCATTTAATCATAAACCTGATAATAATGCTCTCTGATATTGATCACGTTTTATCAATCTTTTCGAGGAACGGAAATTGGGACCCATCCACAGAAATGATATGATATAAACTCCGCAAATACATGATTGTAGAAAGTCTGAAACACACAGGTATTTTAAGTAATGATGAATTCTAAGAAAATTATTACCCCTTTTCACATAGATCTAGAAAATGGTTATTACTTTTTTTTAAACAACTTTTTACTTTAAAATTACTATAAAAACCTACCATAGAATTGTGCAAATTTCATATTATTTCCAAGGAAATCTCATTCCAAGTCGTTGTTATTGCAGCTTTCATTTCCTCTATGATTTGGAATTGTTTTCCGAACCCATACAATTTAGTGTTGCTCTTTTTGTCCTCCCTGGTTGTCTTTTCCTGGTATTTTTGGATTCTTTAAAGAATTTGTCAAATACTCCAACACTTCTTTTGATCTTTCTACCAATTTCTCGACTCTTCTTCCTTAAGTGTCCTTGTTTTTCCAATTTCCTCAAAGGTAAGTCTTTTTCCACCACCCATTTCATTGCTGTCCACTAACTATTTACTTCTCAATACAATATTATGTACAGTTAAACAGTTTGTTCTCTCCGAATCACCAACAACTTGCGCTTACAATAAACTATGGGTGCTTTCGGAAACGTCAATTTCATCGTCAATCAACCCGTCAATTGATGCAAGTTGCGAATGTCACAATACCGTTTGCAGATTATTGACGTTTGTCATTTGACATTACCGGACAAATTATTGTGTCGGCTGTCTAAAGTGTCTCTTAATTCTTAAAAGTAAAGCAGAAGTAGATAATCTAAATTAACTTAATAATGCCGCTTTGTATTGTGCACACCATCCTTGAACTTGGGCTAGAGACGAAGTCTACGGGTGTAAAAAATGAGTTTCGCAGATTCGTAGATAATCGGAGCTTCAGAAGGAAAATAAAGTTGATACTTATTCAACTCATGCTACAGAAATTATATTTAAGGAGACAGATACCTAAAGGTAGAAGATTATGTTGAGTTACACCTCGAAATTCACTGTCATTATAGTTAAATGTCAAATCTGCAGCATAAAAAATGGAGGTGCTCTATCTGCAAAGCTTTCGTCAAATATTTGATAAACCTAGAATTTCCGAACGCATGACGTTTACAATGTGCATAACCGAACATTTGATGATTGTCATCTGCCGTGCAGATGATGTTTCCGAAAGCACGGGGTGATGAGAAAATCCCAAAAAGTAATAAGCACTTTCAATCACTTTCATTACATAAAATACCTGTGTGTTTGAGATTGCCTAAAATCATGTGTCACGGAATGTAGATGATATTATATTAAACTCATTTATTAAAATTAACAAATAGGGCCCGAATTTAGGATCGTCGACTGAAATAATGTCTATCGTGTAGGTAGTGTTACGACTTTGAAGAAATAGTAAACCCTAAATTAGTTTTCTCTAACGTGGTTGTGTACCTGAGACAGAGTGATTTTATAAAGGAATAAAATGAAGGTGTTAACAATAAATCAATGATTAAAAACTTGACAATGTATTAGCAGAAACTTCTTTAGGGTCTTAATAATCTCATCAAAACTACCCACACACAAACAGTTCATCATAAAACAACTTTAAAAAACTGCACTTAAAATATAAAATGTTTAAATACATTTCAAATCCCACCTGGTTCTTATTACAAAATAAAAATATTGTAAATTCATTACAATCATCATCTATTTCGAAATTTCCTGCGTCATAATGCACGTATGGATGCATAAAAGTGACTAATTTATATCTGAAGAATGCTTCTTAGGCGATTCGAGCCAAAAACAGATTGAAGCAAAAAATAAAATAAAATAAAGATACAACAAAACACCACAAATTTGCAATAGTATGAAGGCAAAGTGGGTGGATTATGCATGATACCGGCGTCGGCCGTGTCATTACTACCGCACTGTGCTGCGCCCCATTCAAAAGAAAAAGACACGTGACAACAAAACGCTTTCGATGACGCTGAAAGCTGAGAATCGCACAAGAAAGGAAATCCACCGAAGAAAAGAAACCGATCGAATCGACGACAGCAGACAGACAACACGATATTAAGACACTGTTCTTATTCATTTCAGAGAGCAAAGAATTTTCGAGCGAGCTAAACGAATGCCCACCTATATATATTACATCATCAAAAAAGTGCATTTGAGTTTTGCTCAAAAATAAGTTCGACAGCCTCTCTCTGAGGTGAATTGCTGAAAATCGCTTTCATTATTTCTTTAAAAAATAAAATTCCCTCTCATCTCAAACTTTCTCGATTATTTCTTGAGCGCATTGACGGTGAACACATATATTGAGGAGGCATAGCAACAATAAATTGTCATCTTTATAAACATTTTATCTTTTCTATCATCGCCTGAGCAGAGGCTATATAAAAGACTGATTACCAAAAACATATTTCAGAAAAATTATCACAGAATTAAACAGAATAAATAATATTAAAAAATAAATAAAAAATCGTTAAAAAAATTATAAATGACTCAAGAATGGTATTTTTGTGGTGGCTTAACACTTACATACGCATTGTGGCGGCGATAAAACTCCGGCGCGTATCTGAAATGTTTGTTTATTGCTTCGAATAAAACGCGCTTTTTATATAATTTTGTATGGTGGATCTGCTTCGCCACTGTTGTGTATCTGAGATTCCTCTCTCTCTCTTATAGTATAGTGAGTGGATTGCAGCGGTATTTCTGTGTGCGATTAAGCATTCAGCCCCAATTCCAAGAGATATATTTCGAACAGCAGAACACTGCTTTATTTAAACTTTAATAAAAAGAGAACTACAAAACTCGCGGCGCTTGGCACATTGTTCGAAATTATTTTGATTTTTTTACTAGTCTATTTTGAATAAACACTTTATTGTTAAACTTTGTTTAAAACGACACGTATTGTTACAAAGTTAAAGAAGAAAAAAAAATTGACAAAAATAACTTTTGTATATCATTTAACGTATATAACAAACTTAACAAAAGCACATCGCGGTTGCAAGCGATAGATACACTGATGCTCCTCTTCGTGTGAACAGGTGAATTGTACGTTTTCGCGAAACACGAGGTCAGAAATGCGCTTGCTCACAATCGTAAAGCAACTACAAACGTGTACAAATTAAAATAATTTATTTAATAAAATTTCGTGAAACTTCTAGTGAAGTTTCATATATAAAATTATAAAGACGTGTACCGCACACACAACTCCTGGGCTCTAGAGACTCCACCGCTTCTTCCTCAAGCAGCTCTTGCGCTATCTAGCCGGGCTTATCACCACACTGAAGTTTAACCCACTTATCGCGGTGATAGTACAAAAATCATACACTCTGCCGTGTTGAACTTGATTAAAACTCCTCTCTAGAAATGTTTACTTGTTACATAAAGTTGCTAATTAGCTAGTACATAGCACCGTTCAACTATACTTTGAGGAAAGTTTTATACTTTTGCACAGTGTGTACACTCAAAAAGATGATATTTGTCTTTATACTCTAGGGACTCGCACTATCGCATCAAGTCAGGCATAAATCTGAATAATTATATATCATCAACAGAATTTCAGAGTTGGTTGAAGTGATTTTATTTTTGTAGACGAATTATGGGACCCCCAAAATCAAACTTTTGTCGTTATTAATCAGGTGTAAATGACTTCGATCACATCTGTTGGTCGTCGCCTTCATCACAATATTGTGCACGCAACACTTTGTTTACTTTTTTTGCACATTTTCTCTTTTCTTTATAAATATCCGTGTACTTGACGTTGCACAATAAAACAAATAACAAGGTGAAAATGTTCAATTAAAATAAAAATAATATACAAATTAAAAAAAAACCGTCTTGTCTGCTTCACCGAGAGTTTTTCATTTGAGGTGGCGGGTAGTGCGCGGCTATTGCAATTTCTCGACTTCGGGTACAGAGAGAAGGAAGGAAAAATTTAATAACGAAAAGCTTCTCGCTGTTTTGCGGGAAATCAACTAAAACTCGGCAAGAACAAATGAGACCTCGTTTGGCATATGTGTAAAACAACAAAAAAAGAGCATACGGCTTCTTCGGAAGTTACTCAAATCTTCTACAATAAGCATAGACCCCGCGCTCAGAGAAACACGCGCAAACAGTCCCCTCCTCACAGAGTGTATAAAACATTTTTCTGTTTATTTCTGAGTAAAGTCGCCTCAGTTTACCTTGAAAATCGCTTCAAAAAGCTTCTTGCCAGTATTGCCATTTGAATCCAACAAAATCATACTATTAAAAACAATTTTCTCTCTTACTATAGCAATTGATCCCCTTCACCTAACCGCCTCTTCTGACCGTAAAATTGTCATATCAATTTCAAATACGCGAAAGAGCATAACACGCAATTTTCAGTCAGTTTTTTTTTTGTTTTCTTCTTTGCTGCGTTTAATTTTATTTTTATATCTTTCTTTTTATACCAAAGGCAGGAGAGCAGAAATTGTCTTGGATTTGCTGATTAGATTTTCCATTCATGTATGCCTGCCTGTGCCTGCACTTAAAACTTGAACACGAGCCGCTCTCAGCATGAAATGGCCTTCAAGTACACAACACACAAATTATAAAAGATTTTCGTACGAGCGCTAAGTAGCTTTCAGCAATTTTCTGTAAATGTTGGAAAGTTTTGTGATTAGAGCTCGAAGCGCCATATACTTTAATAATATATACATTGTATATGCGTGAATGTTTGGCGCGACAATACCGGAAATGTCTTCACTACCATGCGAAGCTCTAATCGGGCTCCTGAAGGGAACGATAAATCAATTTCTGAAGGTTTATGTGAGAAAAAACCGATAATTACTAAATTACATACATATCTAAATACAAGTTACTATCTTATAGGCACAGGAATTGGAAGCAGCTTATCAGATTCTTATGTAATAAGAAAGAAAACATGTTAGCATTACAAGGTCATAGAATATAACTCTACCGGATCCCTCACGAATAGATAGCAATTTACGCAATATAAACAATAATAAAACATAATACTAGCACTTAATAGATTAAGCTACTCTTGATAAAAGCACTTTTTTGCTCAAACTATTTTGCGAAGATTTTTAGCTAAGTATTTATAAATAATAAATATAAATATGACCTAATTATTAGTATTTAACCCTATAATTATGGTCTATTAGCATATTTTGATTTATATAGCTAACATATTTTTAATGGCACTCGCATTGACCGAACTATTCGTGAAATAAAGTCCCAAACCCTCAAAAATGTATTGCAAAATTGAGTTGACAGAATGAACTACTGCCAAAATAGCCAAGGCAGCCACTTAAATGAAATCATATTCCATAACAAATTGGAAGGTTTACTCTTTTCAATAAATCAACAAACTTTGAACAGTATTTAATTTATAGGATTTCTAAAAAGAAACCAGCCAATGGCCCAAACTTTATTTAACCCCTGACAGGTAACGAGGGCATTTTTGACCCATACGGAAAATCCTAATCGCCCGGAGCAGGTATTAGACCTTTCGACAAATTTTTCGCATTTTCGACCCATTTAACAACTCTGTAATGAAGCTCATGTTATGAGAAATCGCGTAATCTTTAACACGTTGACGCCGGCGCAGTGTTTTGTACTTCACTTCAAAAAAAGCTTCAAAGCTTCAAAAGTGCAGTTTCGTTTTACTATACGTTTATTATGACATAATAGTTTTATTTATTATGTGTTACGAAAAGCTTATGTGAGACATCGGTGGTACACGCCGCCAGATAAATAATTCGCGTGTGAGCCACCGGTGGTACACGCCGCCAGATAAATAATTCGCGTGTGAGCCACCGGTGGTACACGCCGGGTTGAACGTGTTAAACAAAAAAAATCAACTCGCTAGGTTCATTAAGGGGGTATCCCACTCTAGAACGTTCAAAAAATGCATATTTTGTTTTTAGTTTTGAAAAATTCTGTGTTCTTTCCTGAATCGTTTAAGCTATCTCTTGCCGCGAAATTCGAAAAGCTCGCGCCGCTACAGGCGATTCCGTGCGCAGGTGCGCGCTCTCCACCACTCTAAACTTTAACTTAAATGCCGTTTTTCTCAAAACACCGTCTTGATGAATGGTGTGCAGCATTCTGAGAAAACCGTTCATCGGAAAAATTTCAGATTTTGGCACAAGCTGTATTAGCTTTGTCTCTATGACCTAAGTGGAGCAAATCAGGCATTTTTACATTTACATAGCTTGTAGCCATGTTTTAACAGTAAAAAATCAACTAAAATTTAAAACTTATAGTACAAAAAATTAAAAAAAATGAATAAATTTTTTTTTTTCAAAATGTGCTACACTCATGCCATAGCGACATATATAAAGAGTACTAATGTGCAATCTCATAATTTTCAGATTATTTGTTTGGCTGCTATGGTGCACACCATGAGCTGCCGTTCCTAAGTTATGTACTGACCTAACCACTCAATAAAAAAAAAAATTTTTTTTCTCAAAATGTTCATTAAAGATCATATAATAAGAGGATTATTATGTTTAACTCTAAATGTTTTGTATTTTCTTGCTGAAAAAAAAAGTTCAATTCAAGGGCCTCTAGAGTGGGATACCCCCTTAAGGGGGTATTCTAGTGTAGAAATTCGAAAAAATCGAAAACTTTTTTTTTCCACATTTATAAAGTTTAAACATTCAAGAATATGCCTTCAAAGGGATTTTTCAAAATTTCAATTATTTACCGAGTTATAGCGATTTTGGTGAAGCGACAACCAATCTGGTCCGACCGGAATGAATTGAACACTACACGGTAGGCGCGGCCCGAGTACCTGCGGATAAATGCCCCCATGAAACTTCTTTTGTATTTTATACCTATATATTGAAGATTTTGAACGGGAGGAAGGTCCCTTGTATGGAGCAGGGATCGCCGATTAAACATATTTAAGTATACCGTACAATTGTATGAGCGCAACTGCTTGAAACTTTACTCTAAACTTTAAACGCGTTTTTCTCGAAACTACTTTTTTCAAGTTGGCGGTAAGGATATCTCGAGATCTACTAAACCGATTTACTTGAAATTTAGTGTGAACGTTCTTTATATATCCCTCTATCGTAACAACCTCAAAAAGGTTGTAAATTTTGATTTTTAATATTTTAAAAAAATTTAACTGTTGAAAAAATCGCAAAAAAAAAATTTTTTTTTTCAACCGGCCGCCATTTTGTGAAAAAAAATTTTTTTTTACTTTTTTGAGGTTGTTGCGATAGCGACAACATTACTAATTAAGAATCCGTTGGATTTTTTTGTTTCAGTTAACTAGAACGGTTGTAATTTTTACCGCCGTCACACCCCCTTTTTTTTGGATCCCCCACTCTTCCAGTCGATAACTTCTGGAATTTTTGGTTTTTTTTTTTCATTTAATTTTTATGTATTCTTAAAATATCAATAAGCAAATAAGAAAAAAATGTATGGTAAAAATATTTTTTGTTCTTTTTTTACGAAACTTGAAAAAACGCCCGAAATTCGTGCCTCTACACTAGAATACCCCCTTAAGAGCCGAGATACCATATACAAAAAAAATTATCATTATCTGTAAGGGCCTAGAGAAAAATATGTCAAAGGTTAATCAAGAAACTACATGTGTTTAGACATTTAAATAACTCTCTTTTTAATCCGTTTTCTTTATATCTACACAAAAACTGCCTTATTCTTTTGGAAAATGAGGAAACTAAATTACAACTTATAATAATTTCATAAAATATACTTTGCACTCCATGTGGTCACACATATTTAATCGTGTATTATTAATGATCGGTTACGAAATGCATCGTAATTTTTAATAAATGTGCAATTATTCCTAAATTAACTATTAACTAGACGGCAAGAAAATAGCCATAACCTTAAAAAACATTATAACTTGACAAAGAAAAAATGTAATGGCAAAATTCTATACATTTTCTTAATAGCTATTCTACTACCTTTAATATGATTCCACACATTCGATGTATTAAACAAAAGCCAGTTCTAGAAAAGCAGTAAAATTTTACAAATGTGTAATAAACCAAAAATGTGATTACATTTATTTTTTCATGTTATCTGGTTAAAGAGCATAAAACAGTCTGTCGCACAAAAACGTCTACACAAATTAGCTAAATACACTTTTGTGTGAACAAACAAAAGTATGGAATTATTAAGTTTCGGGTTATAAAATGAAGTTACATGAAAGAAAGCATTAAAACTAGCATTATAAATAGCAATTTTTTTTTAAAACCCTAGGATTTCTGTGTTTGAAGAACAGGAAAATAAATTTATTTTTATAGTTTTATGATATCTCTGGGAAAACTAAAATCATTGTATCATTGTGTATATATACAGATACTTTTAATACAATCGCTTAATTATAAATTTAAATTATACGATTCTAATAACATTAAAGTGCCTTTACTTTTGACATTTCACATGTCAGACAGATACATATTTTTAAAATTCTATGAGGAAACTTTTTTCGAACCGAGACAATTTTTTGCACGTTGAACGTCATCTGAAAATATGTCTCGCCAAAAAAAAACATTACGTCTTCGAGTTGCACAAACTAAACACTAGATTTACGGGACCCGTCAGTTTGACAGATTTCCGATTTAGCGGCGATATTTAAAGAAATCATATTTAGTAATTTTTAGTCAAATATATTACATCAAATTGGTACTATAATACGAGGATATCTCATTATAAATTCCTTATCTTCTGAGATCCCTATTTCGAACGGAAATACATTATAAACTTATTATTTCAAAATCTCTACAAACCATACAATAAAAGTCCGTAAAGTAAATCTAGTGTTAATGACGTAGAATAATTTTGTTGAGACAAAAACAAAGCCTGTTAAATACAATTGGCTCTCCAAACTATATTTTTGAATAGGCTTCAATTTCACTGTGCTTGTACAACCGCAAACGATCACTGAGGTTGAAAAATGATTTGACAACATAAGAAACGATTAATAAAAATCAATGATATTGTGTTAAACGACTATAAATATTTAAGGTGCGTGAGATTGCTTGCATCTAAACTGAACATGTTTACAAACATTTTACAAGTGCATTTAGGTATGAAAAAGCTTTCATTTTCTTACAATCAATCAAAACCGCTATCGTGTTACGATTTGTAAAACATGGATTTATTACCATAAATAAAAACAAAAAAAGAGTAGACAGTAACTAAAATCTGAGGAAATTAATCCAAAGAAATCAAAAACAATGTAGTAATACAAACTAACGAATATAACTAAAGACCCAGGAAATTTAATTATTATATAATAAGCTAATAGAAAAAGTCAAAAGATCTTAATTCGCGCAATCTTTTACGGCCAATTGAAGGTCGTCATTTTGTTTATGTATGAAGGAACTTTCGTGCATAAGAAGCGTAATTACTTCTGCTGCTGTGTGACCGATAGTACCATCTTGTTGAAATCAGAGTTTATCGATGTTCAAATCTTTCAACTGCGTTCTCAACACGCATTTGCTTCTCACAAATCTCCTTATGGATTAAATTTATGTTAAAAATAGTCTTAAAAATGATCTTATCAATATAAATAAAATTATACGTTTTACAATTCACAATGGAATTTATTCAATGATAAAACTTCTTCCGCAATCGAGTAAATAGTTTTTCTTGTAATTTGCTATCTAATGAGTATTTAATGACATAAGTACGACTTCAGCATTCACTGAATTGTCAAGCAATTAAGCTTAAGCTCCAAAGTTTACCTCGCTCTATTTTCTTAACTTTGATTGGTCTTAGGTTTCTATTAAAGTTCTATTCCTGAAATAAGTTTAATTCAAAATAACATGTATTTGATGATTATCTTTCATAGCAATGCACTTATCCATAAATAAAAATTAGCGTAAAATGAATGAATGAACTACAACTTTAGTATGACGAAAAGTCACGAGGAAAATACGCAAATAGTATGTATCGACCTATAAAAAGCAGTCTAAATTATATTTGAAATTTGTGAACCAAAGTACACTGAAATAGTTCTTTTTCTATTCAGAGAAAGAAGCTCAGCCTAATAATAGACATGTTCAGAGGTATTGCCGACTTCTATGTATGGACCAATGTTTTTTATGTATACTTATATATCTCCTGTTAAGTATACGAATATAAACTGTATATACCACAAAAGTTTAAAATTTACTAATTTCAAATCATAAAAAAAGCCTAAACTCTGAGTTGTAACATATTTTATGTTTTGTGCATGAGTAAATGTTTTTCTTTTTTCTTCTTCTTCAAATTGTATGTCAAACTTATACTAAAATTCTCTGAATCTTCTAAACGAAAGTTGTTTTCAAAATTTTGGATAGGCTTAGGAAGTTTGTTATTCTTTCACACGAAATAATTCGTCGGAAATGGTTCACTCACAAAAACCTTAACAACTATCTATCTTTCAATTTTTTTTTTTTTTTTTTGCAAATCCAAACATTGTGGCTTGCTTCTGCGAAACGAAGATAAATTTCTTCATTGGAGTGGGAATTTGATAAATTAAGCAAATAAGCAAGGAACACCATAGTGTGTGATATCACAAACATTCCCAGTTAAAGCAGATGATGGTATCGTCGATTAAGATCATGCCAATTGTAATTTTATTCAAATATCGCGAAGAATTTCAAAAATTCAAAACTTACTTATCGACCTTACGCAAATATCTATGCCCTTTTTTATCTAAAAATAAAATCAGTTGCGTCACAAAGCGCACAGAATGTATTGACCTTAGCATGTCTCGACATGTCTGAGTTACTTTTTGTTGCAGAATTTAAATTCCGCAGGAAAGCTAGCCCACTAGTTTGCAGCTAATTGGACAACAGCATTAAACCTATAATTACTCGGTGGAACTGAGGCGAGGAAACTGCTGCAATAAAACATACTAGACATCTTCAGCGAAGGATTAATAAAAATCGAATTTGAACAGCAGGAACAAAAACATTTGCTTAAACAAAACTTCGTAGAGGCCAAGAGAGACAGATCTGCGAAAGCTCTCTATCTTGCGGCAAAAACTAGTATATGGGACTGAGAGAGAGATGACATACAAAACACAGCAGAATTAGCAAAACTTTATATTCTCGAGACTCTCTTCTTAAAGATTGAGTGTGTAGAAGATTGTCGTCTTTGATCGGAGTCGGTGTATTGTATGTTGTTTCAGGGAGGGAGAAGAGAAAAGCGCGAATTGCGCTAGAAGAAATGGAAAACAACTGCGATTAGAGTACGTCTCCCTGGGGTTTGCCCATTGGTGTGTAAGTGCGATTGTGCTCCCCGTCGTACGCTTGTGAGGGTGAATTATGCCGTTTAAAGTCATGACCACGTGAAATTGAAGAAGACGAATGGTGGTGACAAAGACGCGTAGTTAAAATAGCGCAATTTCAATTTCAAACAAAACTATTCCCATACTTCTGTTGTGATTTTTGTATTCTTTTTGTTTTCACCGCCATCTCGCGGAGGCCGCTGGTGCCTCCCTTTTGTCGACGCATTTTGCGAATGCAATTTAGAGGAATTCGTGGCCGAATTAGCACATGCGAGCATGCGTGAAACACTTCTACTTCTCTAGTGGAAGAATTTTGATTATCTAAGAACTGGGTCAGAGTTGAACAGCACAGTTTCGATTAATTAACGATCATGATCGCGGATTTTTTCTAACTGTTAGAACTTTCAAACATAATTTACCTACCCGATAGTCCTCTGAGGACGAAATGATCTTGGGGATGTGGCACCCTTATGCCTCTATCACATCTACCCGCTTACGATCGATGATCGTGTATTTTCAACAAGAAATGATGAACGATAAGTTGGCACTTTTACCATATAAAACTCAAGTCACAGCACTAGATTTTTGGAAATTTTTCAATTACAACGATACACAGTAGATAAATCTGTAATTACACAAATCACGATCGTTTGTCCTCGTATATTAGCAGGAAAGACGCTCGCCCGAGCAATCAAACGAATCTATGCATCACATCAAATTCAGTTTACGTTTATTATGGTGTCAGATAAAAAGCGATCGGTTGGACAATAAACTTAAAATAACATTCGTGTTGTACATTATTACACACGAAGAAAAAAGCGTCGTCGTCGTCGTCGTCGATGCGATCGTGTCTCTTTGGCTGTTTACTGCCTGCATTGCGCCACCGTGTGTACGCTCCAAGAGAGCCTATTCGCGGGTCAGAAAGAGACCTAGGCGACAATATCGCGAGCGCTTTTACTTACTTCTGGGGCTACACCAAACTAGCGTGCTAGCTCGCTTACAGCACGCCAGATTGGAGACAGCATGAGTGTTTTGAGAATTGATCCGCGACACAGGTTCGCGCGCGCGGCTTGATCAATGTGTCGTCAGAATTTCAACGCCCAATGATAAGAAATTTTCACGATCCGCCACACCGCCGAGTATAGAATGTACCGGGAGTTCGGCGGCGGCAGCGGTGGTACAATGGTACGCTAAATAAAGCACACGTCATTATCTGTATTATAACAGCGACTGTTTTATATGAGCCATTTAATCAAAACGACAAACTAGCTCTCATGCACAAACAAATGCAATCTCTTAACAAAATGAAACAACCAGGCAATAATGGCGTTCTTAGGCTTTTGCATCTTGAAGATATTTCGTCCATCCCAAGACACTCGTCGCAAGTATCCACACCAAGATGAATTAGATAAGAAAAAGAGGCTAGCGTTAATTTAGGGCAACCGAGGGAATGCCAAAAGCCTGTAAAGCATGTCCGTGTCACTGGGTAGGTGAGATATGAATGCACTTACATAACGTCCCGCATCGCGAAAACAGTAGATTGAAATTTACTACAGAGGGAAGGAATGAATATCTTTCAAATACTAATTAGCGTGTGGCTTACGTAAAATATTGTTTCTTCACTCGTTTAATACGTGAAAAAAGCGCACGAATCATGCAAATTGTTCCGGTTATTTTACGCTTCGTTTTTTCCACTGCTGACAGAATTCAAAGTTTCTTTCTAAGTTCTTGGAGGAAATTTTCATCGTTTTATTTTGATTTTGATAAATTTTTGTCTCTTTGACGGCTAAATGTTTTTCGTAAAGTTCAAATTATGATTACGAACCTTGTGCTAGATTGACGATTTAATAGATTATTAATACAAGTTCAGTTTTTTCTTCTTCTTTTTTGGGGTCACAATCAGAAGTTATATACGAGGTAACTAGCAAACCCTTTTAGCTAATTCAGGGACCTTATAATATTCTTAACCCTTTGCCATAAAACATGTGGGAGACGTGACCCCATTTCTGTACCTGAAATGAGAATCACGTATCAGATACGTGATGTCTCTTTGATGAAATAAAAACATTAAATAATGTATCAAATAATAAAAATCTAATTAGTCTAATTAGTCAAAAAAAAAAAAACCAAATAAAAAAAAAATTATAATTCCCTAAATAAAAAAAAATTATAATTCCCTAAATAAAAAAAAAATCCCCTAAATAAAAAAAAAAAAACCTAAATAAAAACAAAATCCCCTAAAAAAAATCCCCTAAATAAAAGAAAAAAAAATCTCCCAAATTCGAAAATTGTAATGTTAATGAGTAGTATAAAACACAAAATTATTTTTCGGAAAACCAACAAAACAGATACCATTAACAACTAAAAATATTGGTTAAAAACAATTATTATAAAAAATCTATCCCAACCGGATGTAGGGTTTTTACCTTATCTTGGTCCACTATTTCGAAAAATATTGATTTTAAAAAAATGATATTAAACTTTTTCATTCTTTACACATCTATTAAGCGATTCTATTAATGCATGTCTATCATATTTTCTTTTAGGTATAATTTGTACCTACCTACCTACACTAGTAAAAGAATTAAATAGCTCAGCTAGTTCACCGAATCTGCAAGAAAATAAGAGAAAATCGCTATAGTGGACTATATATAAATAAAAGAAATAATTTTCCTAATTGGGTAGCATTATCGAAACCTGCGATCCTTATCCATAAATTTATCGTAAACGAGTGTTATTACAAAAGGACCCCGCACATTTTGTATGGAAAAGTGCGTACAGTCAAATCGACTGAAAATTTAGTATGTTGTACTTCAGGACATCCTGATCAAAAGTTCCCATAGGCGCAACTTCAAAAAATGGCCAGTTTTAGAGATACAGGGTGTTTCATTTTAATAGACGTACTCACATATCTCGAAAACTACGCATCCTAGGAAAAAATGTTTCGGACAAAAGCTATAGAGTACCGCAAGGGTTAACTAGCGGTGACCTTGCCTTTGACCTCGAAGTCAAGGATCAAGGTCATTTCAAGGTCAAATCAATTTTTACATAGTGATCCCTACTTCTGACCCCGGAAATGGAAAAAGCGCAACATTTTGCATGAACATGAACAATGAGTATATGTATGTCGCTAATATGTTTAGTTTCTTTAATTATTTCGATTTCCAGCGTCTCTTATATTATCAAGTAAAGTGACGCTTGGATATTTGATATGAGGCTGGTGTCGCGCATACCCTAAGAACCATAACACACTTGCGACATGTGCACAGCAACCTAATGTTCTCGAACCTGATACACAAGTACAGTAATAACCTCTTATAGGCTTATTATTCTGATCCTCATGAGGTCTATAAGTTATCCATAACTGATACCTTGTCGAATTTCGGAAGCGGGGGTACAGCCGTACCCTGAGGAAACCATTTTCATACCGGTGCTCATCAAATTCAAAAAATTCGGATCCATCGCGTACTAGTTTATCCTGAATATAAGCAGGTGCTAAGCCTATAAGAGGTTATTACTGTACTTGTGTATCAGGTTCGAGAACATTAGGTTGCTGTGCACATGTCGCAAGTGTGTTATGGTTCTTAGGGTATGCGCGACACCAGCCTCATATCAAATATCCAAGCGTCACTTTACTTGATAATATAAGAGACGCTGGAAATCGAAATAATTAAAGAAACTAAACATATTAGCGACATACATATACTCATTGTTCATGTTCATGCAAAATGTTGCGCTTTTTCCATTTCCGGGGTCAGAAGTAGGGATCACTATGTAAAAATTGATTTGACCTTGAAATGACCTTGATCCTTGACTTCGAGGTCAAAGGCAAGGTCACCGCTAGTTAACCCTTGCGGTACTCTATAACTTTTGTCCGAAACATTTTTTCCTAGGATGCGTAGTTTTCGAGATATGTGAGTACGTCTATTAAAATGAAACACCCTGTATCTCTAAAACTGGCCATTTTTTGAAGTTGCGCCCATGGGAACTTTTGATCAGGATGTCCTGAAGTACAACATACTAAATTTTCAGTCGATTTGACTGTACGCACTTTTCCATACAAAATGTGCGGGGTCCTTTAACTAAAAGCTGTATCAAAACCGGCTTTAATTTTTTTTTTTTAATAAAACGCATACACTCAACTTTCTTCTGTCTTCTTACACGATAGATAACCTTTAGAGAGTAATGCTGAATTTTTCTAACTAATTTCGGATAATGCTGAGTAATGCCAGGTAATGCTAAGTAATACTTCTGAAGTACGGTAATGGTGAAGTAATAATACCATTACTTGGTAATTCAATTTTTTGAAGTAGCAACACTGGTAATTGTACTAGTAATTTGCCTTGTTTGCATTACTTGTAGTAGTACTGAATATGGTAATGCATTCCAAGAATAATGAATTATTTTGCAGCTCTGGATACAATCCTCGAAAAACCGTTTAAAAAAAAATATGATTCGTATACTAAAATCGAACCATATTGAGGATATGTTCGATATTATCCAAAACACCGTTTTAAATCTCCATTTGGGAGTTACAGGGTGATTCATAAATTCGAAATTTTCATGGTATGCACATAATTTGTTTGTTCTGCTCATTAATTTGGTAATAAGTTTTTTGTGATAACTTTTGAAGAGTTAATCTTTACTTCAAAGTACGGAGCTCTGAACTTAATTAGTCTCCTATATAATACAATTAGCACATTTTTTTAACAAAAAATGTCTCCTCAACTTGGAATAATACCCAATATAAAGATAAAAACCGCAAAACCCCATGAAAAAATACAATTTTTCAGTGAGTGCTTATTTAATCTTTAATGAAAGAATTGAAAGTTATTTATCGTACAAACACAATATAGTATGCTAATTGTGAAATATGTGAGCCAAAAATGCGTCCGTCCATCATCTAAATTTAACCGGGAAGGAAAGTATTTTCCTTTCCGACAGTGCTTTTTGAGGTCTATTCTCAGTGTGTGCATATAATTAGAACAACCCATCAAATTAAATTTAAAAAACGTCAAATAGAAGAAAAAAGTGAAAAGTCAACAGTTGATGTCGCATCTCAACCGTTCCACCTGCTCGAACCCTTCAGACAACTAATCAAAACGTACACTCTAGGCGTTAAAAGTAACACAGAAAAATATTTCCATTATTACGCGAATTATGCTCGTTTATAGTCACGGGAGTTGTGTCATATATGCGAAGCAAAGCTACTGACATAATAGCAAATCGCGAGGAGGCAAATCGATGGCAACCTTCGGTCTACCTTACCGGTGGTAACTTGCCTCATACTCTACATAGAGAGCAGAGCCTCATCAAGCTCACATAAAATGCGTGCAACTATGTAAAATATGCGAAAGGGTGAAGGCACAGAAACGGAGTGAGTTCTAATTTAATTTGCGTCTTATTATCATTCTCATGCGGACGAGTTGATGTGTGCGTCCCTCGATTCTGTTGTGGATCAAATTAGTGACAATTCCACTTCCTGCCTTCGCTGACCGTCCAAAGTGGACTGCTCTGTTGTCGTAGCTTGTGGAATTCAGCGCGACGACAGAAATTCGCCCGCCATCTGACTGAAAGTCGGTTGCATATGGAAATGGACACTGGACAGCTGGTCGTCGTCCGGTGTGAACGTTTTAATTTCTTAGAATTGTGGCAAAAGTACCGTCGCGTCGTTTAAAGCATCCCGCTGAAATACACTACGGCATAAAGATAAGACACTGTTTTATTTTAAATAAAATATATAGCAAAGCTAACCAGGACAATTAAATTACCAATTTCTCTAATAGTGGGAAGAAATTAACCCATTAATGCGCAAACCGAAAATTTTGTGCACGCAAGTTTAATTGTACGATTCTAATAGAAAATTGGGGCGATTTTCTTCCAAAATCGTATATAAGGGGTTAAGTTTTTTATGATGACACTTGGTGATATTTTTACTCAAAATAAATTTTGTAGGACAAAAAGAATATGTGTGATTTTTTTCACACTTTTCGGGACATTTTTGAATTCTTTAAAAATTGGTCAAATCAAAAAAAAAAAAAAAAAAAAAAATAGTCAAGAAAATTCTGAAAGTGACTTGTTGCTTAAACGGATAAGATAATAGGGGTACCGGTTAATTCGTGCGGTTTTCTAACAGATGGCGTAACTTGTTTTATATTCCAGTGATTCACCTTTCCAAATATGTGTTGGAAAGCTACTGTCATATAGTTTCAGAATCAGTATGTGTCATTTAGCTGAAGCGTAAACAACAATACTTTTTTTTACTCTGAAAATGTCGAATTTTGTGCCGAATAAAGTGTTTTTGCGGGGAGTACTTCTTCATTACTTCAATATGAAGAAAAAGGCTGCCGAAAGTCATCGTATTTTGGTGGAAGTGTATGGTGTGCATGCTATAGCTGAGCGTACGTGGTTTGCACGGTTTAAAAGTGGCAATTTTGACTTGGAGGACGATGAACGGCCCGGACAGCCAAACAAGTTTGAAGACCACGAATTGGAGACACTGCTCGACCAAGATCCATCCCAAACGCAAGAAGAACTTGCAAAATCACTTGGCGTCGCTCAACAAACCATTTCCGATCGTCTAAAAAAAAAAAAGGCACAGCAAGGTAATTTTGCAACAGGAAAATGCTCGGCCACATGTTGCACAGGTCGTCAAAACCTACCTTAAAACGCTCAAATGGGATGTCCTACCCCACCCGCCGTATAGTCCAGACCTTGCGCCATCCGATTACTATCTCTTCCGATCAATGCAACATGGCCTGGCTGACCAGCACTTCTAAAATTATGAAGAAGTCAAAAATTGGATCGATTCGTGGATAGCGGAGAAGCCGGCCGAATTTTTCAGAAAGGGTATTCGTGAATTGCCAGAAAAATGGAAAAAGGTTATAGCTAGCGATGGACAATACTTTGAATATTAAATTTGTAACCATTTTTTCACAATAAAGCTTCAATTTTCGAAAAAAAACGCACGAATTAACCGGTACCCCTATTATCATTAAAAAAAAATATCAATTGCGCTTTGAAATTATTTCCAAATATGGTACTAAGTGGAAAATTCCAAAATAAAACTATTGAAGCTATCCATAGTTATATGGTTTGGCAAGCAAGTGCATTCCTTCCTTCAACCACCTTTGACCAATACCTCTTAGTACCAAATTCACCAAGATTTTGGCCCCATAAACCTATATACAAAGTTTGGGAAGCATCGATCAGACAATCGGCACACGAACTTCCGAAAAATAAATCAAATGGTAAGAAAGCAAAAACTTTCATTTCAAAGCCACAAACTTACAACCGGTCACAATGTTATGAAAGATTTCTTTTTAGAAATACAAATGGACGGAGAAATGCAAAATAAGAAATATCTTACAAAGTGGCTTTAACACTTAATTATCGCTTTTTAACGAAGTCTTATCGTATTTAAATATAAAATACCAAGCAAAGTAACTAACACAAGACAATGAATTTTAATCAATACTCTGATCTTGGAGAAACAAAAAACATACGAATATTTGATAGCTACAATTCAGAAAGCAAAATGTTCAGGTTGTATTCGAAAGACGACAGCTTATTCGGTAAATCATAGTATTTAAGTTTAATTAATTAATTAATAATAAGGAGAGAAAAGTAGATATATATTTCTACCAAACTGATTAACGTCAAGGAAAATACCAAAACCGTATACTAAATGCAAGAAATTATACTGTGCTACATATCTAAAATTAAAATGCTATAAAATGAGACTCGTACAAAAAAATGCATAAATCAATAAAGTATTCAATGCAAAAGAAGAGCGACAAATAGTAAAAAATAAAAATAGAATAAAATTCGAAAAGTTGAATGCACGATTGGTGCAAAAAACTGAAAAAATTTAATCCAAAAACAGGGCATGCAAATAAAGCTGATTGTAGGGGTCATGCAACAAGAAAAAAAAACTCCTATTATAATAAAAAGAACCATTTCGCTTAAACCTGCGAGAGAGCATTTACTTGTAAATTTAATTATTTTTTTTTTAATATACGTATGATGGCAATATTACACTACATTTCTACACTCAACGGCAAAATTAACCGCCCAGTCATGGCTCACTTTGTGACCAAATAAATTATTATTATGATTAATATTTCTTAGACCTATTTCATGTCTTTATTCTCAATACGTATAACCTTTACTTGGATTCCGATTTTCTTTTAAGTGCGGAACCCTACAAAGAAACAAGTTTGATGAGTCCGGATAACATAAAGAACTGAACACTTAATTTTTTAGTACCGACCGAAGATGAGCCATAATCCACTCTTTTTTTCCCACGTTGCTCATTATGGTTCATTAATAAAATTATAAACCCTAACCATGTTTTGCATTGCATTCAAAAATACACCCACATTTTGTGCAATAGCATAAGCCTTAAGGGCCTAGGGAATTAAAGAATAATCATGTTTAATCACGTGGGAGAGAGGGGTATAAAAACTTCCAAAACTCGATCACGTGATTTATGGACGGCCTCTTATGAAAATTAACAGTTTGAAGAAAAATCAGTCTTGCAGCGACACGTCTCATGCCCAACTGATTGACCATAATGCCTTAAAAGGATCCAAACGAGATGTTCATCTCCTCTGGTAATTCTCTGATGCGGTTTTCGATCAATAATTGTTGAAATTTGCCAATGTTGTTATCAGTTGTTAACATCTATGGTCTGCCAGAACCATCGTCATCGTCGACAGACTTACGAGCACTTCTGAAACACTCATGGTACTTGAAAATCTTTGATCGTCCCAGAGAATCGTCACCAAAACATTTTTGCAACATTTGCAATGTTTTCGGACCATTCATTTCATATTTAATACAAAAATTAATGCAAATTGGTTACTCAATTTTCTTATCCATTTTAAAAATCGCAAAAATCGGAGAGACAAAAAAATGATGGTAACAAACGCTGTGATTACTAAAAATTTCAATGTATGACGCCACAAATTATAGAGAATGCCAAATGAAGATACAAATACAAGAAAAAAAAGTATTACAATCGGACAACAGATGGCACTGTACGGTCGAAAGTTTCCCTTCTTTTTGACCATGGTAGTACCTCACAATACGAAAGGTTTTAACAATTTTCGAAATATGCCTTGAAATTCAATTTTTTGATCAAATACAATCGATTATTTCAGGCAATATATAGTGAATGAAAATCATAATATATCAACGCTCATGAAGAACTTGTTTGCAAAGTGGTTTAAAAAAAAAACTATAAAAATTAGTGGTAATTCATATTTCTAAAATATGATTCAGGTTTTGATTTGAGCCATGTTACGAGCTCCTACGACTATGATTTTGCAAAAAAAAAAAGTCTGAAATGGAGTCTTCTGTACTTTTTCACTTTATTTTTCGCAAAAAGAGCAGCTGATTATGCATTTTCATTTATGGATTCGTAATATACGGAAAAAAATACTATAGAAACTACCAGGTCGTTTCGAAAATAGAAAAAACACTGAATTTGTTGATCAGTGGATATTAATTAAACTACACGCAATGGGTGGTGGTTTGACTATTGAGATAAACGTTCGGAAAAAAGTTTTCAGATAATCAAGAACGAATGAATGTATAAGATGTCTAAAAACTATATTTTTGCTAAAGAAAGGACATGTTCGGAAGCCCATATGGATATCGAAGGACTCTTGCCCTCCATAAACTCTTCCTGTTAACTTAATCAATATTTTATTGTTTCCGGGATGCCTTTTCATTACATCCCGCAGTGCCGACACCTCAAAATGCCACGGGATAGAATGGAACCTGAAGCTTGTCCAGTTGACAAAGTGGTGTGGGGTCCTCTACTCAACGGCATTCACAACCACAAGCTTTGGGGAGAGCCCCGGCGCGTGTTCGCTGTTGTACCGTCTCGACTACAACTTGTCGAATAAATCAAAAGTCCAGTCAGCGTTCGCTGAACATAATTGCCGCTAAATCGACAACTGCGCATGACACAGCACAGGCCAACAGTGCGCTCCGCGTCCCAATCTGGCCGCTCTATACACGGCGTCGTCGGTCAGGCCCGTGCCCACCGCCCGGTTCAGTTGGTTCTCTTTCAATCCGCTCTGTAGAGACTGTTAGAGTAGAGGAAAACAGGTTCTCCACTTGCTTCGTGAATGGGGCTAGCGTCTCGCGGCTCGATGGACGTAGAACGATTGTAAACAAAAAATAAAAGCATTTCTCCTCTGTCTACATCGCGGATTCTGGTCTACAGATGTATCTCTGAGCTGGAGCTTTTTCTGTAGAGAATCTATATTCCATCGGTAAGGAGGAGAGTGAGAGTGGGTAGGTGACGTCAAAGGTGGGCGCCGCACAGAGAACTTCTAGCAAAGTTTTATGTGGTGTGTTCGTGAAATCCCCAATTTGTGGGGATTCCGCCGCCGCCAAGTGTTCGTTGCCATGGTTGCACAGAGTTGCATGGATGTACGCCACGCCAACAACTTTGTGGTGTGCGCTCGATGGGTTACATTGGCAGCTATCGTTGTGTCGTCGCTCAAAGTTTCAAGTTGTTTGTGTGGAACACAGAATGATTGATTAACTGCCTCGTCGTCAATTTTAATTCAAACAATATCGCTGAGCAGAAGGCAATCCAATGACGTCTGATAACACTGCGACATGTGGAATAGTTAATTTGATATGTATGTGGCATGGTCCCGGGATTGGTGTACAACAACGCCACAAGGGGTCAACGCGATTGATGGTAGGGTTCATCTGATGACACTTTTCCACAGCCAGCGCACTGCATTTAGCCGCTAGCATCTTCAACAACAATAAACAAAAATGTTGTGCACGATGTGACTGGACGTAGAAGCAAAAACATGTTTACCCGTGCCGATCAAAATTAATATGGGTGTGCATTCTTGTATATATATACACATATACGAATAAAAACCCACTGTGGCTTTTGAAGCTAAATAACTACAGAATTCGCTGGAATTTCTATCTGGTTCTATGGGATAAATCCAATAGGTAAAATCCCCAAGGCCATTTGCAAATAATCCCGCTCCATAGATAAAATTTCTTCGGAAATACTATTGAGTAAATAATTCCGCGGACACTAGAATCTAAATTACTGGAGCGTCATACTAAGTATGAAACATAACTTCTCATACGCACCTCGCTAATGCGCTTAAATGATAAAGTTATGCAAATATGTAAATGGGAGAATTTTAAATGCGTTCAGATGTAAGAAAATAGTTATATTTGCGCAGAGTGCTGAAGCAAGGGGAACAAGATATTCCATTATTATCTCGAGAAGAACTAGATAATTGACAATCCAGGCAGCTAGAGCAGGATAAGACCTTCATCCACGACTCGATTGACCCACTGAAGTATCTAAACAATGCGATTACATTTATGAGGCAGTAATTCAACAAAATGTTACGAGATAATAATACTTTCGCTTCGCAAGATATCTCAACTAAGCAGTCAGCGATACCGGATTTTAGCATCCATTAGGTTATTAGAATGCCAGCAGATATACTTTGACAAGCAATTGCTATATGCTGATTAGATTGGAATTGATCGGAAAATTAAATTTTAATATCATTGTGCAAATCCTTCAGGGTTAAGGTCTCTATGAAAACCTCTTAAAATAATAAGTTACTATCGGATTCAATTCGTAAATGATAGATTTATTTATCAATGAAACTAGTACAATTTTTTATTTAATTCTTGTGAGATAATAACATTTCTTTCTAATTGTATACAGCTCACTCATTCAAAAAACAAAATGTATAATGTATATTTATGCTGCTCACTTGTCTAAATGATTCATTCTACAAAACAGAAAGTAGATAAAAGAGTGTTTTTTAAAAGAGGCGTCGGCTAGCGACAGCTGTCAAATGATCTGTCATTTGTAGTATGTGCCAATGTCATTTTTATTCGGTAAGGTCTAACAAATCATGGAAAGATATAGAGATTAGAGCGGCGGGGATCAGGACGGCGCTACGTGCTATACGGCAACCGAAACAATTGATTTATTTGGCAAAAATCTTATTACAAGAAATGGACCTGTCTATTGGCCACCAAGATCGTATGATTGTACACCGCTGGACAATTTTTTGTGGGGATATGTGAATTCTCTGGTCTATGCTGATAAACCAACTTCAAATTGACGCATTGGAAGTCAAAATAAGGCGTGTCGGTCGCTTCGGATATACGGCCTCAAATGTCCGAAGTGGTCAACAATTGATTTGATAGAATGCGCTATGTAATTGGCAGTACTCATATATGCCCGAAATTGAATTTAAATATTAAATCTTAAAAATTTATCTTTCAAATAAAAACTTTTTGTTCACTTGTTCAATGTTTTGCGTTTTGTAAGTATACTGTGCGGTATTTATAATTTAGATTTAATTTACAATAAATTATTAAGGATACCTTTTTTTTTTTGTTAATACAAAAGCGATGAATTTTAATTTTTATTAAATAAAAACTATAAAAGCTACAAATTTTTTTTCAGTACAAAATCGATGAATTTTTAATTTTTTTTAAATAAAACTTGGTTATGTTGTTTGTTATATTTTTAAGTATTTATAAACAACTTTACAATAACCGTTTCTTTACAAATATGGCCGCAAATTACGCATATTGAATCCGCAATTTTCAATTTTCAAAATTTGATGTTAAATTTGTAATTAGCGACTACCAAAACTCCTGTATATTGAATTTCATGAAAATCCGTGAGATTTTTAAAATTTGTTGTCCGCCATATTGAATTTGCCATTTTGAATTTTAAAAATCTGATTTTAATCTCATAATCAGTGACGATAAAAACCCCTTGGTACAGAATTTCACGAAAATCTGTACGATTTTCAGAGTTTCAGAATCTGCACTATAGAAAATCCGCCATTTTGAAAAGGTTATGAATAATTGCGATCAGCAAAAAAACTTTTTTCTGTAAGTTCAAACACTCCGATCACCGTTAATCATAGTAAGAATTGCATTGCAAAACTCTATTGACTTGAAAACAAATTACAAAAAAAAAAAATTTCAAATTTTTTGATACTTTTTTTCGAAAAAGTCGCCATATTTAATTTCCTATTGGAAAAAACTCAATTTTGACGACAGATTCTGAAAGAGCACACTCAAAACTAGTAAGATTCATGGTTTTTCTTGGAAAATAAATGTCGTTTAATTGTAAGAATGAGGTTTCAAACTGCACAAACAAATTAGGTTCTTTGGGCGTTAATGGGTTAAAGGTGTAGAAAAGTGTTGAAATTACAAGCTTGCACTCCGGTAGTTCTAGTGTTAAATATTCAAAAATTGGATTCAATTGATTTGGCTTGTGAAAGGCTCATTTATTACAAAACAGAACACAGTCTAGATTCAAATATCAGCTGATTTAAAACAAAACTTCATCGTACCCATTTCCTCTAAAACAATGGTTTAAATTTGGGTTATACAAAGAAGCATAATAGTCCATCTGTTATGTGCATATAGGAAAAAAAAAAAAAACTTATGTGAAGCAGTTTTCACTTCTTTTTTTTTACGCAAATATTCTAGCGAATCAATAAATTTCGATGAATATAACCTCGTACAAAGAAACTTTGTCTCAGAGACACACAAAGAGAATCAAAAAGAGCTGACGAGAAAAGCGCGTGTGAATCCATCCTCAAGGTCAAACATCACATTTTCGCCAGCAGCTTCACCTTTTCTGTTTGCTCTTAATCCAACACTCATCAAAATCAGAATCTAGTCGCAAAAAGTAATGTGAAAAGAGCTTAGAAATTTCCAAGCCACGACAGCCCAGAGGAGGGCTTGTTTGAAAGGGGGCTCGAAAAATATGAATATGATGCCCAGCACCCGCACACGGGACAACATTGGTGAACTACGGAAGCGTGAGGGGCAGGTCAGGCTTGGATGGGGCTGCGCGGGCTCCGCTGATAACCAGATCGATACTAAATAAACAAATGTTACGCGACATAAGAAACGCGACAATAGGAATCGCACGTGTTTGCTCATCCAATTGGCGTCATACGACGGCCACGTAGTAATAGCGTTTTAGACCCAAGAAGAAGAATCTGGGTTAGGAGGCTGCTGCTAATTTTGAAATTAAATAGGAATTCTTTTGCATGAAATGATTTAGTTACCTACGGAAGGTGGTCACGGTGATGAAACCGAAATGCGGGCGCATTGTCGAACGCTAATTGGCCCACACCACCAAGGACAATTTCTTATTGCCAAGAAAGTAGAAAAGACGTTATCGGTTTCTACACGTGCCCCCTTAAGCGAGATAACACGATCCGATTGTGATTAAAATTAAAACGACGAAATGAGCGGAACATAAGTTGTTTTCGGAGATAATTAAATCAATCTGAGGATTTTTATAACTGCTGCTTGGAGATAAAATGCTGCTTTAAACCACTTTGTATGTTTACTGAAAGAATGATGCAAATTGTCTTAAGATGTACTCAGTCAAAGTAGTTCTGTTTACTATGGGGTTCAAATGGCACTATGTCAGCAAATTTACATTTTAACGAACCAAATTAAAAAAAGACATTGATGTCACGCGATTGTTGACAAAATATAAAGTACGATTTCAATAATGGCGCACTTTTATATGATTTCTTTTTTAAAGTTAAATATTGTTCAATGACCCATATCAAATAGGGGATTAGATATATTTTTCTATAAATATTGAATATTGGCATTAAGATGCGTCAATAAGTTCTGGACTTTGACTCTCAAAACTCTATTCTGTGGTTAGACGTGACCAAATTGTATGAAACTGTATGAAAAACAATCCAAACAAAGTCTTCCCGAAGAAAATATTCCATTAAAACTTAACGTATTAACACATATCGTGCATTGTTGATATTATACAGGAATTTTTCTTTCGACTATATCATATTAAAAACTCATGGGATTCACAAATAACGAAGAGCTCCATCAAATTGCTTTAGCATACTAACTTTGGAAAAAAATGTCTGATGGAATTTTGTTCGCATCTTTTGTAAATTATAACTTTCAGAATCACTTGTCTAACACTTGTAAAATAACGAATTACTTTGGTAATCATTACTCCTACCATTCCCATTACTAGTAATTAAATATTTTTTTTTAATTACCTTTACTTGTAATTAATTACTAGAACCTTTCATTACCATTATACGGAAATGGAAATTGTAATGAAATAATTGTCTCCGATGGAATTATTTTTTTTTTTTTAAATTTAGATTTTTAAATTTCGGTAAATATTGCATACAAGTATTGTGACAACTTTGTCCGGTTTGACCAAACACAATCCACCTGATACTCATAAGAAATCACACCTCTTGAATGTCCGCGAAAAATGTAAGTCACTCAAACGCTTTCTTACGCTTCCTAGAAGTTGTACACAGGGAGAAATTGGGATCTTTCAAAGTATCATCTGAATCGAAATCAGGACTAATTTGAGACGTCAAAGACATTACGACTAGAAAATAAGTGTCAATATTTAATCAAATTAAGTGCTGATATTCGTAAATTTATCTAGATTTTGCAAAATAAGAAAGAATTTTTACATGATACTAAAGTAGTTGGAAATTAAATATCATTTCTTCATTACAAAATCAATTGCAATCGGTAGTGGCAATGAAAGTCTAATTAGTAATTAATTACAATGAAGTAATTCAGCCTTAATCATTATCACCATTGCAGTAATGGTAATTAGAACATTTTCAATTACTTATAATGGTAATTGTAATGAACATGACAATTTTACAAATATCTTGTCGAGTGAAATATTTTTACATGCAATTATTTATATCTGCAATAAAATAATGGAAATTATTCTACTACTACAAGTTCACATTAATTACTTTTATATTAGATATATAAGATTTTTTTTAACCAGGAATATTTTGTTTGGTTTGCGATAAACTAATCCTCAACCCAGCCTTCAATTATAAAATAGAATTTATATAAAAATAGATAAACATGCATTTCGCCCAAAAAATCGTTGAAAAAAACTTATTAACATGTTGAAAACTTTATTAACAAATTGCAACTTGTTAGTAGAAGGGTTCTTAGATTTTAAGTAATTTTCTGGATATAACATCAAATCATATACAACAACTAATATTCGACATATCACTAATGGTGTTCCACAAGGTTCTTTATTAAGATCGCTATTATTATTACTTTTTTTTTTAATTGATTTGGGAACTTATAAAAGTTGTACGGTAGTTATTTTAGCCAAAACACTATATTGACGAATCTTTTGGAAGACGAATAATGATGACCAGCTATCCTAAGAGCATGATTATAGTTCTTCACCCTCCGAAGATGCCAGACACAAAAATATGTTTAAGGATATGAATTAAGCCTAATTCTTTTTTTTCGCTTTAAGAAATATTCACACAAAAATTATTTTATTAATAAAACTCAAATTCATTATAATATCTTCTAATCTAATCTAAATTATATATATAATATCATTCATATTAATGAGCGTACGCAAATGAAGAAACTGCGACTGATTGTTTTTGAAAAGGTAAATAGCCTCATGTCGCGAATGCGCGAGCTGCTTATAATGCAAAAATGCAATACATACATTTCTCCATTGTATATCTACACATTAGCGTAAGCAGCGCGGCAAACTGCAATTAACTAGTAAACAAACAGGCGACTCAACAAGCCAAGAAAGGAAGTGGTTTCAGGTGTCTTCCATGTAAGAATTTTACTGTATCAAATTTCAAAAGGTGAACTGATTGAGTCATCAATTAAGTACGAAACAAAACGAAGCCATTACATATTTCACAGTAATTTTCTGCAATGCGTTTCTGTTCTAAAAAGCTGAATACTCGGGACATTCGAAAAATTTAAAGACGTCCGCAAAAGCTCAAACTGCCGTACTGCTCATTAATAGCTCTGCACGTGATTTGTTAAATTTAGTACCGCTGAATTCTCTGAAGCAAGCAAAGGTGAATCTTATGCCCACTAGGCGGAAAGCGGAAAACTAGCCCGTTTGCTGGGGAGAGGGACAAGGTGCACAATCCGCAAGAATTATATTTGTAAGAATGGAGCGAAAACAACAACGCGGCCTTAAAAGGTCCACTACAAAAAAATGAGCAGAAGAGTAGCAAGCGCCGACAGATCCGAACATGTTCGCACATAAACCAAAGTCAGAAAGTGACCAGCAACAAAGAAAATAGCGTTTATTTGCCCAATGGCCTTTCTGCTCAATATTTGAAGCTGAAATGCCCCCCGTGCGTCTTTACAACCAAAAAATACCAAGAAAGCCACTAAGGTGAGCTGAGCGAAATAAAATGAAAAGTCCAAACATTTATGGTGACGAGCATTTTTCAGAGGGGAAAGTGATAAAAACATTGCACTCTCCAATAGAATTTTCTTTTTAATAAAATATAAAGGCATATATTTAGCTTATTATTCTAAAAAACATTTGTCAACAAAAATATTTCCACTACGTCAACGAAGTGCTGACGAGACATATAAATTATTTAAAAAAAATGTATAGAGTGACGATAAGAACACGTCACGAGTATGCATCGCAAGCTACGCTTGAAGTGCCGGGTGGAAATCAATTTGCACCAATTTACTTTGATTACCTAACATTCTTTGACTGCGACTTGCCCGAAGTTCGCCTGACACAAAATGAAATTTATTTGATCGAAGGCTCGCCTATGAAAATTTCATGAACTACAATTGTCTTGTCTTCTATACAACAACAACAAAAACAAAAGTAGAGGCCAGACAAAAATACACAGGCGCAGGGGAGAAAGTTTATTTGCTAATCTTACATAAAAAGTTGTTTGATATTAGCTCTCTTGAATAAAAAGTGCATACACAAAGAGGTAAAGTGCTCTACTTTACTTTTGAATATTTTCTGAAGCGCTTCAATTTCTTAAATTATTTATTTATCTATATTTCAGAGTAAGTTTTACGTCTATGTATTGATAGAATGATGCACCTACTTTTATTTATTTCCTCTGTGTTTTCCTATTAGAGAATTAAGTGTTATGACATCTATAATATAATATAATCTCACATGTCAGAAAAAATTTGGTTTTATATAAATAGGGTAAATTATTTAATAAGTCTGAAACCCATCAATTTGACAGGTTGGTCGTACTACGTAATGGGCTATGTCTGAACTAATTTCCGTCACATCGCTTCAACTAAATAACAAGATGGTTTAAAATTTGTAAATAGAATTCTTTGGTTATTGTTACCAGCAATCTTGTTAGATGAAAATCATAAGCAACAATAGTTAAATTAACCACGAAATTATTTGTTGGAGCCAGATATTTTGTTGGGTGTATGGAACAGTTTATTTGATATGCCACAAGGTTCCCATTTGGAACTGTGTCTATTTTGAGATTTTCGTTCAATTCGTTAAATGAAGTTTATACTCAAATATCAATAATAATATTAACATAGCAAAGATAAGTTTAAAATTTTTACATATTAGCTGAAATTCGAATAAGTAAATGCAAGAATGCGAGTAAGAAAATTGGTGAAAGTGGAGTGGCTAATTTAAAAATAAATACTTCTAATCTTTATTGCTCTCTTTATACAAATTTTGGATAAGACCAATTTTTTATAGTCTTAACGACGTTAATTTTCTATTTATGGTGCAAACTTTACCAAAGCAAACGTCAGTTGAGACGGTGAATTTAGTATTAATTTAAACAAAACTTTCAGATTTTCAGCAAAATTAACTATTAGCCTAATCTCATTTTAAATTCGTATCTGTTACGAGAAAAATTTTGTTTTATAGGAAAAATAAGCGGTGGCTGCACGGTTTTTAGACGGCGAACAGTGTTAAAAACCGTAAAAAACTGATCAAAACTAAAACTCTAGACATTTTCCTCTATATCTCGTAAAAAAAAAAAAAAAAAAAAAAAAAACTTCCACGAATGAGACCAAAAGTCAATTGAAAAAAGCATACAATTTTCCATAAAAAACTTCCTATTCTTGATCATTTACTTTTGATATCGGAACTGAAATAAGTGGCCCCAAACACCGCCACATACCCAATTTTTTAAAAATCTTATCAAATTTAATACTTCTTGTCCGTCCTATTGAATCGCTGAATTTTGATAACAGATTTGAAATCAGCAGCACTAAAAACACCGACGGCATTACAAACAACGGCCGCACCTCAACTGCACCACGGCCGAACCAAGTTATGTAGATATATACGGGACATTCCACGTCAACCGGGCCACCTAAATGACCAAAAATCATGGAGACCTAGAAAATTGTTTAAGGGCTTAAATTTTTGGTCTATCTTTACTCTTCAAAAATTGACCTGGCGTTTTGAAAAATTCAAAATGGCGGATCCAATATGGCGGCCAACTTTTCAAAAATGAACGAAATTTGAATAAAAAAAATACTATGATATTCTGCACAAAATTCTAAGTAAGAAATGTCTTTTGCAAATTTTTGAATAAAATTGTCGTTTTTGAGAAAAAAAATTCATGAATGTTTAAAAATTTTCTATTTTGTGAAATCCATATTGGTCATATTACATCCGACATTTTGAATTTTTTTGACATCTGACATTGTATTCATCACTAGCGACCTCCTAACACCTGAGTATTTTTTTAAATCTTTCTAATATGCCAATTCTCAATTTTTTCCTATATAAGACCGAAATGTAGGATTTCATCAAGATAGAAAATTTTTAAAAATTCATGAATTTTTTTGTCAAAAACGGCAATTTTATTCAAAAATTTGCAAAAGACATTACTTACTTAGAATTTTATGCAGAATATCATAATATTTTTTTTATTCAATTTCGTTCATTTTTGAAAAGTTGGCCGCCATATTGGACCCGCCATTTTGAATTTTTCAAAATGCCAGGTCAATTTCTGAAGAGTAACGATAGACCAAAAATTTAAGCCCAAAAACAATTTTCTAGGTCTCCATGATTTTTGGTCATTTAGGTGGCCCGGTTGACGTGGAATGTCCCATACATATTTATAAATTGGTTCAGCTGATAGTGCAGCCGTGGTAGCCTTTAAGTAGTGGAGCTACTGCCTTACATGTACTAGTCTAGTTACAGTTGTGTTACAGTCTGGCCGAATATGTCCGACAAACGGATCCCGTACGGCCAAATAAAACATTCAAAATGCAGACTTCGTTCGGCCGTGTCCCGACCTTCTTAAAAATTTTAAATATTTTTACTCGGGCAGTAGAGCATGTAACAAAAACCAATGATATGCGCAAATAGCTCCCACTTTGTATTATCGGGAAAGTGATACGATACGTTCTCTACGTAGCTACAATATGTCGCGAAATTGCAATCTTAAAACAATCTTATCCGTCGTCCAAAATGTTAGTATTCACCACTTTCAACCATTTTTCGATTTTTCTCAACAGCTTTGCAAAATCAATAATTTTGCGTTATCTCTACGACAGCGAATTGATAAAATCAATGTTTTACAAATATTAGGTTGAAATTACTCCAATCGATTGTAAGATAATTGGAAATGCCATCGATAGCGCCAAATAACTCTTCAAAAATTCCCCGCCAGCCTTCTTAAAGCAGGAGTTCCGCTCCAATTACGCAAGCCAGCGCGCGCATCTCAAAAGTCGGAAGAACAACGTTAGGCCATTAAGTAATGAGCGCACCGTTCCAAGTTTAATGAAAAAGGCGGCGGCGGCGGCGATTTTGCCGCAACGTCGACGATGGCTTCGCCGTCTTCGTCATCTACATTTGTCCAAGTAGAAGATTACTACGACGACGAACAGCCTGGGCTTTCTGCTCTCATCTTGGTGGTAATTCCTTCGAGCGGAGCATTCAATGAAGCGTACGGGCGGGTTCTTACAATGGAAACCCGACGCGTTCGCGAATTTATAATAATCGCAAAAGCATACCAGCTCAACACAACATTGTCGATTTCTTTTTGTGTTCGTCGAGTGTCTAAAGTTCGATTTTCTTCGGTTTTTCTTTATTTTTTATTTTTTTTTGCTTTTATTGAGATTTTTTTCGCACGTTACCCCCGATTTTACGTTTAAGACGCTGACTGCTGTCGCGGCAATTAACCGGCAGACACAGGCGCAAGTGCACATAGATTTCTTGTCGGGGGGCGCGAATGGTACGGTAGTTTGTAGTTGTTTGAAATTTTCCACATGGCCAAGCATTTTCCTAAAAAAGAATTTCCCCTAGCAGTTTGAATGCTTAAAGCGGTCAAATAGATACGACACGTTGCAAAATAGCTATTTAAAAAACTACAGCAAAATTGCTTAATTAAAAACAATTACTTGCCCGCAAAATTATGAAAATAAATATATATAAATTGCGGTGTGAATCGGTTTAATAGAATGAAAAGTGGAAAGCAGTTTTCTAGGTCCTTAACATTCCCTTCCACTTTTCTGTTTTTTTTTTTTTTTATTTTGCAATTACAAAAATCTCAAGATTGCATGCCAAAATATTTTCCGCAACTAAAAAGAATTCGTAGAATGACTTTAGTTCAGCGATAAATTTGGATTGGAGAAATCTCATGTGGGTTGTGCCAGAGCACGTCTAAGGTGGTGGGCTCGGGTGACAACAATTAGAAGACGCTGTGGCGTGCCTTCGCACCGCTCTGCCTGCTGGCTGGCCGGCCTTTCGAAATCCCTAAAATAATCACTTGGAAATGTTTCAATTAAAAATAGCCCAAAAACGAATGTAAAGTTGGCAGAAAGTTTAGTTTTCTTTGGGTTTGCTATTTTTTTTTTTTTTATGTCTATTTTCTCCTGCCTATGGCTTCAAGCAGTTACTTTATTAAAAAATTCAGACATTTCTGACAGGAAAACTTATTTATTCGTAGCACAAGAGAGATAGAAAAAATTATGGGGGGAAAAAAAGAAAGGTAAAACCTGCAAAGCGAAAATAATCCCGCTGAGAGAAGATTCATTAATTGGCACTCAGGTGATTATCATTGCAAGTGCGAAATTAATTACCGCAAGAATAACAATCCAGAGACGGGATTCAGCTAATAGCAATAGCGATCGCTGAGATGCCGCCAGTCGCTTACCTGCTCTCAGACTTTTTTGTTTTATTTATTTGTTCAGGCGTACAATCTTACTGAACACCTTGGCAAAAATCATTTAATATGCATATGCTGCATGACAAGGTGATGCTATAATCGAGACTTGATTTTATCAAGTGTTTTCACACCTCATCAGAAAAACAATGATGAAGTAGGGGTCACTTTCAAAACACAGGGTGATCAACAATCTGTAGTTATTTCTGTTTTCATCGTTTGTGTTTTTCCTCTAATAGTAATACATAATTATAATAAACCCATCGGTCAACGAACCAATGGCTCAGGAATTCAGTATCTACGTCTGGAATCACATGCTCAATTCATCTTAACAAGAGGAATTGCTGAATTCTGTAATAAAAACAATATTGTCCTATCCTAGGCCACTTATTACTACCCTAACCTTAAATTTCAACAAAAAACCATGGATCGTGCAAAACTCCTATTCACACCGCCGTTGCTCCATTATCAGAGTTAAAAAAAAAAACAGGTTGCTTGTCCGCAAAAATCATTAATCTCAAATCATTCGGTTCTATTTGCCAATTTGGAACGAATCGTTTATGTTCGGCTCATCAAATCTTACAGGTTGTGCATACAGAAATCTTATGTTACAAGCTTAATTATAATTATCACAGTCGATTAATCTTGTGGAAATAATTTTCTCCATACAGAAGTATTATAGCTATGTAGACCTTTACCTTAAACACTTACTTTGCAATAGATCTCAAAATTAAAAAAAAACATATGATATTATATTTTTACATAAGAAAGCTCTAAATTAGAATAACACTTTATACTTTCCCTATGTTATTTAATAAGTAATAGTAAACTTGTAATTTAATTAAAGGTAGGAAGATAAATAAGTAATATCTAAATCCTAAATTTTGATTTTTCTTATTGAAAATTACAAGTTTCTAGACAGTAAAATCACCCGCAAGCGATCATGCTAATTAAATATTGTTAAAATTTTCGTAGAGGCTTAACTTTCAAAAATTCACTACTTTAAATTTTATACATTTTATCCGTTTCATGTACACTACCGCTAAAAAGAATTCGCACGTCCCGAAATAGAAATAGTCTGATATGCTGGTTTCTTTCTATAACAATATATTATTTAGAAAGTAAGTTTGTTTATACGTGAAAGGTAAACTCAGGAAATACTGAACCAATTTTTAAAATTCTTTCACCATTTGTGAACTGCTACACTGCTTTTTTATGACAGAAAGATAGTTCTTTTTACTTCGGTGGGCTGTGTTTACTTTGAAATGCTAAATGACCACACGACTTAACATGGTACATGCCATGACATATAACATAACACATGACATGATGCATAAGATGGTACATGACACGATACATGTGTTGGAAAATTATTAACCCAGCGATCGCCTTCGTAACCTTCCCCACCAACCAGCAACCACTTTAAGAAGACACACAGTAGCAGTTGCAAAATAATCGGCGCTTATCAGCCGATTTGCAAAATCGTAATAATTGGATCAATGTGAGAGAAGCCAACTGGAGCAAGTATTGGAGGGAGGTTATGTCGGATTGATCAGGGCTTCGGGGGATCATTACTTGGACGCGTTCGTGGAAGCATCGATCTTATTAAGTCGTCTTGGACTAAATAAATATAGTATAGTCAAATAAAGCCTTTCAGTAACTAACCGTGGCGTGTTTTATTTATATGACTAAAAACCTGTTACAACACATGACATGAGAAGACAACAAATCAGACAAGCTATACATGACATGAGATAGATAGAAGACATGGAAGATAATGAGAAGTGTGACACAAAAATCTATTATTATATTATTGAAGTAGAAAATATCATTCTCTAATATCAAATAACATTTCTTACACGTGACCTGTAATATAAAATGTTAAAAGTAGGGACATTTCACTTGGATTTTGGGATTTTGAAGCAATTTTCAGGACAAGACTTTAAATTTTCGAACACCTCCCGTTAGTTATGGTTTTACTGCACTTTTTATACCTAGAAGTCATGCTTTGATTAACTCGCTTTCTTTTTAAAAAAAATGATTGCAAAACCTGGTAACTTAGCTAGTCTTTTAGGAAAGTGGTGTTTCCTAATAACAGCAGACAAGCTATGCTAGATAGATCTCTGTTTAATAATTTGTTTGTTGTAAATTTATTTAAGGTGGGCGAATACTCGTACTTTTGTGTGGTAGTGTTTGTTATTTTTATTTAGCAGCAGTAATAAAATTCGTGATAAAAGGTCAGCCTTATCTATCAATAAAACGCTCACACCAAACAATAAAATTCTGAGGAAAGAGGCTTGAAAGTTCAACCCCTGCCGACCTAGTGCACGGCGCATCGTACTGAATACGCATCCTTTAGTAAGCAGGTACATTTTCTTACCCGAAAGTGCCTATAAATTTACAAAATAAAATCTTAATACCGTGTTCGCGCGGCAGTCTGATTCGATTTTTTTTCTCCACAACTCAGAAAAGAGTACGTTATTGTTGTGAAGTAGATTGAATTGAGCCATTTGCTATAACTATTACACTGGTCAACAAATTCAATGCTTTCTTCTTTTGCCAAATAAATCTCGCTTCATTTGTATAGGATTGGTTCCGTTGATTATGAACTCGCAAACGAAGATGTTCAATTATCTCTTTTTTTCGAGAAAGAGTTAAAAAGTGCAAAAGATCGTATATTAAAATTTTTTAAATAATCATTAGAAGATAACGGATTTTCACAGGGACTCGAAATATGACTTAAATTGAAGCCTGAATCCTAATCTAAAGATATGAAAAAGTACTAAAGACTACTAAAAACCTTGCGGAACATGATTTATCATAAGGGTGCGCCAGGTGAGTTATTCATTCACTATCTATTGTATGAAGTAATGGACTTATGGAAAAAGTGAATTCCAACGGTATATTTCGAAAAGTTCGAAAGCTTTTCGTACTTTTATAAAATAGCTTAAGGTTCAAAGTTTCATCAGAGCCAAATGGTCGAAATACGGTCTTCTGTACTTTTTATCTCTGCTAATTTAAAATTTCCATTTGCAAATTTATAATCTGTGTGAAAAATTATATATTTGCTCGGCAACTAAGTTGGTTTTGTACTTTGTTATTTGAGATTACGTATCTCCTAGATTTTGAAGGAGAATAAACATATATTAAAAAAAGTACAAAACAATCAGAGAAAACCACATCGACAGAAACAACTTACCTTTTTACTTAACATATATAATCGTGGAAAAAAAATCTTCATTCAGGGAACAGGCAAAATATTCATATTTTTGTTATTTCCGAACAACTGTCTACTCATGCATGTTTAAATTAAACTATCGAGTGGAATATGATATAACTAGCAAGGTTATCTTTATTTTTTATGTTTTATGGAAAATATTACCGTAAAATGTAAGCTTCTTTTAGCATAAACGAGAAACAATTTGAAAAAAACTTAGAATTAGCGGAGAGTAAAGTTTCATTACTTATATATCATAAAAAAGATATAAGATACTTGTGATTATCATTAGTAGTATATGAATATAGACTTTAAGAGCCCATGATGCAAAAACCCAATCCCAGTGGAAAACTAGATTTTGTTTTTCTCCATGACCATCATCCAAAACATGATCCAAAGTTCAAATCCAGAAATATACAGAAGAATGTTTAGCAGGTGCTGTTTGGACGTAGATATCTTGTGGGGTACCCCCTCTCGAAAGATTTCAAGCACAGTAGGACGCTTCATTGCCAAAACAAACATTTGACCCAAAGAAGCCTCCACCGCGCGCCTCCGCATCAAATTCCATTCCGAACCGAGCGACTTCTATATTCTGAGCCTTGCCGCATTCTTCTCTAGAAAAACGCGAAGAATCTGCGCTAGAGCCCCAAATCTCCTCGAAAGCACCCAACCTTCGGTAATAAGGTCCCCAGACCCCCAGAGTACCTGTTCTTGGCGAAGAAAGCAAGCCGAACAAGTGCAAAGTGGCAAAACCGGTGGAGTCGCCGACTGGAGCTGCCTGAAAAAAGAGCGAGGTGCTCCGCTGTCGTGTCGCCAGCCAGTACCGGACCATGTGCCGCATGTCAGCCACCAGGTCCGCATGTCTGGGGGGGCTAGGCAAACCCGAGCGAGCCTCTCTAGAAAGGCTGCGGAGCTCCGGCACTGTGTATGGTGGCACACGGCAGCACGACTGGCGGCTCCGACGTCCGCTTCTTGGGCTTATTATTAATTGACGTGGATGGTGGATTTTTAACGGAGCATGCAACTCAAATGGCCATGCGGATCGGCGGCCGCATTTAACCGAATACGCTTCTCAAGACGGTGAATCACATAAGAGGCTCATTTTTATTTTATTTTTCCCCGATTTGCTCCTGAAAAAAAAAAACGTTGCTCGTGAGGGCAATCACCCCCTAGGGATGCACGAGGCTTTGCCCGGCCGCCGGAGGAACTCGAAACAAGATCCCCTGCTGCTGGACCAAGGAGGTGATGTGCTGCTGCACCACTTCGATTGAATGAATTGGTGAATTGGAAACTTTTTCCCCCCGGATTTGAAATTGGGAAAAAAAATGGGTCACATCGCCGTGAACGTCGGCTCTCTTGGGCGCTGCTTGATAGTGTGGCCGGGGCCCCACCGCAAAATGCTGTAAACAACTGCGATGCGGGTCGATGTGAGTGCGTGCGTGTCGCATTCGCGAAATTGTCTTCTTTAATATGTGCAGAAAAGAAAATAAAGAAGACAACACGGATTGATTAAAGTGAGGTGAAAAAAAGATTTCACCCGAACCAACCGAGAGATTATAATTTTTTTTTTTTTCAAATTCGACAGGATGCTAGACAACAAACGGCCACCCAAAATTTCGCTGGTTTGCATCACTCCCGAACCGAACTATGACCACAACGATGTGCCCTGCCTCGCAGTTACAGCATGCTCGCGAAAATATGCTAAATTCAGATATTTTTTCACGGCCAATTTTCTACCCTTTGTCAACGCGAATTTTTCACATCCGCACGCTCAAATAGTGGCTTTTTGGTAGTATATTGCTTTCGCACTTACCTGAATGCACAATGTTGCGTTTTTCTCACTGACTTAGTCAATTTTCTGGCGACTTTAAAAGCCACACCATACCGCGTCGTATGTACACAACACAACAATTTTCATTTGGAATAAACATATGATCAGCCGGAACTGCCAGGCGGCACGGCATTGCCCTATTATGCAAACAGTTGTTTACAAGTAGTACCCGATACGAACGATGGCAACATATTTTTCGTGTTTTTGCCTTATTATACACTTATATGCGGGTTTCTTTTGAGCAAACGCTTTTTTGTAATTAAACTATTCGAACTAATTACATATTTCGCAGTGTAAACCCGAAAAATCACAGAAAATCGCACAATTAAAAATTTCCCTTTAAAATCCCAGTGCGTCAAAAACATGCTTAATGGCAGCACTTCTTTTCCAATTGGAAATGTCATCACACCAGATGGCGTGAAAATCCCAAACAAATTCCTCCACTGAACTTAATAAAACAACAAGCGGAAATTTCGTTGCATGTCCGCTACATGAGTACTCGCTTTAATTTATTTTAGGCTCTATTTAAGTGAATTTTGGACCGACTCGTTCAATTATATTTTCCCAGAAACGACAAGTAACAACATACAAATTCCACATTCTGCCAGACTAATAATAATCCTTATTAAGAGAATGTTTACAAGAAACTGAATTAATTCAATCGGAAATTAAGAAGAAAAATGAAAATTTTGTTAAGAGCAGAAAAAGAAGAAAGGTAAATAAAAACTAAATATTATTACTGTTTATTTTTCGCTGACGACCTTAAATTAAAGGGTGGGCCATTGGATGGTTCCTTTTTAAAAATGCTATAAAATAAACAGTGATTAATATTTTTCAAGGTTTATTGATTTATTGAAAAGAATTAATCTTCCGATTAGTTGTGGGAAATGATTTCATTTAAATGGCCCATCCTGTCAATCTAATTTTGCAGCACATTCTCGTTGGTTTGTGTTCATATTTCACGAATAACTTGATAAAGATTATGCTTAAGTGCCTGAATCGATTCTGGATTGTTTGCATAATATCGATCTTTAATGGCACCCCAAAAAAAAGTTCAGTGGCGTGAAATCGCATCTACCCGGTGGCCATAGCACATCTCCAAAACGTCTGATTACACGATCTTTTCAAAATTCGTAGTTTCAACGACACAGCACTCACTTTTGAAAATTAATTTTCAATATTTCCCAACGTCGTTCAAACGTAAATTCTATTCATTTCGTACTGCGGAGATGTATTACTGCGTTTCTGTCTATTTTTTGAGCGCGAAAAAGCGGTTAAATGTTAAAATAACATGTAATTTAAAAAGAAACCAGTAAATAGCCCGCCCTATATATCTCAAAATTAGATACAATTTTGATTTTGAAAAACTATCAATCTAATCTTCGAAAAATAATATTCAAATAAAAAACTCAGACTCGTTGGACGGCACAAATAATAACAAACACCCTCCATCATGGGGAACTTAAAAAGTAAATAGAGTTATAAACTCTATAGTAATCAACCCAGTAGCAGTGGAATCTGAAAGTTGCAACTCACGCTGACAAAAATAGTTATTGCTTGCTGGATTATCTGCTTGATTCAGCTGCTGGGTTTCAAGCGTTCTGTGGCGCTAGATGTTGTGCTGGCTTTTTTATTTGTTGGCTTCACACGATGCGTGCTCCAAAGCTGGATTTTAAGCTAGATGGTGGGGTTAAGTGCGCAGTGACAGTTCAGTGACTACTAATATTATTGCAGAAGTTATCAATTGTAGACGAACTGCTATTATTGTTTTTTTTATTAATTTGTGAAAAATGGCGAAAACAAAAACGTTTGAACAAGCATTTAAATGCTTCAATTAACACTTCAATTTGGTCCATTTTTCAGATTTTGGATTTGTATCTTCTTTATTCATTTCAATCTTCACTAAACATTGTCTGACGCTTTATGTGCATGTCACCCACGTGATAAAATAATGTTTTCTGATTCTCACTCAAATCCAACAGAGAAACAAGCATTGAAAATAGCACATGTCCTATCAGCAAAATCCAGCATGCGTCCACGCAACACAGCCCGCAGTGACGTCATTTTCCATCTCCGCAGCCAGTTCAGTTGTCAGCAGAGGTCCCAGCAGACAATCCAGCAGGTAAAATAGCCTCGTGTGAAGCGGCCTTAATAATCAAGAGCATGGCCAAGTTTGCTGGATGGCATCTCTGAGTTCATGAACTCAGCGAAATTACTTTCCATCCCTGTAAACTCTCCGGACCAGCCAACGCCGATGTTCTCAATGGGATTCAAATCGGAACGTGCTGGCCAGTCAAGAACTCGGATGTTTTATCTCGAAAACCAGTTCTTAGTTGAATTATTAACGGATACATGTTAAAATTCAAATTAAGGAAAACCTCCCGATATTCGAGACTGTCCATCACACAGGAAAGAAAGGCGAGTTCGAATGTCCCATGGCGACTAAACACCCCCAGACCATTAAGGACATAGGCGTTGTTATTTAAAAAAAGTCAACCTATAGATTATTAATAAGTAAGAAAGATTTAGGAAATAACATCTTACTAAAAATAAAGTAAAAACATCCATATGTAAAAATCAAAAACACTTTTAATATAAATAACAGTTAAACTTACAAAGTAGCACGTGCCCGCAGTGCAATGTTTGTTGGAATATCAAGTTTATTTACTTTAAATAGATCAACTAGGGTCCTAACAAAGTCTGTAGTAATTTTATAATCATCGTCCGCTTCGAGCTTCTCGAACAAAGCCTGAGCTGCATTACAATTATTATCCTTAACAAAAGTATTTAGTAGAATATTGTACAGCTCTGCTTCTTTAATAACATGACCCATTCCTCTGCCAGCTTTAGCCAGCTTCAAAATCATATCGATTCTTCCACCACTGCTTAGATGTTCGACATTTCTTATAAGTAAATCAGGGTTCACACGGATCTCAGGATTTATGAGGAGCTTCCTCAGTTGGGTTTCACTTCCAGCATTCGCTACAGCTAGAACTAATGTGCTATTTGTATTTGCAGACCCATGTATTTTTGCTGATGCTTCAACCACTTTATGAAGTAATTCTCTACTTTCTGTGGGAGAAATTCCATATTCATCAGTTCCCTTCTCGTTGCTTAGAGAGACGAGGAGACTCATGATTTCGAACTGCAACGGAGTTTTTCTATGTTTTTCCGTACATTCAATGTATTCTGCGACAGCAGCTTTAACATTTTTCCGAAGAATATATTCCTTGATTATGGGTCCTAGGAGAACATTATTTGCTTGGCAGTAATTAAGATCTTGGATTATTTTGAAAAGTTCTTTAGTTTGATTAGGCATATCTGGGGAAGCTTCAGTAGCTGCAACTTTGGCACAAGTTACTAGCAAATTCCATAAATTTTTAATGATATAATCGCCACCCATAATATTTTTTGTACTAGCACGATTTATCAATACTTCCTTGGCGTCATTGAAACGATTTTTCTCAATTAGAAGAGTCGCAAAATCAATGATTTTATGCTCATCAATTAGAAAACCTGAAAATATAGAAGTCTTTTAATATATATATATTTATATTATTAAGAAGGAGGTCTTAAAATAGTAATAGTGATTCGCATACAAAAATGTGGAAATCGATACTTTCTTGCGTTTACATTTTGTAGTAAAATTTAAGTAAAACTCACCTGGAAACGTTTTCTTGATTTGAGTCAAACAGCTCTTAGCTTCATTCAATTTTTTCAGTTTGATGTACATATCAAAAATGCTCGCCATCATTCCAGGACTGATGAGAACTTTCAGTTCGTCACATTTCTGTTTTATTTCGAGGGCCCGCTCCAGCTTACCATCCCTTACACAGACCTGCAAAAGCCTTCGCAGAACACCTCTTGTGTTCAGACCTTTGGACTTCAACTCGACCAAGTGGCACTCAAGCTGTTCCAGATTCATATCCCTGGGATGAATTATATGTGACCCAGCAAAGTCAGCAGCAGGTAAATTCAGGTTTTTATTTATTAATTGCTTAAAGGAGTTTTTGAGGGAATTGTCTTTGATATCTTCATTTTTATAAAGATGGCTGGAGAGTACTTCATAAGCAGTTGGTGATATCTTGAGATTGTGCCTCTGTAGTTCATGCAATATCTTATTAAGTAAATCATTTTTTCCGCCGTGGAGTTTTGAATTCGAAATTGCTTCTGTCAGGTACTGCCCAACAAAATCGTGATTCGGATTTTGTGATTTTGCGCACAAAACATTCAGTAGATTTCCCAATTTGCGGTACCGACCTGTGGCTCTTATAGATGATGTTAAATTAATTAGAGGGGAGACAAAAATTTGTGTGTCTACTCTTGTTTGATAGAGAGTGCACAGAGTGATCGCCTCATCAGCCCTCCCCTGGCACAGTAAGTGAGAAATTAGTGGGGTCATAAACTGTGAAGTTTTAAGACCACAATCCTCCAGGATCTTAACCGCTTTCTGCTCATCTTCGAGGGTAATTGATAATTTTGGAAAAACGTACATTATTAGGGTATCAAAGTCTGGCTCAGTTCCAAGTCGATTCATTTCTTTGAGGGTGTTTAACAGGCCGACCTCTCCACTCGTACGAAAATTACGGATTAACAGTGGCCAGAAGTAGTGGGGCCGTAATTGTTCAACCTCGGACAATGCCTTAAAATAGTCTAGGACATCTTCAGCGTATGATCGAAGGGCGCATTCACATGCAAATTGTAAGGCACGCTCATTTTTTTCACTACTTATAAGTTCCTTACAAAATTTAACGACCTCTTCAGCTGGTTGCTTCGATCTGATTAAGTCGCTTAGAAAGGACACACCAAAGGAGTCACGATCCTGATTTTCACCAAAAACTGGTTTCGGAAAAGCGCTTATTATGAGGAATGCCTTACATGGATGTCCGGAATAGGTGAGCTCAGTGCAAATGTTCCGGAGTGCTGGAGGAATCTCCTTCTTATTCAAGAGATCCTTTGGTAAGAGTTTCACACATTGTTTAACTATAGAATCTAAATCTGCTTCTGCCGCAGTCTTGATTACTGCCACCATCTGCTCTGTAGTGAAGGAGCTCTGGTGGTCCAATAGAATCTTCTCTGCTTTCTTAACTTCCCCATTCTCTATGTACCCCCGTGCAAGGATGCTGTACGTTTCAGGAGTCGACTCGACGTCAGCAGCACTCATATTATCCAGGACTTGTTTTATACCTTCAAGGTCCTTATTTCGGGCATGACCGAGAATTAAAGCATTAAAAATGTTCACTGTAAGCGGTAAATTCTTTGATCTCATTTCTTCCAAAATTTCTTTAGATTGAACTAAGTCTCCAATACTTGCAAAGTACGAAATTAATGCTTCATACATTTCAGCACTGCACCTTGTCCTGCACTCGTCCAAAAACTCCTGAAAAGTGGAGACTGGGGCGTTATTTGCTTGGAGCACTCTTAACGCAACCAAGTAGAGCCTTTCAGTTACTAAATTATGACTTTTCAAGTGCTTCCATATCCTTCGAAACACCTCCAACTTAGCTTCCCTGCTTTGAGCTGGCAGAGACTGGGCACAGCAGTCGAGCAGGAACTCCGCTTGTGGCTCCGGCAAGACCCCATCCAGAGAATCCACGGCCTTCATAAGAACTTCGAAATTAACACTTCCTTTCGCAGTTTGACTTGTCTTAAGCTTATCCAAATATTCTTCAAGTCCCTGCTCCTTTTCGCTCGGATTCACAGCTGCTTTTGTTGAGAAATTCTGGTTGAATGCTAGAATATGGGGGCCCACTTTTATTTTCGGCGTGGAACTTGTTCTCGTATGGAACGCCGGATTTCTTGAAACTGCAGCTGATAGTTGAAGTCCTTTGGGACTTAAGCGCCAAACACTTCGTAAAATCCGATAAGACATCATCTTTAAATCCGTAAATCAATTGTTTTAAGAATAAAAACAACTTTGGCACCGTTCTCCGGCTAGGTTATGTAAGCCGTCGGTGATTTTGAAAGCTGTCATTGTCATGTGGTGGTTTAGTTCACTCCATCTGCGGAATGGCGCTGATCTCGCCGGAACCATGCGCTTTCTTTGACAGCTGTTTGACAAGTTGACGAACATTCGAATTTAACCGTCCGCGTGCTGGTGCGGTGCATCGATATCAAAGTATCGTAGTTTTAAAAACTCCTGCTCGGAAATTTGTGAATAATATGACCCTAATTGTAATTCCACACCATTTCCAATTGTATTTCAGAAGAGATGAAATCTGGGGTCACGGTAGTGCCCCCGCCAAGTCGAGCGCGTAGCAAACACTGCCGTATCGTCCTTTACTGGAACCATTTCGCCGCATTTTCAGGCCCCTATTTGAGAACCTCTGAATAAGACCAGAACGCAGAAATTTTCGTCATCCAGTAAGCTATAATCACATACTTAAAATCCAAAATTTCAAGTCTGTAGGTCATTTAGTTCCGAAGTTCGGCGAAAGCAAAGTTTCGCATTTATGACACTCACTCACTCATGATCATCAGAATAGAACTAGTACTTCCCATAAACTCAGAGAGCTGAAATTTGGTACAGAGTTAGGGTTTAATGGCCACATAAAGGGAAAACTATAAAAACTAGGATAATCGAAGATCTGGAGTACCTGGTGACATCACCGAATACAACCGGCTTAGGCGTAAATACCGCACCGATCGTTCAGAAATTAAACCGTCTAAACCGTCTAAAAGAATAAATAATGAACGCGAATGGGCAATACGAAAAACTGTTGCTACTGTACAAGAATCAGAACCGGAAAAAAAGAAAAGAAAGATTTGTAATAATAAAAAAACTACTCCTAGAAAGAAAAAAACTGTGTCAAATAAGAAAATCTAATAAAATAAATCAATATGCCCACGTTTCTACAAAAAGAAGTGAAATCCCACCAAAAATATTCTGTAAAAAAATAGCCAAGTCTCGATTGTTGTGTGACTTGGCCGTTTAAGGGTACACAAGGGTACAAAACCAGGTGCTCCATGACACCATTGCACCAATCTGTCGCCAGAACCACTACCCATTGACGATGGAAAATTGCCACTTGGAAAACGTTGATTCAATAACCAGTCAATTGTAGGCTTGATAAAGCTGCGTATTTCAATAATACTTATGTATAGGCGAGCCTGAAACAAACAGTATAAAAAATTATTTCCAGTACAGACGGACTTCTATTATCTCGCTTAACAAACATAGGTAGTTACAACAGATAAAAAATTACGTGTAAACAAAATTGACTTGTACCCACTAACGTATAAAGAATGTTCAACGGCCAAGTCACACAACATTAACTATAATAATAAAGAAATCGCAGTAAGGAACCTTAGACTTGGCACGACTTTGTCTAGATTTCATTACTTTTTAAAGATAAACAAGCAGCTCCGTCGAGACTTGGCTATTTGTTTACAGAATGTTTTTGGTGGGATATATTTTACAAACGATCATGTTTTTAAACGGTTTTACTTAGCTCCACATTCCATATACGCCTATCCCCCGATTTACACGGAAGATAGGTTCTAGTTTAATCTGTGAAGCTTAAATAATGGTAATTTGAAACTTACATATATCGTGGAAACCCTATAAAGATAAAGGCAAGATAACATGTTGTCCAATATTTGCAGCATTTACATATTCATCCTGATTAACGTATCTCTTGAATGTACTGACTGAATAAATCTTTGTAACAATGTAACTCTTAAAAGAGTATAAGCTGTGACCATCACCATGTATGCATAAAACTGCAGACTTGATGCAATTCGGACACTCTATTTAGTCGAGCATCTTTGTAACGCACCACTGTGTCTCTGGGTCTCTTGTTTTCATGTATTAATAAAACAGCAACTTTGTTTACTGTAAGCGAATTGTATCGCCCTCAATGTTGATTTATAAATAAATTAATTTTAAATTGTTTAAAACTGCGAATGAATATATTGTGATTACTTGATGTAGTCTGCAACTCATTGATCAACTCAATTTTTAAATTAGAGGCAAATGTTGAACCACAAGGAAAGTTCATCGGCATCGGGTATGAAGTTAATTTGGAAAAATTGCGGGCTTTGATCTGACGATGGAAGTAAACTGTCAATCCGATATACTATCTTTGTCAGTCACCCTTAAAATCTTATTTATTTTTTATCGAATGAGGTCAGCTGAAATACAGATACCTTCGTATACTACCATGATGAAAAGAACTTAACCGTACAATTCCATGTTATTTTTTTTTTTTTTTGTTGGTAGAACCTTCATTGACATTTTTCTAATTTGTGGCGTCATCATCACACATCTCTGCTGAGCATAATCAAAATTTGGATCGTAATTGAAAGCAGACGTGTTACCAAAGACAAAAATTCGATTATACACTGCTCCGAGTGTTCAACGCTAGACTCTCCAAATGCGACACATACCAGCCACCCTCGCCTCAGACGTATTTCTACAAAATTACGATTTTTTTTAGGCATGATGTCATCTTTAGATACCACATAATGATTAATAGCAACAACTCACTGGTACATCTCACATTGTGATTTATGTGTTGTGTTGTGTACTATATTCATCCAAAATCTCTAGGTTAAGCTTTGTTCTTAAAAAGTAGTATAATTTAGTGTAAGGTTGTTTAAAGAATTATTCAAATCAGATCAGTAGTTCCAGAGATGACCTCTGACAAAAAACAAACTCACAAACTTTACCTTTTTATTATATTAGTATAGATAAAAGAATGTATAGCGCTAAATGCAATTGTTTGTTTAGAATAACTTTATACAAATATTTAGTACCGTCATCACAGGGAATTACGATAGTGACGATCAGGTATCTACATATCTTAAGTATAAAATTACTCATCCAAATTAATCCTATCACCTATTAACTTAGATCTATTTTAAATAAATTAAGTGCACGAAATGGACAAGATAAATTGTTGAAACGTTTATGAGTTTTTTCACCACTCCAAAGTACCCGGACAGTACTTGTCTATGAGAGATTGATAGTACGGCCAAAGGGCATCCACATCAGGAACTTTTTCAGATTTCGTGTAGAGATCGTAACGGCTGAAGTGAAGAAAAATTAAAGGTAAACAATGAAGAGGATAAACTTGAGTTAACTTACTTGAAGATCAAGACCCATTTTTTAGTATCCTCATCCTCGAGAGTACACAAATGTTCATAATCGCCGCCCGTGTGCCATGGGTAGAATGAGTGGAATCTAATTATATTCATCGCTTTTTCTGGGAGTGTAGATTTGTTGTGCTTGAGGACGTTGTACATGTACTCATCATGCCCCCAGGACATAAGGATATTATCTAGTCCACAGTTCGGTTTATACATTCCATACTTAGTGTTGTAATTTTTATTCTCTCCATCTACATTGCCCTCGAAGCTATCGTTGCGATAGACAATACTATCTGCCCAGCGGCATCCAACTGGGAATGTATCCCCAACAACTGCCCATTGTGGCGTATTGTAGAAGGCCATAACCTTGCCCAAATCGTGAATTAAAGCGGTCAAATGAAGCCAATCTAAATCAGGATAATCTTCTCTAGCTCTTTCCGCTGTTTGGAATGCATGAATAATATTGGGCAAGTTTAAATCAGGATCTGACTCATCTACCAAATTGTTGAGCATCTCCAATGCCTCACGGATTGTCGCTTTGAAGTGACTGAACTGGAGCCATTTAGCACGTTGACCTAAAAAACAATAACATAGATAGACAAAATCTCATTCAAATTTAAACTCATGTCAAATTCAATGTGGCGAAGTATGACCTGCAATTTATACTGATAACTTGTCCACACGATTGAGACTTTTTCGCACTGTTCACATCTGAAAATATTCTAGACATGAATGTCTACTTTTATTTTATATATTTTAAGAAAAGGAACATTAAGAGATGCCGGGTGATTATGTAGCTGCGTAAATAATAACGCACTTTGGTCGTTGCTATGATTATTATAGGAACAATTGGTCGCAATGAAGCAATTTGTAAATTCCAGAAATATCATGGAATAAATGGACAATTATAAAGAGCAATTAGTGCCGGGTAATGATTTCAAGCGCATTTCTGCAGTCTATTTGTAAAAGATTTTTACATTATCTTCTAAATGGTCACAATACAATGACCATTATATTTTATGGTGGTGAGTTTATGTGCTCCTTTCGTGGAATCACAAATTGTGCTTGAAAGCTGATTTATATTATCATGCTCTCGAATTGGAAACGTAAAGACCCAAACAACATAAACATTAAGATTTCAGTGTTATTTTAATAAGATATGAATGCACACATTAAGTCTGGATTTCTTGGTTTTCTCCTCTTGACAAATCACATATTTGCTTTGAATGTTCTGCAAACATACATATGTCGCTATATTCTGCACAAGAATTAAACACAATAAATTTATTATTATCAACGATCTCGACAAGTTGCATCGATGGTGTTTATCTAATCGGCTATTACTAATTATATCTAAATGCAAGTTCCAATAGTACGGGCCTATACGATTTAGAATCTCTTTATAACAAGAGTAACAGACTTCAAAGACCTGAGAGTTTTATTTGATGAAGAACTTACTTCTTTTACAAAGCATATTGATGTAATAGTTTGCAAGGAGTTCTAAATGTTGGGTCTTATAAAAGGAAATACCACGGACTTTCGTAACCCTGCAATTTTAATATTATTTTATATATCTTTGGTTCGATCGACGTTACAATACGCCTCAATGATATGGTTCCCATATTATTTTACCCATATCAATAGGATTGAATCCGTAGGAAGATATCACACAAGATTCTTGTTCCGTAAATTTACTTGTCTGCGTATCTTGAATGACTTACCGTCGTATAATAAAAGATGTTTGTTGCTGGGTTTATGTAAATTAGATTAAAGATGCATCTGTAGTCGAGTTCCTTTTATCAGAGACATCTTAACGACTCATATAACGAGTCCAGAGCTCTTAGGTCTGATTGGAATTTACGTCTTTTTTAGGGTTCCGTAGCCAAATGGCAAAAAACGGAGCGCTTATAGATTCGTCATGTCTGTCTGTCTGTCCGTCCGTATGTCACAGCAACTTTTTTCCGAAACTATAAGAACTATACTGTTGAAACTTGGTAAGTAGATGTATTCTGTGAACCGCATTAAGATTTTCATACAAAAATAGAAAAAAAGCGGCCAAGTGCGAGTCCCCATACTTAGAACTGAAACTCAAAAATTTGTATTCATCAAACCCATACGTGTGGGGTATCTATGGATAGGTCTTCAAAAATGATATTGAGGTTTCTAATATCATTTTTTTCTAAACTGAATAGTTTGCGCGAGAGACACTTCCAAAGTGGTAAAATGTGTGTTCCCCCCCTGTAACTTCTAAAATAAGAGAATGATAAAACTAAAAAAAAATATATGATGTACATTACCATGCAAACTTCCACCGAAAATTGGTTTGAACGAGATCTAGTGCGTAGTTTTTTTTTAATACGTCATAAATCGTAAACCGCAATTTACCTTTCATTCAATCAACTCAAATATAAAAATAAAAAAAAAAACATTTAATTTCATAAACATAACCGTGAACCATTATTTTCTAATAATAACAAGAACTTTTATATTATGTCACTTGCTGCTACGGAACCCTTCATGGGCGAGTCCGACTCGCACTTGGCCGCTTTTTTTTGAATATGCGTAAAAAAAATTTACTCGATCAGCCTTTATGTAAGAATAATTATAGTAGCCTTGATGTTTAAATCATTCTATTTACTTGTTTAATAAACAATATGATTTTTCTAATGCTTGCATTAGTATTTAAAGTATAAAAAGTTTATATCATTTACTACATTTATATGCATATGCATCCCCTGAATGAATAAAATAAATAAATTATGGACAAATGTTAAGTCCGAACATTTTGTTTATAATGCCGAATACTTAAAACATTTAAAAAACATTAAAACCTGAATTCCGTGTTTTGATTTCACGGGCTCTTGATTCCACATTCAACACGACAGCTAAGAAGTAACTTGCTAAAAAAAAATTATTGGCTTGACGGGCAAAAATAATAGGGGCCCCATACCCTTTTTTTTAGATTGGCTGATTTTTGTATAATTTTCTTCGAGAGCGTTTTAAAATATCGGAATTGCTGGTGCAAACCGGGCATAAAATAGAATATTTTAAAAATTGGTCAAGTGCGAATCAAATTTTGAGAATACTTGTCTTGGCTTAGAAAAAAAAATACGGACTAAGTTTGTTAAGTAATAATTCCACATAGGATTAGAAATTAAAGATTTTCGGAATTTTTCCTTTAACTGTGCTATGAGACCTTCTTTAGTGCCAAATTTCAAGATTCTAGGTAAACGAGAATTAAATAAGGGTATGAGACTGCAGACTTTAATATTTGGCATTAATCGATACCTCTAGCCGTCCCTGAAAAACGGTCTTGATGATAGGCAGACAGACGGACAATAAATTAATTTTTCAGCAAAATTTATGCGACTACAATTTTTCTTTCAGATAACAAGATAAAGATTAAATTACGTAGTTTTGAAAAAACTAATTTTTAATTGAGTAATCGCAAAATTTAATTTTCTTATATTAGAAAAACATCTTTACTAATGATCTTCAAAGGCACAAAGAATGAAAATGTTAAAAACGTTATTTATCTTTATTCTTTCTAAGGTAGGCCCCTAAAAAAAACCGGCCAAGTGCGATTCACACGCAGAGGGTTCCGTACCATATTTTCTAAAATATGATAGAACCCTAAAAACTTCCAAAAACAAAAAATCGGTTTTTTTATGGAAACCCCCATCTATACACTCTTGGAGAAAGGTTGTTATATATTTCTGAAGAAATAATATTTATGCGTCTTTTCTACTATAATTTATAACTTACCTCGCACAAAATCGACAGTTTGATTTTTATGCATCTCCCTGTAAGTTCTCCGAACCCTTTCCTTCAATGGATCGGAGGCATCGATTGAATAATCCCTGAATTTCGATAGTGGCTTATCAGCAAAATAAGGCTCTGGACGGAGAAGTTCAGAAGGATCAATAATTTCAACAGGACCCACTGTACCCTGGAGAAGTAAAGAAATATATAAATATCATCACTATCAGCCCTTTTTTAAGGCCTTACCGGTATTAAATATTTCATTTTCACTATTGCACTTTTCACTTCACTTTACTAAAACTAAATAAAAAACACTTAAAAGTTGATTTTCTTACGAAATCAAGAATTAAAAATTGAAAAATATCGACACCTCTACTAGTACACAATTCAAGAAACAAAACGTCGATCTTGTCGGCATGAATTTGCAACAAATTTGACGCCAAGCTGCTCGAGATTTCTTTTTATATAGGAAGCTGTTAGCTCGGCCGTTGTGCAGCAATCTCAAGAAGATTGCCATTCGTGAGCGCACTCATCGCTGATTGGCTAGATGGTATCGGCCACTTAGAATTGTAGGCACGTGATTCGCTCTTACTTTAAGATGTTGGAGAAACGTGAGTAAATGGATCATCGCTGACCTTGTGATAAGGAGGGGTTCAAATGGGGCTTGATAATGGGGCTCGACTTGGTTAAATTCGCTCAGCCCCTGAATACTGAGTAAAATAAATAAAAACAAATTGATAAAATTCATAAGGGACGCATTTTTTTTTGTTTTTTTGCCGAATGTATTGATGGATGATTTTATCTGAAATTTTCCGCTTATGATGCTTTTAGCTGTTATTTTCCGCTTCAAAATTTATCGGATTTGTAAATCACTTGTAGAGTATTTGGGGAAGGAAATTAATTTCAAATATTTAAAATCCACTTTTCAGCAAGAACAATTATGATTTGATTAGTGTGCAGTAAAGAAAGTGGTTTTGGAACTGCGCATTTTATTTTTTACCTAATGTTTGAATGTGTATTACGTGATAACATACAAATAAATGTTCGTACTTTATAACTGAGTAATAACACTTAATTGAAAGTCAATTCGGTTATTCATCATTTTTTATCATTCGGTTGCATTTACATCTTAAGAGTTTTTTCTTGCCTAATATTTTTAATTACGACTTTTTATATCTCAACAGGGTCAGACTTTCACACCCCTTTGACTTTGCTGTAGCTTTGTTTTTATTGGCTTTTTGATAGTTGTTCAAGGTTAACAGCCTAAATTTGTATTACAGGTTTGTCCCAGATATTACTGGAATTATTTGGTTTAGTCTAAGTCTCGATTACCATACAGAATACAAACGAATTAAAAACAAGGTAGAGTTTTGAATGTTATTTTTCATATGTTAATTTAAAGGACAACTGAGTGTTTGTCAGGAAATTTAATTGCACTTAGCTGCATTACTTCTTCCGCATGGATCCCTTTTGCTATATATGTGGGATCGATTCAAATTTTCATCAGAACGTCACAATTACTCGAAAGCATCGGCAACCGGCCAACGTTAGCTCAGTTCGTTAGAGCATCGAAGCACCAATTGTCAAAGATGCCAGGTTCGAGCCCTCCCCGTGTCCGGCCCGGTTTTCAGTAATTCCCACATATGGTGTCAGAAGTGGAATGTGCTGTGCATTTGAGGGCAAATGCAATTTCGGAATGGCCGAGTTGTGTGGGATCGGTCGCGTTTCTCATCAAAGCGTCGCAATTACTTAAAGGCATCGTCAACCGGCTGACGATAGCTCAGTTGGTTAGAGCATCTAAGCGTCAATTCGAGCCCTCCTCCCCACATCCGTCACTGTTTTTTCGAGTAATTCCCACATATATTTAAAGTCTATGCTACTTTTAAGGCATTTAGACACATAATGGTGGTGTTTTTAGCAAAATCAGTCTAGTGGTTCTCAAGTTTAATGTAGTCAAGGATATTTAATTTTATTATTATTAATATTTTTGTTCACAAAGTCATTGAAGCCATATCACAAAAACAAATATTTACCACTTTTGCACCAAAACGAATTCAATAAAAAATTAAACACTTTATATATGAAATTTATAAAGTTACAAACCTTCGAACATTCCCACGTAAAAATAAAATTCATAGTACTGCAACAATTCCAAACGCGTTTTTCACACAACCTTAGCTTTTCAATTTATGGAAAGCCAAATCAAATTAGAACGCACTGTGACCTAAATTTTGTATATTGCGGCTAGAAATAAACCTACATCTATCAGCATACGATTAGATACTGTGAATGCTGACATTTTCGAAGGTTAAAATTAATGCAAATCATCACGAAAAATTAAATTCGTCGCATGCTGCAACTGCAACAATCATCTTAGCACGTGTCATTTCTCGTATATTCAATTGAGATCTTAAGGTTGTTACAAAATTAAATGCAGTTTGAATAAACTTTAGATTGCGCAGTACATTCAATTATAGTTCACAATTGACCCCAGGGAGAAGAATTTGCGCTTCAAACACCATTTTGAGTAAACACTATGGATCCACTTTATCGTAAGAAGTGGTCATACGAAATGAAAGAGTTACATTACTACGAGTTATCCCATTAAAGATGCACACTCGCATTCAATTATGCAATTAAAGCGATAATAGAAGGTGTTAGATTCTAGTGATTATGATTTCTTAAATGCGATGATTATACCAACATTTAAGTAGATTAACAACACTACTCGATTCGCAGAACCGAACAGATTTATGGGATTTTCCTTTCATTCATTAATTAAATAAAAGTTTTTGAGTTATAAAACTTACGTAAGTATTTATTTGATAACAGTCCTATTCCATATCTATCAGTACACCAATAGTAAAAAATAATTGAAAACCAATTACTTTCCGGAGGGTGTGGAGACTCATTCTCGCCTCTTCTTCTTCGATTTCCTTGATGTGGATCGCTTTCTTCGCTTTCGATCACCGCTTAGGCTGCGCGAACGTGATCGATTGCGGGGACGACTACTTCGACTTCGACTTCTGCTGCGGCTCTTCTTTTTCGACTTCTTTTTGCTGTGGTGCTTTGATTTCTTCTTACGCTTGTGCACTTTATCTTTTGATCGAGATTTCGATCGTGATCGACGTTTCGTCACCTCGACTTCAAATGCAGGCGTTTCACTTTTAGCAGGTGATTCGCTTGTTCCTGATTTTTCATCATTCACTGAAATTGGTATTGAGTGAACTGATGATTTACCAGAATCAGAATCTGAATCTTCATCACCTTTCGATGATTCTTCAGGTGCTGAACCCGGTAGAGGTATTCCGGAACCTGTAATAATAATAATAAAAAAAAAATTCATAACATTAAGAAAATAACAAACTAAAAATCGAATCCTATGTTTTTTTTCATAAAAGAATACGCAAAAATTAAGCGTATTAAAAAAAATCTAAATCTAGTGATTGTGATTGAAAATATTACCGAAATTTTAAGTCATTGCCAATTAAAAAACCAATTAATGAATCTAAAAATGATAAAAATAACAAAATTGATTTTTGCGACTGCTCGTTTTTTTTATCGGTTGTTTGTTACGATTTTTTTTCTATTAATCGTGAACCGCTGTTAAAGGCTATCGCCCTAAATTTATTTCAAGTTTAGTCAAAATTAAAGACTTTGCTTTTAGCGATAAGACACGTGCATGGATTATATACGGATATATTATGTATTTATTCAAGTTTGTATGTTTTAGTACGCATTTCCATACTTTATAGGGTATTCATAGAGTTTTTTGGGGAAGTAAATACCAGTCAAAAATTGTATGAGTTTTTTAGGGCGATGAACGTTTTCTTTTAAATTTATTTTGTTCGCCGGTAACTAACCAGATATGCCCCCTAATTTAACCATTTAAGTGCTCAATGGCTTCTCTACCCCTCTTTAGTGTAGGGTATCAAATCTTAAATATTAGAATCAGAATTATATTATATTATCTTCTAACGTTTTCGAGATAATCGAGTATCAATAAGTGAAACTGAACGTTATATTGTTAGAATTGCGAGAATTAATCACCGTCAGCATTGATAAGAAAGACGTAAGATTTGATGATAGTATTCAACAACAGTGCGGGACGTTATCAGTTAATTTCTTAAAACTATATGACACTAGAACAAACATCGTCGTCATCGTTTACATATTTGTAAGGCTGAGTTTCGTTGAAAATATACAGCATTTGTTAAAATAATTAACATCAAAAGAAGTTATAGAGAAAACAAATCACAGAGAAAATTTTACCCAAAAGTTACCAAACAGACCTTATATGATCTTCTATGGGACTAGTTTCAAATCAACTACATAGTACCTTATCTTTCAAATATGCTACAAGTTATTTTCTTTATTCTTGTTCATACTTAAAATACTTAAATCTAAATCCAATAAAAATCTAATGGAATTTCCCAGTTTACTCACTCTTAATTTGTGTTAAAAACGCCATAGCCTTTTTCTTTCGTTCCAGTTGCAGCTGCTTCTCTTTAGAAATCAGACCAAGCTTTTCTCTAGCAATTTGAGCCAATCGATCCTTCACCTTTTCCTCCGCTGAAATTCAAAATTCTCCAATTAAGAACTTCAATTTCTATTATCATTCACCTCAATAAAACATACCCCTCTTAAGCTCTTTTTGCTGCAAAATCTCGGTTTTTATAGGAGCCGAAGGAACCGGATTTAAACGACTCACAATCGCCCCAGTATTGTCGACATCAAAACGAGACCTTTGAGAACTGCCACCAGTCAACTGGGCTGAATTATTTGCATTTTGAGCAAACTGTGCGCCTTTTACTATCAACTGCTTTTCGACTAGCTGAATAGCCCTTTGAACATGCTCAGGTACAGATGCGTTTGAAAATTGACTTGTAGAACCTGCCGAAGTTTGATTCGTCTTATTCGATTCTGACTCATCATCGCTAGTCTCCTGCGGTAGTGCGGGTTTCAATGGAACAGAATAATCTTCTTTTGTTTTGATGGAGAACGAAACGGGCACTGTTTATAAAAAAAAAAAAAAAAAAAAAATTTAAATTGGGCAAAATATAATAATAAATAAGAATTCTTACTGGCAATTTTTGGTTTCAAATCTTGAGTACCATTTGTGGTAGGATAGGGGTGGACGACACCAGTTACTTTGTACATGTAGTAGGCATGATACTCATTGCTCGGATCCAAGAACAAGAAACGATCATCTTGTTTATTCCGCAAAGTATCCTCAAATTGTTTCCCATTCTTCGCCACATAAGCTGCAGTCTTGTCGATTATATGCTGAAGATAATCCGGTGGAATTGGTAAATTCAAAAGAGGCTGGGAAACATCTGTTTCTGAATGTTGTTCAGACTCATCCTCCGTATCTGAAGCATAGCACTGGGCCAGCATAAGACCAGTTGAGATTTTCTTCACTTCAACTCCACCATCGGAATTAGCCGGCGGCTCCGCTGATACTCCTTCTTGTTGCTGCTGCGGTTGTTGTGCATGAGCTGAATTGTTGTAGACCACCTCCGAGGAAGGAGTGTTGTACTGTGGTACATAATACGAATTATAGTCTAAAAGTGTAGGTACTATCGGCTTCTCCTCCTTAGGTTCCACAGGCTGCTCCGGCGGGAGAGGAACACCCTTTATTTTGCTGATTAGCTGCGTGTACGCACAATTTGCGGAAGGTTTGTACTTTATTGTTGGGACGGGAACAGACGGTCGTGCGAAAGAACTATGCACCGGAACCGAATTTATTTGGTAGTTTTGATAACCGCTCCCGAAGTTTACGTTATTTTGAGTCTCGCCCTGATCCGTCTTATCCTCAGAGGGATATGTTCCGTCTTTGAAAGATTGCAAAATGAACTTGTAGTATGGATTCAATCGATTGTTTTGATTTAAAAACTCAAACTGGGGATTATTTGATTGTTTCGCTTTTATTAAGATTTCCATTTGTGCACCCTGAGTTGATATGAATTTTGCTGTCTTCTCGATGATTGCATGTTGTTTCATTGTTTCTGGCTAAGCAGAGTGAATAAAAAAAATCAAATGTTGAAATGGCATTAATTAAAAAGAAAAATACTCTGTGCTCCAAGTTACACTTTATAAAAATGTGATAATTATAAAATGAACAACCTAAGATAACAAAAAAAAAAAAAAAACGTTCTTACCGTGTCGATCCCCGCTGGAAGATTTAAGTTAACTGGTGCAGCATAAATTTCATCAGGTTCCTCAGGCTTAGATTCCTCCTGCTCCTCTTTAACAGAACTCTGTTCAGCATTGTAATCAAAAGCGACTTGTCCATAAGTGGAAGAGGCTTCCTGGTGCAACCGCTTTAGCTCCTCCTCTATAAAGTTTTCATCGTCTCAATAAACGCAGAAGAAATACATCACGGGGAGTTCTTATTTAAGTAACGTTGTTTTTTTTTTTTTTTTTTTTTTTTTTTGAGAATCGTAAAAGTATATTTGAAAGAATAGAAACTTCGCCATTTGATATCAGCCAGCTAGAAAATTTGTTCATACCCTTTGATGATATTTATTTACCTTTGCCGAGCTACACTTTAGCCAAGAAGTATGGGACTTCATCTCGGTCAGCACATACGAAGAATGATTCGGTTGCATTTAATTTCCTTTTAATCGATGCTTCTTCTGGAAATCTCTCCGTTTTTTTTTCTCTCCCATTTTAAACGATAAAAAGCTGAAAATTTTCGGATACTTACCATTGAAATTTCACATAAATATTGATAACTCTAAAAGAGAGGAGTCGAAAAGACACACAATTTGTTTCTTGGATCACTTTCAAATTTTATCGCGATGAGCGGAGTTTTTCTTGTTTTATTTTTAATAGGAAAGAATTGGATAATTAAAGAAAATTTTGCTGCCTGTGTCCAGAGGATTTTTATTTTTTGAATAAGTTCTCATATTCGCAACCAGTTTAAAAATATCAATTTAACACTTGCGAATGAGGCATGCTGCGCAAAATAAAATAGATAGGTGTCCAGGTAAAATATATGCTATACCTAAGCGCGCTTCGCATAATAAAAACGACGTGTTTTCTGAATTATGAAGTTAAAGTAAAAGGTTGCATAGAAAATATGAAAAATGTTCAAAATCTCCAAAGCAGATGAATATTTCGAGAAGAGCGTATTTATGAAAGGTATATAAGTTCGATGAATTCTTCTAGCCTTCCATTAAAAGCAGTAATCGGTCTATAAGCCATATATAATATCACTGAATCACTTCCACTTCCTAAAGTTCTCTCAAAAATCTCTCAAACTCCTTAAAACTTTACCAAACAAAAAAAAATAAAAGAAAATATAAAGTTCCAAAAACTTTCCTGTGTAATAAATGTTAACAAAATCCTCTTTATATAAGAAATCGGAAAAGTTTTTTACGCAAAAACTCCGGGAAGTACTTAAGTAGTATTACCTTGATACATTTGCTCCTCCTCTTCATTGTGATGGAGGCTGTAGTAGCGTTCTTCCTCGCAAAGTAGTTCCGCCTTTTGCTCCGCCGGCGACAAGTACTCCAAGCGATTCATGTACCCCCCTGGCGGGGGTTCGTACTGGCTAAGATCGGGCAAGGTAGCTCTAACATCGTACCTGTGTGGTAGCCAACAAAGGCAACATTGTGTCGTTTAATGTTGTGTCTAGTCATTAGCATCCTAGTTTTCGACGCCCCGTTTTCAGGAACGTCGAAATTTCTTACAGAAATCTCTCTTCATTTTTTTTTTTTAAATTCTTTTTGAAAAAGTACCTCACAAGTAGTTTTTTTTTTGTTTAAATTGTTTAATGGTGACGGTTCCACGTAACTGGGGTGGTTTATACGTACCAATCCTGATTTACAAATTTGATGAGATATTTTTCTAAAATCAGCATTTTGAGACTTTGTCCCCGTTAGACCTTCTCCCATTTGTTTCTGCTAGACCGTTCGGATGTTGTCGTAGTAAAGCTATTTATTCATTTTTAAGACTCGAAAATTTTTCGTTATTTAAATAAACAATTAAATGGCTGGATGGCTAGAGACAAACCATGAATTGGAGGTAAAATAATCAAAAGTTGAGTTTATCTTTGATGTTACAAAATATATATGTACTTTTATAAAATAGAGTAAGACTTTAAAAATTGTATAAAAGCCCTCATTTTATCTTAAAATTAAGAAATAACGACTGTAGGTTTGATTCTCATATTGATCATCAGTGATCATCAGACGACAGGCATACCACGTAATAAATAGGAGGAAAGAGACTCGAGTGAGTACAAAGAATAAAATATTAGAGAACTTTGATAACAAATTCCCATAGTGGAGAAGGAATATGAAAAAGAAAAATTTCGAAAAGCCAAATTAAAACATTTGAGAATGAATATGTTGACTAGGGGGTGATTTCTGAAGACAAACCCTTGTAAGCGAGTTTACCTATACTCATATGAATAGTATTAATTTATCATTATTCTGCGAAGTTAATTTTTTTATGGAAAATCTCCAAAATTAGTTGACATCCTAGCAGAAAATGAGTAGAGAAACGATAGCTAGAGGTCTCCAGCGTATTCTACAGACCTTAAACTTAATAAAGAATATTGGTTCGGATAATTGCCAATTTAGTTAAATAAATAACACGCGTTTATTGAAGACTGGGGCAAACTGCATGTTGAAAAAAATTATTTTAAGGATGAATAAAGGAATAAAATAGAATGAAGAATGAAATAATGAACACTAATGAGAGTCAAAGAAATTATTAACAAATAAAATAAAGTGTGCTCTTTATGTGCTATTACGAGGGGATTTATAAATATTTAACTGCAGAATTTTGGACTTTTTCTGAGCACCATATGGTGCCAGCGGAACACTGTCTGTTAAATTTAGTACATAATGAGCTGTAAAATAATGAATTATTCTTGGAATGCATTATCATACTCAGTAACTACTACAAGTAATACAAGCAAGACAAATTACCAGTACTAATCAGTATTAGTAGTTCAAAAAATGTAATTACCATTACCAAGTAATGGTATTGGCACTTCAACATTACCGTACTTTAGAAGCATTAATCAACGTTACCTGGCATTATTCAGCATTACTTATAAATACTCAGCGTTACCTAGCATTGCCTAACAGTACTCAGCATTACTTCAGCAGACACTAGGCGGCAGAGAATGACCCTATAGTAACTCAACATTACTTAACAATTCTCCAGTACCAGCATTAATAGACATAAATCATAAATGCTCAGAAATTGGATCATGCTGCGCTGCGTAACGTTGAGTAAAGCTAGGTAATGCTGAGTAATGTTTGAAGTACGGTACTGGTTAAGTAACAATACCATTACTTGGTAATGGTTGCATTACTTTTATTAGTAATTGTAATGGTAATGATTGCACTTTTCCTACAGCTCTGTTAGAGTTTCTGAGTTCTAATTTGAATGGAAAGGTAAAATTTTCATAAATTCATAACAATTACGATAAAAAAAAGGTATTATATAAAAATATCAGATAGCCTTAATATTTCTCATTTCTTGAAATTGTTTTGTGATTTTTTTTTTGTGAAGATTATCCAAAATTTATTTATGTTCAAACAAAGTCAAGGCATTCGAGAAGATAGCGACCCTCAAATCAAGGCCAGTCCCCAGCCATCCCGTGCTTGGCCCAATCAAAAAATTAAAGAAATAAAACAGTAGAAAATTCCACAAATCGAGAAAAATTAAAATAAGAACGAATGTAAGAAACAAAAACGCCTTCAATATTAACCTGTCAATTTTCAGACTATTGTCCCCCATCCAGGGAATGAGGTGCTTCCCTTGGTCAATGTAAATCGCCTTCTCGTCGTCCCGGAAAATCTTGCAGGCGTACCCAAAAACGAGCAGATCGCTTCCCCGGGTCTCCACATTTTGGGGCGCGTTGTTGGGCTTCCGGAGAATTCCCCCGACATCACTAGGGCCGCACGCAATCCACTTATTCGACATTATAAAAATTACATTAAGCTAACGCACGCATTTAAATCACAAAGGAAGTATTCCTGAATTAATTTCGAGACAACCCAACCCCAACAAATGGCTGATGGCATATGTCTCTTTTGACGTCTCGAGGCTTTGAGGTTAGAGTCCAGATTCGGGGAAGTCTTTTGAATTTTGTGGGGATCTTATTGTTTTTTTAAGGAGATATTCGTGCACAAGGAGATCAGATATATTTCTCAAAAATGTATTGAGCTTTAACGATCAAAAACACTCCGCGAACATTGGTAAACAAACTAGAAACCGACCCTGCCGATTTGGGCTGTCAAATGAGGCGAACAGTTTGAGGAGCTCTGAAAATGAGTAGACCGAACGAAGTGGTTATCGTAAAATAAATTCCATTTTCCCACAACTTAAAGTTTAACAATTTCTTCTAACAGATTCAACAGGAGTAAAATATTATATTGAGGCGGCATGGTGCCTAACCATTTATCAAGTTCAGCGGTACGCAGCCCTAAGGTCTCAAGCAGCTTGCGAGTAGAGAGCTTCGATGTGGAATAAGAAGAAGATAAAATACGTTAAGTTCAGTTAGCCAGACGCTCTTGTTCGAGTCAGTAGACTTATCACGACTTAAATAAATATCTATAATTAGTAAGGGCGTGTTCCTATTTGTTTATCCCGCATTAGTAACCAACCCCCTTCATTGGTGACCCCGACGCACAGCGGAAAACGCTTCATTGTTGACCCGACAGTAGTTTTTCCTTGTGTTTAAAAAAGATATTTTTGTCGCGAGTGTGCAGTTTTTCTGTGCAAATAAAAACATAAAGCATGGCTAATTCAAACGACGGAGGCCCACCCCCGGTCGCGGACGAGGCCCCAGTTGCGAACGAGGCGCAGGTGCACCGCGTTGGAGTTCGGGTGCCCCCTTTTTGGCCGGAGGAGCCAGCCTTGTGGTTTGCCCAACTCGAGGGCCAGTTCACCCTCAGTGGGATCTCGCAGGACGCCACAAAATTTTATTACGTTGTTTCCAACTTGGACACTAAATATGCTGCAGAGGTGAAGGACGTCATCATACAGCCGCCAGAAAAGGACAAGTATATTTTCCTCAAAACCGAACTAATATCCAGATTATCCGTTTCTCAGGAAATGCAAGTACGTCGCTTGCTCGAGGGTGAGGAGATAGGCGATAGGAGACCCTCCCAGTTTTTAAGGCATTTGCGAGGCCTCGCTGGGACTTCTATAAACGATGCGGTCCTTCGTTCTCTTTGGCAGGGACGTCTGCCCGTCAATGTGCAGGCCATCCTGGCTTCGCAGTCCGACATATCGCTCGAGTCAGCCGCTCAGTTGGCTGATAAAATCAGTGAAGTCGTCATGCGTCCCTCTTTTGCTGGTAACGTATCGGAGTCAAGTGGAGACAGGCTCCGAGAAGAGATTGACAGCCTGAAAAGGCAAATTGCGTCATTGCGGCGTCCAAACGGTCGGGATCCTTCGCCAGCGGGCCAAGTCAATTTTCGCCCCCGTTCTCGCTCTAAATCTAGTAAACGCACAGCGGGAATATGCTGGTACCACAAAATTTTCGGTACAACAGCCCGAAAATGTCGCGCCCCGTGTAGTTTCATTTCGGGAAACGTAGAAGAGAGTCGGTAAGTGCGACCGACGTAGACAAAAACAAACCGCACAGATTGTTCGTTACAGACAAAAACACAAAACTTATGTTCTTGGTCGATACAGGTGCCGACGTGTGTGTGTTTCCGCGATCGCGTGTTTCTGGAAAACCCTTACCCGCAGATTATTATTTATCTGCCGCGAATGGAACACGTATAGCTACATACGGAACAATTAGTATGTCACTCAACCTCGGGCTCCGCCGTGATTTCGTTTGGCGTTTCGTCATCGCGGACGTCACCAGACCAATTATTGGAGCTGATTTGCTTTCCCACTACGGTCTCATGGTGGATTTGAAACGATGTCGACTCATTGACAATGTTACGGAATTATCAGTGATCGGTAAGCGAATACAATGCTGCAAACAGCACGGCATTAGGGTCATCGTGCAAAGTGAAAGGTATCGCGATCTGTTGAAGGAATTTATCGAGGTAATTCGCCCCGGCGGCGGTATCAGAGAAACTAAGCATGCAACCATGCACTTTATTAGAACGACATCAGGACCGCCCGTCGCTTGCAGGCCACGTAGGCTAGCGGCAGACAGATTAAAATTAGCAAAAACGGAATTCGACGAAATGTTGAGGCAGGGTGTCGCACGCGTTTCGGACAGTTGTTGGTCATCCGCACTCCATTTAGTTCCAAAGAAGTCTGGAGGTTGGCGTCCCTGCGGTGATTACCGAGCGCTAAATGCACGCACCATTCCGGATCGCTATCCTGTTCCGCATATAGAGGACTTCGGACATCAACTCAAAGGTAAAGTAATATTTTCCACTATAGATCTCGTTCGAGCTTACAACCAGATTCCGGTCAACCCAGAGGACATTGCGAAAACCGCAATCACGACACCGTTCGGTCTTTTTGAATTTCCATTCATGTCGTTTGGTCTACGAAACGCGGCCCAAACTTTTCAGCGCTTCATGGATGAGATTTTGCGAGGACTCGATTTCGCATATGCTTACATCGACGACATCCTCGTGGCATCCGCATCCGAGGAGGAGCATAGGAATCATTTGCGATTGCTTTTTGCGCGACTTCGTGAATACGGTGTGGTAATAAATGCGGAAAAGTCTCACTTCGGTAAATCGGAAGTACATTTCCTTGGTTTTTCGGTTTCGGAAGACGGCGTGAAGCCATTGCCTTGTAAGGTTAAGGCAGTTCTGGATTTTCCGCGCCCGGTTACGATTAAACAATTGCGCCAACTCCTTGGTATGACAAATTTTTATAGACGATTTATGCCCAATACAGCTTTAATTCAAGCTCCCTTGAACGAGTGTTTGTGCGGGACGAATCCCAACGGAAAAGACGTGGTGCAATGGACGTCAGAGTGCGAGATAGCTTTCGAAAATAGTAAGGCGGCATTGGCTCGTGCAGCTCTTTTAGCTCACCCGGATTCGTCGTTGCCGCTAGCCGTTTTTACCGACGCTTCGGACACAGCCCTTGGCGCTGCTCTTCAGCAGAAAACGGAAAGGGGTTGGGAGCCGTTATCATTTTTTTCAAAAAAGCTAAGCCCCGCGCAACGTAAATATAGCGCTTTTGACCGGGAACTGCTCGCGGTATACAGAGCGGTTCGACACTTTCGGCATTCGTTAGAAGGACGACGGTTCAGTATTTTTACGGACCACAAACCATTGACATTCGCATTCGGCCATAAGGCAGAAAAGTGTTCCCCCAGACAGTTTCGTTACCTCGATTACATCGCGCAGTTCACCACGGATATACGACATGTTTCGGGAAAGGACAATGTCGTCGCTGATGCCTTGTCGCGCGTGGAGGCAGTGAGTGAGGGCATTGATTTCGAGGCTCTGTCCCGTTCACAGGACGTCGACGAAGAGCTTAAGCAGGTTCTTGGCGGGAGCACCTCGTTAAAACTTAAACGTGTTCCCGTGCCCAATACGCGAATAAGGCTTTTTTGTGATACTTCTACGGGTACGAACCGCCCTTTCGTAACAACGCCTTTTCGCAGAATAGTTTTCGAATCGCTGCACAGTCTTTCTCATCCCGGACGACGAGCAACTGTACGACTGATCGCTCAACGCTTCGTTTGGCCTGAAATGCGTCGAGATTGTTTGCAATGGGCTCGGGAGTGCCTGCAGTGCCAACGTAGCAAGGTGCATCGCTATGTACATCCGCCCGTCGGAGGTTTTATCCCCCCAAGCGCGAGATTCGAACATATACACGTGGACATCATTGGCCCACTGCCATATTCACGCCGATGCAAATATTGCGTGACTTGCATCGACCGTTTCACGCGATGGCCCGAGGCATTTCCGGTCGAGGATATCTCCGCGGTAACGGTTGCGAGAACCATTTACGCTGGCTGGATTGCCAGGTTTGGAGCTCCGTTACGCATAACTTCGGATCAGGGTCGACAGTTTGAGGCTGATTTGTTTCGCGAACTCGCTGATCTGGTGGGCATGAAACACCTAAGGACTACGGCGTACCATCCTTCTGCCAACGGTCTCGTTGAGAACTCACACAGACAGTTGAAGGCAGCTATTAAATGCCACACATCCGACGATTGGACGACAGCATTACCAACGGTACTCATCGGTATGAGATCGGCCTGGAAAGACGATGTCAACACAACTTCGGCAGAACTGGTGTATGGAGAACCTTTGCGCCTGCCCGGACAGTTTTTGACACCCCACAAGGATTCTGATGCTGCTGGCGATCCGACGAACCTGGTGGCTCGTTTGAGACGACATTTCGAGCAGTTACGGCCTGTTCCAGCTTCGAGGCACGGGACAGGACGAGCTTTCATTTTCAAGGACCTACAAACGACTTCACACGTTTTCGTGCGTGTAGGTGCATCTCAGCGACCCTTGGACCAACCATACGAAGGCCCATATCCTGTGATTTCTCGAAATGAGAAGTTCTATGTGGTTCGTGTTAGGGGTACAGACAAGACCATTTCAATCGAACGATTGAAGCCTGCGTATGTGGCAGCGAACAACGACGAGAGAGTTCCACCACCAGTCCAACCACAACCAACAGACTTGGAACATCGAAGAGAGCAGCGCATCGGACACTCGAACCGACGTGTCCGGTTTGAGGACGAACTATAACTTCGAAATTTCTTTTTCTTCCTTCTCTTATAGACTTTAAACACTGCCAAGGGGGTGATGAGGCGGCATGGTGCCTAACCATTTATCAAGTTCAGCGGTACGCAGCCCTAAGGTCTCAAGCAGCTTGCGAGTAGAGAGCTTCGATGTGGAATAAGAAGAAGATAAAATACGTTAAGTTCAGTTAGCCAGACGCTCTTGTTCGAGTCAGTAGACTTATCACGACTTAAATAAATATCTATAATTAGTAAGGGCGTGTTCCTATTTGTTTATCCCGCATTAGTAACCAACCCCCTTCAATATTTTTAATATAACCTCGTAATTCTAATAACACTTCCCAACAAGAAAATATTCAACCTATTCGAGGCAAGAAGAAAACTCATCATCGTATACGATAATTTTTTTGTGACATTTAACGGTTCTAGCAATCAACAAGTTCCTCGTCCTCGACTGCAGGTAAACAAGATTTGCTGCCCTTTTTAATAAGAAAACGGAATGTTATAAGCCGCCGGCGGAATGGAATCGGACTCCTTAGACAACCTTGAGAAGTGGGTAAGAGTTTCGCCAGAGAAATTTTGATTTATACTCCAACTCCAATGATTTTTCCGCAGTCCGAGCGGGCAACTCAGCAACTCGACTCGATAGCGACGAACCTCCAGGAAATGGAGCGCCTGCTGGAAAACGTCGATTCCGAGGACGTGAGGCTGATGGAATTTCTGCAGAGCATCGATTACATACAGCAAAAGCACCAGCAGATTGTGACGAAGGCTCTGTCCACGAGGGACTCGCTGAACGACATTAAGCAGGACATTGAGCTTCAGATGAGAATTCTCCAGTCCACACTCCAACTGATGGAGATGGAGGCCGGCAATACGTGAAAGATTTTGTGTTTTGATTTTTTGTAAAACATTTTTTTAATTACACCCCAAAGTGTTCAAAATAATGCTCTTTTCCATGGGGAAACTAGAAATTTAATTTGGAAGGTAAGTTTTTTACTTGCTTACATGGCTCCGATCAGGGTCCTGAAACAGACAGGTATGAGGCACAGAATATAGATAAAAACAAAAAGGGACATTCTCAACACGCTCTGAAAATTCCAACCCGTATGCAAGCTCTCAAAAATACACCTACCAAAATTTTTCATTCGATAAAGCAGGTCAGGATTACTACTTCTGTAAATTATTACAAGAAATGTAAAGAGAGAAATGGTCACTAGAAAATTCCCACACAGCTTTTATAGTGTAAGCAGTAAAACGACGCATTTTTTTTATAATTAATTTTTAAAGGCGATCTGGGACGATTGCATTGGTATTGGTCTCCCCTTTCAAAGTCGTTATTAGTGGAATACCTGAAGCATTTGAAATCAGGGCTGCAAAAAGGAACTAAACGAAACGAAAAGAACAAAAAATGTACCTACGTTTCAGTGCACATAAACTAAACAAGTATCAAACGGAGGGTTTTAGTGCACATAAACTTATCAAACGTAAAGTAGTGTGTGTTTCAGTGCACATGAACTAAACAAAAGTGAAACACATTTACTTAAAAACTGCAATTATTTAAAAAAAAGAAATAGCAATAAAAGAAAGTTGGTAAGACTTTTAATATTTTGTCTAAAAACCATTAATTAATTGAAAGTAATTGGATTCCAAGGCCAAAACTCCACTACTTATAGAAATTAAAGAAAAAAAACATACTATCAATGATGATTTGCAGTGTGAGCTCTCTTTCTCAAAAAACTTTTAAATATGGACTATTCCACTCAGTTCTAAATCCCTTTTAAAATAGCCACCAATATCCCAAATATTTTAAACAAACAGCTAATTGATTCTCTACAACATTTTTATTATTTATGTAAGCTTTATATGTAATGAATGTAAACAGTGAAACATGATATAAACTGCGGGCTCCCTTATTAAAAGTCCCAGCACTCAACCTTTGAAAATACCGAATAAATTCGAGCAATTATATTTACTATTACAAAGAACAAAATTTAACTAAATGGTTATAATTATTTTTTACAACTGCAACAATATTTATCGTTATGCTTAATTTGAGTAAAATAGATTTAATCGATTTATTCATCGATTTCGAGTACCGTTCCTTTAACAACAGACCCCTGAATAAACAACGAAAAGCACATCTAAACTCTCTAAGGATAAACTTTTCAATTGCCAGATATATTTATTTATTCGTTAAATAAAATAATCCTAAAAATGAACTTGGTTGTGATTTTTAATTATTTTTTAATTTATCTCATAAATTTTATAGGTAATGTGAAAAATAATTTTTTGTCACAGACAACCAAATTAATGAATTTATCTGGATATAAATGATAAATTTATCTGGATATTGAAAAATTGGCCCTTGGAAGTCCAGAATAGCAAATCCCGCTAAAAAAAAAAAAAAAGTGTAGAGCTAAAACTTAAACGATTAAGAAAAAGATTTAGAATATATCACAATGCTTAAAATTGAAGGTAAGTTGCTCGTCGGCCAACATAAACCAGATGTGACACGAAGCAGACACTAAAATGCTTGGTAAAGATGACATTGCGCTTGTGTTTATGCAGATGAATCTTTTCGCTCAACTGAACTTTGCGTCTGATGAAAATCGGTATTTCTTAACCAAGCTAAAAGCATGTGCAGAGCCGGTTGTAGAAATGCTAATTTTCAGAGATCTGTATTAATACTGATTGAGGACAAATCCTGTGTCATCAGGAATTCTCCATGGGCGTCTGCAACAGCTCGGATAATCTCTAGAAGGAGATCCCTGCTGAGGGCATTCATTTTTGGTAGTCTTGCAACCTGAATTTATTTTGTAATGTTTTTATATTTTCAATAATTTGATTTCTCACTTCGCTTACTTACCGTTGGGAACTCCTTAACGATCAGCTTTAGGGCGTGTTCCTTTATGTCGTAGACTTTTGTTATATCAGACGCTTCAAGCGTTTGAAGCACGTTCTCATACGTGATGTTATGTTCGAGAGAGTATTTGCAAAACGCATGAAGCCGGTTGTTGGACAGACCGTAGAAACATGGGGCCTGAAATAAATACAACGAATCCTGTGGGGGCAGCTTCGTTTCACCATAATAGATGTATCTAAGAAGGGAATTGAATGCTTCTAAAGATGGCGAAATCTCTCCAATTTGTATCTAGATTTTTAAAATAACACCAACATGAAATAATTCTTTTTAGTTTTAACGAATTGTATTACATTAACAGTGTTGTCCGGAGGCATAAATGATCGGAACATTGCTTGGAAGTACGAACATCGCGCTGAAAGGATCGATTTATGTGCTGGAATAACTTGCCCATCCAGGACAAGTTGAATGTCGCAAAAATCCTTTCCACTTGATTCCAAAAACAGTGCCATATCACTTTCTAGGGTTGTACCTGCGGGAAATATCATAAAGATTTTTATTATCAGCGACATTTATTTAGCGACAGTGTAATCTAATATCTATCTACCGGTTCACTTCGTTTCATGTGTTTTAATTAAATTACATTCAAAATTTCTTGCAAGAATTCTTACATGCAATTCATCTATAACAGATTCGAATTACGTGTTAAAATGTGAAATTAACATCATATCCCGACCCAAAATAAATGATATTTTACTCACCAACACTTTTATCAAAATTCACATCACACGCAGTCTTTCCTGGATTAAGTCTCTTTCTAATAATTTCCACAAGTAAAGGTTTATCTAAATCACTAAATTCAGTAGACATTACAACATCAGAGAAGTTCTCATCCCTGACAATGAAAGACATGCAATGATCTTTGATTATTTGGATCCTGAAATTAAAACCGATCATTCGGGTGTGTTTTTCACCAATAAATCGAATTTAATACGAACTTGTTCTTATCAGCATTATACAGAGCCTCTAGGACATTCGTTTTAGATATTTTGTACTCTAAGTACTGGATGCAACCTTGGGCAAGACGGGGCATAAGAAATTGTCCGGCTAACTGATATATGTCTGTGATCAGAATAACAATATTCTTGCTGTATGAATCTTTCACTGGAAATTATGAAATTATTCAGTTGAATTAAAGTATTTAGTTGAATTAAAGTAAAAAAAAACTTACAGTCAATACGATCAGTATAAATGTAATTAAGAATGATTTCGAACGCTTCTGGTGTCGCATTTAGAAGTCTCACTTCAAGCATGGGCCTTTCGGTGAAGGTAACATCCAAGCTTCCGTACAGCTTTTGCAAGTGCTGATTTCGTGCATCTCGAGCAGCCCTTATAAACGAATAAAAAATAAACTAAAACCTTGTTATGTTACTAAAAATAATAATAAAAACCTACAGAATTTTTGTTCGCAAGAACTTTGATCGTGCCGCCACAAAAGCGATGTGAGCTTGAATTTTTATTTCTTCTGGTCCAACGATGAACTGAATATCGCAAAATTGTTTTTCGTTGAAGAATTTACCGAAGTCGTCACGTAATGTGCATTTGGGGTAGCTTGAAAATTGGAACCTATATGTATCACCCCTTCGGACACTATTGTCCACGGTCCCCCCAAAAATATACATTGCATCTGCAATTACTGCTGAGGCATGAAAAACTCTTCCTGAAGGGACTTGAGAATTTGCCTCGGGCGTTATTACACTCCAGACCTGTGAGTCTAAGTCGAAACAGTGCAAATCATTGGGAAGTGTTGTGTCCGCTGAACCTCCGAAAACATACAGGAATCGATCGTGATGTACCATTGTATGGCCATATCGCCTGGATGGTGGCGCTGATGCTCCTCTTAGGACATGTTCGTTTGAAATTCGACGCCAGCTGCCATAAAATTAAAATTACTATCATAACAATTTTTGGTCAGAAATGGTAGTTTTACGTTTTGGTTTTAAAGTGAAACTCAAAGAGTGAGTTGGTGATTTGAAGTCCACTCTGTCCAGAGAAGACGTACATACAATCCCTTGCCACCGCAACAGGGAAATTGCAGCATGTCGGAGGGCGATCTCCTAACTGTTCGATTTCTTCCCATTGATGTGTGTCACCCTATATTTATGTAGAGAAATATTCTGTATATCTGCTGTGAAACTTGTAAAAATTATTCTATTTAATCAAATTCACTACATTCCTTCAGGAAGGTCATTTTATTATTAATCTTCTTTTCGTTCAATAAAAGCATATATGGAATATGTGCAATATTACAACGACGAATACTTAGAAGTTGAAATCCAAACAATTCCGCTCCACAATCTTTTCGACTCGGTATAATAAATGAAGCCTATCAAGCGACTATATTTCACGACTTCCTAGTAAATTGCTTCCCGGAAACTCTAACTCCTAGGATTAATAAGGAAGCATCTCGAAAACAGAGCTCCCAGTGGCCTAGACAAAGTTTGGTCAATTAATCTTGTTTATTAGATTTTGCTTAGCCTATTTATCCGAATCGATCTTACCTCTACATTTACCTATAATCATTAATTATACTTATTTTATTTTTATTAAAATGTATTAAATTTATATAATTAATATAATAAATTCAAAAAGTATATGTACAGTAATTAGAACCCTAGTTCTTTACAAAAGGGAAAAAAATGGAAAACCCTTACAACCCTTTAACACGCAAAGTATATAGGAAATTTAAAGTTTGTGCACAAGACTGTTATGCCAGACCGAATCAAATGCTTTTTCCATATCCAATAGCGTTGCTATATGCTAAATTATCTTTAACATGTTTCCTAATTCTATAAGTTTGGTGGATGATTGAATGGTCAGGTCAAAAACCAAATTGCTCATTACGAAAAATGTTAGCTTCTATATGACTCATTAGTTGTAATAATAGAAATATGCGAAGCTCACTTACAGTCAAATCCAGTGTCCACATATCGTTGAGTCTTGCATTTCCGTCGTATCCAGCGTAGATCCAGAGCTTATGATCGTAGACAGCAGCCCCATGGGCTGATCTCGGTACAGGAGTTCTACTATTTACGAAATTAAGAATTCAAATTGCCACTGGTTACAGTATCAAAATTACCTTCCAGTGAACTTCCATTCAACCCACTGAGCGCTCTGAAACTTGTACTCGAACAAATCGTTCTTGTTGGTCAGATTCGAGTTCGAATGAATGTCGCCAGTGTACCCGCCGAAAATGAACATTGAACTACCATAGACCACCGCTGAATGGTGGTACCGCGGCGCTGGCGGAGTTCCGGTCGCGCACGCTCTTCCCCAAGACTTGTCTTTGACTCCAAACCTGATCAGGTCGTTAAGCATCGTCTTACCATTGTCCCCGCCGAAGACGTACATCGCATCCTTATACGCAACCACAGTATGTTTGCTGCGCCTGCGGAGGACATAAAAATTAGAAAGGAGACTCCTTCAACGGCGGTCCTCATTCATACTTAGCCCCGACGAACTCGGCGCATTCCAGCGTCTTGGTCCATTGGTGGGTGGCCGTGTACGAGGAAAAGTCGACATTTAGAGCGTTGCAACTGAAACTTCCCGGCGATATTGACTTGTGTCCCTTTATTGAATTCGAGTTGGAGTGCGACATCTTCCGCGCAGTTCCCCTGCGACTTTTCCGTAACTTCTCACATCCACTGTCCGATGGGTCCGATTCACTTCCTAGGATAGCCTTCAACATCAAAGCATCACACAGCAACGACCTGCCGCACCCCTTCTTTGGCTCTCTTCGAGTTTTGTCCTGGTGAACAAGAAATTCCAGGCTTTTTCTTCGTCCGCAACAGACGAAGGATGCAACAAAGCTGTCAAACGCCCACACGTGAAAAAATTATTTTAAAACTTTCGTGCGGACTGTTTGCAATCACTGTGTGATTTATTTCATCGGAGCTTTAATGGCTTTGATTTGGAGCAACATCAACAGCGGAAATGAAAAGAATTCAGTTACAAAATTCCGAAAGAAATCCCACAATTTGCCCACTCCCCGAACACTAAACAAAACCAACTGACAACGCCATGATGACAATTGATGGCAGCTGGTCCAATGAAAAAGTGTATTTAGCTTGCGATCATGCGAAGTGATTAGGTGATTTTACGAAGGAGGCAAATTCAAAATTTACTGGTCGTGAGCTCCATGTAAAATTATTGACCTCTTTAGGGGTGAATTTTTTAAAAAAAAATAAAACAATGTAGTTATTTTGTTTCATTTGTCTGATAAATTACAAACACACCAAAAGTAGACATTGGTACGTAATGAATCAATGAAATTTAAAAATTGATCAATTAATATAAATAGGTTCGTCGGGAAAGAGTGACAGCAAAGTTAACCTGTTTTTCAAACACTGTAACCTTGCTTGGAATTGAAAAAAATGTAACGTATAAGTACTCAACATTTTTGTCTGGTGATTAACTTGTGCAAAAAACAAGATTTATTGTTGTAGCAGCTAAACATTCCCTTAAACAAAGGGTTAACTACGCCCCTTAATTTTGAAAAAAGCACGTGCGAGAAAAATATTTTTGCTTTATTATTTTAGTAGGTAATATTGTTACTTATATAAATGGCATTCATTGACTATTTTCAAATGATTGTAAAGTCGTAGACAAAACTACCTTGTAGAAGGGGTGTCCTTTGAAGGGATTAAACAATATTTCCCTCAATTTAAATAAAGGAATGATAAAGGTTGGGAAAATTTGGGAATTAATAAATAAGAAATCACATGCAACATTTTATTGAATTCTTTATTTAAAAAAAAATTTCTATAACAAATTACACTAACCTTTTAAGTTTAGAGCAAGTTTACAAAAACAGAAAGTATTCTCCAAAAAATAACAAAAAAAAAAAATAATAATATACAAAAAAATCAGGCATTCCTTATTTATTAAATAGTTCTTTATTAACGGTGTTCGATATTTTTTTATTTGAACTCTTTGATTATGTGTAAGAAGTATTTTATTCTCTTTATGATTAGGATGTCCTTTTTGATTTGTCTTCAAATAAATCATTACTACTACTGTATTTTGTGACGTTATGGATTTGATTAGAAAAGAATCAAATGCATGAATTCAACGAAAAAATTAAACCAATGAAAAATACAAGAATTATAAAATTAAAAATTATAGAAATTTATATAATAAGTGCATTTATATTATTATAATTCTTTTCATTTTTAAAATTACTGAGCACTTTCTCAACGATCTTATTCATTATAGACAGGTACGTAAACGGTTTTTTTTTTTTTTTTTATGAAAGTACATATTTTAGAATATGCAAAATTTACATTCCAATTCAATTGACAATTGTGAGTATGTAGATTTGAATTTGAAAAAGGGTAAAATATGGAACTTAAAATATTTTGGTTTTTACTCTGAGTATTAGTGTGAGTTAAATAAAACCTACTTTTTAAAATGAGACTGCATTCATGGAAAGTATTAATGACTTTTAACTTGACCTAGAGGTCAATTCAACGATAACTTAGTTTTCAACGGAAAGTTACTATTTTTGACTCAGGAGGAAATTCTACGTTGGGATATGTCAACGTATCATGGGGTTTAATTCACCCCAGGAGCTCCTGTTGTTAAAAATTCACTTTAAATTATTATTTGGTTTCACTTTATTACTAATTGTATTCAATAAACTAAATATGATCAATGAACTCTACCAAAAAATTTTTATTTCACTTTTGAATGTTAATCCTATTTATTAAACTATTTTTCAAATTAATTATTCGTACAAAAACTGATCAAAACTGAATTCAAACCTCTATAGTGCAAACTATGAATATGTAATTTTAACGTAAATATCATTTCTGAACAAAATACTATGTAATGGAGGAATATTTCGAAATTCATACCACATAATCACAATATCCAAAAAAGATACATATATATTATATATTTCGAGTGTTTCGAACCGTAAAAAATTGATTGCACAACCCGCCAAATTTTTTTAGGCATATCCTTTTCCAAAAAATTCTTTCAAAAAGTTCTTTTTCACAAATTTGTCAAAAAAGTTGATGAAACACTCATAACAAAACGCAATTTTTTTTTTTTATACACACTAATATAGATTTAGAATATATATTTACTTATTATTTGCTCCAATTTTGACTAACCACAAGTAAAAGTAAAATTTTGATTTTGAAAAAGAGGTTGAAGAGTAACAAAAAAGTTTAAAAAGATTTATAGAAAAGTGAAGAACTAATGTGAAGTGAGTGATAGTTAGTGATAGTTAACAGTAGTACTAAATAGGGCACAATCATATTAAATATGTTGTTGCACATTACACATTATTTCTAAATTCTCGTCCATTTTAAATTGTCTAAATTCAGTAATTGTAAATACATTCAACACTATATATTTCAAAATAATTGCTTTCATCCTCTTAAATATCCAAAAAACATCTTATATAAGGCGTATGAAAATACATACATAGTATCAGACATGTTGTTGTATGTGTGTTCACTTAACTGTTAATATTATGCTAGAAATGATCTAATTGTGATTTATTTTGAATGCTATAAGTCTAATTGTTACCTATGTGGTAAATTTTTTCTCTATGCTTTAATTGATCTTTTTCTTTTTATTACACGATTCGTATATTATCGATATTAGTGCATAAGAAACACTTAAATACTTTAATTTCGTGGATATAAATTCTTTATTTCCATGTTCGAAACTTACTTTCACGTGATACAAAATGAGACGTTAGAAGAGCAAAGGTGTCCACAAGATAATTATCCAATTCGAAAACAATATTTACCGAAAAATTGGTGTCTAGAAGAAATTTACTTTGCCCTTGTTAACAGTGACAGTGAAATGCATCTTAAATTATGTTGACTAGTCTAAAGATATTTATTCGTTTCATTATAGGAGGAATTATTGCTTTGATAGTATTTTTGCGTTAACCTCGTGCAATTTTTATTTTTAACTTATGTATGCTCTTTATTTGGTTTTAAAAAGTTTTTAATATGAAACGTTAACAGTAACATTAAGCTGTGATGATGCAATTAGTAGTAAAGGAGACTTAAATTTATAGTTAATCAATTTCATATAACATTTATTTATGTTCAGTTAATTGATATTTACTGATAGTTGATTAATTTCTCCGTTAGATAATTTTTTTTTGGGGTTTTTCATTTATTCGGAGAGTTACTGTTGAATTACATTTAATTTTTTTTTTTTCTAAATAAAAATTAACATCGTTTAAAAAATAATCACAAGATAAACATGAACAGATTAATCGATAAGCAGACAACGTAAATTAACTGTAAAATTAAATTAATCGAATAATATCTGATATCAAAAGAAAATACTAATTAATTAATTATGCGATTAATCGTAATTAAATTGTCTGATTAACTTATTAATTAGAATGAAAATCTTATTAAAGAAAACGCTTTATAAACACTATAGTTTAGTGGTATTTTATATATATCGGATAAGGATTCAGGCTCTCTTTTGAGTCGTGTTATGAGCTTTTTCCACGTTCCGTTATTTTTTAATGAATTTTTAAAAATGGCCGAAATACACTATTTTGTGCATTTCAACCCTATTTTGCTAAAAAAACGTGATGTGATAGAAAAAAACCGAGTTCAGATTCGTAAATAGGAGGTCCCAAACCCGCATAATCAGCTAGAAAAACCGAGAAGGGGAAAACAAGTTTTTAATTCGAAGGCCTGTGTTATTTAACAATTTTTTAGATGCGAGTACAAAGAGCGACAGATGTCGCAGTTTTTTTTTTCCTTTTTCTTTTTTTGTAAATTAAGTTTCGAAGATTGTTATGAATTATTTATCTATGCAGGTCGCCCAACTTTCAATTTAGATTTTGCAATTTAAATAAGTACCCGCCTTTGGTAGAACGTATCTAATAGAATAAGGGTTGCCAGGGAAAAGTTCCAGAATGCTATTTCTAAACTAGAGGGTTGAATGTCGAGACGACTTTTGGTTTTTTCTTTATAGTGGTTTAGCAAAGACGACCCCTGTTTAAAAAGCGCCAATTTACAGCCCTAAAAAAGTGTTTTTTTTTTTTTTTTTTTTAATTTGGGTAAGTGTACTACAAATATCTTTAAACATCTGTATTTAATTCTACAAAGAAATAACGTTTGTTTTTAATGCACTTTGAGTCACTATAATGTTTGTAGATAGATATCAATATCCAAATACAAAATCCCCACGCATACTGAAGATCTCGTTCAATTGCTTTATTTGATTTGACTCTGTTTATCGGATAAACGTTCTCTCAGAAATTGTATAAATAAACAAAAAAGTAAAATTGATTAAAATATAATACTATATCTTTTCAACACAATCCCCCAGCAATTCTATGCACTTAACCCTTTTTTTTCTTTAATTTACTCGTCCTAATTAATTGCACCACAATTTTATTATATCCCTAAATCGGTCACAAGTATCATTGAAAGTGTTCAAATAAATCTTTTCCTGGAGAATTTCAAAAAAACAATCGTCTGGTATATAAAAGGAGTATGTAAAATAGAAAAAATGAGTCTCCTCGCATCCTCACAGCTGAAAGCGGGATGATGATTCTTAAAGAATATTTAAGCGCATTTCAGCTGTGAAAGACGGCGACTTCCGCAATAATTTCCCTCAGTTGAAGTTGAAGAGCCAGGCGAGGCATTCACCTGAAGTTTGTTCGCTTTGTTTGAGATCCCCCAAGCGTTTCGGAAAGACATCCACATCTCCTCGACAAGGAGCAACAGCTTTCTTTTCGTTCCATACTTTAAAAAAATAACTTTACGCTTATACACAAATTTAAAAGTAAAATTGCAAGAGATTAACAATTCATTGAGATTCATCTCACTTACTTTTTTTCTTTCAGCCTAAGTTCAATTAGATTGTTTGTGTGTGTGTGTGTGATATGAAGAGCAATGCCCTAGAATTGAAGTTTTCGGTTAACAAAGCGCTGAATACAAAATTAAAGCTTATACAATACGTATGAAATACAAGATAAGAAAACATGCAAAGAATAACAAAGTCCTTAAATTTAAAAATCAACATTTTGGACCGATTTTGTTCGGTATTGTGCCCAGGAGGAGTACTGTCCCATCTGCTGATCATCGCCTGGCGCTGCCGCAAAAAAGCAATAGTCTGGACTAGGACTATACTTTTATTATAAATTTTTTTTTTTTTTTAAGTAAAAATAAAATTCATCTCTGCAGACAAAGCTAACAACAAGTCTCGCACCAAAGTCGAGCTAATGTTCTATTCGTAAAAAACGTCTTGATGATATATATGTATGTAAAAAGCTCAAAAATATTAATAAATATGCAACACGACATAACATTGAAAGGAGCTAAATTAAAAAAAAAAAATTATATAACAATCGGCACGTAGAGCGAGCGATAGAAGGAAACAAATTGACTGAACGCAATAAAGCTGTCGTTGTTTTTTTTCTGTATAATAAAAATTGAAACGATCTCAAGGAAGTTTAGTTGGAGGAGACGCTCCGCCCCCCGGTTTTGGCCCCCCTATTTTCTAATTGTGGGACGTCTTAAGTTCAATACGCTTCTTAAGCAGCTTGAAAGTTTGCTGCATGGCCCTCATCTGGTAGCGGAGCGTCGTCGTCATCTCCTTCTGCAGCTGTTGCACTTCCTGGATGTCCTTTCGTAAGTTCTGATACTCGTTTCGTACCTCAGTCATTGATTCAAGAAGCTCCATAACACAAACATCATCAATTTCCTCACCATTGCTTCCGAGACTCTTCTCAAATTCGCTCAGCTTCGTTTGAACCGTGGTCAGTTGTGAGCCAGCGTTGGCGACCTAAAAATATTAGTAAGAGTTTAAAATATAATCCAGTAGTCGGATATATACAGGGTAATTCGTAAATTAAGTGTTCCAACATATACCGATCGATTCTATGAAGTGTCCTGACGAGCATATGTGAGAAAAACCCTGAAAATCGCGATTGCAATTGTTATGTTCTTGAACGGAGGTGCGCTCATATAAATAGCTATAACTTTCTTCAAGGATAATGCAGGATACTAAATAAGGATACATTATAAAGTAGGCATTTTTCATTTTCCCGTAATCATTAAAATCATTCGACCAACGCTTAACAAAGCTACTATCACGTCGATGTGGTCTTCAAAAAAAAATACTGACTGTTAACCCAGATACCCAGATCCTTCGTCTTGTCAAGTTTTTGTAACTAGTATTCGTCTTAAGTGAAAAAAACATATAAGTGCAATTGTCAACGTTTAGAGGAATTTAACAAAATTACAGTCATGTATTTGTAACGCAAAAAATCTTGGCATCAGCGGCATAACAAGGCAGGAAGATAAAAAAAAAACCATTTAAATAAATGAAAAATAGAAAAGGACCTAAGTGGCTACCCTAAGGTACGCCAGATGTATTAAAAACTTCCGTTGATAGTAGATAGTTCTCATGCGGTTTTTTCAAAAAATGGAGTTATACTACTTATAAAAACAATAACTTAAATGATAAGGATAATTCGGGAAAATACAAATTTTTTAATTCAATATTATTCTATGGACCGATGAGTCTAAATTTGACAGAGTTGTATGTAGTACACTATTCCGTCAATCGTCAATTATCACTTCACTAAATTGTTAATTATCACTTCACTATCATTGAATTATTAAGTGGTAGTGTACATATTTAATTACATAGTGATAGTGCTTACTTATAAATTTAGTGTATGTTTTAACAATTTAAGAGTATTGGCATTTCAGTTTATAATTCCATGAAAGTTCAGCGATAGTAAATTTTAATACTACTAAATAATTAAAATGATAATGATAGTGCACCTCGCACCTACGCATAACTCTCAAAATTTATGCAGTTTGGGTTATTCAATATTTAATTAATCTCAATACGTTGAACATAACTTTAGACACAGTTGTAAATTTTTATTTCTGGCAAGTGGCAAACTTTGTCGCAAATCACAAAAGTTTAAATAACTTCTCAACCGTTGAACTTTATAATAAGCCGCTCAAAAGGTTAGCTTATGATGTCCTTTAAACGTAGTTATCGGATTTCGGCACTACATTGATCATGGGACACCCTGTTATTTATATATTAATATAGAAATATTCTTACCGATTTTTCGAGGTGCGTTAACTCCTGGGAAGTCATTCCGAGCGAGGGGCCACACCGTCGAAGCTCCACTATACAAAAACTGAAACTAAAATCTAAAACACCCGCGACTGTAAAACCGACGTGGTACAGATGCAGTCGACGATTAACAGCTTCCAGTTCGGTAGGTAGAAGGAGCTCCTGAGGAAATCCGAGACTCCCGAGAAAAGTTCATATTTCTTCTCGTGACAGGACGACTATATGGACACAGTGGAGCAGCACACACACCCGTCGTCGTTGTCGTTTTTGGATGGAGCTCCCCGGGGTTCAGGGGGGGTTTAGGGGAAGCTGTTCTCTGGATCGATAGAACGTTGAATATTTCAAGAACGTAAAAGGGCATGACGCTCTGTTGGGCGGGTGCTCTTCTGGGAGAGAGGAGGGACTTGCGTTGGGGGCTGGGGTACGTGTGGGGGTGGAGATGTTTTGGTCTGCACTGGGAGTAGCATCGTCATCGTCGTCATCATCATCATCCAAAAGGATGTAAGTAAGTTGAGCTCTTTTAGGGCTAAATGTACCCTGCTGCCGGCTTGTGGGGGGTTCCGTGTCGTCGTTGCTGTAGTGATGTGGTGTAGGTGGATATGCTCCATCCAACTCGCGTGCTTCTTCTGCACGTTCTCCCCTCCCTTCCCTCCAAAAAAAGTGTAGGTCAGTGTTACTGCGCATAGAATTCGGAGCAAATCAGGAAATCTTCGGAGTTGCTTCCGTGTACTTTGGAGCCCCTCTTTTGAGTGTGTTTAAGAGGTAAACACAAAAATTGAGGCAAGAGATTAATCAGCGCTTTGCACGCCATAAGGGTGGATTGAGGAAATTTGCTTGATGCGACGACATCTATTCCTCCACCCTTTCATATTCCCCCCCCCCCCCCCCCCCAATTTCATGGTGACGGTATACTACGCCGTTTTTATTTTCTTCCTAAGATATTCACCACTTTGCGGAAGTCGACTGATTTGGGTCGACAGAGCGATGAACTTTCTTCTGAAATGTTAAGATACATGTAGTTATATTTTGCTTTATTTTTTGGGAATCAGCCAAAATTTAAATACAAAACACTATATTTAACCGCAGGCGAGGGAGCACCCCCACGAGATAAGCCCCAAATGAATGAGTGGGAATTCTGGAGTTGGGAGCACTCACATAAACATTTTACAGCATGGCTATTCGTCTTATTAAGCGGACAAGAAAAAGAGTTAATGAGGCGAACGCGAAAACTGCATGCATGGCCCCAATTGTTCTCCCACTTTGTGCCAGTTTCAAGGTTCTTTCGGGTAATTATGGAAAGCAGGTGTTTGTTGGATAAACATTTTCTTTTCATTATTTTTTTAGTTAGTTTAAAACTTTTTACTGGGAACTAGTTCTCAAGGAGTTCTGCTACGATGCCTTCCCTTAACTTCTGTAATTTTTACACCATACATTTTTTAAGAAGGATAATGGTGGCAATGGGAAGGACACTTGTTGAACTCAAGAAGGCATTCAACAAAACGATTGTTTCAGTGGGACTACCGGCAGTCTATACTTAGAGAAAAAAAAAAAACATGGTTGTTATACCTATAATTTTAAACAAACTCTAGTATAATTGAATTTGATGGTTATAGCAAATATGTTACATACAGTGAAGTGGAAAACTGATAACATGTTTCTACTTTGTAGACTCTTGTGCATAAGAAAAAGGTCTGATTTAAGTGAAATAAAATTCAAAATTTCCTCACGTTTAGTATAATTATTAGTAAAAAGCGCTATCAATAATTTTTCATATGTACAAAATACGTTTATTTAAATTGTCCAGAACTCTTTTGATGAGCGTTCTATTCCATTCAACATATAAATTAAATTTCCGTCTTTTAATAATGAATCCACAAACCTTTATTCTTCTCCACTAACTCTCTTTGGCATTGATTGGTACAGTTTGTCAATAATTTCCAGAAGAATTTTATCCCATTCGTCTTGGAAGCGATTCTACAAATCGTTTAAACCTGTTAGTGGTTCATTTGTTCATTAGCATATCCTGCCAATTTTCTTTTTACATAAGGCCACAAAGGACGGGTATCGATATGCGATATATCCTTTTAAACTAGTCTTCACCTTCATCACTCCAACCTCCTTCAATAGCTGCATCAAATAAATAACACTGGTCAACACCAATTTAGGTGCCCAACAAATGACAAATCATTTCTATGGGATTTTTTCCGTAGATTACGAATTCGCAAACGAAAATGTTCAATTAACTCCCGTTTTCGAGAAAAATAATTTTTCTAGGTTTTTGTAAAGTAGTCATTATCCGCTAGGGAAATCTCGCGCTTTTTCGAGCTATATTCAAATATGGCGCGCAGCGTTTAGCGCTCACACTCTTGGCGTCAAGCGCCGTATTAACAAAGACAAATATAAGTCAAAATAATAAATAAGATAAATATGGTCAAAATAAGGTCTTTTGACCTTTTCACTCACCTATTCCTTGAAAACGGGAGCTGATTGAGCATTTTCATTTACGTATTCATGATCTACGGAAAAAAAATCGTATATAAATTATTTGCCACTTGTTCGGGAAAAAATTTGGTGTTGATCAGTGTTATTAGTAAAAGCGTGGCGCTAATAGGCCCCATAGGTCAATCTAATAAACGTATATCTTTATGCAAATTCGATGCGAATTATTCCTACCAAAAAAACTTTGTATCTTTTTATATAGTTTATTTCTTCACATATTTACACCAATACATATTTTGTTTGCTTATCTAAATCTTAAGATTTAAAAAATGAGCTCGTATTTTTTTTCATTGTCAATACCACTGATATTTTTTTTCCATCGATGAAGGCAAAAAACAACCAGGGAAATTGCAATTAGTATAAATACTCGTAGATCACATGGTAAAATTTTAAATAAAAACAAATAAAAAAATATTGGGAAAAACACCATCACCGAAAAATTGCTGGTTTCTAATGTATGTTAAAAATTGCTTAGATTTACAGAGGATGATATGACGGTTATTTTACTTTAAAATTAATTTAATTCGTTTCGTATGCAGGCTGTTTTGTATATGAATTGTTTATTGCACATTCAAGGAGATTTAGTTTTCATTAAACTTTCTAAAATAGTCTGAGAAAAAATCCAAAATGAATTAGTTTTTATCTCAGTTCCATAGATTTGCTCTAGTTTACCTGTGATGAAAAATCATGCAAAAAATTTAACATTTCTTATTATTGAACTGATTAATAAAAAAAACACAATTTACAATCAAAAACTTACCATTGATTTTTCTAAGAAAATTATAAAGTTAAAAACGAAAATCCATATCTTAAAATTTCACTAGAATTTAAAACTTCATTTCTCCAAACGATAGCATTACAATTGAAGTTTTGGAATACTCCATAACAACAGAATTGAAATTCATGGAGTCAAAATAAAAGAGGAAATTTAAATATTCCGTGATAAAATGTTATAAACAAAAAATCTATATTTTTATATGCAATATGATTTGTACAAAACAGCCCGCATTTATTAATGTTTATTAAAATACATAATATAGTAACAATAAATGTTTTCCCAATTATTGCTTCAGAATGAAAACATTTCCTAAATTAGCCTTGTTTACTAAAAACCAAGAGGATTTCTTAAAATCTTTAGCACAACTTTAAACAGTCCGTTGGATAAAATAAAATATTATACCTAAACTTCAGATTCTATATTCGCAGGGATAGAGTTATATCTCATTATTTATTAAAATAGTTAATACTTTAAAAATGTAACGATAATACGAACTCTTTTTAAGTTCTGTTTTCTTAAAGAACTTAAAGACTTACATTACTGATCATAAAAAAAGTGAGCACCCAAATTCGTTCTTGAAATTTGAACTTTACTTTGACTCCCACAATTTTTTCTACCTGTAAGGAAATTGGGTGAGTAAGGGATATAAAAAGATCTATTTTGAATATCTTTCAATAAAGTTTGTGACCAAATGTGTGTAAAGTGGCTGAACTTTCTGAACAGAGAATATTTGGCTGAATTTTATTTCAATTATTTTTTATAATGGCTTCGTCGAAACAGTAAGTATTATTATCACTTTTATTTTATTTTTATTTTAATGATAAATGAAAACCATTATTGTAGTTTAGTAATGAAAGTGTAAGACGTACAAAGGAATGTTAAGAAACCAAATCCTTTCGTCATGCGAAAAAGAGAGGTTTCGTTAAATCTTTTTATTTTATTCAAGACGGACCAGCACCTTATCGCACACAAGAAGTATTTGAAGCCATCAATAAATGTTATGGCGATCGAGTTGTTGGCCTAGGGTACTCAGATCTCACTCATTGTGATTTCTTTTTATGGGGCCACTTTAAGAAGAGAAAATACCCCAAAAGAATAGAGCATTTTATTAAAAACATCAGGAAGATCGTCAATGGCATTTCAAATGAAATGTTAGAACCGTGTGAGGTCAGTGATGACCAAAGTATATGGATCATTACGTGGGCTCTAGTTAAGCGCTGCTTTTACGCTTCGATGGACAAAAATTATGCTGGTTATGGTCTTGTTGATACTCATAATTTTACTAGCCAAAGAATACTCACAATTGCCTTTAATTCTTGTGTGCGCTCTATATAATCTCCGTAAATTTGACCACATCTCACCTTATAGTCACTCTATTCTCGGTTGCTCGTTTATGAATTTCACCGAATTTCGTACTATTCTGTTTTTGCACAATACTGGCCATAAGCGCGTAACGAAATCCCTATTCGAGAAGATTCAATTTCTGAGCTCACAGCGAGTTTCCGTTCTTCTTACCATTAAATTTAGCAACTCCACAACTGAGCACCAATTTCTAGTCCAAACTGCTGGAAGATAGAACATCTTGCCCTTGGAAATTAGGCGAAATAGCGGCAACATGATCAGTAGCGTACTTTTATTGGACAAGTGGAAGAACAAAACAACATTTTTACCCAATTAAACAAATTTGATTACTCGGCATCCAAAAGTACAATTATTAATTTCAATCACCCAGATGAAATTTAGTAAAAATTCAGGTAATCATGGAACAATAACTGGAATCAGTGGTTGATGTGAATTTTTTTTTTTTATAAATTGTTGAAAAATTAAGGCATAATTTAAAAGTACACAACTTTACAATATTACATATCGGATAAACAACTGAATTTATAACCCTATCCAAGTAGAATCATAAGATCCGTTTATTTCTGGTTAAAAGTCTGACAAAAATATTATTGATATGAAGATACAGAGCTTTATAAAATTGTAAATACGCTACTCTTGCTTTTTATGTGTTGTATAAAATGTTTAACAAATTCTCTATCGGTCGTAGTCATTTTTTTTTTAAACAAACTGATAAAGCTGTGCCTTAACCAATATATTTTATTATAATTACTCAAAATTAAAAAATTATTAGCGCAGGTTCATGTTCAATAATATTATAAGACTGGATATGAGTCCTAAACTGGTTAAAAATTATAAAACTGAAAATATGATGTCCATCCTTAACTGTAGATAGTTTTCGGACGAAAAGAAAAAGTAAATGAAAGGTATGATTCAAAATAAATAAAGCAACAATTGATTATTAAGAAAAAAGTTTCATTTAAATAAACTCTTAAAAACAAAACTGAAAACAACTTAAAATTATTTCACTCTTTAGTCCATTCTTATCGTTTGTTCTCTTTAAAAAATACACAGAGGTCGTCGCCTACAACTAGAAGAGAGAAATATTCACAATGAAACTATAAACTGAATAATTAAAACTAAGTTGACCTGAACTTATCGTTAGCCGTTTAGGGCATAAAATAAAATAAAAAAATAAAAAGCACACTTTGGTTAAACACTAAACAGTTAGGAAAGTCTCGTATCTTTACGTTTCCTAATTTTACACGTAGACTTTCTCTGTCGTCAGTAAATCGTTGGCTTATGCTAAACTTAGGAAACAACTGGGAAGTGTCCCATATTCGCTTACATCCCTAAAAATCATATTTACATTATCAATAAAAAAATTCTTCCTACAAAGGTACGGTTCGTTCGAATTTCTTTAAATTGTTTTCATTTAATATCTGTGAGTTAAAAATAATTTCGCTTAATGCGAACATAACCGGTTTGCGACACTCAGTCCATTGGAATTTCTTATATTGAAGCAGAGAAGGATTTGTGTATTTGAAAATGCTCTAATATCACATACCTGAAGGTAGGAGTGCTTCGAGAAGGAACTGGCCTGATTTCTAAATAATTTCTCCACTTTTTTATGACCTGTAGCTTGGATGTTCTGAAGCACTCACATCCAGCGTTTAAATCTGCTGTTCTATATTCCAGTAATATCATCAAATCCTCCTCTACTAAATTCTTAAAATTAGTAAATACTATAGCAAAGTCGCCTCTCCATCAACACGATCTTTATCATCACCCCCTACCCTTTCTCATCTATTTTATAATTTTTCACAATTAATTTTCTGCAGTTAGATGGAGATTTTAAAAAAATTCGAAAAAACAAACGAAAAATCAAATTATATTTTTAAAAAATAGTCCCCAAATCTCTCTCTCCGTTGTCCAATTTTACGCTTCATTCCAATTGATTTGTCAGCTAAATTTACGCTATAACGAGAGGTTCATCGTCTCCGAATCTCGGAAGTTCGTTATGATTCGGGCGCTCGTCCTCTTCGAATGTATCTCCGATTCTGGTAGCACCAGTTTTTGTATCATAGTGCGAATTAGCGAAGCGTGAAAATGAATTCTGCAATCTTCTATGGCGTTGGATAAGGTAGAGGATCACCAGGCCCAAGGGCACCACTAAAACTATTGCGAATAGGCCAAACCAGGCGTACGTTGTTGGCTGAATCATGCTGGCCGTAACCCATTCCGCATCTGATTGGACGCTTACGTTTTCTATTTCAGATATGCTTGATGTGTAGCCCTCGTCCGTACGCGTACGAATTCCAAAAGTGAATATCTTTCCTTGGGCTGTTGTTCCGCCAAATTGGTCTGGATTTATGATCAGAGGAGGCGTCTTTTTAGTGAACGAGTTCACAATAGCTGGCAGATCAGTTGTGCGATTTGACCAGAGTCCTTCGTAAATTATTACTTCATATGTGAATCTATAAAACAAAAAAAAAAGATTCCATTAATATTTCACTAAACAGATTTTGACTTTATCCTAGGGAAAAATAAATAAATAATAAATAAAAAACTATACGCAAATTAGCAGACAAGAATCGAAATTAGAACTTTATTATTGGTCGAAAATTATAACGTGACTCAGACACGGCCTCCTTATGTTTCGCTGCCGTAACATTGTGATTCACGCTTTAGTTTTAAATGTTTTCATCATTTTTGTCATATGAAATGTCCAGTAAAATTTCGTTGCCTGTTAACGACTGCAAGATCTCACAAATAATAATTTGCCTACTCCTTTTTCTAATTATATAGTCTAGTAAAAAGGAAATTCAATTTGAAATTTGTGGACAATTTGTAGTACAAATCTCTCATGTTTTAGATAAGAAGATGCAAATAGTGGGAGCTCTTGTATTGGGCCTGCAGACATCTACGATTTTTATTTTCTAAACATAACATCTGCAGCCCGTAATTTATGGTGAATTTTAATACACCAACGGGTCTTTCACAAATAATACGACATTGGTATAGTATGTAATAATTTCTAACAAAATTCCTTAAAATTTATCGAAAATATTGTAACAAACATATTATACTTGTATAACAAATTTATATGTTGAGTTATAACACTAAAGTTCTTACAAGTTTTTATACTAAAATATTCTGTATTTGAATCCCACTTCTGACACCAATTGTTACGTTTTCCACAACGAACAAATCTTACTAGGAATCTGTCTGTCCCGCGCGAATTAATGCTTCTAGATGTCGGAATTATTATAATAAAAGCAGATTCGCGTCGAATTTGTCTACAATTGAACTTTCGTACCAAATTCAAAGAGAGAGCTATTTTGGCGCTAGCATTGTCTAGCATAGTGATTTATGATACGCAGTATAACCTCGAGATATTATAATATTCTAACAAATAATAAATAAGTACTTACGGAAAATCATACGGATGATCTAACTCTCTCCAGTAAACCACAAATGAGCCATTTCTCTCTGGCCAAACTTGGAACTGTCTTGGTCCAATCAACTTTGGAGCATTTATAATAACAAAAGCTGGTTCAGCATCAGCAATATTTGCCGCCACACTAATATTATATTCAGCTCCATAAGGAATATCGGTAAAGTAGTGCGAAAGAGTTCTCTTAGGAGAACGCTTAAGAAGCACGACTCGTTGCGTCTTATTCATAACAGATTCTTGAACTGTGATCAGATATTCAGGATAGATGTCCGAAATGGGGCAATTATGCTCCCAAGTCACCGTCAATGTTCGATTTTTTTCATCTATTACGGCAGCAAGATGCCTGGGCGGTTTCTTTTCATTCATGCTGGTCCGAAGTGTAAGTGGAACGCGGCCTAAAGGTCCTGGGCCAATCGGTTTAACGATTCCGATGCTTATCAAATATAACTCACAAGGCATTAAATCAGTGAGATTTACTGCTAGGTCTTGGGTTAGAATGCGTGGCTCTGAAATATATTTATTATTTGGTAAGATTCCAGTTATCTAGATAAATTAGACTTCTACTTACTTTCGGATAATTCATTGACGGTCGTTCCATAGTAGACACCATAAGTTATATTTTTAAGATTTGTTTTCGGTTCCCTCCACGATAGTCGAACGAGATCACCATCATGTTTCAATTTCAAATGGTTTACTTCTGGGAGCGGATCACCTTTAAGGGTAATTTTAACCGATTGCGGACGGCCGACATATTTTTTCACATAGCCAGAAACTCTAAATGTATACAGGACCCCAGCGACCATGTTTTTGATTTCAATTTTTGTTTCGTTTGTAGTAAGCGCCTCGATTTGTGGATATGGTTGCGGAAGAATTGGATCAATTTTGTAACCGTCTGCACCATTTATTGGATTCCATTTTAATGTCACAGAAGAGTTTTGAACATCTACAACCATAAGTTGCTGCAGATTGTCAATGTTTGAAACATCATCGAATGTAAGATCGACCATCTTTGAATTCGGGGATTCATGTTTACTGTTCTTAGCTCGAACCTGTAAATTATTATAACATTTTCTATTATATCAATTTTAAGTAAACAAATTTATTATAAAATTATTTTAATTTTTCGAGGAAAAAAAAGCTTTTTTTGAGGGTACTGAGACTCTAATTATAAATATAAAAGGCTTAGAAGCAAACAAACATTACATTCGAATTTGAAGTAAAAATCATGAAGGTATTACTAATTAAAATTAAAAAATGTGTACTTGCCTAACATGCAAATATACTGATAAGCACACATTTTTGCATTAAATTAATAAAAACAACAATTTAAAAAACCTACACGTCCTTGATTGCACACAATTTGCTGACGAACATGCTTCAACTTTTAATATAATTGGGTAGTTGTAACACGATATGTATCTTTCGTTCCACTTTACAAATAAAAATAATTAAAGTCCATGTACTTACCCAAAAGTCATAAGTTGTATTTCCCTTAAAGTAGGAATCCAAAATAAGAGATCTCGTGTCTGCTGAAACTTTGAACATCTGAACTGGCCCAACTGTTTGCATACGTGGTCTATAATAAATATTGTATGAAATCAACTTTCCAGAGGAATCCTTTGGTGGACTCCAGAAAACTTGGACCCTAGAACCACTTATTTGGGTGACATTAATATCTAGAGGTTGGCTAGGCATACCCTCCGCTGTGGTTACATCCACAAATAGGAATGGAGGAGCAGGTTCTTCACCCTTAACCCTTGTATACACTGTCATATTGTACTTGGTGTATGGTTTTAGTTCCTTGAAAGTTAAATTACGATCCGTAATCCATACAGTATGATTTTCCCAAGCATTAGTTCCAGCAAGGGCAATCGATGGAAGGAATTCCAGTTCAATGTCTGTAGATGGTGCAGTCAGCCACCAATAGAGCGTGAATGAAGTCTCATTCAAGCTGCGAGACTCCACCATAAGTCTAGTCACCTGATACACTCGCTTGTATCGATTGCAGTGATCCTCGTCTGTTCCATCATAGCAGTCTTGCCTCTTATCACAGCGCTTCATAAGAACTATACACGTATTATCACAGCCGAAGTATCCTGAATTGCAGTGTGGTATCTCATCTCGGCTCGATGTTTTATTCTGTTTATCGCAATCCTCTTCATCGCTGCCATCAGAGCAATGGATTACTTTATCGCAGTATTTCCACATTGGTAGACAAGTGTGATCCCCTCTACACCGGAAGTATCCTTCGCCGCAAGGATCTTTAGTGTTTGGTGGACAATTCTTTTCATCTTCACCCTCAGAACTACAATCTGGTATACCATCGCAAACGTATCTTTTTGAAATGCACTCCCCAGAGTTGCATTGGAACTGATTGATCAAGCAGCGCTTCTCTGTTGTTGATACAGGTACCCGAGGTGTGGTTGTTAGAGCCAATGTTGTTCTATTATCACCATCCGAGCAACCGTACTCGTCGCTGTCGTCTCCGCAATCGTTAACTCCATCGCACTTCCACCACATCGGGATACATTTATTATTGTTACACTTAAACATCCAATCGTGGCATAGTACAGATGGGAACATGTTGCTACCATTGATGATCGGAATTGTATTGGTGCAATTCTCTTCATCAGCCCCATTTTTACAATCTTTATCTCCATCACATTTCCATGTTCTGTAGATACATTTGCCATCCCCACAATTGAACTCCCACATATCGCAATCTTTAAGTTTACACTCAGATTCGGATTCATCAGATCCATCAGGACAATCATAGTCATTATCACATCTCCACTGATTCGGAATACATTGACCATTAGAGTTGCATCGATACTCATCAGTTTTGCAAGTTTGAGCAGTGGCATTCTTTTGTGGGCAATTTATTTCATCAGAATTATCCCTGCAATCATCCTCACCATCGCAAGTCCATCGAGTACTAATACAGCGGCTATTATTGCACCTGAACTCTTCTTCCTTACAATCATTGAATTTGCAGGTTTCTTCATCGCTACCATCGTCACAATCAATATCGAAGTCGCAAGCGAAATACGCAGGAATGCATTTATTGTCCACTTTGCAGGTAAACATATGCGGAGGACATGGCGGGTTTGGAGATGCCGAACAGCCTTGTTCATCAGATTTATCTCCGCAATCATCTTCGCCATCACACCTATACAAAGCAGGTACACACAATTTATTGTTGCATGTAAAGTAACTGGGAGCACAGGTGTTTGCTTGCATTGGACATGTTTTATTTGAAAATGGATGAATACCGCCTGGGCAAAGGCATTCTTGGGTAAGTGGTGATTTTTGCATACCATCAGGACATAGACAAGAGAAACCTTCTTTTGGAGCACCCACGCATATGTGACTACAATTATGTTTACCCTTCGAACAAGCATTTGATCCTTCCTGTAAAGTATGGGCGTACACTTTCAGATCCATAAGATTGGTCATCTGATGAGCCACAGATTGAACCATTATACCGTGATCTTTGTCAGCAGCAAATATCGAATTCATTTTCCAATCATCCCAATACATTTGATCTTTATATACAGCCACAGCAAATGGATGGGCTACTCGGGAATCCTGCTGAAGTACCTTAACGAAACCTTTTCCATTTAAATCACAGCTACCGATATAGTCTTTGCTGGCATCAACCCAATAGACCCTCTGAGCAAAATAATCTATAGTAACCCCATTTGGCCAAATAACGTCGGGTCTGGTGAACAGAACTTTTATATCTGAGCCATCCAAATTCGATCGGGATAGAGAAGGTTTATTGGTACTCCACTCAGTCCAGAAAAGGTAACCTTCAATAGGATGTGTAACAATACCTCGTGGTTTAAACAGTTTTTCTGAGTCGATAATAGTGACTCTCATGCGACCTGTAAATTAAGTAAATCTTTAGTATCTCATTTAGATATTTTGAATTTTCAATAAAATTCCAAAAATCTGGGCCATTATCCGTGAAGTCGATTTAAATAGTAGAATTTAAATTTTATAAGACTTTTTGCAAACAATTCAGCCATAAGAAACAAAATGATAGAATTGGAATCGAATCCGGCAATAGTGGCATTAAGTTTATATAAAAATTAACTAATTATTATGTAAAAAATTACCTATTTCATCCCTCGACGTTTTTACAGCTTCAATTTTCGATCTAGTTGCATCCACAAAGAATAGCATCTCAGACAGCCAATCGTACGACATCCCTTCAACAGAAGCCAATTCAGTCTCAACAAGAATTTCAACAGTTTTATTTCCATCTAAGCACTGTCGTCCAATCTTGTCAGACATAATATCAGCGAAGAACACACAATTATGCTTCATATCGAAATCGATCGCAATAACATTCTTTAAATTTTGAACAGGGACCTCTTCGTTCTTTCCGCTGACCAAATCAATTCGGGAAATTCTATCCCTCTGAGCGACCATGATAAAACTTTGGACTTCTCCGAATGGACAGGGTAAAGTTTGCGGAAGATAACGATTTTCGAATCCACCTTCGCAGACATCTCCCTCAATCTTCCTATATCCTCGGGTTCGGTTGTAGAACTGTCCAGGTTTGCAATCGGCGGGTACTTCATACGGATCTACCAAGGCGGATAATGCCTTCTTGTATACGCATGATGACCTCGAGTTAGTTCTGGTAAAACCAAAATCGCACTCAAAGTCCCAATAGTTGCACTGGCAGATTTCCGTCTTTACAGGTCTTTCATAGTTTTTACCATTGTAACAATTTGAATGTGGTACACGTCTCTGGAAAGTTTGCTGCTCTCCAAGTACACACGGCATCAAAGAATGCCCATCTTGAGAGCTTGGTGCCCAGAATTTATAGTCGTCAGCAGTACAATTATAGCTGAATGCATTTCGGAGATCTACTTTTATTATAAGCCAACGGTGTTCCTGTCGTTCGGATCCAAACAGAGTAAATATTGTTGTGTTGGCATTCGGTTCAGTCATAAGTCCATAAACTTTTAAATCAGTACTATGGAAGGGAAGGGAATTCCACTTTTCACCCTCATCTGTTGAATAAAGAATTTCCCGAGTTTCTCCTTTAATTTTAAAGAATTTCACAGCCACAAGAATTCCGCCATGATCTCCAAAATTGAAGAAATGATATGTTTTAAGAACCTGCTTCCACGTCAGTCCAGCATCTCTTGAAAGGAAAACGCCTGGATGCCCTTTAAGAGATTTTCCAACGATACCCGATGCCATTATAACGCCAGGTGCCAATTTTGAGCTCATTATCGTCACAGATCTGAAAATTTTCAAAAACCTTAATAGCCCTCTAGCCCGAAACTAGTGCATAGGGTGATAACAAAAGCACTGATGCAGCAAAAGAAAGAAGTGTACGAATATACAATAGTACAAAGCGGATGTTATACTGCATCTAGGATACATTCAAAGAAACATGTTTTTTTTTTAGCCGCCCTCACTGGGGCTTCGTTTTGATGATGTGCTAATGATATAGTTTGCGAAACAAAAGCCATCCATATTTTATCTTTTTTTTTTATATAAAGTGCTGGCCAATAAAACTTGATAACACAACAATGAGCACTTACTTGAATAGTAATTTTGATGGGAATATGTGAAATTTTAACCTAAAAGTACCAACATGGTTTAAATTCGTTAGTTTCATCCTAAATAAGAGTAAGGGAATATATTTTTTGTTTTCAGTTATTAAATATTCAATTGAAAAAATTTGAAAAATATTGGATTAAGAATTTAAACTGCGATTTTCAAACAAAAACCTTTTTATTTATTTTTTTGTTGTATGGCAATAAATTCTGTAAAAAAAAAATAAATCAAGCTTTCCCCATGTCATATAAGGAATTTTAGGGTACTTGTTGTGTTACGCCAAAATTTAAAGTTTGGTTGATTTTTGTAATCGAATTCCGACTATTAGTGATTATTTCAAATGTTAGATCAGGTACTGTCGCATTTTGCATCAATTGAAAATATTACTCTTTGCTTCTAAAACCTTAAAAAACATTTTATAGCTTATAATTTAGCATGGCTGCAACTTTAACTCAACGAGAGGTTATTTTGAATGCATGCATTAAAATTTATGCCTCGAAATCTATTTTGCTTCTTGGTAGGTGCGTTTTTTTTTTTTTAAAGAAAATCTGGACAGGCCCGTTTTAGTTTCAGATAATGTGACAGATCTCAAAGTGACTCAAGAAGTGAATAAATCTAGAATCATAATTAACATTTTAAGAAATATTCTTGTGGGATACGAAAACTATTTTATTCATTGGATTACAGAAATTACGAAATCGAATAGTCTTCATGATGAGCACCTTTTGTTTTGGTTTTGCGTAACATCTTTGCTTTTTTTTTATATGTTACATCGTCTATCTTAAACGTTTTGAGAAAGTTCCATATTTAACCTGCTGTTTAATGGTAACTATATTGATTGAATATCATTTTACTGATACTATTTATTCTAATTATCATAAGCTTTGCCAGCAAATGGGTTTTATGGGAGATCTTGGAAGGCAAACAATTCGTAAAAATTGTAGTCCCGATTTCCCAAATTAGTATAATAACAATGCATAATCTTTCTCTTTTATATACACAGCTGTATTAATGATTATGAAAATGCGTTTCACAACATTGAAAACAGATACCATTGTTAAAAACTTATCGATTAAAACAGTTGTCAGAAATAATGAACTCGCTTTAGCAACCACATAAAAACAACACACAAAAAAGGGAAAACACAATAGTTATTATTGATTACGGTGAGCGTCATTGTGCATTAATTTAATTGCAAATTAATTTTGTATTCTCTTCCTTAAACCTGCAAGCCTAATAAGCTGCTGTTTTTCTTTCTTATTCGCATTAAGAATGAAAACATTGCTATTTAATACAAAGGACAACATAATTTCAAGGATAATTAAGTAAAATTAATTTATCACCCAAACCTATTGTTACTAAACAAAAAATTGACAAAAAAATATTACTAGCCGATACATACCTCGTCACTGGATACAGCGAGCTGAATTTCTGTGACAAATGCAGACTGCATTGTGTGCAATTAATTGGCTGCCCCTCATCATCATGTTTTGGAGCTGTAATTGGTTTCCATTCAGCACCGTGATCAAATGTTATAACCGAATGCAAATGCTCTGGACCGACAGAGCCCTCCGGACCACCACCTCTAAATGATGGTGATCTATTCACTTTTGAGGCAATATAAATTCCTCGCATTCCTTCAACTTTATATAAGTCTGTGAAGGCTTCATCTGTGGTTTGCCTAAAAGTTGGAATAGATATTTTATGCATATGATACAGTAGTACAAAATAATTTCAGCCATACACTAGCCATCCAGATTTCCACATTATTCCAGGGATGTAAGTGAAAACATTTTCAAGACTTGGGACAAATTTAATGCTCGTCATATCCTTGTTCGACTCCGAGACGTACAAATGTGATATGACTTCTGAGTGTGCTGCAGACACTAAAATTCGTCTTCCTTCAACGTCAGCGATGTGAATGCCCTTTATATCCAATTCAGTTTGAAAATCTGCTTTCACGAATTCACTTCTTTTGTAGGATATCCAAAGTTGGCTGGTGTTCATCGCCTGGCAGAAAATTTATAATTATATTGAAATATATTAAATTATTTATATTAAAATAAAAATTCACTCTTTATCGTTATTATTATACGGGAGGACATAAACTTCCAAACTGTGAAAGAATTATTCAAATCGGTTCAGTAGTTGCATAAAACGCAATGCCAAATCAGGACAAAATAAAGTTGAACTCTTTAATGTAAATGTTTGTATTTATTGTTTTGTTTGTGAAGAAAGGGGTTGATCTCGTTCCACATTGACAAATTGCCTGCCAATCATTACTTTTTTTCCAATTTAATGGTCTTCTGGGAATCTGGGACATCGTCTCCAATTCGCACTGAATAATAATTGATACCTGGTAACGATGCAATATCAAGCTTTATATCTGTTTGTATGTAAATGACGGATTCTCCAGCCATTTTGATACAATTTTTACGAGTATTTTCTCCTCAGTATTAATTTTTCAGAGCACAACTAATTTATAAACCTTGTGATGTATGGATAATGTGCATGAACTTTTATTTGTCCCTTTCGAAAGTATTGACATTTGAAATTATTGAAAAACGATTTGTAGAACTTTGGGCTTTTTTTTTTACTGCCGGATTAATTCAATACGTATATAAGGATACAGAGAATTGAACTGAATGAATTTTATTGCGCAATATCATTTCAACTAAAACGGAGATAATGTCTTTATTGGATTTCATTCATTGCAATCAGTCTTAAGATTTTAAGATATATTCGGCTTACTCAGAATTGTAAAATTGTCATTAAAATCTTTTAGTAGAATTTAAACGGAAAATGAATACCTCTAGTTTTTAAAAACAAACTGATTTTTATTGTTGCTTGATTGATTATCATTACCAATCCTCAATAGCTTTTTTAAACTTAAATTGCAAACAACTTTTAAAAATAAACAAGTAATTAGCACATAAAAACGATAAAATTGTTTTTCTCAAAAGCATTTTTTCTCAACGATGATAAAAGTTATTAATTATGTTTTTATTTTTAATTCTTTACTGCACTAAAGGTTGCCAAGCGACTTTATAAAGTGTTTATTATATACAATTTTTAATAAGAAATAATTAAATAAAGAAATCGTTAAATAGAAATGTTGAATTATCTTTAATATGCAATAAATTAAGGAGAATTTGTTGGAAACTTTGCAAACTAACAGGTATTTTAAAAAATTAGCAATTCAAAATGAAACTGGTTAATTCATGCGTTCTTTACTAAATTCGATTATTTTTCTATGACTGTATTAGTTCTTATTCAGACTTTGTTGTAAATGTGATTAATAAATTAAAATGGGGATTATAACTATATTTTGTATAAATTAGCTGAGTTACCCGGCCAATGCCAAGACGTAATCATTCTTTTAAAGAAACCAAAACGCCTAAAGCCTAACAGAGTGCTCGAAAACTCAAAACTGATGAAAGTCTTGTCCTAACAAATGCTTCAAAACAAGGCTCTAAATTCAAGTCCAATTTTCCTATCCCTCATTTAATATTACTATTCACGTGTAACAAATCTCATCTTCTTCCATGTCTTGTCATATCATGTATCATGTTATATGTAATATCACATATCATACAATCTGTCATCTCATGTCATGTGTTATGTTACGAGTTATGTTATTTATCAAGCCATGTCGTGTCGTTTCATGTTATGTAATGCCGTGTTATAAATGTACCAAGTCATGCCATCATGTAGCATGTCAAAGTAAACAAAAAAGCTCACCGAAGTTAAAAAAAAATCTTTCTGTCATAAAAAAAAAGTGTAAATAAGTGTAAAAGTGTTTATTTATAGCATGTATCCAATGGGAAGTTATAAGCCTGCCAACGGTGAACCAATTTTTTTAATCGAAATCAACATCACAAACTTTAGCTCTATTATTATTATTGTATTAGTATACGTAGTGCGGTCCATAAGTTCTTAGCCTAACATAGAAGGAAAGGTCATATATAGAAAAAATGTTTTTATTTTTCAATATATTCCTTCCTTATTTCCACACACTTTTCAGAACGTCTGATTAAAGCTTCTAAGCCACTATAAAAATAGTATACATCCTTAGGATCAAAATGGTTGTAAACTGCCTGTTTAATTTCATCGTAACTGTTAAATGTTCGACCTCTTAAATCTGCCTTAAGTTTTGAGAAAAAAAAATAGACGGTGTAAAGTCAGTACTACCATATATGGAGAATGTTCAATCTCTGTAAAGCCACAATCGCCAACCTTGGAAAGTAAAGCAGTGTGGATTGGAGCATTATCATGAAGCAAGCACACACCTCGCCTCTATTTCCGCGACTTTTCTCGATAATTTGTTGAAGCAACTGCTTAATAAGTCAGAATAATATACCGCATTAACGACTGTATTCGATTCCTTGATACCAATCAAAAGAATTCCCTCGTAGTCCTAAAATATTGTAGCCATCACTTTTTTCAGTGACCTTTGATTTTTTTGGCACAAGTTCTCCTTTTCGGTGCCACTCTATTGAATCTCTATTGGAGGTTGGATCATAGTAGAATACCATAGTCTTATCCCCCATCATAATTGAATTATTACTACTCATTCTACTCGCCGGTGCTTTTGTACTGCGGTAATAATTCCAGGCATTCCATTGTACAAATTTGTGTCTCATGTAGGATCCTTAGAACACTTGTTTTGAAAATACCGGTCTGTTCCGCAATTTTTTTTGTTTTTAAGTGTCGGTCACTTATAATAATTTCTTCCACAAATTAAATGTTTTCCGGAGTAGGCACCGTCACAGGACCTCCCGTACGTGGATAATCTTCTAATGATTCTCGTCCCCAGCGAAACAACTTAGACCAGTTTTTTATTGTTAAAAATGACGGACACGAGTCACCGTAAACAGCTTCCATTCTTTCTTTAATTTGTGTTGGCGTTAAACCTTCTTTAGTCAAAAACTTTATAACAGCGCGACATGCAACTTGAGACATTTTTTAAAATCCCTCGTCTGAGTTATCATTCGAACTTTGTTACAATTAAACGGATTACAGCAGCGACTTGAAACTTTGTGTAGAGCTTGTTGAGACTTCTCACTGACAAGAACACTCTATTTACTATATGATGCTAAGAACTCATGGACCATACTACGTATTCAAATAAATTAAAAAGATGATTACAAACCTTTCTCACAGCAAACACAAAATCTTTTTTGACGTAGAAATCTTGAACATTTTCGATTAGGACATGAAGTCGTTTATTTTTCTCTGGGCTCACAAGTTTAGTAGCATCCATGAAGAACACAGAAGACACATCTATTCAGGCAAAAATATATCACGTTCGCTTTCGAGATGAATTTAAGAAGTAATAATCACTTACTATTTAATCCTCTCCTTTCAACATACAAATGCGGCACCATTCCATCTAAATAAGACCAAGCGAAAGACTTGACATAACTTTCGAGGAGAGTAAATGAAGCTCCAGCATCCGTAGTATAGTACAATTTTCTTTCATCGTCGACCTTGTCCAAAACGAGAAAAGTATGAGCATCATTGTCGTAAAATGATATGTCAGATGGCGTAAAATCGACCATATATCGCTTAATTTCATCGTCCTTTTCAGGTACATGGAAAATTGCTTTGTTCCTTGAATCAACAAAAATTATAGTATCGAACTTGGGATGGGTCATGAACTGATCAAGGGTTGAGTTCTCTTCGGTTCCGTTCACGAGCACTTTGAACAGGTCAGTTTTGTTAACGAAGGTTTCCCCGTAGTCGTAAGAGAAATATACGGATGAGGGTGAAATTTGAGCATTCTTCTTAGGATCATCGAGCGGAGTCAATGGTGGATCTCTAGCAAGAAATATCATGACATCCGATCCATCTCCCAGCCAATGCACCATTAGTTGTGCATGGGTGTCATTAAGAGGATTCACCTGTAAAGAAAAGAAGTAGAAAATTAATAAATGTTGTACTGCCATTATAGGATCCGACCACATATTTTGTAGAAACAAACGCCTTACTTATTATTCAAAGTAATAGTAAATATAGCTAGTGATCCAACAAATTTAACAAACTTAAATTACAATAATAAAATGTGTAGTTTACCGCACGGATAAGAGAATTTACAATATAATCACTTCATAATATAAAGCAAATTCTCATACATAAACTAGCATTAATGCCATTAATTTGTCATAATTACGATCCAGTAAGTTTACTATTTCAGTTCTCAGTAAAGGACTATCTTTTTAAATAAAGTATGTATGTATAGTCAGCGAAAGTATCATTTACCACACTTTCGGAAGCGCTCCTTAAACCAAATTTTTAAAATCGATTTACTGACGCAAGTTGGAACCATTAATTCAATCACTACACGCTCCTCCGGTCAGGGATTTTTATTATTATAATTGAGTCTGCATCAGAATTGGTTTACGCTGGAGCACTCATTTGTGGGAAGAAGAAAAGTGTTTCGATGACCTTGGCAAATCACTTTCAATTAGAGAATTTGTATAACTTTTTAACGCTTCGATTCGCATCCAAGGAATTCTATTGATTTTTAAATCACATTAGGGGCACCAGAGGAACGAGGTTGTGTCATGATGTGATGAAAAGTGTTAAATACTACTTAACTCCCGATGGAGTTCAGAGGAAAAAAATATATTTTGCTTTTATTTTTCCAATAATATGCAAATCAATAACAAAAGACGATGAATCGATGCGATATTCTTGCATTTATTGCATGGAAACATAGGTACTATGTATGAATGAACTGATTTTTACGTAGTTTATGAAGAGTTTTTAAGGATAGTATTTCTTTTTGTTTGTACTTTATTGTACTTTTCGTAGCATGGAAGTTTTCCAATTTGTTGAAAGAAAAAAGTTTTTATTATTCACAGAAGCAGAAAAATTCAGGGAGGATATGGAAATATCTTTTATGCATAAGACAGACTTCTTATGTAAGTATCGAATGTCTTATTTAACAACATTCTTTCTTCTCTTTCTTTTTTCAAAGGCATAACCGGTAAAAAGAATTACAAGAATTGCTTGAGAACTTCTTCGCACAGCATTTTAACATTCCGCAGTAATACAAATTCTTCAACATTTTACATGTCCTTATATCACAATCATTTAGTTCCTACAGCTCATAAGGTATCTAAATTAAAATTGTTTTCCACATAATCAATTGGAATTTATTTGTATGGAAATTCTTAATTCTTACCTTGAGACTATCTATTTGTTCGCATAACTTTTTTTTTTATTTTGTGATATCCTTCCGTGCAGGGAAGGCAAAGGGATCTAAGCTTATACAACCATGAACGTGATCAAAATTCTTTCATTTAATTGGTTAAAGCGTTTTTTATGTGTGTATATTCAATTTTGTTTTACCTGCCTTAATGGCAACATACACACATAATTTTTAATTCAAAACGAAGCTATAAAATACCAATTAACTTTTCAGTGCGTTTAGACATGGAGTAAAGTATAATTGAATATTCATTTTATACAAAAGTTTATTAACGTTAAGCGCTTTATTATATTTGCCTATTACATTTTTATAAAAGATCTTTAGTAAACTCGACAAGGCATAAAAAAAGCCATGAACATCCCTAATAATTTATAGCTTGTCGATTTAATACATATTAAAAACGCAACCCGCAGATTTTGTTTCTTTACAATTATCAATATCAATTTATCAATTTGATGAAGATAATGGATAACCACTGTGACAATAGGACCAATTTATTGATTAAAATTTTCCGGCGATCGAATTTTGTAGTGGCGATATTATCGTTAATTTATATAATAATAATATTCGATATTCGTCGTCAATTTTACTCGATGTTTGATACATTATTCTCTATTATTTAATTCAATAAAAAATATATTCGGAGTTTTAGAAATGTTAGAAATTAATTAAAATAAGATACGATGACGCATGTGTTAACAGACGCACTTTGAAACTGGTTGAATAAATTTCTTAACGCTGTGACGCTAATTAATCGTCGGCGGCCTGAACTTGCATTCGATTCGAGGATAGTTCTTTGAATTTATTTTTGCAATGCTAATTAGTCATCGTAATGAAACAAAGCTGAACTAATGTCATCATCACGCGATGTTATGGTGAGTTGCATTTTTATCTGTCGTCATTTTATCTGTCTGTTATCAATATCAGCCGATTGAGCGGCCTTTTTGCATTGAAATAACTTTTTTCTTCAGAATTATGCAAGCTTTAAATGGCTTTAAATATTTATTGATGAAGCGGTATATAATATAAAAAGCACGATTAAACAAAGACTGCGGTAATAAAAGATCATAGTATAATCCACATTATCTTTTATTTACAAACATCTCCGGTATTTTTTGCATTTGCTTCGCTATAATTAGGTATATTAATGTTCGTTAACTGCAATTTATATGTATCAACAGATTATAGCATTTCGTACCGGCATTTTCAAAAAAGCTATCGCGAGGGCATTACAAGTTCATATAAAGACAAATTTCAAGTATTTATTATTAGTAAAACTATCATAATCTTATTTTGTTCATTTTAATTTAATTTCCCCTATAACTATCTTGTTTTTGTTTGAAAATGACTCATACATAAAAAAAATCTTTATGTGGAACTCTGTTAAATAAATCTCTTATATTGAGTTTTATAATTTCAATTCTATATTTCATGCCACAAAAACTTATTACAAATCATTATTTCTACATAATAATTGCTATAAACTTTTTAATTCATCTTTCCAGTTTTGCCAAGCAATTTTAAAACTATGAAAAGAACTTCGATTGTTGAAATTGACCCAATAATTAAGGACTCCTAAAAAAAGCATCCTGATTCAATTTTTCTTGTCTCTGATCTGAAATAAGCAACACGGTTTCATTAAAGGTAGATACTAATTTAGTATCCTTTGTTTCGTATGTCTTGAAATGTATGGAGAGAGGAAAAATGTTTGATTGTACACCAATTTTATAAAAGCTTTTGATAGGATTTCCCACGCGATCCTTTTATTAAAGCTTTCTTCTTAAGAACTCCTTCGGCATTTGTTATGTGGAAAAAATCTTATCTAACTGATCACTTGAAAGAGATATAATTTCTAAATATACTCTATTAAAAACAATCACGGTAATCTCTGGTGTTCCACCTACGGCCATTGTTATTTGTCATGTTTATTAATAATGCTCAACATGTTATAAATAGCCCCGAGCTTCTCATGTATGCTGACGGTTTCAAGATATTTAGGGAAATTTCATGTTGGACTGCCTTCTATTACAGGATAATCTTAATCGTTTTGTAGAGTGGTGTAAGAGTAACTGTTTCCTTTTGAATTTTGATTAATATTCTACGACATGTTTTTCTATCTAGATTTTTGTTATTTATTGGATGGATCGCCCTTAACACGTTGACTGCCATGGGGGTCACCGGTGACCGGCACCCACTAGCTGAATGTGTAGCTGAATAAAACGCTGGCAGTCAACGTGTTAAGGAGGCGAATATTTGTTTAAAAGCTGCGTGTAATCACATGATCATAAAAATCGTTTTAAACGAATGCTCAAGACTGGAAAAGCTTTATATAAGTAAATATCTTACTTTACTTATGTACTTACTTACTACATACTTAAGTCTTTATATCGATATATTTCTTTCACCTCTAATTGCCCGTTTTATCTGTAATTGGTATAAACATTTCCTTTTACAATTACCAATAATTTCAGTGATCGTGAGATGGTTATCAAAAAATGTTTCCATAAATATTAACCAAGCGGTAATTTCTGATAATCTAAAATAGAAAAATTGTTTATGTTTCCTCAATGAAAAAGTCGTTTATGGAGTTCTAACGACCTTTACTGATTATGCATATGTACATATTTCAACGTATCTAATTATCAAAAATTGGTTACATGGAATATACATGTTATTGTTCAGACAAAAAAAAAAAGCTAATGTAGAGAAACACGTAATTTCCTCAATATCTGCCTCGACTTCCCATGGCTTATCTAAAAGAGTATTTTTTTATTTTGTGTGTGGAAATTTCAAGTTATTATGAAATAAATTGCTTAAAACTTATCAACGGGCGAAGATAGAAAAACGGTGTAAACAAATTCGCACAGTGCAGTTGTTATTTTGAATCGTAGAAAAATTCAGTTTTTGCAGTCACACATTCTGCTCAATTCAGCTTAACAAAAGTAATTGCTGAATTGGACAGTCGGCTGTTTGGCAGCTAATTCTTAAAAATAACCAAACATTTTTTTTTAACTTTACTTCTTTCTCAAAAATGCAAAGAAAGCGACGTATATGAACACAAAGGAGCAAGCCAAATTGATGTCTCTCACCTTTGGGTCATTGTGCTAGAGCAAAAAACAATCTCAACGAATATTGCAAGTGCGAAAAGACATCAGTGAACGTGAAGTCAATTATCATGCTTGACGCGACGACAAAGGCAATTATCATTGCCGTGAAAATATCTGATGAATAACCAAAGCGAAGGTCGTATCGCTGTCACGTTACACTTCCCACGGGGCGAGAATGGAGGCAAAGTTCGATGCCATGGATTCTTTTGCCGCCACTCGAATTACACGCCGCAGGTATGCGGCAAAAATTTGCTGACCAGAGCAGAGCAGAGGAGCACGAGAAACCCAAGACAATGCAGATGCCTAAGATCGTTAACAGAGGGCACTAAAAAAAGACGGTTCAGTTTACTTTTACTGAAGACAATGGGGCGAAATCTGAGAAGGTGAGACGACGATGATGACGCCGCCCGCCACTCGGCTGCATGGCGTAAACAAAATTTTACTCACCGATATGAAATTGATGAGTAATAAATGGCGATCGTGTTTTTCCGCGCCAGCAGCGCCACTAAACAAATTGCGTCGCGCTAGAGATCCACGGCGGTTCCAATTTTGCTAAACAAAGCGGTTAAAAATAGGCAGAAAAATAGCGAGTCATTCATTTCATTTTGCGTACGTAGAGTCAAAGTTATAGAGCGTCGCCCGGCTTCTGCAGCTTCTACCCGCGGCTACTGCATTGCCGTCGATTGAATGGCTCGCGATTTAAATTAATGGACAAGCCTCGTTGAGGTCAACTGGACCAGACATCGCACGCTCCACAATTTTCTTTTATTCAATTTTTTTTTTTTTTTTTCATTTTACCATTTATTTCTTTTATTTTTTACTCTTGCTTTTGTATACGCGCGCTAACTTAATTATTTTCGCGCGATTTATGCGCACAGTTTAGCTCTTGTCCATTATTAGGGTTACCGAAGGGGGACAAATTAATTATCGGGGCATTTATCCGCAGGAAGAGGTCATTTAATCGAGATTAAACGTGCTAGATTAGGCGAATTATGGATTTTCGTGTTTTGGGTGATGAAGGGTTGTGTACTTTGTGGACGATTCGTTTGGGATAAAATGGACACAATGAATGGGCTCATTTACATAAAACAAAAGGAAATTTGGGAAGCTGTTTGTTATCCTCCCATATTGTTCGAAAATACAACAGATTTAATATTTTAATTATTACTTAGTATAGTCTCAACTGCTCGCTATTAAGTTTGATATTTATGATACTTCATAAATATATTGTATAAACACCAGCTGAATCTACAGAGCATTATGGAATCCTTTTTTGAACCACACTCTATTATTTAGAATCACAGTTTATCGCACCGAAATAGTGTTTCAGAGATTTCATTTTAAATTTGCCGCCATTTATATTTTTTGTACAAGATTATTTTTAATTTCAAGTCATTTTTGACAGCTATCAATTAGTAACATTATAATTAGTTAATATAAAAAGCGCGAACACGATTGAACAACGCGTTTTTATTATTAAACATTATTCTTAATTTTGTGAGAGTTTTCAGAAGTTAAACAAAAATTTCGGATAAAATATGGCCAAACAAAAGCTTCGTCATGAACAAATATTCGAAATATCGTAACAAAATTTGTCGAAACAATTCATCGTCGTTCGCAGCAATTAAATATTAAACTAAAGACATTATTCAATATTTTGCATAAGATTCCTCATCTAAAGACTCATAATATCCAGTTAACACAAGAACTCAAGACCAACTGACCACACAATAAACGCAAAACGCAAAAGCGCGAATTCTAATATAAACCTTTAAATAAAATCGATTTTTTGATCCCGGTTGACAACTTCAGATCCCTTAAAAGCATTACAGAATAAATCGTATCTACGTGACTTTATTTGCCCTTGCACTCCCGGTCAGAATGATACGACGACACCTTGGAATTTTCTTGAAAAAAAAAAAAAAAAACAATGAAATTGCATTCGGTGAAATTTATTACAGGGTACAAGGTGAGGGTAAAGTGGGAATGTGTTTTTTATTATATCTGTTTGGAGAACAACTGTGAGCCCCCAACCTTTGAGGTTAGACCAATTTCATTCGCCTCATATGTCATACTGCAAGCGAATTGACACTTGACCCTATTACGATTGGCGAACATTCGCTAAAATCTTATTCTCTATGTCAAATTCAAGCAAAGAAAAATAGAATTGTGACAATTAAGGTAAATAGTTTATTCTACTGCGTTTTTAAAAATTGTGGAGAGAAATAAACATGAGCATAGTTTCCTATCGTGAAAGTCAAGACTATCATTCATCGATTAGTATTTTTTAATTCTATAATAACGTTTCTTTTGGAGGATGAAAGTGATGACAAAAATAATAACGAAATAGGAAACAGTATTCGTAAAACAAGACGTTTACGAGACTCATCTAATCCTTAGAAATGTATGAAAATATTAATGTTTTATTTCTAATTTACATTTTATATTTTTAGTTTTGTTGATAACTTCAGATTGGCAAAGCCAATGTTAGTTGATTTACTACAAAACTTGGATCTAAAATTGAGACCTTCATTTAGAATTTCTTCTGTGGAAAATATTATAAAACTAACCTGTTTATTGGGCAATATGTTTTTTTTTTTTTGTACTGATATTAAAATTATTGTTTGTTTAATATTAAAAGAAATATTCATTGTCTGGATGAATAACGTTCGACTAAGATATTTAAAAAAAAAATAACTAGCTTAATTCGCCAAGAAGTTCAACTCACTAACCATAACAAGGAATGTAAATCTTACATTTAAAATGCCTACGCACCCTAATATAAAATAAAATATAGGTAACGATTATTTTTTTATAGACGTAGGTATGTTTTACATTGTATGTATGTGTGTATGTCTATATAAATAACAGTCCCGGTGAGATCTCTTTTAAAAGAATTTATTTAAGGCCTTTAAATTATCTGTAAAAATCACTAAGCAAGAAGAAATTCCCTAAAGTTTCCAGGAATCCGTTTTATATCCCATATATATCCTGTCCCTGCACCGGGAGACCTGGCACAATTCGAGCAAAATGAGAAAGGGTTAAATCCCAAGTCTGAAGCAATAAAACACCATCAGGCCCGTAAATTACAGGAAACCCATTCGCACCTGTGCTTGGAATCGGGGAAAATATCTTCTACAGTATGTATGACTGCAAAATATTTGTGATTTTCCGGTGGTGGTATGTTCATGCGCTTGATTTTTGTTGCCTTTCCTCATGGCCCATAAATCGAACCATATTCCTGGAAAATCCGCCCGTTCGCCCTACAAAGAAAAAAATATATGCGATGGGAATTTTTCATTAGACATGCATATGTGATTCCGGGCGCATGCAACCATTCATCATGGTCAGGGATTTGCAGGAGCCGGAGATGTCAATGTTTTTCAAGATGTAATTCTTGCAAAACTTGAATAAAGGGAAAAGGATTTTTTTTTGTTTCTCTTCGGAAAAGCAAATAATTTTTAATAAAGGGGAAAGAAAATGCCAATTAAGTTAAGACCCCCAAATCGATAAATCACCGAGGCGCAAGATATTTTCGTTACCTGCAACTTTGGTGTTCTCTTTCACCGGGCTATATTAATGTCTAGACTCTAGACAAGCTTTCAAGTCAACTTCCGAGAAAATGGGACTTTGCAATAACTTATAAAGCTCTCCTTAGATAGCCTAAGGCAAGGTTAGCTAAGTAAAAAGGGACCAGCAATGTTTAGCCTTCGCACGTTAGTCTATTTCTTTGACTTTCACAGCAAAAACCGCAATATGATAGGGAAAAATACTGAATGGCTGTAGATTTTTTCAAATATTCTCAGTATCATCATATTGTTATGTCATTATACCACAAAACCCTTATATTTATTAGATTTTTACTTTGCACGTGATGTTTCGTAACTGAATCTCATTTGACCCGACTGCGAACGCAAAGCACCGTCATTCCCCCTAACTATGGACCACTTTTCCGACACTATGTTAAAATTCTTTAAAACTTTCATCTTATGTAATTTACCTTAGGCTTTGGGGTGGCGTTGTTTTATCGAATATATTTAATAAAAATTGTGGGTGCAAATCATCGTCGTAATTGCAACTAAAATTGTCAATTGTCACTACACAAAATTCGCATGGAGTGAAATTTCACTCGTGATACACTTGAGAAATTCTCAAATATCCAATCGTATTTTCCTGGACTATAAAGATCATTTTCAATATAAACTAAGCTATATTACTGCGGTATAAACCATGCATCCGTGACCAGAAAGAGTGGAAATTCTTCGAAACTTCGAATACCGAATCGAAAATCTGTCTAGTTTTCTTCAAAAATAAGTGTCGCATAGAATTTTATACTTAAGATTCTTCTAAAGATATCCAAAAGAATCGTCTACTTCCAAAACCCTAATGAACGACCCAAATCCACGAGACTCTCGTGCAAAAATAAAGAATGAAGTGACAAAAGTCTCGTTTTCATATTGGTACTATTCTCAGTATGAATTCAAAAGCCGTGTAAAGAATTATTTTTGCTTTAATTCTCAAAGTTTTAAAGCCAAAGATATTAGTCCAGTCAATTTAACCTCTGAAGCGGAAGTTTGTGGTGGAGTGCTAATTTTTGGATATATTGTTGGGGACGGTGAGAAATGAAGCTATAACTATTTTTTGCCCCTCGGGGGTGTTTGCAAAGGGGTGAAAAAGGGTGAAAAAGGTTTTTTGTTTATAACTTTGAATAAAAAAGT